>OY482673.1:20264074-21647824 GCA_960531455.1 Urophora cardui | reverse complement strand
CAAGCTGTGTGCGCTGCAGATTTATTTTAGGTGCTTACTTACTTAATAAAAGCTTGTAGATGTGCGAAAGTTTTTGTGTAGCGTAGAAAGCGGGTGAGTAATTGAGGGCCATTTGTGTGGAGCTAAATATGCATATTAAATTAGTATGAAAACTTTTGAAGACTCTTCCAAATATTTAACATTTATTCACTCAATAACATTATAAATTTCCATACTGCAGATACAAAAACAAAATAAAATCTATGATTCTTCAACTCAAAATCTGAGCACACGTGTGTTTAGTTCTCTACTTGGCAACACAGTCACGGAAGTTAAATAATAATAGCAGCAAAACTAGTTGCCAAATGCTTGGCAAAATTGCAGACGCAAAAAGTGCACTCGTGCAGCCGTTAAATTTGAAATAAAAATTACCAAAAAATAACAATAAAAATTATGTGCAAGCGCAATAAAAACGAGCTGAAGTAGAATTATGTATGAAAAGTTTGGCGACACCGACGACGCGTCGCGACGTCAGCAATGGAAACAAACGTGCCAAGCCAAGCAATATGCCGCTGAAAGATAGAAAATAAACAAAAAAGATGAGGGAGAAAAGCCAAGAAATGAGATGAGAAGCTAAATAAAATATGAAAAAGGAAAAAAATGAGAAAACAAAGAACAATTTTGCGGAAATTTTGAAACGTCAGCAGGTGGTAAACCAAGTGCATTGGCAGGAAAGGTAAATCTGAAGACAAGCAAGCAAAAACCAAGGAAGCAAAGCAAACAATGCCAAAAAATAATATTTTGCTAACTGGCAATGAAGAAAAAAGTGCCAAAAAAATACGAATATATGAAAAATTTAATAAAATTAAAAAGAAAGTATTGAAAAGGCTGCAGCGTTTTGTTGCTGCAGCGCATTTATGTACCAACTTAAAAGCTTTGCCAGTGAGAAAATATTAAAACGCGAAGACAAAGAGTTAGAAGGCGTTAAGTAGGTTGAAAAGAGTAGAAAGTATGTATGAAGCTATGGAAGGAGGAGAAGAGGAAAGAAGCAGTCGTAAGAAAAGTAGCAATTTTCTGTGGTGGCCTAAAATCTAAGGAGTTTGCCGCGCCAAATCAATGCGCAGCGTTGTCGGTTTATTCAAGCGCCAAAGGCAGGCAATGCGTTTTGCGTCGTAGATTGGAAGTATTTGAATTGCGTTGAAATTCTAGAATGGCGTGCTGATATTTGCAAAGTTTAATAGAATAGATATATTCTACTTTGCATTTTCTGCTCGTTGCATTCGTAGTTTTGGTGCTAATTTCTCTTCTTTTTTTGTAACACCAAATGCGTTGGCGTTTTGATGCTTTGGGTTTGAAAAAAGTTACTTCAACTTTTTGTTTAGTGATTTTTTTCGGTAATATTTTAAGTTAATTATTATTTAAAAATATTGTGAGATGTTTTTCAGCTTGTTGCTTATTATATCGACGGCTGAGAATAAGATCGCCCTATTTCAAAAATTGTTTCGAAAACGCCCTATTTGAAAAATTGTTTCAATAACGTCCCATTTCAGATTTTGCTTCAAAAACGCCCTATTTCAGAGAAAATTTCATATATATTTCTCTGAAATAGGGCGTTTTTGAATAATTGTCTGAAATAGGACGTTATTGCAACAGTTTTTCAAATAGGGCGTTTTTGAAACAATTTTTGAAATAGGGCGATCTTATTCTCAGCCGTCGATATGTACTTATGTATTCTTTGATTAACCTTTCATGGAGTACCCACAAGCACATAGCGCGCTTCAATTCATTTTCAAATTCTGAACTTTTCATATTTCTGTAACGCTGCTCTCCAAAAAACACACAATGTAATTACTTGATTACATTGCAACACAAAAATTTTCTTGTACTTTAGGTAAATGTAATCAAAACAACTTGCTGCCACAAACTCCATAATTGCCATTGCCAGTGGCAACCACAGCTGCCATATTCCGTACATACTCACTTAGTTAAACATAATTGCGACCGCATAACAAAATATGCATGGTATAATAAAAGTCGGTTAGACAATCGTGAATGAAATGAGAACAATTTTAGCACAGAAGTTTTCTTTAATTTAATAGCAATTCAACAAAATTAAGAAAAATAAGCAGCTGAATGATGCCAAAAAGAATGATGACGAGGATGATAGTAACGCATGGAATGCACGCTAACGTTGCTGACAGCATCGCAACAAAAGTGTAACAAAAACAACTGTGAGGGAGTCAAAAATTTTCGCCAGCAACTGTGTGTGTACAACATCTGCTTTCAGTTGATTTTGAGTTTATTGGTTGTCTACGCATTTACAACGCTCTTAACTGCTGCACCTGCACACAAAAAAAGAAAAAAAAAAAGCACAAGCTGCTGCCACATGACAAGGAAAGTGTAGGAAAGTAGAGATGGCACTGGCGGTAGTAGAATTAACTGGCAGCAGTAGCAATTGTTGCTTGCTGCTATAGTTACACACACACCAACACACCTTATATTTGATAATTCTATTTTGCTCTGGCACTGTTTGTCATTTACAGTCATGGAATGCGCGCCAAAAAGAAAAAAAACAAGTAAGGAAGCCTAAGTTCGAGTGGAATCGAACATTAGATACTCAGCTGTATGCTTTCATTGTTTGTTTGCGTTTGATGGAAACACGGTGTAGGTACTTTATATAAAGCGAGTGCCGCATAAAGTGGGCGTAGCCACGCCCATTTTCAACATTTTTATCAGTCATCCAACTAAGCATATGAATATTATTCTTTGTGCTAAATTTCATTCCTTTTTGACTTCTAGTTACAAAGATGTCACGTTACAAATTCCCAAAGGGTGTTCCAGAAATATCTTTGTTAAAAAGTAGGCGTGGTCATAACCGATTTCAATAAATTTTTGCGTGTCTCTTAACACAAGTTATAAAAGTGTATAAACCAAGTTTCGTCATAATATCTCAATTATTTGTCGAGTTATGGGCTCCGAAATCTCGTAGATTCCTTTATCTAAAAGGAGGCGGTGCCACGCCCCAAAAATTCCAAAATTTTTATATTTTCTATTTCCGGTCTATTGTGGAACTCATGTCACAAAATTTCTATGAATTATCTCTATATTTGACAAAGATATCGCTTAAAATGTTTTTATTAGGCCACTTTACAGTTGCCATGTATAAAAGTGGGCGTGGTTGTCAAACCGATTTCGCTAAAATTTTGAACATGTATTACCACAATTAATAAAAGTATACACACCAAGTTTCGTCATTATATATAAATTATTTGTCGATTTATGGGCTCAGAAATCTCGTATATTCCTGTTTCTAAAAAGAGGCGGTGCCACGCCCATTTTCCAAAATTTTTGTGTTTTTTGTTTTATGTCCATAGTTGGACTCATGCGACAATTTCAATGATAGATCTTTATATTTGACAGAGATATGGCTTAAAATGTTTTTATTAGGCCACTTTATAATACACATATATAAAAGTGGGCGTGGCCGTCAACCGATTTTGGAAATTTTTCGTCCAAACATTTGCCTAGGTCAGTATATCACGCGTACCAAATTTCATCGATATATCTTCAATGGTTTCTGAGTTATGACATATAAAACTTTCCATGTTTGACCCTTAATAAGTGGGCGTGGCACCGCCCATTTTCCAAAATTTCATGAAATTTCTTCCGAGGGGGCTGAGTTCAACACGTGGGTAAAATTTCATCGCTCCAGCTATATTAGTGACTGAGATACCAAATTTCCGATTTTTTCTATACAGGAAAAGTGGGCGTGGTCATGGTCCGATTTCACCCATTGTCAATACCAACGGTCCCAGTCTCGATACCAACTTGCATTTCAGATTTCATCAAAATATCTCAATTTTTGAGCGAGTTAGAGTGTTTACAGACGGACGGACGGACGGACGGACAGACGGACTGACGGACGGACGGACATGGCTCAATCGATTTCTCTTTTCACCCTGATCATTTTGATATATATAAGTCTATATCTATCTCGATTATTTCATTCTGTTACAATCCACCGTTATGTGATTAAAACTATAATACTCTGTGTACTAGTACAGCTGAGTATAAAAATGAGCAAAAACTGAATCTACGAAATAAAAGGCAGTGCTGTTTTGCCAGGTGACATTTTCATTTTGCCACTATAATTTGTAGCGATTTTTTTTTTTGTATTTTTATTTGCGTATTTCAGGATAAATATGTAGTAGTTTTTGGAATTTTTTTGTTTTTGTTGCTTGTACAGTTTTTCTCACAATTCTGACTTGCCCTTTTTATTTAAAGTGTTGGCGTGGAACGAAATTAGCATGTGATAGAGAAAAAGAGAGACCGAGCGTGTTAATATTTGCGCTAAAGTTATATTATCTTAATTAGGTGAAAATTTGTAAGTAAATCTGTTGGTTGTTTTGTTTTTTTCTTTTTAAATTACGTTTCTGATCTAGTGTGTAATTTTGCGTTAGTGATGAAAAGTGATGAATAAAATAAAAATGTGAAGGAAAGAAAAAGTTTTGGAAATTAGCATTTATTTACGTTATAGTTCTATTATTATTTATAATAGTTATGTATCTTTAAATTTCCATGACTCACGCTTTATTGTAACTTAAACCTTCTGTTTAGGTGACTTGTGCTCACTTAAATTACATATTTGTCTTACGGGCATACAGAACGTGGCATGACTTGGCAATGCTGCTCTGCTTCCAACTATTGGCATTACTTCGTAGCTGGAAGTCCGACCGCCGTACTCAAATATCTTTCTACTATAGCGGTTTGCCCCTCTGTCTACAATTTCCTATAAAACGCAAGTCTCATCTTGCCAACAGTAGTAGTATTTTACATATTGGTCAACGCGTTAGTATTAGTCTTCATTACAAATCGGACCACGATCAGAACACCGAGTCTTTTACAACACATCGGTCAACGCGAATCGTTTCACGTAATACATCATAATCAAGCATGGGCACCACTACAAGCGAACAAGCAGAGAGTGTGAGCATGTAGTAGTGTGCTTAAAATTGAACAGTGAGGCAAAATTCAAAAATTTCTCGTAACTTCGTGTGTTGATGAAAATTTAATTATATCAGATTTTATAGAATGAAAATAGAGGTTATATTAAAAATAGGTATGTTTGTAGATACAAATTTAATAACAAATAAATGTTGATTTATTTCGATTCACATTCGAATTAATTGCAATTTCAATATAAAAGCAAAAAAATTAACCCATTTTTAATTTTAAAGAGTTGAAAATGGCATAAAAAATAATACTTCATTTGATTTCAAATGGCTCCATTTAACACTATTGAGAATATTTAAAATAAACAAGTAAGGAAGCCTAAGTTCGAGTGGAATCGAACATTAGATACTCAGCTGTATGCTTTCATTGTTTGTTTGCGTTTGTTCGATATAGGGTGTATTTTATATGACACGAGTGCTGCATAAACAGGGCGCAGCCACGCCCATTTTCAAAATTTGTATCAATCATCCAAATAAGCATATAAATATTATTGTTAGTGCAAAATTGCATCCCTCTATGACTTTTAGTTACAAAGACTTCACGTTACAAATTCCAAAAGGGTGTTCCAGAAATATCTTTGTTAAAAGGTAGGCGTGGTCATAAACCGATTTCAATACATTTTTGCGTGTCTATTAACACATGTTATAAAAGTGTATAAACCAAGTTTCGTCATAATATCTCAGTTATTTGTCGAGTAATAGGCTCGTAGATTCCTTTGTATAAAAAGAGGCGGTGCCACGCCCATTTTCCAAACTTTTTTATTTTTTGTTTCCGGTCTATTGTAGAACTCATGCCACAAAATTTCAGTGATAGATCTTTATATTTGACAGAGATATCGCTTAAAATGTTTTTATTAGGCCCCTTTATAGTTCCCATATATAAAAGTGGGCGTGGCCGTCAACCGATTTTGATAATTTTTCGCCAAAACATTTGTCTAAGTAAGAAAATTACGCATATCAAATTTCATCGATATATCTTCAACGGTTTCTGAGTTATGACATATAAAACTTTCAATGTTTGACCCTTAATAAGTGGGCGTGGCACCGCCCATTTTCCAAAACTTCATCAAATTTCTTCATAAGGGCCTGAGCTCAATACGTGGGTAAAATTTTATCACTCTAGCTATATTAGTGGCTGAGATACCAAATTTCCGATTTTTTCTATATAGGAATAGTGGGCGTGGTCATGGTCCGATTGCGCCCATTTTCAATACCAACCGTCCCAGTCTCGATACCAACTTGCATTTCAAATTTCATCAAAATATCTCAATTTTTACGCGAGTTATCCTGCGTACGGACGGACGGACGGACGGACATGGCTCAATCGATTTCTCTTTTCACCCTGATCATTTTGATATATATAAGTCTATATCTATCTCGATTATTTCATTATGTTACAATCCACCGTTATGAAATCAAAATTATAATACTCTGTGTACTAGTACAGCTGAGTATAAAAAAATAATCAAATTCCCAACCAATCTTAAACATTTTAAAAAAAATGCATACATCAGTCGCCCACTGTGGTTACGGACAAAAAAAAGGCATCAACCTGCTTCCATCACTGTTGAAGGCGAACTGAATGGTTTCCCCGCTGAAATAATTATGCTCTGCATTTGTGTACGTATACAACTTTTTTACGCTCTTTGCACAATTTACATTCTCTGCCCATGCTTGATCATAATCGTCGCAATCAAAATAGGATAATCGCGACGGCATACTGAAATCGTAGCCTATCCGAAATATCAATAACACAAGCCAAATAAACACGACGGTAAAAATCCCAACCAATATAAATCAACGAACCAACTCAAGGATTCCTCTACATCCACATATATATCTCCCTTCTCATCACCATCACCATGCTCGTCAGCTATCGAAATAGCTTCAGGTAAGCATCACCTACAATCACACTGCAGTCCCACTGCATTTGTTCACCTTCTTAACTCACCATTCACACTCAGAATACACTAAAATCAAAAGCAGAAAGGCTCATTGTCTATGTGTCAATGATTGTTCTCACTATCTTCTTTGAACATTCATTGACTTGACTTCCCTGCTTGGCTAAGGGTAGATGGTGTCAAACAGTCACGGTTGTGCGAGCAGTTTAGTCAGTTGGTGTGTTAAAAAACTGCATGCAGTCAATTGACAACAGTGACGCTTAAAAGTTAATCCACCACAGCCACAGTCACCTTTGTCTTGCCAATATTTTCCCGAAGTTAGTTGTGGATGATAGTCTTTGTTTCGCTTCTACGCTTTTGATGTCTTTTTTGTGTTATTTGGCGTTTCACTTTTCACTTTTCCTCTTTCCATTTTTTTTTCATTAAAATTTCACTTTGTGCTTTCGATTTTTGTTGCGGTCGCCTTTGACTTTGCTTGGCATTTTTTTGACGCACCGCCGCTTTAACATCTCAGCAGCAGCCAAGCCAAGCCATGCCAAGACCCAATTGTTGTCTCTGCTACTGCTTTCATTCGCTTCCAGCTCGATTATTTGATATTTTCCAGCTTCTTTTGCAGCAGTCAAGTGTAAAATTTGGTTTAGTTTGTGCGGGCGAAAACAAAAAAAAATGCTGAAAATGCTATTTTTTTTTTTATAAATTTTTCTTTTTTTTTGCACAATTTACTATGTAAAATGAAGTTAATTATATGCAAATTAGACTGTTGATGGCTGACTGACCACTGAACCATCAGCATTGCTGTAAGGGGCAGTAAGTTAAGCAGTGAATCGCTTGTGTAATGAAAAATCATCAATTTTATCAGTTTCTGTTTTGTTTGAAATTACGCTAAAGTGATTGAATAATATTCAGTATTATTATCGCTCATTCCTTTTCCTTTCGCACGAAATCTATCAACATTTTATGGACATAATTTTACGCGCTTATGATTTTATTACATTTTCTGCTTCACTTTTTCACAATCAATGCATCCGATTACGTTTATTCATCTATTTTTTCATTGTTTTATTGGTTTTTCGACTTTCTGTTTTCTCCAAGTAAAAGAAATATTTACATAGTTAACTTAAATATAGATTTGTGTTTTATTTCTCCCAATGAATATTATGATGCTTAGTTGATTCAAATAGAATCGGAAGACGACCACTGAAATCCAACGAAGAATCACTGTTGCCAATAACTGCTACTTTTGACAATCCTCATGTACGGCGAAGAAGAATGGACAATGTCAAATTCAGATGAGATGGTACTTGAAGTTTTCGGGAGATTTGTGAGTTTTTCCGCGTTAGCGATGGTGAGTATCGAAGGAGGTTTAACGATGAGCTATGCGAGCTTTATGTAGACATCGACATCGACATCGAGTTCAGCGAATAAAAATCCAGCAGCTGCGTTGGGCAGCTCATATCGAGGGAATGGATGAAGGTGCTCCGCCTAAGAAAGTATTTCTATCGAAACCCGCTAAAGACAGCAGAAAAGGCTTAACTCCACTACCTTGAGAGGATCACGTTAGTATTTCCAATTGGCGCTGGGCAGTATGAAACAGAAACGACTGGCGCGCTTTACTGGACTCGGCCAAAATCGTCTAAGCGGTTGCGCGCCAATTAAGAAGAAGAAGCGATTATTTATCTTAAATCGTGTCACTTTTTCACTTGTGAATGACAGGGAAATTATTATCATTTTAAAATATTTAAGATATTCCTTAAATCTTTGTCCTAACAGACACATAATTTAAGCCGCAAAACCACTAATCCGCCCACATAAAAAACTGTTCAAGATTACATACACACTAATAAAAAATCTTAAATTTTCTTAATGAATTTTGACAGCACATTTGAGGCTTAATTTATTTCGCCGTTTAATTAATTAAACAAATTAACTGTCAAAAATCAGTTTGGTTTTTGTCGTTGCCACTTTAAATTAATATTCTACACTAAAAATAAAATTTCTTAAAAAAACTACGAAAGACTTTCGTAGTCTAGAGTTTCGTAAAATGTACGAAAGTTTCGTATATATTACGAAATCATTTTTCTCAACAAAATCTAATTTTACGAATCTTTCGTAAATATTACGAAAGGGCCTTCGTAAACCATTTTCTAATATTTTTTTCGTATATATTACGAAATATTTCGTAATTATTACGAAACACTTTCGTAAATTTTCTTAAAATTATCTTTACGAATAATTTCGTCTATTGTACGAAAGTTTTCGTAACATTATCAACGGATTAAAAGATTTACGAAATACTTTCGTAATATATACGAAATACTTTCGTACAGCAATATTTTACCGTACAAGTCTTCTTTCATTGTAAAGTGTTAAGTCGGTGCAATAATATAAAAAATTATTTTAAGTAGTAAGTGCGTAATGAAAAAGAATAATGCATTATATATAAAAAGACAATATTGATATATAAAATAAACTGTGATATTTTCCAACTTGATTAAACTTAAGGGTGAGTACATTAGTTACATTTACTTTACTTTTTTTCGGTCTTATCTATTTTCCTAAATAAATACTTAATAAAATAATATAAAGAGATATTTCTACACTCAGAGAAAAACATTTTAAAAACTTATGAAAACGTACTTAAAATGGGCAAAAATGTATTTAAAAGTGATGTAGATACGACCATTTTTATTTTAAAAAGGTTCATTGTAAAATTGTAAAATTAAGGAAAAACATTTAAATTTAAAAATGTTTATTCAAGCCATATGAGATTTTTAACCTAAAACTTGCGCTTTTATTCCCTTCATTTTAATTTTTAATTTAAAAATTATTCTATTTAATCCCAAATACATTTTTATTGCAAAAGTTTCATTTTAAATTTACAAATTTTCATTATTAAAATAAAAACGATCTGGTTTAATACGTGCATTATAAAAATAAAAATTTTTTTATTTTCTCTCTTAAGGTTTTAAGTATTTCCCTTTATCTTTATTTTTATCTTTCTCTATCTTTATCTTCGTCAAATTTTTTTTTTCTTTATCTTAGTCTTAATTTTTTATTTTTATTTTTCTTTTTTTTTTCTTTTTCTTTTTCTTTTTCTTTTTCTTTTTATTTTTCTTTTTATTTTTCTTTTGTTTTTTTTTCTTTCTTTTTCACAGGGTTATCTATTTAAGTGGATCGGAACGACGTCCACATTTGCAAATTGCGATTTCCAAAGTTTCCTATGTTCGCCAGAACACGTATAAGCAATAAGTATCTCTTATTTTATTAGTTACTAAAATTAATATTAATATAAATGTAAGATATTAAAATAAATAAAAAACTTTTAAATTAATTGAATAAATTAATTTTAGTAGATATTTAAAACTAAAATGAAATTATATAAACTTATTTCTTATGCATATATAAAACATCTTTCCCTTAGCATTATTTTATTGATATACATATTTCTAAAAAGTTTTCTAATTTCGTTGAAATATACATCATATGTACATATATATAACTATGAAATAATTATGGTTTTTTTAACGTTAAGCTAAAAAATAATTTGGTGAATTGTACAACAATTTGACAGCTCTAACAGCCTTCGTAAATGTACGAAAGCGGTTTCGTAATATTTACGAAATCTTTCGTTGCTCAAAAGCACGAAAGTATTTCGTAAATAGTACAAAAGCCTTCGTAAATATACGAAAGTATTTCGTAAATAGTACGAAATAGCTTTCGTACTATTTACGAAACCATTCGTTGCTCAATTTTACGAAAGAATTTCGTAATATGTACGAAAGATATCGTAATATTTACGAAATATTATTTTGAGTGTAATGTTTATAAATAGGCTTAGGCATTGCATTTTGTTGAAAATTTTAGGCAAAGTGATTGTCAAGGTTAGTGAAATATGGATGATAGTATGAAAGTGTGATTGAGATAGGGAAAGCCCTTATATTATTCAAGGAAGATAAATATTCTTTAAAAGTTATAAAGAGGAATGATTGCTACTTCATACACCACATACGCCATATCCAGCTCAAATTAAATATTTTTGAAATTATTCAAGGCATATCCAGAAAAAATTCTAGTGCAATATACAATATAAGGAACTGTTTCATTCAATTTTCATAAACCTCAACTCAAACTTTAATTGTTAATCTTTACAGACATCAGCACATAAACCCGGTAAGCTCAATTAAGCACTTATCCACAATTTTACGAGTATATCTACTTTTCGCCACTTAAGTATTGCTATGTTAGTTATAGTTATTGTGTTGAATATCAAGAAATTTTTACCCCAACATAAAGCGGGTTTAAATGTGGATTAGCTGCTGTACATCAATTAGCAAATTTCAGTAATGACGGTGACGTTTTCTGGTGAAAAAAAAACTTTACAAAATTGGCACCACAGCCGCACACTTGCTACATAAATGCTTGGTTTCGTAATCTGTGTGTATATGTATTTATTATTTTTGTTTGGCAACTACAATAGCAACAAAAAGCAAAGCAACAACAGCTAAATTATCAAAAGTCATCGCTGTCAAGGCACACTAGTTGGTTAGCGGTGTGTGTTGTGATTTGGGCGAAGTCGAGTTGCGGTGGCTGAGATTTCTGAAATGGTATTAGAGGAGTGTGGAGTGTGGCGTATAAATAGCATTACTTAAATGATGAATTTCATATCAAAGGCTGAAAAAAACGAACATTTTGAACCCGACCCCTCAGAATTTGATGAAATTTTGCATAGAGGCACATCTTACCTACTCAAACACAACCTCATTTTTTGAAATTGCATTTTCGAAATATTGTGGGCGTGGCAAGGTATCGAAGTATTCGAAAATACCCGAAAATAATCGAAAAATGACGATAATAGGTACTTTTAAAGTGTGATCACTAGGGAATGGCTTTACCGATTTCAAAGATCTATACACCATTAGAAAGGTATTGAAATTAGCTTTCAAAAAAATACACCTTTTTTGTTTTAGTACACTGAAAAAAAAATGTTTTCCAAAATAAAATTTGAAACTGAAAAAACACTTCAAAGATCAAGCGATTTTGAAAAATACAAATTTTGTTTAGAAAGGTCTATTTAATATATATAACATATCTGAAAACTAAAATGGCCTTTTTCTTTATTTTTTTTTTTTAAATTTATTTAAGTGAATGCATCTCTTGGCTTTCTTGTATTTTGATATCACGCGTAAACTAATCAACCGATTTCAAAAATTTGTATACCATTAGAAAGGTATTAAAATCACCTTTTGAAAACACACACTGTAAAAATTCTATATTACATATTACACTGAAAAAAAAATTTCTAATTTTTTTTTTTCAAACTGGGAGAACACTTCAAAGACCAAGCGATTTTGAAAAATAAGAATTTTTTTTAGAAAGGTCTATTTAATATATATAACATATCTGAAAACTAAAATGGCCTTTTTTTTTAAATTTTTTTTTTTAATTTATTTAAGTAAATGCATCTCTTGGCTTTCTTGTATTTTGATATCACGCGTAAACTAATCAACCGATTTCAAAAATTTTTATACTGTTAGAAAGGCATCAAAATTACCTTTTGAAAACATACACTCTAAAAATTCTGTATTACATATTACACTGGAAAAAAAAATTTCAGTTCAGTTTGAAAAAAAAAATTTTGAAAATTTGTTTTTAGGTGTAATATGTAATATAGAATTTTTACAGTGTATTTTTTGAAATCTAATTTCAATACATAAAAATTGAATTAAAATAAAAAAAAAAATTTCGTGCTAAGCACTAAAAACTCTTTCAAGTAATTTCAATACCTTTCTAATGGTGTAAAGATCTTTGAAATCGATAAAGCCGTTCCCTAGTAATCACACTTTAAAAGTACCTATTATCGTCATTTTTCGTTTTTTTTTCGAATATTTTTGAATATTTCGATACCTTGCCACGCCCACAATTTTTCGAAAATGCAATTTCTGAAAATCAGGTTGTGTTTGGGTAGGTAAGATGTACCTCTGTGCAAATTTCATCAAATTCTGAGGGGGTCGGGTTCAACGCATATTGGGTTTGATATGAAATTCATCATATGAATTTTGAAACTGGTGCTGCGTACACATGTCATTTGGGCACGAAAGGAAAGACAAAGTGAATTTACTCATACCAAAAGCCTAAAAAATAGAAAACATGCCAAGCTAAGTGTTGTAAAGTTTTCTATATGCGATAAGCAGTTCATTTGAAAGGTTAAAACTTCTGCTTTTCTGAAAGTAAAATTTATCATCTCGTTCACAGCTAAATAAGCAGATTAGGCCACACAATAGCTATTAAAGTCATTAAAATTTTTCTCGAAATATTTTTGGATTTCGTGATGAAAAATGCTATGGAATTTTTTCACTAACGATGTCTGATTTTTTTTAGAAATCTTGATTTCTATCACTAATCTATAAAAATGTGAGTGGAGCGAAGTAAATTAACAATTTTTAAAATCTCATACATCTGTGAGTTGTCTAATATATATTTGTACATATCCATTAGGGTGATCCCCAAATCTGTGACTCTTTATCCATCTCCGATCGGAACCAAAATTTATATGTGGTATCTTCGACCGCACTTTAACAGATCTTGTGGGTGAGCCTAAAAAAAATTACATATAATTTAAGGACCACCCTAATATTTATATGCAGTAAAAATTGTTGAACGTCCAATTTCAAAAGCAAATTATCATTACATGCTTTATATAACATAAGCACTTAAACAAATGTGGGCTATCCACACACATGTTACATAAATTTCATAGGAATTAGTCACTGCACTTAAAAACTTTGTTCGACATTTACTTTCAAACACAGTTCAACCAGCACTCTGATAACGAATAACTGTACAATTATCATGTACCCACAGAATAAGTGCAACTGGCCAACCAAGAGTAGATATACGATTCATTTCATATACAGACGGCAGACGCAGATTTTCATAAAGTTCAGCCTCAAAGTCAAACAAAAAAAAAAAAAATAGAAAAAAAATAAAAAATCATAAAAGAAAATTTTGGTGAAAATTTGTTGCATTTACAGTGCAATGCAGTCGGTTCAAAGTTGTAGCACGCATTTAACACACCTACGCATATTCACATACACACACTCGCTTACAAATACTCATACGAACATAAATACGCACTTACGGTATGTAGCTCAGCGTCACAGAAAGCAAAAAAAAAAAGATATAGTTGAACAATTAAAGTTAATTTTGGTCAGCATGAACAGTGTACCTCGCATACACACACAAACACACACACCGAATTGAGTTGGCGCAGTCCAGCAGCCTTTTGCTTTTCCACTCTACACACTTCCCTCTGCCACTCTGCCGTTGCACCACTTTTCCTACATACCAACTTCCATTGAAATGCCACACCAACCGCATTTTGCTTTTACTTACTCAAGCCGTCATATTTTTTTATTATTCTCTTTTTTCGGCATTTATTTGTTCAAACTTTCTCATTCGTCTGTATTTTCTCTTTTTTTTTAGTTTTTTTCGCCGACAGTTGTATTTTTCTGTTTGTTTGTTTTTGACTGGTACTTTTGCAATGCTTTCTGTGCGTGTGTGTCTGCTCTTACTGTAAATGTGTGCGTGTTTTTTAGGTTTTTGTTTTTGGTTTTTTTTTTTTTTGGTTTTTTTGGCAATCGTCTGACCTTAATTGACAAAGTGAGTTATACAGTTTGGTTTTATCTTAGAAAAAATTAGTTATGTAAGTACTCTGGGTTTGCGCAGCACTTTAAAGTAGCATTTGCCCACTCACACAGTATATACATCTGACCACCGACCGCCCAATACTCGGTCACTGTAAACTCGTCATAATAAAGCATTATTTTCGACGTTTCCACACATGACCAAGCTGTGAAGCTTTTACTTCAGGAAAATATCTTGATAGCGAACAATTAATTACCAGTTTTAAAAATTTGGCATTGGTTGCCCAGTATACATGCTTAGGTAGTTAATCGAAATGTGTGGGTTCTCCATTGCGTATACGCAACCTCATAGGAACAAAGCGCAGTTGAGATATGATTTCTTCTATGCACTGGCATAGTATGGAATTGCAAACAAACACACACAACGAAACAGATTCGCCAAATTATTTAGAATGAATATCTACCCTGCAGTAAATTTGTTTCACTGCTGAGGGATCAGTGATGATTATTTGTTGAATATTCATCACTGTCGTCATAACTCAGTATATTTTTATCTGTTCTTGTTTTTTTTTTCTGAGGAAAGCAAACCATTTATATGAAAAATTCATCAGTCTTTATATGAAAGTATTCACTGATGCCTCCTCGTCATAGGTGAATTGCATCACTGATTCATTAAGGATTCATTGTGGATTTTTACTGCATGGTATATGTACATACATATATTAATGTATATGTAAGTATGTATTCATATTAGACCACCCCTCGCGAAGAAGTGTTAATTTCCATGAGTTTACGGTTTAAGGAAATGAAAAATCTGTAATAAAAAAGTTCCCATGATTTTGATCTATATCCATATCTACATATATGTATGTCAGCCAATCTAGGATAAAGGAAGCCAAAAATTACTCCTTCGTATATGTAAATATGTATTTCATCTACAAGCTGCCGTTTACTGCAGCGAACTGAATATCAGTATTAGTATAATTCTGCCGGATCAGTGTACTGTGTTTCAGGCAGAAGTATTAGCAGTAAGCAGAGCGATTAGTCCGTAATGCCCTACGAAGAGGACGGATACATTTTTATATAGATATTCGGCTATAAAGTCGTTACTGTTGCATATCACCCCATCCGAGTGTGTAGCGAACTGTAAAGAAGCCTTAAGGGTAATATGCAGGGATAGTAATGTCCTTTTATACTGCATCCCAGGACACAAGGCTATAGACGAGAATTAATATGCTTATGAGCTGGCAAAGAAGGGTGCAGGTTTCGGAGCAAAACACACCATAGATGCCGCTCAGTGAAATTACCAGTATTTCCAGGTCAAATTGAACCTTTTTCAAATCCAGTGAAACTTTTTTCAAGTCAAGTGAAACCTTTTTCAATTTAATTGAATCCTTTTTCACTTGAAATGAAACTTTTTTCAATTTAATTTCAATTTAAAAATGTTTAATTTCAATTTTTGAAAAGAGCTTTTCGGCCGATGAAACCACACACAAATTAATATTCCCCGGGAGTCCCGATGGCTCCTCTCCCTAGGGAACAAATTTGCTCTGCCAACAACAAAGAACACCATAGAACAAGTGAAATTGATAGCGGAAATCGAACAGGGGATCCAGACAATAAACGAGGATAAGGACAAGGATAACGCGAGATGTAATATAGCTGGTAGAATTAAGTCATATAGCAATAAGTTTAAAAACAATAGCAAAGAAAAATTTATTTTTGAAGATTTTCGACGACACAAAAAAACTTCTACAACAACACAAAGACTCAATAATAATCACAAGTGCAGACAAAGGTAACAAGACCGTACTAATGGACAAACATGAATACAAGGAAAAAATGATGGGACTACTAAACGATAGAGAAACATATAAAACTATGCGCTTGGACCCGACACAAAAATTACAAAGGAAAAATAACACAATAGTAAATGAATGTGGCCGCTGTGGTGCAGTGGGTAGAGTGCTCGCCTGCTATGCCAGAGGTCTCGGGTTCAAACCACGGTCCGAGCCAAACAAATTTTTCTAATTAGTAAAAATCCAATTATTGGGTTTTTTAAGAGCAGCGGTCACCTCTCGGCAGTGGGCGGCATACCCTCCGAGAGTATTTCTGCCATGAAAAAGCTTCTCACAAAAAATGCATTCGCCGTTCGGAGCCGGCATAAAACTGTAGGTCCACCCAATTAGTAGGAAAAACAAAAAGGAGCACACCTCGAATTGGGAGAGAAGCTCGGCCATAAAACTCGTCAGAGTTATAATAGCGCCATTGTATTATTATTATTAAATGATCTATACAAGCAAGGGAAAATCGACAATATATTAAAACACAAATTGACTTGTAATGCAGCTATCTCTCCCAGACGCTATGGACTCCCAAAAATACACAAGGAAAACACACCTCTTAGACCCATCTCTGCCTCTACAAACATACCTTGCCTCGAATTATCCAAATATATAGGGCAAATACTTAATGAACTAATTTCTACCGACTATAACATTAAAAATTCCGCACAACTCAAAGAGAAATTAAACACATTGACAATTGAAAATGACGAAATCTTAATATCTTTTGACGCAATTTCCCTATTTACGAACATCCCAGTGAGCCTAGCAATTCGAACAATTATGCAAAAATGGACACCCCTTCAAAACCATACCAACTTGACTAAAAACCAGTTTTTAGACATCATAAATTTTTGTTTAAGGGACAATAATTATTTTATGTTTGACGGAACGGTGTACCAACAAATTTATGGTATGCCAATGGGAAATCCATTATCACCCACTATAGCTGACATTGTTCTGGACAAAATACTTGACGACGCTATAACCGATCTCAAAACAAAAGACATATACATCAAATACATAACTAAATATGTAGATTATGTATTCGCTATTGTTAAGATTAAGGACGTGGAAGACATTTTGACTACATTAAATTCGCAACACAAGAAAATACAATTTACGACTGAAAGAGAAAAAGACAGTAAGATAGTCTTCCTAGACATAGAAATATTTAGAAACAACAATAATATTTTGACGAATTGGTATGCGAAGCCAATAGCGTCCTTAAGAATGATTAATTATATTTCTAACCACCCCTGGACCCAAAAGAAAAACACTATGACGAATTTTATAAATAAGATCTACACATTGAGCGACCAGGCGTTCAGGAAAAACAACGACATTAGAATAAGAAATATTTTAACAAAAAACGGATACCCAAATAAGGTGATTGATAGGTGGTTAGCAACAACGAAACAGAAACAAATAGCACTCCGAAATAATGCAAAAACTACGAACGAAAATAACAACAAAATCTTTAGAGGTATTACATACATACAAGGTTTAACAGATAATACAACATTACAAAAATGCATACATAATGACAAATTAATATTCGCACATAAACCCAATCGCACACTTAACCAAATATTCAGTAAGACAAAAGACAAAGTTACCAAAGAGCAACAACAGAACGTAGTTTACGAAATCAAATGTAAAGGCAACAATGACGAGCGATGCAACAAAACCACGAAACGAGCACTAGGCATTAGAATAGGAGAGCATAAGAGCCCGTGCACAATTGGCTTTGTCTGCTCCAACTTTGATAGAAAAAACCTTAAAGCATAGCGAAATTTCAGGTGCTTGCTACAATTAACACTTTGACAATTTCTACTTCACTTCTTTGCTTTAATTTATAAACCCGATTTTTGGTAAAATATTTGGGGAATTTGCTTTTTTCTGCTTATTCGAATGTTATTTTTTACTTTTCTCTGTTCACTTCTCGCGAAATCGCTAAAATAAGTGTAGATATACAAACATACACACACACACACAAGGGGAGATATTTGTCAAAGTGTAAAAAAGTTGAAACATGGCTAACTTTATACCTTGCTTTACTCGCTTCACCTCAATTGTGAACATGTCCCTTTGAAAAGCAAATGCTGAACGAAACTGTCAAAGCAAAACTCTGAAGCAAAGCGAGGTAGAAGTCAATTGTGCACGGGCTCTAAAACAGACTCTAGAAACAAAAAGACAACAACAGCATTAGCACAACACTTGACAAACAATGGTCACACAGCGGACTTTGACAACGCGAAAATATTAGACATAGAGAGACGAACAAAAACAAGGCTGACACTGGAGAGTTTGCGCATACAACAACGAATACAGGACGCTATGAATTTTAAAGAGGATGTTGACAACATTAATTGCGCCTACAGAAACATAATAAAGAAACAAAATGTCAAAAATAATTATATATGTATGTATGTATGTATATGTATAAATATGTAGTTGCGCGAAAATAATGTAAAAAGATAGATGTGTTGTGATAAATTTTTCGTTTAAAATCTTTGAATGTCTGTAAGTGAACAGTTTTTATAAATTTTGTACAATTTAAGTATGTAATTTATGTATAACTCATAATGTGATTGTTAATTTCGTTATAATAATATGCTGTGTATATATTTTTTTAATGTCTTTTCAAATAAAAAATTTGACTCCCTGATGAAGACGAGAATACCGTCGAAACGCGTAGGAGAATGAAGGGAATGTAAATTTGCCTTTTATTTTTCATCGGCCGAAAAGCTCTTTTCAAAATTTAAATAATTATTGAAATCTATGGCCTATTACTAATACATGTTTAATTTCAATTAGAAAATACTTCCGCTACTAGTTAGGGCAAGTCGTATTCAGTGAACTTGAATCGTTATCCAAAATAGGAGTAAAGAAACTCTTGGTAATTGCCAAAGGAACGGAGTTGTTCTTCAGTCTGTGTCAAGGCTTTTAGTTTAGAGGTGTTCATGTTCGAGTATATGTGAGGCGCTTAACGGCCAGCCAGTCTAATCTAACCTAATAATATAATACAATGGCGCTATTATAACTCTGACGAGTTTTATGGCCAAGCTTCTCTCCCAATTCGAGGTGTGCTCCTTTTGTTATTTCCTACTAATTGGGTGGACCTACAGTTTTATGCCGGCTCCGAACGGCGAATGCATTTTTGTGAGAAGCTTTTTCTTGGCAGAAATACACTGAGAGGGTATGCCGCCCACTGCCAAGAGGTGACCGCTGTTCTTAAAAAACCCAATAATTGGATTTTTACTAATTAGAAAAAATTTTTGGTGTTTTGCTCGGACTGGAATTTGAACCCGAGACCTCTGGCATAGCAGGCGAGCACTCTACCCACTGCACCACAGCGGCAATCTAACCTAAACTGTCCTACAAAGCAGTAGCATGATGGTACGCTTTTGAAATTTTCTGTTGGGGGTCTACTGCATATAATATATTATGTATAATTAGTACAGAAAAAATAGTGACTAAAAGTTTTGTTAAATTTCTTTCTGCTTTAGGTATTTCTGTATTTGGTTTTTGGCATTGCACTCACGCTTCAACACTCTTTGTGTATGCCGCTGCGTGTACCTGTGCGTACCTTTATAAGCTGCTTTGCGTTAAGTATCAGCAAACTTCGCATTTATAAAGTGCATTCCATTGCCACCTTTTTGTGGGTTAGCATTATCTAGTATGACATTGAGATTTGCGTCCTATGCGCACTACTGACCCAATTCCTTGTAAATTTCGTATTTTGCTTTTGGGGTTCTGGCTGCTTTGTGTCTATTTAGCTCTTTATTCTCTGCTAATAAGAAGGTAAATGAAACGCAACTTAATATAATTAACGAGGTCATAGTGCGTATACAATTTAATAAGAATCCTCCCGATGTAGTCTTATATTCGAATTTTACTGCAAAACTCTACTTAAAGACCACTTTCATTGCCATTTGAATTGCTCAGCAACCAAAAAGTGTTCCTAAAAAATTTATCCAGATGCAAATGTGCTGAGAATATTTGCTGAATTTTTTTGTTATTGTTTTATTATAGGCACCACATGCTGTACAGTAATTCAAAAATATGAAATGCTCAGACAAAATAGAGCAAACTTAAAATGGTCTTAGCTAAGAAATTTGAGCAAAGAAAGCAAGACGATCTTACATTAGAATTGTTGCGCCCACAAAAAAGCTCTTGCACGTCTTTCTTGCTGCTAGTCTCACGAATATCTGCACAATTTCATTTCACTGTGCAATGTTTCAAAATTCGAAAATAGTTATGGTATCTATAGTTTCCATGCAAGATATTTTGTTTGTTGTTGTTGTTGTTGTTATTGGCATGTGCGACTGCTATACTTTAACTGACTAATTTATATTCCTATCGGCTGAGTTAATTTCATTTGTGCGAATGTGTTTCTCATATGTAAATATGTACTGTTCGTTATACGAGCGTTGGCTGTTGTTCGTTGTCGTTGTACTTTTAGACTTTCTGGATTTTCGTTGCTGCTGCCAGGCGTCGTTGTTTGCTATTTGTTGTTTGCGATAACCTCACACGACACAGACAACACAAATCACATAAATTCCAATTGAGTGCATATTTTATACTTAATACAAGGCTCGGCAAATTTGTAAATGCAAGTGTATAAGTGAGAGCGCTTTGATCGCTACCCTGCAAAAAATTCGATTAATACGGGACGTGTCCGGGATCAATCGCAAGGGAGCGTGCGACTAGTACAATTTTACATCCCTTTATATGGGGCGAATTGATTGCATTTTTTTTCGAGAATATCCTGTGAAGAAACTAATTGTTCAATTTGTATACCCGAACGGGTATAAATGTAGATTAATCGCTTTCATCCAAAGTTGTAAGCCAAGGCTATTTTTTATGAAAATGTAAAAATTATTAATTGCTATAAATGTTAGAAGAAAGTTTATTCGATTAGCTTTCATCCTGTAGTGAAATCTTTTAAAAAATTAAATATCTCCTCAAAACATTTTAAGTTCTGAGAATGCATTATGCGAGTGTAAAATACATGTGACGAATTTTTCAAAATTAGCCAAGGCTAGTTTTTATAACAATCTTTAAAATTTATAAATGTTCATGCCTGGGAACAATCGGGGACTAATTGTGGACCGATTGTTCCCGAAAGAGATGAATCCGGGACAAATCTCTTTCGGGATTAATCGCAAATTTTTTTGCAGGGTATGGCGAACAAACATACATACATGCATATATCTACATGCACATGCACATTTTTAACATTCGCTGCGCAAACATGCGATAGCCACACACGATGTTGTTTGGCCACTTGTTCAGCGACGACTAAATCATTTTTTAAACAAGGAGCGCAACCTGTCTGTGTGAAGAGCGTAACTTGTTTGTCTGATCTTAAGATCTATGAAATGCCGAGCCTTGACTTAATATGACTTTGAGAATGGCTTATGATCATCACATGTGTGCGCTGGCGTGTTTGCAAAAGTATGTGAGTGTGTAGATTTATGTTTAAGTAAGTGTGGTTAAACATATATGTATATACATTTGTGTGGATGTGCTTGTGTTTCATGTTTGAGTGTTTATTTTTCCGCTTGACTCCACTCCACACATTTGATTAAACGAATTTTGAGCAGCAACAACAGCACAAACGCAACTAATTTTGCTATGTGAATATGCAAATGCTGGCCTATCGTAATTCAGATGTATGTACATAAACACATTCTCGCGTACATATGTACCTACCCAGCAGTATTTATCAGCTGGAAAACAGCACATATTTCCTACTGAATATTCAGTAGAGATGTAGTTCTAAAATCTGAACTTTCCCTTTCGTTTTTATATAGAGGTGGCGTCGAAAATCAACTACCTAAAAACTGCCGAACGAGAAGGGAGAGTTTCTGTAGGAAAAGAGGCCTGAATACGCAGGGAGAACTTCCATAGCATGTATTTCAGTACACCTGATGTCTTCACTGCGTGTTCAGTTATTTTTTCAGCAATGAATTTTGAACTTAGTTTCAGGGTATTTTTCATAATGAATATTCTACTGAATATCCATCTCCTTACCTCAAATACTGCTGGGTGTATACCCACCAAACAATCTACGCCTTATTTAAGATTTATTACAGAAGATTTTAATCGACCAAAAGTTGTCTGTGTTCCTGTGTTGATTTTATCAGGTTGTAAGAACTTCTCTCTCTCTCTCTCTCTCTCTCTCTCTCTCTCTCCCTCTGAGAGGAAATCTTATTTCCAAGGCTTATCCGACATGGTAATAAGGCTTAGATTATTCCTGATGATAGGGCCTTATGTCGCACAAAAATGGCTTATAATAACCTCTCTCTCTATTTGTCGGCGTCCTCCAGTTTTACCAGCTTAGGCTTCAGCTTAGCCTTACGAATCTTTTTACAGTGTATTTCAGTAAGAGTTGAGTGTGTATGTAAATGATGCTGTGTGAAAATAGAAATATACTGTGCGTGGCATATGAGGCGCATACATATTAATGGAAATTATTCATGTTTTTGCGAAACTATTTAAGTGGAAGATGAACAACTTGAATTCGTAGCAACAAATCAACGTATACTTACATATCTCTTTGTGCTACTTTGCCGCCAAAAACAGCGTATCTTACACACACACACACACACACACACAAACATACACATTCAAGGTCAAAATTTTGTTAGCATTCGCATTTATTTTTAATGGCTTTTATAATTTTAATGCTAAAAAGTTATATCACTTTAAATTTAATTTTGATATTAGTTATTTTTGATAACATTTATTTATATACCTTCTTAACATTTTGTAACTTACTTAGTTTCTCAATTTGCTTATGTAAGCAAGTAAGAGACGTATTTAAATTGAATTTTAAATTAGAGCAGCGCAAGTGGATTAAGCGCGGCATAACCATTTGCCTTTTTCCATTTCATTTGGCAGAATTCCACACACACAGACACATCTAACTATTTCACTAACTTTGCCTACCTTTAGGCGCTTAAACTTTTAGCTAATTTTGCTTTCATTTGCACTGTGCTAACGCAATAGTGACTGACAGTCAGACAGCCACCTAAGCCAGTCAAGGAAGTCAAACGCATTTGAACTAATTACATTCGTACATGCATATTTTCATTTCATTTAACTGGCACACATGATGACAGCAATAAATACGTATTTTTATGCGTGTATGTGTAGTTAATTATCTGTAGTAGAAATTCATATTGTGTAAATTTGAGCTTCCTTTAGTCTCGTATCTGTTTGTGTTCATGCCAGTTGCTGATTTGTTGCTTAAAAGTGCTGCCAGCGATTTGATCTTCATTTCCACACTAAAAAGTCTATTGGGTTAGCAAATGTGTCATAACATGAAATGTCGCCGCGTTGACCTACTTTCTTACATACATATATTTATTGTGTGGGAAATTCAGTATGTCGCATCAAGCAGACGACTCTTTAGCGATTTGAGTACATATGCATAAATCTGTTGACATCATTTAATAAAATTTTAATAGATAAACCAGTAAATTATAGCAAAACTAACTTTAAGAGCATTCTGAAATGAAATCTTTATGCCTTGAGCAGCATATTACAACTTGTTCACTACAAGTTGTGCACTTTTCCTTGCATAATATTTTCCTTCAACGACAGCGCTTGTACTAATGTATTCTACCACCGCAGATAAACGCGCAATGCGAGTGCAATATTTTTTAAGTCAATAACATTTTAATCGAATTTACAGCGCTGTCAACGAATGACTTATGATTTGCAAATAAAATCGCAACCACAATCCCACACCTCCTTCATCAATAAAGAAAAACTTGCATATTCACGCTTTTGCCATATTTCCTAGCCATCGGTTGTGCATGTGCTAGGCAGTCTGTCAATTTCCTACATGTCAATAACTCGTTAAATGCCTATAAAATATGTTAAAATAAATTAGATCTTCATGCAAAGTGGCAGACAAGGCTAAACAGTGTAAAAAAAGATTTAAGCTTGAAATGGCGACATGGAACGCCGTGGATGTGCAGCGTTGCCAACGAGCGCCGATTTGGGGCACTGCGCCGCTGCTCTATAAGCGCAGTGAAGCATAAATTGTAAATCTTACACGTAGTTGAAAGTATGACTGAAATAAGAGCAAAAAAATTGAAGCAATGAGTTAAGGGTTAACTAGATTTTGTGGAAGAGATAGTTGTATGCCGTATGGAGAGACTTTTGCATAATAAAAAACACTGTGACACAAATTGAGGGTTGTTGACTGGGGGCGGAATAATTTCCACACAGAACGTAAGATCACTATCCATATTATGGTGATATTATATATTATAGTCTGTGGCGTTCTTTGTACGAAGATTTTTTCTTAGAAGACACCTAGTAAAATATTATGGCGAATAATATTCTAAAACATTTTCACCCTCTAACGACCATCAAAATATTATATTTCGGACTATATAAAGAAGGGGTCAAAACGACATGTTCGTGGAGGTGTTAGAGGGTTAAAGTATTCTACGAAATTAAAGCTCATGCAATTTTACTGTATGTTTACTAACAACATATTTCCACACGATATGAATTTTAACCCTTTTTTCATTTTACTTATTTTATTTAAAAATCACTCGGACGAAATTTTGCAAATTTAAAATACCAATACAAAAAATTTTACCTCAGAAAGCAAACGGTTTTTGGGGTTTACTATATGGAAAGGGTATTTCGTTCTGTGTGAAAATTTTTCCGCCACCGAAAGTGCTGTTGCAGAGTGTAAAATGCAACTACCTCATTTTGTAGTAGGGTACACTCAAGCTCCAACTCAATGAGAACAAGTGGTTCAGGCGAGCAAAATATAGAATTTCCGAACAAATCACTGAGAAATATATCTAAAAGATCTCTCTCCCTCTCTCTCTATAAGCCTATTAGCAGCATCGTTACAAATGAGCGCCGATAAACGAACGAGCGCAGGGGATGTAGTATTATACTTTTATTTCGACCATCTCGAAATGTTGAGCTCTATTCAGTATACAGATGCTATTGGGTATCAAAAATTAAAAAAAATATATAAAGAACATCTAAGATAACCAAAAGAATAACGCGCATAATGTAAAAAGTATTTCAAATGTAAATAAAAACTTCACACCAACGAGGCATTTCAAGCCGCCAACATGCCAAAGCGACGTATCATCGAACAGAGATCAGCAAACGCGTATTCAACTACAAAAATCAACCATGCAAATATGAAAATACAAGCACAAACTTAAATGTTAACGTTACTACCAACCAATGTGTTAAAACTTCACAAGTGAAGCGGAGCCAATGACTTGGCGAAATGGCAGCTGCAGCAAACCGTGCGAAGATAATGAAGTTCGAGACCAAAGCAAAGTAGTTGAGATACAAAAAACGATGTCTAACTGCGCGGGAGATGCTGCTACATGTGATAAATATTCATACATATATTTATGTATGCAAAGAAAGGCTGTTATCGACATACAAACATACTTGCTCTCTTCTCACTCGCACTCTACCACCGCATAAATGTCAATGGCGGGTGGCTCAATGATATTTTACATCATCATGCATGCTACGCTGGGTATTAAATAACAAACTGTTGTGCGGGAGCAACATGAATGCTGGTAGGATATAGGCAGGCAAAAGGGAATCGATAGAGTGGTGGCGCGGCTGGTGAGGGCAATTGAAATAACCACGCCAATGCGACAATGGCAACATAAATTTTGAGTTGCGCTGATACATATGTATGAGTATATTGATCCGAATGTGAGGTTTTGTTGTTGGCCGCGGCGGCATTGCGGGTGTATGTATCAACGAGGTAGAGCGGCTGGCGACACATTGTACAATCGCGGCGGTGGCGCCGCTGTGGTCATGTAAGTTCAACAAAACGCGCACATACACCAATCAGCACAGATGGGCATGTGCGGCACAATTGTTTTGCGTGTCAGAGAGAGTATTGTTTTTGTAAATTTTCTACACATTCACCGCGGCTTTGAGTTGAATGAACGAATGTGCTCTACAAGCGGCTGGTTTATAGGTTTAAACATCCGTTTGTTGCACGGCACTGAAAGCCGTTCATGCATGCACGATTTACGATGTTGGCGATCCGATGATGTTGCTGATGTTGCTGCTGATGATGATGATGATGGGCTCTGGCAGATATGCGAAGGCGTTTAACACAAGGAAATTAGATTTAAATATATATGTATGTACGAGTATGCTAAGTAAGATAAAGATATATATATATATATATATATATATATATATATATATATACTTGCGCTGCAATGAAAATCTCAAACAAACAAATAGTAATTTAGATTGCCATACCAAGAAGTGGTGGCAGTTTAAGCAAAAGCAATTTCTTGTGAATATTTGCCTAAGATACTTATGTATGCGTTCCTCTTATCCTTTTAACAAATTATAAAATGTTCTTATGAAAGTTCAAGTACAAAAATAAAATCTTTGGGTTTTCAAGGAAGAGTGTTATTTACTACGTTTTCATAAAAGCACTTTTTTTTAAACATTCTTTTCTTCTTGCCTTCTTGCCTTTTGCCATTCCCAGAAATGTGATATCTCTCTAACATTTCTAATGGATTTCTTTTGCGTTGATGTCCCAGTCATGATGTTTATGCCGGCATATTGCTTCTTCCCGGAAAAGGGAGCGACAAGCAAGAACAAGCGCAGGCAATGCATGCTTAAACCTCTAAGCCATTTTTGCTATAACAACCAAGAGAACCGAGAGAAGCTAACTAGGTCGGATTTCTTTTTAAGCTATATAACCACCAATGCCAAATTTTTTTGCTGGAATTTCCTTTGTATATACATATGTATGTATGTACGTAAATATTTTAGTCTTTGGCAGGCGTAGCAGTGCCTGTTTCTAAGATACTTCGTATTGCTTTAACCATAGACATGCAAATATGTAAGCTTGAGGATATACATATTTTTTTTTTTGCAAATAAACATGCACAGATTGTTGGTTAGGGGTGGGCGTATATATATATTTCTGTGGTTATGAGTGTACAAGGTTGTGCAAAAATTCTTAGACAAATCGAAAATGCCTAGTAAAGATGAGATTTGGTTAAAAATGCGAAAATTATTGGAAAACTGATCTCTTTTTCAAATCTCGACTACGATAATGAATTTGGAAAAGGCTATTATTTGCGTCGTGAGCTAGCTAATTTTCTAGAAAAACGGCACTTTCGTGACTCAATGTTTTTTCCTCGTCACACTGAGAGAAAAAAAATATATGGAGGGGTCAAAGAAATTGTTTACCTATTTTGAACACTACTTTCTTTGTTTTGAGTAAATTTTCCTTAAAACATGTTAAAAGGTTTATAAAATATTGTTCTTACATGCGTTACCATGGTTTCATATACTTGTTTTGAAAAAATTCATACATTAAAATAATGAAAAATTCTTTAAGCGCCATTCCATTCCCAACTTTCCTTGTTTTGAAGACTTGATTTCTTTAATTTTGAGAAATTAAATTCCCATACAAATTCCCATGGCAACGAATTTGTTTGAATGTTTTTTTATGTTTTTTCCACATTTTTGAGAAAATTTACACAAAACAAAGAAAATTTTGTATTGGGACGCGTGTTCAAAATAAAGAAAATTATGTCTTTGATCGAGAGAAATTTTTTTTTTGAGTGCATGAATTCGAAATTCAGCTTAATCTAGAAGAGAAATTTTAATAACAAAGAGAGTGTGTGATTGTCTTAAAATGCGTCACCTTTTCTCTCTGGCTCTCTCCTTAGAGTTTTTTCAAATGGTAACGATTCACATATATGTAATTCGCATCTGCATCACCCTGTTTTAATATGTTAAATCACGTCTGTTCCACTTGGCTGCCTTACGCGGCACCATATAAACTTCTACTAGCATAATTTATGAGCAGCTGGAAAAAGTCACCGCAATGGGGTTATTATCTAACAATCAACTACAACAACAACAGACACAGCAATGACAACAACAACATTAACTAATACTACCACTAGAATAAAGGGTAAACAAGCATAAATAAGCATAAATAAGCATGGCGTAGTATTTTGATGCCTATGGAATTTTATATACACTGCAGCAAATCGCGAGTTCACAACTAGCTCTGAACTGGTTCTAGACAGTCGCTTTTCAGGACTGTCCTTTATATTAGCTGCAGGGTACATATACGAACATGCACGCTTGAACACATGTAAGATAAAGGGATACATGTATGTGTGCATGTATGTATGTTTGAATGTCAATAAAGATAACAACACAAACGGGATCATGTTATATACAACAACAAAAACAACAAAGATAAAACGCTGCGATCAAAGCCCACTTAAATCCCAAAGCATTGTAGTGTAAAGATATGCGCGTGTGTGTTCATGTGTCTGTATCTTTAGGTCTGCGTTGGTAAGGGACGCCCAAAGGCACACACATTTTTCTTTTCTCCTTTTTATGTTTTTTTTCGCTATGCATCATAATGATATATGAAAGTAAATAAACTGCAAGTCTGCGAGTGGCAGCAGCGGTGAAGAAGGTCGCGCGTCATGCGAAACCCAACCAAATCCCACCCACGCACGCCACGACACACCAACAACAACAACAAACCAAAGCAAGCGACGATATGGTGCCAAAAAAAACTTTAGCGACAACTACAAAACAAAAGTGGGAAAGCTGTATTATTGGTAGCCAACAAAAGGCATGTTTGGACGTATGTGTGTGTGTAATCAAGAACCAACTACCCAGCAGGGTTTTTCCATATTTTGGTAATGGCTTGAAATTGTATTCAATGAAGTAACGCATTACAAATAGCTAAGAGACACTCCTTCGCTTACTTTGCTCATTACTTGTAATGCGACAGTTTTAAAATTATTATTTTTTTCACTTACTGGTAATGCAGAAAATAATCGAAAAGGTTTGGAGTACTGCCGTTATTTTTTTGCAAACGCTTTGCTTTGATTTTAATTTTTCTAAATAGCAGTTTTGTAAAGCAAATTACCCTCATTCTCGTTTATTTTGCCAGTTTTCATTATAAAACTGTCGTGGTTAGTCGTGTTATTCCATCGTTAAAATTTTTTTAAATAAGCCAATAGCTGTGCAAATACATAGTGTAATAATTATTATTCAAATAGTGCTTTTTTTAAAATACATTTTGCAAAGAATTGATTTTCGATTCATTCTGTTTGCTATTTGTTTTCGGCATAAATTAATTACTCTTAGTTTTAAAATTATTTTTTCGCTTACCGGTATTGCATAAAATAAGCGAAAAGATTTGGAACACTGGCGATATATTTTGCAAAGCCTACATTGATTTAAATTTTTGTAAATAGCAATTTTGTAAAGCAGTTTACGCTCATTCTCGTTTATTTTGTCAGTTTTTATTATAATATGTACATTATAGATTACTATACTGGATTGTGTGAAATATACAATTACTTATACCAGTGAAAGAACTTATTACTTGTAACAGCTTATTTTATCCAATATTAGTAGCGATTATATAATGCATTATTGTCTACAATATTGTAAGACAGTACCGCCATTGACATGCCTATGTTAAAGTATTGCAATCCGTATTCGAAAGTGTAAGCGATGAATCAAGATTTCTCGATGATTTTACCCATTACATGTAAGAGAAAGCCCTGCTGGGTAAGTATGTAAGTATGTATGTAAGTGAGTAAGTAAGGCCTTGCTCCTTCTTCGGCTGCTTTACCTACATAAGCACACAGATTTAAAAATAATATTCCCAACGTTGCGGCAATTAATTAAAACACCTCGCGAAAACATGCAGACACAGACACACAAACATACATAGAAACAAATAGAAGCCACGTCACTTATGTATATACCCTGCAGGGAACTCAATAACTAGTGAGCAAAATTTCTAGTTCCGAACTAGCGAAAAGGTGTCAAGAGGGAACTAGATCAATTGTATTTAGACCCTCACCAGTTCAGAAGGAGTAAATTGAGTGACCATTATAAGACACACTTTGATTTGTATGCAATTTCGAAGTGACAAAAATTCTATGAAAATTTTTCGTTCGTTCAATTGCCGTCGGCTTTGTAGATTTCTGCAATTCTCAGATGTTTAGTGAAGCATTTTATATAAAGAGTTTTCTATTTGCATCTTCTATGAAATGAAATGTTCCCCTAATTAAGCTTTTCCGGTCCCTCATGCTTATTTTTATTTTTGTTTTATTTTATTACTTTTTAAATATTATTGTAAACTTGTATTAAATAACTAAATCTTCTTCTTGATTGGCGCTTAACCGTCTAGACGATTCTGGCCGAGTCCAACAGAGCGCGCCAATTGCTTCTGTTTCGTGCAGCATGGCGCCACTTGGGAACACCTAGGGAGGCAGCATCGCTGTCCACCTGATTTTCCCAACGCAGTGGAGGTCTCCCTTTTCTTTTGCGTTCAGCGGGTTTCGATAGAAATGCTTTCTTGGCCGGAGCGCCTTCGTCCATTCTCACGACATGACCTGCCCAACGCAGCCGCTGGATCTTTATTCGCTGAACAATGTCGATGTCTGTGTAAAGCTCGTACAGCTCATCGTTAAATCTCCGTCGATACTCGCCCACGCCAACGCGCAAAGGTCCATAAATCTTACGAAGAACTTTTCTCTCGAATACTCCAAGTGCCATCTCATCTGATTTTGAAATTGTCCATGCTTCTGCGCCGTACATGAGGACTGGAACGATGAGCGTCCTGTAGAGTGTGATTTTTGTTTGTCGAGAGAGGACTTTACTTTTCAGTTGCCTACTTAGTCCGAAGTAGCATTTATTGGCAAGCGTGATTCTTCGTTGGATCTCCGTGCTGACATCATTCTTGGTGTTAATGCTGGTTCCCAGATAGACGAAGTCCTTAACAGTTTCGAATTTGTAGCTATCAACATTGACGTGGCTGCCAAGGTATGCTGTTTCTTTGTGTGATGACAGGAGGTACTTCGTCTTGTCCTCGTTGACCGCCAAACCCATTTTCTTAGCCTCTTTATCCAGCTTGGAGAAGGCAGAACATACGGCGCGCGTGTTAGTGCCAATGATGTCGATGTCATCGGCGTACGCCAGCAGTTGCACACTCTTGTGATATAAGATGCTTCCTGTATGGTTAAGTTCTGCAGCTCGTATTATCTTTTCCAGCATCAAATTGAAGAAGTCGCACGAAAGAGAGTCACCTTGTCTGAAACCTCGTTTGGTCTCGAACGGCTCGGAGAGGTCCTTCCCAATTCTGACGGAGCTGGTGGTGTTAGTCAACGTCATTTGGCATAGCCGTATAAGTTTAGCAGGGAAACCAAATTCAGACATTGCGGCATACAGGCAATTCCTATTCGTGCTATCAAAAGCGGCTTTAAAATCGACAAAGAGATGGTGTGTGTCGGATCCTTTTTCATGGGTTTTTTCCAGTATTTGTCTTATTGTGAAGATCTGGTCGATGGTAGATTTACCAGGTCTGAAGCCACACTGATAAGGTCCAATCAGATTGTTGACGATAGGCTTCAGTCTTTCGCACAATACACTTGCTAAGACCTTATATGCGATATTCAGGAGGCTTATCCCACGATAATTGGCGCGTACTGTGGAGTCTCCTTTTTTGTGGATTGGGCAGAGCACACTTAAGTTCCAATCGTCGGGCATGCGCTCGTCCGACCATATTCTGCATAGGAGTTGATGCATGCTCCTTATCAACTCTTCGCCACCATGTTTAAATAGCTCGGCTGGCAAGCCGTCAGAGCCCGGGGCCTTGTTATTCTTAAGCCTACATACTGCTATTCGCACTTCGTCATGATCAGGTGGTGGAACATGCCTACCATCATCTGCTATTGGGGATTCGGGTCGTACATCTTCTCCTTCCGCACTTTCACTGTTGCCATTATCTAACAAGGAGGAGAAGTGATCCCTCCACAACCTAAGTATGTTCTGGACATCAGTTACCAGATCACCGTTATCATTCCGGCAAGAATTTGCCCCGGTCTTGAAACCTTCAGTCATCCGCCTGATTTTTTGATAGAATTTTCGAGCATCGTTCCTACCCGCCAGCATCTCAAGCTCTTCACACTCGCGCCTTTCAGCCTCCCTTTTCTTCTTTCGAAAAAGGCGCCTCTCTTCCTTCTTCGCCGTTCGATAACGCTCCCATACGCTTCGCGTTGCGCCCGAACACAATGTAGCCCTGTAGGCGGCGTTCTTTCTTTCCGAGGCATCGCGACATTCCTTGTCGTACCAGGTGTTTTTGTGGGCTCGCTTGTATCCTATAGATTCCTCAGCGGCGATACGAAGTGAACGAGCGATGTGTTCCCATTCCTCATAAATAACTAAATAAATAAATAAAAAAATTTTAATTAAAAAAAAAAATTTAAAAAAAATTATCATCCACCATCATTCGAACCGGCGCCCCTCAGATTGAAAAGCACATGCGTTAGCCAGTCGGTCATCGCGCCACTTGCATGAAGTGTGTCAAAGGCTGCACTTAAGTGGCAGATGTAAAACTGTAGAATTTGTAGGTACTTCTAGTTAGCTCAGAACTATCGAAATTGTGCCAATAAACGAACTAGTGTAAACTGTAGAATTTAGTACTAGTTCGGAACTATCGAAAATGTAGTGCAGAGAGTGACAATTGACACCGCCTAGGACATCTCCGTGTTAAATTCGCCAGTTGATAACATGCAAAAGAGATTTAGCTCGCACTAGAAGTGGCGAAAAATGCACTAGAAGCGACCTAGTTGGGAACTATAGATTTTCCCCACAGGGTATACATAAGTATGTACATATATTTATTTATGTTTGGGCATAAGCATGTTAATATATATATATATGTATGTATATGCTTATTTCTGCATCCGTTCTTGCTTACTTAAATTGCATGAAATATCATCGGAAGTCTCGGAATTAATCGCTGTCGCGCTGTGGTAAGGCATTATGATGACGACAACGACAGCCGCCACGGCGACCGCAACGATGACGAGAACTCGAGTTCGCGCTCAAAATGGCATACACATTTTCAAACAATTTAACTGACAGCGCGCTGATAAGTGGTTTGCGAGAAAGGACGACTACACCAGCCGCCGGGGAGCCACGCACATCCAAGGGTTGAAGGGGGTAGTTTCAGCAGACAGAGGTGGTTGCTGGTTAGCGGACGGTATGGCGGACGGGCAGAATGACGGCAAGCATTCACGTGTAAGCGTGTAAAGTTTTGTCGTGCTTTTGACATTGTGCCACAATTAAAAGTTGAAAGAGCAACAACAACAGCAACAAAATTGGTAAAAATGGATAATGAGCATGGCGAAAGCCAGGCTTGAAAACTTTTTCTCATGGAAAGCAGAGTGGCTTCAAAACTGGTTATAATAGAAATAAGGTTCCCAGGGGCTTCAAAACTCTTTTTTTTTTGCCCATTAGTACCAGTGAAGAAAATTTTGAAGACATACCGAAATTAACAATTGGTGAAAGTACGCTAACGCTTACTAACAAGATAAAAATTTGGGGTTTGTGGTGAATTCTGCGTTAAATTGTACTGACCATGTTACTTAATAAAGTTATAAGTAGCGTGTATGTTGGTTTACGTAGGTTAAAAATGTCTGCCTAATGGACGCCCGTAGAGATAAGGAAAAAGCTTGCTATTCAGCTTATTCTGCCTCACATAACTTACTGTGAACTTGTATATAGCAAGCTAGACTCTGTTTCGTCTCTCAAAATTGAAGTTGCGTTCAACAATGTTACACGTTATGTTTATAGGCTTAAAAAATATGACCACATTTCTGCATGGAAAACTAAAATTTTAGGATGTAGCATACTCAATTACCTCGCTGCAAGAAATTGCATATTCTTGTACCAACTTATTGTGTGTAAAAGTCCTGACTATTTATATGAAAAACTTCAGCTAGCGAGATCAAGTAGGCATCAATGTCTGATTCTTCCCCAATATTCGTATCTGTCCTCGTCAAGGTTGTTTTTCATTAATGCCGTGAGGCTTTGGAATTCCATTCCTGAGTCTATCAAGACGACTATAAGTGGAAATAACTACAAAAAGGTAATCCATGACTATTTTAACACTAAACACTAAATCTGATTGCAATTTAACGGCTCTATCTTTTATTCTATCCTGTTTTGTGTACTTCCTGATCTAATCTGTATCTATCTACCCTGTACCTATCAACTTTTTATCTTTTTCTCTTCATATTTATACGTAAGATTGTTCATTTTTATACTCAGCTGTACTAGTACACAGAGTATTATAGTTTTAATCACATAACGGTGGATTGTAACACCATAAAATAATCGAGATAGATATTGACTTATATATATCAAATTGATCAGGGTGAAAAAAGAAATCGATTGAGCCATGTCCGTCCGTCTGTCCGTCTGTCCGTCTGTCCGTCCGTCTGTCTGTCTGTACGCACGATAACTCGCGCAAAAATTGAAATATTTTGATGAAATTTGGAACGCAAGTTGGTATCAAGACTGGAACGGATGGTATTGAAAATGGGCGAAATCGGACCATGACCACGCCCACTTCCCCTATATAGTAAAAATCGGAAATTTTGTATCTCAGTCACTAATGGAGCTAGAGTGATAAAATTTCACCCACGTGTGGAGCTCAGCCCCTTATGAAGAAATTTGGTGAGATTTTGAAAAATGGGCGGTGCCACGCCCACTTATTAAGGGCCAAACATTGAAAGTTTTATATGTCATAACTCAGAAACCGTTGAAGATATGTCGATGAAATTTGGTAGGCGTGATATACTTACTTAGGCAAATGTTTGGACGAAAAATTGCCAAAATCGGTTAACGACCACGCCCACTTTTATATATGGGTATTATAAAGTGGCCTAATAAAAACATTTTAAGCGATATCTCTGTCAAATATAAAGGTATGTCATTAAAATTTTATGGCAGGAGTCCAACTGCGGATATAAAACGAAAAGCATAAAAATTTTGGAAAATGGGCGTGGCACCGCCTCTTTTTAGAAGCAGGAATATACGAGATTTCTGAGACCATAACTCGACAAATAATTAAAATATAATGACGAAACTTGGTGTGTACACTTTTATTAGTTGTGGTAATACATGTTCAAAATTTTAGCGAAATCGGTTGGCGACCACGCCCACTTTTATACATGGGAACTATAAAGTGGCCTAAAAAAACATTTTAAGCGATATCTTTGTCAAATATAGAGATAATTCATAGAAATTTTGTGGCATGAGTTCCACAATAGACCGGAAACAAAAAATAGAAAAATTTGGAAAATGGGCGTGGCACCACGAAATTTCGGAGCCCATAACTCGACAAATAATTGAGACATTAAGACGAAACTTGGTTTATACACTTTTATAACTTGTGCTAATAGACACGCAAAAATTTATTCAAATCGGTTTATGACCACGCCTACTTTTTAACAAAGATATTTCTGGAACATTCTTTGGGAATTTGTAACGTGACATCTTTGTAATTAGAAGTCATAAAGGAATGAAATTTTGCACAAAGAGTAATATTCATATGCTTAGTTGGACGACTGATAAAAATGTTGAAAATGGGCGTGGCTACGCCTACTTTATGCAGCACTCGCTTTATATAAAATACACCGTGTTTTCATCAAACGCAAACAAACAATGAAAACATACAGCTGAGTATCTAATGTTCGATTCCACCCGAACTTAGGCTTCCTTACTTGTTTATTTTATTCTTTATTTTATTTCTTTTTTTTAATTTTAAGTAATTGTATTTAAATAAATAATGTGTACATTGTTATCTTTTTATTATGTATAGTTTTAAGAAAATAATGTTAAATTTTATTTTCGCCTGTGATGTACTATTAAAGACTCAATGTCTTATATGTACAAAGAATTCTTTGAATAAATTGAAATTGAAATTGAAATATAAATGGGGTTCCAATGGCTTCAGAGCTGTTTTTCATATAAATGGATTTCCAGTGGCTTCGAAACTGTGTCTCCATACAAAGCCTGTTTCCAGTGGATTGAAAAATGTTTCTAATAGGTTCCCAGTGGCTTCAAAACTGTTTCAAAGCTTATATACTGATTTTGATAAGGTTTATTTAATCAGGTCAACGACATAAAATAAAATTTTTAAGAAATTTCTGTAAAACATTTTCTAAAGCGGAATTCTTTATCGTCGTTTTATGGCTCTCAAACTGTTTATATACTTGACGGCTTCAGGATTTCTTGGATTTAGTTAAAGGATTGCATGTTGTTGTTGGATTATAGATTAGCAAGCGTTGGTAGTTGGGACTTCCACCAAAAACTCTTTTACGTGTTGGTGGTGCTCACACCAATGAGCTTACCAAGTTTAAAAAAAAAATATGTCAACTTTTCATAGTAAAAGCAAAATAATAGGTATAAAAAAACAACTCATAAAATCAAATTAAAAGCTATTTGTGTGTTTGTATGGAAATCAAATAAATAATTTTCAATTCACTGCACAAATTTACATTTGATTAATGTGATATTTTTTTTTATATTTTCCGCTTGCCCAGCTAAAGCAAACAAGTATAAAAGTACACTAGCCGGACCCGTGCGCATCTTGCGCAAAAAATAACAAAACATACGTGGCGCCAGTCGGTATGGTTTGTGCTGTCACGCCCATTTTACAAAACTTATTAGGGGTATTCGCTATCCATAGCATAACCCTAGCACGTAGTACGGATTGCACGGATTGCAAAGTTTTACAACGCACAACAACAAAATACAGGCGCACAGAAATATGCTAGACCTCAAAAATATGCTACACCAAAACCTATGTATATTTATTTGCTATGAAGTGTAGGAAATTAATTGCGTCCCTGCGTCAGCTGACTTCGCCAATTGCTAATTTCAATTTCAATTTGAGCATTCGAATATTGCTTAAAATGTTATTTTTTATGTGTAATTATTAAATTTACTAAAATGAAATGATTTATTTATTAAAAAGTGAGTGATGAACGCGTCCCTTTGGCTAAAAAGAAAAGCTGCTTCTTAAAATTTCCTACGACTGTGCAATGGGGTTCTCTCTATGTGTAGCATATTTTGGTCTAGGATATTTGAAATCCGTGCTATCTTGCTAGGGATAGCGAATACCCCTATTATTTATTTGGTTTGGTGGAACTTATGGAACTTTCAATGAACTACCTACATATATGTTTGACAAAGATATCGCATAAAATGTTTTTATGATACCTATGTATATAGGTATGTGCATTATATTTTTATATAGTTTACATATATTTTTATGTACATACATACATATATGTGGTCCCTGCCGACTTGGGTAATTTTTTCCACACGTTTGCCTTGGCAAGCAAATCAGTGGTCGAAGCTTAATCGATTTATCTGCTACAGTTCCTGAGTTTTGACTTATAAATCTTTGAAAATTTGCTCCCCTTGGCCCATTTTTTTAAATTTCAGCATATTTCCTCATAACGGCATAAGGTCATTACATGGATGAAATTCCATCACTCGGGCTTTATTAGTGACTTAATTATCATGTTTGACGTGTTTTTCGAAATACATCCTTATTCTTATATGCCTTATTTTCAACCCCAACCTTCTCTGTTCCCATTAGAATCTGTTTACCAAATTTCATTAAAATATTTATATTTTTGCGCCAGTTAGATTATGTACGACCGGCCGTTCAATCAATTTTTTTTTCATCGTGATCGTTTTGATTTATGTAAGTCCATATCTCAATATTTTATGGTCTTACGTACAACCTTTATTTGATCAAAACTATAAATACATGTACATACATATATTGTACTACCAACAGCTGTGTATAAATAAACACATCCCATGCTGAAAAACCCCCATTCAGCGTAAGTATGAATACACACGTGTTCGCCTTAAATAATGTGATGTTTACATACAAACATACAGCTGAAGCTTATAAAAGTGTTTTAAAATATACACGACTATTCATCTGGGGCGACATCTACATTTGAAATTTGTATTTAACACTGCACTCTTGTTAGAATAAAATAAGTCTGATGGCATAGTTTTAGGCGCAAATCTTTTAGTTTAAAACATTTTATTTTTGCAAAATACTATTAAAAAAGAAGTACCACGCGCAATAAAACACCGTTTAACATGCATAGATAATTTATACCTTTAAAACGATGCCTTAATTATTAATTTTGGTAAATTATGTGAGCAGAAAAAGGGATATTTGCAAAAAATAGATTAGAAATAATATATACTAGTATCGCCGGTGGTCGCAATTCGACCATGCAATTTATTTTTTCAACTTTGTATTGGTACAAAAATTATTCCTTTTCGCGGAGATAAGCAACACTTTCCAAATTCCAGTTGTACCGCAACACTGATTTGCCCTTTTGATCACGGTCCGACGCAAAATCATGGTCAAAATCAAGGCAGATCTAGGAAGGTAGGCCCGGTGGTGAGCGATTTTAAATTAAAGCGACTCTTCAACTGTTTTTACGATATTTGTAAACACGTTTACGATATCTATTTATCTTAACTAAAAATTTGATTTATTAATTATAAAGAAATTAAATAATTTATAGAAAAAATTATATGCCTATGCACTGCTCCTGACTCATACGAACACATCCATATCAATTTTATGTGGATATGAGTATGTTAAATGTGCAAAACAGCCTGGCAATTGTTTGTATGGGAAAAATGTTAGCCTATTAATATATAGATGATATACATAAAAATAAAGCAAAAGCTCCACATATTACCCATTTATTTACACTTCGGCACCTTTTCTTTATTGGTTTGTGTTTACCAACCATTTATAATATGCAAAACGATACATATGTATATGTATGTACGTAAGTGCACATATGTATATAAATATATATATATATATGTATATATAAAGCCATAATACGTGCTAAATCTCAACATGGCTAGATAATCTTTAATGCTTCGGTAATTAACAAATAAACAACGATCCGCTCAATATATTTAGTTGGAGGCCTTTGGCGATTTAGTCGCTTAATTTGTTGGCATTAACTACGGTTGTGCGAAATGTAATTGAAGAAAACAACGCTTTGCCTCGATATTAATGCTATGGCTATTGTTGTTGTTATCGTTATCGTTATCGCTATTGTTTTTGGTATTGCTATTGTTTCGTTATATTTGTTGCTATTGTTGTTGTCGTGTTAAGCACTACCACACCACTCTTTGTTTTATCCCCTTATAATCACGGCCGAACATTTTGTAATAAGACACCGATAAGCCGTTAATACAAATAAACAAGGAAACACCTGAGGCGTAACAATTTACCTTATTAACGCGATTATTTAGCTTAACGTACCTACATATTTGGGCATCAATACACGTACATACATACTTTAATGTACATATACAAGTCACAAATATTGTCACAATGGTTTGACGCCCCTTATATATGTACATTAGACCGCATCGCAAAAAAAAAGTCCACCATACGCCCCACATATCGTCGTACCATACGAAAACTAACATCAGATTTTCTGTGGCTGACGAAAAGTAAAAAGTTCAAGTTTTGGCCGACGAAAAGTAATAAAATCGAGTTTTGGCTGACGAAAAGTAATAAAATCCACTTTTGGCTGACGAAAACTATCAATTTCGTTTAAACAACAACAATTTAATGTAAAAACAGTATATAATTACTGATACTTTTCGTCAGCCAAAAGTCGATTTTATTACTTTTCGTCAGCCAAAACTCGATTTTATTACTTTTCGTCAGCCAAAACTCGATTTTATTACTTTTCGTCGGCCAAAAGTTAAATGTTCTACTTTTCGTACAGAATTTTTTTATGGATAGCTTTAGCCAGAAATTTTAAATATGTTAGTTTTCGTATGGTACGACGATATGATGTTGTTTTGGAAAACATTTCAAGAAAAAAAATTTTATTTTTATTTTTGGACGCCGCTAGATGCCGCTAAAATACATTTATTTCATACCTTCGATATTTATGGTCCGATCTCTAAACTTAATACATACATATTCAAATTTCTTTGACCTGATAGGAAGGTTTCGCCCACATATATATATCGTATTAACCCTATATGCGCCATTGGCGTCGCTACCACCCAGCACTTAGTTTATACTACCTTAATATACCCCTTTTGCTAAAGAAGTATTTCGATCGCTTCAACTAAACTCGAAATAAAACACATTTGACATTCCGAGAAATATGTATACATTTCTTTCTTCCTGTGGTATTGTAGGTTCTAGTGAATAGTTATGTATGTCGAATAATTTTCATTTAACCCTCTGGCGACCACAAAAATACTGACTTTTTAAAAAAGGGTTAAAATAACCCTTTCGTGGGAGTGCCAGAGGGTCAAAAAATTTAAGTTAATTTAAAGAAAATAGTTTCTGTTAATTTAACACTTCCTCCATTCTTTTTTCTTGTACCTCTTAATTGGTTCTTAACCATTTATACAAGTTTTTTCTTTCTTCCTTAATGACCCTAAATACGAGTAACTACTTAGTCGTCAAATAAGTTCGAAAATATACACAGAGAAAAAAGTACAATGGTTTATTCAACCAACTTCTTGGTTAATGTTTTATTGGTTGATTTATTCATGTCAAAAGGAACAAATGTAATATGAACATTTTCATTGTACCATTAACCAATATTTTGGTAACAATCAATATCAAACAAAAAGTTGGTTTACCCAACGTGCATATTTGTTATATTAACGAAAATATTGGTTAATTCATATCTAAAAAAAGTTGAAATATTTACGAAGCTTTATGGCTTCCGCTCTGTTGTTACCATCGCCTTCAACACCGTTTGTGCTTGACGAAGTTGAATGGCTGAACCCAAGGTAGATACACCAGGTAGGCGCATGGGCGAATTCAGAAAATCCCCATGTATTTTGTTATTGTAATTATAATAATAATAATACAATGGCGCTATTATAACTCTGACGAGTTTTATGGCCGAACTTCTCTCCCAATTCGAGGTGTGCTCCTTTTTTTGTTTTTCCTATTAATTGGGTGGACCTACAATTTTATGCCGGCTCCGAACGGCGAATGCATTTTTTGTGAGAAGCTTTTTCATGGCAGAAATACTCTCGGAGGGTATGCCGCCCACTGCCGAGAGGTGACCGCTGCTCTTAAAAAACCCAATAATTGGATTTTTACTAATTAGAAAAATTGTTTTGGTGTTTTGCTCGGACCGTGGTTTGAACCCGAGACCTCTGGCATAGCAGGCGAGCACTCTACCCACTGCACCACAGCGGCCACGGTTATTGTAATTGGTAGAGTGTAATGTCAAAATGATATTTCGCCGTGGGTAAAATCTGAATTCGCATGGGACTCGTTCATTCCTATTGGCCATGATTAGAATTCGCCTGGATTTTGACATTACACTCTACCCTTGGAAATAAAAAAATAGTTTCTGAATTCGCCCATGCGCCTACCTCTAAATTATTGTACCATGGCTGAACCCGAATTGCAGAGAGCGAGAGAGTGAGCATTTGGAATTTTCTTTGGTATTCAGTTAACATATTAACACTCTCTTATAAATCATACATAGCAGTGCTGCCACTGGCATAAAAATATAACCAACAAATTGTTTAATAGTAACAAAAAATTGGTTGAAGATTTCAACGAACATTTTGTTATATCAACAAATATCATGGTTAATATAACCAAATACATGGTTAAAAAAATCAAACAATATCATGTATCATATAACCAAAAAATTGTTTAATAGTAACAACAAGTTAGTTGGAGATTTCAACTAACATTTTGTTATATCAACAAATGTCATGGTTAATATAACCAAAAATACTGTCTAATATATCAACAATCGTAATGGTAATATTAAACAAAATTCGCATTGATTCAATTTCAAGTGTGAAGTTAGTACTATTAATCAACTTTTGGTTGATTTTTCTCTCAGTGTAGTTACGGAATTTACTCCACAAAAGTCTCTAAATAGTACCGATATTATTTTTTTATTGCTAAACCAATGCTTCCCAAAAATATGTCGAAAATATTGTAAAAGGAGTTACAAATTTATAGTGAGAAAATGTTCTGCATTGGTCGAGAGGAAGCTTCGCAAGGGACTCAAACATTTTGAAATATTTCAAGACACAAAGTAGTACCTACATCGACAGTATTTTGTTACTTAAAAATTGCATGTGCTTTGAATAAATAAATTTTTCTCCGACACAGCCTAATAGTAACATACACAAGTAAATAGATACATATATAAATCAGTGATTAAATGGAAAATCAGGTGCATTGATTTGTTGGTAACGAGATGTTTAATGTTGGCACAACAAGGGATACCGCATGGTTATACATACAAAGATACATACTTAAGAATATATTGCTTGTGCTGGAGTAGAAGGCATTAACAACAGACTCGATAGCATGTTCGATATCTAAGCTACCAATCAATTAATTCCGTGGAAATCACTACACACATACCTACATACATACATGAATATGTATGTACATATAAAGGAAACTAACAAACGTAATTTATACTCTTGATCTTTGGCACCATCACCGCTATGCGATGTAATTTTACAAAATAAGTAGCTGAAGGTAATCAGTGATGAGAGAATGCGTTGAGAGTGTTGAGGTGAGCACGAGTAGGGGATTTGAGTTGTGTTTAGCGGCTTACATATAAATAGCCAAGTAATAGCCAAGCGTTAAAGCCAGCCAAACCAAGTGAAATCAAATCAAGTATTGATCAATAAACAGTGATTAATTTGTTGACAGAGGTTACCGCCGTATTGGTGGTCAACGAAAGTGCTTAGCACTTTGGCATGGATTTGTAAACGAGAAGCTTGGCTAAAGCTGAGCACACCGTTGAAGAATTGAATATATAGAGCATAAAATCATTGCATTGATCTAATATGAAATTAAAGTGAAAGTTAATTTTAAATGTATCAAACATTTGAACGCCGACTGGAGATCTGGGTACGGGGCGTTGCTTAGCTGGCTGTCAGAACAATACCATTTGTTTCTGGCCCCAAATGTGATACACTGTCGCCTTTTCCCAGAAGCTATACTGTGAGAATCGAAGACCCGACTGGCACCTGGACTATTCAGGTGCTATTATGCTTTAGCTACAATGCGGACAATTTTTAAATCGAAGATTTTTACCATAGTAAAAGCAGCAGAATGTGGACAATTGGTGAGAGTTGGCGTGGACACCAAATTTGTATATGCAGTGACAGTCAGGCCCATTTCCCGACATCCTGTTCTTTTCTAAAGGCCTCTAGTGCAATGGGCAAATATGCCCGATTGCTTGAGAAATACAGAGTTTTTCTCAGCCTACCACAATTGCATTCCATTCCATTCCTTTACATAAAACATTTCAGACTGTTTGATCCCCCGATTTTTTGCGCTGCTAAACGCATGATACTTTACAAATATCCTTTACTTTTAACACAGTCTTTTACTGATATCCTGATGATTTTCGTTTTTTTATTGCTGCCTTAACGAAATACATACATACATATCGACTTACATACATATAAGTAGATATACGGCTCGACAGACATACATACATATGTATCATAAATCTTCTTAACGAATTTGACATGTTAACTTGAATGTTATGCAAGATTACATTAGAGGCGAACGAGAAACAAGAAGCAAAAAGAAGAGAAAGGGAACGTTTTATTGTTTAGGAAGAGAAAGAAGCGAGGCTTTTCAGTGAAAGTAAACGATGCAAACATATATGTACTTTCTTTTTGTTTTTCGCACACACACACAGTTCACCATTTCACCTTTGCGTACATATTTCACCTACACGAAAACCCGAGCTTATTTCTAGGCTATCAATTTCATCAGACCCGTAGGTTGTATGTAGCCCCAAAATAGCAAGTATAATTTAATTTTTGCACAGCGAAGCAGAAAAATGTAAACATTTGAAAAATTACACAGAAATGTAAGTTAAGATTTGAGCCGATTTATCAATAATGTTTCGTAGAAGAGTTGCACGTGTTTTTAATGAAATATTTTTGTATCGTTTGTTTACAAATTGAAGTATGGAAAATATTTTAATGAATACAAACTAAAAAGCCGGCAATTTCACAAAATGTTATCGTGTTTGGAAAAGGTAAGTCAAAATTAGAAAAATTTCCTTATTTATACGGTTCATGTGTTTGCTTCTATATTTGGTTCTCTTATATTTGCGTTTTTTCTGGCATACTTAAATTCTTTCTCGGAAAAATGGCGATAGTGATATGTTCCAAAAAAATTTTATTTTTTATCTTTTTAAATTATTATTTTATTTTGTTGGATATTAAAAATCAAAAGTTAAAAAATAAATTAGCAGAAACGTGTCACATTACCGATTCTAATTAAATAAATTTATTTCAATATTTTCGATCCTTCTTATTCTTCTTTTTCTTCTTGTTAATTGGCGCATAACCGTCTAGACGATTTGGTCAAGTGCAATAAAGCGCGCCACATGTTTCTATTTCGTGCTGCGTCACGCCATTTGGAAACACCAAGCGAGGCCGGTTCACTCTCCACCTGATTTTCTCAATGCATTGGAGGTCTCCCTTTTCTGCTACCGTTTCGATTACCTTTTAGTATTCTTAGATTTTGCTTTGCTTTCAACAGACTAAGTTTGCTTCAGCTTAAATGCTTCATATGTAATGATCTATCCGCAAGTACCCGATCGATTCGTAAATGCAATTTATGTAAAACAAATCAAATACACATGTGCTCATTTGTGTATCGCTTTAAATTATTGTTTTGTTTGGTTATTGGCATTTGGCGTGTCTCTGCATGCCCATCCGCCGTTCTATTGCAAATTAACCGCGCCAGCCAGCCGTCCACTGGCAGTGTTGGCCGCTGGCAAACTTTGTTTGTGTCAGTGAGACAAAACAGAGCGCTTTTGTTTTGATGTTGACGTGTCAACTAAAAGTTGCCACTTTAGCTGCCACAGAAAATTTAAACAAGCGTGTTTGCAAACATACAGTATCTGGCATATTAATTGGTACAGTGAGTTTTGATCAACTTGCATTCGACAGTCTAAAGTTTTTCAAAATTTCGTATTATCGTAGAACAAACAATAGTTAAGTAAACAAAAAAAATTGAAAAAAAACTCAATCAACAACAACGCAAACCACTGACTCATTGAAAATTTATTTAAAGCTTTTACAAACTCATGACCATCATAATATTTGGTATCTTCTTCTTCTTTTTCATTTTATCCTTCTTCATCATAATCATCATCAATATCACCATCCTTATCATTATGATCACCTTCACCACCATCATTATCATCATCATCATCATCATCATCATCATCTTCATCATCTTCATCATCATCACCATCATCATCATCATCATCACCATCATCATCATCATCATTATTATCATCACCACCATCACCATTATCATTATCATCATTTTTATCATCATTGTCATCATCATCATCATGATCAGCATCATCATAATCATCATCATCATCATCATCATCATCATCATCATCATCATCATCATCATCATCATCATCATCATGCGGATCTTTATGCAAAAAATTTAAAATGATTTATTAAGAGTTATATTGATTCAAAACTATATATTCACATTCCAAAGCGAATTTTCTTGCTCTGTTTTGGATATGCAAACTATATGCAACTTATATGCAGGTTATATAGAAATTAAAACTACACCTTTTTTACATCAGATATGGAATTTTAAGTGATATACACAATAAGTAAAGTATAGTTGAATGCAAAAATCATATGTTCTATGCTGAATCTTTTGTTCTATGCAAATATAAAACCCATTAACACCCAAAAACAAACTGCAAATGGGAACTAATTTTTATTATAATAATTTTTAATGTAAAGAGGTAATTTTAGTTGTAGTTAAGACCACAATATACTACAAGTGTTTTCTCCACATTTTCAATTAAAACATTGTGACGCTTATCGGTTAAGATCCGTTTATATGCTGAAAATGAACGTTATTCTTTTTTAAAGAAATTTTCTCCGCGTGATGATTTTTGTTCACACACTTTTAGCAGATGTAACAAAAAAGTGCCCTTGAAAAATTTCATTGTTAAAAAAGTTTCGAAAACAATTGTATCATTCCCACCCATTCTCACTGTATACAATCGAATCCTTGTACTTCTATCTTTCTTTCACACCTTTTGTTGCATTTGCTCATTTTCCTTGTATTGTGCACTACTCTACCATCTATTGTCTGCATAGTTATCTCCACACCAGTTTGTTGTATTGTTCTTGTTGTTTACACAGTCACGCTGTATCACCTTGTGTCAGTTACACATCGACAACGGGCTGCGCTGCTTCCTGCCGCTTGTCGTCTGCCGATAAACCAAACACAATCGCTGACTAATTGGCATCTAATTGCAACTGCAATGCAATTTGCACCAACTGACAACCGATCTGGTTGTTGTATCTATTTGTATTGTGGTTGTGTGTTGCGGCAAATGGCGTTGCTAGATATTTAATTATTTATATTGGTAGCGAATTTCTTTGTTTGAATGTTTAATTAAATTTTTCTGTATTTCAAATAAAATTTTATTTTTTAGCGAAAGTAAAATATTAATATCTATAAAGTATCCATGGCAATGGCTTTCGGTTTATTTTAATTTAGTATTTATTACTCATATTTCACTCGCTCCGCGCACGTTAGCCAAAAATTGGTTTGGTTGTGTTGGAAAAAAGATAAAAAAAAAATTAAAATTAACAAGTAAGGAAGCCTAAGTTCGAGTGGAATCGAACATTAGATACTCAGCTGTATGCTTTCATTGTTTGTTTGCGTTTGATGGAAACACGGTGTATTTTATATAAAGCGAGTGCTGCATAAAGTGGGCGTAGCCACGCCCATTTTCTAAATTTTTATCAGTCATCCAACTAAGCATATAAATATTATTCTTTGTGCAAAATTTCATTCCTTTATGACTTCTAGTTACAAAGATGTCACGTTACACATTCCCAAAGAGTGTTCCAGAAATATCTGTTAAAAAGTAGGCGTGGTCATAAACCGATTTCAATAAATTTTTGCGTGTCTTTTAACACAAGTTATAAAAGTGTATAAACCAAGTTTCGTCATAATATCTCAATTATTTGTCGAGTTAAAGGCTAAGAAATCTCGTATATCCCTTTGTCCAAAAGGAGGCGGTGCCACGCCCATTTTCCAAAATTTGTCTACTTTATGTTTCCGGTCTATTTTGGAACTCATGTCACTTTAACGGTTTCTGAGTTATAGCTTATAAAAATTTCAATATTTGCCCCTTAATAAGTGGGCGTGGCACCGCCCCTTTCGTTTCTCGTTTTATGTCCGCAGGTGGACTGTTGCCAAAAAATTTCAATGATATATCTTTATATTTGACAGAGATATCGCTTAAAATGTTTTTATTAGGCCCCTTTATAGTTCAAATATATAAAAGTGGGCGTGGCCGTCAACCGATTTTAACAATTTTCCATCAAAATGTTTGCCTAGGTAAGCAAATCACACATACCAAATTTCATCGATATATCTCCAATGGTTTCTGAGTTATGACATATAAAACTCTCCATGTTTCACCCTTAATAAGTGGGCGTGGCACCGCCCATTTTCCAAAATTTTATCAAATTTCTTCATAGAGGCCTGAGCCCAACACGTGGGTAAAATTTCATCGCTCTAGCTATATTAGTGGCTGAGATACCAAATTTCCGATTTTTTCTATATAGGGGAGGTGGGCGTGGTCATGGTCCGATTTCGTCCATTTTCAATACCAACCGTCCCAGTGTCGGTACCAACTTGCATTTCAAATTTCATCAAAATATCTCAATTTTTGCGCGAGTTAGAGTGTTTACAGACGGACGGACGGACAGACGGACCGACGGACGGACGTACATGGCTCAATCGATTTCTCTTGTCACCCTGATCATTTTGATATATATAAGTCTATATCTATCTCGATTATTTCATTCTGTTACAATCCACCGTTATGTGATTAAAACTATAATACTCTGTGTACTAGTACAGCTGAGTATAAAAAAGTTAAAATTAAAAAGATCAGCGCTCAAAAATGGTTTTGCCAGCACGCGTGAAATGTGAGAGGTTAAAACACATGGATATACATACGTATGTGGTAAAAAATAGACAAATACATACATACACACAACACCCAAAAAAGCGCGTTGATGTAAGCAATTCCAAAATCTCAATTTGTTTGCGTCGAAACACCAAAACATTTCCATCTCAGTCAGTTCATGTGTAGTTATTTTGTTCAACCGCCCAATCCACGCTGAACAAATTTACTTTATTTACCCCATTTTTGCACTACAAATTGCAGCAAACACGCAATGAAAAGCAAAAAAGGGAAATGGATTGCAAAAAAAAAAAATGAAATGACAAGCAAATGCAATTGCAAGCTGTTTTTAGTGAGGGGAAGAACCGCATGATAAAAATGAAGATGAAACTATGTATATTTTAGCGCACAGTATGAAAAATATATTAGCACTATGGACGTGGGTATTAGTTCTCACAGAAATTCCACATAACTAGGTACAACGGACAACAAAATAAACAAGGGTCGCCTTCTTTTTTATTCATTGCAAAGTTTGCCTGTATTTTCTATAAAAAGGGAATTCCACCATATAATTAGGAAAGGATGTGATACTTTGCGTGCAACAAAGATCTTTACATCCGGTTTTGGTTCGTTCTTGAATCATGAATTAATTTAATCCTTATTGGTGTTAAAATTACGTTAAAAGAAGGGGATATCGGTTAGGTTAGGTTAAGTTAGGTTAAGTTAGGTTAGGTATTTTTTTTTTTCTTTGGCCTCTATACGCTAGCCGCGTTTCGAGGGTATGTATTATTAGTTCTTGATAATTTTACTGTATTACCCTTAAATATTTAAGATGCTTATGGTTTGTACATTAATTTTGTTTAAATTTGAAATTACATGTGGTTCTTAATAATACTGTCTGCAAATGGATACAGACGTAAAAATTCATACCAAAGTTAGTACATTAGCATTCAGTGAAATAGATTTGTCAAGTTAAAGAATTAAATTGTTTTAGCGTAGTGAATATTTTACATATAAATAAATTAAAGGACTCGATTAGTTCCTTATGTTTGGATAACTCCTTAATGTTGTATGGAGGTATTTGTAGCTCTTCGCAAATGGTTTCGTAAACCCTTCTAATATTTTGGTGTCGGGGACGAGTTTATTAAATGACTTACTTTTGAAGTTCCTCCCCATTAAATGGGCTTCTATCTGTTTCAATTATATGAAAACGTTTCAAATAGAATTTGGAGAAGCTGTGACCTGTTAGCTGTTAGGCATTGTGTCATTTCAACCACTCCAAGACTCCAAGTTTTTGTGTATAGAGTGCTGCTTCTTTTGGAGAATGAAAGAAAAGTTTTGTTCTACTGCCTGTTGTTTCTTCTACATATTCTCGATGCCATGTTTCAATTGTTTCTTGCTCTATACGAGCTTTAGAATAGCTCATGGGGAACTTTGTATAATTATGATCAATGTCCAGAATTGCTGCTTCCTTGGCTGCTGTATCTGCGAGCTCATTACCGTCAATTCCAATATGAGCTTTAACCCATGAAAAGTCTATGCAATATCTCTGCCGTAAAGAGTATTAGCTCCTATGTATTGCGGCTATCAATGGTGTTGTACTGCTTTTATTTTTAATGGCTTCAAGACACGCCTGACTATCGCTAAAAATATGCAAGCTTTTTGTTCCCAGATACCTTTGGGCCCACTCTAATGCCGATTCGATAGCGTAAGCTTCAGCTTGAAACACGCTACAAGGGTTGTGTAATTTCAGTTTTTTCTTTTCAATTGTTCCATTTGGATGAATCACAATAAAGGCACACCCACATTCGCCCGTTTCCAATTTGCTGCCGTCTGTAAAAATCTGTGTAGTGTTATGCGTAATAAGGGAATCGATTTCAGTCTGACTTTTTATCGCACCGTATTCGATAGCTTGCCGATCGGCAGGGTGATGCAAGTTTTGCGGGTATACGTTCTTGTCTAAAACAACTCCTTCAGGTAGCCCACTTTGTACGCCAGATATTTTGACCTCATATATTTTGTATAGTTCTGCTATCTTCAGGTGCAGAGGTGTGAATCCAGCTAGCGCTAGAGCAGAAGTAGCGGATACGGTGTGAAAACCGCGTATCGCCCTTATGGCAAAACTTCTTTGAAAGGTTAGGTTAGGTTTAGTTAGGTTAGGTTAGGCTAGGTTAGCTTAGGTTAGGTTAGACTGGCTGGCCATTAATAGCCTCACATATACTGAGTGAGTCCGTAGTGTTAGCTCTCTATACTAAAAGTCTGTACTCAAACTGAAGCAAAAAGCCGCCCCTTCGGCAAATACGAATAGTTTCCCTAGCTCTACTTTGGATACAGATTCAAGAACACTGAATACAACTTTTGCTAGTAATCGAAGTCTTAGCCTGGCAAACGCAGGAATGGAGCAGAGAACATGCGCCACAGTCTCCCTATGTAATCAGCATAGCCTACATTCACTTTCATCAACTAGTCTCGCTTTAAACACATGTGATGCTAGAAGGCAGTGTCCTATGAGGAAACCGCGCTTTCTGAAAGTTTGCATTCTTCCCTTTTCATGAATAGCAACCATTTTGTCATTGCTTCGTCAGCTCGTCAGCCCTTCTCATTACTCAATGGAAATTAAATTGAAAAACGTTTCATTACAATTGAAAATGGTTTGACTTCAATTGAAAAAGGTTTAACTTGCCTTGAAAAATGTTTCACTTGAGTTGAGAAAAGTTTCACTTGACTCGAAAAAGGTTTCATTTGACCTGAAAAATCTATACGAGTATCTCGTCTCAAATAATTTAGCATAAGCTACAAAAAAAACACACACACGCACAAAGTAGAGCATCTATGGTGACTGTGTTTTGTTGTTCGCGTTGTTATTTTGTATGTGGCTGAATATGTTGCGGTATCGCTACGCAGCAGCTGTGTATCTACGTACGAGTACACCATAACTAAACACAAAATACAAAGTGTGCGCATCAAGAAAAAGCGCTGCAAAAGAAACTGTTATATTTTCGCTTTTTCTGCGCTTTTTTTTGCTGCCACATGCGCCACCGCATACGCGCTACAATCGAGTATTATGTTTTTACCCTTCACATATTGTTAAGCCAATGCTTGTGTTACAATTTGAAAGCCACATTTTGCCACATACGCCCCCAACTAGATATGTGTATGTATGTCGTGAGTTTGGGGCGCAGGTATGCGGCAAGTTTACTCGGCATTAAGTATAGGGTATTGCCCGTTTGTGTGTGTGTTAGCGGCGGCAACATTTGATATTTTATTACGTTAACTTTTTCATGCCAACGTGTGGCAGAATAAAGAAACAAACCAGCACACATATCGCCATGCGAAAAATGCATTGTTGCTTAGCTCATCCATGAGCTTAATGTGTAAACGTGCACTTTTGCGCTTTACATACGTATATAGGTAGTATATACACACAAATGTAGCAAACAAACTGCAAAATGTGTGTGTACAGACGCTTATGCTAATAAGCAAACTACTTTTCGTTGCATCCGGTTACCTTCACATCTGTGTGTGGGCGTGTTTGTGTTTTGGCGTGTGCTTATGTTCATCTGATAATAATACCAGTGGTGCACTGGTGCTCTCTCTATTAACCGCCAACCGTCATTCGCTTTACTTATTTCAGCGCGCTTGTTTTGTGATTTTTTTGTGGCTTTTTCTTTATTTTCCTTTGCTTACTGCTTACATTGCATTTTGCACTGGAGCATACAAAGTTGTAGTTAAGAGAAAAATTTGTGAAAATATTTGCTTTTTTAAATTTTTTGATTTCAAGTTGTAACATATTGCAGTAGAGTGGCATGAGTGCCAAACCCAATTAATGTTACTCATTCGCCCCACCGCCACCATTAAGTTCTTCTTTAAAGTGACAATGTAGGAAATAAAAGGCAGAGGTTGCAGGGTTGACACTTTTAGATAGAGCATATAAATTGAATTTATAGTACTTGAAAACGTGAATAACACTGTGCAACAGCGATTTTTATTTTTATTTTTAAGGTTTGCCACCTCTGAAAATTTTAAGCTTAATGAAGTTTATAAGAAACCATAAGATATAGAAATATGCGTATAAGATTAAAGAGGATTAAGAGATATGATCCGTGGTATATATTTCTAGAAGGGTTTCCACCTGTTTGACATTTTTAAACTCAATTATATTTATAAAAGGCAATAAAATATGAAAATATGTGTATCGAATTAAAGAATATTAAGAGACCCAATCTCTGTAAAAATTTTTGGTAGGGTTGCCACATTTATAAAAAGCCATATAATAAAAAAATATGTGTATCGGATTAAAGAGGGTTAGAGACATGATCTTTGGATATGTTTTTGGTAGGGTTGCCACTTGTTTGAAATGTTATGGCTTTTTATAAATAAAATTCAGTGTAAAATTGTCAAACAGGTGGCAACCCTATCAAAAATATATATCATCGATCGCATCTCTTAATTCTCTTAATTCTGCTATCCATATTTCCATAACTTATGGTTTCTTATAAACATAATTAAGCTTGAAAATTTCAAAGAGGCGGCAACCATTAAAAATAAAAATAAAAATTGCCATGAGCGTTATTAATTTTCTTCGCCGAAATACAAAATATGTTGTAGTCCTTTTATTTTGTTATGTAATATCTTTATGTAACCTTTTTATGTAATCTAAACTTTTAAAAAGGTGGCAACCCTGCATTTATTTATACCGAAAATATTCAATCATACGCCCGGGCGCGCCGTTGAACATGAGCTGGCTTGATTTTTCAACAAAAGCATTTGTTCAAGTACCATTTCTGTGCTTACTTAAGAATTTTCTATATCCTTTTGCAACTGAATAGTTAATTGAAATTTAATAGATATAATTTTGCTGCATCCATGCAAAGTTCTAATTAAAATGCAATTTTTCACACACAAGCTGAGCTGTTATTAACACAAAGGCATTTTTGCGAAAAAGCAAATATTACTTGTTCGAATTCTACGAACAAAACCAATTATTTGACTTGACAGCAACTATTAAAATAATGTCAATAAATAAGCAGTGTTTGTTTGCTGGATACAAAATTACAAAATGTCACTCATACGCACCGTTGACTCTTTCTTCGAATATGCATAATAAAATACTATTATAATTGCACTTTGATTAAAACCAAATGAAAATTTATTGATGAGCATGAAATTTATGCAAAAAATGGAAATTATGTTAAAAATAATTTACATTTAACTAGAAAATATTTATTTTTTCAGTTCCAGTATAAAAAATCAAATTACTTCACAGAAATTATAATTGCTAGTTAGATAAACACACATACACATACAAACAAAAAAAAACACCATGTCTGCTTGCAATTAAAACGCATGAATATTTAATTACAATGCAAATTTAACTTTAAATGCATTAATTAAATATTAATTTATCATTTAATTAACAATTATTTCGCTTGAGGCAATAGAATTATCTAATTGCCAGCAATTTAAGTGTGGCATATGTTTTTGGGTTAGTTGTAAGTTGGTTTGCAGCTGAGCGTGTAAATAATTAATATTAATTTATGCAGATATGAGCTGTTGTACCAAAAACAACAAAATCATAAGCAAACTTTAGCACCAGTAAGTGCTTTAGTTTCTAGTACGGGTAAACAGTGCAAAAACCAACAAAGGATTAACCAGGAATAGAATAAAGTTATAAAAGAGACAGCAGCGCTGGTTACCAGTGCGTTGAATAAAAATGATTTATCATGCACCCACACACACACACACACGCAAGCAAATAAATTTCAATAAACTCGTGCTGGCGTGAAATAAATAACAATAATATACATACATAGGTGCATAAGTACATATCCACATTAGGTTGTTCCCAAATGTATGGAGGCACAGTTTATATCATATCTCCTCAACCTCACCCCTAGCTCGATGCTAATAGAGTCGAAGATACGACATATAAATTTTGGTCGCGATTGGAGACGGTTAAGGGGTCAGATTACCATATCTGACCTCTGTGAGATACGCCTTCATCGTCTGCGAACGGGATCAAAGTTTATTTGTGATACCTTTGAGTGTGCTGTTACCGATGGAAGGAGCGATCACCCTAATGTATATATGTACTTGGTAGTGATGGGCGAGTCCGAGATGTTTAGATAATCGAGAGAATCGCCATCGTTGCAAAATCACAATCAAGTCAAAAGTTGACTCGCTCCTCGATTATACAATCGAGATGTTTTTGCGATTGTTCCGAGTCGCGAGTCGAGGTTATTTCGATGATATGTTTAAGTTGATAAAATAAATTGAATGAGTGTTGTTGATGAAGAAAGTAAGATTTTTAATGGAAGTGAGGCAAATACATAAATAAAAGAACCAAATTGAAAAATATGCTATCCACAGACGCTGCAGTTTTGCAATCACACCTAAAGAGTGTCATGCATAATAATAATAATTAATTATTTTAACATTAATAAATTTTCTGAAGTGAGTCGGAGATGTTGTAGGGTTGCTTTGAAAACGAGAGGAATCGTTGGCGAGTCTGAGATGTTTTAGCGATTGTTTCGACTGACGGCCATTTACGACTTGACTCGAATACGAATGAAAACCATCGAGAGCATTCGAGATGTTTCAACAATCGAGAGAATCGAATAAAACATCTCGGACTCGTCCATCACTAGTACTTGGTACATAGAAACATAACAAGTTCTTTTTATAAAAAATAGATATATGTATGTATTATTATATATTTTTTTTGTCTATATATATTCGTGTATTTTTGAGCACAAGCAATAGATATGTTTTTGTAATTGCATGCGGTTGTGCCGTAGCTGTTTGTGGATGTGCACTGTAACCTTATGGCGCTTCTCATATTTTTATGCGGTCATAAATTGCAGACAACCTACCAACGCGTTAGTTTGTTGCACATTTTTTGTCTTTTTATTTTTGTTTTATTTTAGAGTGACACTTTTATGCAAGCAGTTGCGATAGAAAACCATGTATTAGATACATAACTAAAACCCGGTTGCAGTATAGAAGCGACTGAACTGAATAAATGATGGACATTCTACACACATATACATATATATATGAAAAAAAAAAATTCCAGTATGCCGCAACGCAAACGAAGGGATAATTTAAAATTTTCATAATTTAGTTTCATCGTCATTGTCATTATCATCATCAAATCATCTTTATTATCATCATCATCATAATCATCATCATTATCATCATCATCATTATCATCATCAAATCATCTTTATTATCATCATCATCATCATCATCATCATCATCATCATCATCATCATAATCATCATCATTATCATCATCATCATCATCATCATCATCATCATCATCATCATCATCATCATCATCATCATCATCATCATCATCATCATCATCATCATAATCATCATGATCATCATCATGATCATCATCATGATCATCATCATCATAAAAATCATAAACATCATCATGATCATCATTATCATCGTCATAATCATCATCATCATTATCATCATCATAATCATCATCATCATCGTTATTATTATTATCATCATTAGGCGAATTTCTGTCGTACCCAAGCATGAAAAGAATACTCGCTTATGCATCAAATTACCTTCAAAGCAACAACACCAACTCGACAATTTTAAAAATAGTCGAGTTGGTGTTGTTGCTTTGGAGGTAATTTTATGAATAAGCGAGTATTCTTTTCATGCTTGGGTACGACAGAAATGCGCCTATTATCATAACTTTTTACACCTCATACGCATTTTGCAACGATAAGCATGTTTACGTGAACCTACTAACTATATTCAGCATGGTAGCCATATTATTTTCTAAACATGACTCCAATAACAGTGCGCACATATTTGAGTACGTGTAGCAGCACCCCGTTGGGTTCACAGAGACACACTTGTCTAAACATTAACACTAGCAACAAAGCACAAGCAACAATAACAACAGAACAGCAGGCAACTCTACAAAAGGTAACAAACTAACAAAGCCTGCACAATGTTGCTGTAATATTAGTTAGTAACGGTAACATAACTGGCATCCGAGTAGTGCAACCGCATCTAAATACCTACATATCCCTATACGTATTTACAATTCGTGTGCCTTATTGTTTTGCATGTGTGTCAACAAACAGCGAAGTAAAGCCATCCGTGCATCTACGCAAAACACAAAAATCAACAACAATATTAATAATACATATCTGTATCTAACGCCATAGAACGGCCACAATCAATACCAACTGTTTTACTGGATTACACAGTCCATCAAAAATTACAAAAAGATACTCTCATTAGCATTTATCTATTTCACGCCAGTTACTTATAGAGATAACTAAATATTATTGTATATAAACCGATGTAACTACACATGCAACGTATATATGTATACATAAATCGATGATTAGCGCCTAGTGTAGTCTCGAGACACAAATGCATACCCACATTACACACAGCTATGCTCTGTCTCTGTCTCTGGCTCTGTCTGTGTTCCTATTTATTATGATTATTGCTCTGATAGAGTAGCAATTCGATACTCATTTGTTGGAAGGGGGTGTAGTAGAAACCTATGTACATATTCCATTATGCATATTTTATTACATACAGATGACCTAGAGCTTTACCCTGCAAAAAGATTCATAAATCTAAGCAGCGCTGCTTATTGTTATTCGCTCATTTGCTCTGCTCCAAACGTTTTAGTACCTAATTTTCTGTTATGCGCTCATATCTCAAATAGAGAGTCTTATGAGCAAACATGGGCCAAGGGAAATCCATGTGCGGCAAGCAGAAATATAAATTGCACAGCAAAGCAAAAAATGCCTTTTTATTTTCGCTTATTATAAGGTATTAAATCTTCATATCTTTTGGAAAATCAACCTAAGTCTAAATTTGCAATTTTACAGGAGAGCAAAAAACAGTTTTGCAAGTGCACAGAGTGTTTCCATCATATATTTTCATAGAAGTAAGAGCGTGGCATGATGAAACAATCTTCTGTTGTTCATTTTAAATGGAATTTTTATTTCTTGGCGTAACGGTTTTTATTTAAATGGATTTCAAATAAAATAAGTGCTTTTTCCAAATTGTTTTTTTGAAAAAAACACCAACTTATCTCAATTTAGGTTCTTTTTTCAAATTGATCTTCATCAAAATTTTATAGAATTTTAGCCTCCTAATTAGAATTAAGTTCATTTGGCAAACTGAAATATGATAGAAAATCGGGTGACAGGTAACAAGGTCAACGGAAATAATGTCAATTGACCTTATTTCCCACCCGGTTGGGAAATAAGGTCAATTGACATTATTTCGTTTTTGGAAAACGCAATAAGGCCAATGAAAATCCAATCCAAATGGAAATAATGTCAAATATTCTTAAAACTAGTTCATTCATGAAAATATTTGCTGAGTTCTTCTGCAAATCCGTTATGACTGACGAAAATCTTATTGCGGATTGTGATGCAAGTATGTCAGACGCAAGCGGGGAGGAAGACAATAATGAAGTCATCCATTTCAGCCAGACAAATGCCATTTTAAATTGTATCCTCTGTACCGAAACCCCTCGCGATACGGTATTATTTCCATGCAGCCATTTTAAGCTTTGTGCCGAATGCTATTCAAAAATTGCGCAAAATGCCGCTCGTGTAAAGTGCCCTGTTCTCTGCCCCTACTGCAGACAAATTGTTGCCAACACAGCAAAAATATTTCAATAAATTATATAATAATGTAAAGTATATTAAATATCTAGTTATACAAAAATTTAAATAAAAATATATATAAAAACTATGTCTACTTGCCTTATCCTGCGGCATGGCAAAAAAGTAGGAAATGAAAATTTCTTTTCTCATAAAAAGCAGTTTAGGAAAATGAAAATTTGGAATTAAAAATCGCGCGATGTTTCATTCCAAATTTTCGCCGGCGGCGCTTTTCTTTTCTCATAAAAAGCAGTTTAGAAAAATGAAAATTTGGAATTAAAAATCGCGCGATTTTTTATTCCAAATTTTCGCCTGCGGCGCTTAATTTTTCTAATAACAGCAGCGACGCGAACCGACACGGACCGATGCGAAGCTAAATACTCGAAAACGCAATAAAGTCATTTTTTTACAAAAACGCAATAATGTCAATTGACCTTGTTTCCCAACCGGGTAGGAAATAAGGTCAATTGACCTTATTTCCATTGATCTTGTTACCTGTCACCAGAAAATCGACTTAAGTTGCTAATTAGGTTGGTTTTTCAAAAGCATATTGAAAAAAATATGCCACCTAAATTAAATTAGATTATTTTTTCAAGAGGGGTTCTTGCAATTTTTCTTATCACTTCTATCTTATCTTAATTTAAGTTGCTTTGGCAAAAGCATTTGTGAAAAATATAGACTTAAGATGATTTTCGATTCATCATATCTCCTGAACGCGAAATGATATCGTAACACCGATTAGACAGAAAGAAGTGTATTTTAAAATGTATATTTATCATAAAAAAGCCGACTTAGGTTGTTCTTTCAAATGTCCACAGATATTATCCCTTATTATAAGGAATGTTTCAGGGATTATTTCCTTTGCAGAATTGGAGAATAAGTCTTATTATAAGGTATATAAACGCCACATAAGGTCATATTATAAGGAATTATCTAAGCCTTATTCCCATTGTAAATAAACCTTAGGAATAAGTTTACTTCTCAGAGGGATAGAGAGAGAGTAGTCTGATGACATCAACACAGGATAGTCAGCCTTATTATAAGTCTTTGTCCATACAACTTTTGACGCTTGGAATTTTTTTCGGGCAATATTTCACAAGCCTTTAAATCTTCTGGAATAAACTTTAAATAAGGCGTAGATTTTTTGGTGGGCAAGTATGCCCAAATATAGCATTTATATATAGATGCATAACTAATTCTAAATCTGTGTATATATTATTATAGCATAGATTCAATCTAAATATGGAATGTGTTAATTGAAAATCCAGGCATTTGATTTGATTGTGGTGCTCTATGGAATTATGCTGTTGGTTCGGAGAAGTGGAGATTTCATGTAAATAGAATGTACTTACATATGTACATACATACAAACATAATATAACAAATATAATATATGTAGATACATAATTAGGTTGAGATCGCAAGAAATAAATCAATACTCGCTCTTCCAATGATTTCTTTGTAGACTTTAAGCAAATATTTTTATTAAATCTAATGTGTTTGACTGCGCTCAGTCACAAGCGAAATTTCCATTTCCACCCACCATCAACCAGCAATTTCGCGAACGTAAGCATATCACAAAAACAAAAGCAAACCTAATTAACTATAATTTATTTGTATATTACAAAATTATGCTAAGTACAAAAATTATGCAAACCGCTTAGTTTCATACATTATTATGCACCACCGACAGTCACCCATGCCTGCCACACTGCATCCCTAATAAAGGGCAAAATTTCAAGAGCAACACGAAATTAAATGTGATAAGCGAAAAATGTGATAACCAAGAAATGCAAAGGAGGGTTCATGAATGAATGAATGTGAAGTGTGACAGCCAAGTAAAATGCAAAACGGACTGTGTCTCAGCTCACCGCCAAAAAAAAATGTGCAACGTTTAATGCAAAAAAGTTCAAGAATTCATAAACAAACAAAAAAGAGATGAGGAAAGGGGGATATGCATAGGGGAATAAGGCGGGAGCAGTTGCTGTTGCAAGAGTAAGCGAGCGTGAGTAAGCTTTGGCAAGACACTTCAGCTTTGAAGCACTTTTGTGCACGCTGCTTGACTAGCTCACTGATCTTGCAGCAACCAAGTGACAGTTAGTGCGACTGTCAGACTGGCAGACTGACTGCAACCATTGCGGACTGAACGAGTGACAGAGATATTCATACTACAACCAATCTGCAGTAGTTTTCCAGCGACTTTTTCTTTGTTTTTTTTTTTATTTATTTTTGGTTGTTCTTGTTTTTTTGTTGTTGTTTTTCCAGCAGTTGGCAGTTGGCACTTTTGTGCATTATCATTACATATTTCGATGGCTTTGTGTGCATATATATCAGCGATGCGCAGCCTCTTGCCCGCGGGCAGACCAGCTGTTTGCGATTCACACGTATACTCACCGATTGTCACTAATACAGACAAATAAAGAGCGTAAAACGAGCGCTTACGATGGGACCAGGCGATCGTCGCTTAGCAAAAAGAATTAATTTGCCTTCGACTGTCGTGAAAGCAAGTGGTCGTCGCTTGAAATTCTTTTGTTTTATTTGCAGAAGCCAGACAACAAACAAAACTATTAAGAGTTTGCATATAACATACATACGTATGTATTTGTATACGTACGTTCCCTGTAGGGAAAATCTCTAGTTCCGAACTAGGTCGCTTCTAGTGCATTTTTCGACACTACTAGTGCGAGCTAAATCTCTTTTGCATGTTATCAACTGGCGAATTTAACACGGAGATGTCCTAGGCGGTGTCAATTGTCCCTCTCTGCACTACATTTTCGATAGTTCCGAACTAGTACTAAATTCTACAGTTTACACTAGTTCATTTATTGGCACAATTTCGATAGCTCTGAACTAGCTACAAGTACCTACAAATTCTACAGTTTTACATCTGCCGCTTAAGTGCAGCATTTGACACACTTCATGCAAGTGGCGCGATGGCCGACTGGCTAGCGCATGTGCCTTTCAATCTGAGGGGCGCAGGTTCGAATCCTGTCGGTGTCAAGGTGGATGATAATTTTTTTTTAATTTTTTTTTTAATAAAAAAATTTTTTTTTATTCATTTATTTAATAAAAATTTACAATAATATTTAAAAAGTAATAAAATAAAAAAAAATTAAAATAAGCCTGAGGGATCGGAAAAGCATAATTAGGGGAACATTTCATTTCATACAAGATGCAAATAGAAAACTCTTTATACAAAATGCTTCACTAAACATCTGAGAATTGCTGAAATATACAAAGCCGACGGCAATTGAACGAACGATAGATTTTCATAGAATTTGTGTCACTTCGAAATTGCATACAAATCAAAGTGTGTCTTATAATAGTCACTCAATTTACTCCTTCTGAACTGGTGAGGGTCTAACTACAATTGATCTAGTTCCCCTTTGACACCTATTCGCTAGTTCTGAACTAGAAATTTTGCTCACTAGTTATTGAGTTCCCTGCAGGGTTGTTTCATAATTTCGCAAGGCGTGCGCAGCATGACCCTAGTCGCTCAACATCTGCATGCAGACTGATTATTGTTTGTCGTTTTCCACTTTGGCCTACAGTAGGCGCACCAATACACACTAATTTTCGGAGATTGTTTGAATGTGTTTGTGTGCCCATCCCTGATATATATACATGTGTGCATGTTCTTGTTGCCTGTTACCGTTATGTCTAACTGTCGTGTCTTGTTTGCACTTGTTTTACTTTACTTGTTACTCTGCTTTTTGTTGTGAAAGGTTGCAATTTTTTATTTTACCTTTCTTGTGTTTCGCATCCTTACTCGTATGTTTGTTATATTTGTTGCTATTGCTCCTACCTCTTTACTTTTTCTCTCCCTTTGCATTCACTACTAATTTGCATGACAAAGGTACCCACTTTTCAACATCGCAAAGGAGATGAGGTGAGTTTACGTTGTGCATTTTTTGCCCGAAAATGCAAGGCTAAATCAATGTGAATGGAGTGAGTTCGAGAAAGGAGGAGAAGGGCGTTTTAGCGGCAACCAAATTCAGTGGGCGTGTATGTATATCCACATATCTGCATACGTCTTGCTTTACGCTTCAATGACATGAGTGACTTGTTTGTTGTTTGCTTAGCTTTTCACTTGACTTTCAATGAAATTCAAATGAAGGTCTTAATAGAAAGCGGCGCTTGCCGGTTGTGTTGTCTTAGATGCATGTATGTATGTAAGATTTATGCACCTCTATTCATACATATGTATTTACAAGTGCTTTCCGAAGCAAATTTCCAATAAATATTGAGTTGAGTTATAAGAAGAAAAAAACAAAGCACGAAATCAGCAATCGGTCCTCTTTGATCATCAAAACTGTTCGCTCGCTGGCATTAACACACTCATCAAACGCATAAGACATCTGTGAACAGCTTTCCAAAGATATTTTATTTATGATGTTGAATCATCTTAAGCCTATTCACATCGCTTTTTTCTTCGCATTTTTGTATATTTTCGTAGAAAGTTAGAGATTGTGGCATGCATGTAAGTAAAACGTGCCGCTTGTACCTTTTTGATTGCACTGACTGTAGGGAAAGGTGGTTGCAGTGCGACAGAGAAGTTTTTTACACCAACAGAAGACCTGCCATAACTTTTGACAAAGCTAAAAGTTAAGGAGAGGCGCTGTGGATGGTTAATCTCAAAAAAACTTATTAAGCTAATATTAGTCAAGCATTGAAATTAATAATTCTCCAATTACTTAAGGAATCGAGTGCCATATTCCAAAAGCAAATTTTAATAACTTCAGCTTCATTTATTTAAAAGCAATAACTTCTATATATGTATGTATGTTGTACTTAACAATTTTTATTAAAAACATTTCTAAATGAAAATTTCTGCAAAAACAAGTTTTTAAAAGATTTTTATTAATTTCTAGTACTACCATTTTTACATTTCTAACTCAATGACTAATTGAATTGAATTGAATGCAATATATATGTATGTGAGCGTAAGTAATATTTGTCACAAAGGGAAAATTCTATTTGTCCAATATGCATTTTTCACTACCAGCTTAGTGCATAAAAGGGAATAAAAAATATGTATATTTTCTAGTGGAAAATAAAATAAATATTTAATATCTGAGCACAAAGAAGCGCATTGATAAGAACATTGACGACATATTGTTATATCTATTTCTAAATTTACACAGGCAAGCATCCCTGTAGGAAAAATCTCTAGTTCCGAACTAGGTCGCTTCTAGTGCATTTTTCGACACTACTAGTGCGCGCTAAATCTCTTTTGCATGTTATCAACTGGCGAATTTAACACGGCGATGTCCTAGGCGGTGTCATTGTCACTCTCTGCACTACATTATCGATAGTTCCGAACTAGTACTAAATTCTACAGATTACACTAGTTCGTTTGTTGGCACAATTTCGATAGTTCTGAGCTAGCTAGAAGTACCTACAAATTCTACAGTTTTACATCTGCCACTTAAGTGCAGACTTTGGTACGACGGCCGACTGCCTAACCTTTCAACCTGAGGGGTGCGTGTTCGAATCCTGTCGGTGTCAAGGTGGATGATAATTTTTTTTTTTTAATTTTTTTTAACTAATATTTTTTTTTATTTATTTACTTAATAAAAATTTACAATAGTAATAAAATAAAAAAAATTAAAAATAAGACTGAGAGATCGGAAAAGCATAATTTCAATTCATAAAAGATGCAGATAGAAAAATCTTTATATAAAATGCTTCACTAAAAATCTGAGAATTGCAGAAATATACAAAGCCGACGTCAATTGAACGAACGAAAAATTTTCATAGTTTTTGTCACTTCGAAATTGCATGCAAATCAAAGTGTGTCTTATAATGGTCACTCAATTCACTCCTTCTGAACTGGTGAGGGTCTAACTACAATTGATCTGGTTCCCTTTTGACACCTTTTGCGCTAGTTCGGAACTAGAAATTTTGCTCACTAGTTATTGAGTTCCTTGCAGGGATGTAATCAAATATGTGTATGCAAGTATAAGTCCACATTTATGTGTATGTAGTTATGTAATTCCGATAGAGGTAATTTTCCGTAAAATAGCAGGGACGTAACGGTTATAAGAGAAATGGGGTAAAAGTCATATTTAACCATTATCATGAGAAAAAAAACCGTTTTGGGCCTGAATAACCGTTATGGCAACCAAAAAACTGTTTTGGGCCTGAATAACCGTTATTCGGATTTTTATTTTTTTTTGGTCAGCTATAAAAATCAAGCCTATTTATTTGTCAATATTTCTGGGCGATATTGATATCAAATGAAAGGTGTTGAGCAGAGATTGTAGCTCTGATTAACTCTTTTTATTTGATACCAATATTGCTTAAAACATTCCTGGGCATCCGGGTCCACTTTTCACCCATAACTGGGAACCCGACCTACGAATCTTAACAAATACACCTCTATGTAAAAGCCCTGCTCAACACCTTTCATTTGATACCAATATCGCCCGGGACCAAAAGAAGATAAAGGTTATTTTTGCGTAAACTTTTCACCACACTAGAAAAAAAATAACCGTTATTTTCGGTCCCTGTAAAATAGCTATGTATGTATCTATCTGAAAAAATGCATGTAGATACATATTTATATTTCACATCAAATAAAATTTAAAATATATTATGAGCATACTGGCATACTACATACATACTACATACCAGACCTTTAAAATACTCGGTATATACTGGTACTAAGTACCAAATAAGTACAAGTACCACAGTAATTGTACTTAGAAATTTGAAGTACAAGTACCACACTACTTTTACTTGGAAATTCCAAGTACAAGTAAAAGTACTTATCAATGTACATGCAAGTACTTTTTGACAAACTATTACAGATTGTTTCAAACAGAAAAATATCACCTCAGTTGATTTTGATTTCAATCAAAACATTTTAAAAAGCAAAACAAAATCACAAATATGTGTACGTACTTAAAAAGTACTTATCAGTAGAGTACTTGTAATTGTACTTGTACTTGTACTGGAATTTCTAAGTACTGAGGTACTGCTACTTGTACTTTTACTGGTACTTGCACTTTACAGGTCCGCTACATACATATATTTATGTATCTCAATAATACAAACGGATTTTGCTGCCTGGAAAAATATATTTCTCCATCGCAAAGGAAGAAAGTACATAACAGAGAAAATATGAAATGAAAATGTCATGTAAATTTTCAGTGGATGTACAGACAATTGAAACATGTAAACATTCATGCATATTTGTATGCATTTACTTTTAAAGATGCATTCTGTAAGTATCTATTATATACACTTACATATGTACTTACATATGTACTTACATTTTGTTCACACATTTGTACTCGTATTGATATTTAATAAAGTCTTTCTGCACGCACAAAGAAAAAAGTTTGCCAGTTTTGTACACAACCCACAGAAATTTAGATTAAATATGGTATGTTTTCCTTAGAAAATCCTTTGTTCAGGGCAAACAAAATTATGCATACACCAAACAACCTGTACGATCTGCACAAAGCCGCATAAAGAAACAAATGTACATAGAAATTGGAAGTGCACCTGCATAAATGTGAGATTCAAAGCGCTCGTAGGAATACTATCCCTTTTCAGGGAATTCACATGTGCTTATAAAAGTGGTGTTACCAAGTGACGCTGATTTATTTTTTCACGGAGGTAACTAGTTTAGAGTATTTGTTATGGTTCTGCCATCCATTAGCAAACCCTTAGCAATCCTTCCAATAACACTGTACAACAGCAGTTTTGGGGGCGGCATAATTTCCATATAGTAAAACCGCCAAGCCTGAGGCCAAATTTTTAAAATTGAAATTTTGTCTGAGCAATGTTTAGAAAAATTAAAAAAATGGTTATAATACATATCGTATAGAAATATGTTTTTAGAAAACATACTGCTTGGGCGAGCAGCCCAAACCCAATTCCGAGGCACCCTAATGTGCACTGAACATTTTGTCTGAGCAATGTTTAGAAAAATTAAAAAAATGGTTAGAATACATATCGTATAGAAATATGTTGTTAGAAAACATACTGTTTGGGCCAGCAGCCCAAACCCAATTCCGAGGCACCCTAATGTGCACTGAACATGCCCCCCCCCCCCTTGTGGCAACCCTGCAAATCCAACACTGCAAGTGCGAAAGCTTTCGAAATAGCGCACATAACTGTGAACTAAAATCCGTTTATTGCTTTTTTATATTAATTAATTGCGATTTTCAATCCGAGCTAAAAAGTACATCTGAGCGATCCTCCATCAACTTCCGTAAGTACCTTCTCGCATTAGCCTATACCAAATTCCTATATATGTACCCATATCAAATGCCTTATATGTATATGCAATAAATATACGATTTATAAAGTTTAACAAGAGTGTCTACTTCTTTTTTTTATTTCAACTTGGTCTGATCCGCGCTGAAACACATACCGTGAAATTGCACGAGCTTTAATTTCGTGGAATACTTTAACCCTCTAATGCCCCACGAAGAGATCACTTTCACCGCTATTTTAGAGAGTCCGAGAAAATAGTACTTTGAAGGTCGCTTTATTTTAGAAAATTATTCGCCATAAAATTTCATTATGAGCCCTCAGACAAAATCTTTTTACAAAGAACCTAAAAAAAACCCGAAGGACTTCGTCTACGTGGGAACCCAACATTAACACCATCAGCACATAAATCCAGCACAGAATTGACAACAAGTGCTACCTTGGACTAAGTAGACAATTGAAAAGTAAATTCCTCACTCGTCGAACAAAAATCACACCCTACACTCAAAAAAAAAATTACTCAGATTATGGAAAAATGGGAATGATTCGGCGCTAAAGACATATTTCCATATTTTGATGTACAATTTTCTTAAAAACGTGGTTTTTATTCCTTGATTTGAAGAAAATCGTACATCAAAATATGGAAATATGTCTTTAGCGCCGAATCATTCCCACTTTTCCATAATCTGAGTAAGTTGTTTTTTCAGTGTACAGCATGCTCATCGTTCCAGTCTTCAGCATGGACGATGTCAAAATTATATGACATGACACTTGGGGTATTCGAGAGAAAATATCTTCGTAAGATTTATGGACCTTCGCGAGTTAGCTAGCAGTATGAACTTTACGCAGTCTTCGACACGAAACAGCAACAATTAGCGCGCTTTATTGGCCTCGGGCAGAATCATCTAGACGGTTACGCACCTATTAAGGAGAGCAGGAGAAGAAGTTAGAAGCCATTTAAAATCGTTAACGGAAGATGCCGCTTTTCGCTAACAGATCACGTTAGTTTGGCTACTTTAGAATGACTTGTGTCGATTGAACTTCTTTGCTTGCTTTAAAAAAGAGCTGTAGCAAATGCAAATGTAAACTCATAAAAAATTCCTATAGGATGAAAAATTGCAAAAAAATGTGTGCACATATCTACTCTTATAGCATTGACAGACGGCAGCGATAATCCGATTACCGCAACACTTAATTTGATTAAAATTTTACCCTGACAGACGACAAGTATTGCGGATTAACAAAACAGCTGAAGGAAGGTAGGCGCAGCGGCGAATTCAAAAACTTCTTTTTTTATTTCCAAAGGTAGAGTAATGTCAAAATCAAAACGAAATCACATCATGGTCAATAGGAATGGGTGAGTCCCAAACTAGTTCAGATTTCAACCAAGACGAAATATCATTTTGACATTACACTCTAGCAATTACACTAACAAATTACATTCAAAATGTCTGAATTCACTTATGTGCCTACTTTCCTAGATCTGCCTTGGGTTCTTCTTTTTCTTCCCTTTCATTCACAATAGACATTTTTCACCAGGGATGTCATTACAAAATGCTCTAATCCGCTAAAATTTTGAGGACTAACTCAAGAGATATTCCGGATTACCTCCAGTTAATTCTCAAGTTATGTCCGAATTAGCTAGATATTCCGGATTATCGCTGCCGTCTGTCAATGCTATTATATATTCTCTATTGGCCATTGCTCATATGCATGAGCAATATAGGTATCTACTTATAAATTGGATTATTTCATTGGTAAAGCAATATTCTGCATCTAAAAATGCCTTACAACTTTTTCCCTTCTTTTTTGAGCTGCTGACAGGTAAAGTAGTCTTATTTGTTTGGCGATCAGATTAGTTTGGATTTAGTTTTGATGATGATTACGGCGGTATTTTTGCAAATAAGATTGCACTTTGACCTTGATGGAAGGTGGATAATAATTTACATAAATAAACAAATACAAATATGCAGCAATGTGCACATCGGCGGTTGGAAAAATTTTCTTTTGCTACAGCTTTTTATGCTTGCCTACTTTTTTTTATTTAAAAATTTTATTTTTGTTCTGCACTACATACATACATACATTTCATGTATTTCATATCTAAGGATTCTTCTTGATCCCACTCATTTCCCTTTTTATTACAGCATATTAAAGCCGAATGGCAATTTCATTGCCTTGAACTGTTACATATCTATATTTTTATCTTTGACTCTGCTGTTTAGTTTTGCCTTAAGTTTCAGCTTAAGCTTTCGCCATAAACCATATTTAGTATGCCATCAAATGTTCTGTAATCGTGCAGGGTATTTTTGGTATTAAAAGTTAAATTGCGTTGCATTACATTTAAATTTACAACTCTAGTTGATTGCTGCGTCATTCATTTCAGGCAAGAGTATCTTTTTTTATTTTTTATTAAAAACGTTTTTGTGGCATAAAACGCAAACTAAAGCACTTACGTGCTGACTGCGTAGCTACATACATACATTGTTTATTTATTTATTTTTTTTGTACTTGGTGGCATGCAAGTAACTGTAATTGGATATTAATATATATATGGTTTTATGTGATTCTTGCTCGCTTTCAACATGCTTTCGCGCTTTCATTCTTTATATGAATTTTAGTTATAAATTAACTTAAAATAAGCTATCATCAACAATTAATTATCTGCCACGCATTGCTATTGTATAAAAAGCATAACAACAAAATGAAAAGCAACAAAAATTAAAAAGGGCAGAAAAAATAACAAAATTGTTCATATTAATTAACAATACACAAATGGGGTGTGTGAAAAATGGCGCTTTTTTGTATTGCGACCAAAACTATTCATTTCATGTGCATATATGTATCCCAGTTGGAAAAGGTAATGTATGGTCATCTATAAATGGATATAAAGGCCATGGGATCTATACATTCCAGAATGCATGATTTTTTTCATTGTGATGTCCTAGGGAAGTCATGCATCCACTTTTCCCTGCCAAGGTAAGGCAAAAAGGAATGTTTGGATGAGAGTCGCTCTTGCCGTGATCTCAGTGTCGGTTTATTTTCTTACTTAAAAATAAAAAAAATACTTTTTTTTTGCATTTTTCTCTTCATTCTCTCTCCATCCGATTTCCAACTAGAAATATGTAACTTCACTTCAGCTTGTTCTCCTCTGCTTCTCTCATTGTCGCACCATCTTCCCCTTCACTGCTTCACCCATGTGGGATATTCAACATTATATTGATCTTTAGTGCCGCTTTTATGCGTCCGTTTGTTAAAATAGACTCTGTGAATTGTTGTCGTCATTGTAAAAAAGCAAAACTAGAGAAAACCTGATTCTCCTAATTGTTTTTTTTTTTTTGCTAGATTCAATGTTATAGCTGAGAGCCGATGACTGACCTCTTCGCTTACCTTGGGTTGCATTCTGGTATGTATCCGATTTCCTATAAGTTGGAAGGTATAGCTGAGAGCCGATGACTGACCTCTTCGCTTACCTAGGGTTGCATTCTGGAATGTATCCGATATTCTATAAGTTGGAAGGTATAGCTGAGAGCCGATGACTGACCTCTTCGCTAACCTTGGGTTGCATTCTGGAATGTATCCGATTTCCTATAAGTTGGAAGGTATAGCTGAGAGCCGATGACTGACCTCTTCGCTTACCTTGGGTTGCATTCTGGAATGTATCCGATTTCCTATAAGTTGGAAGGTATAGCTGAGAGCCGATAACTGACCTTTTCGCTTACCTTGGGTTGCATTCTGGAATGTATCCGATTTCCTATAAGTTGGAAGGTATAGCTGAGAGCCGATGACTGACCTCTTCGCTTACCTTGGGTTGCATTCTGGAATGTATCCGATTTCCTATAAGTTGGAAGGTATAGCTGAGAGCCGATGACTGACCTCTTCGCTTACCTTGGGTTGCATTCTGGAATGTATCCGATTTCCTATAAGTTGGAAGGTATAGCTGAGAGCCGTTGACTGACCTCTTCGCTTACCTTGGGTTGCATTCTAGAGTGTATCCGATTTCCTATAAGTTGGCAGCCACACAACATAGATTTTAGATGAAATCATAGTTTTTTTTGGAATACATACTATAATGTAAATTTTTCGTACATCTTTTCATGCGTCCGCAAGGTCATGCATGACCACCTTTCCAACTGGGTATATTCGCATTTATGTGTGTATGTAGGTATGTATATTTGTATGTACATAGAGATGAATGCATGCATATGTAGACATATGTATCTGTAAATGCAATTGCATACAAGCGTTTGTAATTACTTAATTGGGTTATGAAAACAATTAAGTTATTAAAACAAAAACAGCGAAATTCAATTAAAAGCACTTTCAAACAAATATACACATTAACTTTAATAGAATAAGTGAACATAAGTATATAGTATACATATATTTTTTTTTTTTTTATATTTGAATACAAGTCAAATATGCATTTTGTCGAAGCCTTTGCAAAGCCTTCCATTCATCAAAACCCAAATTTTGCAGTAGAGCGAAAAATTATGACAGCTTTCCCACAGAAATGGTGATACAGTTGGTAATTCATTAACCGTTATCTTAAAAAGTTGTTATTGAAATAATGTTAAAGTAAAGTTCAACAGGAAGATATGCCTCATTAAATTCTAGTGCATACGTACGAGGTGAGAATCTTCTATATATATAATTAAGGGGGTTTTGTGTGAGGAATTGGCCCAAAAACTACTGAACGGATTTTGTCAAATTTTAAGAGTTTATTCTTTGGATAAGTTCTCTGGATATAGGCTATATTTCGCACTGGATGGCGCTGGAGTCGCTTTATTAGAAAAATCCGTATTAATAGTGCATTTTTGTAAATTTGTATAACGTCTGTTTGTTATGTAATTTAGAACTCGAATGCACAGGAAGTTTAAGGCTTCAACAAAGAGCTCTTTTCATTGTGATGCCTAAGCCGGGTCGCAGATATGAGTCAAAAAGAGAATCCGGATGACATCAGACTGTTTCTGAGCGATATTGGTTTCAAGTGAAAGGTGTTGAGAATTGTTTTTTGTAGATCTCACTTCCGGGAGAAGGGAGGGTGGAAAAGGGTAAGGTAAATGCGAAAGGGCAAACAAAAGGAAAATAAACGGACAAGGTAGAGGGAAAAGGAAACGAAAAGTAAATGGCAGACAAAAAGGAAGAGTGAAAGGGAAATAAAAAGGGAAAGCTAAAGGTAGATAACGACTCATTGTAAGCGGGATGGACATTCCTAATTTTCATATCAAACATTTAAGCTAAAATAATTGCACATTCGTTGCATATTTCAAGGCGTCACATTTCCTTTTCTGTATCTTATGCGCTTTTAAGTTGTAATGGAAATTTACGGCGAACAATTTTCTGCAACATCTTAAACCCCAAGCGACCTTCTAAATGCCTTTTTTCCTAAAAAAAAAACTCTTAAAAAGAGTCAAATACTACATGGATTGAAATATTTTACATTTTGCCGAAAATAATATGAGCTACTATAAATGAATATAAAATCATTCTGCGCCATGCATTAGTTAAAATATTTACAACTGTATCTATGAGTACAACAGATATGATATGACCTAAAAGACAAAAAAAAAATTTATCATTTCATCTTTTGTTCTGCAATAAAATGAAAAATGCGCACTTAATTCAATAGAAAATGAAAAAACAACAGACAACAATAAAGAAAAACAAAAAAGCAAAAAATGGGTATAACTGCATTTCAAATACATTTTCAATTGTGTGGCATGTATGTATGTATGTATGTGATTGTACATACTTTAAATATATTCGTATTTAAATACCTAGAAATGTAAAGCTTTGAAATTGCTTTGTGTCTTTGTTCTTGTTGTGTTTTTTTTTTGTTTTTGTTTTTGTAACGCTATAATTGCACTTGTCGCTGCCGCATTACTTTGGTTAGCATTGTGTTTGTGCTGCCATTGTTATTTTCGCGTATGCAGAGTTATTCTTCTTTGTTGTTGCAAACATTCCACTCCATGTATATACACATTCCACAATTTTGCAGTTCCACAACCCCAAAACCGCACTCTTCCTCATTTTTGCATTTGCTTATTATAATACATATATTATTTTGTTTGTGCCTGTTTCTGTCGTTTTTGTTGTTGCTGGCTGTAATTTCATTAATTGATTGTGTGCCGCCTATTGAAATCAACAATGAAACAAAACAAAAACACAACAAACGTATTCACACACTATCTGATGTGAACTAAAAATTTCAAACAAATATGACATGCATACTCGTACGCAGCAGAAGGGTAACCAACTCTACACACTTTGGAAATGAATAGAGACATAGAGAATTGTTACGTATACGCCAATGCGTACAAAAACTGCTTGAGTTTAAAAGTACTATAGAAACAACAAATGTACATAAGCATGTGTATAAGTAATTACAAACCATTATACAGAAGCATTTGTCTATAGACTCTATACACAAAAAAGCACTTAAAGCTTAATGAATTGTATTATGATTGAAGTGAATAACACAAAAAAGGGAGTTTCATGTGGCAGCGCGTGGTCTCATTTAACAAAACTAACAGAATGTTATGATAACAACACAAAAACTGCATTAAAATAACTTCAACAAAGGTTGAAAGACCTAAATTAATATAATAAAATACCTTCGGATCTTTTTGCATTCTCAGTTTAAAATTTTTGATTGCCATTTTCATTTACATACAATTTTTTTGACTGAGTGTTGTCTAGAAAAAAGAGCGAAGAAATGGTTAAAACAAAAAAATCAAAAAAAAATCAGAGCCCAAAATACGATCCTCGGGTGATAAAAAACACCATGACACAAATTGCGGGTTGTTGTCTGTGGTCGAAATAATTCACACACCGAACCCACGCCACCATAAATATAGTAAAACCCGCAAACTGCTTTGCTCCCGGAAGCCAAAAAAGTTTTTTATTGCCATTTTAAATTTGCGAAATTTTGTCTGAGTGATTTTTAATTAGAGGAAAAAAGGTTAAAATAAATATCGTTTAGAAATATGTTGTTAGAAAGCATACTTAAAATAAAATTGCATGAGCTTTAATTTTGTAGAATAACTCAACCCGCTAGCACCCGCACGAAGAGATCGTTTCAAACCCTTTTTTTATAGAGTTAAAAAATAGTATTTCGAAGGTCGCTAGAGGGTTAAAATGTTCAAGAAAATTATTCGCCATAAAACTTCACTGGGGGTTTCCTCAGACAAAGTCTTGAAACAAAGAATCTAAAAGACCACAGAAAGCAAAAAACCAATATTCCTTTGAATGGGTGTTTTAAATTGTAATATATGGATAGTATGATATTTTGGATAGTCTTTCACTCTGTGTAGAAATTATTCCACCCACAAAAGTGTTGTTGCACAGTATAGTGGTAAAATTGCTTGAAAAGTTATTTTGTTATTTATTTTATACCATTAGCTCCAATGCTATTAGACCCCTTTCAACTCTATTTTCGTGTAGAGCTTTTATATTGTCACTAGAAGGTTAGAATGTTCTAGAAAGTTCACTAGCGTCTTCTGAAACCAAATTTTCATACAAATAATGTAGAAGACCACAGAAAAAAATGTGACGCCTTCTATTTTTGTTTAAAAATTTATTTTTAATGACTCGCGGTATGTGTTATAGGGTCTATACACGATGCGTCTGATTCAAGAGTCAGTTTAGGTGTATTAGTGAAATGTGCATTTAGTAGTTACACCGACATGACTCTGGCATGACTCAAGAAAATCAAAACTAGTTTGATATTTTGCTGTGACGCGGCGAGTCAACACGTACACAGATGACTCGTGAGTCAGACGCACTGTGTATAGACCCTATAACAAATAACTCTCAAAATCGTCGCTAAAATCCGAGGCTGAGTAACAAATATGACCACACACTGACTAAAAACTTGCCTCACAATTTAATTAATTGAAAAAATACTCATGTGCAGCTACGTTAAAATGATTAAAAAGATTTGAAACAAATTGTATAACATGTAAAATAGCAACAAACACACTTTTATAATTTTACATGAGCAATAAACAAACAAAAAAAGTGGTAGTAATTTGTTTAAATGTTAACTACTCATTGTTTGTCAACACTCGTGACAAATTCAAATAAATCCAAATGCATATCCACAGATTAGTTGAGAAATTTATTAACTGACTTGCATTTATACATCAGCAACTGTCAGGTAACTACCAACAAAGTCAAAAGCTGGTGGGAGATGACATTGCATGCCACGCTGCCGCATGCCACATGCCACATGCTGCTGCTTGAATACTACATGCTGTTTTGAATACTTGCAAATTGCAAAGCAAAAGAGGAAAAAGTAGAAATATAAGTATTGAGCGAAAAAAGTAAAGTTTTAAAAGAAAACAAAAAACGAAAAGTAAGCAAAAGTACAAATAAGTTCTCATGAATTATTACGATTACACGTTGTGTATGTTCAACAAAAGGTAATACACTCATAAATAAACATATGTTTATTTCATATATGCAAAATAAACAAGACGTTTAAAAAGTAAACGAAATATACATAGTATATATACTAGACATATATGAACATATGTAAGCGCATGTATATGCAAATATATTCAAATTAAAAGTTTGCGAAAACACAAGCAAGAAAAATGAAAGAAAAGAAATAAATTTGTGAAAGAAAATATTAAAGATAAATTCAAAAGCGTAAAAATGGGGGCAACAAATATTTAAGGGGAAGCGCAGGTATGCGAAAGTACTGCCTTCAAAATGTTTATAACTTCAACTTTGGCGGCGCTACTCTGTTCCGCGCCACTGCAGCCGGCAAGCTCGAGCACCAAATAGTTGTACTTGCCTTGCTAGCTGTTTGTTGTTTGTTGTTAGTGTAGTAGTGTTTTTCTGAATGGCACACACTTATCTGCGGCATGTCATTGTCTTCGTTGTGCACCTTCCCTTCTTCTTCTGCCAACCATTTAATGTGTCTGCTGTCAAAATCAGCGGCGTCACATTTTTCTTTTCTTTTTTTGTTTGCTTCTTTTTTCTATTTACTTGCCGGTTGTTGTGCCGTGTCGCCATTGACAATTTAATTTGCCAACTTTTTTGGGTGGCATTGGGTATGAATTGTTGTTCTTTTTTTTTTGCTGTACGAGTATTTAAATTAAAATTTAAGTAACGAAAATATACACATACATATGTCCCTAATTTGGGTGGGACGATTTGTATGGAGGGAAATTAATCGATATCGCGCAATCGAAATTGGGATTCTTCTCAAGACGAATTTTTTAAAATAAGAAATTTATAAAAATCGAAAAAAATATCCAATTATGCTTAACCTATATATGAAATCATAATTAAAATCGGTACAGTTGTTTTCAAAATATGGCCTGATTTCCGGTTTTGAAGGCTGAATGCCGAAAATGGCATACTTTCGCAATTATCCTTTACTGTATATAAGTTTTCTTAAATTTCCTTACAAATTTCTTGAAGATAAGTCAATACAATATAGGAAGAATATTTTAAAATATTAGTTTATCTTCCGTTATCGGAGAACTAGAATGCACTCTTTTTTCTTTAGCTCAAAATCATGGTATATGATCTCTATGTTATAGTCATCCGATGTCGATGACTTTCGCTGTCAGCGCTTTGTGTACAATAAATGCTCCAAATAAAAAAATTTTTGCTGCATAAATGGAAGAGTTATTCCCCAAAACGTAGACTTATGCTGCTTGAAAATTGGTTTTTTGCTTACAGTGGTACCCCATGGCGTATGAGTAACCGTGAGTTCTCTTAGAGTTGAATAAAGTAAAATGAAAGAAAATGAGCGGAATCCGCATTTCGATGGCACGATATAGATTAGTATGTAAATCTCCCATACAGACGTAGATATTAACATGAGCTTTTGACTCTTGGTATACAGATAGTTTTATAGTTTTACCTACTCAAAAATAAGTGACCCTAATCGCTGCTAAATTAATGATTTTGCGGAAGTGCCTGGCTTTCGTTGCTTTTTCAAATAATGCATCAAATAAAGTCTTCGTTACATTACCACACATACAGTGCTTCCTGTGCCCCTTTTCGAGTAGCGATTTGGCAAGGTTTCTAGCAAATTATCTGACAAAAGTAGATAATTTAAATCTTGAAATCAACTTCTTCTATAAGTTATTCCTTCGGCTGCGAGCAAAGCAAAGCCTTACAATTTCATACAATTCACATAAAAATAAATTAACGAAAACGTACAGATGATAATGCACTCTAGACGCTGAAAAAGAGCTGTCATTACTACTTACTCCTTCCTTTTTGTACTGAGAATGGCTTTAAAGAGATACTTTTTGGTTGCTTGTTTTTCCGACAGGGTAGGAATATGGTGTATTTTCGTTTCGAAAAAAGACACTGAAGATGGCGCATATTAGCCGAAACCGGTTTGTCTCCAAACCAAAATTGACAAGCGATGACGAAAGATCGTTCCACAATACGCTTTAAAGAGAGTTATATATATACATATGTATTTACATACACTCAAAAAAAAAATTACTCAGATTATGGAAAAATGGGAATGATTCGGCGCTAAAGACATATTTCCATATTTTGATGTACAATTTTCTTTAAAACGTGGTTTTTATTCCTTGATTTGAAGAAAATCGTACATCAAAATATGGAAATATGTCTTTAGCGCCGAATCATTCCCACTTTTCCATAATTTGAGTAAGTTGTTTTTTCAGTGTATATACTCTGAAAAAAAACGTTGTAAATCTAAAGACTTTCGCTGTTAAATCAACTACTTTCCGCAGTTGAAATGTGCCCAACAACGCTCCGTTGTTGTTCCATAGGTGCGAGAGTTGTTGATTTAAGTCAATAACGGAGATTGTTGGAAAAAATTTTCACCTAAAAATAAATTTTTGTTTGCATTTTACTCTTCATCTTCTCTCCACCCGGGTCCCAACTGCAAATATGTAGCCTCCGCTTGTTCTCCTATTCTTCTCTCCTTCTTGTCATTCACTGGTTGCTATTTTTATTTCTTATTCTGCTTTTTCTTCTTCTTTATTTTATATTCTCCTCCGGATTCGAACCATGACATCAACCTGAAATTCAATCCATCGCCATCACATAATGGAACATTCAACATTATATTGAATTGTAGTAACCTATTTATACTTCCATTTCCTAAAAAGGAATCCATGAATTATTTGAATCATTGTAAAAACAAAATTTAAAAAAAATTGTTCTCATTAGTTTTGTTTACAACGGAAACTGTTGGGTCAAATACTTTTGCCTTTAAATCAATAACGGGGAGAAAATTGTTGCTAAAAATAAACTTTTGTTAGGCTTTTTCTCTTCATATTCTCTCCATCATTATTTTTTTTTGTTCGTTTTCTCACAAAAAATATTTTCTCACAAAAAATTTTTTAAAAGCAAGCAAGTTTTTGAAACAACAACGGCCGTTTTTGAATAAATTGTTGGATCAAAAACTTTGCTGTAAAAAAAAACACATTTGCTGTTGACTCAAAGACGGAGATTCAACAGCCGATAGTTGTTGGTTTAACTACGGGTATTTTTTTCAGAGTACTTATTCAATCATATATATATGTACATATATTTTTTGTTTATCTAACCCTTTATTGACTTTATGTAATTCATAAATTTTCGTTTTTTCTTCACGTTTTTGATTTTGTTTACTCTTCATACTCAAATTGTTGATTTTTTCTGTCTGTATTGAAGTTCTTGTCTTATTTATTTGCATTCAAAGTATTAAATATGTACAATTCTGTTTTTTACTTCTATAGCAAATATATTTGTATGTATGATTATACTCGTCATTTTTGATGATCTCTTAGCCTTTGAATCGCATTTGTTTGTTGATTAAAAGTTAAATTATTTTTTTGGTTATGTGTGCTGAATTTATGGAATTATATTTTGACATGCAATTTTAATGTTCCCTTTTTATTTGCTTATTTGATAATAAGTATGTATTTTGAGATAAACGGCTTGAAGTAAACTTCATGTTGTATAATATTTGCTACTTCACTTGCCATCTTCTGCTGCATTTTATGATATTAATCAAACTACGAGTACATAAAGCAAGAAAAACAAAAAGTTTTTAAGAATAATAAGATTTGTTAAGTAGCCTGTTGTACAATAAATTGGGTAAATATGTACATATGTATGTAGATATTTCTTTATAGGTAAAATTATTACAGCATTACTTTCGTCTCGCCAAAATACTTACGTAGATGTTATAAAAACATATTTCCCATGAGTTTTCAATAATAACAGAGCTTTCTTAGAAATATCACGATGAAAAATATGAATTTTTCGAAATACTTGACTAATTTTCTTAGAAAAAGGAAATATTGATTGATGATTAAGATGATCATGATATCTATCATACTTGAAACCCATTCTTCCAACACGCAAAAAACATACACAATTTTTGGCATATTTCAAGGCGTCATAATGCTTTTTTTTTTTCTGTGGTTTTTCATGTTCTTTGTATTTCAATATCTACCCCTTGTTAATACTTATTTCCGACGAACAAATTTCTAGGATATTTTAACTCTCTAAGTACCTTCTAAATACTGATTTATTCATATACCCTAAAATATGAAATGTTGTCAAGGGGTTCCTCGTGGAGCCACATTATACTAAAACAGTTATCGTACATATCATTTTATTATATTCGCCTGGACATTTATAACCAGACCTGTTAAATTCCGATTAGGATTAGTAATCAATTAAATTGTTTTGTTTTTTAATTGGTAATCATTATTTTAATTCCTTTGCAGAAAAAAAGTAATTTTAATGATTACCATTAAAAAAAATCAAAAAAAATCAAAAAAAATCAAAAAAAATCAAAAATAATCATAAAAAATCAAAAATAATCAAAAATGATTTTTTTTCATTTTGTTTGATTTTTTTTCAATATTGTTGTAAAGAAATTTGGATATGCATGCACATAAGTATTCAGGTAGGCATGCATGTTTGGTCAGAGAGGCATAAAGTTTGTTTGTACAAATGTATGTGAACGCATATTAAAGTACATAACCCTGCAGTAAATATGGGGACAGGTGTATCCAAGTCATTGTGTATTCTACAGCGACAACTGCACTAATTAAAATGTCGACAAATTTAGAAGTTCAAAATTTGTATAGACCTTGGCTCGTTCGAAGTTTTTCGTACTAGATACGGATACAAATCCTTCCTACACCTGGGGATGATTCATTTCTAGAAAGAGGCATGACAGATCCACCAAAATATAACCGCTATGATGAGGATCATGAGCTGAGTCGTTTAAGCCATGCCCATCAGCCCGTCTGTATAAACGCAAACTAATCCCTCATTTTTTGAGATATCTACTTGAATTTGGGTGACTTCTTAAGAGAAATTGGACCACTATAACATATAGGTCCCATACAACGGATTGTTCAGATATAGACATTTTGGACTATAACATCTCCATAAATAACACACACAATTCACCGTATAAATTAAAGACTATGTATCGCTTCTTTTCCTCATATTAGTTGCTTTTCATTGTATACCTAACTACGAGAACTTCTGTATTAAATCCCAATTTATGAGTTAGTACAACAGCGAATGTTACACTAAAATGTTTGATTTGGCCACTTTAAACAATTTTTCATAAAGATAAATAATTTGATATAAACGTGCATCGTAACATGTACGGTCAATGACAAATTAACAATAATTCCAAGCTTGTAAGATATGTATAAATGTGTATGCCTCTCTGCACAAATATACGAGGAGGAAGCATATAGAGCCCTTATCTTGTTAGTGTGGGACTTTAACCGCACTACACCACCTACGCTCATCGTATCGAACCCCCCGGTACTACCATCAAGCTACCGTCGTGAGTCTGCCTTAAAAGGCTATATACATACCTGCATACGTACAAATGTGCAAATTTTTCTTTAAACGATATTGATAAAAATTAAAAAAAAATCAAAAAAAATCAAAAAAAAATCATAAAAAATAAAAAAAAATCAAAAAAAAACATAAATAATCAAAAATAATCAAAAACAATCAAAATAATTTTTTTTTGATTATTTTTGATTATTTTTGATTTTTTATGATTATTTTTATTTTTCTTTTATTTTTTATGATTTTTTTGATTTTTTTTTAATGGTAATTGCAAAATAATCATTAAAATTTGAAAACAATGGGAAATCAATCATTTATTGGACAGTTGAAAAAATAATCAATCAAGCCGGTAATCATTACGATTAATAATCATTATTTAACAGGTTTGTTTATAACCCTTTAAACTGAGTTCGCAAATACATTTGTGAAGCATTTCGGCCTTCAACAATGAATTTTGCTGCTTATTTTTGTGTAATTACTCGTACCTAGACTTTTTCAAAATATTCATGAAAGGAGTATTTTTTGCTTGCGTTTCGGTTTCGCTTAAAAATTTCTGTGATTTATTTAGGTCTTAACATAAACAAAAATTAAACAGGAAATTAAGTTAGTAGGCGCATGATAAGCATTTTTCTGGTTTTGGTTTGCCGAATTCATCATCAATCACTGCTCACTCGCGCTGAGTGCCAGCAAAAAGTGGTGAGTGGGCGGTTTGCTTGCCTGCTTGTCTTTATATGTTTGTGTGCGTTTGCATTTTACTATTGCATGCACTGTTCTAACCCTTAAAGTCTATTTATGCAAAAAAAGAAAAATTATTCCTTCTGCCGAAAATTTTGTAGTATTTCTGCTTGGCCACTTGGCTTGCCACCATCAACTTGATGATGACCAATTTCGAGCTTGAGAACGGGCTGCTTTTTGCTGGAATTTGATTATTCGCTCAGAGATCTGTGTTTTTGCTTTTTCGATTTTTTTCACTTTTCAATGTCAGACGAAGCATAAACCATTGAGCCAGAAGTGTTGATGGAAATGAAAAAGTGATTTGAATGTGGATTTATAGCAGATTAATGTGTTAATAAAGAAATGTTGAATGAAATGGCGAATAAAAAAATATACAAAATTTTTTTAGGGCTTGGATAACGAGCGAAGAAGGTTGGGTATGAAAATGTGTATGTACTATGAATGTATTTTTCAGGCATTCACTTTATTTAAATGGTTATTAATGTTTGGGTTGATCCATTTAACTTTTGATTAAGAGAACCTAGGACAAGCCAAAAGCGATTAAAATTTATGAAAAGGTTAAGGTTAAACGAAGATAGATTTGAGCCAATAAAAAAAACTTTAATGGTATGCTTAGTATACTTATATATTTAATAACTTTCAAGGAACGGGGGTGAACTTTTGAAAAAATTAATTTTTTTATCTACACGAGCTATAGATTAAAACGTGGATCCGGATGACTCCGAAATATTTCTGAGCAATATTGGTACAAAAGGAAAAATTTGTTTCACATAGAGCTCTCGTCGATGTCATGTTCAAGCCGGTTCCCTAAGGAAAGGGAAGGAGAAAGAGAAAACTAAAGGGAGAGGGAAAGGGAAATAGAAGCGTAATCCGAATGGTAAAGGAAAAGGAGAGGGAAACCGAGGAGGTAGAACAGGAAGCCTGAGAAGGAGTAGGATTGGAACATAAAAAGGATGGGGAGACAAAACAATAGGTAAAGGAGAGCGATAGGGAAAGGGAAAGGGGAAGAAGAAAAGTAAAGTTAAAGGAAATAAAAGGGATATGTATGGTGAAAGGGAGTTGAAGTATAAGACGAAGAAGAAAGGAAGAAGGTCGTGAAGACGGCGAACTTTTTAAAAGTTCCATTTTTTCACCTACTTTATTTTTTAAGTTTTTAATTGGCCTTTGCGGAAGCCCGAGAAAGTAATTACAGTCCGAGGAAACTAGGTCATACACTCAGCAAAAAGCGCACGTAAATCTGACTATTTACACCTTGATTTGACTATTTTTACCAATGGTTTTGCGCCTAGGATGAAAATAGTGATTCTGACTACGTTGCACTTCATACCATCATAATAAATATTAAGTAGTTAAAATGAAAATTGACCATACTCGACTTGAAGTGTTGTCATATGTTATGAATCTGCGTGCACTGGGCAGAGGCGAGGTGGAGGGCAGGCATGCTTGCATCCCAAGCTAGCTCGTCAGTGGGTGGATCCTTTTCCACCTGCCTTTACCCGCAGCTACATAACAAAATTTACTCATGCCTATAGAGGAAGATGATACTGGATAATAGAGAAACAGAAAAGGATATTGAAATAGAAGGAAAGAGGGAACTAGAATCGGTCCTTGTCCTGTCCGGTGGAGTCTACCCTCCCACTTCAGCGTGAACACGCGAAGCCATGGGCGCTGTGCTGACTCCGAATACCTTACAGCGCCCCCAAATCCTGTCGCCATCGTCAGAGAAGAACGTCAGTCACTGTCCATGTTCCATACCCCTACTTCCCCTCTATTATACCACAACAACACCCACACCAAAACGCTATAAATTTAGCACTGCATTCTGGAGTTAATCGGTCTCAAATCTCAAAATGGAAGCAGATAAGCACATATTTTCATATTCGTACAAATTCACTGCAACTTTATTTCAACAATTAATTCCTTTTCTATTCTATACAACCTACTTATTTTCTTCAATCTAACTAGGTATGTATGTACATAGATATATATATATATATATGTTTAACTCGTGTTTCCCTATACTTAATTCCAAAGTAGCAGAATTCAATAATTCAAAAATCAATATCTCAACTCAAAATATTGTACAAAAAAAAAAAACAAGCAAAAGGTATCTATGGGATTCTGATGATAATAAATGTATGTATGTATATGTATATGCATATACCTATATATCTAATTGTAAAAGTGGGCCACTGGCACGAAAATTGTTAGCAAAACAAAACGATAGCCCACTTTCAGCCTACCAACAATTTCCGTGGAGTAGATAAGTATATATGTATGTAATAGAGAATAGATATGTAAATATAATGTAAAACCAAACTCACCTTGGCCCGTCCAGCGTTGAAGGCGCCAACAAAGCTACGCGAACCTGGGATGGAAGAAGAAATAGGCGTTTCCAATATTCCATACGTACCTATCCTCTTGTGTGCATACATACATACAATAGACTCTCAAAGAGTAATTTTCTTTGAATGCACCTGTCAAAGGTGTGAGCCCAATTACTCGCCCGAATTTAGATGCAGCGAGCAAAGCGACCGGATCACATGGCCAATAACCACAAACAAAAAAATAGAAGTAAAAAAATATAAACTATTGGGCAAAATAAATAAACAAGTTGAAAAATTATAAAGTGTGCAAAAGGAGCTGAGACTAATCAATCAATCTAAACAAAAAGTGGCCGATCCCGAAAAATAATTTGGATGCATACGAGGTGCACAACACAACAACAAACCTGCGAGAAGCGCGAGGTAACTAGTGCATGTGTGTATCTACTCGTACCTAAATTTTCTTGCGCTTGGCAATACCTATCAACAAAAAAGCTAAATGCCCGTAATGAACGAAAAGGTATATACAAAAAAATTAATTGCAAACAAAAATATTAAAAAAAATATCAAAAAAAAAGGTAATATTAAATTGAAAGAAATTGTGGTCGCCGTCGAACTGCTGCCGATGCTCTCCTCTTCCTCCTGTTGCTTCGAGATAAGTATGTATGTATGTATCAATGTGTTCGTTCTCCCCTTCGTTTGGTGTGTTTGATACTCTCCTCTTGTGTTCCAGCTATTCACTTTCTAGGTTTCTGTCCCACCAATGTAGTTTAAATATGGATGTATGTCTCGATGTATATCGATGCGGGCTGGGATTTGGTCCAGCAACACAAAAGTACTCCAACCAAGATTTGTTCGATGTAATCAATATCTGTGTGTTCTATGTATGTATGTTTGTATATTGCGGTGCGGATCTCCGCTAAGTTTTAGGCCACGAACCCAATACTGTTCCAACCAATGTTTGTATGCTTCTGTTACCAGTTGTTGTTGGGTATCTTACCATTGGCGGTTTAGTTGGACTAATATATCAACTCGGTGTTTAGTTGGCCCAAACCTCGTCGGAGGTCCTTTTTTTTTTTTTTTTTTTTTTTGTGGCGACCTCCGATTCCAGAATACCACTGCTTATGCTCCACCCGTGGAGATATGTGGCTATCTTCTCCTCTGACGTGACCCGATGGTTGAAGGATATCTCAGGCTCCTGGCACTTCACTTTTTTTTTTTTTCTTTTAAATTTAAACTTTCTTTCACTCACTAGTTTCGTCTTTTTTTATTCTTTTATTATTAAATTATATTGCTCTTCAACTTTTCTACCTAAAAAAATGTGAACTTTAAAAATTTATTTCTTAAAAATTTCCTTTTTTTTTTTTTTCTTACACTTTTGATCGCACCAAGATAAAAAAACCCGCACAGACCGCAACTAACTTTTTCTCAACCGTTTTCGACGTTCGCCGCCCTTTTATATCCTCGGGTTCGCAAAAAGATTAACGGACTATTATATACATCAAGAAATGTTACTTTCCTCCGAGGAAAGAAAAACACACAGATAGACACATATGCATGTACATATAAGTGTAATCCTTTCTTCGTGTTCGATCTGAGGTTTGATGGTCGATACGCCTACATCACCACACTGTTAATAACATTCACGTTTGAAACATCTTCACACACACACACACCTACATTAAGCAACATTTAACATTTGTGGCAAAGGCTGTCGTAACAGGCTCGCAATCGTCGATGGTGCCTGCATCATGGAACGTGTGCGTAAAGGATTTCCGACGCAGCCTTTCCTGTGTTTCGCCCAATGTGTGGCCTCGACCCACGACCTAAAGCCGGGCTACTCTATTCTACGCATTCACTTACACTGGGATCTATTTACGTTTACTACGTTTACGTCTACCTTTCTGTTACCGATCTCTGATACTATATCACCGTTGGTATGTCATGTGGTCCGGTTATATGTATGTAAATCATATGACTAAATAATTGCACAGATAATTACAATAAAAATACATAACGCTACGTCAAGTAGTAGATAACTAAGATATATATATAGATAAAAATAAATAACTAAATAAATAAGTAAATTGGTAGATGAATATAAATAAATAGTAGCTTATACGAGTATAATTGTCGATACTTATCTATCACAGATCAATTATCATCGGTATGCCATGCCAAAAAAAAATATCACAGATAAAACGCATCTAACTTTATACACCTATGTGTGTATGGGTGTATACAAGCAGATACATACGTGTCTATAAGAATATTCAAAATATCACAGCAGGCCCTAATAAATAGAAGGTAAAAGAAAATATCACAGATGTAAGGTAAGTCAAGCATATACCTACATAGCAATAGATACTATTCAGTCAAGTTCATAAGTAGTACGGGCAGCGTTTCGTCCAGAAGATACATTTACCTAACATACAAGGACTAGAGTATACTACGACATAAACCGAACAGTTGAATACAACATTAACAGACATTGCACAATATTTAGGCCACAAAGATATCCTTGGCGTGGTATACCCCTATTTTCTTTCCCGTCATGTCGCATAGCTCGTACATTGAATTTCCGATTTCTTTCAATACTATACACTTGACCTGCTTGGGAGCTAGTTTAGCATTGTAGTGGTCGATTAGGGAGCTCTGTTTGAAATTTCGCCGGTATACCACTTGCCCCACTTGGAACTTCACATTTCTACTCCTAGTATTGTAGGCCTTTGCGCTACGCTCGTGTGCTAGCTTCAACTCTTTCAAAATTTTTTCTCTTATAATTTGAATTCTATCCTTATCGCTACAAACTTCTAAGTCAGGATCTTTCAGTGCGCCTAGTTTTCGATACAGCTCATAAGAAGTGGTGTGTTGGATCATCGGCAATCCGAAGAGCGCTGAATATGGCGACCTGCCAATTGCCGAATGCGTTGCACTACGCAGTGCAAAAGCTGCATCACTCACATGGTGATCCCAATTCTTCTGGTGCTCTTTCAGGTATGATCTTAGAATTTGCAGTACCGACCTATTCACCCTTTCAGCGGCGTTCGCCTGTGGCGAATAGAATGCTGTTCTAATATGGTTAACCCCGTACTTCATTAAAAACGTCTTCAGGGTTTCGGACACGAATTGCTTACCATTGTCTGAATGGATGTATTCGGGCACCCCAAATACATGAAAAACATCTGTCTCAAGGAACTTAATTACTTCTGTTGCTGTCGCTCTTCGTAGCGGCTTTAAAAACACGAACTTCGAAAAATGGTCTAGACACACAAACAAATACACATTACCATTGGACGAACGTGGATAGGGACCCATGAAATCAATATATAAACGCTGAAAAGGCCGCTCTGTCAAGTGTTGTTTGCCCATCGTTGGCTTCTTAAAGGCATTTTGAGTTTTGTTACTTTTACAATTTTCGCAGTTGTTTATGTACTCCTGCACGTCAGTTACCATGCCAGGCCAATAATATTTTTCTCTTATTTTAGCCAACGTCTTGTGAATGCCACCATGTCCTGATGATGGTGAGGCATGCGAAGCTTCAACCAGACCCTGCCGCAACTCAGTCGGCACCCAGAGTTTCCAGGCATGGTCCTCCTGTGTCACGTCTCCCCGGTTAAATTGCGTTCTCTTATACACATATCCATCGGAAATGCATAAGTCAGGTAACTTCGTTTCATTGTCTGTCACTGTCTTCTTTAGTTCTTCATATTCAGTCGTATAAAAACTTGGCGAATTCAGACATATGTCCAACATGCGTTCATTTGAATTCAATTCGTCCATGTTTACTCGCGATAACGCGTCAGGCACCACATTCTGGGAACATTTTCGATGCTCGATGTCGAAATCATACGCTTGCAACTTTAAACTCCACCTTGCAAGTCTACCCGAAAGATCCTTTTGGTTCATCAACCACTTCAAACTCGCATGATCGGTGATGACCGTAAACGGTAACCCCTCCACATAGGGTCGGAATCGCTTTATGCTTAATACAGCTGCATAACACTCTAGTTCAGTGATGCTATAATTGCGCTGTGCTCTATTGAGTTTCGCGGACATATAAGCAATCGGTCGTTCGTTGTTGTCTTCGTCTAGCTGGAATAATACTCCCCCCACCCCATCCGTAGATGCGTCACACTGTATATAAAAACGTCTGTTAAAGTCTGGGTGAGTCAATACTGGAGCCGATATGAGGCTTTGTTTTAAAGTTTCAAATGCATCCTTAGCCTCGTCAGTCATCGTAAATTTCTTTATTTTTTCTTTGGTCAAACAGTCATGCAACGGTGCAGCGATAGTTGCGTAATCTTTAATAAATCTTCGATACCAGCCCGTCATCCCTAAGAACCTCCTGAGTTGCTTCGGGGTCTTTGGCTCAGGGAAATCCCTCATTGCGGCAACTTTATTCGAATCCGTGCGAATGCATCCATCGCCTACCACATAACCAAGGTATCTAACCTCTTTGAAACAAAACTTACTCTTCTCTACATTTATAGTCAACTTGGCTTCGCGTAGACATTTAGCGACCTTTTCTAACAAACACAAATGAGACACAAAATCGTCTGAACAAACAAGCAAATCATCTAGGTATACAAACACGGACTCACGAAGGGAAGCGGGTATAACCTTGTCCATAAGCCTACACATTCTTTGTGCAGCATTGCACAAGCCGAATGGCATCACAGTAAAGTGGTATAGCGGCCTACCAGGTACTGTGAAAGCCGTTTTTTCTCTCGATTTTGGCTCCAGTGGTATTTGCCAGAATGCATCCTTTAAGTCAATCGCAGATATGTACCGAGTGTTTTGCAAACGGCTAAGAATACCATCTATGTGTGGGAGAGGGTAGGCGTCTTTAATTGTGCGTGCGTTGACTTTCCGCGCATCTAAACATAACCGATTTTTGGTGCCTTTAATGACTAGAGAGACTGGTGAGCTCCAACTACTGTTGCTCTCCTCGATTACCCCTAGTTCTAACATTCGATCTAATTCGCTGTATACCAACTTTTGGATTGCGGGTGATATTGGGTAGAATCTCTGCTTCACTGGTAAATGTTCATTCGTGACTTCTATAACGTGTTCTTCTACATCCGTTTTTCCTAAACCTAACACCGCAAATGATGGAAATTTAGCTTTTACCCTCTCTAGTGCTAACTCATCTTCTGCACTCAGTGTATGTTGTACCGCCTCGAAGGATAGGTCTCCCTCCGAGGGTACGAGTTCTGCCACGACAGCCTTTGCTGGCTCTTCATTCATTCTGTTCACAACATTCATACCAAACACTTTCCAGAAGTCTACTCCTAAATAAACCTCCTGTTGCAAACCTGGCACAATTAAGAACTCCATCTCTTTAGTAACATTATTCCATTCTACTGGTAGTATTATTACACCAGATACTATTGTTTCCCCCCCGTTGGCCGTTTTTATGTTTTGGCCTTTAATTGGCGTTATCAGATTTTCTTTGCCTTTTAGTAATTTATCACTGTTTTTCCCTAAACAGCTTGCTCCTGCCCCAGAGTCAAGAAGCGCTAATGCTTCGTCACCTCCGATCTTCACTTTTGCGAAGAATCTGTTGTCTCCCTTTACTGTAACTATTGTTGATATTATTTTACTGTGAATCCTCTTGAAATTCTTCCTTTTCTCTCTCATCTTTTGAATTTTTACAAACTTCCTTTTCCTTTTCTTATTAACTATCTCTTCCCCAAAAATGCGTTTTCTGGCCTCTTCATACTCTATTTTCCTCTGGTGTAAACTTTTCCTAGGGATTGTTACTTTCTCTTCTTCTTTCTCTTTAATTTCTACATTAACTTCACTTCTTCTCAATATTTTCATTTCTTGGTTTCCGGGGGTGTTTGCCCCTGGCGCGAGTCCCCGGAATACTCTGCCACTTTCAAGTTTCCCTTCCCCGGTTTGAACACACAAAACGATGAATTATCTCCACATGAAAAACAGACCATGTTGTGGAAGGGCGACTTACATATATTTTCATTTTGAGCTCCTGTTGTATTTTTTGCAAAGTGGTCGACAGGCATACCACACGAAAAGCACAACATTAAATGAAACGGTGACGGACAGAAAGCTTTAATTTTTGACGGAGACGTAACCGGACGATTGGACGGGGACATATTACTATGACTAACTCCTATTTGCTGTGGTGGCTTATTACGCTGACCTCTACCTATTTCTTCTATTTGCTTCTCTGCCTTCACTGGGTATTCAAATTCATGGGATTCAAGCTCGCTTACTGTTTTGCCACGACTCTTATTCTCTTTAATCACCCTCTCAGCCCTCCTACACTCACTTTTCAACTCTGCTAGAGTTTCCATTTTAGAGGCGAAAGTGAGACTGGCTAATTGTGGCTTCAAATTGCTCCTCATGATGCCTACCAATTCCTTTTCAGGTACCTTCTTCCTAAGACGGAAGGTAAGGTCGTGTACCTCAGCGTAGAATTCGTCAAATGATTCCAGCGGTTGTTGCTTCCTCTCCATGATTTCCCTTATGATCTCGTAGTCGGATTCAGCAGTTTTGAAATGGCTTAACATCTCAGTTTTGAGCTCAACATAGCCAAAAGTAGGGTCATCTGCATGGTCTTCTAAAATTTGCCAATACCATTTTAAGGCATTCCCCGTCACCAAGCAGTGGAAGTCAGTGAATAGCTGGTAATGTGACAAATTGTGTTGTTGGCGTAGCTTCTCTACCCTAAAGATAAAACTTTCGACTGTAATACCCTTATTGGTGCCATCAAATTTCACATGCCACTTATCTAAGTCTATTTTCTTCCAAGCAGGCGGTGGAGTATGAGTGTCGTTGCCTGCGCGAGATTGTTCTCTACCTTCTGGTCTGCTATTCTGGCGTTCAGGAGTCGAATTCATGGCTGGTTGACTGGTGTGCACGGAGGTCTCCACTCCAGCGACTCGCTCACTTAGGCTTGTCATGTGATCACGCATGTTCCGGACTTCGATCATGCATTGGGCCATCATGTCATTCTGCTGCGCCATCATCGCCATCATTCGTGTTAGCTGTTCCGCTTTTGATACAGATGAATTGGCCCCCTGGTCAGCTGATTTCGAGCTTCCAGCTCCGGGGTTGCTGGGTGGTAGACGCTCCTGTTCATCGTCTGACATATTGAAAAGCTGGTCAATCTTACGAGAGAAGTTAACACTGCTATCAGCACTATTCACAGATACCTCTTGTGAAATTGTCACCAGTGGTTGACCGCTACTCACTGACCTCAGCACTCTGGCTGTACAACGATTGAGATAATCTGTGGGCCAGAAATCTATTGGTTTGGGAATCCCTGTATCGATCTGTGTAAATATCGATCCTACAATTTGATTTTCTAATTCCCTAGCCCTTGCTCTTGTTGTACTGCGTGTGACCCTGCGGTCTGAATTTAACCCTAAACCACCAGGAACGATTTCTTCTTCCTTATCGTCCATTCACTGGATCCTTACCTCAGATCGAACCGAAGCAAGCACTCAAAATATAACAAAATTAATTTTATAACAAGTAAGGAACTATCGACAATATAACAAAACTCCAATAACACAATTCTATTAAGGATTGTGTGTATATACAAGTATACCGCCGTAATTCAAAAAAATTCTAATATTTCAAATTATAGAAATGCTTTATTAATCTTAAGCTAGAGGTAACACTTCAATTTGAAAATTCAACAAAAGGGCACAAGGGAATTCAATTAAAGTGTAGTTTGGGTATATATATTTACTCAAAAAATTAATTTCAAAAATTTTTTTTTAATTATGTACTAAAAGATATTTAAGGATATTAGCAAAAAATTCAAGTATTTGTAGGACTAAAACTAGAAAAATTGTAATAAATAAAAAAAATAACTCAGGATTCAAAAGTAAAAAAAATATTTTGTTTAAACCAAAAAAAGAAAGAAGCTTTGCTATTCAATTCAAGGAATTCAAGTGATTAATTATTTATGGCTTGTTCAAAAAAAAAAATTTAACTAATAATAACTATTGGTATTTATTGTATAATAGGGAATTCAATCGCCTTAATAGCACTAATTAAAATTAATTGAAAAGATGAGTTCAAGTTATACAATTCAGTGTCTTACTAGAAAATACTGATAAAAATTTCAGTGGTATTTAAATGGTTGCTCTTATATCTAAGAAATATTATTTATTTGCTTATTCACAAAAATTTCTAATAAATTTATAATAAAACAAAACTATAAATGATGTAATTGGAAAAGAATTGTATTTCGGTTGAAAAAAAAATTAGAAAAACTAAAACGAATATTTGTGAAGTTTTGGTGTATATGGGTGTTGCTCTAGTGAGGTCATCGTAGTGGTAAAAACGTTGTCTGTCAATGTCTATGTCAGTTTTTGTCTCGGTATTGTAGTGTGTGGCACAACACGCTCAGAGCACTGGCTCTTTACGCGGCTGCTACTACACATAAAAAGTAACATTTACCCCCCTGATGGATGAAGCCATAAGCCTCACGTTAGCCCAGTGTTGTACCGAACTTTCGGTAGCTTTAATAACCAAATCCACCTATTTCCAAAACATTATTATTCGCCGTCTCAACCTCAATGTCTACTCCTAGGTCTGTTAAAGACTCAGGAGGAACACCGAAGTTGAAACGGGAATCCCCCCCTTGGCCAATCTAAGGAATACATATCACTTGCCGCAATAGCAAGTGATGCTATTCCTCAGAATGTCGTCTGTCCTATAGGAAAGGAAAAGAAGCGATAAAGTAGAAGAGGATAGGGGAGAAAACAGTCAGATTAAAAAGAGTTAATGAAATAAAAATAAAAAAAATAGGCTTGGTGCTACTGCTGACGTTGTAGCTAATCAAAAGTCGTGGATGTACTTACCGTTGGGCGCCATTGTTATGAATCTGCGTGCACTGGGCAGAGGCGAGGTGGAGGGCAGGCATGCTTGCATCCCAAGCTAGCTCGTCAGTGGGTGGATCCTTTTCCACCTGCCTTTACCCGCAGCTACATAACAAAATTTACTCATGCCTATAGAGGAAGATGATACTGGATAATAGAGAAACAGAAAAGGATATTGAAATAGAAGGAAAGAGGGAACTAGAATCGGTCCTTGTCCTGTCCGGTGGAGTCTACCCTCCCACTTCAGCGTGAACACGCGAAGCCATGGGCGCTGTGCTGACTCCGAATACCTTACAGCGCCCCCAAATCCTGTCGCCATCGTCAGAGAAGAACGTCAGTCACTGTCCATGTTCCATACCCCTACTTCCCCTCTATTATACCACAACAACACCCACACCAAAACGCTATAAATTTAGCACTGCATTCTGGAGTTAATCGGTCTCAAATCTCAAAATGGAAGCAGATAAGCACATATTTTCATATTCGTACAAATTCACTGCAACTTTATTTCAACAATTAATTCCTTTTCTATTCTATACAACCTACTTATTTTCTTCAATCTAACTAGGTATGTATGTACATAGATATATATATATATATGTTTAACTCGTGTTTCCCTATACTTAATTCCAAAGTAGCAGAATTCAATAATTCAAAAATCAATATCTCAACTCAAAATATTGTACAAAAAAAAAAAACAAGCAAAAGGTATCTATGGGATTCTGATGATAATAAATGTATGTATGTATATGTATATGCATATACCTATATATCTAATTGTAAAAGTGGGCCACTGGCACGAAAATTGTTAGCAAAACAAAACGATAGCCCACTTTCAGCCTACCAACAATTTCCGTGGAGTAGATAAGTATATATGTATGTAATAGAGAATAGATATGTAAATATAATGTAAAACCAAACTCACCTTGGCCCGTCCAGCGTTGAAGGCGCCAACAAAGCTACGCGAACCTGAGATGGAAGAAGAAATAGGCGTTTCCAATATTCCATACGTACCTATCCTCTTGTGTGCATACATACATACAATAGACTCTCAAAGAGTAATTTTCTTTGAATGCACCTGTCAAAGGTGTGAGCCCAATTACTCGCCCGAATTTAGATGCAGCGAGCAAAGCGACCGGATCACATGGCCAATAACCACAAACAAAAAAATAGAAGTAAAAAAATATAAACTATTGGGCAAAATAAATAAACAAGTTGAAAAATTATAAAGTGTGCAAAAGGAGCTGAGACTAATCAATCAATCTAAACAAAAAGTGGCCGATCCCGAAAAATAATTTGGATGCATACGAGGTGCACAACACAACAACAAACCTGCGAGAAGCGCGAGGTAACTAGTGCATGTGTGTATCTACTCGTACCTAAATTTTCTTGCGCTTGGCAATACCTATCAACAAAAAAGCTAAATGCCCGTAATGAACGAAAAGGTATATACAAAAAAATTAATTGCAAACAAAAATATTAAAAAAAATATCAAAAAAAAAGGTAATATTAAATTGAAAGAAATTGTGGTCGCCGTCGAACTGCTGCCGATGCTCTCCTCTTCCTCCTGTTGCTTCGAGATAAGTATGTATGTATGTATCAATGTGTTCGTTCTCCCCTTCGTTTGGTGTGTTTGATACTCTCCTCTTGTGTTCCAGCTATTCACTTTCTAGGTTTCTGTCCCACCAATGTAGTTTAAATATGGATGTATGTCTCGATGTATATCGATGCGGGCTGGGATTTGGTCCAGCAACACAAAAGTACTCCAACCAAGATTTGTTCGATGTAATCAATATCTGTGTGTTCTATGTATGTATGTTTGTATATTGCGGTGCGGATCTCCGCTAAGTTTTAGGCGACGAACCCAATACTGTTCCAACCAATGTTTGTATGCTTCTGTTACCAGTTGTTGTTGGGTATCTTACCATTGGCGGTTTAGTTGGACTAATATATCAACTCGGTGTTTAGTTGGCCCAAACCTCGTCGGAGGTCCTTTTTTTTTTTTTTTTTTTTTTTTTTTGTGGCGACCTCCGATTCCAGAATACCACTGCTTATGCTCCACCCGTGGAGATATGTGGCTATCTTCTCCTCTGACGTGACCCGATGGTTGAAGGATATCTCAGGCTCCTGGCACTTCACTTTTTTTTTTTTTCTTTTAAATTTAAACTTTCTTTCACTCACTAGTTTCGTCTTTTTTTATTCTTTTATTATTAAATTATATTGCTCTTCAACTTTTCTACCTAAAAAAATGTGAACTTTAAAAATTTATTTCTTAAAAATTTCCTTTTTTTTTTTTTCTTACACTTTTGATCGCACCAAGATAAAAAAACCCGCACAGACCGCAACTAACTTTTTCTCAACCGTTTTCGACGTTCGCCGCCCTTTTATATCCTCGGGTTCGCAAAAAGATTAACGGACTATTATATACATCAAGAAATGTTACTTTCCTCCGAGGAAAGAAAAACACACAGATAGACACATATGCATGTACATATAAGTGTAATCCTTTCTTCGTGTTCGATCTGAGGTTTGATGGTCGATACGCCTACATCACCACACTGTTAATAACATTCACGTTTGAAACATCTTCACACACACACACACCTACATTAAGCAACATTTAACATTTGTGGCAAAGGCTGTCGTAACACATAGTAAAAACAACTATGACAAAATAGTTGTCCTAAATATGTTGAAAAATGCAGCATATTCAAGTTGAATATTTTTATAGTCATGTTAAAGTTACAACATAGTTGTTTTAAAAAATGTTCATATTGAAGCTGACTATGACATATTCTTAAGTTTACTATGATTCATATTGAAGTTCAATATGTTTCTATTCAACTATAAGAGACAGCATATTTGTTTTAAATATATTTCATATTAAATTTAACTATGTGTCTAAACTTTTTGTGTACATATGTACATACATACATATGTATACATATGTGCTTTTTTAAACCCTTTTATGTATTCAGGTGGGGGAAGCGCTGTAGCGCCAAGGTTCGGCGAGAGTGCCAACCTCTTGGGTATGAAAAATGGCTTTAAATAAGCCAACTCATTTCCCTTGTGGAAAATGAGTTATATTTGAGTTGCTCAATCATGCTATATAGCTCGAACAATGTATAAACCATCTAAGAATTACGGAAATTTGAAAAGCCGCATTCAAATGAAGGAACGAAAATCTACGCAGCATAAATTGCTAAATATTTAAGTTTACTATGAACCATATTGAAGTTGAAGCATCAACAGTAGTTAAAATAAATATGTTTCAACTTGAAGATGACTATTACAAATTTTATAATGACAGGTGTTAATACTTGTCCAGTTGGATTAGAATTTACTAGTCAACTCAAAGTTTTTCATATTCAAGTTGAATATCTTTCATACTTGAACGGTTGAAATAATACGTTTATATTCAGATCAAGTTGTTTCATAGTCATATTTCCGTGTTTTCATAGTAAAAAAGCGAATAGTAAAGCTGAATATTTTCATAGTCATTTTTACGATGCGGGTTTTCTCTGAGTGTACTTACACATATATTAGGTGCGGACATATTTATAATTCAAGGGTCGCTGTTTCGTTGCTGTTTGCTTTGGTTCGTCAAGAAAGCTTTACTACCTGTTAGCGCTGCCTAGTCAATTTTCTTGGTTTAGAAAGATACTCCATCTTTTCTGGTCCCAAATACAAAAATCTTGCATTTCTCTCTAAACCATGTAAGTAGCACAATTGTATGATTTTATCACCTCAAAGCTGCCTAGGCGTTCGTTTGCAAGCACTCAATACAATAAACTATCTTTTACTGTCTCCAACTTGTCTATGCACGAGCCGGCTTACCGTGCGCCACCACTAAAACCCCAATGCGGTATGCCATGCCATTTTCTCTCCCTTCATCAATTTCTATTAGCTCGCTTTTGCCAAAGGTGACAAAAATACACCTGAAATATACTTCCAGCTACGGCGACAATAAAACAATAAATATGTGGCGCACAATAATTTCTGCACTGCGGTGATTTTTAATAGAGCCGACTGGACTGTGTGACCTGATTATGTCAGCCAACCTTGCAAAATAATGCTGAAAGCTGCTTTGCTACTTGCCACATACATAAGTACATGCAGCTTGGGCTTTGCAATGTTTTTTCAGCGCTTGTGTGAGTATTTGGCTTCTGCAATAATTTTATTGTTTTTTTTTTGTTTCTCGACGGAAAAATATTTTCAAATGTTCTTTTACGTGGCTTACACATGTATATACGTTTACATAAACTTGCTGCACAGCTGTTGCCAAAAGAAATTGCAAGAACAACAAAAAATATTAATGCAACTTCGACCGGAATACACTGAGAGAAATGAATTTGTAGCAATTAAAGTTAATGGAATGGATGAGAGAAATTGCATTTTTTTTAATACTTTAACCTGTTAATACCTCTACGAAGAGGTCGTTTTGGACCCTATTTTAGATTGTCTGGAAAAGCAATATTTTGTACGTCGATACTTAGAGGGCAAAAATATCCTCGAAAAAAATTCCCCATAAATTTCACTTTGTACAAAGAACCTAAAATACCACTTCGACTTTTACATAAGACTTTTGATAAAGATTTAGTCTGAGCAGGAAAGGTCATGAGGAAAAATTGCATGGTGAATAATTTTCTAGAAATTTTTAGTCCTGCAGCGACCACATCTTAATGCCATTTTTTCATATATACTAAAACAGGGTCGAAAGGGCCCTTTTGTAAGAGATTTAAAGGGTTAAAATTTTCAAAAAAATTATTTCTAGTATAATTTGGCTACATATACATATTGATATGTATGTATGTACTTTACATGTAGACTTGTCATCAATTTTAACCCTTTTTAACCCTTTCATCGCTAAAGCAACAAAGCTTGCCTATTCCACCGGATTATAGCTGTAGCTAAACAGAAAAAAAAAATTCAGAATAAACAAGTGAGGAAGCCTAAGTTCGAGTGGAATCGAACATTAGATACTCAGCTGTATGCTTTCATTGTTTGTTTGCGTTTGATGGAAACACGGTGTACTTTATATAAAGCGAGTGCGGCATAAAGTGGGCGTAACCACGCCCATTTTCAAAATTTTTATCATTGATCCAACTAAGCATATGAATATTATTCTTTGTGCAAAATTTCATTCCTTTATGACTTCTAGTTACAAAAATGTCACGTTACAAATTCCCAAACGCTGTTCCAGAAATATCTTTCTTAAAAAGTAGGCGTGGTCATGAACCGATTTCAATAAATTTTTGCGTGTCTATTAACACAAGTTATAAAAGTGTATAAACCAAGTTTCGTCATAATATCTCAATTATTTGTCGAGTTATGGGCTCCGAAATCCCGTAGATTCCTTTGTCTAAAAAGGGCGGTGCCACGCCCATTTTCCAAACTTTTTCTATTTTTTGTTTCCGGTCTATTGTGGAACTCATGCCACAAAATTTCAATGAATTATCTTTACATTTGACCAAGATATCGTTTAAAATGTTACCCATGTATAAAAGTGGGCGTGGTCGTCAACCGCTTTTGGTAATTTTTCGTCCACACATTTTCCTAAGTGAATATATCACGTGTACCAAATTTCATCGATATATCTTTAACGGTTTCTGAGTTATGACTCATAAAACTTTCAATGTTTGTCCCTTAATAAGTGGGCGTGGCACCGCCCATTTTCCAAAATTTGTGTGGTTTTTGTTTTCTGTCCGTAGTTGGACTCCTGGAACAAAATTTCAGTGATAGATCTTTATATTTGACAGAGATATCGCTTAAAATGTTTTTATTAAGCCCCTTTATAGTTCCCATGTATAAAAGTGGGCGTGGCTGTCAACCGATTTTGACAATTTCCCGTCAAAGCATTTGTCTGAGTAAGTAAATCACTCGTACCAAATTTCATCGATATATCTTAAACGGTTTCTGAGTTATGACATATAAAACTTTCAATATTTGACCCTTAATAAGTGGGCGTGGTACCGCCCATTTTCCAAAATTTTATCAAATTTCTTCATAAGGGCCTGAGCGCAACACGTGAGTGAAATTTCATCGCTCCAGCTATATTAGTGGCTGAGATACCAAATTTCCGATTTTTTCTATATAGGAAAAGTGGACGTGGTCATGGTCCGATTTCGCCCATTTTCAATACCAATCGTCCCAGTGTCGATACCAATTTGCATTCCAAATTTCATCAAAATAGCTCAATTTTTGCGCGAGTTAGAGTGCGTACGGACGGACGGACATGGCTCAATCGATTTCTCTTTTCACCCTGATCATTATACCTTTGATGAGAATGAAATGGTATTATAACTTAGTGCCAAAAAATTTTTGTCGAAAGTACCAGAAGGAAGCGTGGGGGACCCACCAAAATATATACCGATATGATCAGAATCACGTGCTGAGTCGATTAAGCCATGTCCGTCTGTCCGTCCGTCCGTCTGTGTGAACGCAAACTAGTCCCTCAGTTTTTGAGATATCTGAATGAAATTCGGAATACAGGTATGTTGTTATATGCAGCTGATCATTTGTCGGAACCGGCCGAATCGGACCACTATAACATATAGAAAACAACCGATTATTCAGATATACATGAAATTTTTGCGGTGTAATTTCAGCATAACTTCCCCATTTAAACAGCTAAGGACATGAAACTTTGAAGTAGACGTGCCCATTTTCGCCCAAACAAGGTTACCGAAAATTGTCAAGATCGGACGACTATAACATATAGTTCCACAACATCTGATTATCAGATATACACATTTTGGTGTATAACTTCTCCATTTTAACAGCTAACGGCCTGAAATTTTTAAGTATTTGTACCCATATGGGCCCAAATGGGGTTACCGAAAATTGTCAAGATCGGACCATTATAACATATAGCTCCCATACAAACGATTGTTCAGATATGGACATTTTGTTGTATAACTCCTCCATTTTAACAGCTAAAGGCGTGAAATATTTAAGTATTTGTACCCATATGGGCCCAAACAGGGTTACCGAAAATTGTCAAGATCGGACCACTATAACATATAGCTCCCCTACAACCGATTGTTCAGATATGGACATTTTGGTGTATAACTTCTCCATTTTAACAGCTAACGGCGTGAAATTTTTAAGTATTTGTACCCATATGGGCCCAAACGGGGTTACCGAAAATTGTCAAGATCGGACCATTATAACATATAGCTCCCATACAACCGATTGTTCAGATATGGACATTTTGGTGTATAACTCCTCCATTTAAATAGCCAAGATACCATTTTTTCTAATAAATCTTTCCATAAATGCACCCACAGAATTAAAATTATAAATTAAACTTAATCCGGCTATGTACATACATAGGTAACTTTTCATTTCCCCACGAAAGGTATGAAGTCTTCGGTACGGCCGAAGACAGCCGCGCTTTTACTTGCTTTGATATATATAAGTCCATATCTATCTCGATTATTTCATTCTGTTACAATCCACCGTTATGTGATTAAAACTATAATACTCTGTGTACTAGTACAGCTGAGTATAAAAAGTAATAATTCGAATTCAACATGATTTCCAACTGTTCCTACTTATATGACATACAAATATTTTTTTTCTATCAACTGACTTTTTTGGTCGCGTTTGAATTTATTTGATTGCCGAACAGAGCATTTTTAGTGTCTTTGCTGACATTTCACTTTATGTTGCACACACACACACGCAAAATACCTACCAAACACAAGTGAAATTATGCTAGATGACAGACTCAATATTACATTGGTGACTCCACCAGCAATAACAACAGTCATAATAAGAACAATAACATTGCCTTGCCAAATTACACTCAAAAAATATTATGAAAATATCAATATGTGTGGCAACACAGCAAAAAAACCGACAACAAAAAAATTTATATCCGCAACAAACAGCCAAAACTAGTTAATGGCAATAATAATAAGAAGAAAAAGAGAAAGAGGAAGTGTAAGAAAAAGAGTAAGGAGAAAGAGGAAACACCACGAAAAACACCGACGAATGTGGTAATGTGTCTCTGTTGCCAATATTTTTACATGCAAATTGCCAGGAAACATTGTACACGTACAATTTATTTTTACAGCCACTTTAGTTATTGACATGTTTGCTGAATTTTCGTTTTCTTTCAAACGATAAGAAAAGGCAAGCAAGGAGTAAGTGAAGCGGAGGTAAAACAAGAAGCAAATGAATGTTTGTAGGAGAGTGAAATCGAGGGAGAGAGAGTGAGTGATTGAGACAGACAGACATATGGGCGCTTTGTCAGCAATGAAGCGAAATTAAAATATACTTACTGTATTGGCTCTGGAATTTGGTTTGCACTAGCAGTGGGTTTCCAGACTTATTCAGTGGTTGCCAAACTATCGACTAAGTGGTAGCATGAAAATACATATGATTCCGCTAAAATAGTTAATTCATCGCCGGAGGTCGTCAGCATGCTGATTAAGCGCCAGAAATATCATGTAACCTTTTAACAGTGGCGGTCGCTTCACACAAGCCGAAAAGCCCGGCTAGACTAAATATTTTCATTAATTTCATATTACGAATTACTTTAAAATCTGGTTATTTTATGCTAGAAATATGTTTACTGTTTAATTTCTTCAATGCGTTTACTGCTTAAGTTCTCATGGCGAGAATCCACATTCACGTGTATTTTGTTTGTACAGTCAATCACAGGCCAACCTGGTTTAGTGAGCATGTTTAACAGTTCCATACACGGGCTTTTGTGAGGCTTTAAAAACAGATTAACATAGCTTGTTTTTTCGCTTTCTCTAAGGTGAGGTCAATTGCTTATTTTCAGAGTTATGTGAATTTAATCATAGTCTATGATGGAACTGCAATCAGACTTTCAGATAACACAGCAAAAAAAATTATATAAATGGCTAATAGCTATGCTTTATACATAGGCTTGCCCAGCCAATTTATGCTAGGGCCGCCACTGCCATTTAGAAATGTGAGTTCACAAAATTGTTCTATGCGCTGCCTATCATTGCATTTACTCTGTATAAGTAAAAAAAAAAAATAAAAGCTACAAGCTTGTCTATTCAGTGCAGTGCAGTCTCAAGGCAATAACGCCGGAAATGTCAATGTATTATTTTGGGCCATTTTGCTGTCTCGACATGCCAAACGCCAACAAAGCAAGCAATTTACGTGGCGGTGAGTTGAAGGAACTCCTTGAGTTTTCTTTTATTCAAAACATCTTGCATTGGTTATACGAGTAATGCAAGAAACTTCGTTGATATTTATTTGTCTATGCATGCAAGTCGGCTCCAATAATTTCCTGGCTTAACATTTGGCAAAATTTTGTGGTTAATTTACAAGAAAATAGCTATTCGAGTATGTTTGCATGGAAATTGCAGTCAATGGTTGCATGAAACTAACAGTTTTGCAAATACTTTTCCAATTACATTATAAATTGATTTGGTAATAAATTGTGCTTTGCCAGGAATATGAATAAATAAATAAATTAGATGGCAATAGTTTTTTAAGATTGGTTTTATTTTATGGAATTATTTGATTTTAGCCACTTTCGATTCACAATTTCTCTGCTGGCTATAAATTTCCCTCTGCCAAATTTATATGTGAATGATAGCGAGCAGAGGGAAATTTTTATCGACCAGTTAGCGAGTATGGCTACTACTCATTATGGGTTCAAACAGTTTTGTTCGACCCGACCTCGCTTGTATGATGGCGAAACGAAAACGCCATTTATTTGTTTTTCGGTTCGATTTTCAATCTTATGCCAACATGCAGACATATGTATACATAAATAAGTATGTGTAATGCAACAGCAATATCTAATAAGTGCCTAGATTGAGTAAATAATTTCCGCTTACGAGATTAGTTTCGACGCTTGGAAAAGATGGAAAACTCTTGTATGATCTTTCATTTAAAGTTGGCATTTTCGTCGGCCAAAATTCTATTGTTTTTCACCCAACTGGAACCATAAAACATAAACAACTCATGGGTAATGCGCTCTTCTTTTTCTTGGATGAAAAAGTTGTTTAAAACAGCATTTTGTAACTGAATAAACCTTTCATACATACTTGTTTCTAAGCATATAACTGATAAGGCTTAAAAAGCAAAAATCGTAAAGACATCAGTACAACCGTCTCTCCTAGAGCCATCCAGGTCGTCATCAAGGAAGCTTGATATGATTTGTGTCAGACACTGTAACAAAATTGCCTATTGTTGAGGAAATTGCCAACTTTGTTGTGCAACTATTTTCCTATTTTTGTCTGAATATAACAATTCAGTAATTTTGAGGCAATTTAACAACCAATAAACTCATACAAAAAGGTATGTTTTTATACAGCTGTAAGCAGCTTAAGCATTTTGCTGCAAGTGAATATTAAGGGTATCTACAAAAATTGCTGCAATTCACAAATGCAAATTTTTCACAATCAATACGACTCTATGTACAGTGTGTTTGTGTACTTATGTAAGTTTCAGCGTCACCATTAATACAACTTTACCAACTGCAGCCTTTCGCTCAAAGTCAATACATACAAAGGTTTCTGCTTATTCCATTCAGGTCTCTTATATACATATTCCATAAGCTATACCGCAGCAGATGGATATGCAAGCAAATTGATATGTCTGTCTGTATGCACTTTTATACATCTGTCGGTTTACAACAACAACACACTAATAGCCGAGATAAGCATTGTATTATGCCGAATTACAAAACATAATAATTCCGAGAGATATGGAGTGAGCTACTAAGCTCTGCTTAAAATAATTTCAATAACATGCAATGGTTTTAACCATACAAGCTCACATAGAACGAGACTGTGACTGGAACCGAGACCGAGAAGACGATGTACGTCAGTTGGTGCTCAATGCCAGAGGAAAGCATTTCACTGTCTATCTATCTATGTGTGTATAGACGCACACGCGGGCGTTTTTTCCTTTCTTGAAAAAGAAATAATTTCCGCGGGCGTTATTTCGTTTCATCCACGGGCTTTATTTCTCTTTCGGAAGGGCAATTAAGCCCGCAGACGGGCTTTTTTTTAAATATGGTGTATTAGGGAAGACATCGCCGCAGGCGAAAAATTGGAATAAAAAATCGCGCGATTTTTAATTCCAATTTTTCGTTTTATCTGAATATGGTGTATTGTTATTGGAAAAAGCGCCGCAGGCGATAAATTGGAATAAAAAATCGCGTGATTTTTAATTCCAATTTTTCGATTCTTTATATTTTTTTTAAATCCCCTTCTAAATATTCAAATACTCAATCAAAATAAACAAAGCTTCAGTAAATTTCTATAATAATTTATTAGTAACAATTTTCAAGGTCTGTAAGTAAGTAAATATTTAAGTGCTCAATCAAAATAAATAAAACTTCATTACATACATATTGGCACTTTCAAACCACAATCTAAACAAATACTCTTATAGAGTTTTCAACAATTTGACGACAAACCGGGCAGAAAATATTTATATTGCCATTTACAATTGCAACCTTAAGGTGCTCTCCAAAGCAATCCGCACACAACTTAAAGTGATTGCATGGGCTTAAGAGAACATCGCGTCGCTTGATAAAACAAATAACGCACAACAACATGCTTTGACTCTCCCAAAATTGTCCGCCGTTTCTTCATAGTCAGAACAATCCATTTCGGATACATCAATGTCCTCTGTGTCACATGTCTTATTTTCGGGATTACTTATTTGATTCGCCTGCGGCGCTTTTTCCAATAATAATACACTATATTTAAAAAAAAAAAACGAAAAATTATGCCGTTTTCTTTTCTCGAAAAAATGTTGCCCTGTTTGATTTTCTTAGCCATTTTGTAAGCTTGTGTGGTGATTTCAACGAATGTTGTCCTCTGACTAAGTAAGAGGGCATCATTAACTACAAATTCACCCATTTTATAGAAAGTCATGTTACGTAATTTGATAATTGAGATATTAAAGGGCAACATTTTTTGTCAGAAAAGAAAACGCCATTAGAATTAAAAATCGCGCGATTTTTTAATCCAATTTTTCGCCTGCGGCGCTTTTCCCACTAATACACCATATTTAAAAAAAAAAAAACCCGTCTGCGGGCTTAATTGCCCTTTCGAAAGGGAAATAAAGCCCATATCGCCGAAGAGGGCGCGCGGGCGTTCTTTCCCTTTGTGAATGGAAATAAAACCCACGGGTTTAATTTCGTTTTATTCGCAGGCGCTATTTCTTTTTCAAGAAAGGAAAAAACGCCCACGGGCGTTATTTCCTTTTTTGGGAAATAACGCCCGCGGGCGTTAATTCCACGGGCGTTATTTCCCTGCACCTATACATACATATGTATATAATAAGCTAGCAGTGCTGTTGGTAATACCTGATTACTGGGTTTAAGCCACTGGACAGCAAAAAGATAAAAAATTGCATGCTCTTTCTTAAGTAGCAGGTGTAGTGTAATTTTTATATGCACTCTTTGGCTTAGAAGCTGTAGGAGAAGGAATGGGAAAGATAGAAAGAGTGAGCTTATCAACAAGGTTGAGCTAAAAGTGTATAAAATTTGGCTTGAGTTTGGCTTGTTGTTTTTGGTCATTAATGATTGTCGTGAATATCTTGGTTTCTGCAAAAGACGAGTATTATAAAAAATAGATTCTATACCTAATTTCTTGCCGCTTAAAAGAGATCCTTGAAAAGTTGAATGAAAGAGAAGGGCAAAGCTCCAACGGATTTAAAAAGATATCAGCTGTAAAATGACTGGTGATACCTTTGTATGTTTAATTGATGCCGGTTGTTTAGAGAAAACGATGGACGCTACTTACTGGACTTGAAAATGAATGGTATAGACTGCTAAGGTATCAAGATCTATAAAGGACACACATACAAAAAAAAAAAAAATCATTTATATACAATAGATTAGTTCAGGATGTTTCCTAAAGAACATTTTCAATCTCCAAGGCATATCTTCTTGCTTATTCCAATAGCTTTACCTCGAATACTCACTACATACATATAAGTATATCGGCAAGTATAAGTATTTGCTTTTCTTCCTCTACGTACAAATCCGCAATAGCTAAAGTAAATTGAAATTACCGGAAATAATATGCATGCTCTAACAACAAGAAAAACAAATAATTGCTAAAGAAAACTTTAACAAATTACTAGAAAATATTTCTTGAAACATATAAAATAACTTGTCTACGAGTGTAGTAAATTTGCTACTGCACATATTCTTATTGGTGTTGTTGCTTTTGGCTGTTGCTTTGTACTTAAAACAAATTGCTGCTTATAATTTATTGTTGTAGAAAGAAGCAGAAATTTGTTGTGGGAAATGTAAAGTAATAAAAGGATTAAAATATACACGTTACTCGATACAATTGCATGCACAAAATTGTAGAACTGCGAAAATTTATTTTTCCAAAGAGTTGTTTTGGTGAGTTAATCCTTTTGTAGAAGCAGGTAAGTGAACAAGCTACTTTAGTACAACATAGATCTTATTCAAAAATACTTGTTAAAATATTCTTAATAGACTTAACAATATAAACTAATTGGCAATGCAATTAAATAAGTGTTTAGTAGTACGATTTGTTATTGCTATTTTTCAATTGGATTCAAGTTAACGGTAGGTTAAATAAGAATGAATTCTATCATTTAATAGATAATTGAAAGTAGTTTTATGCAATTGATAAATTTAGAAATAGTATATACTCGTACTTTGAAGGGGCTGAAAAGTAGTTGCACTACATTTTTCTAAATTTTTTATACAAATTTCTTCCTCTCACAGTTATCAATCAAAATAGAGTGCCACATTTTTCGGAAAGTTAAAATCTTACTGGTTAGCCAACTCAAAGAACACTTAAATTCACTTAAAAGAAACCATTTTTCTGCACTATGAAAATGCAAACCTTTTACCTTCTAAATAAAGCGTTTAACCATATTTTTTTTTTATTTTTTCATTAAGCTTAGAAACGGTAAAGTCAGTGCCGTAGTCAGGGTTAAATTTAAGGTAGGGTAGCTATGGTTTCAAGTAGGGTGGTTGAGCTTTAACAGAGGACAAGAAGAGACAATGCATTAGAAGATTAAAGACAATGCATTCAGCTTGTTTTATTTGCACTTTCTTCTAATACAGTTGCATCTGCCGTGTTTTGTCCGAAAATACTTTTCTCAATTCAGTAATTAAAGCCGACCCCGCAGACTTTACTCATGTGCGTAAATTAGCAACATCACATTCTAACCAATATAGAGGGACTTACTCTGCGCTCTCCAACACAGTCTCTCTCACAATTTTTCCGGGATCTGAACTAAAGTCTCCAAAGCTTCCAAGTACTCAAATTTAAATAACACAGCGTCTTTATTATTTTGTCTCATACTGGAACAGGAAGGACCGTATATTAAGTAGTCATCCATTCGTTTCGATTTGTTGATTTTTTTCTTCGGAGTCACGCTCATATTTTCAGATTATCTGGTAATCATAGACTTAGTTTCTTCAAAAACTTTATTAATATTTTTTGCATTAGTGCTTAAAGCTAGGATATTGCCACACAGTGCCCTCTCTTCTAACTACGGCAATGGGTCATGTAGGACTTTTTGTGTTTCTTCTTTTTTCGTAGTAAGTGTCAACAAACTTGACAAGAGTTCAACCAAAAAATGCCAATTTAACTGCCAACGACAATAAGCTAACAACAACAGCAGAAACAAACAAAAAACACAAAACACTTGCAGTAGCAGTAGCAATTAAGTTTTTCCGAAATAAATATGGCAGAAGTGTCAGTCAATGGCGGTCGCTGGGTTGGTTGGTTGGTCGGTTGTTGACATGACTTGAACAACAAAGTCCATTCAACAGTCAACCAAAACAGGCAGCGTTGGTTACTAGTCAAAACAGCAGTTAAATTAAGCTAAATATCAAACGAATAAAAACAAATTAAGCTATTTATTATACTAAAGCAGACATGGGCAAGCTCAATTATAAAATTTGATGCATTTCAATTACAATTTTAGGAATTTGAGAAAATGAAGTTATACATACAACATATTGTAATTGTAGTGTGTAATCAACTACAAAATGTAATTGAGTAGCCCCATGTCTGTACTAAAGTGCTGTTGGTTTTAGACGAAATGGTCACCATTATTGACTGGTCAATTTGACATTTGCATTGCTTGGTTGGTGGTTGGTGGTCGATGGTTGGCGGTTGATAGCTAAAATAGCGATTTAACCAACTTCGCGCGCTTGTTTGGTTAACTTTAACCGCAGTTAATGCAGAAAATGCACTCAATTATACACACACACTCACACACACACACATACACACACACACACACACGCACACAATTTTATATACACAAGATCGGCTTTTGACATTTGTCGCCGCGTGTTCAATCACTTGAAATTGTTGACTAAACAGTTCACGTTACTCTGTGGTAAGTGCTAATATTCGTAGAAAGCAATTCCTTTTTTTGTCCCTCCCATCCAAAACTGTGATTAACTAAAACCATAATTGAGCTGGTCTCTCTTTGCATAGTTCTGAACTAGAACCTATGCGTACTAATTACTGATTTCTCTGCAGGGTACGTAATACTTACATATGTATGCTAAAATGTTCTTGCGTTTGTGCGTTGAATTATTGGACAACATTAGCATCGCGTGACATAGAAAAGTTGCATGTAAGCTTTAAACTAAATACCTGATTTTTCCGTTGTAATTATGTTTTTGTTGTTAATTATCACAAGAGCACAAAAAATATAAGCATTAAAGAGAAAACGTGAAATAGTTGCATGCATAAAATATGTTTTTGCTTTTAAACTATAAAGCTAATTTGTGCATTTTTCAAAATGTTTACTTGAGGTTTAAGTCATTCAGCATAGCCAAAATTAGGGTGATAAATGGTCATATATGTACATATGTATAATTTGCTATAACTATACCTTACTTTTATTGTTATTTCATCATACCGCAGCAAGCTAAGTTGCTCTGCAAGAATCAGTCAAGCCTTTTCAGCAATGGCAAATTATGAACTTTTTGCGGTTAAGCATGAATATTTGGCAATTTTGCAGCTATTAACTTTCTTTACATTGACATTAAAAAAAAAAAATTAACACTGAAAAGGATCAGTTTTTAGTTGGTTGCTTTCTTATTAATCAACCCGAACAGCATACGACCATACATGGGCTTAGTTAACTACACTGTTATAAATATTGGAATCTATATATTAATAGGCTAACATTTTTCCCATACAAACAATTGCCAGGCTGTTTAGCACATTTAACATACTCATATCCACATAAAATTGATATGGATGTGTTCGTATGAGTCAGGAGCAGTGCATAGGCATATAATTTTTTCTATAAATTATTTAATTTCTTTATAATTAATAAATAAAATTTTTTGTTAAGATAAATAGATATCGTAAACGTGTTTACAAATATCGTAAACACAGTTGAAGAGTCGCTTTAATTTAAAAGCGCTTACCACCGGGCCTACCTTCCTAGATCTGCCTTGATTTTGACCATGATTTCGCGTCGGACCGTGATCAAAAGGGCAAATCAGTGTTGCGGTACAACTGGAATTTGGAAAGTGTTGCTTATCTCCGCGAAAAGGAATAATTTTTGTACCAATACAAAGTTGAAAAAATAAATTGCATGGTCGAATTTCGACCACCGGCGATACTAGTATTTTTTAAACTTTGATTGGTTTGAAAGAAATTTAAAACTTTTTTTGGGTTAAATTTTGAACATTCGACAGTTTAAAAGTTTCTTAGTACTTTTTGGTTTAAAATTCAAACTTACAAAAGTTCAAATATTTCAAAGTATTTTTTGGAATAAATTTCATACTTTTTGGTTTAAATCTTACACTTTCTCTCATTTAAACTCTTAAGGTTTAAATTTTAAACTTTCATTGGACGTAAAATTTGGTTTCAACAAAAAAATTTTAATTTTGGATTTGAAATTCCAGCTTGCTTTTTCGAGAAATGAACAATATAAAAAGCTCATTTATAGTTATTAGACAATTTGAATGAATGAATGGAGAAACAAACAAACACAAAATAATTATGCAAACAGATAGGAAATGATTAAGGGGATATTGGGGGGAGAACAATATGGGAGAAAAGGAGAAAAAAGGATAGGAAAGAAGATGCAAGAAGGAAACGCATGAAGAGGATTTGGGAGCAGACATTTTTTTTTAATTTAAACCAAAAAAAGGTTTAAATTTTAAACTTTTGAAAGTCTTAAAATAAATTTTAATTTGAAATGAAATCCAAACCTTAAAAGTTTAAAAATCTTTTGAACTTTTCAAAGTTTAAATTTTAATAATTTTTCGGTCGTGTCCTATATATCGACCAAAAAAGTTTAAAATTTATACCAAAAATTATTTGAGTGTAACTGTCAAGTACCACTAATATGGCATTAGTGGATTTTAAAACTTTTCAACTACCACTACGTGTAGTGGGATTATTTTTTTTTGCACTACCACTAACAGCGTTTAGTGGTAATGGAAAATTTTTCAACAAAAAAAAAGCCATTTCGTGGTAGTGGAAAGTTATAAGTCAAATAAAAAGTGTTGAAAGGAATTGATAAATTTATAAAAAATTAAAGTACTTTAAGTAAACTCTTCGTTGCTGCATACTTTAAAGCTCAAAGAAAAAGTGTGAAAGAAAATTTAGTCAGTTTTGCTGAGTTGCTGAGCAGGATAATCAAGCCCGATACAATCGCTAACGGAAAATGTCACTAGAGACTGCTTTCATGCTTCAAAGAGTTAATGTTTTTTTATAGTAAAGCTATCTATTTTTATATTGTCCAAGCAAAGTGACATTGTATTCATTTTTAAAGCAAATTTCAGCTTTAGCCAGCAAGAAAAATGCGACGAAAGGTAAATTTCTTAAATTCAAAAATTTCGCTACAAAGTTTCCCCCAAACTTTGAGCAACTAATCCTATTATAGCTAACTTTTTTTTGCCTTGGTACGCCTTCTGCATAAATTCAGCGGTAGATCGGTATTTAGATATTGTAAGATCTTACGAAATGACCAACGGAAGTTAAATGAAATTTGCGTTGGTATTTCTGGAAGGAGGGAGAAAATGCGTGGGTAAGAAAATCTCGTAGAAATTAAAATATGTTTGCTTTGTATATAAAAGTAGAAATATATGCATATTTTAAAGCTAAATAAAGTAACCGAGTAAAGCAAAATAAACAAAATTTTAGTTGATTTACTGAAAGTACGCAAATCGGCTGCAGCGCGCCTAAAAGTGCGCTACATTTTACAGCTAACACACAACTCGCACCTCATACCTATTGTGCTGCTTTAAAGGTGTTCAAGTATAATTTAAAGTATAAATAGAACTAAAAAGTAAAATCAAAATGCCTGAAAACTCGTTCTAAAATTAAATTGGCTTTTGGCGTGAATTCTAATAAAATCTCAGCTCCTTTCATCTGCCTTTGAGCTTTGGTTATGTGAAGGTGGCCAACATAAATTGGGGTTATATACAAAACAATTTTAATGCGTTATTGATTTAAAGTAAGTATAATTTTTTTTTTTTTTACTTTTTTGTTAATACATACTTTAATATTTAGCTGAGGGCAGCAGAGAAAATCGGAGACCTGCACAGCGTTTAAAATATGAGCTGATTAATGCATTGAGCTCCCTTGAGACCAAAGCAATGCCCACAAATAAATGTGAAATATTTTGACCTTTGAATTCGCGCATTTCAGTCAAACGCATACAAAAGTCAAATATTAATATTTCAAAACAATAAGAACAATAAACAATAACAATAACAATAAAAATAACAACAACAGCAGCAAATTCGCATTGAAAAGCCTGGCCTGCCGAATGACTTTGCTTTGTTGTGTTTTACTGCTTTTTGGCTTTTGTTATGCCAAATTGATTATTATTAATATTTACGCGGATTAAGATTGATGAGTGGCGCTATTTGTTATGCTGACGCTAACTTTTGTGCAATGTTGCCGCCACAAAAATTTGTTGCCCATTGACAAACAACAAAGACGGTAGATGTAACTAGATACCGTGTAGAATGGGCTGAATAACAAAACCCTTGGCAACCATTGAACTTCGCTGTAGACGAATTATGAATAAGTAAATATTTACGTAAATTATTTGTTGCTTTGGCGTTGTCTAGAAATTTGTGCTAGTGTCTTCTTGCTATTGTTGTTTTTTTTTATTTTTTGGTTTCCATAAATATATATTTGTCGTTTTCGATTCGCCATCACACAAGCGAGGTCGGATCGAACAAAAATGTTCGAACCCATAATGAGTAGTAGCCATACTCGCTAACTGGTCGATAAAAATTTCCCTCTGCTCGCTATCATTCACATATAAATTTGACAGAAGGAAATTTATAGCCAGCAGAGAAATTGTGAATCGAAAGCGGCTATTATTTCTGCTATTTTTACAGTTTGTTTATTTTATGCGGAATTTATTGATTCGCCTACTTATTATGTATGTATGTAGGTTATTATCACATTATGTGCTGTTATATTCTGTATACTTTTATATGTAAATAGATTAAAAACAATACCAAGTGTTCGATTTTGAATGATTCACTTTTTTATTTAGTTGCGTATGTACAAGTATATTAGGCCGGCCGACTAGGGAGAATAGTTGATATCATGACACCGAAATTCAGATTTCTCTAATTTTTTTGAACAGAAGACTTCACCACGACATTTGTCTATAGTTGATTTTGAAGTTCCGTAATTTGGTTTTTATGGACCGAGGCGCATTTTTTTAAATTAAAGTAGGACAAAATTTACAAAAAATTAACCGGGCCAATATGCACATCAAATAAAATTATAATTTTATGCTGAATTCATATGTGAAATCAGAATTAAAATCGGATGAGTAGGTATTGAGATATAGCATATTTTCGCGATTATCTCATGCTGTATAGTTTAATGCATATTAAATTTTCTTGCAAACTACTTATATTAGGAAAATTCAATATAGTAACAATATTTTAAAATTATAATTTAGCTTTCGCTATAGGAAAACTAGAATGCACTCTTTTTTCTTTAGCTCAAAATCATCGTATGGGTTCCATATGTTATAGTCATCCGATGTCGATGACTTTCGCTGTCAATACTAAAATAAATGCTCCAAACAAAAAATTTCAGAATTTTAGCTGCATAAATAGAAGAGTTATTACGCAGAAGGTAAACTTATGCTTACAGTGGTACCCCATGGCGTATGAGTAACCTTGAGTTTCCTTAGAGTTGAATAAAGTTAACTTCGGCCAAGCATGAGAGGTTTGCTTGGATGGAGATCTCTCACACTCAAAAGTTTTTGCTTCCTAAAATGCTTCTTTCATAAAATAAAGATTCAGCATTTATTTCTATTTGTTTGTTAGTTTGTTTTACCGACAGGGTAGGTTTATGAGAGATTCTTATTTTTTCTTTTTTTTTTGCACTAAAGATATTTATATGGTCGCTTTAAAAAAATGTGTTTTTTTACATTTTCAGTCGGTACAATCGAGCATTTCATTATCCCATTATTACCATAGTTTTCTAAAATTGCTTAGCTTAAACCAAATTCGCGTATAGAGTACCTATTTAAGCATCGTTAATTTAGTAGTGGTTCAACTTATATAATACAATAATATAACACAACGGTAGAGTAACTCTGGCGAGTTTTAGGGCCAAGCTTCTCTTCCAATGCTTCCTAATTTTTTTTTTTTTTTTTTTCTACTAATTCGATGGACCCACAATTTTATGTCAGCTCCAAATGGCGAATATATTAAATATTTTTTTTTTTTGTATTTTTCCGGGCTGAGCGTTGAACCCGCAAATCACTATTATGGCAGGCGAGCCCCCTACCCACTACACCACTTATTCATGTATGTACGTATTAAATTTGTGGAAGCAAAAGTTGGAATAAAATTTTAAAAAGCAAAAGCATAGAACTTATTTGCATAGATATGGCATGAAAAACGACGAAAAGAGTGAACGTTGCTGTGCCCACATACTTATCTACATGTATTATTTAACCCTTATAACCCAGTAAAAAAAAATTCTGAAATCTATTTATTGATACATATTGCTGGACTGACGCCACGGTTGATTGAGTTTCTGTAGTATGAGTTAGCACTTTCCACCATGATTCATTGAAAAAAGTATATTGTGAATTTGAACGTTTATATGTTCAACTTCTGTACAGAGATAAAGATGCAATTATTAAAAAATTTTACAAGTTTATCGAAAACCCATAACAAATAATCGTTAATTTGTTGGTGATACAAGGCTATGGTTAAATTTGTTAAAAAATAAAAAATAAAAATAAAAATAAAATAAAATCTTGATTGAATTTGACCCTGCCGAAAACTTCATAGCCTTCATGAATGCATATATAAAATGTTCTTAACTCTTTTACTATAGAAGTTATATCCCAAAATATCCATATTTGAATTATCTGGAAGATATGTGTTGTACTGATCCAATGTTGACTGTTTTCAATTATAGCTATACAATCGCTTGTATGGGAACTATCTATGATAATTATCTTATTTGGCCGATTGCGACAAATGATAAATTTTACAAAAACATTCTTTGCTATCTATACTTAATTTCAGTCAGATATCCCAAAATTTTAAACTGTATTGCTTAATTGACTCAGCCCATGTATTTGAATACATTTCAGGTGGTATATCACTTCACCTTCTGGCACTAACTATAACATCATTTCATGTGCATGAAACTATCATCATTTCGCATGCTGGATAAAGCCAGCAATACGTAAGTACACACTTATATACACACTGTCTTTTCGCATAGTAAATTTCTGTCAAAAGTTGACATTCAAGCGTCGACACTTGCCTGAACTGAAATTGCTTCGCTGCTGTGCAATGGTGTGCGTTTTTGGGATTGATAGTCTTAGCTAGTGCTTCTAATTTTTGTTGTTGCTGTCACTGTTGCCGTTGCTGTTGCTGGTTTACTACATACATACATACCTAATGTAATGTATGTATTTCCACCAACTGAATAAACAATTCATCGCCCACGCACATAAAAACACACATACATACATACAAACGTGCATACAAATGAAATGTGCTTTTGGCCACATACGCCAGTACAGCGTTAGCGCGCGCTTCGTGCTTCGCACTTCGACGACGACGACGCGGTGTTGAAGTTGTCGCAGAATACGTAATTCACTCAAAATGAATTACGGCAAAAATATTCAAATACGCACAATACTATTTCCCATTTCAGCAAGTAAAACTAGTCAACAGCAACGGCGTGGTTTGGCAAGCGGTGAGTGGGGAAGTGGGTGAATGGTTGAAATGTTTGAAATGTTTGAAACGGTTGAAATGGTTGAAATGCCTGAAAAGGACAATTTTCGGCGCCGGGTTTTTAAGGAGCTATAAAAAGCAGTGTACGGGTATGTTTAGTTTGTGGAAGGCACTCACACATGAGATACATATATTTTGGCATAAATGTCCCTGCAAAAATTCCGAGTACTCCAGTCGCTAATCCATGGACTGCCCGCTAAAATATGGTCCATTTAACATTGCATGTCATTGCAATGGAGTATATACTCCAGCCCCGCATAACAAACAAATTAATCCATGGAGTAGCTACATTGGATTAATTGATGGAGTACCTAACAGTTAGACGAACATAACAACAAAAACAAATATTTATCGCGACGACGACGAATGACGTGTATACATACAAACATATGTATGTTTGTAGTTATAGTTATATGTATATACATATCGTCGTCGTCGCGATAAAAATTTGGTTTTTGTTATGTTCGGCTAACTACGAACCGATGCAGATACACGAATCGGTCATTTGGGCTATGTTAGTGGTCACTTTGAAAGTACTCCAGCCTACCACAAATGGAGCATATAATCCAATGATTTTTGCAGGGGTTGTTGGTATTAACATACATATGAATGTACATATACCTAGATATTTATACGAATGCTATTACTTGTATGTTTAAATGAAATGGCATTTGCCTGTCGCAATATTTATAATTGTGGTTTTGGTTGCCACTCTTTTATTGTGTGAATGATAATATTAAATGGTTGTATTAGAGCAAGACTTATCTAAGCTTATCCCAGCTATAGGAGAGTATATTCCATAATAAAATTTTTTCAATGGTTGTGCATTAAAATAGTACAATTCTCCGAAATAAACACTCTTTATCTCTTTTTTGAAAATATTAACCTTAACCTGCTATAATTTTTTCCTTCTCACATTTTTCGTATTTAAAATGGCATTTATGCAAATGATTGAAACCACTTTGGTCACCAGCAAGTGTTCCACGTCAATTGTGCTTAACCCTTTCAGTAAAAACGTCCAATATATTGGACGCTGTTTATATGTACTTAAAACTTTATTTTATCACATACTAAAGCTTTTACTGATTAAAAAATTGTTGTTTTCCAACAATTATATTATTCTTCTTTAGATCGCTTCTTTATTTTGATTTTCCGAAAATAATTAAACGCGTTTTTACCTAAATTTTAATAATGTTTAAATTCTTAAAGATAGTCGTGTAAAAAACGATTAAAAACTATTATTTATTGCTGGAATTTAACTTAGAAAAAAATCATCAGTATTACTACAAGTTTAAGAATATGTTTTGTGTAAATAAGAAATAAAAATTATGAATAGTTTCTCGAGGGGGTCTCAAAATATACATGTCCGTTATATTGGACATCAGTACCCAGAGACTGTCAAAATGTGCCTAAATTTTATTACTGGTTTTTTATACCATCTTTATTATATGTCTGATTTTTATTGAGGATATGACTTCTTGGCACGCTTCTACAGAGGAAGAGATTCTTGAAGCTTGATTGAGAAAATAGAAAACATATACCACTTTTTCAAAATGACTCCACTTCTATTCAAAATGAAAATACGGTACTTTATGAAGTATTTTGGTGAGGATTTTATGACAAGCTCCACAAGGATCCATCAAATTCGCATTTTTTTCGATAAGCGTTGGGGTTTACCATACTCTTTTGAGGAAAATCTTTGGATGAACTATTTGCGAAATCCATTTGAGTCGAATTAGCCTATGTTATAGCCCAATAAGCATATGATTATTGAGGGCAAAAAGGCATGTATTTTTTTTTTCAATATTTACCTCCATTATTTCGCCCTGTTCGAAATTTAGGTACGACAGGGGAATAAAAGCTGCTGGAACAGTGCGTTTTAGCCAACCGCCACTTCCGGATCATAGAACAATGGCTAAACGGGGACGTGGTTCCTCTGCTGAATATTACATTTCGAATGGAAGGGTAATATTTTCCAAATGGTTCGACAACAAAGTTGTCAATTTAGCTTCGAACTTCACCGGAATCAGCAACGGAGACAAAGCTAACTGGTGGGACAAAGAGAAGAAGAAACAACTTCTATTTCAGCCTAGATTGGGCTACAGAAAATGGAAGCGATCCGCAACACCGCCATTGAAATTACGCACAGATAATTCGAAAGAATTATGTAGTGAGTAGAGTTTCTCGCTGCCATGCCGAGGTCCCCTATTAGAACCAAGCGCGGACCAATACAAAATTAATATAATTAATTTTTCAAGAATAGAAACCGCGGTCAACACTCGGAAATGTGCGTCATACCTTCCGAGTTTATTTTTGGCATGAAAAATCTCCTTACGCGAAATACATATGTATATTACCTGTTCGGAGCCGGCTTAAAACTGTAGGTCCACACAATCGGTTGAAAAAAAATTAAGGAGCACGCCTGGAAATGGAAAATAACCTTGGCCTAAGATTCGTTAGAGTTGTAATCGCGCCAGTAGGTATATTATTATTCGAAACATATCCCAAAATTTACATAAGCGAAAAACGTCAATCAATGCAAAATGAAAGAATGTTTAAAAAACTTTTATTTCTTGACAAAATTGGAGCGTTTTTTATGCATAAAAAGTTAAAATAACTGCTTAGGCTTTTTATAAAGACGAATAAAGCTAACAAATGGCTCTTGAAGAAGTTCTTATTTTTACAGCTATTGGGAAACGCTGTCCAATATATTGGACACGTTATAACGGTAAAACCAAGGGACTTACAATAATTTTTCTTGAAAATTTTAAATCAGCGACCCAGAATTAATTAGAATACGAGTTTTCAGATTTTTCGCTTCACCGGTTGATTTTTTGTACTGAAAGGGTTAAAATAATAAGCGTCAAATAAAAACTATTTTTGTTGTTGCTTTTTGTTGTTTTTGTTGCTGTGTGGCGGCGTAGTTTTGATGACTATAGTTTTTTAAAAGGGTCGGCATTATTTGAGAACTGATAATTAACTAGCATGACTTGCAGCTGTGTATATGTACTACGTATGTATATGCTATGCTTGTAACCAGGGTTTGAAATTGCTTAGCTACTTTTGCTTTGCTTTTGCTAACGAAAAGTAAATTAGCAAACTCGGCCAGCCGAGTAAAAAATGAGCCGTGTTTGCTTGTATAGTTAAGCAAAGCAACGCGATTTGGGGGATTTCATTTTATTTCCAGCAATTACTTGTGTCTTTCCATTTTTTCTGCTTTTGCTTATTTTGCTGAAACGATTTGTTTACGCATATTTCGAAATTTTATACATATTTACTTATGTATGTACATATGTATGTACACATAATATTTATTTATTTATTTATTTATTTATTTATTTACTAGCTGACCCGGCAGACGTTGTTCTGCTAAAATTTATTCCCATGAAGCCTAAAGAAAAGTCTTTGATTATCGTATTGCTAACCATTATCTTAGAGTCCATCTTAATGACTACATAATGATAACAAAAAATTGTCTATTCTCTGAATAAAAGTTATAGTTATATTCGCCGCGACAAACCTACTTCCCCCGATCCCTATCTCTATCTCAATCCCTATCTCTATTTCGTTCTCAATCTTAATCTCAATCTCAATCTTTATCCCTATCACCATCCCTATCCTTATCCCTATCCCTATCCCTATCCCTATCCCTATCCCTATCCCTATCCCTATCCCTATCCCTATCCCTATCCCTATCCCTATCCCTATCCCTATCCCTATCCCTATCCCTATCCCTATCCCTATCCCTATCCCTATCCCTATCCCTATCCCTATCCCTATCCCTATCCCTATCCCTATCCCTATCCCTATCCCTATCCCTATCCCTATCCCTATCCCTATCCCTATCCCTATCCCTATCCCTATCCCTATCCCTATCCCTATCCCTATCCCTATCCCTATCCCTATCCCTATCCCTATCCCTATCCCTATCCCTATCCCTATCCCTATCCCTATCCCTATCCCTATCCCTATCCCTATCCCTATCCCTATCCCTATCCCTATCCCTATCCCTATCCCTATCCCTATCCCTATCCCTATCCCTATCCCTATCCCTATCCCTATCCCTATCCCTATCCCTATCCCTATCCCTATCCTTATCCTTATCCTTATCCTTATCCTTATCCTTATCCTTATCCTTATCCTTATCCTTATCCTTATCCTTATCCTTATCCTTATCCTTATCCTTATCCTTATCCTTATCCTTATCCTTATCCTTATCCTTATCCTTATCCTTATCCTTATCCTTATCCTTATCCTTATCCTTATCCTTATCCTTATCCTTATCCTTATCCTTATCCTTATCCTTATCCTTATCCTTATCCTTATACTTATCCTTATCCTTATCCTTATCCTTATCCTTATCCTTATCCTTATCCTTATCCTTATCCTTATCCTTATCCTTATCCTTATCCTTATCCTTATCCTTATCCTTATCCTTATCCTTATCCCTATCCCTATCCCTATCCCTATCCCTATCCCTATCCCTATCCCTATCCCTATCCCTATCCCTATCCCTATCCCTATCCCCATCCCTATCCCTATCCCTATCCCTATCCCTATCCCTATCCCTATCCCTATCCCTATCCCTATCCCTATCCCCATCCCTATCCTTATCCTTATCCCTATATCTATCCCTATCCCTACCCCTATCCCTATAGCTACCTACATTTACCTTACTAGGACCGTCGATCACCATCCGGGCCCACTACTTTAGCCATCTCTGGGAAACAGCCTTAGAAATCACAATGACAATAGATGTATGTGGAAGCCTGCTCAACGCTTTTCATTTGCTACCAATATTGCCCAGAAACTTTCCAGGGTCACTCGGTCCCACGTTTTAACCCATATCTGGGAACCCGGCCTAGGTATCGCAATGAAAATAACTTTATGTTGAAGGCCTGTTCAACACCTTTCATTTGATACCAATATTGGTCGAAGACTTGCTGGATCGATCTGGGTCTTCATTTAGGCCTGTATTCCGAGAAGCTTCCTTTTTTTCGAAATTCTATATACCCTACTATGTGCACTAACACCACATGAATCTACTGTGAATATTTCATAAAGAACGGATGGTTACTTTGGGAGTTTATAAAGGACACATATCCACAGATGCACACATACACACATACACACCGATTTTTCCAATTTTCGGACATTTCCGGAGAGATTTTCCAAAATTTTCTTCCGTACGAACCATCTCCTCGAGAATACGAACAACTGACAAAAAATTTTACAGAAATCGGCCCAGCCGTTCTCATCTGATGAGGTTAGTAACATTTTTTACACCATTTTTATATATATAGATTTATTAATCAACAAACAGAAGCTTATAGACTATTAGCGAGATTTACAGAGGATATATGTATGTATCATAAAACTTATGATAGAACACTTATAAGTAAGTTCTTAAAATTAAACTTAGAATAAGAGAATTCAAAGGCTAAGGAAGGCGAATATGTATTGAATTCAGATAACGTCCTTCTTAGAGGGACATTCAACCCATAAACGGTCCTAGAAAACCCAACAAAAAATAACTCATTATTACGGAGAATGCGAGTAGGAACATTAAAGTTAATTTTAGAAAGAAGGTATGGGCAATCAATAGAGCCCACACATCAATCAAAAACGAAACACATCGACAACAAAGTTCGTCTGTATGTATGTATGTCCATTTGTAAACATCTTTTCATGTTGAATTCTGCTTAAAAACTAGTTTCAGCAAAATAAGCAACTGTAAGCAAAAATTTACCACTCAACTAATTGCTGGAAGTAAAAGCAACCCTCTCAAATTGAGTTGCTTGGCTTAACTATACAAGCAAACACGGCTCAGCTGAAAACTGAAGCGAATGATTCGTGTTTTCGTTTTTGGCTCGGCTGAATTCAGCAATAAGCAAAAAACATCGGCTATTGCTGTTTTGCAGCAAGCAAATTCAAACCCTGCTTGTAACACATTTAAGGCAAATTCTGTGCATCATGGCGTATGAGTGACGTGACCGTTCTTATTAAAGCTTCTGTCTGGTTTACAAAAGGTTAAGATTGTAATTTGTTTTAAAAAACTAGTTTAAGACCATTGTATACGTTTACAATGTGATACAGATGATTTATAGAATGAAATCGACTTTCGATTTTCATTTTAATAGGTCTCTCAAGCAAAACACAGATTTATGTAGGTAATGTAAGGGAAAAATATATGCCAGCTAAGATTGCCTCAAATTTGGTGGTCTTTTAGGTTCCTTGTACAAAGATTTTGTCTGAGAAGACCACTAGTGAAATTTTCTGGCGAATAACACTACTCGACACCAAAAATCACCAAGAATAAAATAATACTTTTCTAAAGCGAAATTTTACGCTGATTCCGAATATCATCTCAATTTTTTTGTGGCAGACCCAGTTTTTGAGATATTGGTAAAAATGTGGAAAAAGCCATATATGCAAGACATTGCATCACATAAGTGCATCAAAAAGTTTTATTAGACATTGTGGCGATTTGACATCTAGGATGTGCTGGTGGGGGGAGCCCCAAAAAACATTTTTTGCCTTCACACTCCAAAATTGGTCAAGTAGTTTGGTTACAATGGCCAAAATAATAAAAAAAATTTGAAAAAATTCTAATTTTTTTAAAGAAATTTCAGATTAGTCTGTCCTAAAATCAGAAAAATTGTATGGGGGACAAAAAGTTAGCCCCCCTATCCTATAGAGAATTTAATTGGGAACATTTTAAGACTAATTGTGTAATAATCGGATGTACCGTTATTTACAGAGATTTCATCGATATCAAGGGTCTTGGTACGAGGATATGATGGGAGACTATTTTTGGGACAATCATACGTGTAACATATGCAGAAAATCACAAAAGAGTAGTCAAATGTACTTACTCACATCGCTCATTATTTATCCTCTCTTTAAAATGGCGAAATGCAGATATTTTTTTATTCAATTAATTTTTTTCCTATTAATCGCTGTTTTGAGAGATATTGTGCACTTCAAAACACGTAATAAATGGAATGAAATAATCTTGAGTATTACCCCTTAATAAAGTTTTATGAATAAACCCAATTTTGTTGTTGAAATTTTACTCTTCCGGAAAATTTTTGGTTAAGGACTTTCAATAAAAGTAGATAAATGTAAATAACGGTACATCCGATTATTACACAATTAGACTTAAAATGTTCCCAATTAAATTCTCTATAGGATAGGTGGGCTAACTTTTTGTCCCCCATAAAATTTTTCTGATTTTAGGACAGACTAATCTGAAATTTCTTTAAAAAAAATTAGATTTTTTTCAAATTTTTTTTATTATTTTGGCCATTGTAATCAAACTACTTCACCAATTTTGGAGTGTGAAGGCAAAAAATGTTTGTTGGAGCTCCCCCCACCAGCACTTCCTAGATGTCAAATCGCCACGATGTCTAATAAAACTTTTTGATGCACTTATGTGATCCAATGTCTTGCATATATGGCTTTTTCCACATTTTTACCAATATCTCAAAAACTGGGTCTGCCACAAAAAAACTGAGATGATATTCGGAATCAGCGTAAAATTTCGCTTTAGAAAGATATTATTTCATTTTTGGTGGTTAAAGTTGATCAAAATTTGTCGAGTAGTGTAATTTTCTAGAATATTTTAACCCTCTATCGACTTTCAAAATACTATATTTTTAACTTTCTAAAAAAGGGGTAAAAGCAGCCAAAATAGGAAATAATGATTCTTCTCAAAAATCTACCAAACCATATTTTTACATAGAAAAAAAAATAAAAGTTTGAAATAAATAACTTAGCGCTTCTAACTCAGCCTCAGCCACTATACCGCCGTTATTGTAGCACTTTCTCACTGAAAAATGCGCTTGATTTTTTATTTTTGTAACCAAACTGACTTACATATGCACTTACAGCAAAGCTTAAGTGCCATTATTGCGCCAGTAAAATAATAAAGTGCAGCGTAATAAAAATAATGCAAGTCAACGTTTCAACAAAGCGTTGCAAATTGAATTGAATTTGTTACAAAACACACTCATATACATACATACATATATATGTGCGAGTGCATATGCACAAATTTAACAAAGACATAGTAGAAAGTGAGTAAAACAAAATTAGATTTGCGCAACCACTTTTATAATTCTGCGTTAAGGCAGCAAGACACGGTCCGGAACAAGATGCGAGTATGATACTCACGTATGTATGTACTTAAGTACTTGCACGTTGGAGGAAGAAAGTGCCAATAAAGTTCAGCTCAAAGAGAATTTTTGCATTGAAAGTGAAGGTCTCTTTCGTAACTGTAGAAGGAATTTGACTAAAGTTTTATAGTTAGACCAACCGCTAGAATATGCCTTTTTTTAACGAATTTAAAACCTACAATCTGTTTTGAAATCGACACGAAAATAAATTTTAATTCCATTTCATTCAATTCTCGAAATCGATACCAAAATTCCTGCTGCTCCACCAGCTCCTGTTTTTATTCCAAACAAATGCAATCCAATGCTTGAAGGCGTTGCCATAGAGCGATGCAAGATAGAAAACAAAAGTGTCGACAGATATATCAAATTGTAATAAAAAAGCTTATATAAAAATTTTTGAGTCTCTTTTCGTTTAGCCGTACAGGGTGCCCAAAGTTGAGCAAAAAATAGGTTCTTTTTTTTCTCAATGAACACACCTCATACAAAATGCTCTATCTCATTTAATTGTTAACACACGCACTCGAGTGATACATCATTACATAGATAATGATTTTCTCTTTCAGAAATTATAACGTAGTTATAAATACCGTTCACTATTGAATTTATATGAATTTTCAAATATTGACAAAAAATATTGATAAGAAAAAAATTTTGCTCGACTTTGAATAAAAAAATTAAAAAAACTAAAAATATTACCTCCTCAAATTTTTTTTATGCTTTGAAGTAATATATTCTTAATCAAACTACATTACCATTTTAAAAATCCACCTGCTCTATTTGCTTTTATAATTTTTTTCCCATTGGCATAAAACTGCGTTTTTGTAAACGCATTAATTATGTTAGTTTTGACATTATGAAAAACGTTTATATTTAGGCGAATAATCGAATATTTCTTTATCGTCTTGCAGTAAATGGCGCATACTTTCAAATTAAGAGGTAATCTTTTTTATCAGCGTTAATTCATATCTTTGACAGCTTTTTTCTTTTGGAATATAAAAAAAAAATGTGTAAAAATTTTGAAATTTTAAAATGAAATTAAAAAAAAAACCAAAAATATTACCTCCTCAATTTTTTATTATTTCATAGTCCTAAATGTCTTTTATAAACAGGAGAAAAAATCGTAAAAATTCGTTTGCTCCATTTTGTTTTATGAACGTTTTTATGGAAGGTGTTTTTTGAGTTTTCGTACATTTTTCCCATACAAAATGCCCAGAAGTATGCTTCAAAAAGTTTAAATTTTTTGTATGGGGAATATTTGTCAAAATGGTAAAACTTAAATATCGATATTTCCAATTCTAATTAAGATATTCGAAGAAACTAAACGCTGTTTTCAAGGGTATAGGGAATAGAGCCAAAAAACGTGTTTTTTGCCTATTTGAGCATAAATATCTCAGAAACTAGAACCAATTTGGAAAATCTGACTCCAGATTCAGGTTTAGCACACTGAAATCCTTTAGAAAAGTGTAATTTCATTTCTGGTATAAAATTTTTTTGAAGTGCGATTTTTTTGTATGAAAGTTTTATGATAAATGCTTATAACATACTTAAAAGTGCACATATTTTTATACTCAGCTGTACTAGTACACAGAGTATTATAATTTTGATTTCATAACGGTGGATTGTAACATAATGAAATAATCGAGATAGATATGGACTTATATATATCAAAATGATCAGGGTGAAAAGAGAAATCGATTGAGCCATGTCCGTCCGTCCGTCCGTCCGTCCGTCCGTCCGTCCGTCCGTCCGTCCGTCCGTCCGTCCGTCCGTCCGTCCGTCCGTCCGTCCGTCCGTACGCACGATAACTCGCGTAAAAATTGAGATATTTTGATGAAATTTGAAATGCAAGTTGGTATCGAGACTGGGACGGTTGGTATTGAAAATGGGCGAAATCGGACCATGACCACGCCCACTTTTCCTATATAGAAAAAATCGGATATTTGGTATCTCAGCCACTACTATAGCTAGAGTGATAAAATTTTACCCACGTATTGAGCTCAGGGCCTTATGAAGAAATTTGATGAAGTTTTGGAAAATGGGCGGTGCCACGCCCACTTATTAAGGGGCAAACATTGAAAGTTTTATATGTCATTACTCAGCAACCGTTGAAGATATATCGATGAAATTTGGTATCCGTAATTTGCTTACTTAGACAAATGTTTTGACGAAAAATTATCAAAATCGGTGGACGGCCACGCCCACTTTTATATATGGGAACTATAAAGGGGCCTAATAAAAACATTTTAAGCGATATCTCTGTCAAATATAAAGATCTATCACTGAAATTTTGTGGTAGGAGTCCAACTACGGACATAAAACAAAAAATACAAAAATTTTTGAAAATGGGCGGTGCCACGCCCACTTATTAAGGGTCAAACATTGAAAGTTTTATATGTCATAACTCAGAAACCGTTAAAGATATATCGATGAAATTTGGTACGCGTAATATATTTACTTAGCCAAATGTGTGGACGAAAAATTATCAAAATCGGTGGACGGCCACGCCCACTTTTATATATGGGAACTATAAAGGGGCCTAATAAAAACATTTTAAGCGATATCTCTGTCAAATATAAAGATCTATCACTAAAATTTTGTGGCAGGAGTCCAAAGACGGACATAAAACAAAAAGTACAAAAATTTTGGAAAATGGGCGGTGCCACGCCCACTTATTAAGGGTCAAACATTGAAAGTTTTATATGTCATAACTCAGAAACCGTTGAAGATATATCGATGAAATTTGATATGCGTAATTTTCTTACTTAGGCAAATGTTTTTGCGAAAAATTATCAAAATCGGTTGACGGCCACGCCCACTTTTATATATGGGAACTATAAAGGGGCCTAATAAAAACATTTTAAGCGATATCTCTGTCAAATATAAAGATCTATCACTGAAATTTTGTGGCAGGAGTCCAACTAGGGACATAAAACAAAAAATATAAAAATTTTGGAAAATGGGCGGTGCCACGCCCACTTATTAAGGGGCAAATATTGAAAGTTTTATAAGCCATAACTCAGAACCGTTAAAGATATATCGATGAAATTTGGTACGCGTGATATATTTGCTTAGCCAAATGTGTGGACGAAAGATTACCAAAATCGGTTGACGACCACGCCCACTTTTATATATGGGTATTATAAAGTGACTTTATAAAAACATTTTAAGCGATATCTCTGTCAAATATAAAGATCTATCACTGAAATTTTGTGACATGAGTTCTACAATAGACCGGAAACAAAAAATAAAAAAAGTTTATAAAATGGGCGTGGCACCGCCTCTTTTTATACAAAGAAATCTACGAGCCTATTACTCGACAAATAACTGAGATATTATGACGAAACTTGGTTTATACACTTTTATAACTTGTGTTAATAGACACGCAAAAATGTATTGAAATCGGTTTATGACCACGCCTACTTTTTAACAAAGATATTTCTGGAACACCCTTTTGGAATTTGTAACGTGAAGCCTTTGTAACTAAAAGTCATAGAGGGATGCAATTTTGCACTAACAATAATATTTATATGCTTATTTGGATGATTGATACAAAGTTTGAAAATGGGCGTGGCTGCGCCCTGTTTATGCAGCACTCGTTTCATATAAAATACACCCTATATCGAACAAACGCAAACAAACAATGAAAGCATACAGCTGAGTATCTAATGTTCGATTCCACTCGAACTTAGGCTTCCTTACTTGTTAATTTAAAAACGGTGAAGTGCTTTACCCTTTTTCCAAAATGATTACTGCATTTGATTTATATTTCAAAAATGTATACACTAATCAAAATGGAGCATTTTAGCTATAATAGTTAGGAAAATGCTGAAATTTCAAAAATACCGTTATATGGGAATTGGGCGTATTTGTGGATGGATTTTGTTCAAATTTTCACAGTTTACTAATTTCAACCAAAAAAGCTTAAGTTCCGAGTTTCAAGATTCTAGCTAATTATTACTATTTTTGGCGGCATTTGTATGGAGGTGCCCCCACTGTGCACCGCCACGAAATTTGAGGCCAACGCAAATATACTCGCAACTATGGCCGATGTCAAAGTGGAAAATTGTCACACAAAAAATTGAAATTCAACGTGGAGAAATACCAATTGCGCCTCTAAGGCGTTTATTTACCGAAACGTATAAACAAAGACATTTTACGTGTGTCATGCGATCGCCTTTCTACCTTTCATTTATCGTGTACAGTGCTATGGCATGGTTAGTTACGGTAGAACGTTTCAATTACGCGCGCAGACCTTGCCATGTGTTTGCATTGCGTATCGCCATCAGCGAAGAAACCAATAACTACCAAATCAAAAAAGAGTAACAACAAAATGGTAATGCATTTCGTTGATAGTTTTACGCAACGCAACGTTTTCGCGTATGCGAAACAGAAATATAACTGGTTTGAGGGAGAAGATAACTCGAAGTGCTCGAAGATTACTGAAAAGTGCCAACGACATCAAGAAAGAAAAAGAAAGGACTTGTACATAAATGCCAATCTACAAAAGCACAAATGTGTCTATACTCTTATAAAGTATTGATCTAAGTACTATTAATATATGCATTTCAGATCAAGCTAATTCAAGTCCAATTCAAGAGAAACCGTAAACAAACGTAAACAAAAGCTTTTTTTAAGCTTCACTCAGCAACAAAATGCATAAATTGCGTCGCTCTTGAAAACTCAGCCAAACATTAGCCATGCAGCATCATTCATCATCATCAGTCATTGATTGTACTCGTAGTTTGCTTACTTTTGATTTTCGGTTACGAGCATTTGATGAAATGTTGAATGAAAATTGCTTCTGTAACTGCAATGCACTTCAGCGAGTGCTCGCCTGAATGAACTGTGAATTGCAATCATGGCAGCCACGCTGTGTTTGCGATGACTAGAACTATTTGTGTGATATGCACATAGATGAAATAGCTACGATATTTGTCAAAAAAGCGCAGTTATATTTTGTTTTGCGCGTCGGCCTCTTTAGTCCTGCTGGTACACTCAGAGAAAAGTTGCGGGCTAAAAACAAGCTGTGTCGTACTTGAATTAAGAATTATATAAATTAAGGGAAAATAAATCAAATTTAAGTTTCCCCAATCTTGATTCAAGAACGGTATTCTTGAAACAGAATAAAAATCTGAAAAAATCTTGGATTAAGAATAAAATTCTTAATTTAAGAATACTAGGGCACAATGTTTTCTAAAAAATACACATGTATGTATGTATGTAATTTTCGAATGTCATTTTTTATTTGTTTTGTGAAAATGGAAATTTTTTTTATTAAAAACAAACAATTTATATACATATGTACATATGTATGTACGTACAAAGCAAGATGGAAGAAATTAAAATATTATAAATGCATACATACATATGTTCATATATTCCATTGGACGAGTTCCAGGAATATGCATCTTTAAACGAATCAGGATGGAACTCGTGAAGTATGTAGTATGTAAAAACGCTGCGGCTTTGGATTCGGAGCAGACACTTAACGATGACGAAAGCCCGAGAAAACTTCTAAATATATTAAAAGGGTGAGTTATCCGTTCGAGATATATACCCCATCGAGTTGAGTGGTTAGACCCATTTTTTTATAAATTGAGGTTATTTATTCACTAGGTTGCCTAAACGCAATTACCCGCGAGTAATTTTAATAAATTTGAAAAATGCATTTTTTGGGGAATTTCTTCGCTTATTTGTGCATCATATCTTTTATATACAGTTTCGATGTATATTCAATCCTTAAAACTATTTTATGCAACTAAATTCAACAAATTTGTCCGTATTTTTACCTGAAAAAGTTACTCATACGCCTCGGCATACGAATGTTTTGTATGGCCCAGTTTACGCTCAGATCAAAATTAACGTGGTCAAATATATCCTATTGCTTTTCCATTAAAGCGAAGAATGAGAGAGAAAGTGGGATAGCACACAAATTTGACCGAGATTCGGCGCTGACACCGAATCAAAGTGCAGCCAATCTCTCACAGAGAGTAAAAATCGTAAAATGAGAGAAAAAGTGTATTTGACCGCGTTGATTTTGATCTTAGCGTAAACTGAGGCTATGTAGTTTTTACGGAAATGTAAAAAAATTTATTATTAAAAACAATATATGTAATTGCGCTTAGGTATGCTATATTTATATAAAATATAGAACAATCACTCAACTCGTAGGTGTTTCTACAGTGGGATCTCGGACTAGTATAACTACATACATATGCTTGTGTTAATATGTTTGCTATAGATTTGTAAACAGAGTATATAACCGACAATCGATGATAATATAAATTTTTATAATTTTTATCTTTAGATGCTCAAGATTATTAATCAAGCGTAATATTCAAAGCAGTGCTGCCCTCCCCAGCTCGTTTCGGAAATAACTCTGGGAAGCTGAATAGTTGATAGAAAATCTTGTATCACAATTAAATATTGGTAATAGTTATAATTATATTTGTAGTTATAGTTATAACGTTATTTAATATATAAAATATTTTTAGTTTCATAACATAACATGTACATATATGTTTATGTAAGTAATGACTTAATTACATATATATTATATATACTACCATATATATGTATGTAAATATCTAAAAATGTTTGAAAATAAAAACAATGCAAAAAATTACCAATTTATTTTTTATTTTTGTTAGGTGGGTTAAATAATTTCGAATTTGAATTTCGAAAAAGTGGAAAATCAAGAATAAGTATTCTTAAAACAAATTTCAACATTCTGAAAATAAAAATGTACATTCTTAAATCAAGCATGTGCAATGCCTAAAATAAGTTTATATAAGCTTATTTCAAAACGGAAAATTCTTAATGTAAGCTTTTTATTTTCAAAAAATCCATTCTAAAAATAAGAATATATTCTTGATTTTAGGATTTTCAAGGTTAACAGACTTTCATGACGTTTTCGGCTTGAATCAAGCCCGCTATACTTAAATTTAGCTTGCTTTTTCTCTGAGTGTAGTCCACTCTATGACAGGCCATTAAATCAACTTTTCGGTGTCGTAGCGTGTCAGTGTGGCAGTGTTACAGAAATGGGCAGTTCTTAGTGCGTTAAATTGATAAAAGAAAAAATTTAAATACATACAAATTTAAGGAATGATAAGTTTACAAAAAACTGCCCAAGGAATAGACATATGTCGTTTTCGATTCGCCATCACACAAGCGAGGTCGGATCGAACAAAAATGTTTGAACCCATAATGAGTAGTAGCCATACTCGCTAACTGGTCGATAAAAATTTCCCTCTGATCGCTAGCATTCACATATAAATTTGACAGAAGGAAATTTTTTGCCAACAGAGAAATTGTGAATCGAAAGCGGCTGTAGCCATACTCGCTAACTGGTCGATAAAAATTTCCCTCTGCTCGCTAGCATTCACATATAAATTTGACAGAAGGAAATTTATAGCCAGCAGAGAAATTGTGAATCGAAAGCGGCTATAGAATTTTTGTTCAGTAGAGAGTGGAAAATTTCCACTGGAAATGCTAATACAGTAAGTAGTAAAAATAGGCTTTTCAATATTGTCCAATTATAAATGTATAAGTGTGGAGGTATTTATGGTTTAGTTTTTAAAGATAATGTCTCAAAAGTTTGAGCTAATTTGGCAAAATTTTCCGTATCTAAGGAGCTAAAGTTTAAGGAGGAAACCATTTTAAGAATATCAGTCGGGAACTATTTTGGGAATATGTACCTCCGGCAACATTTACGGAAAGTCTCAGGAATAGAGCGCTTGGATCATGTAGAAAGCAATTCATGTTTCCATTTCATTATAATTTCGATACAATTACGAGAGAATATCAGAACCTTCATAGACACATTAATCGGCACCATTTCGAAACTATTATCTTAACATTTTTTTCTTTGGATCATTGTGAAATACAAGGAACTTCTTTGAGCAGATTTCATGATGACTTTGAAATTGATATACTCACCCACCAGTGGTGGCCCTAACATAAATTCGCTGGGCCAGCTTATCTATAAAGTATAGCCATTAGCCCTTTATGTATTTTTCTTTGCTGTATTATCTGAGAGTCTGATTGTGGTTTCGTCATAAATTCGTCTTGCTAATTAGGTTTGTGGTTTGTTGCTTTTTTTTTCAAATTAACTGTGAAAATAAGCAACTGACCTGTCCTTAGATAAAGCGAGAAAACAAGCTATGTTATTTTGTTTTGAAAGCCTCATAAAAGCCATGTGCGGAACTGTTGAATTATGCTCACTAACCCAAGTAGTGCAGTGATTGGCTGTACAAACGAAACGAACGTAACTATTGTGGTGGGATAATGCGACATGAGAACTTAAGTAGTAAACACATTGAAGAATTTAAATAGTAAATATATTTCAAGCCTAAAATAACCAGATTTTTAAGATATTCGTAAAATGAAATGAACGGAAATATTTAGGCAAGCTAGGCTTTTCGGCTGGTATGAAGCGCCCGCCACTGTCACCCATATATATATGTACAATTTACATATGTATATGGTGTATACAGAAAATTGAAAGGCATATTCGCTATTGTATGCCATAACTATCTGGAAACAGAAAGAGCTGAACTTAGTGCATAATTGCACATAAGCTTTAGGATGGGCCTGCAATCAAGATTAGCTTAAGAACTTAGTTATTCGTAAAATATGGAATTCGATTGACACTTAGTTTAAATCGAAAACTTTTATCTGTTATCAAAAACTATTTCTGTTTTTTGTTGCTGACTTATATCGCAGATAGTGCTTGAGTTCTTTCAATAGCACAACAGCAGATATTTTATGAACACGGACCCTCAAACAAAATTTATTTCGAGCATTAAGTTTTGGATTAAGCAAATAGCATAAATAACAAAATCATCTCTTTCACTTAACTTTCTCTCTAATTCTTCATATTTTATATAAGTAGGTCGCCGAAATTCTTATAAAAAATTAATAAAACGCACTTTAATTCTACATCTTTAAAATATTCATTCAAATTTTTATCGGCAAAATGCAATTGTTCGCTTGACTGCGATAATGCCAAGATAAATTTCTAAAATAATATTACAAATATTTATGACTCATTCCTTTACTCATTCATTTACTATATACTTACTGACTGACTCACTCACTTATGTACGTAGTTAATTGAATGAATTACATACGTTTTGTTTCATGACTGACGCCAGTCAGCCAGCCAAGAAGAACCGCGCGATGTTGGTCGCGGCGATGCTATCGATGCTGGTTGTCGTCGTCGTCGTCGTTGTCCTTTATTTTTTTGGTTGTTTTTGGTTGTTTTGTGTTTTACTTTTATTTTCAATTTTATAATATTTCTCATATTTTCGTTTTGTTTTTTGGTTTGGTTTTTTTGTCTCAACCATCGGAAACTATCTAGTATTTGTGGGTCAGTATTGCATCAGCATCAGTTTCTGCCATCTTTTGCAGTTTTCCGTTCCAGATTTTTGTGCTGCTTTTTCGGTTCCTTTTTCTGCTTTTTGCTTTGTTATTGGGTTTTGCGGTTTTTTTCACTTTCCCTTCCAGGATTCGTGCTGCGTGCTTTTCTTTGTTTGTTCAGGAGCATTGTTGCATTTATGGCGTTTATGTAGTGGTAACTGACAGTGATTTTCTGCGTTTTTTTGGTCATTTATTTTACGATCTACCCACCGCATGTAGGAGTTCAACTTTTGACTAAAGAAGTAGTGTGTGTTGTGGCAACAGAGCGGCAACGGAGCAGCTCGAGTGTGGGTCGGGACAATATTTTTGTTGTGAATTCATTAATTTATCTTAGGTCGGTCGGGTCGCAACACTTCTGCATCTGCTTCTTCTTGTTCTGTTTCTGTTGTATTTGCGAGCAGATGAGCGTTACTTCAACTGCATTCAACATAATTAAATGGGACTGGCATTTTGTCGTTAGAAGTGGAAGCTATTCCCATGGTGCTTATACTGGAACTACGCATCGCTTACTTATGTACAATGTATGTACATACAAACACACTAAATATGTATGTATATGTAAAGCCACATCTAAAGCAATTCCTTGCGCAAGGCGGGCTAGCCTTGCACTTCACCCGGTGCGCCGTGTGACGCTTGGCGCTTGTGACGGATGACGATGATTCGCGCTCATGGCTCACTGCTCTCAAGTTGCGCTTGCCACTACTGGTTAAATGCAGAAAATTAAAGTTATGCAGTTCATAACCTTAGAAGTGACCTGCTAGTGAATAATTGGTGTCAAAAGTTCATACTCATTTACTATGTAGGTTGTGTGCCTGCGCGCGTTCGCTCAAGCAATTAAATTTGTGCGGTGGCATATTAAATTTTGTTTGCGTACAAGTTTTTCTGCTGCTTTGCCGTTTTGCAAAGAAAGCTTTGGGAATTTATGCAATTCTTTTAATTTAATTTTTAATGTGTTTTGTATGAACTTCTTTAAGTGTGTAAAGGGAAAGGAAAATGAAGTCATATTTGCCCATTTTGAAAACTAAGTTTTAAAAGAATAGAATTTCGCGAAAGCTTTAAATGGCTTTAAAAAGTTCTACTTCATACTAAATTAAACTGACCTAGAGTCTTAGACTGACTCCGAAAGCCATCTGTCAATGCAGATGGGTATATTGTGAGAAGTTCCTTAGTATAAAATATCTAAAGCTCTCACTTGGGAAGCAGGAATAGAGCGCCCTTTTCAAGCAAGCAGAGGATCTACTCCGCGTTCATCACTTATCAACTGCTGGTGTTTTTTGGTGAAAACAGTGGTGTGTGATTTCATATTGCTTTTTTGGGATCTCTTAGAGAGTCTGTCGGGTTTTTTTTTTTAACATTGTGCAGAAAACTCGGCCTCTTACGACATGCAATGTTAAATGTTTGTTCTACATTTTATTAAATCATTTTATAAAAGCTGGCTATTCAATTATAGTCAAAGCTTTTGCTATTTCTTTGATTTCATTAATGAAATCAAATGTTTAAAAAAATGCATGCTCTTGTTATTTTATTATTAAAAGAGTAACATTTGATTAATTTCAAAATGACACAACATAACTTACAACATTTATGCTGTGCAGCTTTTCGTTCATTCAGTCGCATGAAATTGTGCAATTTCTGTAATTCTCAGCTGGCTTATGAATTGTTCGAGCTATACCTACATATAGCATGGTAGAACAACTCATACTCGGGATTTTTCATAATGAGAATGAGGTTGACACTCTCGCCCGACTGCGGATCCGCAATAACGTTTCCTACCCAACTGAATAATTACAAGGCTTTTTACAATTATACATACATACATATGTACATATATACAAATATATTATACAAGTTCGTTTTGAGTTCGATGTGCATATTCGCTATAGAAACTAATTTGTGAACATGTTTATTGGGTATATGCGTTGCAAAGTATGTATGTATGTATGTAAGTGTTTAAGAACTTTTACTTAATTTACGTTGCATTATTTTCCTAATAAAAAATTATAATTGGTTAAAATTTAATACAATTTTAATTATCTATTTGTTTTTTATTTATTCATACACGTTTATGGTGTCTATTGCAAACCAATTATTAATTTTTTGCACATGTATGCATCTGTGCCAAAAAGCAGGCATATTTTATCACAAAAAAACATATATATAAATTTACAAAAAGTTCATAAATCAAAAGTTAAAAGGCATAAAACACTTGTTTTATTTTATGTGAATTTAAATAAGCTATTGGCCATTTTTTTAATGAAGAAAAATTGAAAATTTTTGAAGTTAACTTCTTAGGCGGCGATACAGAGTTTTTATTGAGAGTGAAATTTGAAATTTGATGCAACGGAAGTTGGCCCCGGAAATAGCAGCCATTTTAGCTGATTTTTAATTTTTAAAAAAATCAACCTTGATATCGCGTGGTTCGAGATCCTACAACCCCTCGCTTCCAGACCTGACACTCTACCGCTGCGCCATCACACCACCTGCGTTGGGTATGTCAAATGCTGCACTTAAATTGAACTAACAATTACAACTCACTCACGTATGTACATATACGTGTAAGTACATAACAGCGCTGTGAAATAAGCGTGGTGAGAATGTTAATAACAAGCAGAAATTAAAGTACACCGTTTGCACAACTCGCGTAACTAGCGCAGTAGCTCAGCTGTAAGATGCTTGGCTTCCAATTTAAGTGAAGGTGGTTCAAGTCCAGGTCGAGCCAATTTTTTTGTTCCTTTTTTTTCTATTAAATAATTTTCTTTATATTTTTTTATTAAATAAAAGTGCCACCCGAATATCGGGGATTACAAACTAGTTAATTATTAAAATAAAAACGACCAAACAATCAATATAAAAACCAATCGGATGAGCCTGCCGATAAACAAAATCTAATAACAAGAACAAGCATTGCCTATTCTATAAATAGAATTTGTACAAACAAAAACACACAACCACATGTATGTACATGCGATAGTTTTCATTGCAATATCCCTGCAAAAAAATGTGCGATTAATCCCGATATACATAGATTTGTCCCGGATTGATTTCTTTCGGGAACAATCGTTTCACAATTAGTCCCCGATTGTTCCCGAACGGGTATAAATGTAGACTAATTGTGGACCAATTGTTCCCGAACGGGTATAAATCTAGATTGATTATATTTAGAAATTTTACAAAAATATTCAATGTAGGTATGTATTGAAAAAACAATAGGTAAAACTAATTGAACGTGCTTTCTTTTAATAACAATGATGAATAATAATTTTGACAAAATTTTACCAAAAATATCTATTGAAAAATCAATTACGATTATACACTGCAAACTGACTATTTAAAAAATTTTAATTTATTGAATAGATTCTTTTACAAAAGTAAAACTTATTGTATAATCTTTATTTAAATAGGCATGAACATTTATAATTTTTAAAGATTGTTATAAAAAATATCCTTGGCTAGCAACTTTGAAAAATTCCTCACATATCTTTTACACTCGCATAATGCATTCTCAAAACAATAAATATTTGGAGAAAATACTTAATTTTTTTTAAAGATTTCATTACAGGATGAAATCTAATCGAATAAACTCTTCTAATATATATAACAATTTATAATTTTTAGACATTTTCATAAAAAATAGCCTTGGCTTACAACTTGGGATGAAAGCGATTAATCTACATTTGTACCCGTTCGAGATAAAAGAGATTGATCTACATTTGTACCCGTTCGGTATGTTAGTGATTAATCTACATTTGTACCCATTCGGGTATACAAGTTGAACAATTAGTCTCTTCATAGGACATGCTCGAACAAATGCGATCAATACGCTCCATATAAAGGGATGTAAAATTGTATTAGTCGTATTCTCCCTTCCGATTGATCCCGGACACGTCCCGGATTAATCGCATTTTTTCAGGGATGTATTTTCAAATTCGCTTCTCATATGATATGTATATGAAACTTGTTACTTGTTGCATTCGAGCCAATATAAATTGAAAACACAATTATTTGAAATATTGAACAAGATGTAAGAAGTTAACTTCTATCACGTGTACTATGCTACACGCGGGTTTTTTTTTTTTTTGGTAGAAGTTATGGATCCATTTCGGAGATCTTCACATCCCCTCATCATACTTCTTTTATTTTGTTTTGTTTTGTTTAGTTTTTTTTTTACTAACATAAATTTAGCACAAACTTTTTTAACATTGTTTTGCTAAACTAAAAAGGTTCGTAATAAACATGTAATTATTATTTAATTATTTATAAATATCTTGTTCATATATTTGAGCTTTGGCCACCATGAAAAATTCAAACAAACTTTTTAAATTTTTCTTTTTCCTTTATTGGTCGATATTTCGGCTCCAATCTGGAGTCATCTTCAGGAACAATTGTCTATGTTGGATTTGTTTGAATTTTTCATCCCCGCAGTAAATGTCCGAAGTGAAAGCCTCATGAATCACTGATGAAATTCTCCACTTAGTGAGGAGGCATCGATGACAAGTTTCATATAAAGACTGCTGAATTTTTCATATAAATGGTTTGAGTTCATCAATGATTTTATTGAGGAGCACTGCATGACTGTTCAGCGCTGACTTCTACATGAACTACTGATGAACGGTGTGCAGTAAACAAAAAAAAAATGAGAGAGCTCTCATTCCAAATTGAAAAAGAGATTTCGAAAATAGGAATATTCACTGCTGAATGTGTGATGATTACTTAATGATTTCTAATGGAAGAGGGCTTGCTGATTCTTTAATGAATGGTTGATGAAATATCCTTGCAAACCAAAATAAAATAAATAAAAAATTTTTTTATTTTTCTTCTTTTTATTTTTTTTTTTCTTAATTTACAGATGTAAATACATACATACATACACATTTATACACATTTATATTACATAAAACATAACCAGAAACCGGTGGCATATGCGAAGGCGGTAGCAGAAGACAACGTAGTGAAGATATTAGCAAGAGTAATACTGGTGCACACAGACCCATTGTTTTGCCTGCCCGAATTCATCAGCACCGACCAAATTACGCCCTTGCAATAATGGTGGCAGATATTTCGCTTGTATGTTAAGTCATTTCTGTGACAATGCCTTTCAAAAAGGCAAACGATCGATCATTTGGATCGCGCTTTGCTAGTGCTCCTTCTGTGCCAATAACTTCATCAGGGGTACCATTCGAGCTGTGATGCGATTTTTCTCATTTTTATTTGAAAGTTTTCCACGCTTCTCCTGACCACCATTAACATCCTCAATTTAATTCAATAAAAAATATCAAACTGGCCCAAACTCAACAAAAAATATCAAATTTTTTGACTCAAAATTCAAACAACACGTGTAGTTCTATTTTTTCGAAAATGTGAGAGAAAAGAGCTATAAAATATTGAAAATGTGCTCAGTCTGTGCCCGTCTGATGAATATTCAAGAAAGAATCACCAGTGATCATTCAGCATGAAATATATTTACTGCAGGGATGGTGCCCAAAGCTCAAATATATGAACAAAATATTTTATACAAACGGCCAAATAAAAAACTCATCTAAAATTTATAAATATCTGTATTTGTAAATGAAATTTTTTAGAGAAAATACAGATAAATGAGCTGTTTTTAACTAATACATACTAACAATATAAAAATCGGTAAGTAAAGGGTTTTATAATGCACGATGGGCCATATACATAGATGTTTACACGATATGCGTGATTTTAAAAGTAATACTTAATGGCTTGATACGAAGCTCTAGGAGAGCCTTATTCATATGTGCTTGTGCTTTCTGTCCATAGATTTGGTATAAAATGCACCTGCAATAGTTCTTCAGTGGACTTCGATCGGAACATTGCGAGTACATTGGCTACATGTTGAAGCCATCTTAGTTATAGCCTTAGAAACGTGTATGTCAAAATATTGTTTTAACTCTCCGTCAGACACTTATTTCGATTGTCACATTCGGTACACTTGGGTCTGGCTGGACCCACATACAAATTGTATGAAAATGAAAGTGTGTGTGCGCGTGATGTTGAAGAACTTCCAAAGTATACAATCGATTTTTATGAAATTTTCACAGTGGGTTCATGTGGTCACTCCGCATAAGATGTGGTTTGAAAAAGTTGTCGGTTCCCGAAATTTTGGCCCAAATGTGGACCCGAATGGCCCCGGAATATACTTGGGCAATATTGGTATCAAATGAAAGGTGCTAATCAGGACTTGAATATAGAGTTATTTTTAATGAGATATCTAAGCTGGGTAAAATAGTGTATTCGCTGACCTCGGAATGTTTGTAAGCGATAGTAATAGAGATAGGAATAGTCACATAGATAGAGGGAGGCATGTTTGTCGCAGCGAAATGACCTCGGAATGTTGTGTGAATTTACGCGTAAATATAGGAATTTTGTACAGAATTTCTGAATGTTAGCTTATTTATATTATTATATTCAAATGTTTATTAAGTTTTTTCAACTTCCTCAGCAGCCCCCTCACGTCCAAAATCATTAGCTAATGCAGCTGCTAGCCGTTCATAAAATTCACTATCAAAGTTCCTTCTATGTGGTCTAAAATTGCAAATCAAATCAATTTCATCACTCAAAATTTTCTTGGTAAAAATAGTAAAAATAAAAAAATAACGCGTATATTATGAATTATATTTGCACTTAAATTTATCAAATAACCACAAAATAAGAACTGAAAAATATAAACTAAAAGGCAAATATCTATTGCCCCGATAATTCATAAATTTAAAAGAAAAATATGCAAACGATTGCCTCTCCTACATATTAGGTAAAAAATATAGGAATACTAGGGTATACCTGTCCCGCTTCGCTGCGCTAAACCTGCCTCCCTCTGTCTACATATAGGTGCATATGATTAGTATCTCTACCTCTAAAAAAACATTTGGGGCCCTCGGATCTACGTTTTGATCTATATCTTGTGAACCATGTTAGAAAACCCAATAAAAATAACTCTATTTTCAAGCCCAGATTAGTACCTTTCATTTGACACCAATACTGCCCAAGTACATTCCATTCGGGTCCACATTTGGGCCGAAATTCCGGGAAGTGTTCACTTTTAAAAAATTATCTAATACTCTATATTCAAGCCCTGATTATTACCTTTTATTTGACACCAATATTGCCCAAGTCCATTCCGGGGCCATTCGGGTCCACATTTGGGCCGAAATTCCTGGAAGTGTCCAATTTTTCAAACCATATCTTATGCGAAGAGACCACATGAACCAACTGGGAAAATTTCATAAAAATCTATTGGATACTTTGGAAGTTCTTAAGCAAAACACGTACACACACTTTCATTTTCATACAATTTGTATGTGGGTCCAGCCAGACCCAAGTGTACCGAATGTGATGTGTTAGTCAACATATCGGTATAACTAGCTTAGTATATGAGATATCAACGTACTTTGTTACAGGTCTGTAGAAAATTAAATTTTAGTAAGCTACCTGAAATTTCAAGCATCTAGCTCAATTTATAGTACTCTTTTTCGTAGTTTGAAAATGATAAAGGTCTGGCTGGAACCAAGTGTCAGACGGAGGGTTAATGCATTTTTTTTATTTCATGAGAATATTGTTTATTAGTTCCATATGTTATACATATACATAGTTCAGTTTAAATATTTGACTTTTTATACTCAATCACTTTCCCTTGAAATTCATATGTAAATGTATATTTGTACTCAAAAGGTTATACTAGCTCACTGCATGCTAACACAACTGGGTATATTTATGCATATTTGAAATCAAAAACAATCATAAAACGGCTAACCAGCAGTTGTGTGTATTCAAAAGGCTCTTTGCTGCAAAACCAAAATATCAAAGTGAATTAACGTTTACATGACCAAAAGCATATGCTTTGAGTTTTAGCTCATTCGTGTTCATATATAATTAGCCATTTTATTTTTATTTTTTTAATCTCCCCTCTTTTGCACACACATTAACCTCAGTTTAACTTTTATTTCTTTTTCGTAGTTCGTTTTCCCCTTCCTTTTTTAATGCTCACATTCGCATTACCGGCGAAACGAGAATCATAACAAAAAAGCCAAAAGCAGCGCCGCTTCCATTTTGTACGACATAAACAAACAGCAAAAGCTTTGTTGTTGTTCGCGGAAAACTTTGGCGGCATCAAAGGCTCATGCAGCACTCATGCAGTGGCGCAGCAGTGCATCGTTCGCTGCTTTTTCAAAGGACAATTGTGCTTTGCTGCCAAATGTCCTGCTATGCATGGCGAGCCAAATCCTTTTGCAAAGCGCACAATCAAGGGGGGCCGACCTGATGCTGGGCATCGCAAATTGAGATTGCTGGGCAAATAGCAGCGATGCTCAAAGGATTATGCAAACACATAGCATAGCTAGTAAAGGAAGTTGAATACCATTTTTTTGTAGTTTTTTTTTTGTGTCCATTAGCAAAGATTGGGTATTACTTGCTGCTGAAATGGCTTACAAAATCATGCTTTCTAAATTATTGATTGCTTAGTGGTTGAAGATTTGGTAGTGAGTTAAATTTGTTCTTGTTGTTGGATAATTTCTGCAAGCTTACTCTGCATGATAATAAGAGCGATATTTTTTAACACGCTTTTATTAGCTTCACCTGTATGTATGTATGTATGTATGTATGGATGTATGTATGTAACTTCATCCCGTCCTAAAAGTTGTAACATTTAACTAAATTAACTAAATTAATAATAATCTTTCATACATTCACTTTTATTGCGTTCTCTCTATTATTTCTATTCTCCTCCGGATTCGAAACATGACATCAACAGCCCAACGGCATCATATAGTAGGACATTCAACATTATACTTCATGCTTCATTGCGGCTTTTAAGTTACCTTTCCTCAAAATAGCCTCTATGAATTTCAATTCACTCCCGTATATAAGCCAATAAGTAACAAGCTTTCAGGGTACGGAAAAACTCACTCACGAACGCTCAAAAATACATTCTTCTCAAATCACAAACAAATGTTCAAAGAAAAACGTATAACCACTCAAATAGCGAGCGAACTAACGCACAACAGCCAGCGATCGCTCATAGCGATGGCGATAAACTCAATGCATAAATTCACTCAAAAATGAAGCTTGAAGCTTTCTGTTTTGGGTTTGTTGTATTTGCAATGAAATCAGCCGCATGTACATACATACGTATGCAAAGCAAGAACTGGTTTTGTTTGTAATTCATTTAATAGTAAGTGCTGAATCAACGAAAAGGAACCCTAATTCTATAATTGTATTTCACGTTTGGAAAGCAATTTTTATACAATCTTTTGTAAACATGAGGTGAAAAAAATTTCTCTAAAAATAAAAAATAAAAAAAAATGCGCCACTCGGGACTCGAACCTGAGCTCCTTGGTCCGTAGGCAGCATACCTCACCATTACGCTACAAACGTATTCGGAGCTTTGTTGTCTAAATTCGAATTTATTCAATCAGGTTTCTTTTTTTTTTTTTTGTTCTTTTCAAATGCTTCACCTCAACTTCTCTTCACTTTCTGATTGTAAAATATAACAAAACGTTTGGGAAATTTTGTATTTCCAAACTAGTTTGGAAAACCTTGAATAAAAGGGTTTGGAAAATATTGCATAATAAGCTAGTTTACTTCACTGCATATTGGGATTTTTGGTAGAAGTTATAAATACATATGTATGTATGTAGATCTATTTCGGAGAACACCACATCCCATCAGACTTCTTTTTACTTTTATTCTTGCGTCCGCATAAAACATCCTTTAATGAAAAATTTCACTACAAAGTTAAAAATAAATAATAGCTTAAAAAAACTAAAAAACACGCTTTAATCTTAAAAATCGTATTAAAAATTGAGAAATAATTTAATTAGAAACAAAATGATGAACGAAAATATAAGTATTTAAGGAAAAGCGTGGGGGTGCTCAATAATATTTTAACATGAAAATATTCGATTCGTACAACTAGTACAAAAATATACCTAGTTGCGAAATTAAAGAGTACGATGTATGAAATCTCAAAAAAGTCAAAATAAAATTATTAGTAAAAAAACACCGATTTTAAATATTTTTTGACATACTGAGCACCCCACGCTTTTCCTTAAATACTTATATTTTCGTTCATCATTTTGTTTCTAATTAAATTATTTCTCAATTTTTAGTACGATTTTTAAGATTAAAGCGTGTTTTTTAGTTTTTTTAAGCTATTAGTTTTTAGTCCTCAAGTTCAATAATACTTGGTAAAGTTCTTATAAAAGACCTCATTTTCTTATTAAAATAAGTCTCACTGATTAGGTTTTCTGGAAGAGTCTTAGTGGTATTCTCAACCAGATCCTTTCATACTTGACTTGAATATATGTATTACACCTTCATGATGAAATTGTATAGGTAAAGAACAGCATTGCAAACAGCAAATAATCTTACTCCACGTGGACTGGTTTAAGTTGGACTGGGGTTTCCATTGAGAAATTGATTATCGCACTTTGTTTCCAGTTTTAGAACTCAGCATCTGTCAACCGAAAAACTAATATTCTTTTATCCATTAACTTTTAACATTTATTATTCAACATTTAAAAAAATTTTACTTAACAACAACAGCAAAAGAAAATCTTCTACTCAACGAAAGTCATGATTTACTACCTTTCATGTTGCTAAGAAATGAAAGTTTTGTTGCAACACATGACAAATTCCAACAACATCACGGATATTTATCAATTAACACTGTGAAAGCTATGCAATCCGACGCGCCGGCGCTTTATTTTGACACCAAAAGCAGGAAAGTATTGGATTTCGTTGCGAAGTGTGCACTTTGGGTGGGTTTACATTGTAAACAATAAGCACAGAAAAGTAAAAAGCAAAAATCGCAAACAAAAACTCAATTAAAATTGCCATTTTTAAGCCCATAGATTCTTATTAATAAAATATAAAATTAAGCATATACATAATTACTGGTTATTTTTATTTTCCGTCGACCTAGATTTTGTATGCAATGATTTTGTCCGAGGAGTCCCATATTAAAGTTTTAATGCGAATAATTTTCTACACGCTTCCTCTTCCCTTTATCCATTTTATTTTCCGTACTCTTCCGTCTTTAGCTTCCTTTCCTTCGCCATTTCTGTTCCTTTCATTTTCCCCTTCCCTTTCTTTTTATTACAGGGCAAGACCTTTCACGACACTTAAAATTTGAAAACCGGACAAACTGTAGGGTAAAAATAAATTTTTGAACAGGTAGCAAATCGTTTTGTAAAAATCGTAATAAATTACTAATTTTCAGGCCAAGCATTTTCATATGCCCGACAAAGCCATTTCATATGACACTTTAAATTTATGATAAATTACTAATTTTGAGGCAAAGCATTTTCATATTACACCTCAAATCTAAAATTCAAACAGACTATAGCGTAAAAATTAACTTTTGAACAGGTGGCAACCCTTTTCATAAAAATTACAATAAGTTACTTATTTTCATGCAGGGCCCTTTCCTATGACACCTCAAATTTAAAAATCAAACAAAATATGGCGTAAAACTGAATTTTTGAACAGGTGGCAACCCTTTTTGTAAAAATGGTAATAAATTACTCATTTTCAGGCCAAGCATTTTCATATGCCCGGCAAAGCCATTTCATATGACACTTTAAATTTAAAAATCAAACTGTAGAGTAAAAATAAATTTTGGAACAGGTGGCAATTCTCTTTGTAAAAATTATGATAAATTACTCATTTTGAGGCAAAGAACTTTCATATGACACCTCAAATCTAAAACTCAAAAAGACTATAGCGTAAAAATTAAATTGCGAAGAGGTGGCAACCCTTTTTATAAAAATTATAATAAATTACTTATGTTCACACAGATCCCTTTCATATGACACCTGAAATTCAAAAATCACACAAACTGAATTTTTGAACAGGTGGCAAACCTTGTTGCAAAAATTGTAATTAATTACTAATTTCCAGCTCAATCCCTTTCATATGGTACCAAAAATTTTAAAATGAAACAAACTATACAGGAAAATTAAATTTTCGAACAGCTGGCAACCCTTTTCAAAAAAATAAAACCTTCCTGCACATCTACAGGTGAAGCCCTTTCATTTGACACCACATTTTCTAAAATCGGCATAACGGTGTAAAAGTTATGGTGAGTACAAAAAATCGCTTAGCGTAATATACATAAAGATATATAAAGATAAGATAAGCTAACTTGGCGTTAAATGGATACAAAGTGCTTGAGAATTAAAGATTTTTTTTGTGTATACAACTCAGGCAACTACATATGCGCGACAAGTGCGAAGCAAGAAAGAAACAGCACTAAGTGTTGAAGAGTCAAATGTCACTAGAGTTAACGCGGAACAAATAAAACTTCGGTTCATACAAGTTTACGATAGCCATATAAATAGTTGCACTTACCAATTCATTGACTCCTAGATCAATACAAATACAGATTACATCTGTCCTATAACAGTCTTCGATACAAACTGTGAGCTTGTCTCTCCATCTAGGAAGAACTGGGGAAATGGTAAACTTGCTCATAGATTCAATGTTTCATTTTCCACGGATGGGTGAAAGATGGCATGCGGAGTGGGAGTGGGCGTCTTCGCAAATCATCCGGAGAAATTTCCATGTCAATTAAGCTCACGGAAATGGCGAGTTTCATATAGGCCTGCAAGGCTCTACTTGCAAGGGAAAGTGCCGATGCCGGAAAGAGCCAAGGAATTTTTTCGGCTAATCAGGCGACTCTAAGGGCTTTAGGGTCTACAAACGGTGTTATAAGGCCTGACCAGGTAGTGCAGAGAGTGGATCTTGTGCTTGGCAAGTCGACTTAGCGTATTCCTTACCGCGATATACAGCGCAACGAAATGGCTGATGAGCTGGGCACGCAGGGCTCGGCGCTTGATGTCGCAGCGGTAGAGAGGTTCTTGCGCCTGTGGGTTGCATCAAGGACCGAATCTCTCGGCACTGGCTCGTGGAGGCTAAAACCAGATGGAGACAATTGTAGACCTGCAGAGTCTACAGAAGCTTGTGGCCTTCATACAATGAAATGCGACCTTCAGCCATTCTAAAGATGAGATGCGAACGTCAGCCAGACTATTGAACAGAAGAGACGTTTCCCGCTTAACTGCTGTATTCACAGGACATTGGACCGTTGGTACACATGCAGCCAGATTTGAATGGCACCACCCACAACACCTTGTGTCGCAGCTGCAGTCTTCCTGTTATAGAGGAGACGGTGGAGCAACTGCTATGCAAGTGCCCTTCGCACTGCCAATTCAGAATGAAGTTCCTTGGCAAACCTTTCTTCAATAGCCTCTCGAAACTCAAAGACGTCACTAGCCTTAGGGGCTGCTTAAATTCTTAAATTCAACAGGGTGAACAGAGAGTGTGGGACCTGCTCTGCTCATTCTCTTCTACTTCTAATTTTTCACTGCAAAATCACGAGTTATGGTATCAAAACGTCGCATCGGCGCTTATTATGGTAAGTGGGATTTGGGCCTCAAAGCAACCAACAAACCTATAGATAGTCTATTTCACATTCGATGCCGAGGGTGGGTCTAATAACACTTTTTCTGAACACTTCTTTACCTCTCTAATAATATCTTTTTATAAAAAAGTCTCCCAAAAAAAAAACCTAACCGAAATAATTAATAGCAAACAATTCTTTTAATAACACTACCCGACAAAAAAAATATCCTCGACATTTGATACATGATTCCTATGTAGAATTTTCTGCTGATTCCAAATATGTAATCAGATGGTTCAAAAGTAGAACAGTTTTCGAGATATTTTGAAATTTCTGTTTTTGAGCTAAGAAAAAAAAGTATGATTACTCATCTGTTAATATCTCCGCCATTACCGTCTCGATTTTTACGTTATTTTATTTCGTTTTGAGAGGATGAAATACCCTTTCCAGCAAAGCAAAAATAATTAAAATCGCCTTTAAAGTGACGGAGTTATGGCGAACAAAAGATTTTTTTTTATGAAAATTTTTAGGTTTTTTTCGAAATTCATCTTCTATTTTGTAATTTTTTTTTTAAGAAATATTAAATATCCTCCTGGTTTCACATTTTGAGTCAATAACCTATTTCTTAGTGAACATTTTGGCACTTTCTGGATTATAATCTGTGGAAAAATGGCAAAGTTATAAGAGATTAAGTGAAGAAACCTATATTTATATTTTCATTGAACTTCCAAATCTGGCAAATGTAAACCACTATAACATTAACACTAGTTTACAGCAAAAAATACCAAGAAATCGGGGTATAGGGGAAAATTGGCAGGGGCCCCCTGAGCTCAAAACTATTTAGTTTTATTTTTTGCACGGTTAAGTTTTTGAGATAACGGTAATTTTGTGTTTTTTGGTTATCACTTCATTCAAAAATTTTTTTCGCTAAAGTTACATGTGCGATAACAGCTAACAGTACCTGGTTCTAAACGTAATTAAAATACACTTTTAACGACATACAACTTGTGGTGGTTGAGTAAAAACTCACTGAGCCATAACTGGTCAAAGTCAAAATTTTGTGGATTTTTTGCAATTTTTTTTTAATTTTGATTTTGAAAATAGGTTTTTTATAAGAAATTGGGAAAATCAGCAAAAGATTTATTTTTAAAAATTAGCCTATTAAATTGCAAACACTTTAAGCGTAATGTTACCAAGATCCCTTAGTACTTTATTTTTAGCGATTTTTTTCAGGTGAAACGAAAAGGATATTTTATAGACGAAAAACTTGGTTAGGTGACCCAACTATGTGAAAACGACTTCATAGCTCAAGAGGACATTAGAGCGATATATAGAACTCCACCAGACTAAAATAATGACATATCAATTTTACAAATCGGATGTCAAATAAAAAAGTTGCAAAAAAAAAATTTTTTTTCGCGGTATTTCGTGGTGTAAAAAAAAATTGTCCCGAAACCCTCTCAACATAATCTTCATATATGTGATGACTTTTACAACGGTGAGCGTTCTCACGGAGAAATAAAAAAAAAAAACATGGGATTGCGATACCAAGGCCATTGGAATGTCAGGGACATTGAATGATGAGCCATTTTTGCTGGTTCCTTCTTCGAGAAAAACAAAATGTACCAAAACGGCGAAAACTATCAACATTTAAACACTTTTAATATACATAAAAATAAAAAAAAAATGGAGGTTAAGTACAAGATTGTGATAAAAAATAAACATAGGTTTGTTCATTAAATCTCTTATAGCATTGTAATTTTTCTACGGATTATAATCCGGAAAGTGCCAAAATGTTCACTAAGAAATAGGCTGTTGACTCAAAGTGTGAAACCAGGAGGATATTTAATATTTCTTTAAAAAAAATTACAAAAAAGTATATGAATGTCGGAAAAAAACTGAAAATGTTCATAAAAAAAAATCTATAGATCGCTATAACTCCGTCAATTTAACGTCGATTTTAATTATTTTGGCTTTGTTGGAAAGGGTATTTCATCCTCTCAAAACAAAATTAAATAACGTAAAAATCGAGAAGGTAATGGCGGAGATATTGACTAAAAAGTCATCCTACTTTTTTTTCTTATCTCAAAAAGTGAAATGTCAAAATATCTCGAAAACTGTTCTACTTTTGAACCATCTGATTACATATTTGGAATCAGCAGAAAATTCTACATAGGAATCATGTATCAAATGTCGAGGATATGAAAATTTTTGAAATTTTGTCGGGTAGTGTAATTGTTCCATATAAAAATTAATAACTTTTCATAAATTAGCGCTCACGGCAATACATATATCATAAATTGTGTTGAGAATTAAAAAAAGAAATTAATACACTTTATAACTTTCAAAATATTCATTTAAATAAATGCATTCAATTGTGAATTATTCAATAGTAATAACTTTAATTGATATTAGTAAAAATAAAAATAGGTAAAAAAACTTTTTAAGTTATACGGTTTTATGTTATACATACATTGCAATGTTTAAGATAAATGTACTAAAAACCAAAAAATAATAAAATAGATACAGTCGTGGGAATTATAAACATTTGCATAGACTAGACTAAAATAAAACCGTGGGGCACGTCAATTGTCTACAATCGTTGATTAAAATGTTTGTTTTGTAATGTTACACTATAATTAGGCAGTTGTTCAACCGACAACGATGGACGTGTGATAAGTAGGGCTAGAATGTGGAAAAAAGCTAGCAAGCTCGATTATAAGCGAGTTTTAGGGTTTCATAGTGGTGAGCGAGTAGTACTTTTATCATATGTTTTGTCGATTAAAGACAAACTACGAGCAGTGAAACGATTCCTCGTGTGAATGTCCAACGATAAACTAGTTGAAACATCTCTTTTATTAAAATGGAGTGTATAACTATTGGAATTTCCATGAGCAAGAAAATAGTAAGTATTTTCCTCACCGTCTGCGGGCCAACTGCCTAACGACGAATTAAACGATTCTTCTATCGCACATTAAGTCGATAATTTGTAGACAATTGACGTGCCCCCCGGTTTTATTTTAGTCTAGTCTATGTAAATGTTTATAATTCCCACGACTGTATCTATTTTATTATTTTTTGGTTTTTAGTACATTTATCTTAAACATTGCAATGTATGTATAACATAAAACCGTATAACTTAAAAAGTTTTTTTACCTATTTTTATTTTCTAGTTTTTAGTTTTTATTTCGCATTCTGTTTAATTCATTTAGTGCTTCATTATTGCAAGGTTTCTTGCCCGTTAGTTTATTGCAGTCCAACGCCTCTATAGCGACCCACGCGCCACCTATCGGAAGTTTTTTTTAGTAAAATATTTCCTTTCAAGGTAGTAATACATGTTCCGAATTTCAGCCAAATCGGACCATAAATGCGATTTTTGTAAATATAGCGACCCACGCGCCACCTAGCGGAATTTTTTTTTTAAGAAAATATTTCTTTTCAAGGTAGTAATACATGTTCCGAATTTCAGCCAAATCGGACCATAAATGCGATTTTTGTAAATATAGCGACCCACGCGTCACCTAGCGGAATTTTTTTTTAAGAAAATATTTCTTTTCAAGGTAGTAATACATGTTCCGAATTTCAGCCAAATCGGACCATAAATGCGATTTTTGTAAATATAGCGACCCACGCGCCACCTAGCGGAATTTTTTTTTTAAGAAAATATTTCTTTTCAAGGTAGTAATACATGTTCCGAATTTCAGCCAAATCGGACCATAAATGCGATTTTTGTAAATATAGCGACCCACGCGTCACCTAGCGGAATTTTTTTTTAAGAAAATATTTCTTTTCAAGGTAGTAATACATGTTCCGAATTTCAGCCAAATCGGACCATAAATGCGATTTTTGTAAATATAGCGACCCACGCGCCACCTAGCGGAATTTTTTTTTTTAAGAAAATATTTCTTTTCAAGGTAGTAATACATGTTCCGAATTTCAGCCAAATAGGACCATAAATGCGATTTTTGTAAATATAGCGACCCACGCGCCACCTATCGGAATTTTTTTTCATAATATTGCATTGTCATCGGGGTTATACATGCGTGCAAAATTTCAGATTAATCGGTTGACAGGAAGAGGGTGAAATTTGAATTACTAAATTTGACCCAAGAATAAAGAATAAATAATAAAACAAACGGGGTGAGCTAAATAAAACCGTTTAAAAAAGCTTAGCTGTTAAGTTGTTGTTGTTATTTATTGCTGCCGAACAAAAAAAAAGCACATAAAATTTACTGCATTTGTTGCGCTTTGTTGTGTTTTATTTAAAACGACTATCTGCATTGTTTTTTTTTTTTTTAATTATAGATTTGCAATAAATCATTGACAATTTCGTTGATAGGACGAGTAGCATTTTGGTTAGGAAATGACCTAGTTTTATGTTTAGCTCAACTTTCGCGCGAACATTCAATTAATTTTTGTCAGCGCACATATTTTGTTTATTATCTACAAACTATAAACGCTAAACAATAAAAATTAAAACAAAGTAACACAAAAAAAAAAAAAACAAGAAACAAAAAGTTAAGCTAACGGAATCCGATTTAATAAATCATCCGCCAGATATATCTACATACGTACATAGATAATAGATATTAACTCGACAGCTTTTCCAACTCTCACAATGGCGTTATTAGTTGTGCGCCCTGAAATAGTTCTCAATACAACTTGTTTTGTGATTTAAAGTGGCAATTACATATAAGCATAAAGTGTTTATTATTATTTGGTTATTATTTAGTTATTAGCAGCGCTAAGTAATGATAATAATTTTATGTAAAGATCTAAATATGTGTGGTGTATAATTGCCATTTAATTGAAAAATACTTAATGACATACAATAACGCTAATTTAGTTGCAGGCTTTTCACACGCTCCCTTTATGTACAAAGTTTTCGTTTTGAGTGGTAATTGGCTAGATAGAATTATGCCATAGATTGTTGTGAGCATGACCATATGCGCTTATTCGTTACAAAGTTCTGTAAACACTAATAATAAATTAAATATACTAGCCGGATCCGTGCGCATCTTGCGCAACAAATAACAAAACATACGTGGCGCCAGTCGGTATGGTTTGTGCTGTTACGCCTATTTTAAAAAAACTTATTATTTATTTGGTTTGGTGGACCTTATGGAACTTTCAATGAATTACCTAGATATATGTTTGACAAAGATATCGCATAAAATGTTTTTATTATTCCTATATAGGTATGTGCAATATATTTTTATATATCTATATATATAAAAATTGTGTAAAAAATGTTACTAACCTCATCAGATGAGAACGGCTGGGCCGATTTCTGTAAAATTTGTTGTTAGTTGTTCGTATTCTCGAGGAGAAGGTTCGTACGGAAGAAAATTTTGGAAAATCCCTCCGGAAAAGTCCGAAAATTGGAAAAATCGGTATGTATGTGTATATGTGTGCATGTGTGGATGTGTGTCCTTTATATACTCACAAAGTAACCAACCGATCTTTATGAAATTTTCACAGTAGATTCATGTGGTGTTAGCGCACATAATAGGGTATATAGAATTCCGAAAAAGGGGGAGCTTCCCGGAAAATATTCCTAAATGTGGACCCAGATCGACCCAGCAAGTCTTCGAGCAAAATTGGTATCAAACGAAAGGTGTTGAACAGGCCTTCAACATAAAGTTATTTTCATTGCGATGCCTAGGGCGGGTCTCCAGATATGGGTCAAAACGTGGGACCGAATGATCCTGGAAAGTTTCTGAGCAATATTGGCATGAAATGAAAGCTGTTGAGGAGGACTTCAACAAAGAGCTCTTTAAATAGTGATGCCTAGGCCGGGTTCCAAGATTTGGGTCAAAGCGTGGACCCGGAGAACCTCTGAATGTTTTCGAGCGATATTGGTAGCAAATGAAAGGCGTTGAGCAGGGCTTCCACATACAGCTATTTTCATTGTGATTTCTAAGGCTGTTTCCCAGAGATGGCTAAAGTAGTGGGCCCGGATGGTGATGGACGGTTCCGGTATGGTAAAGGTAGATAGGTATAGGGATAGGGGTAGGGATAGGGATAAGGATAGGGATATGGATATGGATATGGATATAGATATGGATATGGATAGGGATAGGGATAGGGATCGGGATAGGGATAGGGATAGGGATAGGGATATGGATATGGATATGGATAGGGATAGGGATAGGGATAGGGATAGGGATAGGGATAGGTATAGGTATAGGTATAGGTATAGGGATAGGGATAGGGATAGGGATATGGATAGGGATAGGGATAGGGATAGGTATAGGGATAGGGATAGGGATAGGGATAGGGATAGGGATAGGGATAGGAATAGGGATAGGGATAGGGATAGGGATAGGGATAGGGATAGGGATAGGCATAGGCATAGGCATAGGCATAGGCATAGGCATAGGCATAGGCATAGGCATAGGCATAGGCATAGGCATAGGCATAGGCATAGGCATAGGCATAGGCATAGGCATAGGCATAGGCATAGGCATAGGCATAGGCATAGGCATAGGCATAGGCATAGGCATAGGCATAGGCATAGGCATAGGCATAGGCATAGGCATAGGCATAGGCATAGGCATAGGCATAGGCATAGGCATAGGCATAGGCATAGGCATAGGCATAGGCATAGGCATAGGCATAGGCATAGGCATAGGCATAGGCATAGGCATAGGCATAGGCATAGGCATAGGCATAGGCATAGGCATAGGCATAGGCATAGGCATAGGCATAGGCATAGGCATAGGCATAGGCATAGGCATAGGCATAGGCATAGGCATAGGGATAAGGATAAGGATAAGGATAGGGATAGGGATAGGGATTGAGATATAGATTGAGATTGAGACTGAGATTGAGATGAGATTGAGATTTAGATTTAGATTGAGATTGAGATTGAGATTGAAATAGAGATAGGGATTGAGATAGAGATCGGGATCGGGGGCAGTAGGTTTGTCGCGGCGAATATAACTAACTTTTATTCAGAGAATAGACAATTTTTTTATTATTCGCAGTAATTAAGATGGACTCTAAGATAATGGTTAGCAATACTGTAATCAAAGACTTTTCTTTAGGCTTCATAGGAATAAATTTTAGCAGAACAACGTCTGCCGGGTCAGCTAGTTTTATATATATTTTTATGTGCGTATGTGGTTCTTGCCGACTTGGGTAATTTTTTTCCACACGTTTGCCTTGGATTAATCGATTTATCTGCTACAGTTCCTGAGTTTTGACTTATAAATCTTTGAAAATTTGCTCCTCTTGGCCCATTTTTCAAAATTTCAGCACGTTTCCTCATAACTGCATAACGTAATTTCATCACTCGGGCTTTATTAGTGATTGAATTATCATGTTTTACGTGCTTTTCGAAATACACACATATGCCTTATTTTCAACCCCAATTTTCTCTGTTCCCATTAGAATCTATGTACCAAATTTCATTAAAATATTTCTATTTTTGCGCAAGTTAGAGTGTATATGGCCGGACGGACGGATATGGTTCAATCATTTTTAAACGGTTTTATTTAGCTCACCCCGTTTGTTTTTTAAACGGTTTTATTTTTTATTATTTATTTATTATTTATTCTTGGGTCAAATTTAGTAATTCAAATTTCACCCTCTTCCTGTCAACCGATTAATCTGAAATTTTGTACGCATGTATAACCCCGATGACAATGCAATATTATGAAAAAAAAAAATTCCGATAGGTGGCGCGTGGGTCGCTATATTTACAAAATCGCATTTATGGTCCGATTTGGCTGAAATTCGGAACATGTATTACTACCTTGAAAAGAAATATTTTCTTTAAAAAAAAAATCCGCTAGGTGGCGCGTGGGTCGCTATATTTACAAAAATCGCATTTATGGTCCGATTTGGCTGAAATTCGGAACATGTATTACTACCTTGAAAAGAAATATTTTCTTTAAAAAAAATTCCGCTAGGTGGCGCGTGGGTCGCTATATTTACAAAAATCGCATTTATGGTCCGATTTGGCTGAAATTCGGAACATGCATTACTACCTTGAAAGGAAATATTTTCCTAAAAAAAACTTCCGATAGGTGGCGCGTGGGTCGCTATATTTACAAAAATCGCATTTATGGTCCGATTTGGCTGAAATTCGGAACATGTATTACTACCTTGAAAAGAAATATTTTCTTAAAAAAAAATTCCGCTAGGTGGAGCTGAGATCGGGGTAATTCAAACTGAAAATCCTAATTATGGACCGATTTGGCTGATATTTAGCATGTGCATTACTTAAATAATTTACAAATGTTTAAAAAAAAAATGGAGCCGCTAGGTGGCGCGTGAGTCGCTCTATTTAAATAAAAATAGGTAAAAAAACTTTTTAAGTTAAACATCTTATACACCCGAAAGCCATACAGTTTCCAGCTAAGTACAATTACGGGACGGCTGAAAGAAGAATGTTGCCTTTAATACTATCATGGGCTTCTACAATACATAAAATGCAGGGCAGCACTGTGGATCACGCGGTCGTATACTTAGGTGCGAAACTGTTTGAAGAAGGTCAAGCCTACGTGGCTCTTAGTAGAGTAAGAACTTTGCAGGGACTACGTATAGAGGCGTTGGACTGCAATAAACTAACGGGCAAGAAACCTTGCAATAATGAAGCATTAAATGAATTAAACAGAATGCGAAATAAAAACTAAAAACTAGAAAATAAAAATAGGTAAAAAAACTTTTTAAGTTAAACGGTTTTATGTTATAAGTACATAATGCAATGTTTAAGATAAATGTACTAAAAACCAAAAAATAATAAAATAGATACAGTCGTGGGAATTATAAACATTTGCATAGACTAGACTAAAATAAAACCGTGGGGCACGTCAATTGTCTACAATCGTTGATTAAAATGTTTGTTTTGTAATGTTACACTATAATTAGGCAGTTGTTCAACCGACAACGATGGACGTGTGATAAGTAGGGCTAGAATGTGGAAAAAAGTTAGCAAGCTCGATTATAAGCGAGTTTTAGGGTTTCATAGTGGTGAGCGAGTAGTACTTTTATCATATGTTTTGTCGATTAAAGACAAACTACGAGCAGTGAAACGATTCCTCGTGTGAATGTCCAACGATAAACTAGTTGAAACATCTCTTTTATTAACATGGAGTGTATAACTATTGGAGTTTCCATGAGCAAGAAAATAGTAAGTAATTTCCTCACCGTCTGCGGGCCAACTGCCTAACGACGAATTAAACGATTCTTCTATCGCACATTAAGTCGATAATTTGTAGACAATTGACGTGCCCCACGGTTTTATTTTAGTCTAGTCTATGCAAATGTTTATACTTCCCACGACTGTATCTATTTTATTATTTTTTGGTTTTTAGTACATTTATCTTAAACATTGCATTATGTACTTATAACATAAAACCGTTTAACTTAAAAAGTTTTTTACCTATTTTTATTTTCATCCTGATCGTTTTGATATACTCTTATATATTAAGGTGGAGTGAAAATTTTTTTTGGAAATTCAATTTGGCACCTTTCTAGCCCAGTAATAAGCCTTTAAAATTTTATTGACCTACTCGTATGTTTATAGGTGCCCTCAGCCCCACAAAGTTGAAATAGCACGATCTGGTACAAATGTGAAATTTCTACAATTATGAAATAAAAAAACCAAGTATGAGGATTGATAAACAGGCTAGGTTGAGTATAAAAGTGAATTTTTTTTTTTGGAAACAACAACAACCAAAGTTATTAAAGGTCAAAGTTTATATTATGCATTTTTTAAATTGCAATTACTTAAAAACTACTGAGCCGATTTCAAATATTTTTATACCATTCGATAGGTATTTTGAATCCCTTTAGTTTGATATACATTTTATGTGGGTTCCATAACACTCCCCGCTGCGGGGGTAAACCCCCCTTTTACCCCCCTTACTTCTCATATAAAGTACCACGCCCAATAAAACACCCTGTCGCATGCATAGCTAATTAATACCTTTAAAACGATGCCTTACTTATTAATTTTGGTAAATTATGTGAGCAGAAAAAGGGATATTTATAAAACACCAATTAGAAATAATATATATAATATATGATTTTCCAACATAGTGCTGTAACTTCAATGTTAAGAAAGCTTTTCTTAAATATATATATTTTGCAACGATTATCCTTCCATCATTTTCTTGACAAGTTTTATTCATTAAAATCAGTTTTATTCATTTAAAAGCAGTTTTTGTCCAATACAATGAAAAATACATAATTATCTACAAACTGGCTGGCACCTGAATATAAATTGTAGCTTGGCTCATATAGCAAAATGGAATGGAAACTTCAACCTATATGCGTAATCGGACACTCCGTTGTTCAAGGTAACCAACTCTCGGGAGACGCTATAACTCTACAGATTCCTGTAAAATTACAAAGTACAGTGGAGGAGGGAGCTGCGGGCTCTTTGGGGTTGATTACAGGACGTAATCCATGTGGACAACACTTGGCAATCATTGGCACCATCGAGATCACATTATGCCTATCTTGTCTGGAGTAAGACGCCGACGGCACAGAGCATATTCTCTGCACCTGTCCGGCTTTCGCTAGACTAAGATTGCGCATCGGCAAACTTTTCAGATTTATAAAAGAGTTCTCAGAAGAATTCTGATTCCATTTTCCCATGCTTTCCCCTACATCGTGATCCTTTCTAAAATCATTAAGTATAATGGGAAAATATGACTGAGTGCTTGGAAAGACATATGTACCTAGATAGTTTTCCCGGTCTACCACAATTATGTACATTACATTCCAAACTAATGGTCGGAAAAGTTCTAAGAGAGATTGTGTCGGAGAGCGCATAATTTCCACTGCGTTGGTTCGCATGTATGTGTGTATCGACTCCGCGGAAAAGTGCTATGGGCTGCCTCTGTCAGTTTCACACACTTGTTTCCCAGTTTTTGATTTGTATTTTTTTCGACAGTCAATTTTATAATAAAAAAGAAACAAGTAAATCTATCAACGCTTATTATACCATATTTATCTATTTATTTGTATAACTAAATACTTTACATGCACGATTGTTGGGCTTAACGTGACACACGCGATTACTGAATCGGCGTGCCCTAAAAGGAGTCAACGCTGTGCGGGTGGCATGCTTCATACAACTTTAATAAGCTTATTTTTTGTTAACTTGTTAATAGGCATTAAAATATTTCGACGGCTGAGAATAAGATCGCCCTATTTCAAAAATTGTTTCAAAAACGCCCTATTTGAAAAATTGTTTGAATAACGTCCTATTTCAGATTTTGCTTCAAGAACGCCCTATTTGAAAAATTGTTTCAATAACGTCCTATTTCAGATTTTGCTTCAAAAACGCCCTATTTCAGAGAAAATTCCATATATATTTCTCTGAAATAGGGCGTTTTTGAATACTTGTCTGAAATAGGACGTTATTGAAACCATTTTTCAAATAGGGCGTTCTTGAAGCAAAATCTGAAATAGGACGTTATTCAAACAATTTTTCAAATAGGGCGTTTTTGAAACAATTTTTGAAATAGGGCGATCTTATTCTCAGCCGTCGATTTGTACTTGGCTTAGTTTAACACTTCTGTTGATAGCGGTAGTATGTGGAGGGAGCTTGTGGAGAAACAAATTTTGTTTGTATTTGTGAAGGCGCTAAACTTCCAATTCCACAGCACACATTTGCTTGTCATTACACTTGTGGTATCTGTAGTTGTTAAAAAAGCATTTTGCTTACAAACATGTAAATATCTGTATAGCATATCAACATTCATAACCAAAATAGGCTAACTAACTGCAAAGCAGAAATATTTAAATTCTCTCATTTATTATTAAAACAAATTTTTTGCTGCGCCATGCTTGTTACAGATAAATTTGTTTGTGCTTGTATATATGCAAGTGTTAAAATTTCAACATCAATGCATAAAACTGCGATTGCAGCAACTGGACTACATACATATAAATAATGATTTATTAGGCTAGCTATGCATTTGTAATTAAGCTTAGTTCTAGTTGTACTACGTCCATAATCGGCCGGCGGAACACTCGCTGATGCTGGTGGCTGCCAATTATGCTTCACTGCATGTAATTTTTGCAGCTTCAACTATTATTCATAAATTCATAAATAGACGATTGTGTGTAACTGTGTGCATATTTATGTATATACATACATATAATACGAGCTTAATTCAAAATATATGTATAATGTAAATAAATATTTATGAAGCATCGAAATTATGCAACACATATCGAATATTTCAATTAAATCATAAAATTCAATGATTGTACAAAAAAAATTTAACAAGAAATTGCTGGATATTTTCGAATATTTGAATTTAATATTAATCGATTCTAAAAATTAGTTTTCAGTATTTTTTAGTAGAAATTTACATACTTACATCATATATTATTGATATACATACATATGTACCATATATTTGCATATTCAACGTACAACAATTAAATGGAATGCACAAAATTGAGTGTGTACGTATGTATTTCATTAAGTTTGATATAAAATGAAGTCATGGCTTGTGGGCAAGCTTTTGAGCAAAAGAGGTCAATTATTCCTTGCCCACGCAAAATTAATTATAAAACATATGAAATTGCAATGCTCTCTTTTTTTTTGTAGGTTGAAAAAATTGATGAAAATAGTAGCCGCTTTCGATTCACAATTACTCTGATGGCTATAAATTTCCCTCTGCCAAATTTATATGTGAATGATAGCGAGCAGAAGAAATTTTTATCGACCAGTTAGCGAGTATGGCTACTACTCATTATGGGTTCAAACATTTTTGTACGATCCGACCTCGCTTGTCTGATGGCGAATCGGAAACGCCAAGTATTTTATAATAGGAAGAACCTGTTATACATGTTGTTTACGCAACTTATGCTGTATGAGTTTCATTCATGCATTCGCATGCGGCTGTAAACAATTTCTGTAATTCTCAGCCGTTTTATGCGTTGTGTGAGCATTTCACACTCGGGAGCTTTCTCACAATGAAAATGCCAAACCTCGGAGCCACAATCGCGCATTTGATTCTGATTGGAATCCACCGAGGAACTTTTTAGTTGCATGTGACAATTTATGAAAGTACAGGAACCAGCTCTCCTAGAGCTACAGGTAGCCATCGAGGAAACTTGAGGGAAACTCGGTGTCGATGCTATACCAAAACTTACTAAAATGTAAGCCAAGAGACGAGGGTCAATAGGTTATCAACATTTCTCATTTTAAATTTCAAAGCACATCTTTAACAGGTGTTCTACTCAATACAAAATCCTAGAAAAACTGCCTGAATGTTACCATGAACTATTTTTTCTTTTTGTTGCAACTGTGTATAATTTTTTTTTTAATATTTCTTAACTTCTAACAAGCATAATGCATATAAAGCAAACTAACTAGTACATACATAAATATTTTCTATATGTTTCTTTTTTATGACAATTTCTCGTAAAAAATGTGTCCCTTCTGGAGTCACGCAATTAGGCGCACTAATGAAGTATGTACGTCGTTAATGTCATTAAAGCGTGTGCTTAATTATATTTTTTATTCATATACATATGTATGTATGTATACTCGTTCTAAGGATATAACATAATTCTAATTTTTATTACATTATTATTTTTTTGTAGTTTGTCTTTTATGTGTCCAGTAGTTTCTAGCGTATTTTTACACACGCCAGATAAAAGAGTCCTATACACAGGCTATTATATATATATCTATGTACTTATTTACATTCATTCCCACAATTATTAACTCATTCATTCATTCATTCATTTATTCACAAATGTTAGCTTAATTACGTAGTTAAGCAAGCACACACTAACTATGCGTATTCATTAAAAAGTTTTATGGAATTTGCCTTTCCTATTTTTTTACCTTTTTTTTTGCATAACTACCATGCTATTTACATATTTTATTTTTATGTGCTTATTTATGCAAAGTTTATTGCAAACATATGTATGTAGACATTTGTGCCTGAAAACAATCACACATGGGCATGAAATTGTTATTTCTTTTTTTTTTTTAGTTTTTTTGAGGTTAATAAAGAATCCTTTCATTTCACAAGAAATTCCTGATTGTCAGCGATTTTGATGGAAAGTAAAAAATGCGTAGAGCAATAAAGCAAACTTCTCCTTTATAACAAGGGATGATGGAAAATCATCCCATACAAATTTTAGCTTACTGAGAAATTTGCAAAGAACTTTAATGAATTTTACTTCCTGGTAGCAAGCTCTACTTCTGTGGCATATGCTTGAAGAAAAGCATCATAAGTGCACATATACATCGTCGTTTAAACCTAATAATCGCCTAAGTGGAACTTTCATAACCGCCTATGCCAAAATTGAGATTTGCTAAACTTTAATTTCCAGCGCACAGTCCTATCCGTCTATACCATAAATTTAGTCGCTGGCAAGCTCGTAAAGCTTTATATATTGCCTTCAAATGTCCGTTTCAGCTCTGAAGTCGTAGAGTTGGGCATCAGGAAATCAATGCTAATTTTTAACGCAAATGTCGCTTAGGCGGTTGTGAAAGTCTCACTTAGATGGTTATGAAGCTTCAACGGCGATACTTATGTTTGTTTTTCGAAGAATAAGAAATAGAAAATAGAGGCGTTAGTAATCTTAAAGCTTTTACAATACTCTTTTTTCAATTAGCTTATGTCTGTATTTATGACATTAGTTTAATGACAAAGCGTTTCCTTGTAAATCTTTTTACATGTACCTTCTTCTTCTTTCCATATCACATACTACTTTAACCACACTTAAAGCATGTATATTTCTATTTAAAGAAGCCACTGCTAATTGAATTGGTTCAAGGCCGTCCAAATGAGTATTAGGAATGAAGAACAATCCTGGCTTCCCTACATAATTTCCTATAACAAGTCAAGGTTCCTTTCTGAGCAATGAAACCTCTCAAAACATTTTTACATATTTACTGTTTTAATGCCCTACTAATGCCCCAACTTCACAACCATTCATTTGCAAAAACAAAAAAATTTAGTTACTAAATCGCCTCCCCAACATCAATTGACCGAATTTCACCGTCAACAACTCGAACAGCAAATCGAAATTTATCTCATTTTTAACTTTAGCAGCCAACACTTGCTGGCTAGTAAACTATTGAACTTTTAGCAATTTATTATATTGACTTAATGTTTTTTTTAGAGCAGACAAGACAAACTACGCGTATGTATGTATTATTTTGTCGGACAGACAACAAACGGCACCAAAAAGCAATGAAGACAGCACAAGCTGAATGTGCAAAAACAAGCGAATGAGTAAGAGAAAACCGACATACTTCGAAAGAAGAAAAAGTGCAATGGTTAACTTTTTCCGACAAACAGTCGGCAACGTGTGAAGTTTACTTAAGTAAGTAAGAATTTCATAAAAATGTGAAATAAAAAAAAGAAAAAAAGTGAAATGAAATGAAATTTGCCCCAAATTCTTGCCTTCAATCGTCGAAACCGTGCAGCTTCTTTGCAGCTCCTGTCTGTTACAGCTGGCTGCTCTTTATGCTGCGAGGTGTAAAAAATTCCTAAAAACATCTTCGCAATAAAAAGTCTGAACTTTTCCTTCTACCTTGCAAAATAGTTCAGATTCAGAGAATATTTGCAGTGCTGCATTGTAGATTTTTACCGTGTTCTATATAAAGCACACCCGCCGAAAATAAAGTTGATAAGTCAACTAATAACTCAGCGTAGTTAGATGCTTTGGCTGTCGCTGGAATTAAGCACTTCTTTTACTGGATGAGGCATGAAAAAGAGTTCTATTGCCGCATGGTAGAAGTAGAAACTATAGATTTATTACAGGAGTCTCTTTTGAAGTCTCTTCTTCGTTGATGAATGTTGAAAAGGTAACAACCTTTCCTTTCGAATCGAGAATTAGATCACTCTTCAGCAAAACCGAACCTTATCCAATTTTGTGGGTCATATTGTAGTTCCCATAGTGGATTTTTTCTGTCCATATAAAGCGAGGCAGCCTAATGGTTTTGCTCGAAAGTTCGCAGCAATGCTTATTGATTGCGTTGATATTAGTGAACGCAAAGGGCATTACACATCTACGGGCGCTCATTTCGTAGACTCGAATTACGAGTAAGAAAGTATTTGAAGATAAGTGTCAAAATTACGTGCATCAAAAATAAATTTATGGATTTCTAAACTCGTTTGCTAATTATATTTCACTTCAGCACATTAAAGTGTAGATAGTAAACTAGGTACTTAAATTAAGGACTTAAAGCAAAGAATCCCTTAACACCTAAATTTACATGCTACTTACCTGTACATGCGCTTTTGTTTCTCTTACTAATTATAAGCCGCTGTGTAGGCTTAACCGAACCAAGATTATCAATTATGTGCAAACGTATGTACCTACATATGTGTGTTTTCAAGTACTTAACTCACCAACCTAAAAGCTTTCGCTTACAACTACTGAATATGCGCTGCTCATCAATTATGAAGCAATGTGTTTTTATATTAAGTAGCAAATGCGCATACCCTGCAGAAAACGGAACTAGCCAATACATGCATGTACAAACCAGCCGCTTGTGGCAATCAACTAGCCCAAAACCTGCCACATTCCATATAAAAATATTGGTCCAATTAACATTGCAATATCCTAGCACAGGACCACATGGTCCATCGCTCCATCGCATCAAACTAGTTTAAAAACTAACTTGCCGTAGCTACTTTGCAAACCACCTACAAGAGGCTACTTTTTAAACTAGCTACGGCAAAGGAGTTAAAAATGTAAAATACTTCCTTAACTACTTCATTCTTGAGCTCTCAAGACCAATTTTATTTATTTTTTTTTTAAGGAAAAATTGATGTGAAAAATTAATATTTTTTGGTAGAAGTTATAGATCCATTTCGGAGACCACCACATCTCTTCAAGCAATTCTTTGTGGTAATTAGTAGAGCTTGTTTATCGGCTGGCTCATCCGATTAAATTTTAGTTTTGGTTTTTTTGGTCGTTTTTATTTTCATAACTACTTTACTCTTGAGCTCTCAAGACCAATTTTTTTTTTTTAACCCTAGAACCTTAACGATATTTCATACTACGTTATTACTAATGTACGTAAATTTTACGTAGTGATTATAATCCGCCTGATACAACTCTCATTATTCTCCATTTTGCAGCCGAAGTTGATTACACTGCTTTACAAACATTTAAATTGAATAAAATACCAAGAAATTCCTGATCTCAAAACTTTTTTTTTTTTAATTTTTTTATGGTTAAACATATGATGATGCGGAATTTTGAGGTTTTCTGGGTATCACTTCATTCAAAAGAATTTTTCTCTAAAGTTACAAGTGCGATAACCACAAGCAGTACCTCGTTCGAAAGGAAATTAAATTACGCTTCTAATAACATACAACTTGTAGCTGTCGAACAAAACCTCGCTGAGCGATAGCTGGTCAAACATTTTTTAATTTCTTGCGATTTTTTTTTTAATTTTTTTACTAATTTTTGTTCCAGGTCCAGAGATATAGGTCAAAACGTGGACCCGGATGACCCGGGAATTTTTTTGAGCAATATTGATATAAAAAGAAAGGCTTTGAGCAGGGATTTTACATGGAGCTGTACTCATTATGATTCCTAGGTCGGGTCCCCAGATATGGGTCCAAATGTGGACCCGGATGACCCCGGAACGTTTCTGAGCAATAATAATATAATATACTGTCGCGTTTTACAAAAATTACATGAGAATATTACACTTTCATATTAAATACCATATCCTATTTTTCGCTTATTACTAACTATACGTAAATTTTACGTACACGATTTTTTCGCTTATTACTAACTATACGTAAATTTTACGTATAGGGATTTGCGCCAATCGCTCTCACACCTTCAAATGACAACATTTGTTGTACTTTTATATTCGTGTATACGTAAAAATACATGCTGGAAGCACTGCCGGAGTTAGGTACCGTTACAGTATGATATACTTGTGCAATCACAATTTGAAAATTCTATATACGTAAAATTTACGTACATTATGGTTCTAGGGTTAAATATTTAGATTAATGCTTCTTGGCAACACTGTTAATAAACATCGTGCAGTGGTTACGATCATTAAAACCGATCTTCAAACACGAATCTACATACATACATATACGTGAACTGGCCCAATGATTGGCTACATGTGACAAGTTAGTAGCTAGTTGACTCTGGCACAAATGTACCAAGTAGTCCAACAATTTTTGCAGGGTAGATATACATGCATACATAGATACAATATATGCTTCTCCAAATAATTACGTACATAGATACATTTATAGCATAAGTAATTATGATTTGTGCATACATACATATTAGAGGTCGGAAACTATCGATAGTCAGCACCATCGATAGTGTACGATAGTTTTTTGCAAACTATCGATAGTATATCGATAGTTGACGACATTTTCGGGTGATTTGGGAGAGTCTACGGCTACGCTCACACTGTAACCGCCTTTTGCCGTCCGGCAGCAAACACATCCACAAACACATCTGTTTTAAATGAGCTCACCCGATTTCACCCGAATGTAAACAAACTTTGCAAACCTGTCCTGGTCTTATTCTTACCAATACATGAAAGTAATAGAAGATGATCCAATAAAACTTTTTTCAGTACATTGTTTTGTTTTATTTATTTATTAGCCATTTATTCTTGTTCAAAAAAATTAATATATTAACCAGAGGCCATAACAATTATAACAAATAAATATAAAAATCACTTGATAACAATTATTGAGCAATGGAAAAATTTTTCCATCATCAATAACAATTACTCAAAGATCGATATTTTTTCGATCAGATCATAATTGTTATGAGCAATTGATATTTTTTTCGATGTTCCATAACAATTTCTGGATGATCATCCCATAATTGTTATGAGCAATTTATATTTTTTTGATCTTCTATAACAATTACTGGATGATAGATATTTTTTAGATCAGTTCATAATTAATTAATACTCGACCAAATGATAGCCCTAGCCAAGCGCTTTCATTTGATACCCATTTTGCGGTGTTCGGTATTCTATATTCGTATTCCGTATCCATATTTATCCGCTTTTCCACAATTATGAGCTGAAGCAGTTATCGATAAATTTATCAAAATATATCGTAGTCCAAATAAAACCTGGGGCCATCCCCTTTCGTTTGATACCCATATTGTAGTGCAATTTTAATGTTTTTGGGCAATCACATTTTGACCGATAACTCAGTCATCGATAAATTTATCGAAATATATCGAAGTCCAAATGAAACCTGGGGTCATCCCCTTTCGTTTGATACCCATATTGTAGTGTAATTTTTAATGTTTTTGGGTAATCACATTTTAAACGACCATGCGACTAGAACGCATAGTCGTATTTACATATGTTGCTTTGACTACTTGCTAGTCAGCAATTCAAACCCTGCATGGAATAGTTACATAGTCACATTTCAAATTTTCAATAAACTATCGATAGTTCAAACGATAGTCGAAAACCATCGATAGTGTAAACGATGTTCAGAAACCATCGATAGTGACGATAGTGCCATCGATAGTTTCCGACCACTAATACATATGTATATACACACAGCTAAATATTTCTCATTTCACTTTTTAATGGCACAAATTCGCTGCACATCAAATGGGGTTAAAAGCGTGTTGTGCTTAACTACCCTGCAGGGAACTCAATAACTAGTGAGCAAAATTTCTAGTTCCGAACTAGCGAAAAGGTGTCAAAAATGAACTAGATCAATTGTAGTTAGACCCTCACCAGTTCAGAAGGAGTGAAAATTGAGTGACCATTTTAAGAGACACTTTAATTTGTAAGCAATTTCGAAATGACAAAAATTCTATGAAAATTTTTCGTTCGTTCAATTGACGTGGGCTTTGTATATTTCTGTAATTCTCAGATGTTTAGTGAAGCGTTTTATATAAAGTTTTCTATTTGTATCTTAACTTGTATGAAATGAAATGTTCCTCTAATTATGCTTTTCCGATCCCTCAGGCTTATTTTGAATTTTTTTTATTTTTTTAATTTCTTTTTTATTATTTTTGTAAATTTTTATTAAATAAATAAATAAATAAAATTAAAGTTAAAAAAAATAAAAATAAAAAAAAATGATCATCCGCCTCGACACCGACTGGATTGGAAACCGCGCTCGCTAGGTTGATTGCCGCACGCGTTAGCCAGTGTGCCATCGCGCCACTTGCATGAAGTGTGTGAAATGCTGCACTTATGCGGCAGATGTAAAACTGTAGAATTTGTATGTACTTGTAGCTAGTTCAGAAATATCGAAATTGTGCCAATAAACGAACTAGTGATAACTGTAGAATTTAGTACTAGTTCGGAACTATCGAAAATGTAGTGCAGAGGGTGACAATTGTCACCGCCTAGGACATCGCCGTGTTTAATTCGCCAGTTGATAACATGCAAAAAAGATTTAGCTCGCATTAGTAGTTGAGAAAAATGCACTAGAAGCGACCTAGTTCTGAACTAGAGATTTTCCCTACAGGGTATCCACATATCTATACACATGCAAATACACAAATTAACATTTACAACCATAAGCGCATAAACATTTGTGTGCATTTATCTTTATGTATGCACATCTCCATTTTGCAATCTACTTACTACATACATACATACATACTTGCTTTGGTAATTAGGCGCTCATTAAGCTTCTTATTGGTTGCTAAAGTGCACCGGTTTGCCGCATACCAGAAAAGCTAATCAAAAATTCCTTCAAGTGCATCTTAATGCAAAATGCTTTCTGTCATTCGTCTCCCATTACATTGCCCCACTAAAATTCGCACATACATTGGCATAGTTTTATCAAGCAGAAAGGGCGAAAAGCAGACTACTACATATGTAGATTAGATTGCTTACATGTATGTAACTGTAGCTGTGCATTTGTTATTGTGTGTGTATTTGTGTATGTTAGATGTCTGTTTTGTAGGTATGTTGTATGTCTTTGATGAAAACTCTATAATTGGGAAATGCTTCTTTGTAGCGCACAAATTAGCGGCAAACTTCAGCTGCTTCTTTTTAAGCTCTGCTGACATTACCAACTGGAAAATACTTAAGGAAAGAAGCAAATTTAGCTGTTGACACGGTTTGGATATAGAACACGTATTATGTATCGCTATCATCATCATTGAATCTGGCAGGCTAAAGTTTCGTACAAGTATTACATTATTCATGGTATATAAAAACAAATAGAGTCTGGAGCCTGCAATACAAACTGAACAGAGCTGATCTCTTGTCTGAGTCTATTTTGAGTAATTGAAAGAAATCAAAAGGTGCACATAAAATGAAATGTATAAAAGAGAAATTAAGTAAAAGTTGGTCACAAAATATGAATGCAAAACTTTTTTTATTTATTTGTATCTTAACCCAGCGAACATTCTCGGAGCCCTCATTATTTTAATATCCGAAATATGTGTAGAATCAGATAAGCGCGAATTTTAAATTTAATAAAACTCATTCAAAATATAAATATATTTGTTTAATTTTCTTCTAATTTACAATATTGGTCTACTTTTTACTGATAAACAATAACTTGTCTGTTTTTTTTTCTCTTCTAGGCTTATTCAAGGGATTAAATGAAGCAAAAAGGTAAGGCAATTAATTTAACTTCGCACTCTTTCTGTCCAAATCCCAATTTTCAAAGACCTAAATTATCAGAAATTGGATTTAAGCTCAATTCAGCGAATCTAGCAAAAGTCTACAATAAAGAAAGAAACTAGCTTAGCAAAATGTATTCAAAGTGTACACGCCTTTTTCTGCGCGTTTTCTGAAAAAAAATGGTGTCAATTAGTAACTTCAAGCTAAATACACACATTAAAATAGTTTTGATAGTTTCACGCTCTATATTAAGCTGTCTTTATTTCAATTTTTTCACATTTTATTAGTTCAATTACAACTATAAATAATGCTTGCAATTTCTTATGCATAGTACTTGCATGTAGAAGAGGTCGTGATATCATCCACAGACAACTAACAGAACTAATTGAGCGTGATGCAGAAAAACTGCAAGTCAATTAATATCATCACCCGCGAATTGAAGAAAATCAAAAAAAAAACGAAAAGCAGAACACTGTATTAAAGATACATATGTACATAATTTTATGTACATACATATGTACATCTCAATTCCTTTTCAATTTACCATAAGTTTTTGCAATCTTTTTAAACAAAGAACGCACATCCAAGTTGATTTCATCTTCTAGCATCTTCCTGTTCTTCTTTTCGTTTGTTACTTCATGTAGTTGTTGTTGTTGCTCCATTTATTACTCATTTAAAATGCGAATTCGTTTTTATTTCAGTTATTTGTCTTAATTTCGTAGTTTTTGATATGCAATATCTTCGCCACGAACGTCAGCAGTGAATCTTGTGAATTATTGCGAGTTAAACGATGAGTACTTTTATGTATTTACATACATAAATGGAGCAGCTGTCAGTTCTCTGGCGTATTATTTTTTTTTACAAATGTCACTTTTACTTGTCTGTGCAATTAATTTGTTTTCTCATTAGAAAAACATTTCACTGTTTCATAAAATAACATCAACAGTCGATCTCAGAAAACACTGTCTATAAGTCTAATGCTAGAGAAATTATGGAAACTACATTAAATAGCCGGTATATTTAATTCTCTAATTGACAGCGTGGTAAGCAATTTACACTAGAATTCGATTGGAATTTGCTAGAAGAAAAAGCCGGTAACATAGCGTTATTATAATACAACCTCCATTGTAACATCCGAAAATTTGCGCCTAAAATCATTCTAGAAAAATAGCGCAAATACACCACAAACCAACAAACAATAGTTCAGTTGCCTACCAATAGCAAGTACGGTAATTCTCAACCATTTTCTCACTGCTGGCATATAAAAGGGCAGAAGTGGATAGTTCGAATCAGTCTCCGTTGGTAAGACGGCGAGAGCGTACACCTCTAAGGCCTAATAAGCCTTTCGCTAGCTAGCTTGGTGGATGAGTTTCTCCGTAGCTTATAGCTGCAGTCAATAGGGTTCACTAACATCGCCTCCCCCCCCCCCTCCCCCCCTCATCAACGCTAGTCGCCCACTGCAACTACGACCACCTCTATAAGCCTCTCCTTCTCTCTTATTTCACTCTTTTTCGTTAGCTGCCCTCTCGCAACACTTCAGGCCGTGTGTATGTGTTCGGTATTAACTAATAAATATTGTGTTCTGATTTAGTGGGGGTTTGTGGACCTCTACGTGATCTTGGATAGACTGAGCGTTAACGCAGCCTGCGACAAAACCCATCTCATAAGCCAAATATCAATGTCTATGAAATAAATTTACCTATGTATATGTTATTAAATCTATATATCGACGGCTGAGAATAAGATCGCCCTATTTCAAAAATTGTTACAAAAACGCCCTATTTCAGAATTTATTTCAATAACGTCCTATTTCAGACAATTATACAAAAACGCCCTATTTCGAAAAATATATGGAATTTTCTCAGAAATTGGACGTTTTTGAAGCAAATTCTGATATAGGACGTTATTGAAACAATTTTTCAAATAGGGCGTTTTTGAAACAAAATCTGAAATAGGACGTTATTCAAACAATTTTCCATATAGGGCGTTTTTGAAACAATTTTTGAAATAGGGCGATTCTCAGCCGTCGATATGTATTTAAAAAATCATTTAAAACTATACACAGCTTTGTTTTTCATTTCAATTTGGCTAATTCTTATTAGAATAACATTTTAGAACTCGAATTAAAAAGAAGAAGAAGAAGAAGAAGAAGAAGAAAGAGAAGAACAACAACAAGAAGACATTTTAAGATGTTTTCACTATTCAAAAGGAACAAAAATTGCTTTACTTCCATTGAAATTTTGCTTTTCAAGCAGTGAAACCTTTAACTTCTTCGTCATCTATATCCCTTATGCATATATTCCTTAATTACTGAACTTTTGTGTTCATGCACCAGACTTTAGTCTTAGAATTTATAATAGTTAAGAAAAAATAACGCTTAATTTCTCTTTTTCTTTTTCTCTAGCCATTTGCTTTAATTAATTCTATGCAAAAATTATAACTTAAGCGACGCGACGACTAAGACTTAAACTATATTTTTCAAATGCACAATTTACAGCAAGCAATTGCAAGTCAGCTTTTTCCCTCTTTTCCATTTTTTATTTATTTTTATTTTCATATTAATTTTTTTCGTTTTTTTCATCTCAGAGTTCTGGAAACTGAATGGTATCAGTGGCGTAGCTAGAGAATTTCTCGGGGGGGGGGGGGGTCACAGCCAATATAAAAAATTTACCAAAATTAAAATTACCAAAAAAAAACTACATTTTTTTTACAAATGATAAAAATCGCTAGCTTAGAATGCAAATTGTGTAAGTCCTTTTTTAAAACTTTGTAGGAGAGACAAAAAACAAAAAAGAAAAAAAAATTCGAAATGAAAAAAAAATTCTGTTCATATAAATATTTTGGACTTACACAATTCTTTTCGCTTTTTGGAATTAAACAATTTGCGTATCACTGAATAACAACGAGTAGAAATATGACAAGTATCTCAGACTTGTTTAGCGCGGTGCGTATTTGATTTTTCTAGCGTTCTACATAAAAATACACTTTTTCATAAAAGTGGACTTACACAGTTTGCACTCTAAGCTAGCGAAATGTAATTTTTTCAGACTATAATTTAACATTTTAGTACACAAATATCGCTTATAATACATATATCAAACTCTTAAGGCCCTTGGCCACTTAAAATCTGGAATGTTAAGAAGTGTATACATATGTGTGTGTGTCGGGTGATTGACGCAAATATCTAAAAGATTTGATTCTCATCAACGCGAGCCCGAACAAGAACGTGTAGCACGACGACTGCCGATTGTACTAACACACACAAAAAAACTCACACATACACACTGCTTGACATGCCAGATTGCCAGTTGCCAAGGGCCTTTAACTATACTTCAAAAGTAAGTCTCATATTCTCTTCTGGAAATCAACGCGCATAGGTAGATTTTCAAGTTTTATGCGCCCAAAATTGAATTTTGTAAAATTGTTACAATTACAGAAAAAAAAACATACCCACATATTGGAAATAGAATGGGGAACAATAATTCATCGCTTTTTTTCCGACCCCATGCTCTGCACTTGCCCCAGATGGTCGTAACTTAGCATATCTAAAGTTAATTTTTTTGTTTTTTTCTTACATATTTTTAAGTGCTAGTTTCAACTTGAATATTTATTATTTAAAGCATTTCATTTAAGTAATCGTGATGAATCCTAAAAGTTCAAGTAATTATTAACACTCTTCAATAATATCCTTGGTTTCCAATAATTCTAAGTTTATAGTTTTAAGCTTTTAAAGTTGGGATATTTAAAAAAAAATTATCACTCTTTTTCATGTTAAAAATTGGTTTTGTTATGTTGCTCTGTCAGACTCAGTCAAATTAACCCTCGGACATGATATCTAGTACAATTAGTAGTTAGCCGACAAAAAATTACGTCGCACAAAGCCGCACTTCACTACTAGATACAGGGTTTTTCATATGTACCTACAATAATTTTCTTTTTGTGCTTTATATTTAATTTTAATTTATATTTCTAACGCATATCTTGGTTAATGTAGGTGATGCTCGAAAGTAACCCAGATATTTAGCAGCGGTTATTGTTAACTTTTTAGGCAGTATTTTTAGTATTTCCAGTTTTTCAAAGTTAAGGAAGTACTTATCATAAAAAGAGGCTAAGAATTATAAAGCTACATTTTTTAGAAGATTTTTGAGTATGCAATTTTGCAGCTCATTCAATTGTAATATAATCGTATGCAAAATTCAACTTTTTGAAAAATTTCATTGGCTTTTCGGAAATTTTAATTGGAACGGTCTCACGTACGTATAACGCAAACACCCTACAGAAAAAAATTACTAAAATCGACGGAAATTTTTACAGCATTGAGAATAGCAATTTTTACACTAAAATTGGTTGGCTACATAACAGTACACTTAGAAATCTCATCAAAATCTTCTATAAATTCTGGCCGCGCTTTGAAATTGTTAATCCACTTTTAGAAATTTCTACGATTTTTCGGATTTTTCCATAAGCTTAGAAATCCTGCTTAAGGCGATTTTTATTGAAAAATTGTTTAAATTTTTAAACGAAAATAAGAGAGTCAAATTTTCGACAGAACTGTTTGAAATAAATTTAAAAACTCTGGCGTATGATTTTTTTTTGAGTCACTGTATATATTTTTCAATAAAATCGACTTTTAACTAGAGCCCTAGATACCCCGGTATCGAGCAATTCGATCTGATCGTTTTTGTTTGAAGCCCGTTTGTTGTTCAAATGCCCGTACAAACATTCGAGCATTCGAGCTTACAAACCGTCGCACAATGGGTGATTGCGGCCAAAAATAAATTCAAAATTAAAGTATGAGTAAAACCATTTTTTTAAACAGAGATAGACAGATACATCAAATTGTAATAAAAAAGCTTATATAAAAATTTTTGAGTATCTTTTCGTTTAGCCGTACAGGGTGCCCAAAGTTGAGCAAAAAATAGGTCCTTTTATTTCTCAATGAACACACCTCATACAAAACGCTCTTTCTCATTTAACTGTTAACCTACATACACGAATGATACATCGTTACATAGATAATGATTTTCTCTTTCAGAAAAAATAACTTAGTTGTAAATAGCGCTCACTGTTGAATTTATATGAATTTTCAAATATTCACAAAAAATGTCGATGATAAAAAAATTTTCCTCGACTTTGAATAAAAAATAAAAAAAAACAAAAAACATTACCTCCTCAATTTTTTTTTATGCTTTGAAATAATATATTCTTAATCAAACTGCATTTTCACTTTAAAAATCCACTTGCTCCATTTGCTTTTATAATTTTTTTCCCATCTGCCTAAAACTGTGTTTTTGTAAATGCATTAATTATGTTACTTTTGACATTATGAAAAACGTGTATATTTAGGCGACTAATCGAATATTTCTCTATCGTCTTTCAGCAAATGGTCCATACTTTAAAATTATGGGGTAATTTTTTTTATCAGCGTTAATTGTTATCTTTGGCAGCTTTTTTATTTTAGAATATAAAAAAAAAAATTGTTAAAATTGTAAAATTTTAAAATGAAATTAAAAAAAAACAAAAAATATTACCTCCTCAGTTTTTTAATATTTGATGCTCCTGAATGTCCTTTAAAAACTGGCGAAAAAATTTTAAAAATTCGTTTGCTCCATTTTGTTTTATGAACATTTTTATGGAAGGTGTTTTTTGAGTTTTGGTACATTTTTCCCATACAAAATGCCCAGAAGTATGCTTCAAAAAGTTTAAATTTTTTTGTATGGGGAATATTTGTCAAAATGGTGAAACTTAAATATCGATATTTCCAATTCTAATTAAGATATTCGAAGAAACTAAACGCTGTTTTCAAGGGTAATGATTGTGCTTTCAACTGGTTAAATCGAATTTGAGTGGAAAGTAATTATATAAAAGATATTAAGCAGGGAATAGAGCCAAAAAACGTGTTTTTTTCCTATTTGGGCATGAATATCTCAGAAACTAGAAACAATTTAGAAAATCTGACTCCAGACTCAGGTTTATCACACTGAAATCCTTTAGAAAAGTGTAATTTCATTTCCGGTATAAAATTTTTTTGAAATGCGATTTTTTTGTATGAAAGTTTTATGATAAATGCTTATAACATACTTAAAAGTGCATATATTTTTAATTTAAAAACGGTGAAGTGCTTTACCCTTTTTCCAAAATGATTACCGCATTTGATTTATATTTCAAAAATGTATACACTAATCAAAATGGAGCATTTTAGCTATAATAGTTAGGAAAATGCTGAAATTTCAAAAATACCGTTATATGGGAGGTGGGCGTATTTGTGGGTGGATTTTGTTCAAATTTTCACAGTTTACTAACTTCAACCAAAAAAGCTTAAGTTCCGAGTTTCAAGATTCTAGCTTAATTATTACTATTTTTGGCCGCGTTTGTATGGAGGTGCCCCCACTGTGCGTCGCCCGGATAAATTAGTGTCGTATGTGAATTTTGGGCCGAATTGAGTTAATAATACAGTTATACTAAACTAATCAAGATCTTTCGAATGACGTTATCCGTTTTTTGCTATCTCCTTTAGTTTAAGAGATATTGAGCAGAATTTTTTCGTTTGTGCAAGGTCGCAAGCGATTTCGTCTAATTTCCAATGTGCTTTTAATTGCTGTCAATTATTTAATTTATTTACTTTTATGAGAAATCAAATACAATATTTAACTAATTTTAAAAGTCTTTAATTTATTTCAAATTGGGAACACATTTTGTCGTACGTCATACAAATTTCCTGCAAAAATGTTGCTAAAGGTAACATACGACAAAATTTTACTGAAGAAAATCCTTTATAAATTCAAAAATAATAAACAATGTATAAAAAAATTAAAATAATTTAAGAATTTTGTGGCCTAGTAGTGTTCTGCCAGACTTTGGAGAAAAACTAATCAGAAGTTTTGGAGAAATACAATTCCAAACTTCAAACCTGTTTTTTCAAAAGTCTTCAAATGTAATATACGACATTAATTTATCCGGGCGACGAAACAAAAAAAAATGTGTATCGGAAAAACAAAAATAAAAAAACTACATACATATGTATAAAGAAAAAAAAAAAAATAATAAACAAAAGAAAAAAACAAACTTCAAAATACCCGAATTGTTCAAATGCCCGTACAAACATACGGGTAATAAACAAACAAACAACTCTTCGAGCATTTGAACAACAACTGTTCGGGCAACTCGAAAATGTTCCAAAAAAAATCGAGAGCTCTACTTTTAACACAAATTATTAAAATTTTGCATTAAACAAGCAATTTGGAATAGATGTACACAATAAAATATTTCTACCTATGTGCTGCGGTTATAAATAATAATTTTCTTATATAATTTAGTTTTTTAATATTCCATTTTGACAGACATTAAGTAAAATCTCAAGTTCAGATACTCTTATACATTGCATATTTATTCCAATTGTAGTTTATACTAATATTATTTGATTAAGATGATAAGTAATTGAAAGAAAACTTGAAATTTAAATAATTGGCGTTACTTTTCTGTTATTAGCATGTTAATAACAGCAATACCGTATAATAATTGTAGCGTTTGTTGAGCCGTAGGGAAGTGCAGGAACCGTAGGAATTTTACCACAAAAGAGCGAATATAAGTACAAAGAATGTAAATTGTGGTAAAATTCCTGCGGTTCTTGTACTTTCCTACGGCTCAACAAACGCTAGAATTTTAAGTAATACTTCGTGAAAAAGCGCTAAATTTCGAATTACCAATTTCGAAAAATTACTATTCTCATTGATTTTTTCCTGAAAAAGAAATGTATGCTAATAAAGTCAGAGATGGTTTTATGGTCAAAACGAATCTTTCGGGGGGGAGGGGGGTTTGTCCCCAAAACCCCCCCGTTACTACGCCACTGAATGGTATTAATACTTTTTATCCGCCAAGCGGCATGATGCTTCTGCTTTTTCTTGTTGCTCGTTTTTGTTGCTCTTCCAACCAGTGTCCACTTTGTATCGCATTGCTCTAGATTAAAATTATTGTAGACTTTGTCGGTTTGTTTGTTGTTGTTGTAGTAGTTTTTGTTGTTGCATTTATTTGTTGAATTGATGCAGCAAATATTGTTATCATATCAACAACTACTGCAACTTTTAAATAGTTTTTGTTGTTGTTGTTTGTATGAACATTGGAAAATGGTTGGCGAAAGAAGTCAAAAAAGAAAAAAAAAAAAACTTTGTTGGTGGCAGCAATAAAGCAATGATGGCAGTAGATGGAAGCGAAAAGAAAAGTATAAAATGATAAGTGGAGGTTGACCTTTTTTATTTGCTAAAGAAATTAGCAGAAAATGTAATTTATTTACATATTTATTTATATTGTATACTTTATACATTAGAGTGACCACAAAACATATGGGATTTGCAAAAGTATTGAATTTTTTCGCTCCCCGCGCATTTTTTAATAGCTTGACAATAGAAAATAAGATCTGCATAAAAATCTGACCACCTGTAGTGGGAAATAGCCACGCGCATTTGACCTAAAGTTCAAAAATTGACCTAAAAATTATGCATGGCTTTAGAGACCAATATCTCTTTAAACAATGATATAATGTGATAATCATTTGTATACAAAATGAAACTGGGAACATATTCTCCATATGATATGTATACCTACAGTTATCCTTTCAGGACATATTGAGTCCTTAAAGTGCAATTTAAATTTTTTTTTGTTTTTTTTTTTTTTATTTTATTTTTTTTATGATGTGTAAAACTACTTTAAATAACCTATTAAATGATGTATAGTTTATACAATTCTCTAGTTTTTAAATATTTATTTTTTCCTCTTTAACAAACAAAAAAATTTAAATTTCACTTCAAGGACTCAATATGTCCTGAAAGGATAACGGTAGGTATAAATATCATATGGAGAATATGTTCCCAGTTTAATTTTGTGTAAAAACGATTATTACATTATTTCTCCGAAAAACATTGTTTAAAGAGATATTGGTCTCTAAAGCCATGCATAATTTTTAGGTCAATTTTTGAACTTTAGGTCAAATGTGCGTGGCTATTTCCCACTACAGATGGTCAGATTTTTATGCAGAACTTATTTTCTATTGTCAAGCTATCAGAAAATGCGCGGGGAGCAAACAAAATCAGCACTTTTGCATTTGTGGTCAGTCTAGTATACATATATGCAAATATTCATAAATATGTATTATGCTTTTGGGTTGGCTTTTACTTTTGTTGCTTTCTTTTGGTTTGTAATTCTACTTTTACTTTTCATTTATTCGTATGAGTTCTTTTGTTGTATCAATTTCATGGTACTTGCCCCAGAACCGTGTGTAAATAAAATTTGTGAAGCAAATTGGCAGAATAAGGACAGAGAAAAGGAATATCTTTACAGGTATCTTACATATACATAAGTTACTTTAAATATATTTCAGGTAGAGTTGAACCATCACCTATAACGCCCATCATTAGCTATTCAAGCTTTAGTTCCAAAACGTCCTTATTTTTGCTGTCAAATTGCTTTCTCTTATACAATACTCTAAAATTCTATGCTCAGGCTTTAAAGTTCCCTTCAACTTTTATTTTTTCACTTTAAATTAATTTTCCTCGCCTTTCTTCTCCATATATTCCAGCTCATGCCTAACCTTTCGAATTTGTTTTATTATTTTATTATTAGCATTTTTAGCTTTTGTTTTTATGCTTTTGCTTTTAAAAACTTTTCGCTTAACCCGTGTAATAGAAGTTAAAGAGCGCAGACACTGCAAAAAAAAAAAACAAAAAATAAATTAAATAAGTAGGCTTGTGCGAAGTTCGGTGAAAAGTTTTTGATGAATTTTAGTGGAAAAATACTTTATATGCATAATCAATTATTCGCTGTTACTGAGTTCCAGTGAATTTTAGTAAAGGGAATTCGTTAGAAAGTCGACACTGAATGGATATAACTCAGAGCGAGTTGCCGTTCTTTTAGTCAAGACACTCGCTATAAAGAAATCTCGCATAGCAGCGAACTGCTTTGATTTCGTACTCGTTTACACTCAAGAGTGCCTTTCAAGAAATTGACTCGTTCGTTCTTCTATAGTGGAGAGAAGACTAACTGTAATCATACCAAATGCGCCGATAGAAACGTGAGTACTTAGAAAACATGACGGTTGAATAGACGAGCTACAAAAATCGTTGACCGGTAGGTATCAACAGTGGGCATGGTGTTCAAAAGTAAAAGTTTCAAGTAAAAGTGCATAGCGAGGAAGCACCTACTAAAGCAGAAATGGAGGAAACTTCGGACCCTTGTGGGGTGATTACAGAACACAATCCATGGGGACAGCACATTTCATTCATTGGCATCATCAAGAGTTTATTATGCCTATCTTGTCTGGAGGAGGACGACAACGACAGCACAGAGTATTTTCTCTGCACCTTTTCGGCTTTCAATAGATTAAGATTGTGCATTCTCGGGTCGGATATTTTAAGAATGACGGATGCACATTCTCTACCACTTCACAAACTTCTCAGATTTATTAAAGAACCTAGAATATTTGCAGAGGAACTCTGATTCCACTATCCCACCTTTTCCCTACATCCTGGTCTAATGCCTTAGCGCATATGAAATACAAAGTTTTTCCCGGTGTAATACAATTCCATTCCATTCCATTCCAAGCACCTGCCAATGTTAGAAATTTAAAGACTTAATTGTAAAAATACTTTTTTTGTAAAAAGTGGTAATCACAGCCAATTATGCCGAAGTCCACAGTATTCACATACACAAATGAACTCAATCGATTATGCATTCGCAAGATTGGTTATTGTATCCGCTGTGGTTGGAATCATGCAAACAGCTGATTCCCAAACAGTTTTAGGTGACTGCATAGCGGTATCCTAAAGTGCGCCGTAAATGGCAAAAGTTAAGTATTTCTTAAAAGATTATTTTACAGTGTGTTCTTGTAAAAATTTATTCTCTTTTATGACTATTTCTTTTGAGTAAGATACGTTTTTACGTCCATATATAGTTTAAAATTTAGCAATAACGCTCTGACCATCGTTGAATCATGATTAGAGTTTCTGTTCTGTTCACTTTTTCACGATTTACTGGCAACTTCAGTGCGGTTAGCAGGACGTTTTTTTAAATGGAACTGTTTTTTTGCGGTAAAGCAAGCAATATTCATTCACGAGTGTATCCTTGGCAGACAACTATACTGATGCTGCATTTGTGCTAGCCAATTAGCTTCTAATTTTACAAACTGGTAAGGGAAGTAGAAAATGTGGCTAACCGCGGCAGGTGGTGCAACAGGCTTCATATACATAAATACAGACATACATACACACATAAATACATATGTATACTTTTATTAGGAAAAAAGCGAATGACAAAGTTTTGAACAAAAAAAAAACAAAAAAGCAAACGCGTTATTGCGTAAAAAAGCATCAGAATCAAGGCTATGTTTTAAATTAAAGTATGAACAAAAACAAAACAGAAAATTAAAAAAAAAAAAAAAAACGAAATAAACAAACACCGACAACTGTCAGACAAGCTCAAATGCGAAAAGTTTAACCACTCTTTTCGAGCAGCAAAAAGTTAAAAGTCACTGCTTTTTTTTTGCTTTTTTTTGTGCTCATTCATGTATACATATCTACTCATTTTCTGTGCATTTTTCTGCTTTTTAATGGTTTTGCTTTTATTTGCTGTTTATGATTTTTTGCTTGATTATGATTTTGTATGTTTTCTTTATTTTTTATTTTTTTTTTTTTGTGTTTTGCCGCAGAAATTCATGAAACTTTTTAAAACTCGTTTTAAATCGGAAAACCTAATTATTTTGTTTTTTTTTTGGTTTTGTTTCGCATTCACTCTAATTATATGTTTTTAATATTTTATAGCGAAATTTGCTGTGTTTTCATTTTGACTTGGTCTAGACAATTTAAAACAATTTACTTACGAGTACCTTTGGTAGATGAATTTGGTTATATAAAAAGGGAAAAATGAGTACTTTTTAGAATATTTGAGAGAATTCGATAAAAAAAAAGTGTTTGCAAGAAAACCCTGATATTGAAAACATTATACATAGAGGGAGCAGTTGAACCAGTAGTGAAGTCGAAGTCATTCACTTTCTGATATCTGTTTGTGTTAAATGGAAACCATTCTTCGAGCCATCTGACTCGAAAACAGCTTTAACAAAATTTTTTTTGCATATTTCAAGGCGTACCTATTTTTTTTTTTAATTTTATTCCCTGTGTTCTGAATTGTATTAAAAATTAGTCTCAGAATACCCCTAGTGAGATTGAGCGACAATGGATACAGGTATCTCGGAGCGACCAGTGGTCGTAGCAGCAGAGGGTGACTAGCGTGGGTGAGAGGGAAGTAGTACCAGGCGTATGACAGCGGAGAGATGGTATTGGTGACGACGTAACTCCTATAAACTGCGGGTATAACCTACGGAAACTCCGGTTAGTATACCTACTGGCTCTCATTCTGGACGCCCCCGCCACCATGGTTACACACTACTGGAAGGTGCTGAATGTAGGGCGGAGCTGTACCAGCCTTAGCCTGTAGGTCAGTTAGTGGACTGAGGGGAGTTGTTCCCGAACAGCACAACGATTTCCCCTTGGTCATCTCAACTGGTACACAGCCAGAGCCAGGGCCAAGTGGAGGAGTGTTGGGTGTCATAAAGACTGCGTGGCTGCCATCACTTAGCCGAGGAAACGGGGGAAAATATGCCTAAGAGGTTTTAGCAGGTTTCCCTCGCCAATTAATGGATGATTAGCGCCATGACGACACCTCATACAACACGAAGCCAACTAGCGGGAGGTTATACGCCTTAGAGGCGTCGACTCTGGCTGACTTACCTATGGAGACTGATTCGAAATTGACTGTTTCGGCCTTTTTATATGGCAGCAGTGATAAAACGGTCGAGAATTACAGTGCTTGTTTGCTATTGATCGGCAACGAAATGCTATTGGTTGTTGGCGGTGTATTTGCGCTATTTTCATAGAGGGCTTTTAGGAGTAAGTTGTCGGATTTTACAGTGGGGAGTGTTATTCTTCAGCGTCTTTTTTCATTCTGGCGCATATTAGCCGAAACCAAATTTGAAAAGGGTTGACGGAAAATCGTTCCACAATACATCAAACCAATAGAACTTTCGTGATTTCCTAATTTCACACTTCAGCAATTGTGTAGCCACAAATGAATGCACTAATTTCTCACCAATGCAATGTCTAATGGTATCAAAATAAAATTGCACTGACCAAGCAAGATGATTATATAAAAGAAAACTGAATTTTCTTTACTAAAATCACCACTTCTGGTTTTCGAATACTCTAAAGAAAAAAAAAAAAAGAAAACGCCTACAGCAAAGCCGTGCCTACTAATTTAACAAATGCCTACTCGCGCTCACGTTCGCTCAAATTGAGGACAAAGGTAAAGCCAAAGCTTTGGCGCAAGCATGTCAATAATGACGACGCAAAAGTTATGCATACACCCACATACATACATATTTACATACATATGTGTACGGGTATCTTTTTATGTGCATGCGTGTGCGAGTATAAGGTGGCATGCCACACATTTTTAAAAGCATTTTGTAATTATAGTAAAATGCATTCACACGGCGCACAAACTGAACTGAACTGAACACGGCGAACGCGACGTGGATAATGATTTGCCGTAACACACACACACAAATCCCAAAGGATGCAAAAAATAGAGCGCCAAACTCAAATTAGAACTTGCAACTAAAAGAGTGTAACTGGCATGTGTGTCGTGCAGCTGCCGAACGAACAATTTTAACTAAGAAAAAAAGGAAAATTATGTTTAATAACGGTGTAATGGTGAAATCACGAACGTTTTAGTGTGGCAACGGCGACGGCGACAGCGACGAAAATGGCGACTGTTGAAAGCCTTTAAATTTATTAAAATTCACTTTTAATAGCTTATTTGCATGCGAGACGGAAAGAGAATTACCTCAGGGAAGTACACATATACATACGTACATACATACTCATACTAATAGATATAAATACATACATATATACATAGATAGGAATGTATTAGAGACTGTCATAAGTAAGTATTGTGTGGGAAGGAGTACATACCCTGTAAAAAAGTGTGCGACGAGTCTCTAAAAAGATTTGTCCGGGAGCGCTCTCTTTCGGGTACAATTAGTCTACAATTGTTCCCAATTGTACCCGAACGGGTACATATGTATACTAATTGTAGACGAATTGTACCCGAAAGGGTATCAAACGGGTACAATTAGTCGCACAAATGGATGTGTCGCATTTGCTACCTGTTCGGGTACAAAACGGGTACAATTGTGCGCTTTTGCTACCCGTTCGGGTACAAACTGGGTACAATTAGTCTCTTCATAGGACATGCTCAAACAAAAGAGAACACTTCAACCCATATAAAGAGATACAAATGGGTAGTAATCGCATGCTCCCTTGCGAGTTGTCCCGGATGTATCCCGGAGTGATCGCATTTTTTGCAGGGTAGTTAAAAAATTTGCGCAGCAATAGGAAAGGTGAAAGGCCACACGACAACAAGGAATAACAACAACAAAGAACTGACAACTGACAGAGGTACATACATAAGACTTTTTTCTTACAAATATGCTTTTGACAAAGGTAAATTACAGGTAGCAGTGGCGGACGCTTCCGACAAGCCGAAAAGCCCGACTTGCTTAAATATTTTCGTTCATTTCATTTTATGAATTTCTTTAAAAACTGATTATTTCACGCTTGAAATGTGTTTACTATTTAAGTTTTCCAATGTATTTACTACTTAAGCTCTCATAGCGCCTTAGCCCAGCAACGTGTATTACGTGTGTACAGCCTAGGTTGGTGAGCATGCTTTAACAGACCCACACATGGGCTTTTATGAGGCTAATGGCTATGGTTCATGCATACGCTTGTCCAGCCAATTTATGACAGGGTCGCCACTGACAAGTAGTAAGTAAGGACTTTGGATTTGCTATGGTAAAGGAGACTTGAGAAGCCTGAAATCTGAAATTGTATTTGGTTGCTCAGAGTATATCAATTTCTGACAAAGAGGTCCTTCGGCTTGGTCTGGAAATTAGTGACTGGCCTACGCGGAGCCTTTCCAGAAGACGAAAGCGTAGCGAATCTACGTCATTTTCATTGCAGATGTTCAATATTTAATGCTTAATTTTTAAACTCCTTTAATAAAACAGCGCAGTTGGGTATAAATTAAAAAAGAAAAATAAACTATATGGAAATGAATTTTATAACGTGAGTACATTTAATAAGTGAAATATTTCAGTCATATACGGCCTTACAAAGACATCACAAAATATAAATAAAATATCATTGGCATAATATTAGCTTACATAAGGCATAATAAATAGGTGGGTTGTTGGACGGGACACAGCAGTGGCACAGAAGATGTATGATGAGCTGTTATGGCATATTTATACTCAGCTGTACTAGTACACAGAGTATTATAGTTTTGATTTCCTAACGGTGGATTGTAACAGAGTGAAATATTCGAGATAGACTTATATATATCAAAATGATCAGGGTGAAAAGAGAAATCGATTGAGCCATGTCCGTCCGTCTGTCCGTCTGTCCGCCTGTGCGCACGATAACTCGCGCAAAAATTGAGATATTTTGATGAAATTTGAAATGTAAGTTGGTATCAAGACAGGAACGGATGGTATTGAAAATGGGCGAAATCGGACCATGACCACGCCCACCTCCCCTATATAGTAAAAATCGGAAATTTTTTATCTCAGTCACTAATAGAGCTAGAGTGATAAAATTTCACACACGTATTGAGCTCAGGCCCTTATGAAGAAATATGGTAAAATTTTGGAAAATGGGCGGTGCCACGCCCACTTATTGAGGGTCAAACATGGAAAGTTTTATATGTCATAACTCAGAAACGGTTGAAGATATATCGATGAAATTTGGTAGGCGTGATATACTTACTTAGGCAAATGTTTGGACGAAAAATTGCCAAAATCGGTTGACGACCACGCCCACTTTTATATATGGGTATTATAAAGTGACCTAATAAAAACATTTTAAGCGATATCTCAGTCAAATATAAAGATATATCATTGAAATTTTATGGAAGGTGTCCAACTATGGACATAAAACAAAAAATACAAAAATTTTGGAAAATGTGCGTGGCACCGCCTCCTTTTAGAAGCAGGAATATACGAGATTTCTGAGCCCATAACTCGACAAACAATCGATACATTATGACGAAACTTGGTGTATACACTTTCACTACTTGTAGTAATACATGTTCAAAATTTTAGCGAAATCGGTTGACGACCACGCCCACTTTTATATATGGGTATTATAAAGTGGCCTAATAAAAACATTTTAAGCGATATCTTTGTCAAATATAAAGATCATTCAGTGAAATTTTGTGGCACGAGTTCTACAATAGATCGGAAACAAAAAATAGAAAAATTTCGGAAAATGGGCGTGGCACCGCCTCTTTTCAGACAAAGGAATCAACGAGATTTCGGAGCCCATAACTCGACAAATAATTGAGATATTATGACGAAACTTGGTTTATACACTTTTATAACTTGTGTTAATAGACACGCAAAAATTTATTGAAATCGGTTTATGACCACGCCTACTTTTTAACAAAGATATTTCTGGAACACCCTTTGGGAATTTGTAACGTGACATCTTTGTAACAGGAAGTCATAAAGGGATGAAATTTTGCACAAAGAATAATATTCATAAGCTTAGTTGGATGACTGATAAAAATTTAGAAAATGGGCGTGGCTACGCCCACTTTATGCAGCACTCGCTTTATATAAAGTACACCGTGTTTCCATCAAAGGCAAACAAACATTTAAAGCATACAGCTGAGTATCTAATGTTCGATTCCACTCGAACTTAGGCTTCCTTACTTGTTTCCTTTAAAATTGCCCTTGCACAACGTTGATGGCTGTTGCTGCTGTTTTAGGTTGCTTGTGCTGCTTTTATGTGCCTTGAACACGCGTCTCCTAAGACAAATTTGAGGCTGAAGCGCGCTGTTTTTAAACCTGACGCAACATGGGAAATTGGAAGAAAAATAAAAAGGAAGAAGAAGAGGAGAAATAACAAAACAAATAACAGCCACAACGCCAAAGCTCAGCTCTTAATGCGTGTGTTTTTTTTTCATTGGTTTTTTTTTTTGTTGCTGTTGGTTTTGTTTTTGCTGTTGCTGTCGCTGTTTCGTTGCTCGTGTTGTTGTCATAAAGTCGGCAATGTCATGTTTGCGTCATGCTTTGTGGCTTGACGTCGTTTTACCTTGCTGCTAATTTGCTTTGCTCGCATGTTCCGAGCAATTTTTTTATTTTTTTTTTTTATTTTTTTCCTTATTTTTTGCCTTGCATGAATTTGCACAGACCAACAGGTACTCGTGGTGCTTATTTGTTTATTTTTATTTATTTTATTTTCCATTTTTTTTTTTCAATTTATTATTTTCTTTGTTTTTATATTTTTTAATATTATTTCTCGGTTTATTACATACATTCGTTTATTTCATGTTAAACATATACATACATACTTATATTTGCTTTAGTTACTTTGACATTTGTAACTCACGGCAAAAAGAAAATATTTGATCTTGTAATCTCGTATGCTCTGCGTAACTATGCCTATTGTGTGGGTTGTTGCGCGGTTGTTTGGTTTATACTTTTCCAAGAACATTTTTATTTAAAATTCATATACTGTCTCGTATTACTTTGAATTCATATCTGTTGTTTTTTTTGCGTTATGAAAGGCATGCCACCGCTCGCTCTCTTCGATGTCGGAAAAGTTTTGCGTTCTGTGGCAGCTGTCATGTTTGTTTATCAAATTTTGATTAAAATTTCCATGTTGTATCTATACATTTTTTCATATTCACATGCGTTTTTCGTTTTTGGTTGTTTTCATATTTCGTGGTGGTTTGAATATCGAAAAGTGCGCATCTATATTATTAATCTATATTATTAATACGCTAACATAAATTTTGTTCCATCTTCTCCGTCGAAACTACTGAACCGATTTTACAACTAAGCACACCATTAGAAAGGTATTGTTCTCAAATAGAACTGCGCCAATTTTCATGAAAATTGGTTGGAAAATGCGTCCACATTCGTCGTTGGAAAATTGCCGTGTGGTTGTTGTTGCATGCTTTTGCACACAACAGAGGTATATCAATGCGCAAGCATACCTGACTTTGTGCGTTTTCACCAAACTTATCATGCAATTATGAACATGTTTGGCTGGAAGTGGTGTGTAGTTTCAAAGAAGTAGAAACGTAAAAAGGTAGCACAGGCACTACAACAAAAACACAAAGTCTAGGACTAAGAAGGATAAGAAAGAATAATTAGGAAATAAATTGAATAAAGAAAAGAGCAGAAATTGAAAGAAAGAAGTAGGTAGGAGAATTTGGAAGACGAGTAACGACAATAACACCAACAATAACAACAAAATAGTAGCAGTGACAGTAGCAACAAAAGGAGCAGCATCAACAGGAAAAAGAAGAAAACGGTAGATAATATATTATACAAAAACTATAGTTGCACTTTAGTCATAAGAAAACATCTAGAAAAACTGTCGAGTTTCGACAGCACGCAGCACTGTAGTATAAATAAAATAGTTGCGCAAAATAGAGGAAAGTTCAAGCAAATATTGCATCAGTGATTTTATCGCATGTAGATCGTTTTAAATGTGGCCGTTTTGGTATAAATATTTCGCCTAAACTTTTAAGGATGTTCTGAATACAATTCCGAAAAACTCCAACTCGGCAAATAATTAAAATTTAGACTTTCTTTCACTAAAATAATATAATAAGATTGTCGTGAAAAACACTCTAACGAGCTCTTGGCAGATGTTCTCATAAAGTTGTTACCCATTTTAATTGAGTTGATCCATAGTGCAACTTCTGGCGTACACCGATGATATTGATTCATGATTGGCACTAACATGCGCGCCGTATCTTCTGCCTTCCCAAGCTATATAAAAAAGGCTACGAAAATGCGTTTGGCGGTTAACGAGAATAAAACGAAATATCTACTTACTGTCATGTCATCACCAAAATCCAAGGAAGAATCATTCTTGCCAATAAATGCTTCTTTGGACTAAGTAGGCAATTGAAAAGTAAAGTTCGCACTCTTAATGAACAAAAATAACGCGCAACAGGATGCTCAGCGTTCCAACCATCATGTATGGCGCAGAGCCATGGACAATGTCAAAATCAGATGAGATGGCACTTTCGGGAGGAAAGTTTTTGGGAAGATTTATGAACCTTTGCGCGTTAGCGAGGGCGAGTATCGACGCAGATTTAATGATGAGCTATACGAGCTTTATGCAGACATCGATATTGTTCAGCGAATAAAAAAGCAAAGGCTGCGTTGGGCAGTTTTTGTCGTGAGAATGGAGAGATGCTCCGGCGAAGAGAGTATTTCTATCGAAACCAGCTAAAAGCAGCAGAAAATGGAGACTTCCACTCAGTTGGGAAGATCAGCTGAAGGCTGACTCGTCCATCCTTGTTATTTCCCATTCTCGCCAGCAAGCATGAAACAGAAGCGACTGGCGCGCATTATTGGATTCGGCCAAAATTGTCTAGATGGTTATGTGATAATTAAGAAGAAGTAGAAAGTTGCAACCTATTTATTAGAATTTCAAGCACCCTTTTCTAAGCACATTTGCACGATGAAATAAAAACTGAAAACTTTTTAATTAATTCAAAATTTATTTTAAATATATTATATTATATATGAAAATCTTTCCTTTTATCCTTTGCTAAAAGGATATTAAATGGAGCCAACGCTTTTTGTGTTAGTTGAGGCAAGTCTGCGCCTTAAGTTGTGCTTAGGTAATGTGCTTTTATGTGTGTATGTGTCGGTGAGATCCCAAATGCATACTGCTAACCCACATTCTATGTATCAGTTTGTTCGTGCACCCCAGGGAGTCCAGCTGCTATGCGGTTGTTTTATTCCTTACACTTTGTTAACTTATGAAAATTCAATGAATGCTGATAGGTAAGAATTATTTTGGTGAAAATTGTAAACATACATATGTACATAAATATGTCTATATATATACGTAGCAGGGATGGGCATTATTCAAAATTTGAATAATTCAATAACGAAAAAATAAAAATAAATTTTTATTCTTCATTCCGGCGCGCTTGAATAAAGAATAATTTTTTATTCTTTATTCTGATACCTTTGAATAAAAAATAAAAATATATTCTTCATTCTGATACCCTTGAATAAAAAATAAATTTTTATTCTTCATTTTGGTGCCCTTGAATAAAGAATAATTTTTTATTCTTCATTTTGATGCCCTTGAATAAAGAATAATTTTTTATTCTTCATCCGAAATTGGTTGAATAAAAAATAAAATTTTATTTTTCATTCAGATAATTTTGAATAAAGAATAAATTTTTATTCACGTTATTAAAATTATTCTTGCAGGTCACACAAGTAAATGATTTTGCGAATATTTTTCTGAATACGAACCAAGTATTTTCCCGAGCCCCAACCGAATATTTTTCCGAATACTTTCCCGAATCCGAACCCAAATACTCAACCGAATATTTTTCTGAATCCGAACCGAATATTTTACCGAATACTTTCCCGAATCCGAACCCAAATACTCAACGGAATATTTTTCTGAATCCGAACCGAATATTCTCCCAAATCCGAAACCGAATAATTTCCCGATTGCGAACCGAATACTTTTCCGGGTTCGAATCGAATACTTTTCCGGGTACGAACCGAATACTTTTCCGAGTGCGAACCGAATACTTTTCTCAGTCCGAACCGATTACTGTACCGAGTCCGGGACCCGCTGGCTCTGTAATTAACGAAGTTATGGTAAAAATGAAAAAGTCCTTGTATTTGAATAGAACGGCGCCAAATTTCATTAAAAACCGATGACCAGAACATAATGACAACAAGAAACTACATACTTCTTTTGCTTATGCATACATATGTACATACATATGTATGTATGTACATATGTATATGTATGTATGTATATACGTTTGCATTTTAATTTTTACCCTAACTTCGTTAATTACAGCTGGTAATCGGTTCGGACCCGGAAAAGTATTAGGTTCGAACTCGGAAAAGTATTCGGTTCGGACCAGAAAAGTATTCGGTTCGAACTCGGAAAAGTATTCGGTTCGAACCCGGAAAAGTATTCGGTTCAGACTCGGGAAAGTATTCGGTTCGCAATCGGGAAAGTATTCGGTTTCGGATTTGGGAGAATATTCGGTTCGGATTCGGGAAAGTATTCGGTAAAATATTCGGTTCGGATTCAGAAAAATATTCGGTTGAGTATTTGGGTTCGGATTCGGGAAAGTATTCGGAAAAATATTCGGTTGGGACTCGGGAAAATACTTGGTTCGTATTCAGAAAAATATTCGCAAAATCATTTACTTGTGTGACCTGCAAGAATAATTTTAATAACGTGAATAAAAATTTATTCTTTATTCAAAATTATCTGAATGAAAAATAAAATTTAATTTTTTATTCAACCAATTTCGGATGAAGAATAAAAAATTATTTTTTATTCAAGGGCATCAGAATGAAGAATAAAAATTTATTTTTTATTCAAGGGTATCAGAATGAAGAATAAATTTTTATTCTTTATTCAAGGGTATCAAAATGAAGAATACAAATTTATTTTTCAGTCAAAGGTATCAGAATGAAGAATAAATTTTTATTCTTTATTCAAGGGTATCAGAATAAAGAATAAAAAATTATTCTTTATTCAAGCGCGCCGGAATGAAGAATAAAAATTTATTTTTTATTTGAATAAAAATTTATTCAAAACCGCCCATCCCTGAATACGTAGTATGTATTTCAGCGCCAACTTAGAAATTCAATGCGCTCTTCGGCACTTAAACATGTGTAATGCAGACGCGACCTCGAACGTGCTGCCTGCAACAGTTACATATACCCAAGGGTGCACCTTTTATTATAGCATAATACACGGATTCAAATGTACATATGTATGTATGTATATATGTATGTACGAGTATATATAAAAAACAAATATATGTACATTTGTACATCTTGATTATGCTTCTTCTTTACTGCCACTGCTACAGCCACGGTTTCTACTATGTACATATGTAGTTACTACTGCTGTTGTTGCTGTTGCTGCTCCTGCTTCAATGTTCATGCATAATTTAAAATTAATTTTGGCGTAAAATTGCAACGAGAATCATGCTTTCAAGGCAAATTATTTATTATTCGCTTTTACCCGTGTGTGTGCGCGCCAACCAACAACAGCAACAGCAACAACAACCAGAACAGTTTTACTTTTGACTTTAACGTTTGCATTGCCAACCGTTTACATATTTACATACATACATACATACAAATGTACAAACGTAGCATTGCAATAGCCGAACTGTTAATATCAAAGTAAATAAATATTTGCTGGCACCACTGGATGCCCCATTTGCCACATAAAGGCAACCCTGCAAGCATGTATGCATGTTCATACATATGTACTTGTGTAAGTCATATCGTAAGAAGGCGCTGAATAAATGTTGCAATCGAAAAGTATGCGAACCCAGAAATTTTGTGCTGCAGTTAAAATTACAATTTGTATAATATTCTTTTTGTTTTTATTTTGCTTGCTTTGCTACCTTTTTTTTCTACTTTTTTACGTTTTAGCCACTTTTTGTGCCCTTTTCTCTTACAACTGCAACACTTTTTTTGTGCCGGCGCCGGCAAAGCAGCAAGAATTGCTCTTTGGTAGAAGAGCAAATGAAAAAAAAACTATCAAAATAAAGTTCGCAATAAAGCGAGTGAAAAGAGGGCGAAAAAAAGCATAAACAAATAAAGCAAAAAGAGTCTGAACAAAAAAAAAAACAAACAAGTAAGGAAGCCTAAGTTCGAGTGGAATCGAACATTAGATACTCAGCTGTATGCTTTCATTGTTTGTTTGCGTTTGTTCGATATAGGGTGTATTTTATATGACACGATTGCTGCATAAACAGGGCGCAGCCACGCCCATTTTCAAAATTTGTATCAATCATCCAAATAAGCATATAAATACTATTGTTAGTGCAAAATTGCATCCCTCTATGACTTTTAGTTACAAAGACTTCACGTTACAAATTCCAAAAGGGTGTTCCAGAAATATCTTTGTTAAAAAGTAGGCGTGGTCATAAACCGATTTCAACACATTTTTGCGTGTCTATTAACACAAGTTATAAAAGTGCATAAACCAAGTTTCGTCATAATATCTCAGTTATTTGTCGAGTAATAGGCTCGTATATTCCTTTGTCTAAAAAGAGGCGGTGCCACGCCCATTTTATAAACTTTTTTTTATTTTTTGTTTCCGGTCTATTGTAGAACTCATATTACAAAATTTCAATGAATTATCTTTATATTTCACAGAGATATCGCTAAAAATGATTTTATTAGGTCACTTTATAATACCCATATATAAAAGTGGGCGTGGTCGTCAACCGATTTTGGTAATTTTTCGTCCACACATTTGGCTAAGTAAATATAGCACGCGTACCAAATTTCATCGATATATCTTTAACGGTTTCTGAGTTATGACCTATAAAACTTTCAATATTTGCCCCTTAATAAGTGGGCGTGGCACCGCCCATTTGCCAAAATTTTTATACTTTTTGTTTTATGTCCGTAGTTGGACTCCTGCCACAAAAGTTCAGTGACAGATCTTTATATTTGACAGAGATATCGCTTAAAATGTTTTTATTAGGCCCCTTTATAGTTCCCATATATAAAAGTGGGCGTGCCGGTCAACCGATTTTGATAATTTTTCGCCAAAACATTTGTCTAAGTAAGCAAATTACGCATACCAAATTTCATCGATATATCTTCAACGGTTTCTGAGTTATGACATATAAAACTTTCAATGTTTGACCCTTAATAAGTGGGCGTGGCACCGCCCATTTTCCAAAACTTCATCAAATTTCTTCATAAGGGCCTGAGCACAATACGTGGGTAAAATTTTATCACTCTAGCTATATTAGTGGCTAAGATACCAAATTTCCGATTTTTTCTATATAGGAAAAGTGGGCGTGGTCATGGTCCGATTTCGCCCATTTTCAATACCAACCGTCCCAGTCTCGATACCAACTTTCATTTCAAATTTCATCAAAATATCTCAATTTTTACGCGAGTTATCGTGCGTACGGACGGACGGACGGACGGACGGACGGACGGACATGGCTCAATCGATTTCTCTTTTCACCCTGATCATTTTGATATATATAAGTCCATATCTACCTCGATTATTTCATTATGTTACAATCCACCGTTATGAAATCAAAATTATAATACTCTGTGTACTAGTACAGCTGAGTATAAAAAAAAATAGGAAAAGCTCGAAGGCATTGCTCCTTTAAGTATTCACTTTACTGTTCATTCTTCTGCAAAATTTTGATTTCTTTAGTTATGCTTTTTTGGTTAATATTGAGCGCTCGCAAAAGCCATTGGGAATATTGCACAGCACAGACAAAACTATCATTTCCATCCATTTTCTTCACTTGCCGCGCACTACACTTGCGTGCCACATTCGCGCCAATTTAGCATTGAATTGATATGGTATTTACTTTTAAAGGCGGGATTGCTCAAAGTTCGATGACTTTGAAGTGTAAATTCGTACTCTTTCAAAGAAAGAAAGTACGAATATAGTTTAAATCGAAGAGAAATTGGAATTCTTGGATGATGCAAGACCATCTTTTTTGGTTATTAATGAAAATTGAAGAAAGATTATACGAAAACTCCAAATTTAAGATCGGCGAGTTAGTACCTACTGAGTAAAGGGTCACACTATTACAAAACTTGTTTCAAAATTGCCCTATTTCAGAACTTTCTTCAAATAAAATTTTTTGCTTTCTGTGGTCTTTTCGGTTCTTGTCTGGGAAGATTTCTAGTGAAATTTATGGCGAATAATTTTCGATATCATTTTAACCTTCTAGCGAATTTTGAAGTCCTATTTTATTCGAACTTTCTAAAAAGGGGCCAAAAAGACCTCTCTTGGTGGGGTTAGAATGTTAAAGTATTCGACGAATTAAAGCTCGTGTAATTTTACTGTATGGTTCTTAACAGCATATTTCTATACGAAATATATTTTAACCATTTATTTCTTTTATTTAAAAATTTATTTAAAAATCACTCATACGAAATTTCGCAAATTTAAAATGGCAATATAAAAATTTGACTTTAGGGAGCAAAATGGTTTGGGGTTTTTACTATATGGGTAGTAGTATTTCTGTGTTGGAATTATTTCGCCCACTTTGCCACAGTGTATTATGTCCTGATATGAATGGAGTTGAGGATGTAAATTGTAGATAAGTAGGTAAAGCATTAAACTAATTGTCAAGCTCTTTCTTAAACTATTTTAATACAAACTTAAGAGCAGAGCTGGAAAATTAAAAACCCAACTTTTTCGAACTCTCGTTAATCCCTTCACGTGTTCGCCGTTTTGTTGCATATTTCACATATGTACGTACCGTTATCCAAATCTTTATGTTCTGTGCATGCTCGTACTCCCACAATGAGTGGCAAAAAATCGGTATTTTTTATTGCCAAAAATTATGCCACAGTTATACATATTTATGCAGAGAATGCATGTATATTTTCCTGGTTGAACTTAATATTCCACTTTTTTTGGCGTTTGATATCCTTTTCAGAGCTATCTTTTTGTGAAAACATTTCCAAGAAAATAAATACAAGAAGCACATGACAAAATAAGTATCTACATGCATACCAGGCGCGGATCCAGGATTTCGGCAAGGGGGGGGTTTTGAAAATTTCTTTTTTTGGAAGATGTTTTTTAAGGGCAGACGCTGGTGAAAATATGGACTAACACCACCTACTATTATTATTCTATATACTAGTTGCGCCTTTCCCGGACCTTAAAAATACCAAACTCAAAACCTTCCAAATTAACAATATGCATGTCATCACATAAAGTGCAGGAGATTTCAATTGAAGTTCTAAATAACATGTCTAACGTATGTATGTATATTTTTGCATTGGTACGTGCGAATGAGTATCGTATGGTATTGGTGGGAAATTGATCATCAATTTCACTTACCCTTGCATTTAAAGCCAAAATAAATAAGAATATATGTATGTAGTACTTTTTGGTTATATTTATATTTTTAATAGAATTTTTACTTTATTGAAGTTCTTGTGTTTATATACTCAAATTTTTCAAAGATTAAATTAAACAAGAATTGCGAAATGCCTCTGAAAAAGGCAATTTCTCCAACGATTCAGACATTTCTGACCAAATTAATTCTTTACAATCCCGATAAAAATAGGGATAATGCCTATATGACACTACATTTTTTCCTTGGTTTTTTTGGTTTGGAAAAGCCACCTGAAGTCAAAATACAAAAACAATTCTCCTGTAGGTTGAAAAGAGACAAATACTCACTCAAAAGCAATTTGATTGACATTAAACTTCAAACTAAATCAAAAATGGAAAAGCCACCTGAAGTCAAAATACAAAAACAATTCTCCTGTAGGTTGAAAAGAGACAAATACTCACTCAAAAGCAATTTGATTGACATTAAACTTCAAACTAAATCAAAATAATACATATTTATTTCAAAATTAATTTTTTTGGAAATTTGAATTTAAATTACTGAAATAAAAAAGTTATGAAACCCAAAGGGAAGGATAGCTGTGTATTCCATGTTATAAAGGGAAGCCAGTACGCAATATAATTTTTCTTCCGGACTTCTTCTTTACCCTTGCGGCCAAAGCAGAAGCTTACAAGTGGAAAATTTAAAATTTGTATTTCCATATACATATTTTTTATTTTAAATATAATTTATTTTCTAGTTGTCAAATTGAAACAATTGTAAGAAAAAATGACCGAATGCCAAAAAACCTACCTTGGTTTTTTTCAATATAGCTTGCGCGCTTGCACCAACGCAAAACTCTATTTGAACATCTCCTTCACACAAAAAACCTGGTAGAATACCAGAAAAAAAAAACGTATCTAGTGTCATATGGGCTTAAGAAAGAAAAGAAAATAAATTTGCGCTTTGGCAATTTACGAATAGCATTTGACAAATTTTATTTTATGCACGTGCGTCCAAAGGTACCTACATGAACTTTTTTCGCATGTAGGTACATATTTTGGATGTTATGTGGTGTGCCCAGTATACATGAATAAAATATATATTTTTTTATTCATTTTTAAATATATTTTTAATTTTTAAATAAATAAAAAAAAACAAAAAAAAAATACCAACCGCAGGCAGGATTCGAACCGCGATCGACAAAATGCGAATCAAAGGCGCTACAGCTACGCCAACGAGCCATTTACATTGTGCATGTCAAACGCTGTACTTTAATTGTATTTCTTTCAACTACCTACTATGCTCGCATCTTTTTCGATGGACGACAAGTGCGAAATTGTCTTTTCACACATATATATATGTGCATATAAAATATAATCTGAAAATAAATGGCAAGTTTTTTCTTTGGACAGCTAAACCCATCCAACCATTGCTTTTGGAATGATAGAGTTTTCCTTGATCAGTTTGGGAAATTTGGGCGCAGAAGCTATAAATGCATTAATTTGGGATCTATGATAAACCACAAGGGGGGGGGTTGAACCCCAAACCCCCCCCCGTGGATCCGCCACTGATGCATACATATGTATATACATGTGTATGTATGTATGTTGATTTAAAGCAGAGCGAGCTGCCGTGATTTCAAATGGATATATATACCTGCGATTCGCTGTTCTTTCTGAGATTCTCAGTCACCACCGCCACCACATCTTCCATTCCTCCGCTTACAAACATACTGAATCTGATGGCAGCTGCTGTTTTGCTGACCAGCAACCGGAAGCTGCCTGCATATACATCTCCATATACATATGTATGAATGTACAAGAATGTTAAAGAATTTTGATATTTTATCTTTATTTCACCTGTTTTATCCTTGTTGTTTTTTCACCTGGCGGAACTGTGTTTTTCTTTAAATGAAAAATCAGCCACTTTTTTCGCATTTTTGCCTTGCTTGTCCAGTTTTTACCTCAATTTTTTCGCTTTTGCATATTTTCGTATAATTTACTCAAAGTTGCTTCGTTGCAGTTTTCAAATTTCTTCTTTTGTTTTAAAGAAATATTTACATTTCTCACCGTTAAGCGCAACGGCGCAGAAAAAGTTGAAAAATGCTAAGCAGTTTGTAAGATAATTAGCGAATGGAAGAAAGAATTTTCTTTTTATTTTGTGAAAGAATTAAATTTAAAAAGTTTTGCAGAAAATTCGTTTAATGTTTTTTCTGTGAAGTGAGGTGCTTTTTTTTAAAAACAGCGCATGTTCGATAGCTGTTTCGAGCTGTGGAAGCAATGCAATATATCATCGTTTAAACTTCATAACCGGAACCGAAGTGGAACGTTCATAACCGGCTATGTCAAAATTTAAATTTGCCAAACTTTAACACCTGGCGCTCGCTCAGCTCTATCGATCCATGCCATAAATTTTGTTTTGGGAAGCTCTGAAAGCTCTATATTTCCTTTAAATACCCCTTTCAGATCTGAAGTCGTAGAGTTGGGTGTCAGGAATTCAATTTAAATTTTTAGCACAAATGTCGGTTAGGCTGTTATGAAAGTCTCACTTACGCGGTTGTAAAGTTTAAACGGGGATATTTTTTTTTTCTGTTTACTAAGGTCGCTCCCATCTGCCTAAGCATGTCCCTTGATAAACCACTCCTTCGCCTGCTGTGCATTTTCTGCAGTTCTAGTGCACCCGACTTCGGCATTACTTGAAGCCTTTTTCAATGGATGTTAGCCCTTCCAGCTTTTTAAGAGCGCTGGTCTCTTTTAAATTTTTATTTACTGAAATATCCACACTGTTTCCCATGAGTTGCGGAGAAGAGGGTCGTCCAACCCAGGCAGAAATCCGCGGTGCCTGGTGTAAGGCCGGAATTACAACTGGATATGACCCGGTGCCCAGACGGCTCCGCACGAGACTGATCTATTTTTTAGGGGCCCCCGGTCAGGCTGGTCTTCGACACGGTTATCGCATCACACCTTGATCTAGCTCCTACCCTGAGACCTTGAATAAATACTATTTCCACATACCAAGGCTATTTAAGAGCTAGGATATACAGCACTGATACCAGACCTTAGCTGAACACTCCCCGACAACGTACGGGGCTCTGTAGTGTTCACTACCAGTCGGTATTCTATTGGAGGGTTCAGTCCAAAGTTTTTCGCCAACCACAGTTGTTTTTAAACCCTCGAAATATTTTTTTTCTGCCACTACCTCGCCAATATACATATCAACCAGTTCGCTATGCCTTCACCAACAAATGTGGAAAAGCCGCATTATTAAATGATTTGTTAGCTGAAAGGTTCTCTTCTATTTATCTACTAATCCAAACAAATAATTATTTCCGTCCGCCATCGTTTAATAATACCCCAAAGTGATTTACGTAAAACCAACCAAACAATGCCTAGAATCGAAAAATAATTGAAATAAAATTCCACTTTCAGTTCAATGCCAACAAACAACAATGCGTACTTGAACAAATGAATTTCTCACACTTTTCAAAAAGTGCAGACTGAAAAGGGCATTGAAAATCCGACAAACAATACCGCCAAACAAAGCGAGAGTAAAATTAGAAAACCAAAAAAGCAAAAAAAAAAACCGATGAGAAATAAAAAAAACCCTATTCAACAAGCGGCAAAATGCCATTCAAAATAATCAGAGGCCATCAAAGCCAATTCTTATTATCTACCAAGTCAAACTGCCGACTCGCTTTCCATAACCCTTAAAGCCTCACTCCGCTCTTCCAACCGCGCCGTTTCCACGCAACAAAATACACCTGCAACAGTTAGTCGATTTGGTATTCTTCTCGGTTAGTTGGGCGCTATGCGGTGCAGTGACTCGCTTCCTCGCTGACTTGGTTGGTTGAATTGCTGGTTCGTTGGCTGGTGTTTGGTTGCCTGTCGGCTTTTATCTCTTTCTCTGTCATGCTACGTTGACTACTGCTGCTGCTGGTTGCTGGTGCTTGGTTGTTGCGGTCGTCCTTTATATTGTAAGTGCCATCCAAAAATAAACTTAAAATGCTCATTGCTTCTTTGCCTACTTAGAAGTAAGTACATACATACATACGTATGTATGGCGCCTGTTTCTTTACCTCAACTGCAAGCGCATGCTAGAAAGGTAAAATACAGATGTATACCTACTACATAAGGAAAACTGTTGTAGGCAAAAGAGGTTGACCAAGAAAAAGGGGTGCAGCCACAATGCACATTACTGCTACAAACGTTCCAGTGTTACTGTTAGTGTTAGTAATCACAAAGCGTAACAAATCCTTTGTGTGTCATTGTCGAAAATTGAATTCCAAATTATTTTCTCTGAGTCAGTGGGGCTGCTGGCTGCCTAGCTGCTGGAACAAGCAGCTAACAGTGCGAGTTTAAAGGTATTCCCCTTTGCTTTCGCAGCATTCGAAATACTTAGAAGCTGTTTTGAACCTTATGTGTGCCACAAGTAGTCAATTGAACCAGGCTGGAATAAGATGTAAGAGTTTTGATATAGTGCTCTCTATTTCAAATATGGGCTCTGTATATGATACCGTCAAAGGCTTTTAGAGCTTAAAGTTGTGAAAATAGTGTACTTCTTCATCGTGAGCTCAGCTTCCCTTCCGAATTCATCTACCTCAAGGAGTATAGAGTTCTCTTTGAGGTAGATGAATTGGGAAACCGATTTCGTACATACATAGAACCGTCTACTGTCAACCCAATTGATAGGAATGATAGCAATCTATATATTAATAGGCTAACATTTTTCCCACACAAACAATTGCCAGGCTGTTTAGCACATTTAACATACTCAGATCCACATAAAATTGTTATGGATGTGTTCGTATGAGTCAGGAGCAGTGCATAGGCATATAATTTTTTCTATAAATTATTTAATTTGTTTATAATTAATAAATACATTTTTTAGTTACGAGAAATAGATATCGCAAAAATGTTTGCAAATATCGTAAACACAGTTGAAGAGTTGCTTTAATTTCAAAGCACTCTCTCTGTTTTATATGCATTGGCCCAGTTTACGCTCAGATCAAAATCAACGCGGCCAAATATCTCATATTGCTTTTCCATTAAAGCGAAAAATGAGAGAGAGTGCGGGAGAGCACACTGAGTAATTTTAATTTTGACCAAGGCATATCTAACAGGTAGGCTCGGCGGCGAATTGAAAAACTTCTTTTTTTATTTACAAAGGTAGAGTGTAATGGGAAATTTCTGAGTTCGCCACCGGGCCTACCTTCCTAGATCTGCCTTGATTTTGACCATGATTTCGCGTCGGACCGTGATCAAAAGGGCAAATCAGTGTTGCGGTACAACTGGAATTTGTAAAGTGTTGCTTATCTCCGCGAAAGGGAATAATTTTTGTGCCAATACAAAGTTGAAAAAATAAATTGCATGGTCCAATTTCGAGCACCGGCGATACAAGTAAGAATTAAAGAACACGCCTCGAATTGGGTGAAGAGGATTTCTCCAGTAGGAATCTAACTCTAATTTACTTCGCAAACGAACTGACTTACTCCGGAATGACATAAAAAACTTTTTTAAGTTTACATGAATCGATGAGCTAATTCATGACAGCGATAAAACACTACTCGTGCAATCTATGCAGGGTTAAGTTACTGTTCTTATTGCTGCAATAATGAAATACACACAGAGAGACACAGTGAGCAACACACATTTTCTCCCACTTCCATTTCCACCAACATCTACCACCCATTATTTTACTCCTCTGGGACTAAGAAACTTGTTAAAGCAAAGCAAACCATTAGCGTTTGTGTACGTAAGTGTGTACATACACACCTTTTGGATTCGCCCTCCATTTTCTTAACACATTTTTTTTCTTTCGACGCTTAATCGTTGTTTGATTAATATTTGATTGCGATTTTTTATCATTCAACAATTTTTGTGTCATCTCCTCTTCGTACAGCTGTTTTCACAAGCTGCATAACTATTTTTCACAGCTTTCTTCGGCACAATCGCATGATTAATTAATTATTTATGGCGTTTGCTAAACAGGGGAATACAGAAATGTATTTTGAAATTAATTTACTGCTGTACTTTTATGCCAAAGACAAGATGGTTATTTGAAAACGAAAAACACCATATTTGGGCTGATATTCTGAAAAGCTTCCAATTAGGTTACTTGAGGTATTATGCGTTGCTTTCCAATAAATTTTTGTTTGATGTTAAATTAGCGTAAGAAAGAAATGCATAAATGAATATGATTTCGGCGAGATTTCAGTGAATAAAATTTAAAAAATCTTTAAAGCACTATGTAATGGTTTACCAGGCCAATAGGAAAAGTTATCATAATATGAGCTATTACGTAGCGCCCACTAGGTGCTCTCAGACAGTTCAAAACATTTAACAGAACATATTCCATTTTACACTGCATATTATAGGAGAGCAAGCGTTTTATATACGGTTAAAAAAACATTTAATTTTTTTTTTCAAATAAACAATAGATCAGAAGTATTGAGAGCGGTCTTATACATAGTTGATCCCTTGGTTGCTTGAAAAGAGAACTTTATTCCAGTTCATTAAAGAAGCTCTCCAGATATATATTTTCTACTGGGTTGTGCTTCTATTATATTTCTACCTATATCTTTATGATACGCCGAGAGGGTCTAGTTACCATTTCGGATATAAGGAAATTGATAAAACTCTCTAAAAACCCCTCTTTCGATGTTTCTACTAAGTAGAGCGGAGCCCGAATTTTTTACTCATGAGAATAAATGAGAAAAATTGCACAAATGGCTCTGTGCTCGCCCACACAATCTCTGTCCTAATTGTGCCGGGGTCTGAAGTAGAGAAGAACGCATAGTGACTTGCGCTACATGGGCTAAAATTTGTGTAATGTTGCTCTATTACCCAGTCAAAATTTCTTCCTAAAACACTTAAACAATTTTCGCTCTTTTCTTTCTTAACCTTTCGTTACTCCACGTAATTGCGGCGTAATAAATCTTCAGTACTTTTAAGATTTCATGCCGCAAAGTAGCTGAGCAAGCTGCAGAAACTAAAATCAATTTACTTACGTTCCTTTTTCCATTCCTATTGTTTTGCGCAACAGCTCATAAACTTTCTAAGTGAAGTGCCATTGAAGTTATAAGAAAACTATGTAAATCAAAAATATTTTAGCAGACAATTTTATTGTGTGCTGCTCTGCTCACACACAAAAATCAATGTCCAACACCCAATTCCCATTCGAAAATGCACTTAATTTTCTTCGAAAAAAAAGTTTTCATCGACTTGCATTTTCTTTGCAAAATTTCTGTCTTCTCAACATATACTAGCTTGTTTACTTAGCTTTTGTTTCTCAACTCTCCTTAAAAAAAAAACGTTCTCGTCGTAAAACAATCAAAACTCAACTCAGTTCGGGTCATCGCACTCGAATGGCGCATTCCCTTCGCTCTTACCAAAAGCTAACTGCACATTGCCACACCCACTAAAGTGCAGTTAAAGTTGTTGCTTTATATGCATTATGAACTTAAAGTTGTATTCTAAACATTTTCGAAAAGTTGCTCACGCTTTGTTTTGTTTTTTTTTTCTGTGTTTTATGCTGTTTTGTTGAGCTTCTTTCAAAAACTCTGCAAGACAGTTTTATTTGCATCAACAGCGTTGGCAATGCTGGCAGAGTTGGCAAGTTAGCTTTATAGTGCAATTCAGTGCTTTACGAGTGCAACTAAAATATTTTTATACATGCTCGTTTGTGTGTGTGTTTGCCATTGTTCACTAGTCACTAGTCCTGCATTAGACAACCACAAAATTTTCAAGTGCAAATCTACGAGGACGCACCAACATAATTTGTTATGCTCTCGCTCCGCTTCCTCAAAAACTCCGAATGCAGCAATGGTTTATATTATGCAAAAGCTGCTATTGTTTTTGTATTTGTTGTTGTTTGTTGTTGTTGTTTGCAGTTGCGTTATGCCCAACTTTTGCTACACTTGTTTGGTTTAGTTACTCTTCTATGCAACTTTTCTGTTATCTTTAATTTCAGTGCATTTTTGGTGCTGCTTTCTTTGATTTAGCATCTCCATCCATTCATTCCATTCACTCATTAATTTTTCACCAAGAATTAATTGTTTTAGCAAATTTATTGTGAACTTGCAGTAAATTTAATTTCATATAAGATTTTTTAAAGTGTCTGAAAGTTGTTTTTGCTTCTTTGGGTTAAAAATCTCATTTCGCTTACTTAATCACTGTAGTGTCTTCTAGGTGAAGGTAGCAGCAATGCCGTAAGCGGTTGAGTTCTTGAAAGCAATGAAAAGCGAATGTAAAAATATTTGCAACTTTTAAGAAAGTCAGGCTGCACTGAAGGTGCTTGGGATTGTCATGTGTAAGTCCAGAGCTGTGAAAAATTGTCGTAGATCTCTAAGTGAAATGGCTAAGCAGTTTGCCATATACCTCGTATGCGTGCCTGGAGACACTGTACCATACTGCGAAACGAGATCTTGGTAGAAAGGGCACATCCGCTCCACTTTCAATGCCGTGGAAAAGTTTAAATATGCCGCTCACTACCAGCAAACTCACATTGAGGGAGTTGTACATCAATGAAGCAAATGACAGTTGACCATGTCTAAGTAGGTACTAGGCTCTTGTGGCCTAACTGGAACCCCAGACGGAAAAAGAGTCTAAGTACTCGCACTCGGAAGGCCCGAGCTTGTACTAATGGCAGGGCTTTTATAAAAACATGGAAATAATTAAATTTGTGTAGCTGTATTGGAAAGCCAAATTTAACCAAAAACTTTAGCCAAAATTTACCTTACACTTTTCCAAAATACATACGAGAGGTTATCGTATGCTCATATTTCCTTTATTTATTTATAACTCCATTACTTACTCCACAGCCGCAGCTATTTTTGTTGTCGTGCGCTCAGCTTAGGTGTATATTTTGCTGTTTTTATTGCTGTTGTTGCTTTTGTATTATTCATATGTTTATCCCAGCAAACATTCTCAGAGCACTCATTATTTGGAGTCCGATATAAGTCCGAAATATCATATGAGCCTTAAATTTTTGGAATCCAATATTAGTCCGAATATGCCCGAAACATGAGCCTTTTGGAGTACGATATAAAGTCAAAATATGTGTGAAATATGACCGTAAGAAACTGTTTCTTTTAAATTTTTTTGTTGTTTAAAATAATAATTGTAATTCATAGATGCTGTTTCGAAAAAAAAGGAAATCATGAAAGCAACACCAAAGTTCAGTACAATGTTTAATGTCCCACTATATGATGGAATTGGATTGAATTTCAGGTTGATGTCTGGTTCGAATCCGGAGGAGAATACAAAATAGACATTACTATAAAGCAAGAAATGAAGGCGAAGAAGGTTACACAACTGGAAAAGTGGAGAACAAGCGGAGTGAAGCTGTAAATTTGAACTTGGAAGTTGAATGAAGAGAGGATGAATAGGATTAGGTCAGGGGAAGGAAAATGCAAAAAAAAATATGGTCATAAAAGAAGGGAAAAAGAATCATAAATATGAGTCTAATATGAACCTTTTATGACTCTTATTCAGGCTCATATGATGTATAACATTAGGCGACCTCCTTAACCCTCGAGCACTCGCGCTATGAGTATTTTGCTCAAGCATTTTTTTATTTCGCGAAATTTCTGTGTTCTATGCATTTGTGGCACTTGATGTGTTGAGTACCTTCGCCAGTGGTTGTGATTCACACTTTGACGAATATTTCTTTCCGTTAGTGCACCATCACAGCCTCAGATGGGAGATTGTTTTTTGAGAGCGGCATTTTGCTCATTGCGCGAGAAACGATGTAAGTATTTTATGTTTAATTTGTTTGTTGGAAATCTAGGGTTTAACGCTAATATTTATTATTTTTACAATATTTTCATTTGTATTTGCTAGTACTGTTGAAATGGAACGCAGACGTCATTGTGGCAGGGCCTCTTCACAACTTGCTTCTTGGTTGGAAGAAGTGTTATGTTACTAAGGCTTACACAATGACGAAAATGAATTATTTCCACAGAGTGATGGCGAAACAGAAAAAAGTGATCACAACACCACCTCTGAACAATCCGCTGATAGTTTGGAGAAGGAGGACAACATAAGTGAGTATACTAAAAAGCCTGGCCTTTGCGAGCTGTGCCTCAGGAGTAAAAACAAGCGTTCAAAACAGAGGGTGAACTGTATGTGCAAAATAACTCTGCACGGAACATGTAAGATATACGTGCTTATTTTTCTTCGAAAGCAACCTTAATGTGAATCATAACGCGGACTGATTTTATAATTTTATTTAGTTATTTTCTTTACAATAAATATTTTTGTTAATGTACTATGTGTCAAATGTGAAATAACCAATTTATGTTTTATTCGATTGATTTAATAAAATTTTAAAAGGTAAATTTCTTAAATAAATATGCCATTTCAAAAACAATTAGTTGGTAATATTTCTACGACAAAAAAGGAAATGATTGACAATGTAAATGCGTTGAAAAATTAAATTACAAGAGCGAGTGAGCAAAATGCTCATGCGCGAGAATCCGTGTTACTCTACGAGGCGCAAGTACTCGAGGGTTAAGAGGGACTCCAAACTGAGCTCATAGTGAGTGTGAACGCTACGATTTAGAATTCCTTTTTGACTCTTTTAGGGCTCCAAATGTTTGCTGGGTATTGCACACTTTACGTACATAAGTACAAACATGTGTATTTGCTCCTGTAACTCATAAATCTTATTTTGGTTTTATTTGGCTTAATGACCAGACGTGCTCCCGTTCATAATTTACTCACTTGCTTTTACTTACTTACACTTAATACACCTAAATTTGACAGATAGACAGACAAACAGAGAGTGAAAGGAACGCAGTCAAAACAGGCATGAAAGGGGGGCTTGTAGGCGTGGCAGGTGTGTCTGGGTAGTCTTTGGTAGTCGGCTTTGGCGGTAAATTCAGTTAGTGGTACGTGCTTGCCTATAAATGGTACTTATGCTTAACTTTCTTTATCCGCATACATACATATTTACGCATTTTGCCTTTTTACTTTTGCATATTCTTTGTTTTTTTTTTATACTCAGCTGTTTCTTGGTGCTTTTGTTCATCTTGTAATATTTGATTGAACAAGCTTTTGCTTTTCACTAAAGCAGCATAATACCTATCTTGTTCTTCATAAATAATTTGTTTGCTTATCGAAGTTGATAAAATTGGAATTCCTTTTAAATCACAGCCTCCAATTTAAATGGTTTGTTTGGTTTTATGGAAAACTTTTTTAGCTTAATCCTTGTTAGTCGTTTTACTTAGCTGATGACTTTAAATTAATAGCATAAGCCTATAACGCTGAGTTTTAGCTAAAGTTTTCTATATGTATCTAAGCGAATCGCTCTTGTTCAGAGAACTAATGAGACCAGCTTACTATACGCAAAAAAAGCGAACTGCAAATAACCAGTTAGGAAATACAAACCATATCTCCCCCAATGCGGACCCTTTCATCCTGCTTAATACTCATCTTTCCATCTAGGAAGGACTGGGGAGATGGTAAACTTGTTCACAGATTCGAGGTTTCAGTTTTCACGAAGTGGGACTCATCGATACACTTCCATATCAATTAGGTTCCCAGAGCCGGTGAGCGTTTTTCAATCACAAGTTTTCGCCATACAGGAGGCCTGCAGAGCTTTACTTGCAACGGAAAGTACCGGTGCCGGAAACAGGATAAGAATTTTCTAGGATAGTCAGGCGGGCTCTGGGGTCTGCAACGGTGTCATAAAGATTGGCAGTGGTGGTGTAGGAAGCGAGTCATTGGCTTGCCAAGTCTACGATATGTTGACTGTTGTTTATCTGGGTGCCGGGGTACCGTGATATCCAAGACAACGAAATGGCTGTAGAGCTGTCCAGGCAGGGCTCGCCTCTTGATGTCACAGAGGCGGAGGAGGTTTTTGCGCCCCTGCGCTGCATCGAGTGCTGAATCTCTTGGCACTGGCTCGAGGAAGCTAAAGCCAGATGGAAGTGGGTGCAGTCCTACAGGTTCTGCAGAAGCCTGTGACCTTCATACAAAGAGATGCGATGCTCAGCCATTCTAAAGATGTACAGAAGGGACATTTACCGCTTAACTGTGGTATTCACAGGACATTGGACCATTAGTAGCCACGCGGTCCGATCAGGATTGGACCTTAACAGCTTGTGTCAGGGCTACAGTCTTCCTGGGACGGAGGAGATGGTGGAGCAGCTGCAATGCGAGTTGTTTTTCGCATTGCCAAAGCAGAAAAAAATTTCTTATTAAAGCTTTCTTCGACAGTCTCTCGGAACTCAAGGACGTAACTAAACATGATGGGTACAGGGACCTGCTCTGGTTTCCGTTCTGCTCATTCTTTTTTACATTTACTTTTCACTGACTTAGTCACGAGTCGTGGTATCAAAATGGCGAACCGGCGCGAATTAAAGTCAGTGGCACTCGCCACTCAAACCAACCAAGCAACTCATGTCGGACTATGATCCCAGATATTCAACATGTTGGATTGGATTGGATTAGTGGAAAGCACTAAACAACTAAAGGCGGACAGTTAAAGAAGCTTATCTTAAAAGCTCACAAAAGTATATATGTATGAACGTTGGTGTCGTAGGTACACTAAACTAACTAAAATAACACTCACCCACAAAAATGGCGAAAATGAATGGCATAAAATTGAAACTTTATTAGAAATTTTTAGTGCAATGCGAAAGACGAATGTGTGAACGAATTAATTGAAGTTACACACATATGAGCTTACGAATTTTCAACTGCCTTAGGGGTGAGGGGCGCGAAGACAAAGTAACTTTTAAAATAAGCGAGGATCGGAAGGAAAAATGGAAATTGTAGTATAACAGGAAGTTTTATTGCTGCAAAACACGCTATACTACTATTTCGCACGAGCTGGCAGGTGCAAGCGCACGCACGCTTAAAAGCGGAAAGGCGTTGCTGGGGAAGGAGGTGTGTAAAGGTTATAGCGCTGTTATGGGTAATTTTACAAATGAACTCTAGTGAGCATATGGGTATGTATGTTTGTGTGTGCGTGTGTGTGTGTTTGTAGCGCTACAAAACCACAACAATTAAGTGCGTGCGTGCGTGCATTACGGACGTGAAGTGCATCACCGAGGCAACCGACATCATTATCAGAGTACCGCCACCGCCACAACCACCGCCACTAATGCCAAAAAGCAATAATAACAACAACAGCAGCAACAATAGCATTAATAACTAAGCCGCAAATATATTTGCAAGCAGTTGTTGTTTTTGTTGTTGTTGTTGCTGGTGCTGCGGCATAAGTAAGAAGGCCCATAAATCCTAACCAATTTTGTTGATTCGTGTGGTATGGAGACAGACGAGCAAAAGGCGTTGAGGGTGAAAGTAAATGCAACAACAACAACAACCGTAAAAACAATAGCAAAGAGCATAACTACAAACTGGCAAATACCTATTTGCAAAAAACCAGCAATAAAAACAACAACAACAACTTTAGTAATAACAACAATAGTAAAGTAAAAGCAAAAGCAATAAAATTCGCCCAAAACAGCCGGCAACAATTTGCCAGCGAGTTCATAATTAATGAGTGGATTAGGTAAGTGCATCCTGTTGTGCATATGTGAATGTATGTACATACATATGTACATTTGTATGAGTGTTTAAAGATATTGAAATACATATGTGCATTCATATAATCCTCTCATGTGTACATACATACATACATATGCTGCAGTAAGGGTGTTCACACACGGCGAAATTTTTTTTAAACCGCTCCTAGTTCATTCACTATTCTTCTTTTCTTATAAAGTACCTAATAGGATAGAGAATAATCACTGAAGAGGAGCACGTTTGTGGCGACATAACGCAGGCAATCATATCTTCATAATCAAACTTCTTTCTCGAAGCGAAATGAACAAATGAGCTCATATGAAATTCATTGCATATTTCAAAGCGTCATATATGTTTTTGATATTCTGTCTTTTACGTTCTTTGAATAAGGATTTCGTCTTCAAATTTTTCCGGCAAACAATTTTCTAGAGGCGTTCGTCCAACCAAAGGGCGAAAAAAGTCCTCGGCTGAAACCTCAAAGAGGTTGATGGCTGGGCAATGAACCTCCGTCTCTCCTCCCGGATATCTGTTGCTATTGCTTGCGCCAGGGCAGTCTGCAGAGGGGAGACCGCGGAAGCTAGCAAATACTGTTTTCCGGTCGAGTAGGTCCCCTCAAAGTGCGAGCCAGGGAAGAGATCCGAGACGACCTCAGTTATGGTTCGAGGTCGACTGCCGGCGCATTTATCTTGCTGTGATGGAGGATAAACAAATTACAAAAAAAACAACTACAGGCAGTGCGGCGATAGGTGTCCTTCTTGACATTTCGGTTGCCACGGTTAGCAACGTCTCTGCTGAGGCGCTGTTGGAGGGGCTCGAATGGATCGGAACATCCCCAATCATTCAGCGCTGGATCGAAAACCTTTTCAGTTGTCGAACGGCGACAGTTGCGTGGGGCCTTTCGTCGATGTCAAAGAGGGCACATTAGAGAACCCCACAAGGGGGAGACTCTCACCCCTGTTGTGGAACCTAGTGGTCAACAAAATACTCTTCAGAAATACACAAAATACTAAAACTTGCCTTCCAAGTATAGTAAACTGCTTCCAACACTAAGGACCACATTTGGTCTACGTGAGGGATCACTGTATCCTTCGAGTGGGTACTCAGTAAAAAATAGCAAATTAAAAAAAAATTGACTTGGCAATACAAAAGTATTCGTAGGTATTATGATATAGATAGATCGATCTCTTATTCCAAGCTCAATAACGCTGTTTCACTCTATTATGAACAATATATTTTTCTTTCAGTGTAAATTCAACAGTTTTTGGCGTATATTTAATTGGGATATATATTTTGCATTTTGTTTTCGTTGTACACGCATTGCATGCCGTGCAGTTTGTTCATTTCGCATGCACTGCTCTCTTCTTGGCATATATTTCCAGCTTTTATATCCAGCAGCAACCATTTGATTCTCTGTACATATAAATAAATATTGTCTGAATTAGATATGTAGATATTCCTTCCTAATTCAAGTGCCCAAGCGCCTTACCATAGCTAACTCTTAGTATCTCAACAAAACGAACTCTGCCCATTACTCTGCTTCAACACGCAACGCAACCATGGCCAGGGTGTTTGTGTCCAATTACCGTTTCGTACGCGTTGAGTCTGTCGACCGGCCGACCGTCTATTTGCCTCATGTGGTTTGGGTATCGTCACTAAGGTGATTTAACTATGAAACATCAGCAATACAAAATGCAATGCAATAAAATATCGATCGAGGAGGGTGAGTTTGAAAAGGAAAAAAGGAAAGAGATATGCGGGTGTTATAAGAGTATGTGTGGATGTGTATAGGTGAGTATGTGTGTGTTTGTCTAGGGGCGGAATATGTGATTTAATGTGCATTGATACCTTGGCAGTGGTGCGAGGTTTGGTTTTTGCAATCAGAACGGTTTGTGTGGTTTTGTGCGTTTTTGTTTTTTCGCTCATGTTTGCAATTTAGCCGATGAGAAAGTGGTTTGGATGTTTGCTCGAGTACCTAATTTTTGTTTTATTTGAATGGTTTTATCTTTTTATAGACATATACATACCTATTGTATAGTTGTAGTCTTATACATATGTATATTTTTACTTGCACGCGCACTAATTAAGGCACTTTCCCTTAACAGTGTAGATTACGCAGTTTAATATTCTACGGAATAGTTCAGATTAGATTGAAGCAAATTGGGGAGATGCAAGCAGACGAAGAGACTGAACTAGTACAGTTGACTCAGCTCATGATTCTGATGATATCGGTATATATTTTGGTGTATCCATCACCACTAATTCTGTTATACCTGGGACACACATGTGGTATGAATATCATAATATCAATACTATGATTTTGCCTATACTACAAAAATGTTCAAATAAACTACAATATGAGGGTGACATGTATGTGGTATAGATCGTAATATTATTACTATACTACGATGTGTGTCTCTAGCATAACTTTCAGTACATAAGTAAAAGGTGTACTACTCTGAAAAAAAAAACGTAAATCTGAAGACTTTCACTGTTAAATCAACTACTTTCCGCAGTTGAAATGTGCCCAACAACGGTCCGTTGTTGCTTCAAAGGTGCGAGCGTTGTTGATTTAAGTCAATAACGGAAATTGTTAGAAAAAATTTTCACCTAAAAATAAATTTTTGTTTGCATTTTACTCTTCATCTTCTCTCCGCCCGGGTCCCAACTGCAAATATGTAGACTCCGCTTGTTCTCCTATTCTTCTCTCCTTCTTATTATTCACTGGTTGCTATCTTTATTTCTTATTCTGATTTTCCTTCTTTATTTTGTATTCTCCTCCGGATTCCAACCATGACATCAACCTGGAATTCTATCCAATCATCACATAGTGCAACATTCAACATTATATTGAATTGTAGTAACCTATTTATACTTCCATTTCCTAAAAAGGAATCCATGAATTATTTGAATCATTGTAAAAACAAAATTTAAAAAAATTTGTTCTCATTAGTTTTGTTTACAACGGAAACTGTTGGGTCAAATACTTTTGCCTTTAAATCAACAACGGGGAGAAAATTGTTGCTAAAAATAAATTTTTTTTGAATTTTTATCTTCATCTTCTCTCCATCATTATTTTTTTTTTGTTGGTTTTCTCACAAAAAAATATTTTCTCACAAAAAAATTTTTAAAGGGAAGCAAGTTTTTGAATCAACAACGCCCGTTTTTGAATAAATTGTTGGATCAAAAATTTTGCTGTAAAAACAAATACTTTTGCTGTTGAATCAAAGACGGAGATTCAACAGCCGAAAGTTGTTGGTTTAACTACGGGTATTTTTTTCAGAGTATAGGTAAACTGTAGAGATCCATATGGTGTAGAGATCTACTTTACATATCCAGACCCTAGTGTACTCTTTATATCAAACTAATCAAAAAAAGTTGCGTTTCAAGTGGAAAGCTCTCGGCGATCAGTCAGCATACATACACACAGTGGTGTGCGCTTCATACCAGACGAAAAGCCCGGCTTGCCTACATATTTTCGTTCATTTCATATTATGAATTTCTTTAACATCTGGTTGGTTTACGCTTGAAATGTGTTTACTACTTAAGTTCTTCATTCTGCTTTAGCTGGAATCATTCATGCTTACAACCAGGGTTTGACTTAGCCCACCAAAAATATTAACGTGTATTTTGTTTGTGCAGCCTATCACAGCAAAGAAAACAAAAAGTCAGCTTGTCTCTTAGCATAACATGGGTTAGTGAGCGCTGAGAGTGCTGTAACTGTAGCTTTTTGAAGCTTTCAAAACAGAAAAACATGGGTTGTTTTTTATGCTTTCTCTAATGGGAAGCCAATTGCTTACTATCAGAGTTAAATTAAAAAAAAAAGTATCAAACCAATTTTTTAATTTTTCATATCAAATTTGTATTGGAATGAGAAGCCGTTTATTTCAATCCACTCAGTTTCCTACAGAGTGAAATACACCAGAAACCAAATGTCTAAAACTAATTAAATCAAAGTCAATGACGGAACCGCTATCAGACGTTGAGATAGTACAGCAAAGAAAATTTCATAAACGGCTAATGGCTATGCTTCATACAAGGGCTTATCCAGCCAATTTATGCTAGGACCGCCACTGCACACATACCTATGGCTTTATAATTTATCTGTCGCCAACCAGGCACAACTTTTCTTCTTATTTTCGCGCAAAGCGCCATAAATAAAAGTCAATTTCTGGCAGTTTTTTTTTTTTCCACTTTGTTTCCCATACAAATAAATTTTCTCTACTGTGTCTCTTGATTTTGTTGTTGCTGCAAACGTGCGTTTGGTTACAAGACGATTTATCCTAATTATGGAAGGCTTAGGCCCGAAGCAAATTAGCAATATTGAAATACATACAAACGGACATATGTTTTCGTACAAACATTTGAATGTGTGACAAAAAATGTGTGTTTCCAGCCGAAAGTAGAACAGGAAAAGGGAAAAGCAAAAGCAAAGCAGAAATACAAATTTTCTGATAACGCTTATGGAGGAAACCCCTAAACCTAAAGTGGCTAATGGTATCGAGTTATGTTGTAATCAAGAGAAAATTGCAAACCAAAAAGCCATCATGTAGAAACAGGAAGAATAAAGGAATCAGCACGACACTAGAGGCGCACGATTAGCAGATAAGCAGATGTGATTTAAATATATACTTCCTCTTTTTTTTGGTAAGCAAAAGTTCATTTTCATAGCACTAAATACAAGCACTACGAAAGGGAAAAATGCGCAAACACATAATATTTAAGAGGCACGAAAATTTACGCAAAATGAAATTTAATAATTAAAGCACAGTTCTATGCACGTTGATTTGGTGGTGTGTGTCATCACCATCACTGCCTGCTGCCGCGCCAAAAGAGATAAGATTAAAGTAGAGATTAAAGCACAGCTGCTTAAGTACAGTTATACACACATACAAGTACATAAGTCGACGTTGATCGAATCCGCATTATTGTAGACCGTAATTCCACAAATGTATAAGATTATTTGCCATAAGCAAATAAAGTGCAAAAGTGCTCAGTGGGCACACAAAAAAAAAGAACAAAAAATGTTTATACGCAATACACATTAAGCTTGTTGGGTAATTGAAAAATTATTGAAAAACAAACTTCTTTCTCTAAAGGCTCAACTTCGTTGCAGTATGCCATAGAAGCGTTTATTTGTTTCGAGAATTAATTCTCCAGCAAAAGGGATTCTTCTTTATTCAATATTTATATTTTCTTTTCGCTATGAATTCGAATTCCAGCTCATTTTCCAAGGACATTTTAATGAGAGATAGTGTTGATTTAAATTATGTTCATTTTTACATTATTACTATGGTAACATATAGTCTTAGTTTTTTCGGATCCATTTCAAATACATTTCCAATATGCCACAAGCGATGGAAAACAAGTTCTGGTTACAAGTTCGTGTCCAGTTCGATATTAATTTTGGATATTGAATGTCATTTTCGAACGTCGATTGTTAAATTCCTCGTCTCTTCCCACAGAGTGCCTTACAATTACCCATACATATATAATAAATATAAATGCGCAAATATGTCGATGTGTGCACAAATACCCTGTAGGGAAAATCTCTAGTTCCGAACTAGGTCGCTTCTAGTGCATTTTTCGACACTACCAGTGCGAGCTAAATCTCTTTTGCATGTTATCAACTGGCGAATTTAACACAGCGATATCCTAGGCGGTGTCAATTGTCACTCCCTGCACTACTTTTTCGATAGTTCCGAACTAGTACTAAATTCTACAGTTTACACTAGTTCGTTTATTGGCACAATTTCGATAGTTCTGAGCTAACTACAAGTACCTAAAAATTCTACAGTTTTACATCTGCCGCTTAAGTGCAGCCTTTGACACACTTCATGCAAGTGGCGCGATGACCAACTGCCTAACGCGTGCGCATTTCAATCCTGTCGGTGTCAAGGTGGATGATAATTTTTTTTTTAACTAATATTTTTTTATTTATTTATTTAATAAAATTTACAATAGCCGCTTTCGATTCACAATTTCTCTGCTGGCTATAAATTTCCCTCTGCCAAATTTGTATGTGAATGATAGCGAGCAGAGGGAAATTTTTATCGACCAGTTAGCGAGTATGCCTACTACTCATTATGGGTTCAAACATTTTTGTTCGATCCGACCTCACTTGTCTGATGGCGAATCGAAAACGCCAAATAATATTTAAAAAGTAATAAAATAAAAAAATATAAAAATTAAAATAAGCCTGAGGGATCGGAAACGCTTAATTAGGGGAACATTTCATTTCATACAAGATGAAATAGAAAACTCTTTATATAAAATGCTTCACTAAACATCTGAGAATTGCAGAAATATACAAAGCCGACGGCAATTGAACAAACGAAAAATGTTCATAGAATTTTTGTCACTTCGAAAATGTATACAAATCAATGTGTGTCTTATAATGGTCACTCAATTCACTCCTTCTGAACTGGTGAGGGTCTAACTACAATTGATCTAGTTCCCTTTTGACACCTTTTCGCTAGTTCGGAACTAGAAATTTTGCTCACTAGTTATTGAGTTCCCTGCAGGGTATAAAGCCTGACGCATACAACAGCAACAAGCGTTACACAAACACAACCAAGGCACACACACATAAATACAAAACCAAAGTAACGAGAACAATGACTGACCAAATATTGACATAACTGTCAAACTCGAATTACGACATAAGGGGTCAAGGGTCACACAGAATGACAGTTTAAATGTTGGAGCGAATGCTTGCCATATAGTGAACAAAGACGAGAACGTGTGTTCAAGAATAAAAATGAAAGGTGTATGCTAGATATATGTAATTGTTTAGCTGAACATGTGTGTATGGAGGGGGATGAAAAATGCCAAGCAAATATTACAATCTTATTGGATTGAATATTGTGTTTATGGAAAAAGGACAACGGAAAAGCATACTAATTGGAGAAAATTAAAGTGTATGTATGATGTATATGTACGTATTCTTTAACAGAAACTGTGCAGTACAACAAAATATATACAAAGGAATCTAAAAACTATGCAGATATTTTCCAAAGTTTGACAATTTTTCAAAGTGTTTGGAAACCTTTCATGAACATGAAATTATATTAAGTTTTTGGTCCAAAACATAATACTTTTAAGTACCAGGCCCACTGAAATATATTCCTACGTATATGAGCGGAATCATAAATTCAATTCAACCATATTCGTCTATCTGTCCATCTGTTCATATCAGGGATTGCAAATAATCGTTATTTTTTAACTTTTGACTAAAAAATCATACTGTAGGAGAAATTCTAAACGCAAAAGAAGTACACAGATGTAATCACCGTAACGCAGACTATCTCTAGGTGCATTAACTTTAATTTTTTCGATTTTTATAAAAAAATTTATTTTTAATCATTATTTTCTGAGTTTTATTTTCTGCTCAGAAAATAAAAGTTATTTCTTGAGTTTTATTTATCGCTCAGAAAATACAAGTTATTTGTTGAGTTTTATTTTTCCATCAGAAAATAAAAGTTATTTTTTGAGTTTTATTTTTCGATCAGAATATAAAAGTTATTTTTTGAGTTTTATTTTTCCCTCAGAAAATAAAAGTTATTTTTTTAGTTTTATTTTTCGATCAGAAAATAAAAGTTATTTCTTGAGCTTTATTATTCCATTTATGCAGCACTCGCTTTTTATAAAATACACCGTGTTTCCATCAAACGCAAACAAACAATGAACGCATACAGCAGAGTATCTAATGTTCGATTCCACTCGAACTTAGGCTTCCTTACTTGATTGAGTTTTATTTTTCGATCAAAAAATAAAAGTTATTTCTTGAGCTTTATTAACACGCTTTTATTAGCTTCACCTGTATATATGTATGTATGTATGTATGTATGTATGTATGTATGTATGTATGTATGTATGTATGTATGTATGTATGTAACTTCATCCCATCCTAAAAGTTGTAACATTTAACTAAATAATTATATCTTTCAAACATTCACTTTTTTGGGTCTCTCTATTATTTCTATGTATTCTTCTCCGTATTCGAAACATGACATCAACAGCCCAACGGCATCATATAGTAGGACATTCAACATTATACTTTATGCTTCATTACGGCTTTTATGTTACCTCTCTTCAAAATAGCCTCTATGAATTTCAATTCACTCCCGTATATAAGCCAATAAGTAACAAGCTTTCAGGGTACGGAAAAACTCACTCGCGAACGCTCAAAAATACATTCTACTCAAATCACAAACATATGTTCAAAGAAAAACGTATAACCACTCAAATAGCGAGCGAACTAACGCACAACAGCCAGCGATGGCGATAAACTCAATGCATAAATTCACTCAAAAATGAAGCTTGAAGCTTTCTGTTTTGGGTTTGTTGTATTTGCAATGAAATCAGCCGCATGCACATACATACATGCAAAGCAAGAACTGGTTTTGTTTATAATTCATTTAATAGTAAGTGCTGAAACAACGAAAAGGAACCCTAATTCTATAATTGCATTTCACGTTTGGAAAGCAATTTTTATACAATGTTTTGTAAACGTGAGGTGAAAAAAATTTCTCTAAAAATAAAATAAAATAAAAAATAAAAAAAATAAAATGCGCCACTCGGGACTCGAACCTGAGCTCCTTGGTCCGTAGGCAGCATACCTCACCATTACGCTACAATCGTATTCGGAACTTTGTTGTCTAAATTCGAATTTATTCAATTAGGTTTCTTTTTTTTTTGTTCTTTTCAAATGCTCCACCTCAACTTCTCTTCACTTTCTGATTTTAAAATAGGTTTGTTTACTGAGCTGCTCTAGGTTACTCTAGATTGAATTAGATCACAAAATTGTGTTTCATGACCATTTTTCGTACTCTAACTTGCTCTGATTTACTCTACATTTTGTTTCATGAGCCTGCTCTAAACAGATCTAGAGCACAATTTTTTGCTCTAGCTTTTTTCGTGGAGTAAGTTAGAGCAGTAAATTTTGACAACTGTCAACAAAATAAATAAATGAAATTTGGAAAAAGCAAACAAAAATGGAAAATCTGCGTATTCAAAATAAAAAAGGGAAAATTGTGGACATAGACTATTGTTCTTTTCTCAATTTTTTGCTGCATTTATGTAAATACGTATTGAAATATCAATCGGTCAAATGTTTTCATAATTGCTGCCTAAAAAGTGTTTGTTTCATGAGATGTTTGCTCTGAGTTGCTCTAACTTGCTCTATTTGTTTTTCGACAGCTACTCTATTTTGATCTAACCTGAGCTGCTCTACTCTATTTTTGGTCTCATTAAACAAACCTAATATAACAAAACGTTTGGGAAATTTTGTATTTCGAAACTACATAGTTTGGAAAACCTTGAATAAAAGGGTTTGGAAATTATTGCATAATAAGCTAGTTTACTTCACTGCATATTAGGATTTTTGGTAGAAGTTATAAATACATATGTATGTAGATCTATTTCGGAGAACACCACATCCCATCAGACTTTTTTTACTTTTATTTTTGCGTCCGCATAAAACATCCTTTAATGAAAAATTTCACTAAAAAGTTAAAAATAAATAATAGGTTAAAAAAAACTAAAAAACACGCTTTAATCTTAAAAATCGTACTAAAAATTGAGAAATAATTTAATTAGAAACAAAATGATGAACGAAAATATAAGTATTTAAGGAAAAGCGTGGGGGTGCTCAATAATATTTGAACATGAAAATATTCGATTCGTACAACTATGTAGTACAAAAATATACCTAGTTGCGAAATTAAAGTGTACGATATATAAAATCTCAAAAAAGTCAAAATAAAATTATTAGTAAAAAAACACCGATTTTAAATATTTTTTGATATACTGAGCACCCCACGCTTTTCCTTAAATACTTATATTTTCGTTCATCATTTTGTTTCTAATTAAATTATTTCTCAATTTTTAGTACGATTTTTAAGATTAAAGCGTGTTTTTTAGTTTTTTTAACCTATTATTTTTTTTTCCATTTATGCAGCACTCGCTCTTTATAAAATACACCGTGTTTCCATCAAACGCAAACAAACAATGAACGCATACAGCTGAGTATCTAATGTTCGATTCCACTCGAACTTAGGCTTCCTTACTTGATTGAGTTTTATTTTCCCCTCAGAAAATAAAAGTTATTTTTTGAGTTTTATTTTTCGATCAGAAAATAAAAGTTATTTTCTGAGTTTTATATTTCCCTCCGAAATTTTTTCGATCAGAAAATAAAAGTTATTTTCTGAGTTTTATCTTTTTGCTCAGAGAATAAAAGTTTCTTCTCTTACCACATTAACACGTAGGTAAAGTTTATAAATAAAAAAAATTAAAAATTTATTTATCTACTTTACCTATTTATATGACAAAATCTACAATTGCAGCCAAAATTAAACTGAAAAACTTTTACTCTCTGAGCAAAAAAATAAAACTCAGAAAATAACTTTTATTTTCTTATCGCAAAATAAAACTCAAAAAATAACTTTTATTTTCTGAAGGAAAAATAGAACTCAAAAAATAACTTTTATTTTCTGATCGAAAAATAAAACTCAAAAAATAACTTTTATTTTCTGAGGGAAAAATAAAACTCAATCAAGTAAGGAAGCCTAAGTTCGAATGGAATCGAACATTAGATACTCTGCTGTATGCGTTCATTGTTTGTTTGCGTTTGATGGAAACACGGTGTATTTTATAAAAAGCGAGTGCTGCATAAAGTGGGCGTAGCCACGCCTATTTTCAACATTCTTTGTGCAACATTTCATTCCTTTATGACTTCTAGCTACAAAGATTCACGTTACAAATTCCTAAAGGGTGTTCCAGAAATATCTCTGTTGAAAAGTAGGCGTGGTCATAAACCGATTTGAATAAATTTTTGCGTGTCTATTAACACAAGTTATAAAAGTGTATAAACCAAGTTTCGTCATAATATCTCAATTATTTGTCGAGTTATGGGCTCAGAAATCTCGTATATTCCTGCTTCTATAATGAGGCGGTGCCACGCCCATTGTCCAAAATTTTTGTGTTTTTAGTTTTATGTCCGCAGTTGGACTCCTGCCATAAGATTTCAATGATATATCTTTATTTTTTTTTTATTTTATTTTTTTTTTTTTTGTTTTTATTTTACTTTTTTTTTTAAAACTAGAAAAAAAACTTTTTAAGCATGGATGTAACTACAGCTGTTTCATCATTTAGATCCCTCTAAGTCTCATCAGGTTACTTTTGCTTCTGCCAAGTCTCGAACTTGCGCACCTTGCAGTACAATAACTACAGTTCTAACCGCTGAGCTATTGCCTGCCTTCGACATCTGATAGAAAAATTTTTTGCCAGTTTCTTTCCTACTATAATTCGTTTCTTTATATTTATTGGGCCACTTTATAATACACATATATAAAAGTGGGCGTGGCCGTCAACCGATTTTAACTATTTTCCGTCCAAATGTTTGCCCAAGTAAGTAAATCATGCATACCAAATTTTATTGGTATATCTTCAATGGTTTCTGAGTTATGCCATATAAAACTTTCAATGTTTGACCATTAATAAGTGGGCGTGGCACCGCCCATTTTCCAAAATTTCATCAAATTTCTTCATAAGGGCCTGAGCTCAACACGTGGGTAAAATTTCATCGCTCCAGCTATATTAGTGACTGAGATACCAAATTTCCGATTTTTTCTATATAGGAAAAGTGGGCGTGGTCATGATCCGATTTCGCCCATTTTCAATGCCAACCGCCCCAGTCTCGATACCAACTTGCATTTCAAATTTCATCAAAATATCTCAATTTTTGCGCGAGTTAGAGTGTTTACAGGCGGACGGACGGACGGACGGACATGGCTCAATCGATTTCTCTTTTCACCCTGATCATTTTGATATATATAAGTCTATATCTATCTCGATTATTTCATTCTGTTACAATCCACCGTTATGTGATTAAAACTATAATACTCTGTGTACTAGTACAGCTGAGTATAAAAATAACTTTTATATTCTGATCGAAAAATAAAACTCAAAAAATAACTTTTATTTTCTGATGGAAAAATAAAACTCATGAAATAACTTTTATTTTGTGAGCAGAAAATAAAGCTCAGCAAATAATGATTAAAAATCAACTTTTTGGATATAACTCATAACCGTTACAGTCCCTGGTTCAAACACAAACTAGTCCCTCAGATTATGAAATATTTGACTCTAATTGACTATGCGGGTGTATTTTTGTGTAAAATGGAATATTTTTCAATATCGGATAACTATAAGGTTATCTGCTATAAAACCAATTGTTCAGAGGTATAATTATATTGTATACATTTTGAGGTATAATTCCTCCATTTGCACTGTTGACTAAAGTCGCTGGCTCACTTGTTTTAAGTGAATAATTTCATCTATATGGATTATCTAGTTACGTATCTATTTCGTCTTATTCTCGTAAAAGTCTGCTCCCGCTTTATTTACATATTTTTAGAAATGACATTATTGGAAATAGACTAAAATTGAGCGATTAGATAGACATGTGCCGCCTATAAATTAATGAATTAATTCAATTGCTAAATTTTTAAGCATATCTATATATCTACACCCAACTACGTATTTATGTATGCATTATAGTAAAACCATCGCAAGCCATTAATGAAATAAAATTTAATTTCTAAAATGAGATTTTCGCATGTGATTAATCAATTAATTTAGAAACTGAGAGATCAAAAGACTGCCTGCGGCTAAATAAAATAACACCAAGAGACACTAACCACCAACGTATAAGGCCATTGAATAACAGATAGAAAAGGGGAAACACAAAAACACACACCCTCTCAAAAATATAAATATGTATGTATGTATCTATCACCCAAATGATGAGAGAGATTGTGATTGATAAAAACGGAAAAAACTGCTATAAATTTAAACCGAATTGATAAAAACAAAAAGGCGCAATAATTTAAAGTGACTGCTGCTGGTTTGGTTATCATACGGTTTTTCATAGAAACCAACACTTAAAATTGCTAAAAGCGAAGCTAAAAGCCGCATGCTGTGACGTGTGTGGATGCACTCAACTACCATCAACTTTTAACATCAAAATCAACGAGACTACAAACATGCATATTATCTACATACATATTTGTGTTTATAAATTCCAGTAAAACCTCGTAACAGCTGTGCTGTGCTGTGCAGCTGAAATATTTCGCATTTAATTTAATTAAGTACAATCATATCGGACGTAGTAGCTTTAAATGTACTAAGTGCCATGTTAAAAGTGGGTGATGGAAAGGCCGAGGGTGTAAGAGCATCACATAAATATGTGTGGCAATACATAGGTACATATATATTAGAGCTAACATTGGATGGCCTGCTCCATTCATCCATCCGCGCTGCTATACATTACAAGTGCCTCCGGCATTTTACGTTAATTACGACGTGTTTTGTGCTGCCTGTTGTTACCTGTTATGCGCTGTCCAGGCCTAATACGTTTGAAACTGACTGTACAGGGTGTCCCAAGTGTTAGATTGTTATCAAATATCCCAGTAAACATTCTGGCAACCGTTCGGGAATGACCTTTAGTATTCATTATGTATACGTGGCCGCTGTGGTGCAGTGGGTAGAGTGCTCGCCTGCTATACCAGAGGTCAAACCCCAGTCCATTTATTGGATTTTTAGAAGTAGCGGTCACCTCTCGGCAGTGGGCGGCATTCCCTTCGAGTGTATTTCTGTCATGAAAAAGCTTCTCACAAAAAATGCATTTGCCGTTCGGAGCCGGCATAAAACTGTAGGTCCACCCAATTAGTGGGAAAAACAAAAGGAGTACACCTCGAATTGGGAGAGAAGCTCGGCCATAAAACTCGTCAGAGTTATAATAGCGCCAGGGTATTATTTTTATTATGTATATTAAAATGAAAATTAACTTATTAGCAGAGCTGGGTAAAATCAATTCCATTACAATTACAATTACACTCCTCAGTAATTGAAAAATGTAATCAATTCCTTTCATGAAAAGAAAAGGAATTAATTACATTTCAATTCCTAAAAAAAAAATACCAAAATTATTTCATCGTTTTGAGGCTCTAGTGCAAGGTATTTTTTTTTTGGAATTGAAAAAATTACTTTGAGTAATTGTAATTGCCGCGCCATTAATTTTGAAAGGAATTGAAAATGTAATTGAAATTTTTACAATTACATTACAAGGAATGGAAAATGTACTTTAGAATTTCCCATTCCATTCCTTAAAGGAATTGAAAAAGTAATTGAAATGCTAAATGTTAATTGAAGTATAAATACGTATTGCGATTTATGTAAATGGAATTTGCGGGTCATGTTCACTGTTGGGATCATTTTGGGTCGATATTGGGATCATTTTGGGTTCAGCTTGGGGTCAATTTGGGATCAGTTTGGGTTCATATTGGGATCATGTTAGGGTCAATTTTGAACCATTTTTTTGTTATTTTGATATCATTTTGCTACTAAATTGCGATAATTTGACCCCAAAATGGCCACAAATAACCACAAAAAACAGAAATAGAAAGAAAATATACATAATATCGATTGAAAACAAGAGCGCTAACATATTGACCCCAGATATCTCAAAAACTGAGGGACTAGTTTGCGTTCAAACAGACAGACGGACAGACAGACGGACATGGTATTTTTTTTTTAGGAATTGAAATGTAATCAATTCCTTTTCTTTTGAGGAAAGGAATTGATTACTTTTCCCAATTACACGTAATGGGGAATTGGGAGTAATTTAATTCCTAAAGTAATGATTACTACCCAGCTCTGCTTATTACCAACCTTAAACAGTCTTCCAACGCTTATACTCTACATGAAACGGCATCAAAAGGAAGAGAGAAAAGGCAAAAACTCTCTATCATTAAAATTGCCATTCGAAAATTAGCTCGATTTCACTTCATTAAGCGAAACTGAACCGGATAAAGAAAGTTCTGTTTTAGTCATAAATTAACCAGTTGAGTATATTGACTTTCAAAGGTGGCTATGTGAAATTTTTCCGAAATTGAATTTTTTATGGATTGTGTACCGGTATTTAAAAGTGTATAAGAACAACAGTTTATTAAGAATTTATTGCACGTTCTTAACGTATTCTGAAAAAATAGCATTGAATACAAATACAATTACAAAGAATTTAAGCACTTAGCACACCCTGTATGCATTGTTAGCATTGCTACGGCCGTCACTTCATGATCCCTTCTAACACGCTTCATGATTCAACATACCTATATACATATATCTATAACCAGTACGTACTAAATGAACTTTTATGTAAATATGCGCATAATGAAAAAGCCGCAAGCATAACTATCCATTCGTACAAACACGGTAACACAGCAAAAATTAAATGTCTAATGAATTTTGTAAGTAAATGTGTGCCCCTTTAATAAGAATTAAATGTTGAGTGAAAGCGAAGCACTCAATATATTTCTACTCGTCAAGGGTCTAACGCGCTTACGTATTGTGTATTAACACTATCTAGTGTATTAGATCTAAATAAAAGGGTTACTTATGTATGTAAGGCACGTTAAGTCTGAGGATAACATATCATTATATGTACATATCGTCGCTCCCAACGAAGACTAGCACGGTTCAGTTAGCGTGGAAGACTAGCACGGTTCGCTGTTCGCGTGGAAGACTAGCACACTTCGTTGTTCGCGTGGAAGACTAGCATGCTTCAGTTCTCTGCGTGGAAGACTAACATGCTTCACTTGTTTGGGTGGAAACTAACATACTTCTGTTTGTTAGAAATAAGCTTAGGGGTTAAAAACCGGAGGAGGATGGTCCGAGGAGTGAAAGATATTTGATAAGTAAGTGCAAGAACAATAATTCATACTGCAATAAAACTTTAAACAGGAACCTTCAGTCAAACTATATGAAAAGTATATGAGTTTCAAATATTCCTAGACTTGTACTAGGCCTACTTTTAAGTATGTGCATAGGTTGTGCAAATACACTGAGAGAAAAAAAATATATGGAGGGGTCAAAGAAATTGTTTACCTATTTTGAACACTACTTTCTTTTTTTTGAGTAAATTTTCCTTAAAACATGTTAAAAGGTTTATAAAATATTGTTGTTACATGCGTTACCATGGTTTCATATACTTGTTTTGAAAAAATTCATACATTAAAATAATGAAAAATTCTTTAAGCGCCATTCCATTCCCAACTTTCCTTGTTTTGAAGACTTGATTTCTTTCCCACACAAATCCCCATGGCAACGAATTTGTTTGAATGTTTTTTTATGTTTTTCCACATTTTTAAGAAAATTTACACAAAACAAAGAAAATTTTTTATTGGGACGCGTGTTCAAAATAAGGAAAATTATGTCTTTGATCGAGAGAAATTTTTTTTTTTGAGTGTAGAACCTGGATTTTGCATCAAATAAAACACCGAGTTAGTTATTACTCGGAACTCTATATTTATATATGTATATGTAGATATGACTAGTGCTGAGGTACTACACAAAAAGTGTGCACAGTGTGTATCTTTGTATTTCTAAAATGATTTAAAAAAAATAGAATCGTGAAAGTCTTCGCTGGGAGCGACGATATATAAATATAGAGTTCCGAGTAACAACTAACTCGAAATTTTTTTTATTTGCACAACCTATGCACATACTTAAAAGTGGGCCTAGTACAAGTCTAGGAATATTTGAAACTCATATACTTTTCATATAGTTTGGCTGAAGGTTCCTGTTTAAAGTTTTATTGCAGTATGAATTATTGTTCTTGCACTTACTTATCAAATATCTTTCACTCCTCGGACCATCCTCCTCCGGTTTTTAACCCCTAAGCTTATTTCTAACAAACAGAAGTATGTTAGTTTCCACCCAAACAAGTGAAGCATGTTAGTCTTCCACGCAGAGTACTGAAGCATGCTAGTCTTCCACGCAGAGTACTGAAGCATGCTAGTCTTCCACGCGAACAACGAAGTGTGTTAGTCTTCCATGCGAACAACGAACCGTGCTAGTCTTCGTTGGGAGCGACGATATGTGTTTGGGTGCGTGCATGTGCAAATCAGGACTGCAGCATGAGCCACCAACCAACCAACATGTGTTTTTTTCAACTGATTTCCGTTTCTAGTTTATTGAATTACCGCAAGTCTTGTGTGCAGAAATTCAATAACTCAACTTGCCATTTCTACTTAGTTTGTTAGCCCTTTCGCAAGTCTGGCTGGGTGTCACAGGGTGTTGTAGGTACGCTGTGCTATGTGTGGCCTACTGCTAAGGATTGCAGAGTGCTGTTGCAATTTTGCATTGTGTGTGTTATGGCGGGATATTTCGCGCATAATTGAAAAATTTTATTATACTGTTAACAGCGCATAAATTCATATACGCAAATGCATATGTAGTTACTTAGTTGCTTCAATCTGTTCCATGTCGTCCGTCGCTTTTGTCGGAGCTAACCCTCACTCGCGATGGAGTTAGCATTACCGGCAGGCAGGGACTGTGAAACAACCAAATGTTTCAAGCCATTCAGTTTTATTGGTGTTGGTAGTGAAAATAAACATAATTGCCATAAACTGAACAGCTTGCTGCTGCGAAATAATTTACAACAATGAGAGATTCTACATACATATATCACATATTATTGAGATGCAAAGCTGGTTGAATTTGATGAAGGCCAGCGAAATTATTGTGTTATATCCAATCAAAAGCTCTGCCAACTTACGATCGGGCTGGCCGCCTGCAAACTCACGCGCTATGTAAAGCAACATTTTGCTACATCGTTATTGTTAATGGTCCTTTATAAAGAAGAAGCAATTTAGTTAAATATGAATGGATGTTATAGTTGTTAAATAACCAATTCTTGCTTAGAGGCTTGAAGAACATGACAAGGTATGGAAACACGAAAAAATATACATAAAAGGAGGAAATGATTACACAGTTCAACGAACAAACGCTAGTAGGTAATTATGAAACAAATTGTTCCCAGAGCAACTTTGCCCGAAAAGAGTACTGCTGCAGAGGCTTTGAATTTTTTTGAGGGGCTTACAATTTTATAATTCTAGCTCTAGGTGCAATTACTTTACGGAAAATAACTTATAAAAAATGACTTCAAATGAAACCCCCAAGAAAATTACATTTTTTAACCGTTTTTGGAAACACACGTTGCCAACATACGAGAGGCATTATGTTATTATATTACACTCGGAATGCAGGTCTTCACAAGTTTTAATATTTTGTGAATTTCTCGGTCCGCAGGATTAAAGTATTCTAGAAAATTAATCGCTATAAAATTTCAATAGTATCCCTCTCAGACAAAATTTTTGTACAAAGCACGCGATTCTATTGCTGCTTGTTTTCGTATCTGCCATTGTAGGTATATTTCACTATTAATCCTCCATCCAACAATTCACCAAAAATATACCTCGAATACGCGTAGATATTCGTACCATTTACTGAAGCTCTCAAATGCCTCTTAGCTGAAGAGCGCGCGCTCACAAATTGCAGACAATCCATTTTTCATCGATTTTGCCATCAATAGCAATTAGTTAAGTAAAAGTTGGCAGCACTTAAATGCGACAACATTGTTTCAGCCAAAGTCATGGCGACACATAGCACAATTTTTTTATGTCTGTATGCCTAGACATTTATAGATATGTTTATTGGCAGCAGCATGCAGCCGATGCAGTCAGTTTTCAGTTTTCCGATCGCTCAGCCAATGTCATGCAAATTGGACAGTAACTATGACGTGACCGTGGGCAGTTGGGCCGCAACTGCACCGCGTTAATCGCAGTTTCGCCGCAATTTTAGCCGCTGCACTTTTAGTTGAAATTCTGTAACTTCAGGCATCAGTCGTAGTTTAAAGCGCGAGAGGACGAATGAATGGCCTGGCTGGCGCGGCACCGCAGCGCATATTGTGCACAATACCACATGCAACATGTGCCATCATCCATCCGATTTACGGTTGAATAAATTGCAAGTGAAACTGCATAATGAAGGAAGAATTCAATGCAATTCGAATAAGAAAAAAAGAAAACAGAAGAAGATGAAAAAAGCTGCGAAACAAAAGCGGAAGGAAAACACGGTTAGTTAATGATGATGCGAAATGGCGAAACGACGAAAGAATGCGAATTCACGTTGCATATTTTATGTACTATGTATTTTGTAAAACGATCAAGAAAAGTTACAGAAATTTATAGAATTTTAATGATTTTTTATTTGCTATTTAAATGTAATAAAAATTCGCAAGACTATTAAGCTTTAATAATTTCTTTTTCTAAAGATCAGTTCAGTGCCCGCCTACACTTTGATTGCGTCTTTGTCTTGGGATTTTTCTGCTTTGTGTTTCCAAATACTCACTAAAGTTTGGTGTATCTTTTGGGGTTTCTGTATAAATAATCGCAATTCCTATAACTATTATGAACTAATTGCAGCATTAATTATCCAAAGTTAGGTTAGATTACCGATTTCGATCTACTTCCATCATCCAGTTTTGGCCAGACTTGTATAGGAACATACATACATAGATTAACTCTATAGCCCATGAAGGAAACCAACAAAAGGCTTGCTAAATATTATGGGGACTCTGCTCCCTCGTTTTCCATTATTAAAGAGTAGTTTACTGAATTCCGTTATGGTCGTACTAACACAAGTGATGTCGAATGTTCAGGTCGTCCAAAGGAAGTAGTCACATCAAAAAATGCATGGAGTGATATTGGATGATCGGAGAATGAAAGTGCTTGAAATAGCTGGGACCACAGACATCTCAACTGGGCCAATACATCATATCTTACATGAATATTTACACATGAAAATATCATTCGCGCGATGGCTGCTGTGATTGCTTACACTTGATAATAAGCGTAATCGTGTGACAACTACGAAGGACTAATTGAAGATGTTCAGCCGCAATTCGAACCAATTTTCGCACCGTTTTGTTACTGTATCCATCACCCCCACCAGAAACCAGGGAACATTCAAAACAGTGGATTTCTACGGGTGAATGGCACCAAAGAAGACCAAAGTGGGTCTGTCGGCGAATAAGGTTTCCTGGGAAGCACGAGTTGTCATTCTTACATTGATTATCTTGAGAAGCGTAAAATAATTACAGTCAAATATTATCCAGACTTTTGGATAGATTCGATTTTTATTTGAAGCAAACACGATCGCATTTGTCAAGAAAAAAAATTCTGTTTGATCATGACATTGCACGACGGCATACGTGTGTAGTCAGCATGGCAAAAGTTCATAAATTTGATTACGTATTGCTACCTCAGCCACCATGTTCTCCAAGTTTCGCCCACTCCGATGGATGGTAAGAGATTCGGTTCAAATGAAGATGTCGTCACAGAAACAAAGGCCTTTTCCAGAGCCTTAAAAATATTTTTTTTTGGAAAAATTAAAAAAATTGGAAAAACGCTGGCCTAAGTGTATCGAGCTAGAGGCAGATTATGTTGAAAAACAAAATGCATTTTTGCCGAAAAAAATATTTCTAATTTAATATGTCACGGACTTATTAAACAACCCTCGTAAATGACAAAGAAATAATTGAGATATAGATATTGAAAACATATAATCAGCAGCAACATACCCCCTTCATAATACTTTCCCAATTGGTTGAGGCGGTCAACAGGTTAAAATATAAAAAATAAATACATAAAAGAGATTTAGAAAATGCGCTCGTTTGCTTTCCAATTACCTGTGCATTCAAAGATGAATATAAATAAATATATTTGTACATACTTGGGAAGGACCTACAAGGATGCAAACGCACATTAACTTATGCACCTTATACCTTTACACCATTATAGATATAAAAATTGCATTTAGTGGAAAGAGGAGAAAGCTTTGCACACCAAACCCAAAGGATGGTGCGGACAATTAGGCAGTGATACAGCCACTCAGCTGCCTAGTCCGACAGCAACACGACCAGACCGATCGACCAGAGAGCCGCTCAAAGCACTATATAAATGCTATTTTATTGGCTAAGCGTGAGGAATTTTTATATTAATTTATTGGCGTGCGGAACGCGCAGACAAAGTATTTTCCAAGCGAAAGAAAAAAGCAAAAAAAAAAGTAAAAAAAAAGCGAAAACAAAAATTTAAAAGAAATTCCTTTTAGCAAGAAAATGTGCGCAGTGCATGGCCGCCGTGGCTTAACTGCCGCGGCCACCGATGGACGGAATAAGAGAATGAGAGAGCAGAAGAAAAGGAAAATGATAATTGAACGCAACGCTGATTCTCCTTATCGCTTCATTTCATAATTAAGCTTCAAATGGCAAAAATATCTTTGGAAAATAAACGATTGCGCTGCGTTGGCGTTGGCGTTGGCTGTGGTGTCGGTGGTATTATGATAAATTAATTCAACACCTGATCCCTTTGGGGTAGATATCTAAGTATTATTTGTTCAATAATTGAGATTGGCTATCAGTGGCTTGGCGGTGTAGTGGCTTAGTGAGTTCATTGGTATATGGATTTTCCAAAGAAAAAGTTTAAAAGTGTAAAAGAAATTTAATGTCCTTGGAGCTTTGAACTGCGTGGGATTCAATTGAAATAATTCAACTTTTTTCACGGAATATTGAAAAGTGGCAATTGACAATTGAAAAAGTGAAAAGGTCAGTGATACAAAAATGTTTACCAGCATTTAACTGTTAGAGTAATCTTTAAATGTTGTTCCAACTTTTGGCACATTAAAATTTCTTAGCAGATTTATTTTTGGAAGAACAAATATCTCAGAAATGGTTCTGCTTCTACTTAAGTGGTTAAAAATAGAAATTTGGGTAGTTTTAAAAGTTAAGAGAAACTATAGAAAATTGATATGTCTTTACGATATTCACCACATGAGTTGGATCAGTGTTGGGCAAAAGGGCACATAGTTGCTCTTAGCCAGCGTTATGAGTCGAGTTTATGAATTAGAGCAGACTCCGGGAAAATTGTGAGAGATATCGTGTGAGAGCGCAGAGCAATTTGCTATATTTTGGTGAAAGTGCGTGTGATGTTCCTCATTTACTCACATGAGCTAAAATTCTGGGGTTGGATTAAGATGATGATGGTGATGTAGATTATGATGATTTTGTTAAGGATGTCGCATAATATCTGAGCCCTTTCCCTTTAAGGCATGACCTAAATTTAACCCCGGCTAGAAAAAGAAAAGACAAGTGCATCCCCATCTAATCGTCATGGGAGAATGAGCAAATTAACTAAATGTTTTTCGAAGAAAATAATTACATTTTAAAACAAAGAGCAAGCAAATCTAACAACAAAGCAACAATTGTGTGGCAAATAGTTGGAACAAAGAGAAGGAAAAAAGCAACGAAAACAACAACGAATTTCTCGCAATAAACGAGGTAATAACTAGAGATTCCGTAGAAATTGAAAAAGGTCAGCTCCATGCCACATTTACTTGTTAGTTTTCTTTAGTTTTTCACAAAAAAACACTACTCCATACATACGTATCCAAACACCTCAAAGCCACCCTGCGCTGTAACACAATTACATTTAGTTAAATAAGCAAAGCAACAAACAAAAGGTTATACAGACAACAACAAACTGCAGGAATTGCACAAGAAAATTTTGGTTTTGTTTTTGTGTCTTTGCCAATTTCCATTATTAAGTAATGAAAATTGAATAGCCCGAATCTTGTGTTGACTACTAAATAGTGTAAGATGATTGTAGATGGTTGTCGTGTCTGCGTTTGCTGCTTTGTGGCTGGCTCAGTGTTATGCTAAATATTTTTACTTACAAATAAATGGAAATCTGTACGTTTTTTCTGCATATTGCAACTCCTACTCAAGAGTCGAGACTCCCTCCAAAAATGGGTGCAAACTACTTAGTTATTGCACCAACAGAAAAAAAAATCTAAATGAAAAGGGAATGGTTATATGTAGAAGAGCGCAGTGTTTGAGACTGTCTGACATTACTGAAAAGGGAAGTATCTGTTCGTGGCAAGAAATATGATTAAATTTATATATACCAGAATGGTCTAGACAACGTTTTGTTATCAACTTCATCTTTACTTGTGTTCTTCTAGGCTGAAAAGCGGGGAGTGCCACATAATCCCCAAAAAACAAAATCCCAAACGCAAAAAATCCCCCAAAAAAAAAAAAATCCCCAAAATCAAAATCCTTAAAATCAAAATCCCCAAACACGAAATCCCCACATTTTTTCGGGATACCCTCGAAATGTCGAAAAAAAAATGTCGAAAAACCAATGTCGAAATTTTCAAATTTTCAAAATGTCGAAAAACAATAATCTCGAAAAAAAAAATGTCGAAAAGTTAAAATGTCGAAAAAAAAATGTCGAAAAAATGTCGAAAAATGTCGAAAATGTGGAAAAATACTTGGAATATTTTTTCTTTATTTTCGGTAGGTGGGTCAGCTTCGATATAACGCGCCCTACGGGGTACATAAGAGATTCCATATTTTATAAAAAATATGTTCATCTAAATAAATGAAATGAATAAATTAAGGCGAAGGCCGCCTACGCTGAAGGGTTTACTACGCAAAGGGACATCACCGTGGCGGTAGCCACGGTTAGGGCACACGTCCGGACGGATGGCGTAGCCCAGGGTTATTTTTTGTAAGCGCGGCCGAAGGCCGCCAGTGCAAAAAGGTTTTCTACTCAAAAGTACTGTGGATTGCTCCATAGATTTTACTCCAGTAAGAGAACTCTTCCGACTAACCGCCATACAACAACAACACAAAAATAACAACAACAACATACCACTATTGATACATACATGTACATACATACATTTATATACTTGTACATAAATATATGATTTATTATTAACGGGTTGGGTACGAAATGTCGAAAAAAAAAATGTCGAAAAAAAAATTTCGAAAAAAAATGTCGAAAAAAAAATGTCGAAAAGTTAAAATGTCGAAAAAAAAATGTCGAAAAAAAATGTCGAAAAGTTAAAATGTCGAAATAATGTAATTAGTGATGTGTAAAATTCGCGCCAGGACTGGAATTTTTTTTGTTATTTTCGAGGGGAAGGGGGGGGGGGGGGTCGTATAGATCACTAAGATGTAAACCATAGGGCGCGAAAATGTATAGTTTATTAATAATAAATCGGTAAAGGTGAAAAGGTCACCTACCTAAAAAGTCAATTTAAAGCGCTAAAAATACCCGTATACCACAAAGTTCACTCTAATACTCTCTTACTGGAGTAAAATCTATAGACCCATCCACAGTGCTTTTGTATAGAACACCTTCTTGCGTTGGCGGCCTTCGGCCACGCTTATAAAAAATAACCCTGGGCTACGCCACCAAAGTCCGGATATACAACCTAATCGTGGCTACCGCCACGGTGATGTCCTTCTGCGTAGTACACCATTCAGCGTAGGCGGCCTTCGCCTTTATTTATTCATTTCATTTATTTAGATGAACATATTTTTTATAAAATATGGAATCTCTTAGATACTCAGTAGGGCGCATTATATCGAAGCTGACCCACCTACCGAAAATAAAGAAAAAACATTCCAAGTATTTATCCACATTTTCGACATTTTTCGACATTTTTTCGACATTTTTTTTTCGACATTTTAACTTTTCGACATTTTTTTTTCCGACATTATTGTTTTTCGACATTTTGAAAATTTGAAAATTTCGACATTGGTTTTTCGACATTTTTTTTTTTCGACATTTCGAGGGTATCCCGAATTTTATACATCATTAATTACATTATTTCGACATTTTAACTTTTCGACATTTTTTTTTTCGACATTTTTTTTCGACATTTTAACTTTTCGACATTTTTTTTTCGACATATTTTTTCGACATTTTTTTTTCGACATTTTTTTTTCGACATTTCGTACCCAACCCCATTTTTTCGGGGATAGCGTCACAAAATCCGCAAAAGATGACTAAATAAACAACGTTGAAGATCATATTTAAAAAACCGCACGCCGAGTCTTACCTGAGCTCTGATACGTAATAACATATATGTATACATACATATAAAATCATATATATTATTTCTAATTGGTGTTTTATAAATATCCCTTTTTCTGCTCACATAATTTACCAAACTTAATAAGTAAGGCATCGTTTTAAAGGTATTAATTAGCTATGCATGCGAAACGGTGTTTTATTGAGCGTGGTACTTTATATGAAAAGTAAGGGGGGTAAAAGGGGGGTTGACCCCCGCAGCGGGGAGTGTTATGGAACCCACATAAAATGTACATCAAATTAAAGGGAATCAAAATACCTATCCACCGGTATACAAACATTCGAAATCGGTTAAGTAGTTTTTAAGTAATTGCAATTTAAAAAATGCATAATATAAATTTTGACCTTTAATAACTTTTGTTGTTGTTGTTTCCAAAAAAAAAAATTCACTTTAATGCTCAACTTAGGCTGTTTATCAATCCTCATACTTCGTTTTTTTGATTTCATAATTTTAGAAATTTCACATTTGTACCAGATCGTGCTATTTTTTTCAACTTTGTGGGGCTGGGGGCACCTCTAAACATGCGAGTAGGTCAATAAAATTTTACAGGCTTATTTCTGGGATAGAAAGGTGCCGTTTTGGCTTTGGAACAAATTGAGTTTCCAAAAAAAATTTTCACTCCACCTTATCTAATATATACGAGTATATCAAAACGATCAGAATGAAAAAAAAAAAAAAAATGTTTGAACCATGTCCGTCCGTCCGGCCGTATACACTCTAACTTGCGCAAAAATAGAAATATTTTAATGAAATTTGGTACACAGATTCTAATGGGAACAGAGAAAGTTGGGGTTGAAAATAAGGCATATGTGTGTATTTAGAAAAACACGTAAAACATGATAATTCAGTCACTAATAAAGCCCGAGTGATGAAATGACGTTATGCCGTTATAAAGAAACGTGCTGAAATGGGCCAAGAGGAGCAAATTTTCAAAGATTTATAAGTAAAAACTCAAGAACTGTAACATATAAATCAAGTAAGCTTGGACTACTGATTTGCTTGCCAAGGCAAACGTGTGGAAAAAAAATTACCCAAGTCGGCAGGGACCACGTATGTACATCTGTATATATAAAAATATATGTAAAATATATAAAAATATAATACACATACATATATATATGTAGGTATACCTTGCAGTAAAAATCCGCAATGAATCCTTAATGAATCACTGATGCAATTCACCTATGACGAGGAGGCATCAGTGAATACTTTCATATAAAGACTGATGAATTTTTCATATAAATGGTTTGCTTTCCTCAGAAAAACAAAAACAAATAAAAATATACTGAGTTATGACGACAGTGATGAATACTCAACAAGGAATCATCACTGATCCTTCAGCAGTGAAACAAATTTACTGCAGGGTAATAGAACATTTTATGCGATATGTTTGTCAAACATATACATAAGTAATTCATTGAAAATTCCATAAGTTCCACTGTAGACATAAAACCAAATAAATATAAGTTTTTTAAAATGGGCGTGAGAGCAGAAACTATATCGACTGACGTCGTATGTTTTATTATTTTTTGCGCAAGATGCGCACGGGTCCAGCTAGTACATATATATGCCTGCAAAAATTCGGAGTACTCCATTCGCTAATCCATGGAGTTCTCGCTAATAATGTCGAAAAAAAATGTCGAATTTTAATTTACCGAAATAAAAAAGTCGCAAAATGTCGAAAAATGTAGAAAATGTGGAAAAATACTTGGCGTGTTTTTTCTTTATTTTCGGTAGGTGTTGAGCAGGGCTTTTACATAGAGGTGTATTTGTTAAGATTCGTAGGTCGGGTTTCCAGTTATGGGTGAAAAAGTGAACCGGATGCCCTGGAATGTTTTAAGCAATATTGGTATCAAATGAAAAGAGGTAATCAGAGCTACAATCAGTGCTCAACACCTTTCATTTGATACCAATATCGCCCAGAAATATTGACAAATAAATAGGCTTGATTTTTATAGCTGACCAAAAAAAAAATAAAAAACCTGAATAACGGTTATTCAGGCCCAAAACAGTTTTTTGGTTGCCATAATGGTTATTCAGGCCCAAAAAGGTTTCTTGGTTTTTATAATGGTTATTAAGGACCAAAAAATTTTTTTTCTCATGATAATGGTTAAATATGACTTTTACCCCATTTCTCTTATAACCGTTACGTCCTTGGAATAAATAAAGGCGAAGGCCGCTTGCGCTGAAGTGTGTACTACGCATAAGGACATCACCGCCACGGTTATGGCACACGACCGGACTTGGATGGCGTAGCCCAGGGTTATTTTTTATAAGCGCGGCGGAAGGCCACCAGTGCAAAAACGTTTTGTACTCAAAAGTACGGTGGATTGCTCTATACGTTTTATTCCAGAAAGAGAATTCTGCCGGCTGAGGGTTATTTTTTTAAAGCGCGGCCAAAGGCCGCCAATACAAAAAAGTTTTCTACTCGCGCACATTTTACACATCATTAATTTGACATTATTTCGATATTTTTTTCGACATTTCGTACCCAACCCTATGTAAATATGTAATCATAAGTTATTGGGCCGTATTAATAAAAACCAAGCAAGATGAATTTATTAATAAACATTTGTGAAATCATCACGTATACAATTTCTTTTGAGTTTCAGTTTGAGAAATATAGTCCAATGTAGAATTCTCATATTCGCCGCGATTTCTAACCAAATTTTAATTTATTTCACACAGAATATGGGGATTTTGTGTTTGGGGATTTTGATTTTAAGGATTTTGATTTTGGGGATTTTCATTTTGGGGATTTTGATTTTGGGGATTTTGATTTTGGGGATTTTGATTTGGGGATTTTGATTTGGAGATTTTTATTTTGGGGATAACGTGGTAAACCCTGAAAAGCGCTTTTTTATTTCCCTAATGGGTTTACCACGTTATCCCCAAAATCAAAATCCCCAAATCAAAATCCCCAAAATCAAAATCCCCAAAATGAAAATCCCCAAAATCAAAATCCTTAAAATCAAAATCCCCAAACACAAAATCCCCATATTCTGTGTGAAATAAATTAAAATTAGGTTAGAAATCGCCGCGATTTCTAACCTAATTTTAATTTATTTCACACAGAATATGAGAATTCTACATTGGACATTATTTCTCAAACTGAAACTCATAAGAAATTGTATACGTGATGATTTCACAAATGTTTATTAATAAATTCATCTCAATAACTTATGATTACATATTTACATAGGGTTGGGTACGAAATGTCGAAAAAAAATATCGAAATAATGTCAAGTTAATGATGTGTAAAATTTGCGCGAGTAGAAAGCTTTTTTGCATTGGCGGCCTCTGACCGCGCTTTAAAAAAATAACCCTCAGCCGGCAGAATTCTCTTTCTGGAGTAAAACGTATAGAGCAATCCACAGTACTTTTGAGTAGAAAACCTTTTTGCACTGGCGGCCTTCCGCCGCGCTTATAAAAAATAACCCTGGGCTACGCCATCCAAGTCCGGTCGTGTGCCATAACCGTGGCGGTGATGTCCTTATGCGTAGTGCACCCTCCAGCGCAAGCGGCCTTCGCCTTAATTTATTCATTTCATTTATTTAGATGAACATATTTTTTATAAAATATGGAATCTCTTAGATACCCCGTAGGGCGCATTATATCGAAGCCGACCCACCTACCGAAAATAAAGAAAAAACATTCCAAGTATTTTTCCACATTTTCTACATTTTTCGACATTTTGCGACTTTTTTATTTCGGTAAATTAAAATTCGACATTTTTTTCGACATTATTAGCGAGAACTCCATGGATTAGCGAATGGAGTACGCCGAATTTTTGCAGGGATATATATGTATTTTATATGTATGTATAAGTACATACTAGCTGGACCCGTGCGCATCTTGCGCAAAAAATAATAAAACATACGACGTCAGTCGATATAGTTTCTGCTCTCACGCCCATTTTAAAAAACTTATATTTATTTGGTTTTATGTCTACAGTGGAACTTATGGAATTTTCAATGAATTACTTATGTATATGTTTGACAAACATATCGCATAAAATGTTCTATTACCCTGCAGTAAATTTGTTTCACTGCTGAAGGATCAGTGATGATTCCTTGTTGAGTATTCATCACTGTCGTCATAACTCAGTATATTTTTATTTGTTTTTGTTTTTCTGAGGAAAGCAAACCATTTATATGAAAAATTCATCAGTCTTTATATGAAAGTATTCACTGATGCCTCCTCGTCATAGATGAATTGCATCAGTGATTCATTAAGGATTCATTGCGGATTTTTACTGCAAGGTATACCTACATATATATATGTATGTGTATTATATTTTTATATATTTTACATATATTTTTATATATACAGATGTACATACGTGGTCCCTGCCGACTTGGGTAATTTTTTTTCCACACGTTTGCCTTGGCAAGCAAATCAGTAGTCCAAGCTTACTTGATTTATATGTTACAGTTCTTGAGTTTTTACTTATAAATCTTTGAAAATTTGCTCCTCTTGGCCCATTTCAGCACGTTTCTTTATAACGGCATAACGTCATTTCATCACTCGGGCTTTATTAGTGACTGAATTATCATGTTTTACGTGTTTTTCTAAATACACACATATGCCTTATTTTCAACCCCAACTTTCTCTGTTCCCATTAGAATCTGTGTACCAAATTTCATTAAAATATTTCTATTTTTGCGCAAGTTAGAGTGTATACGGCCGGACGGACGGACATGGTTCAATCATTTTTTTTTTTTTTTCATTCTGATCGTTTTGATATACTCGTATATATTAGATAAGGTGGAGTGAAAATTTTTTTTGGAAACTCAATTTGTTCCAAAGCCAAAACGGCACCTTTCTATCCCAGAAATAAGCCTGTAAAATTTTATTGACCTACTCGCATGTTTAGAGGTGCCCTCAGCCCCACAAAGTTGAAAAAAATAGCACGATCTGGTACAAATGTGAAATTTCTAAAATTATGAAATCAAAAAAACGAAGTATGAGGATTGATAAACAGCCTAAGTTGAGCATTAAAGTGAATTTTTTTTTTTTGGAAACAACAACAACAAAAGTTATTAAAGGTCAAAATTTATATTATGCATTTTTTAAATTGCAATTACTTAAAAACTACTTAACCGATTTCGAATGTTTGTATACCGGTGGATAGGTATTTTGATTCCCTTTAATTTGATGTACATTTTATGTGGGTTCCATAACACTCCCCGCTGCGGGGGTCAACCCCCCTTTTACCCCCCTTACTTTTCATATAAAGTACCACGCTCAATAAAACACCGTTTCGCATGCATAGCTAATTAATACCTTTAAAACGATGCCTTACTTATTAAGTTTGGTAAATTATGTGAGCAGAAAAAGGGATATTTATAAAACACCAATTAGAAATAATATATATGATATATTATTACGTATCAGAGCTCAGATAAGACTCGGCATGCGGTTTTTTAAATATGATCTTCAACGTTGTTTATTTAGTCATCTTTTGGGGATTTTGTGACGCTATCCCCAAAAAAATGTGGGGATTTCGTGTTTGGGGATTTTGATTTTAAGGATTTTGATTTTGGGGATTTTGATTTTGGGGATTTTTTTTTTTTTGGGATTTTGTGCGTTGGGGATTTTGTTTTTTGGGGATTATGTGGCACTCCCTTCCCTAATATCAACAATAAAAACTCTATGGTCAAAGAATATAAATATAACTCTTAGATTTTACTTTAAATACATAAAGATAAAATGCAGTCTACTCTAAAAGAGCACACAGAAGATTTTATTTTAAGTTAAATTGGCTACGCACATGTACACATTTATATGCCTGCAGCAAATCGCGATAGTTCCAGGCTAGTGCAAAACTAGTTCAATTATCACCCTCGACAGAACTTTGGAACGCGTTCTAAACTTCTTCCTATATGGACAGTCCTGTGATAGTTCAAAAAACAATGGTTCGAAGATATGTTAGAGACACACATCGTAGTATAGTAGAAATATTGCGATCTATACCACATATGTGTCACTCTCATATTGTAGTTTAATTGAAAATTTTCATAGTAAAGCCAAATCATAGTATTGATATTATAATATTTCTACCACATGTGTGTCTGAGGCAATACGTAAAGAGGAAGCACATAAGGGAATAATTCAGAAATGGTCGGTATATGGCCGCGCTTTACAAAAATAATCCTCAGTCGGCAGAACTCTTAACATACTGAAAATAAGTGCGGCATTATATCAGAAATTACAAAGTTTTCAAAACTTAACCATACAAAAGGTGGAATTATCCCCTACATATTCCAAGTAATATTTGGTTATATGCAGAGACATAACTGTTATAAGAAATATTCAAAAAAATTGCTTCATAACAATTAAAAAATTCAAAAATCTTTTTCTTTCATTTCTTAAGAATTATTTCAAACCAAAAAAAAAATATTTTTCAGTCGTAACTATTTAAAAACTGTCAAACGCCCGACTTAGTTGAAAAATGTTCTACTCAGGCGTTCAGGGTTGTAATAAACATAGATATTACAAAAATTTTACGATCAAACGCTTGAGGTCACAATGCGATTTGCTTCATATATTTCCATACATTTCTATTCATCTGTCAAAAGCACGACCGACCGAACGCCAAATTGCGATTCCAGCATTATGTTTGAAAAATATTTTTTTCTGTTGCTCATAACGATTATGTTCAGATTTTTATTTTTTCAATTGCCTCATAACTGTTATTCATGAGAAAAAATTTTTTCCGTTGCTCGTAACTGTTATTTTAAAATTTTTATTTTTTCCGTTGCCTCATAACTTCTACATTTCAAATTTTTTAATTTTTTCGTTATATTGTGAGTATTATTTTGCAGAATATGTTTCTTTTTTTGGTTATAGGACTTTATTTTTTGGTGAATAATATGAGATACATATGTACGTGAATGTACGATTAGATGGTTTAGTGTGGTAGGAATTTGTTGTCCATGCTAAAGGTCTTCGGTAGTGATTTTAAAAACAGCATTTACTCCTCGCAAGTGATTTTTAGATAAGCGTTCGTGTAAATCATATATGGTACACAGAAAAGTCCCCCTACTTTCCTTCCCCTTCAGCAGAAGTCCTTAAAATCCTTATAACTCGGAGTCTATTTGCCTAAATCAATGATATTTGGAATATGGGCCACTAAATCGAGCTTAGACAACTTTGGAAAAGTGGGCGTTGTCACCCATCCTTCTTAGCCCATCTGGCTTTTTAGCTAAGGAAAGTGAAAAAAGATTGAGATAGGGATAGGAATAGTTAAAGGTTAGGGGGAGAGAGAGGGAATAGGAAAGGGAAAGAGAGAGAAAGAGGGAGAACTGAAGCTTGGTGGAAGATGGAAGATCATAAATTAATTCGATTTTAATTTAGGTTTCGAATGGATTTCGCTTGGATTTTTATTTTGGTGTATTGCCAATTTTATTTTAAATATTTTATAATTTAAAAAAACTATATTGAATTTTCTTCCGCGGAAGACTTCGCGGGTATGGATTAGTCAATAAATATAATAGACTGTATCGCCCCTCAATCGGTAGTAGCATGGTCAAAGATATCACACATAAATTTTGTTCCCGATTGGTGACGGTTTAGTGGAGTGTCACAGGGGAAAAAAATGTAAGTTCTAAGGCCATCTGAAACTTGACCCCCGTGAAAGACCACTAAACCTTTATCAATCGGAACCAAAATTTATATTTGTTATCCTTGGGTATAGAAGTATTGATTTTGGGTATTAGATAATTTACAAAAATATTTTGGTTTTCTTAATCTTCATAGATTTTTCACCACGATGTACCGCGCCTTAACTACCACCAATCTGGACCAAAATTTATCCGTGATTTCTTTAACCATGTTGAGGGGGCGATACAGTAAAATATCGTTAATTTGAATTTTAAACGCACTCTAATGTACATACATATCGAAGATTCCGGACAATATCGTGCTAAGTCTGAATACCAAAATGATTTGTTTTCTTATTGCTATAGATTCTTACCACGAGATCGATTATTTTATTTTCGAAAAATCGTTTGCTCGGAAAAAAATCCTACCGATTTCTAATCAGCATTTTTTAATTTTAGTTAGGATATATTTACAGCTAGTACCAATTGAAACATTCTAGCTTTGGGTTTGGGAATAAAATAAATATACTGTATTACATAGCACCATCCAATTGCATACACTAGTTACCGAAAGATGAAGTCCTATGAGCAAAAGAGGAACCAATTCCACAAAATAATACTCACAATAAAAAGTAAAAATCAAAAATCTGAAATAAAAATTAGCTATAAGCAACAGAAAAAATTTATTTTCATGAATAACAGTTATGAGGCAATTGAAAAAATAAAAATCTGAATATAATCGTTATGAGCAACAGAAAAATTTTTCTTTCCCATAATAACTTTTAAATGTAAGGGAAAAATTTTTTCATTGAAATGTGCCCAACGTTTTTGATTTCAAAAAATTCAATAAGAGTTATTTTTCGTCTCTGGTTATATGTATGTACATTAAGGTGGAGTGACATTTTCTTTTTTTGGAAATTCTATTTGTTCCAAAGCCAGATCTGCAGAACGGCACCTTTCTAGCTCAGAAATAAGCCTGTAAAATTTTATTGACCTACTCGCATGTTTAGAGATGCCCCCAGCCCCCCAAAGTTGAAAAAGATAGCACGATCTGGTACAAATATGAAATTTCTAAAATTATAACATCAAAAAACGAAGTATGAGGATTCATAAACATGGCCAAGCTGAGTATTAAACTGAATATTTTTTTGGAAATAACAACAAAAAAAGTTATTAAAGTCAAAGTAAACTGTTTCGTTCTGAATCTTTTTAGAACCAGTTCTGAGCTAGTTGTTAACTATCTATTTCTAGTCTACGGTTGTTCGGGACTGTCCCTTATATTAAGATTTTCTAAAACGTTTGAGATGTTTATTGGGTAAACACACCCACACCCACACATACTCCGACAATAACACACCCGAAAAACCCGGCAGTTATTCATTCTTTGTTCTCAACTAAAAAAAAGAAAAGGTTTTCACTTTGTTAGCATTTTAAGTTTATTTTCTATAGTTGCTTATTAGCCTTTCTTGAACTTTGAAAAGGCCATATGTATGGGTATGTAAAGTTGTAAAATGCTCACGTTCGTACATACATATGTACCTACACTCAGAAAAAAAATCATCAACACGATTCATGTAAAATTAACACGATCGATCTTTACACATAGAACAGCAGCAATTTTTTTCAAATTACACGATGTCTGAAACATGATTTTGGCTTTGTAACTGTCATCTGAAAATTTGGTAAATTCAACCAAATTTTATTGCTGATACAACATGAAGAAATTTTAAAATATACAAGATGATTCAAATATAAAATTTTATTCCTAAATGTCATTTGGAATTTGGTTTATTTAACATGATGATAATGTCAATATAAACTAAAAAGAATGTTAGAAAAATGACGTCCCAATTTTAGTGTTAATACAACATGAAAACAAATGTGAAAACAACAAGAACCACAATTAACAATAAAATTTGGTTGATATAACACGAAACAATGTTCAAACATAAACGTCATTTGTAATTTTGGTTTATTCAACACGATCATATTGTCAATGTAATCTAAAAAAAAGTGTTAAAAAAGAACGTCAAAACTATTTTGAAACATATGTACATAATTTTTTTTGATCATTTGAAGTCTGATTTTCGTGCAAAACGCAAATTATTTAAAAAAAAAAAAGGAAAATTTTGTGCCGTGGCAGTGATGCGAGTTTAGCATCATTGTCAGTTCGCGATAGTGGGGTTTCGATTTATATTTTCAGTTGTAAGGTGAGTTAAAAGAGGATAACATTTTTTTTCTAAAAGTATTTAATGTTCAATATTTTAGTTTTCCTCTTCATAGGTTGCAATATCACGAGGAGGTTGTTTTAGCGAATGGGGGCTTGCGTGCAGCATGCGGTTGTTGCATTAGCGGCCAAACATTACTCGGTGCAAGTGATCGTACTATCGCCCATGTATAGTATAAACTATCGCCGGTACATTTGTGTTCGTATGAGAAGGACGCCTTCAATTTGGTCAGTTGTGCGGGTGATGTACGAATGTGCTTAATTGAAGTGATGATTATATATTTTATGTTTTATATGTTTTTTTTTATTTAAAAAAATAAATTGTACAATCAACAAGACCTTATAGTTAATTTAAAAATAAATTTAATGTAAAATCAAAAAGATGTTATTGTTAATTCAACAGGACCATTTCGTGTTAATTTAACCAGCTTTTATTGTAACATTAACTAGTTAAAATTGTAAAATCAACAGGAAGACTCAATACTTTTTAGTGTTTTAAATCTACAGTTGTCATCCTGTTAAACTAACACTTGACAGTAATGTTAAATTTACACGATTACATGATGACATACATTAAGCATCGTGTTGAAAAAAATTAACCACAAAATTTGTTGATTTTTGGTTGATTTCACACTATTTTTTTTCTGGGTGTACACACATATATGCAAATGTGTCCGTTTGTACCCGAGTAAACTGCGTGAGTTCACTAAATGCACAATTGCGGTTTTCCTTTGTCGTTTCCGCTTCCGTTTAAACTTTTTCTGGATACCTTTTTTGTTGTTGTAGCACGGAATTATTTTCTTATTTTTTTTCTTTTCTCATGTCAGCGAGTTTGTTTAAGTAAATGCCAACAGAATGTTTTTTGTATGCTTAAGCATATAACCGCACACACAATTGTGTGGAAATCCTACACAATTACCCTAGTACCTAACCTTATCCCCCTGCCCTGTGTTTACGCTTTTGTTCCACTTGCGATTGCCACCTGTTCACTGAGTATCTGTCGCGGGTGTGCGACGTCAATGAAAACAATGTGACGGTGACGACGACGAAGACGTGGGCGCAGACAAGAATGTGTGCACGCGCACTGAATCCCGGACGTACTATCAGGCCAATGACAAACTTGGCTGGCAAACAATAAGTCTCTTAAGGTATACGACGCTGGCGATGTTGCTGGCAGCATGCGACCTTAATATGACAAACATGGCCTAAGTAGGGTTTTAAGCATACGTAAATTTACCAAAAGGGACCGCACACGCAAGCAAAGCGAAGAAAGAACAACAGTTGTTTTTGTAAATTTTTTGGTTAACTGGCTGACTTAAGCAGAATAATAAAGAAAAGCCGGAAAAAATTAAATTAAATAAACTTGAAGGTGGTGCGCCTAAAAGCAGGCAAGAAAAGCGACAGAGGCACGTTCGCTTTCGAGGAAGGCATAAAAACATACATATCTACACATGTGCATGTATTTGAAAGGTTTATTTGTTTATTTTTTTGGTGTTGCTGTTGTTCTTACTGCTTAGTTGTGGCAGCATAAAAAATTTCTTTTGCAATTCCTTTCTATTGTTCTGCTGTCGTTGCTGTCCAATGGATCTTTTAAGATGTACGCATGCTAAAATTTATGATATAAAATATAGTACTAGGCATTAATCTTTGAAATTGTCGCATGAGCGAGAAAATATTGAGACAGAGCACGTACTTATTAGAGATGAATATGGAAAGGATAATTGTCACGCTTGTCTCGTCTTTGATGGTTGGGAGTGAAGATTTACAGTATCTATCCATAATTTTATAATCCACATCCTTTTTCTGTTCGTATTAATATTCGTATTTTTATTCGTATTCGTATTCGTATTCGTATTCGTATTCGTATTCGTATTCGTATTCGTATTCGTATTCGTATGCGTATTCGTATGCGTATTCGTATTTGTATTCATATTCATATTCATATTCATATTCATATTCATATTCATATTCATATTCATATTCATATTCATATTCATATTCATATTCATATTCATATTCATATTCATATTCATATTCATATTCATATTCATATTCATATTCATATTCATATTCATATTCATATTCATATTCATATTCATATTTATATTCATATTCATATTCATATTCATATTCATATTCATATTCATATTCATATTCATATTCATATTCATATTCATATTCATATTCATATTCATATTCATATTCATATTCATATTCATATTCATATTCATATTCATATTCATATTCATATTCATATTCATATTCATATTCATATTCATATTCATATTCATATTCATATTCATATTCATATTCATATTCATATTCATATTCATATTCATATTCATATTCATATTCATATTCATATTCATATTCATATTCATATTCATATTCATATTCATATTCATATTCATATTCATATTCATATTCATATTCATATTCATATTCATATTCATATTCATATTCATATTCATATTCATATTCATATTCATATTCATATTCATATTCATATTCATATTCATATTCATATTCATATTCATATTCATATTCATATTCATATTCATATTCATATTCATATTCATATTCATATTCATATTCATATTCATATTCATATTCATATTCATATTCATATTCATATTCATATTCATATTCATATTCATATTCATATTCATATTCATATTCATATTCATATTCATATTCATATTCATATTCATATTCATATTCATATTCATATTCATATTCATATTCATATTCGAATACGTACATACATGTGTATTTAATTTATTTTGCACCAAATGAAATGTCCTTGTTCCTGTCACTCGTACCTTTTGTTCGCATTGTCGTCGGTTTAACATGAGTGCGGCAATGAATACACACGCAGTCGGCACATACTCGTACACTTGACAGCTACTAAAATAATGTCTGTCACAAGCGTTTTACAATAAGAGCCGCCGCACACATATACATGCGCTCATGCATATTTGTTAATAATAAGAATAAACGTAGGATGATATTAACTGTAAAGAATCTGAAATGCAGACACCACAGAATCTTTTAAAGAAAAAAGGAAAAAGCTTCTGATTTATAAAGTAAATCTACTTTTTTTAATTTTTCTTCTCTTTCAATGGAGTGCAACGTGTCCTTTGATATTATGAAGCCTTCCATATTAAATTGCCACACATTCACCAAACATTTGGCTAATTAAAATTGTTGTAGCAAATTAACCTGATTTGCTGTATCTAGGGTATGGTCAGTAGCCAAATATATGTATATGCTATGTATTTATGTATGTATATTTATGTGTCCTTATAGCATTTCTTCCGCATATATCGAATACCTTTTATTGTGCGTATCATCATTCTTTTACGCTATGCGAGGCACGCAAAGTAATTTATGTACGTGTTGTCGGGAGGTATAGCACATAAAAATGCAAACACAAACCCTCGCACCCGTCTACATATCCATCATTTGCTTCTATATGTATATGCATATGTATGAGTATGTGTACCTGTTTAGGTATGCGAAAATGATAAAACATACATTTTTCTGATTATTTCCTCTTCTGACATTCCACGGTTTCATTGCTTTATTTCTGTCGCACTCACTTTCCCCCTTTACCTTCATATACACATGCATATTCATGCGTAAATATTCGTGACGCTTTGTCACTAATGCTTTATTTTAACCTTCATCGGGGAAATCATTTTGAAACTCATGCAAATTTAATATACATACATATGTTCGCATAAATGTAAGTACATAAATATGTACGCACAATTGTATGAATTAATTTTGGTTTGCGTGTGCCAGCGTTGTTTGGTAAGTGGTATGTAGTATGACACCGTTTACGCTTTTGAGTGTCTTCTTTGTCATACAACAAAATGAGCGCAATTTAAAATATACAAAGCTATTTCTTTGCACATGTACCTAGTATATAACAATGTTTTAACTTCAATTTATGAAAGTGATAATTTTGAACTTGAGGGGAAAAATTTAGCTATATGTACGAGTAGTGCATATGTAGATATATAAAAAAAGATACCCTATTCCACATACCAACATAAAAGGGTGCATTTTCAAGGGCATAAGTTAAGTTAAGTTAAGTTAGGTTGGCAAGGATAAAGTGATCTCTCATATAGACCACATATAGCCCTTAGTGTTGCCAACATCGTATTGGAGTCGTTATACTTAACTTGGAATGCAAGACTTCGCAAGTTTTAATATTTTCTAAATTTTCTGAAGATAATTTTGTGTATTTCTGTCGAAAGGCCCCACCCACCTGTCACCGTCCGACAACCCAAAAGGTCCTCGATCTAGCGCTGAATGATTGGGGTTATTCCGATCTATTCGAGCCCCTCCAAACAGCGCCCCAGAAGAGACGTTGCTAAAGGCATCCGGAATATTAAGAAAGGCTCCTATCGCACTGCCTGTAATGAAGGGCTTTTCGATATTTTGTGCAACGTTGTGATTCTATATCCTATTTATCCTCCATCACGAGAAGATAAATGCATTTTATGCCTTCCACCAGGCACCTCGAACCATGGCGGAGTCCGTCTCGCACCTCCCCTCTGGCTCGAGCCTTGGAGGGACCTACTCGACCAGGCAAAAGCTTTTGCTAGCCCTTCGCGGTCTTCCCCCGCAGTCTGTCATGGCGCAAGCACCAGAAACAGGCATCGGTGAGGAGAGACAGAGGTCCATTGCCCAGGCAGAAACATCTTGGAGGTTCCAGCCGAGGACTTTTGCCGCCCTTTCAAAGACAATGATGTGAATGAAATTGTTAGTTATTTCCTCTTTTTTTTGATAATAAGGATATGAGAGCAATGTAAAGTTGACGGGGTGATTTACTAACCTATATCGTGACATCGAAATTTGGGTCTCTCTTGTTTTTTTTTGTTTGTTTTTTTTTTTTTGCATTTTACTTTTACATTTATCCCTCAATCGACTTTCAAAATATAATTTTTTTCGGACTCCAAAAAGGGATTGAAATGACCCTTCTTGAATGTGTTAGAGGGTTAAAGTATTATAAATAAAGCTCGGGCAATTTTTTTAAATTTAATTAAAAATCACTCAGGCAAAATTTCTCAAATTTAAAATGGCAATAAAAAGATTTTAATTAGGGAGCAAAACGGTGTGTGGATTTTACTATATTGACAGTGGTGGTCTCTCGTTCTGTGTGCGAATTATTCCGCCAAAGCCAACAACCTTCAATTTGTGTTACAATATTATCAAGCGTTCATTGCGGAATAGAAAACATAAGTACTTAGATAAGAATTAAATACTGAAGAATTATCGCTCATTGCTTAAAGTATACAAATTTCATTTACTCAGATTTAAATTTAATGCCAATTCCAGTTACCTACATAAAAAATGGATCAGCAAAAATCAAAATGTTACTCATACGCCCACGCCCACGACCAAACAAACCAGCCCACCCAACCACCCCAACGGCGACCATTCGATTTCACTTTATAATTTGACATTGATGCCAATTGATGACAAAAACATTTGTTACCAACATCAAGTATCAACTAATTGCAGTCAATATAATGAAACCGCAAGTCACGTCAACGAGAGATGACGCCCGCTGAGCGACGAATGCGCGTTAAAATAAGCCAACGATGAAGCAAAAAAAAAATGAAAATACGTTTGAATGAAAGAAATCCCCAAACACGCCCGTGTGACCCGAACCGCGAACAAAATAAATACGAGTATATATTTAAACTAAAAATAAATATTTGATATATAGATGTGTTTGTGTGTTGCTGGTGTGCATTCGTTACGCCGCACAAACCCAGTGTGATAAGATAAACGATACGCAATTTAAGCTTATTGGCAGGTGCTTGACTTAATTTCAAATTCAAGCGATATGAAATCGAAAATACTCTCAAGCATCCAAACAAACATACAAACATACATAGGTATGTATATGTAGATACATATGTATACTCGCACAAAACCACAGCGCTGACAAAGCTTCAAAGAGCATACTGTGAAATCGGCGTGATTTGCGTGGCAATCGGAACAAAATTGAAATGTTATGATTTGCACTTTGTAAAGTGGATTTTCAAAAAAAAAAAATTTCGCATGCCAACTAAAGCCGCGGCAGTGCGGCGCATCTAGATTTTGTCAATATTTGAACTTACGTTGGATTTAGATGGAGAATTTGAAATTCAATGCCTGCCAATGTGTTTGTTGATTGTTGGCTGTTGATTGTGCATCACTGCTTTGAATGACAGAAAGTGGCGCACAGAGTTGATGATGCTGGGGAATCAAGTCAAGCGCTTATGGATGGTATTTGTTTAAAAACAGGAAAATGATACAAAAAAAAGAAAAACAAAATTGTAGGCGGTTTCACTGCGCTGTTCCATTGGCAAGGCTGTTGAATGTGGTTTTGTGGTTTGTTGCTTGTTAGCAAACCATGGTAAAATGTACATACATACATACATACATACATACATACATACATACACGCATACATACATACGTACATACAAATATATGTGCATTAGGCCGTCTCGCCTTATAAGGACCAAAACAAAAGTCCATCGTATGTCCCTCATAGTCATAGGCCCGGTTTCACCAACGTGACTAAAGCTAAAAGTAAGTTTTTGGGGCTAACTTACTTTTGGGTTTCACCAAATATTCTAAGAAAATAGCTTTGCAACCAGCAACCCTACCAGCTTTTTTGCCAAATACTGTTTTTTTTGGTAGTTTTGGTTGCTGTATTTGCTCATTTTTTTTTGTCATATTCGCTCTTTTGGTTGTTGAATTTGCTAAAGCGACTCAAATTCTTAGTTTAGTTTTAGTCAAGACAAAGGCTGACTAACTTGTGGCTAAGCTAAGACCGAGTGGTAAAACCGAAAACATCAAAATTGCGGCTAAACTAAGCTTAGTATGGTTGGAAAACATTTTCATTTCATTTCATTTTCGGAAAAAAAAATTTTTTTTTACGCCGCTAGATGTCTCCCAAATACATTCCGAGATCTAAGTTTAATACACCAGTGTCTTTGGCTTGAAAGCACAGTTTAAACTATGTAATATTATTAACCCTATGCCCACCATTGGGGTCACTACCACTCAACACTTAGTTTATACCACCCTAATGTGCTTTTTTTATGCCTGCATGTTAAACGTAGTCAAAAATCATGAATCTTTTGTAAAAGAAATATTTCGATCGCTTCAGTAGAACTCGAAATAAAACACGTTCCTCATACCGAGGAATATAAGTTTTTCGCTTCCTGTGGTCTTTTAGGTTCATTTTACAAAAATTTATTTTGAGGAGACTCCTACTGAAATTTTATGGCAAATAATTTTGTAGAATATTTTAATCCTCTATTGACCTTAAGAGTACTATTTTTTCCTGAATTTCTAATGGTGAATTTTATTTTTCGCGATCGGTCTAATGTACATACATATATAATCTTTTGGAAGATTGTGATGACATCAACAGCTTGTTTGTCGTTGTCAGGACTCCGTTCAATCTAATCATAACCTTAAGCTTAATGCAATGAGAATCCAATAGAAATAAGAATAGGAATACGAACAGAAATACTTACATTTTGCACTCCAAAATGAGCTCATAATGAGCGTCAACGCTCCGGTTTAGGATACCTTTCCGACGCTTTTATGACTCCGACTGTTTGCTGTGTGAGAAAGATACTGAAATGAGAGCATGACACAGCTTCTTAGCAAACGGTTTTCCTCTACATACTACAAGCTTCTTCTTTAATGCTACAAATACACGTAATACGTATTTTGTAATGAAAAAAATTTTCTTTCGAGCTTAGAAAACACTTAAAACTAAAATATTTAAACAATTTAAACGTACATATTTAATTTGAAACCCAAAACAAAAATTAATTGTCTGCAAATAAGCAAAACCTCGCACTCATTTAAATACAATTTATGAAACATTTGTCTTTCTTGGCTGCAATTAAAATGTGAGCACGTAACTAAAACTAAATAAATATGAATTCGCTTAAGAAGCCGCTTAAATGATGGAGTAGCAAAGCTCTAGTAACAGAGATCATAAGCAACTGAGTGTGTCTACATGCTTTGCATGAATTTTGTCTTTACGCTTTTAAATTTTTTCTGCGTATTTTCACGCATTTTCATAATAATTCCATAATTTTTCCTGTTTTATTGCTGGCTGTTCTTCGCTGTGCTTTTATGACGGCAGTCGTTGCGCGTTTATTATGGCTGGCCACAATGACTTTATTGATTTTGTTGTTGTGTATTTAAAGTTGTCTGGTGGTTGCGCGTTAAGGAGTCGTCGGCGAAGACGATGGTGCTTGAAGAGGCTGGCGTTTAAAATGAAAGTCTTTAATTTAATTTAATTTTACTTTTTTGCCTTACTTGTACTTGATATTTGTAAGTTTATCTATGTAGAGTAAACATGCTTTACAAGATTGTTTCTAGCCGAATATATTGTGTGCTGTGAAGATGAACGAGTTAATCGTGTTTGATTGGATTTTTCGATAGCAAAAAGTTTACAAATATTATCTCCATTATGAATATTACATTCTGTGCTTTTTAAGCTGCCCTTAAAAGACAAAAAAAAAATACTTAATATCTGCTGTTGAAGCATCATTTAAGTTAATTTTGTATTAATCATGTATACATCAGTTTATACAACATTCGTCAACATCCGTGCACCTTGAACGCTCTTATTCGTTTCTTTTTCTTTGCAATGTTTCTTCTTCCCTTGCTTCTTCACTTGTTTATTTACTTAATTATTATTTTTTATTTTTGGGAAGGGGCTGTGTTTGTCATGTACTGCACATATACATACATCACATTTCCGAATCGTTATAAAATGAAGAGGCACAAATGCGTCGGAAAGCGCACACAATTTTTCTTTTCATGGGAGCAACAGCGGAGTTAAATCATATATGACTATATGTGTACTACATCTTATGTACATATACTCGTATCTGTCTATTTACTAGTGCCGGACGATTCATAGAAGCCGAAAAGCCCGGCTTATTTAAATATTTTATTTCATTTTATTTTAAGAATTTCTTTTAAATGTGTTTAATATTTAGGTGGTTCAATGTGTTAATACTTAAGTTCTCATGTCACGTTATCGCAACAAAAAAATTCATTTGTATTCTGTTTGTACAACCAATCATAGCGCAATCTGGGGTAGCGAGCATGCTTTAACAGTTCCACACTTAGGAAGGCTTGAGGCTTTCAAAACAGAATAACATAGCTTGTTTTCTCGCTTTCACTAAGAAGAAGTGAATTTCTTATTTTCAGAGTTAAATTCAACAAAACAAAGTAAGAAAATTCTATATAAAAGTCAGGGTTGGGCAAGCTGCATTCAATTTTGATTGCATTCAGCCTTGCACCCACCAATCAATGATGAGTGGTAGTGCAAAATTGATTTGCATTACCATTCAGTAGCGAATGGGAATGCAAATTTGGTTTGCATTACCATTCAGTAGTGAATGAGAATGAAAATGTGGTTTGCATTACCATTCAGTAGTGAATGGGAATGCAAATGTGGTTCGCATTACCATTCAGTAGTGAATGGGAATGCAAATGTGGCTTGCACTACCATTCAGTAGTGAATGGGAATGCAATTGTGGCTTGCACTACCATTCAATAGTGAATGCGAATGCAAAGGTGAATGCATTCCCATTCATTGCATTCCCACTGCAAATGTGATTTGGACTATTAATTAAAAATGAGTGCGAGTGATTTGGACAACCATTCATCATTTAATAGCAGTTAAAACCTGTGACCATAGTTAAGGTATTAAGTGGCTAATCTATTTATTAACGGAAAGGAAGTTTATGGGATATTATAAATATGGAATTTGGATTAGCAAAGTAAAGGGAAACCAACACGGCATGGTAATATGTACATATGTTCTATGTTATACCTGTAAGTAAAAGTATTTCTTTCAACTTCTGAGGTTATAATTACACAGTTCAACAAATTTACAAAAATTTTACTCGTACAGTTTAATACGGTGAATATAAACAAATCAAATTTAGTCAAAAAAAAAAAAATAATACAGCAAAGAAAATTACATAAATGGTTAATGGCTATACTTCATAAATAGGCTTTCCCAGCCAATTTATGGCTAGGGCCGCCACTGGCTATCTACATTAATATACACATGCGCATACAAAGAAGCACTTCTTTTCAATTTCCGCCGATTTCTTCTGTTGCTGTCTTCGCTTTTGTCTGTGTGTGTGTGTGCGTTGCAAGAATCGGTTACGAGGCAGCAATTTTTTGTTCAGATGAATTTTGCACGCTGCCATTTGATAGCTCATAAATAATTTTTTTTTGTGTTTCTCTTTTTTATAAAATTTTTTGTTGCACGCTGCCATTTGATAGCTCATAAAGAATTTTTTTTGTGTTTCTCTTTTTTATAAAATTTTTTGTTCTTTCTGTTCTTCGCATCCGCTCTTATTTCCATGCATCAGCTTCACTCGGCTTGTATCCGCTTGGCCGTTTGTGCCTCTATGGCTTTTATAATATATCCGCTTAACTGTTATTTTTGGCATATTCATATGATAAATAGGTAAACACTTATAGGCACATGTACCAAAAAATTATACAATCTCACATACGCACACTTATCATTTTTGGATTTTTTGGCTGCTGCCGGCAACACACACATGTAATATAAACCAGTTTTTTCTGATTATCTTTTCGTTTCTGTGGAGAATTTTTTGCTGCGGTTTTTAACGATGCCATTTTTAATCTATTTTCGTATTTCTTTTTGTTGTTGTTGCTACATAAGCTTCCGCCAACAGCCGCCACCAGCTCAATTTAATGATAAGTCATATGCAAACACATGTGAACCTTTCCTCTTTCCCATTCCCCTTCCCCGCCTCTTTCTCTCTTCATATCTTATCTATGCACATTTGTTTATTGTTACATATGTATACCTATTTTGAGGGTGTGTTTGTGTGACCGCAGCACCAACAGCAGCTTTAAAAGTCTTATGAGCACCAAACTCGCGGATAATTAAATTTTAAGTGACTTGGTAAGTACACCATGAAAATTTATAGCTGCTGCTACTTGATCTTGATTTTCGGGTAACAATGAAACGCTGCAAAGGGAAAATAAAAAAAAATGTGTTGGTTATTTATCTTTCAACATAAATAGCGAAGCAAGTAAACATTGTACCAACCGAATAATGTAGCATACATTTGGGGGCGCTCCCGCACGTACACTTTAAAAAAGTGAGTGTGAAAAGTAAAAGCGTTAATAATTATGATTTCGTTAGTACATACCTACAGATATTCTGTGTAAAGAGCGAACGGGATGGATGGATGGAGTTTGGGGGTTTTAAATGCGTATTACGTGCGAAATTTTCCAAAGAAAGGCAACACGTGCCATGTCGTGGATAATTAGCGAAGTTAGCGAGAAAAACAAAAGAGAATTAAGTAAAAGCTTTTAAAGTTAAGTAACGGCAGCTACTTTTTAGCGGTAAAAGATTTTATGCTTAAAAGCTGTCTGGATTAATAATAAAATTGTCATTTATTGAAAAGCGAATTATGCGAAACATTTGAAACATTTACAGTGAATTTTGCAGTTGCGGCAGCTGGGAAGTGCTTTGTAGGATGTTGCATTTAGCTTTAGTTTTAAGTACTTTAGAGTTTTTTGTCAATTTCTAAATTGATGAAATATTTATTTTCCAATTAACTAATCCTACCTTTGTTTATTTTCAGCTGCGCTTGTACATGAATGAAAGATAAATTTCTAAGCCAAAAAGGTAAGCTTAAATATGACTGCCTATTACACAGTCAAAGAAATTTACAAAAATTCGACTCAACATGAACAAACGGTAGCAATTATGAAAGAGGATATTCCCCAGTAGTTTGCGGTCTTTGCGTTGTATGGCCGAAGTATGATTTTGGCAATATTGCATGATGACAGGCTTTTCCACTGGGAACCGGCTTTGCGTATCCACTGCCTGATCAATTTGTGCTTTGTGATAATTAAGATAATTTACATTCACTTGCACCAGTGATGGCTAAAGGATTGTTGTATTACAAACTCCGCACAAAACACTGCAATACTCCTACCTTTGCGTTCATCTTTTATCTGTCCGCAAATACATAAGTTGAATGCATGGAGTCTGGGTCGTAGTCCTTTCTTTCATCCGTTCTGTTCCATTATTACGCGTGGTCCCCTGTTGAGGTTGATTTGGGCAGTAACGTAGTCTGAGCTGCCGTTTAGCCCACGTATGTCGCTGTGTCCAGCTGACCGTTAGCTAAACTGTACTGTTACCAGAGATGTTAAGTATTGCAATCATCGTGACTTTCAGCCCTTGAAGTCCCATTCTTTTTCTTGAAGTCTTGAATGCAGCCTTTCAGTCCTTTTTTTGACGGATAATTTAAAATTTGAAGTCCCCAGTATTTTTACCAAGTATGACTGACCATTCATTTCTTTCATTCATCGATGACTTGCGATATTTTTTAAGCAGTCATTTAGTAAACTATGTAGTACCAAAAATATGCTCTCTATGTATTTTAGCTAATAGTATTTATTTTGCAGTTTAGAAAATCTTTGAAATACATATCGCTAGCTTAGAGTGCAAACTGTGTAAGTCCATTTTTATGAAAAAGTGTATTTTTATGTAGAACAATAGAAAAATCAAATATGCACCGCGCTAAACAAGTATGTGACTCTTGTCATATTTCTACTTGTTGTTATTCAGTGATACGCAAATTGTGTAAGTCCAAAAAGCGAAGAAAATTGTGTAAGTCCATAATATTTACAAAGAGGGCTAAAATGTTCTAGAAAATTATTCGCCTTAAAATTTTATTAGGGGTCTCCTCAGAAAAAATTTTTGTAAAATGAACCTAAAAGACCACAGGAAGCGAAAAACTTATATTCCTCGGAATATTAAATGTGTTTTATTTGCGGTTCTACTGAATCGATCGAAATTCCTATTTTGAAAAAATGAATGCTTATTGACGACGTTTAACATGCCTGCACCACCTTGGAATAGGTACGTTTTTTTATGAAGTGCCATCCGCCAGACCAGAATTCCGTAGTGCACAAAAGACGTGAAGAGCCGCCAGTGTGTTAGTTATGTTTATAGGCCCCTGGTTTTGCCAACTGCCCCACTGTAGGCATTCAGCGCGTTTGTGGGCTGTGTTAAGCCTCCTCGTCAGCTTTAGAAAGCAAGGACATTTTTCATATTTCTGGCATCAGTGCCTGGTCGACCGATCAACTACCTAAGTATGTAGCGAAATAACTAACCATGTAAATAAGCCTTCACTGCTCGCTACTCGCTGTTATTTCTGTCATGTTCCTGTGCAAGAATACCTGGCGGTTGGTACTCGTAATAAATTTTTTTTAATTTTTTTTTGCAATAAACCGGCTAAACCATAACGAAGGTATGAAAACAAGAGAAACTAAACAAGCCAAAATAAAGAAATTGAATGAAAAGTGGTTAGAGCAAAATACAACAATGCCATTAGTAATTTCGACAACGTGAATATTATGTGCAACAACAAAACAAAGTCACAATGCAGCTTTTGGAAGGTCACAATACGAACACAATACAAAAAGAAACCCAACAACAAAACATAAAAATTGGGTTATTGTGAAAGTGAATTGGTATTCCAAAACGCTAAACAACAATATTGTGCTAAAATGCGGTAAAAAAAATGGATGTAAAGCGACCTTTTTGGCCTGAACAGCACTTAATTTTCCATTCTCGTTGTGTTAGCGTTTTAAATTGAACATTATTGATCGGCAAAGCACAATATACTCGTACATATGAAGGAATGAAGGATAACGCATTTTGGAACGATTTCGCATTTTGCTCAGCTTGAAAGGGTGAGGCTGAGTAAATTTTACTTGTTTTTTTTTATATGGGAAGTGACTGTGAATTATCACTTTTTTATAACTTTTTATGCAGTAAAATTTAGCAAACAAAAAGCGATAAGCAAAAATTCTTTCAAAAGAAAAGCAAACAAGAAAAAGCAACTTGCTCACCATGTAAGATTGCTAATTTGAAAAGGTCTATTAGCAATAGCAAAAGCATGCACGCGAAAAAAGGTCGAAAAAGTTAATCGTATCTGGTTAAAATACATCAAAAACCAGAAACTAATTTGCAGAATTGGCTGAGCAATGGGAATTTCAAAAGTGTAAAGAATTTTCTCAGAAAAAAATGCCAAAGAATGTGGCTTGATCATTTACACGTGTATTTTGTTTTGTTTGTTCTGTGAATTAAAACGCAAATGGTTTGTTATCTTAAACCTTTTCAAGCTAATATTAATTTAAAATATCAATTTTCGCAATTTAACTCAAGCTTCTACCTTTCTTTTGCAGTTCACAAAGTAAATGTGAAGAGGCTTGTCTATATATTTATTCGCGGAAAGGTTGTTTTAATAGAAAAATCTATTTTTAAAAGTAGTACATCACTCTTTAACAAATAGCAAAAAGAAATAAAGTTGGAATATTTCGAAAATTTTATCGTCAATTGTGCATTCCTACGATTTAAATTTCAGTTGAACACAAGACGCACATACGTAGGTAACAGTGGCGGACGCTTCATACAAGCCGAAAAGCTAATGGCTATGCTTCATATATCGGCTTGTCCAGCCAATTTATGCTAGGGCCGCCTCTGGTAGGTACATGTGTAAATACTTACATATACATATGTACATATAGTTTAGCAAACTCAAAATAATGTTTGGCATAGTTCTACTAAAGAACTTTTTACTTGCTGCAATGAATTTCCCTTGTATTTTCAACTGAAAAAGAGATGAAAACCGAATAGTCATATGAAATTATGAATATTTACTCGCCAGTCAAAGGAGTTGTAATGCAAATTTGTTATGTGCATATGTATGTGTATATGTATGTGTATATTAGCATTTGTAGATAAACATACTACTAAGTACTTAAAGCATGAACAAAAAATCACAACTACCAATATAACCCAGATGAAAACTGGTCAAGCTCTACCCTTTTGAAGGTATTATAGCACAGCGGCTTAGCAAGAATCTCCGCAATGCTCCACAGAGAGTAGTTCCAGTCATGCTACCTCGAACAAGCGCGTTGGCAAGGTGTTAAGCCTATATGTAAGCTGAAAAAAATCATTCAAATCTTAAGATCAAACCTCAGTTGGCAGAATTCTATTTCTGGAATTATAAATGGAATCATGCCTATCCGTTGAAAAAAAAAATTTTTTTTTGCTTCTCCACCCTAATGAATTTAGCTACTTTTTGAGTCTATATGATGAGCAAAAAATGAACACATATGTACATATAAAAAATATATTTCATAAAGATAAGGTAGACAGATAAGCATAGGGTGATGTACATCAGTGCTGCTTATGACATTTTAATACCGTCTACAATCTGAATTCATGTTTGGCACAACCCACGCTCACTCATTCGCAATCGCTCAGATTCAGAGCGCATACATATGTACATACTTATCTAGGATGCCATAAATGTTGATATAAGCCACATTGACCCAAGTAAGCAATTGCTACACGGTACTCGAGGCACAGACAAACACACACAGGCAAGCACACGGTCTATACAAATACTTGGCAGCTTGGACGGCAATGTGGGCCAACAGAGCAAAATTGCAAGTGAAAGTAAACAGAAAATATGTTAAAAATACAAATGTATATAGACGTACTCAACAAAAACCTGCATACATATGTATATGTAAGTATATAACAATCATAACAAATATATAAATGTAGATATTCTCATTCCTTGTGCTGCAATTATGAAATTGAGCACAAAACAACAACAAGAAATGCGCACATATTTATTCTATTTCTACATCTACTTTTGCTAACTGAAGCAAGGTAAATAGACTTGGGCGCTGTGCTTTGATTTGCAGAGCAAAAAAAGTGAATGAATGAAACATGTGAAATCATACTTATTTGTTTTCATAAATACAAATGAGTAAGCATGTATAAATGTAGCGTCGTGTATGTTAGTGTATCTCAAGAGAACCCTTCAGCAAATCGCTCTTTTTGAAAGCTAGCGTAGAACTAGCTTACGCAATGCTTGATACTGTCTTTTTTAACATGGTGATGTCCTATTAAGTGGCAATTTCCCCCCTATGCAGAACACTAGAGCGCGTTTTGAACTGTCTCCGTCAATTAATAGCTCGGAGATATTTTAACCCTCATCCTGTATTCAAAAAAAAGTTACGTACGTGACATAAGTGGGTCAATTTTGCCCAATAGGCGAAATATGAAATTTTGGTTATAATTCCAGTTATTAATTATTCTTTTATTTAATAAATATTAAATTCCTTTATGGAAGTACAGAAAAAAGTGTTCTTAGGTTTATTTTAAGCCAACAGTACTTCCGAGAAATGTCTCAGAATAAGCTTTTCAAATGAATTTTTCGCAGCTAACGCATTTGTTCGAAACCCCCAATATCTTACAAATCTATATATATATAAAAATCAAGCCCATTTGTTTGTCGCCGGCTTTCGCCCAAACGCGTGGAGGGATTTTGACCAAATTTACACACCAGCTTAGTACCTTTCCCTAGATGGTTTATATACATATTTTTTTTTAATCCGGAAGTCGGTTCCCGAGATATAGGTCAAAAGGTCAAAACGTGGATCCGGCTTTCCCCTGAATATTTTTGGATGATATTGGTATCAAATGAAAGGTATTGAGCAGAGAATTTACATAGAGTAGCACGCATTGTGATTCCTAGGTCGGGTCTCCAGATATGGGTCAAAACGTGGACCCGGATGACCCTCGAATGTTTCTGAGCGATATTGGTATCAAATGAAAGGTGTTGAGCAGAGAATTTACATAGAATAGTACTCATTGTGATTCCTAGGTCGGGTCTCCAGATATGGGTCAAAACGTGGACCCGGATGACCCTCGAATGTTTCTGAGCGATATTGGTATCAAATGAAAGGTATTGAGCAGATAATTTATATAGAATAGTACCCATTGTGATTCCCAGATCGGGTCACCAGATATGGGTCAAAACGTGGACTGGGTGACCCTCGAATGTTTCTGAGCGATATTGGTATCAAATGAAAAGTCTTGATGAGGACTTCAGCACAGAACTATTATAATTGTGATGCCTAGCCCGGGTCTCCAGATACACGTCACAACGTGAACCCGGATGACCCTCGGATGTTTTTGAGCGATATTGGTATCAGCTGAAAGGTATTGATGAGGACTTCAACATAGAACTATTTTATTTGTGATGCTTAGGACGGGTCCCCAAATATGGGTCAAAACGTGGACCCGGATGACCCCGAAAAATTTATCAGTGATATTGGTATCAAATGAAGGGTTTTGAGCAGGGACTTTACATAGAAAAGAACTAATTACGATCAATAGGGCGGGTCCCAAGGTGTGGGTCAACACGCGGACCCGGACAACACCGGGATATTTCTCAGGGATATTCGTACCAAATGAAAAGTGCTGAGCAGGGCCTTTACACACAGATGAACTGATTATGATTCCTAGGTCTGGTCCCTAAATGTGGGTCAAAACGTGGACCGGGATGGCCCCGGAAAATTTCTGAACGATACTGGTGTCAACTGAAAGGCAGGACTTTTACATAGAGATGAACTCATTATGATTCCTAGGTCAGGTCCCCAGATGTGGGTCAAAATGTGGATCCGGATGGCTCCGGATAATTTCTCAGCGATATTGTTATTTAATCACGGCGCATGACGATTCCTAGGTGGGATCCCAAGGTATGGGTCAATATGTGGACCCGGATAACACCGGGATATACATATCTTAGGGATATTGGTACCAAATGAAAGGTGTTGAGCGGACTATCATGTACGGCCGTACCCATTACGATTTCTTGGTCAAGTCTCCAGATCCCGTACCCATTGTGGTTCCTAGGTCAAGTTTCCAGATGTGGGTCAATAAGTGGACCCGGATGAGCCCGTGATGCTTCTGAGCTGATATAAAATGAAAGTGTTGACCGGGTCTGCTACATAGATATTTTCATAGTGATTCTTATTCCCGATACCCAATTATGGGTAAAAGAGACTATTAGGACGCCACGGAATGTTTTTAAGCAATGATGGTATCAAATGAGAAGTTAAATGCAGGGTATGTTATGCTAAACCCAGTTCCCTAGGGAAGGGGAAGAGTAATGAGACTGGGAAAGGCAAAGGCAAAGGGACGGAAAAGGAGAGGGAGAATATAATAAAAATGGAATGAAGAGAATGGGGAGAGAGACAGTAAGACAGGGAATTAGAGATGGAATAAGAGGGGGGAATAAAAATGAGAAAGACAGAAAAGGAGAGGTAAGAGAGAGCGGTAGAGAAAGGGAAGCGAAAATGTGATGGGAAAGGAAAAAGGAAACGGAAATGAAAAGAAAGATAAATGGAAAGGGAAAGAGAAAGAGAAAGAGAAAGAGAAAGAGAAAGAGAAAGAGAAAGAGAAAGAGAAAAGTAGAGGGAAAGGCAGTTTGAGACTAATACGAAGAAAAATGGGATAAGAACATGAAGAGGGCAAACTTTTGAAAATATCAATTTTTTCCTTCACTTTTTTTTAACTTATCTGAATTGTGCTGAGCTCTGCAGCCCGAGGTAATTTCGGTTTCTAGATACTTCCAAAATATTATAAAGTGTGCTGTTTTTCGCTTCAAGTACCTATAATAGGAAGTGGGCCAAAGCAAAGCTTGGCCGGGTACAGCTAGTATAATTATAAGTTACTTTGAGAGATAGTACTAGTCTACAACTCCGATGAGGGCGTCGAGAACTATGGGATAGCCAGTCGAGTTTCGCAAGGATCCGTTTTAGTCCCTATCTTGTGGAATGTTATGTACAATGGGGTCCGAGAGCTGGAATATCCTAAATCTGTAGAGCTTCTAGCCTACGCAGATGACCTCATAATAAGAGGAGTCGCAAATCACATAGAAAAGCTGAGGCAACCATTGCCCTGTAGCTCGCGGAACGAACAGAGGTAATGATAGTGAACACAAGAAAAGTGTGTGAAAATATGTGAATCTCGGTTGGGTGCGTGTAAACTTCGTAGCCATCAATAAAATATCTTGGTGTGGTACTGATCAGAGGCTGTGCAACTTGATAAAGCAAGCTATCGAAAAGGTGTAAAAACATGTGGCGATCATGAAAAGATGATTAACAATAAAGGCTGTGTGCGGTCAGCTCGTCGACCTCCACTAGTCAGGGCATCAAACTTTGCCATTCATGGCCATTCTAAGACCGAGAAGTGCATTTCGAACATTCTTTGGTGATGCCAGTGGACTTATAGATTGATTACCAATATGAACAGTTGGGCGGATAGAGAGCAGTGTGAGCTAAATATTCACCTTATTCAGTTTATTAGCCGGCATGGTGTTTTAGGGCCTAGCTTTATGGATTGAAGCACAACGTTAGTCCTTCTTTTTCTTTGTGTTACTACGCTATAGAAAACGTTGAACACCCCCGCTTATCAGCTGTGTTCTGTCGTAAGGGGCGACTAATGTACACTGACTTACAAGGTTGATAATGGCCAAAAAATCGTTTGCATGACAGTCGGACTAGCCTCAGAAAGAACCAGTCGCTGAGCGATCCGAATACACCCGGAAAAGGACTGTTACTTGCCCTACATTTTCTGCACTCCTTCGTGGAATGTCTTAGTGGCTATAACAACAACAATAAGTCCCCGGCGCCGATATTAGCCCAAGTGAGATGCTGAGAAAACTCCATGTCATACGATGTATTACTTGGGCGGTGATTCCATAGGATCGGCTTCGGGCGGGAGTAGGTCTCGATGCTTCTCGTACTAATAAAAAAACACATAAAGCAACCGCGTGTTTCATTGATATTCTCCTAGTTTCATAAATTATTTACCTCTTTTTCTATTGGGCAATTTTGACCCACTTATACAACAAACGTAACTATTTTTGTCCAGCCCATCCAGTGAATGATAAATTTAAACAAAAACATTTTTGATGTGTAAACATCTTTGCTGTAGCTACGAGTGATTTCGAAAAACAGGTAAAGTTTACGCGTAAACATCTAAATGCGTAAACATGTAAATGCGTAAACCGTAAATGACCTTGGCATTGTCAGTGGTAGGTAGGTAGCTAGGCATGTACTTACAAATGCTTGCATGCATGGTCGTGCAAATGCAAATATCATCAACAACAGCAACGAAGCGAAGCGAAGTTGTTGTTGTTGTTGTTGTTTTCTGCAACAATGCGACAAATAGGCAAAATTAAAAGGACCAACCTGTTTGAACATGTATGCCAATGTATGGATATGCATACCTATCTAATTTTCTGAGCAATATTGGTATCAAATGAAAGGTTTTGAGCAGGACTTCGATATGAAGCTCTTTTCATTGTGACCCCTAGACCGGGTCTCCAGATATGGGTCAAAACGAGGACCCGGATGATCCTTGAATGTTTCTGAGCAAAATTGGTATCAAATTATAGGTTTTGAGGAAGGCTTCTACAGAGAGCTCTACTCTTTATGATTCCTAGGTCGGGTCCCGAGATATACATAGGTCAAAACGAGGACCGGGATGATCCTTGAATGTTTCTGAGCAATATTGGTATCAAATGAAAGGTTTTGAGAAGACCTTCTACAGGGAGCTCTATTCTTCATGGTTCCTAGGTCGGGTCCGGAGATATGGGTCAAAACGAGGACCCGGATGATCTTCCATGTTTCTGAGCAATATTGGTATCAAATGAAAGGTTTTGAGCAAGGCTTCTACAGGGAGCTCTACTCTTTATGAGTCCTAGTTCGGGTCCCGAGATATGGGTCAAAACGAGGACTCGGATGATCCTTGAATGTTTCTGAGCAAAGTTGGTATCAAATGAAAGGTTTTGAGCAGGACTTCGATATGAAGCTCTTTTCATTGTGACCCCTAGACCGGGTCTCCAGATATGGGTCAAAACGAGGACCCGGATGATCCTTGAATGTGTCTGAGCAAAATTGGTATCAAATGAAAGGTTTTGAGGAAGGCTCCTACAGAGAGCTCTAATCTTTATGATTCCTAGGTCGGGTCGCGGGATATACATAGGTCAAAACGAGGACCCGGATGAACCTTGAATGTTTCTGAGCAATATTGGTATCAAATGAAAGGTTTTGAGCAAGCCTTCTACAGGGAGATATATTCTTTATGGTTCGTAGGTCGGGTCCGGAGATATGGGTCAAAACGGAGACCCGGATGATCTTGCATGTTTCTGAGCAACATTGGTATCAAATGAAAGGTTTTGAGCAGGCCTTCTACATGGAGCTCTATTCTTTATGATTCCTAGGACGGGTCCGGAGATATGGGTCAAAACGAGGTCCCGGATTATCTTGCATGTTTCTGAGCAACATTGGTATCAAATGAAAGGTTTTGAGCAGGACTTCTACAGGGAGCTCTATTCTTTATAATTCCTAGGTCGGGTCCCGAGATATGGGTCAAATCGAGGATCCGGATGATCTTGCATGTTTCTGAGCAATATTGGTATCTAATGAAAGGTTTTGGGCAGGCCTTCTACAGGGAGCTCTATTCTTTATAGTTCCTAGGTCGGGTCCGGTGATATGGGTCAAAACGAGGACCCGCATGATCTTGCATGTTTCTGAGCAATATTGGTATCAAATTAAAGGTTTTGAGAAGGACTTCGATATGAAGCTCTTTTAGTTGTGACCCCTAGGCCGAGTTTCCAGATATGGGTCAAAACGAGGACCCGAATGATCCTTGAATGTTTCTGAGCAATATTGGTATCAAATGAAAGGTGTTGAGTGGGGCTTTCATATAGAGCTCTATTCTTTATGATTCCTAGGCCGGGTCTCAGGATGATCCTTGAAATTTCTGAGCAATATTGGTATCAAATGAAAGGTTTTGAGCAGGACTTCAACAGATATGGGTCAAACGTGGACCCGAATGATTTTGCATGTTTCTGAGCAAAACAAATCAAAATCAGAAATCAGAAATCAAAAATTAAAAATCAAAAACCAAACAACAAAACAAACAAAGTCGCACTTTAAGTAAAGGAACAAGGGAAAGGGAATAAAAATCCGATTTCGAAACTGTTTACACATCAATGTTCATGAGTACTCGTTAGGTTAGGTTAGGTTAGGTTAGGTTAGGTTGAGGTGGCTGTCTCCGCAATTCATGAAAGCGGGGACACACTTAGGCCGAGGTGGCCCATTGTGATACCACACGGGAGCCCTAGCTTCATTATCCCTGTTTACAAACCTTTCCGGAAAAATTAGATTCAAAAGTATGATAAGATTAGATGCCCGTGAAGCTAAACCAGCGCGTTTGTTTCATGAAGCGCAGAAAATCTAGTGTCCTTGCATTTTCCATCTCCGCCAGGCACTCGAAAAAGTGTTTATGGAGGAAGCGGTACATGGATAGCGACAGTGCGGGGCAGTGGCATAGATAGTGCTCAACACTCTCTATTTCCTCCACGTCCCTACAGCTGCGGCAGAAGTCGTTTTTATATAGGCCCATGCGAGAGGCGTGAGTGCCCATAAGACAATGGCCTGTTAGAAGTCCCACCAGCGGACCTATAGAGAGCCGATTCAGATGCAGCACCGATACAGACCTAGCCTCATCCAGTCTAGGCCAGATTTGCCTAGAAATCACACAAGTTGACTCCCTGGCCCATCTAGCGTTAGCCTGTTCAATGGAGCGAGATCTCAACCAATGCTTGCATGAGTTAAGCGGGGGGCCCACCCATGCCGCAGATGTGATATCCTGCAAGCTTGTGCCTTCCCTTGCCAACTCATCTGCAATGCAGTTGCCCCGAACGTTGCTTTGGCCTGGAACCCAAATGACGTTCAGGTCGCACCTTTCGGCTAGTTTGTTCAAAGACTCCCTACATTTCATTGCAACTATAGATGTAGCATTGTTACTCTGTAAGGATTTTATGGCAGCTTGGCTGTCAGAGAAGATTTTGATAGAATTTATGTCTGGCAGATCTGTCAGGCGACGAGCTGCTTCCCATATGGCTATGAGCTCAGCCTGATAGACGCTGCAGTGATCAGGTAGGCGCAAACTTACTTTCAGATGAAGCTTTTCGCAGAAAAACCCAATTCCAAATCTATTGTTCAATTTAGAGCTGTCCGTGTAAATGTGCAGTGTATTAGGGTCGGGATCCCCTAAGTTCTTCCACTCGCTCCTCTCCGGGATTCTTGTGGAGAATTTGTTATCCCAACAAAAGGCTGGTATTGCATAGTCCAGCTTTAGAAAATTGGCAGGGACGTTACTAAGAATTTGAGCGTGCCCGAAACTGGTGTCCCTCCAGGGTTCGGTTGCATTGAGCCTTGCCGCGTTGCAGCTGGCAATGAGTTTCCCCTGTATATCCGTGGGGAGAAGAAATAGGATGGTTTCGAGAGCTTTAGTTGGGGTGGAGGGAAGGGCTCCGCTAATAAGCATGGAAGCCATTCGCTGCACTCTAGTTAATTTGCTCTTATTGGTTTCGAGTTCCAGTGCTGGCCACCATATGGTGACTGCATAGAAGAGAATAGGTCGCACTACCGCTGTGTACAGCCAATGGACGATTTGGGGGTTAAGTCCCCATCTCTTGCCTATCGCTGATTTACATGCGTAAAGTGCTAACATGGCTTTTTGGGATCGTACTTCTACGTTCCGTTTCCAGTTTAGTTTTCTGTCTAGAATAACACCAAGGTATTTAACCTCGGTAGAGAGTTTAATCTCCTTCCCATTTATGGACGGAGGTTTGAATTCAGGTATCATGAGTACTCGTTACTCACGCTTTCTTTTTTTTTTAAGTGTAGTTTTACTAAATAATAAAAGTCAAAGAGTTTCACCAGATTATATGAATCCTATGAAAAGATATGCAACTTTCAAAGTCGTTTGGGCAATTTTGACCCACTTATACAGGATAAGTGTTAAACTTTAAAACTTTTTTGTATTTTTATTCAATTTTATAAAATTTCCCTTTGTGGGAAATTTTTTTAACTTTTACAATTGCATTAAATTGATCATAATTACTGACTGAAGTTTAAGGCAAACCATTTTATTAAATTTTTTTTTTAAATTTCCCTTTTTGGGAAATTTTGAAAATTTTTATATCTAAATGTTTGAAATTTACCATTTTGTGTTAATAGAGTTTAAAAGAAACGATTTTATCTTATTTGAAAAATTTCCTTTTAGGGAAATTTTAATTTGAAGTAAATTCTTTCACCATCATAACACATGAAGGTATATAAACAAACAATTTTATCTAATTTTTTTGGGAAATTTTAATTTCAAGTAAAAAATTCCCTTTTTGGGAAATTTTAATTTCGAGTAATTTTTTTTTTTCAATTTCCTTTTTTGGAAAATAGTTTAAACTAGTTTAACTGTGTGAAATGTGCCATAATTGTACCAACTGTTCCAAACGATATGCCCTTTAGACCCGGTTTTGGTCCAGTTATGAATTCTCTAGTGAGAGACTATCGTTTTACGTGACTGTTCCCTTATATTTGCTGCAGGGAATGTTAGTTAAACAACAAAAACTATTACTTTTTCTTGCATTTCTTTTAATTTTATTTTGTTAAATTTTTTAGCGGTTTTTCGTGCTTCTCAGAAAACTGCTAATCACTGAACTTTCAGGAAACTCCGTCGTACAGCAACACTCTAATTTGTTACCACTCAAACTTAACATCTACAACTCCTAATTCATTTTGCTTAACTAAATCGCTATCTTTGAAATACCTTCACCATAACAAGCAGTGAATTTCATGCCAAATTACTTTCCTCCATCACTCTGTCAATGGATTTATCTCCATATTCGATAACAATCACAAAAACAAATAAAAACAAACAACAAGCAGATCGATTGAGACATTTTCCATCTTTAACTATCAAATCAAACAGGCTACACAATTACCAAGTTCCGACTTACATACATATGTACACAAGAAACAAGCACAGCATATAAAGCATGGAACATAAGGAGCACTTACGTGCGAGTAACATGACACTTTCTAACAGCTCGCTGAGCTCGCCACCATCGCTAACACGTAGTCGTTTTGTGTGTCACACATTTGTTATTGTTATCGGTATGTTGTTTTTATGCATGGCACAAGCCATTGATTTGTCGCATCTTAAGTGTTGTTTGTGCTCTGTGCTAGTCTTGTTGCGTGGTTGCCGGAATTCCTGCTACACGCCACGCAAAAACAGCAAACATTTGCCACTCGACGTTGTCACAGCCACAGCCACAGCAGCAGCAGCAGCCGTAGTTGGGGCAACATGACGTATGAGCAACGCGTTATAGTTTCCGTCATTTAACGCCTGTGGCAAGAGTAAATCCATACATACATATGTGTATGTGTGCGGACATATCAGTATCTATTTCTCGCTAACTTCAGCCGCACTTTCCTCCTCAACTTTCCTCTTCCCTCTTTCTAGCATTTCTTACAGACTGTTATAGCTATTCTCCTCTATTCTTAGTGATAGCGCTCATGTTTCATGCGCTCAACTCCCGACGAAGAACTTTTGCTCGATGTGAAATCAAGGCACGCGTACAAATTGTAGCTATAAATCAACGTGGCAAATGTGGCGAATGTGGGCGCCAAAATGTTTTTCGTTTCAAGTTTTTTTTTTTGATCTTTGGCGCAAAATGTTTAAGAAAGGATTTAGGTTGCCTAACTAAAAGGCAAATAAAATTTGTAACACAAAGAGTTGCGCGTTTTGGAAATCAGTTAAAAGCACCAAAAAATTGTTAATATGTAAATACATGAGTTAGTTTTTTCTAACCGTTCATTGTTACGCAAAATCAGTAGTTGACTTAGGAGGCCATTTAGCCTCAAATCAGGGCTCCCCTGGGATGACTAAAGTGGTTAAAATTTTAATTTGAAAGAAATATGGTGCTTGTTTTGAGGCCTTCTACAGGATTGGGATACATATACATATATCACAGCTACGCGAACCGTACCTTTATTAAGGCAATATTTTAAAATTAATTTTAAAAAAGGCAAATTATTGTCAAATCAAATAAAACTGTGTGCCTAAATGTCTAAAAGAGTCGTAGGGGCGAAAATAAAAAAAGACAATAATAACAATAATTCCAATAAAAACTTCCCAAAATTCCCTTTTTAAGATTGGATAAAATTGTTTTTCTTAAGTTTTACTAAATTAAAATTGTAAATTTTACGCAAATATACTAATTTATAAAATTTCCCAAAAAGGGATTTTTTTTATATTATATAAAATCTTTTTTCTTAAGCTTTACTCAGTTAAAATAATAAATTTCACACAGATATGCAAATTATCAAAATTTCCCAAGAAGGGAATTTTTCTAATTGCAATAAAATCATTTTTCTTAAGACTTACTCAGTTAACTCTTCAATTTGATCAGACGGAAGCTATTTTTTTAAACCAAATTATTATTGATACGAAAATAATAAACAGTAGAATCTAAAAATAATTTTTTTCAAGAGCAGTTACTCGTCATTTGTCAATCTCGTTCACTTTTTCCACGCATATTCCCAGTTTTCTTGCTTTTTGTGACTTCGTACTATATAAGGTGAAATTGAAATGCCCAGACCGCAAGTATTGTACTTTTTCTTATCGAATGTGATAAATAAGAAAACAAAGTATAATTTAAGTGCATTTTGTAACAAAAATAATTAATATTGTGGTTGTAATAAAGAAAAAAATATGAGGTGTCACCTGTGGGTGACACTGGGCATTGTGATACATAGACGTATTGCTTTTTGTTCGTCGTATTGCTTTGCGGCAATGAGATTTTAGAGCTTATTTCCATCTTTTTGATTAACCTTAGATGAAATTATTGAAGAGTTGAATGCTGATAAAGACTCGGGCTACATTTTTATGTATATTTTCCCCGGATGATAATGTGGTAACTGATGAGACGGTGGAACATCATTCGATATTGCAGCCAGTTTGTGGACCGTACAAGAACTATTTTGATAATATTTTTACTGGCTTACCGTTATTTGTGTATTTACGGGATCAGAATGTTGCTTGAACGGGTACCATTCCTGAAAACCGTTTACAAAATTGCCAAATTCTATAGACGTGAAGAAAAAGCCTAGAGGTGAGATATGTCATCAATTGTCCAAGGAAATTGTCATCGCTAAGTGGGCAATAATGTCGCCACCATTGCCTCGGATTGACTCCTGCCACAAAATTTGGTCGACTTCGATTCATGTATCCAAAAAACGGTCGAAAATTTAAGAAAATTCCCTAGCTGTCATCAGGATGTACAACAAGTATATGGGAGTAGTTGACCGTGTTGATGAAAATACTGACTCCACGAGAGTAGCCCTTCTTGACACGAAGTGGTGGTTTTCTTTATTTGCTTTTTGGTGCAAATTCGAGTGCCGAGTGAGGCGAGGGCCACCGGTGGAGTGAACACCACAAATAAATTCAAAGACCGTGTAGATATGTCAGCAACATAAACGAAAAATATGTGAGGATTTACATGTAAAATGTTGGTATATTTCTCAAAATAAGTAAACATCCCATTTTCTGCATAATTTTCTACATAATTTTAATTTTTTAGTGTTTATAAACAAATATTTTTGTACAAAACGAATATTTCACTTGAAAAGATATAGAAGAAAAAAATGCTCGAATAGTTTACACAATGCCCAGTGTCACCTGTAGGTGATCCCCCCTTCAAAAACAGGGGGGGTTAGTTATTTAATTTTTACACATTTTTGTGGTGTATGCTATGTATAATTATTCGATCCAATAAGATAAATTGCTAATTTTTCCTTAAACTTAGCTATGGGAATTGGAGAGTTAAAATGATAACTTTCACACAAATATACTTATTTACAAAATTTCCCAGAAAGGGAAATTTCTTAAAAATGTTATAAAATAGTTTTCCTTAAACCTCAGTGAGTCATAAAGAGTAATGCAAAACATTTTACTAAATACCAAAATTTCCCAAAAATAAAATTTTTATAAAATTGTATAAAAGTACAATAACTGAGATTAGGGCTTGAATGAAGGGTTAACAATTAATTTTTAAACCATCACATAACTTCTCATATAAGAAACAGTTCATAATGCGTTCGAGGCTTCTGCAGAATACCACTTTGCAGGACATCACCATCTGAAGAGCGGCAGTTGAAAGCATTGCTTTTGAATATAATAATAATAATACCCTGGCGCTATTATAACTCTGACGAATTTTATGGCCGAGCTTCTCTCCCAATTCGAGGTGTGCTCCTTGTTTGTTTTTACTACTAATTGGGTGGACCTACAGTTTTATGCCGGCTCCGAACGGCGAATGCATTTTTTGTGAGAAGCTTTATCATGGCAGAAATACTCTCGGAGGGTATGCCTCCCACTGCCGAGAGGTGACCGCTGCTCTTAAAAAACTCAATAATTGGATTTTTACTAATTAGAAAAATTGTTTTGGTGTTTTTCTCGGACTGTGGTTTGAACCCGAGACCTCTGGCATAGCAGGCGAGCACTCTACCCACTGCACCACAGCCTCCACAATGCTTTTGAGTATATTGGGAACTTAACCCTCTTTCTTTTTGAACTAGTTCTGCGCTAGCTGTGAATTAGCTCGATTTTTTCAATTACAGGTATGTACATACGTTTGACTATGCCTTCAACACTCTTGAATTTACTTTGATCATTGTACATACATACATGGCCCAAACAAGACTTTTAACAAAGTTTTGTTGCTATTCATTGTTGTTGCTTTTATCGTTGATTTTTTGCTAAATTTCACTCTTATTGTATTGCCATTGCTATGCTTTATATACACATTTCTACGCATACATATATTGACATACATACATGTAAACATTCTAGGTTCATATGCACTTAGTTCCGCGTTTAAAACAAATTTACTTTTCTAAACTTTCAATTTCAATACTCACATTCGCATACGATTCGCTCTACAAAACACAAATAAAACAGTTTATTTAGAATGCGATTGTTTCGAAATTTTGGCGCGCACAAGAAATTGCTACTAAATAAAGTTTGAATAGCTGTGTGTTTCCGTATGTGTCTATGAGTGTGAAGATATTTGTGCGCTATATCTTTGTTTGCTATATGTTCTTGATTAAACTTAAAACGGCGTACATATTGGTTAAAGTAAATAATAGTTTACGTTTTGATAAAGCTGAAAGGCAAACCAAGTGCTTTTCATGTGGTTTTCATCGGCATAACTAAGCCTAAATAGTTTTGTACTTTATTTTTATGAGTTTACCTGGCCTTTTTTTTGTTATACTTCATTTAATTTTTACATAACACGATCGGCATTTTTATTCCACAAATTAATGCTTGAAGGCTGCACGAAGGGTAAATGATTTCTCTTTGATGTTGCGATTTTTGATATGTGAAATATTTCGTCTGCCAATTCACTCATAATTGTGTGCATTCCAAAAATATGGGAAATAAAGGAGTTAGAAAGTCACTCCGGTTGCTAAACATGCTTTTTGTTGCTTTGTGCAATCCAAGGTTGAAGTAGCCATAACATGTATGTATACATATTTAAAATTTTTGCGTTCTCCACAACAATCATAAATCAAAAAATGTTCAAAACAGAAAAGTGCTTACTAATAAAACCCAATAAGCATTGTGTAAGCTGGCTTCTAGCTAACAAAACTTCCAAGTATATCGTATTGTTTTAAGAAACATATGGTGAGAATTTGACAGCTGTTGGAAAAAATTGGTTACACTCAAAAAAAAATTACTCAGATTATGGAAAAATGGGAATGATTCGGCGCTAAAGACATATTTCCATATTTTGATGTACAATTTTCTTTAAAACGTGGTTTTTATTCCTTGATTTGAAGAAAATCGTACATCAAAATATGGAAATATGTCTTTAGCGCCGAATCATTCCCACTTTTCCATAATCTGAGTAAGTTGTTTTTTCAGTGTATATCACAGCAATTTTAGAAAATATTGAATTTAATGAACGAAATTACAAAACTAAGGCCTTATAAATATAAGACGGCTTTGGCCGTAGATCAGCATTGAATCACTTCACACCGATTTGATGCTAAATTGTGTGTTTTTTTTGTGTGAGGAAGAGAGTTTTTAGTAAGCGTTGTATTGTGTATCGAATTTTCGTCATCCCTTGTCAAGTTTGATTTTGTAATAAACCGGTTTCGGCGATGTGCCATCTTCAGTATCTGTTTCGTTTATTATAAGCTTACAGCAATTGCATTTTTTTGCTAATTGGGTAAGTTTTTGGAGCTGTCGTCACTGTAATACAAAATTTGTTTCGACACACACAAAATAATATGCATACCCACTTCAAGCAATCAGCATCCTTTGAACTAAAACCAAAAATTCCACTTCAAATAAGTCAAACTGGACAAGTTAAGTGCAATTGCCAGTTAGTCTGAGTACTTGCACATAAAAAGGTTTCATTTTTTTTTACATTTTCACTTTTGTATTCAACAATTGTTAGAGCATTTGTGTCAAACCAAGGTTTATCCAAATAGAGGTTATATTACTTCCGTTTTTATGTGTGTGTTTTCTTTAAAAATGTCAATGTGAAAGAGAAGAGAAATTAATTTCAAGGTAAAATTTTTGCCAATTCGTTTTATCTGACATTCACACTTTTTAGTATACATACACAATTCCAATCAGCTTATCTACTGCGATATCCTTCTTTAGATAATTCTTGTGTCAAACTTTTTAAATCTTTGTTGTTGTTGTTGTTGTTGCTGCTGCTACTGTTGTTACCCTGTAGGGAAAATCTCTAGTTCCGAACTAGGTCGCTTCTAGTGCATTTTTCGACACTACTAGTGCGAGCTAAATCTCTTTTGCATGTTATCAACTGGCGAATTTAACACGGCGATGTCCTAGGCGGTGTCAATTGTCACCCTCTGCACTACATTTTCGATAGTTCCGAACTAGTGCTAAATTCTACAGTTTACACTAGTTCGTTTATTGGTACAATTTCGATAGTTCTGAACTAGCTACAAGTACCTACGAATTCTACAGTTTTACATCTGCCGATTAAGTGCAAACTTTGACACACTTCATGCAAGTGGCGCGATGGCCGACTGGCTAACGCATGTGCCTTTCAATCTGAGGAGCGCGGGTTCGAATCCTGTCGGTGTCAAGGTGGATGATAATTTTTTTTTTTATTTTTTTTTTTTTAATAATATTTTTTTATTTATTTATTTAATAAAAATGTACAATAATATTTAAAAAGTAATAAAATAAAAGAAATTCAAAATAAGCCTGAGGGATCGGAAAAGCATAATTAGGGGAACATTTCAATTCATCTGAGAATTGCAGAAATAGACAAAGCCGAAGGCAATTGAACGAACGAAAAATGTTCATAGAATTTTTGTCACTTCGAAATTGCATACAAATCAAAGTGTGTCTTATAATGGTCACTCAATTCACTCCTTCTGAACCGGTGAGTGTCTAACTACAATTGATCTAGTTCCCTTTTGACACCTTTTCGCTAGTTCGGAACTAGAAATTTTGCTCACTAGTTATTGAGTTCCCTGCAGGGTAGATACTCCAAAATAGCTGCTCTTCTACAACAAAGTTAAACGACAAAGAATTGCTTTGATCCGATGAGCTACAAACAACAAACAAACAAACAAACAAATGAAATGCACAAAATGAAAGTAGAGTTGTTGTTACTGCTTTTGCGTGTGTATGTGCGTGTGTTTAATAGCGTATGCCAAAGGTGAAAATTACATGCATAACTACATAGATGCTTGTGCATATCCAAATGATTTGTTTTCAACCCGGATACGTTTAGCTAAAAAGGTAAACACTTTCAAAATGTGTCAAACATATTTTGCAAGTCCTCCTTTCAAATCTTTGGTCTTCAGTTCGTCTGTGTGTGTTTTTGTAGAGTTTTAATGGAAATCACTGTGATATTTTGTAAGTGAGTTCAGAACTTAAGTTGCATGCATATGTACCTACAGTGAGTATAAATATAAAATGCCTCTTTGCAACTTCATTTTCAAATTCACATTTCATGTTCACATTTAAAATTGTTGCTTCTTCTGTCACTTTTGTACTTCATATTGCATATTTTTCGATTGGCATGCGAGGAGTATTGTGGTTGTTGCTGCAGCTGAAAATTTGTGGTAGCATACACATACTTATGTATATGCTGTGTTGTACAAAAAGCTTGGACGGAGATACCTATTTTAAGTTGAATATGTCCCAGTTGGGAAAATATCTGGTTCGTCACTAATGCACTTCTATTGCGTTTTTCGAAAAGCTGCTCGCAGCTCGAACGAATTCAAAAATTTCATTTCGTATACAGGGTGGGATGCACAAGATACACTAGGCGTTTATTTAAATCAAATAACTAGTTAACACCTTGAGAATTGCAGAGGTGTTCAAAGTCGACTCCAAATGAAAACAATTACTTAAAGAATATCTGGTCACTAAATTGAAAGCTTCTGAACTGGTTAGCATCTATAGAAGTTATAATTTTAAATGAGCTAACATCTAAACAAAAATGTTGATACTTTTCTCCTTACATTTCCCTTAGGGAATATAACAACTACCATGACTATCGCAGGGTGATGGCTGCCTTCGCATGAATGACTTTATATAGTAAAAAAAGAAATGAAGCGAAAGCGTTGGGCCTTCATTCCAAACCGCATGCTTTTTTCACACGATCGTTATTTCAATCTTGTTAGGTATTCAGCATGAATGGTAGCAGTATTGTAGTGCTGAGTATACAGTTGCCTACCATCTAACTTTGTTATGCACTTCATCGTATAATTTTTTCAGTTTCGGTTCACTTTTCTTAGCTCCTAATTTAGTCAGTGGATAAATGATCAGGGCTCAATTTTTACGTGAGTAGCTGCGGTATACCTAACAAAAGCAAGAATCCTGGCATGAATAACCATCGCATAACCTTACAACTGGGTAGCTCAAGAAGATAAATTTTGTTCACTAGTTATTGATTTCCCTGCAGGGTGCTTAGACCAAATTTCATACATATACAATACATACCAGCATAACAGCCTCGAAAGCTGAGAGAGATTTGCACTTGTAAATTTCATAAACCTATTTGAGTTGTTTGAAATTTGCAAAATTTATCTATGCCACTTTTTTTTTTTTTTTTTTTTCTTTTTTTTTCGATCACACTGCATTTGCATAGCTTTCACAAAAAATTTATTGCAAAAAATAAAAAAAATATATCCAATACCTTCAAGAAAAAAATGCAAATACGACTGGAGTTGAACCTTTTATGCCAATAATTCTACACTTTTTAGTGTGCGCCTTGATTTTAATTTTTATTATTTTAATCTTTGACTTCAGTTGATAATTGAGTTAACTATGCAAACTACGAAAACATCATAAAATATTCCAAGTATTTTAATTATACAACAAAAAGGATGCGCCTTTGTTCCAGTTAACCCATTGAATATGTATAAAGGAACATAGAAAGCGAAAACGGCGAGAAATAATTAAAAATGTTTTCGTTAAAAGTTTGCTTACAGAGTTTGTATGCGAACAGTTTTTGTAAGTACATCTTTTGTTTCCAAAATACAATACAAAAAAAACAACACCACACACATCAAAGCACATACCGATGTTAAAAAAATGAGAAACTTTGCCTTTTTTCTAGCTCTTTTTAGGGTAAAGTAAAATATATCCAAAGGCTTAAAAGAAAAGAAAAAAAATATCGGGAAAAAGAAGAGAAAAATACCCGTTAGCTTGTTGCAAATAAGCATCTCGTAAGTATTGTACGGAAATCTCTCCGGCACGACAAATGTTGGTGACGACTTTGTTTGTTTGCTTAGCAATTCTTTGCTCGTTTCGCGCTCATTACTTTTCTGATGGGCTAAATTTAATTTTTGTTTTGTTTTTGGATGTTCAAACATGTATTTTATTGACTTCGTTGTTTTCGCACAGAAAGTTTAAAAAAGTAATTAAGAAATACTTTACAGTTTATTAATTTGTTGGCGCGTGCCGAAAGAAGAAATACTTGTCCAAACAAATTGAAAGTGTGTCAAAGTTTTGGCATAGAAGAGGCATTACCGTGAAATTGATGCAGGAAGTTGTTAGGACATCTTCATAATTTATCAAGCCTTTAGTCGGCCTTACAAGCTTATTTCATCTTAAGTGGTTTAAATATTAATTTATTTGCATTTAATGTCTGCCTCTTGACGTGAATTGGTTTTGGTTGTCTGGTATCTCTTAAAGCACTCCGTATTCATATACAAAAAACAACAATAAACAATATGCAACAAAATTTCTCTAGGTTCAGCTTCGCATTTTTAATTGTAGTCAAGCGAAAATTATGTACATTGTTTGCGCTAAGTTGTGCTATTTAAAATTTTTGAGATTCGCGCGAAAGTTTTTCATTAGTTTGTGCTCACTGACTTTTCACCTCCTCGCAGCAGCCTTTCTGTTTTCTATTTAATAACTTTAGCTACTCATCATTAGTGTCACATACTTTTCTGTGAAATTTTGTATGAAAAATATTTGTGCTGGCGCTAAATAAAAGTAATAACTTGTTGTCGCCTCAACTTCCTTTGGAAATATCAAACTAAATAGAAAATTGTTATTCAAAAAGAAAAAACCACATTACTACCCTGTCGGAAAAACAAACAAACCAAAGGAATGAAAAAATTCACCTTTGAACTGTTGCTAATTTTTGCTTTAGAATAAAACTTAAAATTAAAAACTTTAAATTACATATATTTTTGTTTGAAACGTTAGTCTACGAACAGATAGAGTTGATTAGGTTTTGTTGTTGTGGAAGGAGTGCAGCCAAACGAATATCCACTTGTGAACAAAATAACCCAAACTCTCTCTCCTTGCCGCTTTGCCGCAATGTGCGCTAAACGAAAATTGACACTTTCAATTTAGACGCATAAACTAAAGTGACAAAATAAAGTGCCAACAAAAAATTAACCTCAAGTACTCAATGTTCCAGTTGCCAGTTGGCGAACAAGACGCGGATTACTGGTGAAAGTGTACTTTTCCAAATTTTCGATATCGATTTTCACAAACTACAGTTTTCAAATGTATTGTTTACTGAAGTAGCAGCTCGTTCAAATGGGATCAACACGCCTCAATCGATTACCTTTTTAATTTTATTACTTTTTACTACCAACAACTGAGTATATAGAAAAATGTATAGCACTAATATGACAACATCGGCGCAAATAAAAACAAAAAGAAAAACTTTATAGCGTTTCTCTATATAAAATAAATTGCAGGCGATGAACAAATGTTACAGCATTACTGCCATCAACACTACCGTTGCAATGGATTGGTGTTGCTAGTAACACAGGGAACGACGTGCAAACGAAAATCGAAGCGAAAATTGGCAAACAATGCATATATTAACAGTGACGCAAACAATCTAGCGTACAGTGTACTTAGTAATTTTTAAAATAAATCAGAGATCTAAAGTAAAGTAAAATGAAACAAAAAAATTAATAAATAAAATAAAAAAATAAAAATAAATTAAATTAAATAAATTGAAAAAAAAAAATAATAAAATAAAATAATATAAAATAAAAAAATAAAATCAAAAAAATTATATACAATAAAATAAAATAAAATAAAATAAAATAAAATAAATAAAACAAATTAAAATAAAATAAAATAAAACAAACTAGAATAAAATAAAATAAAACAAAATAGAATAAAATAAAATGAAATAAAATAAAATAAACTACAATAAACTAAAATAAAATAAAATAAAATAAAATAAAAAATAAAGTAAAATAAAATAAAATATTATAAAATAAAATAAAGTAAAATAATATAAAATAAAATAAAATGAAACAAAATAAAATAAAAATAAAGTAAAATAAAATAAAATAAAATAAAATAAAATATTATAAAATAAAACAAAATAAAATAAAATAAAATAAAATAAACAAATAAAATTAAATTAAATTAAATTAAATTAAATTAAATTAAATTAAATTAAATTAAATTAAATTAAATTAAATTAAATTAAATTAAATTAAATTAAATTAAATTAAATTAAATTAAATTAAATTAAATTAAATTAAATTAAATTAAATTAAATTAAATTAATTAAATTAAATTAAATTAAATTAAATTAAATTAAATTAAATTAAATTAAATTAAATTAAATTAAATTAAATTAAATTAAATTAAATTAAATTAAATTAAATTAAATTAAATTAAATTAAATTAAATTAAATTAAATTAAATTAAATTAAATTAAATTAAATTAAATTAAATTAAATTAAATTAAATTAAATTAAATTAAATTAAATTAAATTAAATTAAATTAAATTAAATTAAATTAAATTAAATTAAATTAAATTAAATTAAATTAAATTAAATTAAATTAAATTAAATTAAATTAAATTAAATTAAATTAAATTAAATTAAATTAAATTAAATTAAATTAAATTAAATTAAATTAAATTAAATTAAATTAAATTAAATTAAATTAAATTAAATTAAATTAAATTAAATTAAATTAAATTAAATTAAATTAAATTAAATTAAATTAAATTAAATTAAATTAAATTAAATTAAATTAAATTAAATTAAATTAAATTAAATTAAATTAAATTAAATTAAATTAAATTAAATTAAATTAAATTAAATTAAATTAAATTAAATTAAATTAAATTAAATTAAATTAAATTAAATTAAATTAAATTAAATTAAATTAAATTAAATTAAATCAATTAAAAAAAGAAAAGAAAAGAAAAGAAAAGAAAAGAAAAGAAAAGAAAAGAAAAGAAAAGAAAAGAAAAGAAAAGAAAAGAAAAGAAAAGAAAAGAAAAGAAAAGAAAAGAAAAGAAAAGAAAAGAAAAGAAAAGGAAAGAAAAGAAAAAGAAAAACACTTCAACATCCCAACAAAAATTTATGGTGTTTTCGATTCTAAAAGAATGACTGGAAAACTATCAATTTTATCAAATCTCTAACGTTAGACCAACCGGGAAAATGTCGAGAATCAAAGCGTTCTCAAACTAAATGGGAATATTGCTCAAATCAAGAAAATTATAATTCTCGAATTGGATTCTAATGGGAATTAGCAATTATTTCATAGACGTTAAGATTGGGCTCTTTCGTTAATCAGTTTTCAATAGGATTCTAGTATAGTTTTCTACCATTGCTCCAGATTAGAGAATAGATAGATAATTGTACTGTTTTTATAGTATAGTCTCCATAAATTCTCCAACGTTAGAGATTGTGTTTGTTGGGATTGTTCTCTTAATTTTCGCATTCACTGTATGCGTGCGCACAGAAACACACATACAACCACGCACAGCGTTCTGTGAGGCAACCGAATTATAGTTTGACACAAATGACATTTATGCACTTGGGAGGCGTTGATGCGTTGCACTCGAAACTCAAAACTGAAACTCAGCACAACTTAACTTGCAACTTCAACCAAAAAGTTATTCGTAGTTGTATATGTGCCACACAATCGGAAAGCACTAAAAAGCAACAACAGTCAACGGCGACAACCACAGCTACTAAACAAACACTGCTCAGAAACACTTAAAGCTTATTCAACAACTCGCAGTCTCATGTGCATACTTATTACATACATACATGCGCACATACATACAAATATGTATGGATAAGTATATACATTGAACTTATCCGATCCGGCAACATGTTGAATTAGCCATTGCATCGCACTTTAGGCGCTTCCGAGCACTGAGTGCCTCTTGCGATGTTGTTGGATGCAGCGCTGTTGTGGCGCTTTTGTTCCACTGAACTTGAAGTAATAAGGATTATTTTAGTTTGCCTAACTACCTCCTTGCAAAGTTTATGTACAAAGCTTCAATTTTCCTGTTTTTTTTTATTGATGTGGTAAATAATTTTTTTGTTTCTTCATTTCTGCAGCTCGAATTATACTTTTCAGCATCGAGTTGAAGAAATCACACGAAAGGGAGTCACCTTGTCTGAAATCCCGTTGGTCCCGAACGGCTCGGAAAGGTCCTTCCCAATTCTGATGGAGCTGGTGGTGCTAGTCAACGTCATTTCGCATAACCATATAAGTTTTGCAGGGAAATTAAATTCAGACATTGCAGCATAAGTTCCAGTCATCGGGCATGCGCTCGTCCGACCTTATTCTGCATAGAAGTTGATGCATGCTCGTTATCAACTCTTCGTCGCCATGCTTGGATAGCTTGGATTCCAAGCCATCAGTGCCTGGAGCTTTATTATTCTTAAGCCGAGATATTGCTATTCGCACTTCGTCATGATCGGGTGGTGGAACATGCCTACCATCACCTGCTAATGAGGGGTTCGGGTCGTGCATCTTTTCCATCAGCAAACTACACGGTTGCGGTTATCTAGTAAGGAGGAGAAGTGCTCCCTGTACAACTTGAGTACGCTCTGGACATCGGTTACCAGATTGCCGTCATCATTCTGGCAGGAAATTTCCCCGGTCTTGAAACCTTCAGTCATCCGCCTGACATTTTGATTAAGTTTTCGAGCATCATTCCTACCCGCCAGCATATCAAGCTCCTCACACTGGCGTCTTTCAGTTTCTCCTTTCGAAAAAGCCGCCTCTCTTCCCTCTTCGCGATTCGATAGCACTCCCATACGCTTCACGTTGCACTCTTCACAATGTAGCCCGGTAGGCGGTGTTATTTCTTTTCGAGGCATCACGATATTCCTTATCGTACCAGGTGTTTTCTCGCGCCCGCTGATATCGCATAGATTCCTGAGCGGCGGTAAAAAGTGAGCAAGCGATACATACTCCCATTCCTCGGATGCATCGTTTGGTGGAGGATTGCTCTCAAAGAACAGGACTGAGAGCCGAGTGGTGTATTCATTGGCTGTCTGCGTCGCATGCGGCCTCTCGACTTCAAACTTTGCTTGTAGTCCTATTGGCGCATTCCTTGCTGCACAGAGGCGGCGGATGCGTAGGTAATTTTGGTTCTACAAGATAAGGGTCCGAGTCGACATTCGGACCACGGATTGAGCGTACATCTAGGACGCTGGAGCTATGTCTGCCGTCGATCATGACATGATCGATTTGATTTAGATTTGGAATCTGGTACTGCTGATTCTCATTGTTGTTACTCTCGCTAAATGATGTGCTTCCGCAACTTTTACTTTTCTTTATAAAATTAGAAAAGTCAGATTAATCTAAGTAAAAGAAATGGTACTTGCCAGAGTCGGATTTTAATTTACCGTTTTGAAAAACCTTCAAAAAATTCAATGGCATAAACATCAATGCAAAGTCAAAATATTTCAAATATCTATATATTAATAGGCTAACATTTTTCCCATACAAACAATTGCCAGGCTGTTTTGCACATTTAACATACTCATATCCACATAAAATTGATATGGATGTGTTCGTATGAGTGAGGAGCAGTGCATAGGCATATAATTTTTTCTATAAATTATTTAATTTCTTTATAATTAATAAATAAAGTTTTTAGTTTTGTACCATTTTTGATTTACTTCGTTTTTGCTTCGTTGGCAATGTGCCCATTATCTATATATTAATAGGCTAACATTTTTCCCATACAAACAATTGCCAGGCTGTTTAGCACATTTAACATACTCATATCCACATAAAATTGATATGGATGTGTTCGTATGGGTCAGGAGCAGTGCATAGGCATATAATTTTTTCTATAAATTATTTAATTTCTTTATAATTAATAAATAAAGTTTTTAGTTTTGTACCATTTTTGATTTACTTCGTTTTTGCTTCGTTGGCAAATGTGCCCACTATCTATATATTAATAGGCTAACATTTCTCCCATACAAACAATTGCCAGGCTGTTTTGCACATTTAACATACTCATATCCACATAAAATTGATATGGATGTGTTCGTATGAGTCAGGAGCAGTGCATAGGCATATAATTTTTTCTATAAATTATTTAATTTCTTTATAATTAATAAATAAAATTTTTAGTTAAGATAAATGGATATCGTAAACGTGTTTACAAATATCGTAAACACAGTTGAAGAGTCGCTTTAATTTAAAAGCGCTCACCACCGGGCCTACCTTCCTAGATCTGCCTTGATTTTGACCATGATTTCGCGTCGGACCGTGATCAAAAGGGCAAATCAGTGTTGTGGTACAACTGGAATTTGGAAAGTGTTGCTTATCTCCGCGAAAAGGAATAATTTTTGTACCAATACAAAGTTGAAAAAATAAATTGCATGGTCGAATTTCGACCACCGGCGATACTAGTATTGATTAATTCGTTACATTAAATGTATGTATGCATGTCCATGGCATCGACATTTAACTCAATATTGGCATTGAAAGCGGAAGGTGTCTGAAAACACACACACATACATATATGCATCACATTTATTACACCGAGTAAAAGAAGCCGTTACAAAAACAACTTAATAGGTACTAGATTTTTTTTTTTTTTTTCAAGTAATAAAAAGCGCACAGCATGCTTCATGTTTACAACAAACTAATACTTATGCAGTGCAGCAAAAGAGCAGCAAAGAAAACCACAACAAAACTAACAACAACACTATGTTATACCATGTCTCCACATAACGTGTTTCGCTCTTTTTTTCTCCATTTTCTCTCTCAATCTTGTTTCGACACGGAAACCAGTGCCGAAACTCGCCAATTTCCTTACAAATTTCTGAGAGCGAGTGAAGATTGAAACACTGTTTCATTCTGAATCATCTTGCCAACCCCGATGATATCGATGTCTTCTCTAATTTTGTATCGAAAATCTATCGAAATCTCACACAGACCAAAACAAAAACGCAAAAATAAGCAAACATACAAACATTTAAGAAGAGCAAGAAAGAGAAATGTTAAAGTGAATCACGATCAGCCACGTGGAGACGGGTTATTTAGCGAGATGTTTTGCTACATGTTCCTTTGGTGAAACAAGATATGTGGAGACGGGCTTTTAGGTATTGCATGAGCAGCATTCAACAGCAGAGTAATTAAGAATACATCACAAACAGTGAGCGGGCAAGCGAATGTGAATGTGAATGCAAGTGAAGTGAACAACATAAACACAGAGAAATTAACAAATGAACAAATGCTGTTGTTGTTGTTGTTGTTGCTGATGTTTGTTTATTATATACTTTTTCCCTCCCCCAATAACATAACATTTTACATACGCACATGTGTTGGCATGTATACGGTTGTGCCTCCAGCAGCATGCCACACGCGCCACAAAGGCCAATAACGGATATGCATACAGCACCAACAACAATGACGTTGATGATGAAGGGCAACCGCGAATGTGCATTGAGCAGATGGCTGATGGCTTGGTAGTGTTTCATTTATTAAAAGAGGAATGCAAGCAAGAAGGTGAGAGGGAGTGACAGTGAAAATGGGGAGTGAGAGGTGTGGAATATTGTGGGAGACTACGTACCATAAAATAAGGGAGCACAAAATTAAAACTGCGGTGGAGTTTAGTTGAAGAGTGTAAAGCAACAAGAACAAACATAGATATAAACAAAACGCTCACACAACCTTTGCTTGCTGGTCGGTCTCGGTCTCGGTCTCGATCTGGTGTGTGTCAGGAAATGCTTTGCTTTTAAAAACAGAAAACAATAGCGAGGAGTGAGGCTTAAAGGCAGGAGGCGGCGCAAGGCAGATTTTAATTGAATATTTTTCTTGAAAAAAAAAAAAATAGTACAACAAAAATATTACAAATAACAAGCAACAGGAGCAAGTTAATTAATTGTGTGTTTGTGCGTGGCGTTCGACACAAAAGAAATTACAAAATGTTTAATAAGTACAAACGTATGTGCATATGTATATATGTATGTATGTGACTAAAATTCCAAAGGCCAAACAACAACAACAAACAAAATTGACGAATCGACTTTGATGGCTGCTTTGCTGCCTTTAATATGTTTATATGCATGAGTAATGACACAACAAACTTTAACATTCCCACATAACAGAATGCATGCATGTGTAGCTACAAAAAATGTGTTTAAGCAACACGCAACATGTTGCACATGTGTTGATATGCTGTTTGTAAACATTTTTTCATAGAAAGCAGCCCGAAATTGCTATGTTTATAGGGTCTTGCAATAGCAGCAAGTAATTTTTAAATGGAAATGACTTTATAAAAAAAATTCAAGATATAACACAGCTAGAGATGATTGCGAAAATGTGCGATTTTAAGCATTCAGCCTCCAAAACCGAAAATCAGTCTACATATGTATATCCCGAAAACTAGTAATCCGATTTTAATTCTGATTTCAGAATCAGATTTTGATTGAATTTTATGTGCATATTGGCCTGGTAAATTTTTTTTTTGGATTTTTTTCCATTTCTTGATTTTCAAAAATTCGTCTTGGTTCATAAAAACAAATTTCCGGAACATCAAAATTAATTTTAGACAAATGTCGTCGAAGAGTTTTCTACTCAAAAAAATGAGAGGAATCCGAAAACTGGATTCTTAAAAATAACTAAAAGTTCTCATTCGTCTTTTTTAATTTTTCCTTTCTGTATCAACCATAGTTATGTACATCGAAAAGCCTTACTGACATGCCCTATTTGAAATAGTTTGTAAGTCAATGCTATTTTATATGAAGATGAATTAACGTCAATAATGAGATCAAAAATAGAAAATGCAAACAAAAACCAAACTAAACAAACCAAGTAAAGCATAATGAGAGCCAAATGGTGTAAAATATGCAGCGAAGAATGGTAAATGCGGATGCCGCTTGTTGCATGATGATGAATGATGTGGCGATGACTTGGTTGCATACGTAACAGTTGAATGCAACATACATATATACATACATATGTATGCACATAAATATACGAGTAATTAAAGCTGTTTTTTTTGGGCATTCAAAAAAATTCTGAAAGAAGAAGGCCTCTGTATGAATTTCGAAATGAAAATAAAAGTTCAAGGCAACGCCAAAAAGGAATGTGTTACAACAAAAAAAATAAAATAAAAATACTAAAAGCAAAGTAACAGCATGTTTTTGTTGTTGCTCTGTGTGCGCTGGGCCATACAAATTAAAGCATGTAATGAAGGAAAAAAGAAAGAGCTAGAGACATATTAGCATTTATGCTTGCTTCTGCTTTATTTAGCATTTTGTTTGTTTGTATTTTTTTTATTTTTTTCAGCTATTTTCAATTTTTTCTGTACTTTATTTTTTGTTACAAGTTTTTTTGTTGTTTCAATTTTGTAAATGTAACTTTAGCAAAACATGCGAATAATTTGAAAAAATCGCAAAGGAAAATTACACACAACCAACGTGAAACGTTGCCATAGCGTAGATAGGAGGGAGCAGAGGAGCAGGGAGCAGGAGAGTATAGAAAGTAATTCAAAGAAAACGCCAAAAACAAAATAAAGTAAAAGCAAATTAAAAAATAAGATTAAATCAAAATTTGTGCAAAAAGAGATAATAGATACATAAATATAAATACGAAATGGAAGTGGGATGCAGATACCGAGCAGTGGATGTAACAAACATTTCGTTCCTGCGAATAAAAACAGTTATGTGTTTTTCAGTAACTTTTTAGAAGAGCAAACAAGCTGATTCCTGACGTCCATTTGCTTTTACACAAAATTTGCTTTTATACAAAATGTAATGTTCTATTGACAACATTGAAGGGAGAGAGAGGGAATTGGGAAAAGCAAAGCGGTCACATGTGACTCTAATGAAAGCGCTGATATGTAAAAAAAATATTACCCTCAAATAGCATAATTGTTTTTCTGTAGAACTTTGATTTTATTATTAAATAATAGTTAAAAGTGTTAAAACTAGAAGAATTATCATTTACAGAACATTTGCCAAAAGTTTCATCCAAAAATGTCCAGTAGTTTGAAAATAAATGCGGTTGGATCATTATATTAAGGCTGAGCTAAATAAAAAACCACATACAATTTGTTGCATACTTTAGGGCGCAATATATGCATATTTTTATTTCCTTTTTTTATTTACGTTTTTTGCATGAACATTTGATGTTAGGATACCCCTAGTGATATCTTCCGCTGAACAAGTTTCTAGAACATTTTAAGCCTCTAGCGACCAATAAAATACTACTTTTTTCAAACTCGAAAAACTAAAAGTCAAAAGGACGACTTCGTGCGGAAGCTATTCAATAAAAGTCTTCATAAAATTTTACTAAATTTAACAATTAATTACATCCGATTTGAATTTTTTAAACCTTTTCCATTCTTTTCTAAAAAGCAGTTAGTCAAAAATGTACCGCTATTGGATATACATTTCTTGGAGCGATTGGCAAGGGGCACACAAGCTATGTCCGGAAAAATTACAACAACAAAAAATCAAAACAAACACAGAAAAGAACAACCAAATACATAAACGTAACAAAACAAAACAGCATAAAAAATTCGCAACGCATTTTCCACAGTCAGGCTTGTTAATGCTTAACAAGCCTCAAGTACTAACAAAAGCAAATAACAAGGAAGAAAAAGAAAACAACAACAAAATATAAACATCGTGCTGCTAACCATAACAACAATACAACATAAGTCCAAAGGCACAGCAACAAAAACAAAAAGCTTAAAAAATTAAAAAAAAAAAAAAAAAACATATTGTCCCAAAAAACCAACGAGACCAAAGCAGAGCAACGTACAAACCAATCCAAGCCAACAACAACAACAATAAAGCAAATAAAAGAACTTTTGCGTTCTCAAGTATAAAATTTCATTTTCAGCTATGCAGTCTATATACAAACAAATATGCGCCATTGTCCCATTTGTGGGTGTGCGTGGGTATTCTTCTTTTTTGGCGCCTGGAGCAAAAAATGTTACATTGCCGCCACCGCCACCGCCACAGCCGCATAACTGGAACTGAGCTAAGCGACGGCAACGGCAGAACAAAACTTAACTGCCATGCTGTTAAAGATAACAATCTTTGTTACTGTTACACTGTGGCATTGAGAAGAAATGTGGCTAGGGAAAGGGGAAAGGAAAGGAGTAGGCAATCACAGTCAGGTGACAGAGTGCCGCCGAATACAAAGGATTCCGGATGAAGAAGAGGAAGAATTAAAAAAATGTAAAAATTTTCACTAAGTCTTTTTTTTTTGGTGGCAGATAAGGAGAGGATGTAATGTAATGGCAAGTTGGAGGGGTTAGTTAAGGCTTCTGGAAAGAGAGAATGGCCTTTGGAGGGTTTTTTTTTTAAGAGCGGACTTTTCTGATTTTCTATCTCTTAAAGAAATGCGACCCGTTGTTACCAAACACCAGACAGCATTGCAAAGTACAGATCGTTTCTGTGCCCTTTTCGACTTCTTCAGAAATTTTTCTACATTTTCATTCACTTTAATGTTTCTTATTCATTACATTTCACATGTTTATTTTCTATATTATAAAGTAAGCAATAGCGAATTAAATAAATAGGAATGCTCATTCCATTTTCCTTAACTCACATCAAGTAGTTAAAAAAGAAAATACAAAAAATAATTTCACATTCTCTTATAATAAAACAATACATACAGCACAACGCCATTTATTCGCCCAAAATAGCAATTACCCAACAAAAACATTTATTTAAGCATCTAATTAAATAATTTTGTGTGAACCGAAAATCAATTACAATTTGCCGTTGGCGCCAAAAAAGAATAAAAGCGAATTTCGTACAATGAACTTGTTACAAGTACATGAACTTTTATTAAGGCGGTTAAAATACAGCAATACAGTAATGAAAATAGAAAAAAATAATTTGATGACACGAACATACACAGTCATGTATGTATATTAGGTTGCTCTACAAAACCAAATTAGCGATTTTCTTCGGTCTCACGACCTGCATCGGTAAAAGTACAGTCAAAGATATCACATATAAATTTTGGTCCCGATCGGAGACGGTTAAGGGGTGTCGCGAGGGGTCGCATAAGGTAATCGGAACTTGTACCCTTGTTTGGAAACATTTCGCAGCAATTTTCGTACAGACATTTCATTCTTGCTAAGTTTACGCGTCCACCTTAGCAGATAAAGGAAAACCATAGAATGTCATCTAATACTAAAACGTTGTTAATGTCAACAGTGCAATGGTAAAAAAAACAATTTTTTTTCCGCGAAAATGTTTATTCAATTTTAATTTGGTTTTTCACTTTTTATTTATTTTTTTTATTATAAAATTTTCTTTGACAGATGTAAAAATTCTTTTCTTCTTGTAGCAGCAGAAATCCCGCTGTACTTTTTCTTATCACTCCCCTTCGCTTGCTTACATGTCCCTCGGGGCTTTCAGAACTACCCCTATCAAAAACATGCTTACAGAGACAGGAATATTACCTATTATATGTCAAAGAGATCTCTTAATGCAGAGACTTTTTAAAAACATGCTAGCCTGCAACGATACCCCTTTAGGTAATATAATTAAAAATATCAACAAAAGAAAAACTATTAATAGAATACCATCAACGTTAACAAAATCAATAAAATACTGCAAACAGAACAATATTCCCTTTTTACCTACTAAAACTATTGTGAACGAAATGCCTCCATTCTTCGACCTCTCACGCTTAATCAATACCGAATTACATAAACATAACAAAGAATCTACCCCTCCAATTAGTTTTAGAAAAGAATTTCTTAGACTTAAGGCAATGCTGGGGCAATACCAATTCTTTTATACCGATGGTTCGAAATATTGCAACAACATAGGATTCAGCGTTACCACAGAAAATAAAGTTATAATAACACAGAACCTACCTCATTATAGTTCAACATTTACAGCAGAGCTAGTGGCGATTTATTCCGCAGTTAACGCTATAAAAAAACTCCACGGAAAATTCGCAAAATGCACTGACTCTCTATCTTCCCTACATGCAATAGTAAATCAAAATAACCAAGACCAATACTCGACCGCTATTCGAAATATCCTATTCAAACTAAACCCCAAAATTATCCTAATTTGGATACCGGGTCACACGAATATCACTGGCAACGACTTCGCAGACAATACCGCTAAATATGCCGCAAAGGCTCCACTAACTACGCATCCAAACATAAACGTAAATGATATTAAAAAACATCTTAATTCTAATACAAGACTCAGCTCTTTGGAAGACACCTGGCATAACGCTTCTGACTGGTACAAGTCATGCAATCCTCAAAAAAGAAATATAACACACTGCTTGAGTACTTCAAACAGTAGAGTTGACCTAATCAAATTTGAAAGACTTCGTCTCGGCCACAGCAGATTAACCCACCAACACCTCTTTGATAGTAGCATTCCTAATACCTGCCAATTTTGCAACAATAGTCCAATAAACATAAAGCATATATTAATCGAATGTCCATCCTTTAACACCGAAAGAAATCACATATTTTCAAATACTCCTATAACACAATCGCTTTCAAATCCCACCACCGAAAACATAAATGTAGTTATTAAGTTCCTAAAAACTACCAAATTATATGTTAATATTTAATATTAGACCATAGTACATAGTTAAGTAAACACGCTTAAGGCCTTTGTTGCCATAGCTCCAATTAACCTAGCTTATAATTTTAATTGTAAGTCACGGTTTATAAATAAATAAATAAAATAAATAAAATTTCTTGTGATTTGTTCATTTCGTTTGTCTCTCTACCATTTTTACACTTCCACCGCCATTGCAATTTACATACATACATTTTTATTCCGCGATCCAACAACTATATAAGTAACAATTTTGTTGAAAGAAAAGTAAAAATTGTATGGTTTTGTTGATATGGTTGATAAATGTACTCCGGTCCATGGTCCATGTCCGTGTCCATCAACCAATGCAGCGCTGATTTTAACTGAAATATGTTTTATTACGAAATCAGAAACTCGACTGTCGTGAAAAGATGAATGCTAAAAAGAAACAAAGCAAAAAAAACCGAAGTATCGCTAGCTTAGAGTGCAAATTGTGTAAGTCGTTTTTTTTTCAAACTTTGTAGGAGAGACAAAAAACAAAAAATAAAAAAATTTCAAAATGAAAAAAAAATTCTGTTCATATAAAAATTTTGGACTTACACAATTTTCTTCACTTTTTGGACTTACACAATTTGCGTATAACTGGATAACAACGAGTAGAAATATGACAAGTATCACAGACTTGTTTAGCGTGGTGCGTATTTGATTTTTCTAGCTTTCTGCACTTAAAAACACTTTTTCATAAAAATGGACTTACACAGTTTGCACTCTAAGCTAGCGATATGTATGATGAATGTGTAAAGCTGATTCCACATAAAACTTTTTCCGCGTTGCGTTACGCCTTTTTCCAAAAGTTGAGATTTGGGTAACTTTGTGCTTTACGTAACTTCGGCGTTGCGTTACTTTTTGTTATGTGAGAAACCTCATATACATAGATACATGTATTTTATCCCAGCTGTCACGCAGAAAGTGTTACGTAGCGCAATAAAAAGTTCTATGTGGCATCAGCTTAAATGAATGAATGACAAATTTTAATTGAATTTGAAATGTAGTAATTTTATGGAAATTCTTTAAATGTCCGATTGTCTCGCTTTCGAAGGCTTTCTAGAGCAGTTGCACGCTTAAAAATGTCAGCAAACGCGAAGTCACTTTTTTTGCTCATTAAAGCGCGTTATGAGTCACTTATCAAGTTAATTATTTATGGAGTAGAAAAGCACTTAATAAAATATACCAGCACAATATGATACATCATACGATTTAATAGTGAAGGATTAGACACTGTTTGGTGAGCGTAATTTGCCAATAAACGCCAGCAAAACGCGTTAATCATAAAACTCAATGAGTTTTGAATTAGTGCAAGTCAATTAAATTTTAGTGCGCATAGAGAGATTTAGATGTGCTAATTAAATGGTAGTTAGGCAGGTGAGACAGGTGGAACCGAATGCATAAACACACATCAACATCTGTAATAAAATGATATAAAATACAACCCAGTAAACATTAAATTAATTACCACTCATTGTAATTTCCCTTCGTTTTGAACTTGAAAACCAGCTCGTCATCAAAAAAGAGAAAGGATGTCTTAAAATACGTAATTTTTTCTCTGATCACTATAGTAATATATATGGAATGGAATGGTATTGGAATGGAATTGTGGTAGGTCGCGAAAAATTTTGTCTTTCCCAAGCACTCAGGCATACCTATTTTCCCATTGTACTTAAGGTCTTTAGAAAGGATCAGAATGTAGCGAAGAGGTGGTATAGTTGAATCGGAGTTTCTCTGCAAACTTGTTTGTTGGGTGACATACCACAGAAAATCAAATGTTCCGTAGTGTATGTGAAAACAGTTTCAATTATTGTTGGTATACTGTAAATATACCATTTTGAGTTCAAATACCCATTGACAAAAAGCGCGCGTTCAGCAGCAAAGAGAGTGCATTGACTTCACTAAGTGTAACTGCGATTGCAATCGGTATTGTATTTGGAAATATACGCAGCTATATGTGCATATCAGCCCGTATATGTATTGCGACAGATTTCCTTATGTGCCCTGCAGCAAATCGCGCTAGTTCCAGCCTAGTGCAGAACTAGTTTAAAAAGCGACAGCGTTTGTTCTCGTTCTATGCCAACGCAATGCTTTCAACTGTCTTTTTTTAACACAGCGATGTCCTACGAAGTGGCAATTAACCCCCTCTGCAGAATTTTGGAACGCGTTCTAAACTACTTCCTATATGGACAATCCTATGTTAGTTGAAAAATCAATAGTTCGGAGATATTTTAAAAGCAAGCACTTCAGCGCTGGTTGAGAAATGGTCGGTATTTGGTCGCGCTTTACAAAAATAATCATGAGCTCTTAAAATACTGAAAATAAATGCGGCATTATATTATAAAATACCAACTGTTTGAAACGTAACCATACAAAAGGTGCGATTATCCCCATTCATCTACAAATGCCAAGTAGTATTATCTTTTTAACCAAGTTCCATTTGATAATATACAGCAAAATACAGCAAAAGGGACATTATTGTAAATAATAGCTGTAAACATAAATTTTTCATGAAGTCACAATAATTAACTACTCCGCTTTACATCCCTTTAGAACCAGTTCTGAGCTAGTTGTTAACTCTCTAGTTCTAAAGTGTCATTTTTCGAAACTGTCCCTTATATCAGCTGCTGGGTATCTACGTATTTTAAATTGCCATGACGGTAGATATATTTGCCTGTCTCTCTCACTCTCACTCTTTCTCTTTGCGTGTTTTGCTATTTGCATTTGCATTGCAAATCAATAACTTTCATTACTTTTGCATTAAAATAGTCATTTCGATTTAATTGAAATGTATTCTTTTTTTTGTTGTACTCTTTACTTTGATTGCTACAATTGAAATTGAAAATGACTGTGCTCGTAAAATTTATGCAAGCCGACATAGACAAGTATGCACTAAGTGCATTCGTATGCAACATTTTAATATGTAGAATTTAAGCGCTGATAATAAGCATTGATTTGCTGTTGTCAATTTGCGTCACAACAAGTAATATGTGGAATTAATGTCAATTTGAATTAAAAGTAAAAATGCGCATTCACAGAGATTATGGAGCAGTTGACGCTATCGAATAAATATTGTGGCGAACGTGCACAAATGAGCCTTGCGTATCCAGCACGAATATCGCGTTGAGTAGGAACTCAATCTTAGTTTGGTTGTGTTCCTTGTCAATTGAAGTGATTTCAAAACAAAGCAAAACTATGCATTACTATAGTAATAAGAGAAAAATTCACGTATTTAATATTTTAAGGCAAATAGTTCTTGAAACGAGCATTTCCGCATTCAACAACGAAGTTAATAATGCAAAAGAGACTCGTTCTCTGCTCGCTTTCGCATTGTTAAGCAATTCTAATATTTATTGTTTAAGTATCGCAAATCGTTGTTTGCTGTACTTTGTAATATTTCTCGAAAGAGATAAACCGATTTTGTGATCCAAAGATTATTTTTAAATGATTTTTTGCAGAAGCGACTATGTTGTCATATGTTTAGGCTTAGAGTTAAAGAAATTCAGGTATGCCGGTAACCGGCTACTGAGAAATTAGCCCTGAACTTGCATTTAATTTTCACAAGGCCTGTGAGTAAATTCATTTTGTTTAGGAAACATCTCTAACTGATACTTCATACCAGAACTTCATTTTTCTCAATGAATTCCTTCATACAATTAATTATTTAAAATTAATCACAAAGTTGAAAAGCAAAAGTCGCTGTGACAAGCAGAAACCACCCTACCTAAGCTATGTATGTAAATTAGAGCGATGCAATATATCACCCTACTCCACCCCAAAAAATACTCATGCGAGCATATTTTTCATTCCATCAAAACATTAGTTACCATGCCTATTTTTAACTGCAGCTGCATTGCACTAAAACTTCTTTTCAATGATCCAAATCGATTTCTTTTCTTTTTAATTTTCAATTTCAATTTTATTTATTTCAACTCCCACGCAATGCAGCCAACCAAACGACCCATGAAGGCCCAGCAACGTAACGACATCCTCATCAAATGCCAGCCCACAAATGAACATAAAATTGTGAACTAACATGTGATCATCTATTTATCTTGTTGTTGTTAAGAAGAAATATAGCTATGGATGTATGTTTTGGATTATGCCGAGGTTATTCCGGGTTATACGTTTATGGTTGTTTATTTGTCTGCATTTTGTCTGTCGGCATGTTCTGTTGTACATGTTTTTTATATGCGAGTGTTTGCATGTTTTCATGTTTACAGAACATTTTATGACTTTTAAAGATGTTTTTGTTGTTGTTGTTTTTTTATTGAATGCAACCACATAAAAAGAATTTATCTATTTTAACATGCATGCATACAGAGGCATTTTATTGATACCGAGCTGCTCGGGATTTTATGCCAACCGTTTCTCCGAATTCCTACGAATTCTTAAAGGCAAGAAAATACTCCCGAAAAAAGTCCTCTAGTTACTAAATTGTTGTATTATATCTAACATTAAGATAAAACTAAGAAATAACCTTTGAACTACGTATACCTTACCTCAACAAATAAAATAGATGTGCCAACTCGGCAAACTGAGCCCCACTAGCATCCCAGCTACAAACAAGAGTTCGGCAACCCTAATATACATTTTAAATAACTCCGCATACGCTGGTGCAATGTGCTCGCGTTGCTCTGCTTACAGCAAAGAATTCGTTTTGGTTCATGAAAAAAGAAAACAACAAAAAGGAAAAATTAAAATCTAAATGAACAACAATAGTTTATGTGGCGAGACGGCGAGCCGGGTCGAAACGTTTTATGAGATGCAGTCTCATGTGTATGTAGATATGTACCCTGCAAAAATCATTGGATTATATGCTCCATTTGTGGTAGGTTGGAGTACTTTCAAAGTGACCACTGACATAGCCCAAACGACCGATTCGTGTATCTGCATCGGTTCGTAGTTAGCCGAACATGACAAAAACCAAATTTTTATCGCGGCGACGACGATATGTGTATACATAAATACTACATACATACATATGTTTGTATGTATACACGTCATTCGTCGTCGTCGCGGTAAACATTTGTTTTTGTTGTTATGTTCGGCTAACTGTTAGGTACTCCATCAATTAATCCAATGTAGCTACTCCATGGATTAATTTGTTTGTTATGCGGGGCTGGAGTATATACTCCATTGCAATGACATGCAATGTTAAATGGACCATATTTTTTGTATGAAATGTGGCAAGTTATGGAGTAATCGGTTGGTCCATAGCGAGCACTCCATGGATTAGCGACTGGAGTACTCGGAATTTTTGCAGGGTAAGAGCAACTACATACATATATAGAACTTTGAGCAGTGGCTATTGCACAATGCGCATTGGGTTCAGCTGGCGCCCGCAAAATTCAATAGATGATAGTTTTTAACTTTTTTTTGTGTCTATTTAAGGTGGCAGAGTTGCGAATAAAATGTTATGAAGTGTCTTCTTCTGCCAACAAAGCGCTGAATTGACTTTCATACAACACAAAAATGGCTACGGTATATATCTAGTGTATAATCCTTATACTGCAAATGCATTGGATATCCATTTGTTGTTCCATTTGTTACTCACTAAAGCGGTGAATATACACTCAAAAAAAAAATTTCTCTCGATCAAAGACATAATTTTCCTTATTTTGAACACGCGTCCCAATACAAAATTTTCTTTCTTTTGTGTAAATTTTCTCAAAAATGTCGAAAAAACATAAAAAACATTCAAACCAATTCGTTGCCATGGCGATTTGTATGGGAATTTAATTTCTCAAAATTAAAGAAATCAAGTCTTCAAAACAAGGAAAGTTGGGAATGGAATCGCGCTTAAAGAATTTTTCATTATTTTAATGTATGAATTTTTTCAAAACAAGTATATGAAACCATGGTAACGCATGTAACAACAATATTTTATAAACCTTTTAACATGTTTTAAGGAAAATTTACTCAAAACAAAGAAAGTAGTGTTCAAAATAGGTAAACAATTTCTTTGACCCCTCCATATACTTTTTTTCTCTGAGTGTAGTATTGTATGTAAACTAAATATTTCTTATAGCATCAAGTTCCTTGCAAGAGTCACTACGAAATTCACAAAAAGAAGAATTTTCTATTACATATAATACAATATTTACCTAATTCTTATTAAGAGGAGTATTACATAAGGCATCTTGCATCATCTAACCGGAATTGTGTTATATTTTCTATACTTTGTGACTCTGAGGACGACTTGCATTGCTAAATAGCAAAACGATGGTCAACATGCTAGCAACATGAAGCCAGCAACATTACTTCACGACCATTTCAAATAGATTATCTTCTTCCTATATTATAAATGTGAAATGGAAATTGTGTTTAAATCTCAGCACGGGAATAGCGCTTAACGGACCCACACGAATTTTTACACGCCAAAATATTTTCTTCCTGTGAAGGTTATAGGCATATTTGTAATCTTATTGAAAAGCAGGGATACCTCCCATACAAAATTTTCATTTATTTCGTAATATCTCTTGAAATATTCCGCCCTACGATAAACTTCATGACAGAGGACAAACGCCAAACATTTTTTTCTAATTAATTAAAATCCAGTTATTGGGTTTTTATAAAAGATGTCACCTCTCGGCAGTGTATCCCAATATATCATTATTAAATTATGTACATATCTATGTAGATTCAGACAAGAGTAGAATTTTGGAAAATCTGAAAATGGTAATATGTAGGTACATACATAAATTTAAGGAAATTAAACTCGGAGTCACATAAGAAATCAAGTAAATTCAATTAAAATTTTCCTAATTATATGGTACCTTATTAGTTTTTCCAAATTTTATTTTTTTTTCGGTTTATTTTAAGGCTGTTTCTTAACTCACAATAGCCACGTGTGTGCAATGGGAAATAACAAAAAAAAAAAAAAACATTTCCAGCCACAATTAGATTTCTGATGTGAATGATCGCAGACAGACACACACGCATGCAACAATGCATGTTTGATGATGATTTCTTTTTACAAATAAACAAAGAGACAAGCCTTTGAACGCCTGCACAGGAACACACGCTCACGCAAATCATACGAGGAGACACGCCAGGCTTGTCGCGCAAAGTCAACACCCTCACACAAACCAGTAATGTGTGGCACAATGAATTGTACATACGTACACTAAGAAAAAAATAATATTTAGGTGTCAAAAAAATTATTTCTCTATTTTGAAACTATTTTCTTTGTTTTGAATAAATTTGCATGTTAAAAAGATTATAAAAAATGCGTTTCCATGGTTTAATATATTTGTTGTAAAGAAATTCATACATCAAAATAAGGATAAATTTCTTAAGCGCCATTTCTTTGCCAACTTGTCGTTGTTTGAAGATTTGATTTTCTTTAATTTTGATAATTTGAATTCTCATACAGATCAACATGACAACGTATTTGTTTAAATGTTTTTTACAGATTTTTCAGAAAATTTACTCAAAACAAAGAAAATAATGTACTGGAACGCGTGTTCAAATAAGAAAAAATACCTATAAATGTCTGATCGCGAGAAAATTTTTTTCAGTGTATGTACATATATATATTTGTTCGTTGTTTGTGTGCTTATTTGCTCATTTCTTTGTCACAGAGCGACCCAATTTGACATCTGATATAGAGTTTAAACATTTGTTCATACAAAGGCATACATATGTACATACTGTATGTATTCAGTTCATTTGACTTTCAAGTCATAATGAGCAAATTCACTGGCGTCTGACTTTACATAGTATATCGTGCATAATTTATAAATGACATCCACATGTATGTATGTATGTTTTTATAGCCGAAAGAGAATTCAATAAAAGCCATTGGCAGAGTTGGTGGTCCTTGTGAATCATTCATTTGATTTCTTGATATCTATACGTATAAGTATATATGTAAGAACGTGATAAATACATACTTACTATGTACATACATAATATATGTATATGTTTTTATTTGTAAATTGATATAGTACTGCGTTTGGCTGTAATTTAGAAAGCTGTCAAATATTTACGTTTCGCACGTTTTAAATACAAATTTTTATTATGTGCAAACATTGTTTTGCATGTAATTATTTTTTTTTTTTTTTGCTCTTGATATCCTATGAATAAATTTAATGCTCATGTTGACTTGAAGCGTGAGAGTGTTCTTTGGAAATCATAACATACATATTATGTACATACAGTAGCACATATTAATTTTAACGCATACTGTAGTTTTAACTTTGCTATTTTCTCCAACTTTTCTCAATCCATCAAGCTCAAAGAATTCTTATTTGTGATATACATACATACATATGTACATATAAATGTTTATAAAACTATAGGCATTTGATAGTGCATGTGATTTCATTTGAAATTAAAGGTCATTTACTTCATAGCCCATGTAGATATTGTGACCCTTAATCCATCTCAGTTATATCCTTATCTCATTAAAAAATGCTATTTTCATATATGTTCTTTATCCAGCAAAGTCCTAGAAATTCTTCAGCTGAGTCCTAGAAATTCAACGTTCTGAAAAATATGCGTGGAATTACCTACAAATACAAAGAGAAATGACATACAATTTCATACCGAAAAAAAAAATTAAAAAACCCAACACACTTTAAGAATTTAAGATGCGTATTAAATAAATACCTATACTATTTAAATTTGGGTCTTATTTTCTACAAAACCGTTCGTCTCGAGTACTTGCAACCTCACTTCATTTCACTTCATTCACTTATTTTCAGCCTAATAAGTAGCTTTGTCACCCACATACAATTCACTCTGCCCCCATTGATATTCTGCATACAAATTCATTTCATTTCATTTCGATTTAGTTTTTTGTTTTTTTTTTTTGTATTTCAAAATACGATAATAGATTTGCGGTTTGTGATGTGGCATTGTTTCGTTCACTTATGCATCATTTGTCAAACGAAGTGTCGTTTTTGGGTTTAAATAGGAACTTTTGGGGAATACAGACATACAGACAGAGGTAACATACAATTATTATATGGTATATATATCGCTAGCTTAGAGTGCAAATTGTGTAAGTCCATTTTTCAAACTTTGTAGGAGAGACAAAAAACACAAAATAAAAAAATTTCAAAATGAAAAAAAATTTTCTGTTCATATAAAAATTTTGGACTTACACAATTTTCTTCTCTTTTTGGACTTACACAATTTGCGTATCACTGAATAACAACGAGTAGAAATATGATAAGTATCACAGACTTGTTTGGCGTGGTGCGCATTTAATTTTTCTAGCTTTCTACACTTAAAAACACTTTTTCATAAAAATGGACTTACACAGTTTGCACTCTAAGCTAGCGATATATTATGTATGTATATACAAATGAATATGTATATAAATATATGCAGGTATAGGTACATATTTAGAAACGTGTATATATGTAGGTATTTAGTTTAAATTTGCTTTAACAAGTTTTCGCCGCAAATAAAACAAATATAGCCATATGTATTTATCTATAATATATATGTACATACATCTACATATATAACATACACTCAAAAAAAACTTCTCTCTTGTTTTGATTAAATTCACATTCAAAAATATTCAAAAAAATTCGTTACCATGGTGATTTGTATGGGAATTCAATTTATCAAAATTAGGGACAAGTTGGAATGGAATGGCGCTTAACAAATTTTTCCTTATTTTGATGTATTAATTTCTTGAAAACAAGTACATATATGAAACCATGGTAACGCATGCAAACAACTTTATTTTATAGTTCTTTTAGCAAGTTTAAGGAAAAATTTACTCAAAACAAAGAAAATAGTCTTCAATATAGGGAAGCAATTTCTTTGACCCCTGCATATATATTTTTTTTCTCAGTGTATATTTCCCTATACATATACGTACATATATACATATATGTATACTTCAAATAGCTTGAATTTATATACAAACTCACATGCGTGCATTTGTTAAAATTTAAATGCGTATTATTGGCCTTGTACCTACTCTCCCTGCTTTCCATTCTCCCACAAAAATGTCAGTCATTTCGTCATCCTGTAAATGTTGCAAACTTTTAACCACAAAGCAAACGATTTGCTATTTAAAGTGTGGTGGAAAGTTTTTGGTAAGATTGTGGTTATAAAGTTTAAGAATTTCTAGTTTACGTCGATTTTGTTGTCATGTAAATTATTTAGTAGTGACAAAACTATTTGGCAATAAGTAGCACACATAGAAACATCTACAAATTTACAATATACGTACATACCTATCCATATATGTAGCTAAATAATGAAATGATTAAATACCTTTGTTCTTGGTGTCTAAAGTGATAGAAGAGACAAGGATTATCTAAAATCGAGTTTCCAAAGCATCGTTGAGTGTTAGTGGAAATTTTTGGTATTTTGGCTTCAGCTTAAAAGTTCAAAGCAATGACTTCGTATAGTTTTCCGATAATACCAACTTACTACATAACTATTTCAAAACCAAAAACATATCTCATTTAAAAGAATGTATTTGTTGACATTTTATTTCAAATGTATGTGACAAATAGTTAGTAAGGAATAAATTTTTAGTTAGTATGACACAAAATAAAGACAAAAACGAAAGTATCTAACTATTGAAAGGAATGTAGGAGAAATGTTGCTTAGTAAGTTTTAGGAGAGCAAATAGTAGATATTTGTAAATAAATATGTTACATAATTACATCTGTATATCATAGGTATACCTATATATATTTTTCAGGTCAGATAATTACTAAAAGCAGCGAGAAAATGCGGTTTACAATATATGATAAAACACCTTTAGCTGCAATGGTGGTAACTAACAGTTAACTTAAAGTATTTGCAATAAAAAGCGGTAACTTTTGTCAGCGTTGTTTTGATAGTTTTATGAGAGCATGAGGACAGGATTAAATAAAAGTCCAGCACTAAAGATCAGTACTTGAAAGTGAAGAGAGAGAAATGCTCACCAAATCGGTTATTTTAAGACTTTCTAGTTCTTCTTATTGCCTGCTGGGTTCAGTCAGGCAAAACGGCATGTTAAGGTATGCATGAGAAGGCGCTTGTAGTTAACATCTTTTCTTCTATTTCCTCTAAGTTCGTATGTTTATATGACTTTTTTATAGCGTACACCTGCATTTAGTGCATACCTTCAAACTGTAATTCACTCAAATGCACTTTATTGCATAATTTTTGTCTGTTGCATTTCAATGCCTTTTTGGCACTGCTTTGCCACTTTCTGCATCGCATCGTTTTATCTTCTAATCTGCGTTTGAGTGTGTGCACAAATACATACATATGTATGTACCTACACAAAAAAGTTGTATACAAATCACTAGTTTTCATATTACAGTAGGTACCGTTATATGGAAAATATATTTTTATATGTATGTATGTATATTTATACATATGTACAATATTTCTGCATGTGTGAATTTCCTCTTTTTTTGCAAACGATTTGAGGTTGCTCGCTTTTTCTGGTTATTTGCAAAGGTCTTAAGCTGGTTCCGGTCAAAGTAGCCAAGCAGAGATCACACAATCGCAATCAGTTGAAGGAGTAGTAAGGGGTACAGTTAAGTAAAAGCATGTGAAAAAAATGAGTTGAAATAGTGAGATGATAAGATAGTCATTCTTGATTCTAAAGCTTTCTTCGTCATATTTTCAATGGGCACAACAGAACCACTAAACAAAGTCCTCACAACAGTTTCTAAAGCAACACATTGTATCTAGAATACAACGGGTGATGAATTAATTAAGTTACTACTTATTTTACATTAGTTCACGCAGTGCATTCTTGTCTCTCAATCTTATAGAACATATCAGACCGCGAAATCTAGGCCGCATAAGCAAAACAAATAGAAACTACAAGCATCCAGTTTCTGTTCCCATTAGATAAATTCGATCATTTAAAAGGAATAGATCTAAGTGTGGATAAAGTTTATAAAATTCTATTTTAGCTTTTTCTTTTCAAGTCCTCTGACTCAAAAGTTTAAGCAAAAAATAGAAATACACATTTATGCAATTGTATACGATAACATCTATGTAACTCAGTGACTCTGTGAGCTTCTAAGACAACGTATCTACCTTCCTTATCTACATAGGTACATACAGATTTACATATCTAGGTACGTATTCAAGCGGTTTATCTGCTCTCGAAATGGCAAATGCTTGGCTACCCCAATTACAATTGTATTTCTGCGAAATTACTACTCGACTGAGCGCCATTTCCTCTTGATATTTGTGCTAAAGCTTCATTTTGTATCTATGTACCCAGTGGGGAAAATCTCTATATGTCATTGGCGGTATCAATTATCCACCGCTGCAATACCTATTCGATAGTTCTGAACTAGTTAAAAATCCCTACAAATTCTAAAGTTTTACACCTACCACTTAAGTGCAGCATTTGACACGCCTAAAGCAGGTAGCGCGATGGCAAAGTGGTGAGGCGTGAGACTTGCAATCTGCTGACCGCGGGTTCGAATCATGACAGTGGCAGATGAAAAGTTTTTTTTAATTTTTTAGTTTTATTTTTCTATTTAATAAAAATTTAAAACAATATTTAAAAAGTAGTAAAATATAAAAAAAAAAAGAAAATAAACCTGAGGGACCAGAAATGCACAATTAGAAGAACATTTTATTTCATTAAATGAGAAATCATTAAATGAAGATGCAAACTGTAAATAGTATTTATAAAATATGCTTTAATAACAATCTGAGAATTGCAGATATATGCAAAGCCGACGGCAAATAAACTGGCGCCTCTTTGACACCTTTTCGCTGGTTCTGACCAAGAAATTGTGTTCACTAGTTATTACACGGTATATAAACACACAAATACTTAGCTACATACTTATGTAGATAATTCAAGCAAGTGCTTGCTTGTTGCACTTTGGCCTCGACGACGCGATGGTGCTCACCTGTCTCGGGCAATTTTAGGCAGAATTAGTGTTTTCACTGTTCACTTTGTACGTTTAGAATCAGCTCGAGTTTTGTCTACAGTAACTACTAATCCGACTATGAGTAGATACATAATCATTTCACAAATGTGCCTTATGCATTCTCTGGCCAATTTATGTATGTATGTATGTACATAAAGCATACCGCAACACACACAAGACATCGTCAGCAGTTAGAGATGGATATTGCAATGGCGAATTGCATTGAATCTTGGAAAATTTTCAAATGAATTTTGCATTTGATCATCATTTCAAAGCAAATGGGAACGAGCATCGAGCAACGTAACGTATCTACTAATATGTATGTATGTATGTGTGTGTATACCTATATTGTTTCTACGAACTTTCACTAGTATCTAATCGGCATTAAGGTAGATGTAAGGAGATGTGCTATTGTATATGGGCAATTAAAGGCTATCGTGGAATTTAAGCTTATTGGTTGTAATTGCAATCAGTTGAAATGGAGAATGTAGAATCAGTTGGTTTGATAAAGTTTATTCGATTTCATTATCAAACTACGATTTCGACTTTTAATTCAATTTCGATTTCGTTAGCGATTTTGTTATCAATTTTGATTTCGATTTAAATTTCCACTTTTAATTTGGTTTTCAAATATCGTTTTCGATTTTAGCTTCCATTTTAATTTGGTTTTCAAATATAGTTTTCGATTTTCAATAGTCCAGTTAGTCGAGAACGTAAACCCCGTGTACCGTGTCAGCTGATCCAACCTATTTAATGGGATTTGTATGTAACCGATTATTCAACGACGTACGACGCAGAAGCCCGTACCGCAGAAATCAAAATCATTTTGATTTTTTACGTAAAAACGTGTCAGCTGATCGCTCGCATGGTTGCAAGGTAGAAGGGTTGCCAGTTGAACATTTTTAGTTATTAAATATTTAAACAGTAATTTTCACAGCATTATACAACTAACTCAACAAGATTGTAAAATGTTATCGAATATACATATATGTGTTCACGAACCATTTATTATTACTTTAATTTTTAAAAAGAAAGGAAAGAAAATGTTTATTAATTTTTTTTAAGTCCCAAACAAAATGTAAATATATATATCGCTAGCTTAGAGTGCAAACTGTGTAAGTCCATTTTCATGAAAAAGTGTATTTTTATGTAGAACGCTAGAAAAATCAAATACGCACCACGCTAAACAAGTCTGTGATTAGGGACACGAATTTCGATACGATACGATACCAAATCGATATTTTTTGCATTTGATACCGATACTTTTTACTCGATTCTTTTGCAACGATATTTTTTGGTATCGAGTACTTCAACCACGGTATCGAACAAATGAGTACATTCAGTGATGGAAAATTAAAATTGTGTCATATTTGTCCTAAAAATTGTGCAACGCAAAATAGTGCCGAAAATCGGTCGAGTGTGCAGAAGTGACAAGCTGCTTCCTAAAGGGCCGAAAAATGCACAAGCACGAGTAATTTTCCATCACTGGTACATTTCGAAAAATAGGTCTTATCCACGTGCTGAAATAATTGCAGGTTTGGGCCACTTCGTAAGGTTTTTGTATGAAGTTGTATGAAGTTACCGAAATCTGTTTATTGATTTTCACATTAAACGAGGCGCACACTTACCACTGAAACTTGCTAACAATTTGCAATTAACATGCGATAGAAATAATGATAACTGGAGATATAGGATTATATATTTTTCATTTTCATACGATAATTTGACGTTTGCAAATAAAAAATCGTCATTTCAGCGAAAAAATCGTCAATATCTTTTTTCTTTCTCACTTTTCTAAAAACACGTTATAAACAAAAAAGGGTCTGTTTTCCATTAATGTCCATATGACACTACGTTTTATCCTTGTATTCTACAAGGTTTTTGTGTGGAAGAGGTGGTCAAATACAGTTTTGTGTTGGTGCAAGGGAGTAAGCTATGTTGGAAAAAAAAACCAACGAAATACCATCTAGGCGGTTAAAAACCAATGAGCCAGCTTGTATTTCGATAGGATTTTGATATTCGGCACTTTTTTCTGACAATTGTTTCAATTTGACAGCTATAAAATAAATTATTTTTAAAATATAAAATATATGTAAATACAAATTTTAAATTTGTCTCTTGTAAGCTTCTGCTTTGGCCGTAAGGGGAAAGAAGAAGTCCACTTGAGTTTCATCTTTTTTTTTTTGTTTCGATAATTTAAATTCAAATTTCCAAAAAAAATCAATGATGGATACATATAATCTCAATGAAAATGAATTGTTAATGTTATTCAAGATGTTTATTTTTCAAAATACTAAATATTTTCCAAATATCTTTTACAACTGTGATTGCATTAAATACACCTGCTGTTTTGTAAAAGCTGTTGGTTTGTAAAAAATGTTTTTAAGAACTTAATAAACTTCTACAATTTTTTTAATCAGCTTGAACTATTCTTATGAGTTGAAAAAGGATTTACGTCAAAATCAAAACTTTGGAACCAGCCATGGCATACTATGCCATGGAACTAGCACTAATACGTATGCAGTTTTCTTGCGTTTTTGGTAACTTTCCAGAAGACGGTGCAACTTTAAACCGTTTTAATAAATATCTTTTAAATGTGGAAAAATCTTTTATCTCCGCTTTCGAATACATAATCTAGAGGTCAGAACCTCTTTTAACTATTTTAGAGGAAATTTTAAGGTTGCACCTTCTAGAAAATTACCGCTTTCGATACCGATACTTTGAGTATCGAGTAGTTTAGTTTCGATATTATCGGGTTCGCGATTCTTTTTAACCGATATTTTAAATGAGTACCAGATCGATGCTTTTGATTCGATATCGTGTCCCTATCTGTGATACTTGTAATTTTTCTACTCGTTTTTATTCAGTGATACGCAAATTGTGTAAGTCCAAAAAGCGAAGAAAATTGTGTAAGTCCAGAATTTTTATATGAACAGAAATTTTTTTTTTCATTTTGAAATTTTTTATTTTTTGTTTTTTGTCTCTCCTACAAAGTTTGAAAAAAGGACTTACACAATTTGCACTCTAAGCTAGCGATATAGATATATATATATATATATATTATATTAATATATATTAATAACAAGATAATAGCTTTGTTCAACAACTTTACTTGCAAAAAAGAGAAAATTATCAACCAAAGTAATTGAACACAAAATCGTAAACATTCGCAAGAAAACAGCTGATACGCTGTTTTGACAATTTGATTTTTAGGTTAGGTTGTAATTGAAATTTTTGAAATTGGAAATGAATGGAAATAAATGAATTAGGAAAAAAAATTTTTTTTGCGCTAACTTATTTAGTACACAATTAGAAATTTGGGTTTAAAATGTTTGTATATTTCCAATTGAAATTTTTGTGATCATATATTTTTGACACTTCTATTTTTTTAAAGCTGCTAGTAGTTGCAAGTGAAAATTTTACTCTCTCGAGGTCTTACTCTCTCAATTTGGCTCTCTTTTGCGAATTTTTTGGGTTATTGAACATAAATTCGCAACTGTTCGTAAAAATATGTAAAAATTTTGAGATATTGAACACTCCTAATAAATGAAGATATTACTGAAAATTAAAGAAAAAATTGTATTTATCCACAATGGTGGCTGTATTTTCTTAATTGATAACTCTTGGTGGTCTTCTTCTGCAATTTTTCTACATTAAAAAGTTATAAATTGCCACAATAAATCTGACTTTCTGTAACAAAATCAATTAAAGTGATGTCACACTAATACGATCCACACTTTTTCACCACCTATTTATACTAGTGGCCGCTGTGGTTCAGTGGGTAGAGTGCTCGTCTGCTATGCCAGAGGTCTCGGGTTCAAACCACGGTCCGAGCCAAACACCAAAAACAATTTTTCTAATTAGTAAAAATCCAATTATTGGGTTTTTTAAGAGCAGCGGTCACCTCTCAGCAGTGGGCGGCATACCCTCCGAGAGTATTTCTGTCATGAAAAAGCTTCTTACAAAAAATGCATTCGCCGTTCGGAGCCGGCATAAAACTGTAGGTCCACCCAATTAGTAGGAAAAACAAAAAGGAGCACACCTCGAATTGGGAGAGAAGCTCGGCCATAAAACTCGTCAGAGTTATAATAGCGCCATTGTATTATATTATATTATTATTTATACTAGCAAAGATATGAGTTACAGAAACTCAGTACAGATTTTTTTTAATTAAACACAGATTTTTGTGAGAATCTTGTTGCTTCCCAATATAATTTTTTTATGGATTTTCAATTGTAAATTTAATGTTCTGACTGTGTTTTTTGTTATTTTATGTTTTAGCCCTTGATAACTATCACCAAGGTGTGATGGACATATATTGGGCAGCAACAAAATTACAAGAAAAATGTGTTTTAATTACCAACTAAGCCGTAAAAAAGTAACTAAATTAATAAAAAAAAAGGTCGTCAACGACAACTTTAAAAACGATTAAATTAGTATTTTCTTGTCATTTGGCAAATAATGCACAGTTATGTATTGAAGAGTAATCCGCATAACACTTTGAAGATTAGTAAAAATCTCGTTTGTTCAAAAATGACTAAATGGCAACCCTGCCAAAATGTAAACAAACTATATATATATGTAAATATGTGTGAGTAAAACAGCTGATTGCTCCGTTGCCCCACGGGCTCAAAAAATCCTAAAAATTGCATACGGGCGTTTGCGTCAGCGGGCGGACCACACGTTCTTGACTAACTGGGCTATTAATCCACTTTACTCAAACTTCCTTATCTTCACTGTTCATTTGCAAATACACACACAGCCAACTAATTTAACGTATCGTTTGCACATTGGCTTAACCCCTTAACTTCTTAATGCTTCGGACCGAAAATTTTGTGGTTTTATTAATTCCTCTTTTTTTTTGTTTGGCTGCCCAGCTGCAGCTGATGCTCTGTTGCGACTTTCTACTTTGCCGTGGCTGAGTATTAACTCTTGTATATCCACCCACCACAAATATAAATATCTACACAGCTCTAATTCTGTATTGTGTAGGTGTTTGTATGTACATTATAGGCTTTCAAAATTATAGTTGTTGCTGTTGCTGCAGATTACTTGCTTGTTTGTTTCTCTACACCTGGTTTGTTAGAAAACATTTGATAAAAGGAAAAATTAAAATGAATGGAGTGGGGCCACATGAGAAAAAGGAGAACAAGGCTTTTGGAGTTTTACTGATACTGAGGCTACATTTATTTTTTTTCATTGTTGTCTTTCTTTAGAAATTGTTTCTTTATTATTTTTGCTTACATTCAACAATCGACCACAACATGCATACCCACATACATATGTTGCCTGTGGTTACCCTGCAAAAATCATTGGATTATATACTCCATTTGTGGTAGGTTGGAGTACTTTCAAAGTGACCACTAACATAGCCCAAATGACCGATTCATGTATCGGCATCGGCTCGTAGTTAGCCGAGCATAACAAAAACCGAATGTTTATCGCGACGACGACGATATGTGTATACATACATAACTACATATATACATATGTTTGAATGTATACACGTCATTCGTCGTCGTCGCGATAAACATTTGGTTTTTATTATTTTCGGCTAACTGTTAGGTACTCCATCAATTAATCCAATGTAGGTACTCCATGGATTAATTTGATTGTTATGCGGGACTGGAGTATATACTCCATTGCAATGACATGCAATGTTAAATGGACCATATTTTTTGTATGAAATGTGGCAAGTTATGGAGTAATCGGTTGGTCCATAGCGAGCACTCCATGGATTAGCGAATGGAGTACTCGGAATTTTTGCAGGGTATGCGCATAAATTCATATTTAGCAAAACTTATTATTGTTATGTTTATGAAGTGAATTAGACACACAAATAAACGCACACAAATACAATTACACATATGTATGTATATGAACCCTGCAAAAAAGTGTGCGACGAGTCTCTAAAAAGATTTGTCCGGGAGCGCTCTCTTTCTGGCACAATTAGTCTACAATTGTTCCCAATTGTACCCGAACGGGTACATATGTATATTAATTGTAGACGAATTGTACCCGAAAGGGTATCAAACGGGTACAATTAGTCGCACAAATGGATGTGTCGTATTTGCTACCCGTTCGGGTACAAAACGAGTACAATTGATGCGCTTTTGCTACCCGTTGGGGTACAAACTGGCTACAATTAGTCTCTTCATAGGACATGCTCAAACAAAAGAGAACACTTCAACCCATATAAAGAGATACAAATGGGTAGTAATCGCATGCTCCCTTGCGAGTTGTCCCGGATGTATCCCGGAGTGATCGCATATTTTGCAGGGAATGTGCTGCACACACGCAGTGCAATTAATTTTGCACCCACATTTCTGAAAATAATAAAGTCTATTTTATTTGAGTACAATAGTCAAACATCTGTATACACGCGTAGACTTTTACGAAAAATACAGTGGCTGTCAGAAGAAAGTCAACAGCATTATTTTTACAATAAAAATAAAGCTTTAACTTGTTTTAAAACATTTCTGTCACTTTCATTGTATGATATTAATAGGAAAGCTAAAAATATGCAAATGCATATTTAGACCGAAAATGCATATTTACGGTCAAAATGCATTTCGTGCTTATTTTGGCACTTAATCGAGCAATATCGAAAAATATTAAGCTGGCAACAAGGCTATTTAACTATCGATCTGGGCCCCGGAGCGGAGCATTTTCCCTTATAAAAATTCACCACGACAGCCGTGTTGCAGTAACGAACCTAGTAACGTTACGACAACGCGTACCCTCTTTGCTAGTTACATTTGCAATAACATTCTTAATAGTGAATCAAAAAACGTACCCATAAGTTTTGTGTACGTGTGATTCCCTATCACCTTCTGGCACAAGCACATGCTCTCTCTTTTCTATTCTTATTGAAGCTATTGACCAAAGAAGATGCAATATATTGTGTAGGACAAATATATCACTTTGGATCGCGATTCATATTGATGGTCTGATGAATCACAGACTAGTGCTACACGTTCAATATGAATATTGCGATATTTTTCTCGCTCTGAGGTTTAAAATATTTTACTTCCGTCCTTTTCACGCTCACTTTCAATGCGTTTATTGCCAATATTGCGATCCGGATCGCGGATTTTGAAATTTCTAAATATTTTGCGATCCACGGTCAATATTAATCGTTTTCCGCATACAAGAGCTTTTTCTCGGAAAACCGCAAAAAATTCACACGGTAAAATACAGTAAAACATATGATAGTTCAATGCAACCCTGCGCAATATTAATGGAATGGTTTCCTTTGCTTTGTAAAAAGATCTCATGCTTTTACATACATAAATACAAATCTAAAATTAATTTAAAGTATTTTATAGTATTTAAAAACAAATTTTTAAAATGGGGAAAATGTGAATTGTACGTTTCAGTTCTCATATTGTTATTATTTTGCAAAATTCGTTAAATAACAAGTAAGCAAGCCTATGTTCGAGTGGAATCCAACATTAGATACTCAGCTGTATGCGTTCATTGTTTGTTTGCGTTTGATGGAATCACAGTTTATTTTATATAAAGCGAGTGCTGCATAAAGTGGGCCACGACATTATAAACATTTTTATCAGTCATCGAATAAGCATATGAATATTATTCTTTGTGCAAAATTTCATTTATTTATGACTTCTCCTTACAGAGATGTCGCGTTACAAATTCCCAAAGGGTGTTTCAGAAATATCTTTGTTAAAAAGTAGGCGTGGTCGTAAACCGATTTCAATAAATTTTTGCGTGTCTATTAACACAAGTTATAAAAGTGTATAAACCAAGTTTCGTCATAATATCTCAATTATTTGTCGAGTTATAGGCTAAGAAATCTCGTATATTCTTTTGTCTAAAAAGAGGCGGTGCCACGCCCATTTTCCAAAATTTTTATATTTTTTGTTTCCGGTCTATTGTGGAACTCATGCCACAAAATTTCAATGAATTATCTTTATATCTGACAAAGATATCGCTTAAAATGCTCTTATTAGGCCCCTTAATAGTTCCCATATATAAAAGTGGGCGTGGCCGTCAACCGATTTCGGTAAAATTTTGAACATATATTACCACAAGTAATGAAAGTGTATACACCAAGTTTCGTCATTATATATAAATTATTTGTCGAGTTATGGGCTCAGAAATCTCGTATATTCCTGCTTCTAAAAAGAGGCGTTGCCACGCCCATTTTCCCAAAATTTTTGCGTTTTTAGTTTTACGTCCACAGTTGGACTCCTGCCATAAAATTTCAATGATGTATCTTTATATTTGACAGAGATATCGCTTAAAATGTTTTTATTAGGTCACTTTATAATACACATATATAAATGTGGGCGTGGTCGTCAGCCGATTTTGGCAATTTTTAGTTCAAACATTTGCCTAAGTAAGTATATCACGCATACCAAATTTCATCGATATACCTTCAACGGTTTCTGAGTTATGACTCATAAAACTTTCAATGTTTGCCCCTTAATAAGTGGGCGTGGCACCGCCCATTTTCCAAATTTTTTATGTTTTCTGTTTTATGTTCATAGTCGGACTCTTGCGACGAAATTTCAGTGATATATCTTTATATTTGACAGAGATATCGCTTAAAATGTTTTTATTAAGTCACTTTATAATATACATAAATAAAAGTGGGCGTGGCCGTCAACCGATTTTAACTATTTTCCGTCCAAATATTTGCCTAAGTAAGCAAATCACGCATACCAAATTTCATCGATATATCTTCAATGGTTTCTGAGTTATGGCATATACAACTTTCAATGTTTGACCCTTAATAAGTGGGCGTGGCACCGCCCATTTTCCAAAATTTCATCAAATTTCTTCCTAGGGGCCTGAGCTCAACACGTGGGTAAAATTTTATCGCTCCAGCTATATTAGTGACTGAGATACCAAATTTCCGATTTTTTCTATATAGGAAAAGTGGGCGTGGCCATGGTCCGATTTCGCCCATTTTCAATACCAACCGTCCCAGTCTCGATACCAACTTGCATTTCAAATTTCATCAAAATATCTCAATTTTTACGCGAGTTATCGTGCGTACGGGCGGGCGGACGGACGGACGGACATGGCTCAATCGATTTCTCTTTTCACCCTGATCATTTTGATATATACAAGTCCATATCTATCTCGATTATTTCATTATGTTACAATCCACCGTTATGAAATCAAAATTATTATACTCTGTGTACTAGTACAGCTGAGTATAAAAATACGTATTAGTTGTTAAACCGTAAAAGGTTTTTGGAAAAAGTGCCTACTATTTGTTTACATTGGAATTTAGTATAGAGGAATTTGTTTTCCATTGTTTAAGCTGAAAACTTCATACAACATACTACATATAACTATTTTTACGGGTTAGGACTAAAAGGTAAAAGGTTAATTCAATGATTTGCTCTGTACAACTCAAAGTAAACTTTCTCATATTTTGCAACATGTCATGCATTTCACTAAAATTTCTTTCTACTTCACTAAAATGGTTTGATAAACTTGAATTAACTGTAATTTGTATTTAATTTAATTGGCAATTACCTTAATTATCATTTTATCAAATAAATTTTAATTAACTCTGCATTTATAGCTAATTTTAAACAAAAGCAGAAATGCAAATTTTGAAGCAAAACCAACAAAAAACCAAAACAAATTTTTCAAAAACGTTCAATTGTTGTTCAAGCTAAATTAATTGCACTTCGGTTACAATGCGGTTTTTAGCAAACCTACACATTAGGCCGGGCCGATTTGTACGGAGGGGAAATTAGTCGAAAACGTGCAAACGAAATTCGCATTCCTCCCATTTTTTTGAGTAGAAAATCCTTCAACGACATTTGTCTAAAATTAATTTTTTAATTCCCGAATTTGCTTTTTATGAATCAAAAATGTACAAAAATTGCCGAAAAAATTAATCAGGCCAATCAAATTGAATCAGAATTTTATGCTTAACTCAAATATTACATTAGAATTAAAATCGAATGTCGTTTTCGAGAAATAGCCTGATTTCCTGTTTTGAAAACTGAATGCCCAAAATCGCATATTTTCCACATTATATCTTGCTGTGTATACTTTGTCTTAAATTTTCTTACAGATAAATAAACTGAATATAATAACCATATTTGAAAATTATAATTTTACTTCCGGTATAGGAGAACTAGAATAAACTATTTTTTCTGTAGCCCAAAATCGCGGTACGGGATCTCTATGTTATCCGATATCGATGATTTCGCTGACAGCACTTTGTGTACAATAAGTGCTATAAATACAAAATCTCAGAGTTTTAGCTGCAAACATTAAAGAGTTATAGCCCAATACGTAGACCTATGATATTTGACCTTGTTTTTCTTGCAGTCGTATCCTGTGGCGTATGAGTAACATTGAGTTTTCTTAAAGTTTATTAAATTGCCCCGGCCTAATACACATATTCAACTATTAAATAATTCACGGATTGCAAGTAATCGTTATCTTTTAAATTTTGACTAAAAAAATCATACTGAAGGAGAAATGCTAAACGCAAAAGAAGTACACAGATGTAATGACCGTAACGCAGACTACCTCTAGGTGCATTAACTTTTATTTTTTCGATTTTTATAAAAAACTTGATTTTTAATCATTATTTTCTGAGTTTTATTTTCTGTTCAGAAAATAAAAGTTATTTCTTGAGTTTTATTTTTCCCTCAGAAAAAAAAAGTTATTTCTTGAGTTTTATTTTTCGATCAGAAAATAAAAGTTATTTTCTGAGTTTTATTTTTCCCTCAGAAAATAAAAGTTATTTTTTGAGTTTTATTTTTCCCTCGGAAAATAAAAGTTATTTTTTGAGTTTTATTTTTCGATCAGAAAATAAAAGTTATTTCTTGAGTTTTATTTTTCGATCAGAAAATAAAAGTTATTTTCTGAGTTTTATCTTTTTGCTCAGAGAATAAAAGTTTCTTCAGTTTAATTTTAGCTGCAGCTGTCGATTTTGCCACATTAACACGTAGGTAAAGTTTATAAATAAGAAAAATTAAAAATTTATTTATCTACTTTACCTATTTATATAGCAAAATCTACAATTGCAGCCAAAATTAATCTGAAAAACTTTTATTTTCTGAGGGAAAAATAAAACTCTAAAAATAACTTTTATTTTCTGATCGAAATATAAAATTCAAAAAATAACTTTTATTTTCTGAGCAGAAAATAAAACTCAGCAAATAATGATTAAAAATCAACTGTTTGGATATAACTCATAACCGTTACAGTCCCTGAAATAATTAAATATTTATTTGTATGTATTTGTAGATACATACATACGTAGTAATGGATGTATATTGTACAATCAGGTGTGCGTTTGAATCAAATTTACCTTGCGGTCAATCCGTCGACCGATTTGTTTTCTATTGAAAAATGTTAACCAAAATTAAGCCGGCAAGTAAGTGAAATGCCACAAAAACGCACGCACACAAAATAAATAAGCCAAATATACATATGTAGATAATAATAAATGATGATAACCAAATACATATGTATATACGAATTTCTTTGTAATATTATTAGCACAGTTCACTGCATTTGAATGCCTAAGCTGAAAAATGTCGGTAAGGAGATTGTGGGGAAATATCGTTGTGGGCATAGAAGATGAGAGCATTTAATATTATGGTGTGGGTTAAATCCTCCTTGGCAGGAAAGTTTTTTTATTTGCCTTGAGTAAACACATCATTGCATGTAACGAACAGTTGAAGTTAAGCAATTTTCTGCAATTTTGATTATGAAAATGCTTGTAAAGGAACGCTAAAGCTTTATATGCTTTTTATCTTCCTTTCTTACATAATATAAGCTATTTATCTTGAAAGAATAAGGAGACTTGCATCGAACAATATTGCAAATATACACAAACACACGCACACACATATTTACGTATGTAACTATGTATGTACTTGCACTTACAAATGCATCTGTAATCCCAAAAAAAGCTACAGAAACGCTTAAACGTTTCAAAAGGATACAAGTAAGTACAAGGATATTTGCTTGATCGGCTGAAATGCATGATAAAATTTGTAGGCAGAAACATACATACATACAATTACATACATACATTCATACAGTTACTGCCATGTAGTCATAGTGCAGATGCGCCGAGCAAAGCACGTGAGCATAGTGAGTGCCACTCTTCACTCTTATTAAGCGCTTTAATATATAAAACGGGTCATATAAATACCCCAGCGAAATCAACTAGTTGTAAACTAATTGACAACTAGTTGGCCATACAGCTCAACTAGTCAGCCATCTATCTTTTTTCCATATTAGCAACTGGTATTTTTAACACGGTGATGACCTAGGAAATGGCAATTGTCAGTATCCACACCAGAGTCATACCACTTGACTGACTAGTCAGTATACACACCATCATCATACCAATTTGCTGACTAGTCAGTGTAGATACATATCAGAACTATACCAGTTGACTGACTAGTTTTACATGCTACTCCAATGAAAATAAAAATTGCAAAATAAAGTTTTTAATACATTTATTTAGTTATTAGAATATGATATTTAAATGAAAGAATTCAGGCACATTAGATTGTGATCTTGCATATTAAATATTTACACAGCAAAAAATTATAGTTTATTTCTAATATCATTTGGTATTTAATTTAATCATTCTTGGAATTAAATATGAATTTTAATGCCTAAAATTCTTATTTTGAAACTATGATGTTTTACAATTTTATTTAAACCAAAATGGTTTAAAAACAGAGTCCTGAAAAGTATTAAAATTCTCTCTTTCTCAGTTTTGGTTTGAAATCAAAACCAACAAAATATTAGAAAAATTTTGTCAAAATATGTAAATAAATAGAAAATATTTTAAAGTGAAATTAAATTTTTTAAAACAAATTACCCGAAAAGCGAATTTTTCATGCCAGTTGGAACAATTGTATCAAGTAAGTAATACAGGAGATTAAGTGAATATTTTGAGGGTAAATTTTGTTTTGTTTTTATTTTTTCAGTCTTGAGGCAACAATATCCCTGCAAGATCGCGACGGTGCCGAAATTTCTCTGGCAAAGTAGCTGTAGCAGTTTTTTTTTACTGACGGTGGTATAATTCGACAAGGGAGCAGTCCATCCTACTATCGAGGAATACACACAACAAAGACTATGTGATAATTCCTATCGTTGTAATATTAACATATACAATATGAAATAAAATGAGCATTTCTACATAGTATTTTTGGTTTTGATTTAATACCAAAAAAGTATAGTATTTATTCCAATTTTCGGATTTTTACTACCAAAAATATTCTAAAAATAATTAAAATTTGGTTTTGATTTAATTCTAAAAAAGTATTAATTTGACACCAAGAATAATTTCTGTCTCTCATATTCTCTTCTTTGTTTTAACCAGAACGGTTTTAATTTTATACTTTTTGGCATTGTTATATATAAATACCAAAATAGTATTAAAATTAAACTAAAATTTTTACTGTGTAGGTAAATTAACATTAACATTGTGAATAAGTAACACGTTGACCATTCTAAGCATGACATTTATATTGATGATTTTCTGACTTTATACAAACATATCATGTAATTTTTTCTATGGCTGAAGTGGTATCTAATATACAGGGCTATATTAACATCTCAAACTATGTTATATTTGTGGCATTCACCTGATTTAACGATCTAACAATTTGCAACCAACTAAATCTACAAGGGGCCTACTACGCAGGTTCGAATACTACAACAACAATAAAGAAGTTGATTTACTTTTACTGCATACGTGTTTATTGCAACCTCCAGAAACCCCGGATACATTCGTTTTTAATTTAAAACCCTTTTTTTGGTAAAACTTCTTGTTTCATAACTAATCTCAATTTGTCCCCTATGAATCTAGTTGGGCAACTCCCATAATTTATCTAGTCAGTTAACTGGTAGATTGGCTGACTAGTTTGGACTTTCGCTGCAGGGTATTTACATATGTATGCATATATGTATGTATGTATGTATGTACATACGTGCATGGGAGTCAATAAAACGCGTGTGCGATTTTCGCAAACACTCGCTGCCGCGCTTAATTACAAGTTAATTAACTTTAGCTCAACCGAGAATGCCCAACGACGAAAATTCGCAGCGAAGATGATGTTGTAAAATGGATGCACATATACATAAGTATATACATAAATACAAACATATATATGTATGCACATTAGACCTGGGCGATTTGTATGGATGGAAATTAGGCGATATCGTACCATCGAAATTCGAAATTCATCTAATTTTTCTCTGTGTAGAAAACTCTGCAACGACATTTGTCTATAACTAATTTTTATGTTCCGGAATTTAGTTTCTATAGACCAAGACGAATTTTTGGAAATAAAAAATGGACAAAAATTAATAAAAAAAAAAAATAATAATAATAACCAGGCCAATATGCACATAAAATTCAACCAAAATTTTATGCTGAATCGAAATACGAAATTTAAATTAAAATTGGATTAGTGGTTTTCTAGATATATACAGATTTTCGGTTTTGGAGGCTGTATGCTCATTATGCTTATTTTCGCAACTATTTCTTGCTGAGTGTAATACGGCTTAAATTTTCTTACACACTGCTTTAAGATAAGTAAATTCAATATAGACAAAGCTTTAAAATGTTTTTTTTTTTTTTTTGCTTCCAGTGGTACTCAATGACGTGTAAGTAACCTTGAGCTTTCTTAGAGTTGAATAAAGTAAGAAAGAATGGAATTTGATGTGCATATTGGCTTGGTTAATTTTTTTGCTATATCAAAAATTAATCTTGGTCCATAAAAAACAAATTCCGAAACAGCAAAATTGATTTTAGACAAATGTCGTTGAGGAATCCGAATTTCGATGGCAGGAGGCTAGTAAATCGCCCCGGCCTAATGTACATACATATTGCTATAATTACATGCGTATGCATTTCCCAAGGAGCAACGCATAGCACATTCTTCATGAATTTTATACGAAAGCTTTTGGTACGCATGCACGTAAGAAAATAATACATATGTGTGTATGTATATGTAATCCAGTGTCTATATAAATACATAATTTTATGCATAGACGCAGCTTCATACTCGCACAGCATGCCAAGCAGTTTCTTTTTTCTTTTTTAAATTTTAAATTAAAGAAACGCGCCAACAGATTGTCAATTTAATCGGAAAAGTGTGGAAAACTGCCTCCAACTCCTACGCACAAACATAACAAAGGACCAAATGAGAAGAGCGCGACGTTTATTGCATGCAAACAAACACAACTACATACATATGTACATACATATCTGAGCAGTATATTTACAGGAAGTACATATAAATATAATTATGCATATACATATGTAATTACTCACATGTACATACATGCGTAATTTACATCAGTCAAGCAAATTATTTGGCGGACTTTTATTGCCTGGATTAAAGTCAGGAAGAAAGCCTTGCAATTTTTATGGCTTTTCATAGCGCAAAGTAGCTTAAAAGCTGAGCTGCATAGCGATATTATTTTAAAAGAAGAAGCATGCGGTATTACTGAAATATCTATTGTTTTATTCCTTTAATTTTGAGACATTTCACGACGCACAGTGCTTCGTCTCAATATAGTGAATCGGCAAAATTAGGGGAGTAATCACAGAACGATGAAATTTTGTGTACACTCATAAAATAATAGAGATAAGAAAAAAACGAAGTTTTGGCCAAATCGATGCAAGGACATGACTACCTCCCATATGTCCTTGATTTTAAAGTTGTGATTTCAACTTCAATTTCAAACAGAGTGACATCAAATTTGGCATATCTTGATAGAATTATGCTTTTAAACTAGGTTATAACTTTCGTTCTTTTATGTGAAAGGATATAAGTACCTCCCATATATCCTTAATTTTAAAATTGTGATTTCAACTTCAATTTCAAACAAAATGAAATGAATTTTGGTGTATGTTTATAGAATTATGTTTTTAAACTAGGTGAGAAGTTTCGTCCTTTTCAGTGCAAGGACATGACTACCTCCCATATATCCTTTTTTACAAAAAGTAATTTTTGGATTAACATGTAATCACAATGCATTAAAAACTTACTATAACATATATAATTATCCTTTTAAAATCAAGGATGGACTACTCCCGTTAGTTATTGCAAAAAATGGTTCTAAAGAAAATTACTCTTAAATTTGTTCAGAAAATATGTTGGTTGTTATAGTTTAATGCACTATTCTATTGCAAAATATCAATATGATTTTGGCACATATCAAATTGTAACTTTAAAAAGCGCAATATTATTAGAGTTAACACAGAAATACTTTTTTATTATAAAATTTTTCCATGTAAAAATAAAATTTTTGGGATGTTAAATAAAGTACTAAATTAGCGATTTCCGGCATAATTTTTGAAACTTTTTCTTTTTTGGTAGCAAGACCTCCTAGCATAGAATCGAAAATTAAAATAAAAAAATAGTCGTTTTTTCTTGTTTTTTTTGCAAATTTTGTCAAACTTTGTAAAATTTTATGTGTCTCACCTAAAAAAGTTAGTATTACATGTATGTTTTTTGTTAGTATTTGTCACATATTAATAAAAACTGTATAGTTTAGCATAATTAGGCTAATTTCCTATAGCATGAGAGAAAACATAACTACATACATTAATTTTGCTAAATTTTTTCCATACCATATATATAAGGTTCTGCAAAATTTTTTAAAATTTTAAAAATATGGCTTTACAAAATCGTACAATTTCTACATTTCCGGCAAAAAACAATGCAATTTTCTTACAGATTTTACTAGAACACTTCAAAGTTAACCAAATTCGCTAATAAAAAAATAGTCGTTCTTTTTTATTTTTTTGTTTGACTCTATCAAACTTTAGTAATTTTTTGAACTCCAATAAAAAAGTCGCAAATGTTTCGATGGAACTAGTCGCCTTTCTGAAATGAATCATTTATCAAAAGTTATTTCAGCTATTAGGGCATATAATGGTAAGTAAATGTGGCAAGTTTCAGAGTCCGATTTAAAATGAATTTTTGGCAATTTTTTTTTGTAACACATTAAAAATCGTATTACCTTAAAACAGTTTTGCCTCGAAATTGTACTGACTTTAGCGACCTCTATTGGCAACAAAAGCATGAGATTATAAATTCTACTTATATATTTATTTCAGGTGATATGTTAGCTTCACAAAAATATATATTACTTGAATAAATTACGCAGTTTATTTTATCTCAATTTTGCCTATGGGACGAAGCACTGTGCGACGTCTTTAAATAGTAGAAAGAGGAGGTTGAATCTTGAAATCCACTGAAGGAATTAAAGTCCTATTTCGACGAGCAAAATATGTTCTGCAAATTGTTCATAGATGGAATCAACATCAAAAGACCGTCGTAAATCCCATTTGCCAGCACCTCAAGCTCCTCTAACTGATGCCTGCCGTCTCTCTTTTACTCTTTCCAAAAAAGCAATTCCCTTACCCCATCGCCACAGGATAATGCTCCAGTATACTAAGCGTTTCCTTCTGAGCACTAATATAAACCTTTAAGGCTTCACCCTTTCAAGTAATTCGAAACTATTTTGGTCAAACTCTTGTCAAAGTTTAACATAAAAATATATATGGATGTACATATATAGACACAAGTATTCCGCTGACTAATACAAATTTCTTCGCACACACACCAAAAATTTCTACTCGGCGAAAAGAAATCCTCTTCACCTTGAAGAAGTTGAGCTTTAAAATAACGAAAGAAAAATAAAAAATTTAAAAAAAAAAAAAAAAATCGAGAAAAATCCCAGTTGGAAAGGGTAATGTTTGGTAATGCACAAAGTAATCTATCTCTACCATCATTTATACATTACAACATGCATGATTCCTAACACAGCAAATGTCCTACGAAAGTAATGTGTCGCTTTAGGTAAAGATATCTTTTCCAACCAAATACATAAGCATAACATAATCTAATTTTATTTGTATGTATGTGTATGTGTATGTGTGCTCGTGTGTGTTAAGCTCATATCAAAAATCATACGCCATTACCACTCATCCACATCTCCCTCTCTATCCATTAACTAACTAAGCCAGCCGGCCGCTGTCATTCATTCATGCACTTCCGCTTCGTGAGTGGAATGCAGTGCAATAATTGAGGCGGAGCCGGGCGTATGAACACCATCATCCACAGATTCATTCATGTTGCATTCAACTTGCAACGCCACACTGGCATGTGCAATGCAGCCGTAGCATCGCGCCTTATGTTTAAGAGAGATTTTCTATGATTTTAAGTTTTTATGTATATTTTTTTTAGTTTAGTTTTTTTTTTATTATTTTTTTATTATTTTTGTTAGTTTTGTTTTATTATTAATTTTTTCTACTCCTTCTTTTCGACAGCGATTTTATGTCATACATTCACCGCGTTTTCCGATGCTCACAGCATACTTACCCTGCAAAAAATGCGATTAATCCGGGACGTGTCCGGGATCAATCGCAAGGGAGCATGCGACTAATACAATTTTACATCCCTTTATATGGAGTGAATTGATCGCATTTGTTCGAGCATGTCCTATGAAGAGACTAATTGTTCAACTTGTATACCCGAACGGGTACCAATGTAGATTAATCACTAACATACCGAACGGGTACAAATGTAGATCAATCGCTTTCATCCCGAACGGGTACGAATGTAGATCAATCGCTTTCATCCCGAACGGGTACAAATGTAGATCAATCGCTTTCATCCCGAACGGGTACGAATGTAGATTAATCGCTTTCATCCCCAACGGTTACAAATGTAGATCAATCGCTTTCAGCACGAACGGGTACAAATGTAGATTTTTCCTTAAAAAATTGTAAATGTTCATGCATATTTAAATAAAGATTATATAATGTTTTACTTTTGTAAAAAAATCTCAATAAATAAATTTAAAAAATTGTAAGTTTTGAGTATGCATTATATGAGCGTAATGAAAAGGATGTTTTCATAGGATATTTTAGGCAACATTTTGTTAAAATTGTTATTAAAAAAGGGTGTTCAATTCGTTTTACCGGTTGTTCTACAATTTTTTAAATACATTGCATATTTTTGTAAAATGTCTACATTTAAGGAATCTAGATTTGTACCCGTTCGGAATGAAAGCGATTAATCTACATTTATACCCGTTCGGGATAAAAGCGATTAATCTACATTTATACCCGTTAGGGAAAAATTGGTCTACAATTAGTCTACATTTATACCCGTTCGGGAACAATTGGTCTACAATTAGTCTACATTTATACCCGTACGAGAACAATTGGGGACTAATTGTGGACCGATTGTTCTCGAAAGAGATCAATCGAGGACAAATCTCTTTCGGGATTGATCGCACATTTTTTTGCAGGGTAAATACAAAAACGCACACATCCATACATACATGCTTGCATTCTATGTCATATGTGGGTATGGTCGTGCAGGAACTTATTAGAGTAAGCAAGCTTTCAGGCGCATAGACTCACTAGTAAATATGTATCTGTGGCAACTCTGTATTATGTATGTACGTGGCAACTCTTTCTAATTCCGTATTTACGACAGAAGACAGCAATACCGTTTCTGAAAAAAAAATTAATACTATACACGTATTTACTTAGGTCTTATATACCTATCTATTGGAGAATATATACAAACGCGCTTAAAGACAGAAGTGCATTAAAAACTCTCATCAATCCACTAATTCTTAAGAGCAACCCTAATATATTAAAATAACAGATATAGGTATAGAGGCATTAGAAACTGTGGATTTTTGATGAAAAGACAACACGACATGATAACAGAAAAAAAAAAAGAAAAAAATGAACGGATTATAAGCGTCAAAGCAAATGTTGTTGATGTTGTTGTTTTGTTATTTTTTTGTCGCTGCTCTTCTTCCTCTTTGAAGTTAGATATCTACTTGTGCTCATGGAATGATTCAACGGAAATGCGAAATAAATAGTAAAAGTTTTAATGCCATTGCAGTTAGAGAGCGTAAAATGGGATTTTCTGTGGCAAACGAATTGGAAAGTAAGTAGCAGTAAAAGAGTAGCAGGAGGAGTAGAGTGAGAAGGCGAGGAAGCATAAGGGACAAGTAAAAATCAGAAAAAGAAGAAGAAGTTGGGTGAATGAAAAGGAAAATTTCTGTGCGGCAAAAAAGTGAAAGGATGTAAGTTTGTGTGTTGTATGTTTAGCGGTGCTGGTAATGGTTAGCGGCGCAAATCATCTCTATTACGATGCGCTTATGTCATCATTTGCTTTTTTTTTTTTTAATTTTATTTATTTGCCTTTTCTTTGCCTTTTTCTATGCTTCTTCCCCCCCTCTACTCCTTCATCTAATTTTTGTGCATCAATATCTTTGAGACTTGCAGCATTTCTCTTCTTCATATTCTGCGCTGCTGTCCACTGGCTTTCAGTTTGGAATTTCAATGAGCGCGCGAATATTTTGTTCAGAAATATTGTGTTTCGCTAACCATGGTTTTTCTTTTGTTGCTTTTATCCTCTTTGAAATCTTTTTTTAATTTCTTTTCTTCCTTCTTTTTAGTATTTTTCTTTAACTCACTGCAACAATATCGCATTCTAATTCAGCGTTTCAAAAGCTGCTTTATGAATCGTACAACTACAACAACTGGGTAGCTTTTGGCACACGCTTTCTATGCTTTCAAATTGTTTAAATGAATGGAAATTTGTTGAAATCTTTTTTATTATTTGCATATTTGGGTTATGTATTGTGCTATTTAAAGTTAAGAGGTTTGAAAGGTCATGCTTATTTCGGGGTAAGCTGAATTAAACTCAAATTAAAGCAAATTACAATGTGCTACCAGCTTTGGGAGCGGAAGAATTTCCACAACCACAAACCCCTTTTGTTTCCTGAGGTAAATTTTTTTATTGCTATTTTAAATTTCGATTGATTGTTAAATAAATGCAAAAAAAAAAGATTAAAATATATACATACTTGTATACAGAAATCTTTGTTAGCAAACATATATTAAAATTGCACGAGCTTTAAGTTCGAAGAATAATTTAACTTTCTAACATCTCCACGAAGAGGTCGTTTTCACCCCTTCTTTAGAAAGTCCGTAAAAACTAATATTTTTAAGATTGATATAGGGTTAAAAGGTTCCAGAAAATTATTCGCCGTAAAATTTCCCTAGGGGTGCCCTCAGACAAAATCTCTGCACAAAGAACCTGTAGGACACCAATAAATAATAACAAAATGACTGAAAAGGCCCCTAGTGAAATTCAATGGCGAATAATTTTCTAAACATTTTAACCCTCTATTGACCTCCAAAATACCATTTTCCGACTTTCTAAAAAAAGGGACTAACACGACGTTTTCGTGGGATCGTTAGCGGGTTAAAAAAGCAGCCACTGAGTATTCTGTAATCGAAAATGCCATAATATTACAAATTATAAAAGAATTTGTACTAAACTAAATTCAATTTTATTTAATACAAAAATTTTCACCTTTCCTTTCCAGGTCACGTAGCACAAATTGAAAAAGTTCAGCCGAAGGTAATTTATATATATATAAATAAATATTTATTTTAAGTAAATTTAAAGTCAAATTTTGTATACCTTCCGCATGCAATAATTACTTCCACAAACTTTAATTTAATTATATTTTATACGGTTCAACGATTTCACATTTACTTAACTAATTGCTTATAGAAAATTCCTCAAGCGGCAATAGGCTTTATTTGTTGCCAGCAAAAACAGCAACAAGTAACCGACAAACAAGTTTACTTTTCGCGCTTAAACGAAAACAAACTAAGCGCCTATCAATGCTTCTGTAGCCATAACTCACCCACAACCATAGTAACTATTTACTGTAAGCGTTAGGCTATAGGCGTTGGTTGACAAACGATAGAATTATTTTCTTACAAATGTTTTTTGTCTTTGTCTACGTTTTAAAGTGTTTCACCTTTTCTTTTGTAAGCCAATCATTCAATATGCCAACCCACAGAAATCTAACAACATTCAGCTACAACAGCTCTATTCAATCTCCTTCACACATAGCAATTTGGCTTAAACAATCAACTGATCCAGTCACACTTCAACCCAGCCACTCACTTTTAGCAGTGACTGTTTTCAATCGCTTTCTTTGTTTATTTTCATTCACCGTTGTAATCATTATAATGTTTTATTAAACATTAAATGCCTCTGCTCAAGGCCGTAGCCAGGATTTCATTTTGGGGGGGATTAACTAAAAAAAAACATTTCAAATTCAAATTACATACATATCTGCCCCGTTTGCTATGCTATGTGCATGAATAATTAGGTTTCGCTTATCACCCATATTTAATTGTTATTGCAAAATCCAATTAATTTCACCAAATTTATCTGTCAAATAAAATTTTCGTCAACTGATTTTCAGTGCAACCAGCTACCCTGTCAAAGCTTCAGAGGGTAAAAAGTGTGAGTTTTTACACCACTGAAGTGTACATTTTTAGGAAACGAAAACGGGGTAGCAAGTGAAAAACTTATGTAGTTTTTTTACACTAAATTACCACTAGATCCACTAGCCTAATAAAACCACTAAAAAAGAAGACATATTCTGTTTGACGTTTTACCTTCATTTTGCAAACGAAAACGGAAAATTGAAGAGTGTAACAAAAATGCGCATTTTTTTGATGAAACGAAATCACCATTAATTTCAATGGTAAAATTTTAAATTAAGCTCTAACCCAATTAAGTTAATTATAAGTTTATGATTTTGTTAAACAATTTCTTAGACATGCCAAAAGCAAAACCGCAGTTATCTATATCTTCTGGAAACAGGCGCCAAATTAGGTTCAGAAGAAACGGGACAGTCGCTGAACATGCAAATGCAATCGGTTGCGTGGAATGCAGAGGAGACATGTGGCGATTCATACGAAATCAGCATTTAACTACAGACCGGATTTAACCCTAATCCTCTAAAGTGAGCCTCTCAGTCTCACTTTAAAGTTTAAAAGCGAATAATTCGTAAACCAAAAAAGCTTTTTGCTTGAAATTTTGGGTATTCCTCCATTTGTGTTCATAAATTATGAAATAATGTTGATCTTTGGGCTATTTATTTATTTTAACAATTTTTTTTGCAATCGTATAAAATTGTAACGAAAAACCGAAAGTGAGCCTCAAAGACTCACCTTAAGTATCTTTATCGTAATAAGCTTACATTTCTAGAATTCAACTAAATTTTGAATCCGTTGTTTACAAGGATTTTCCAGTGAGGTTTTTGCATTGTTAACTCACCATACTTCCCCCGGATTTTGGTGAATTCGTCGTATTTCACCATAGATCTTTAGATCATATGATGTCATAAAATTATGGAGAACGGTGAAGTGAGCAATATCAAAACCATTAAAATCTTATCATTTTCTGTTTACTGAGATTCTAAATTACGGAAAAGATGCGTTCAGATAGGGAAACGAACGATCGTCTGCTTTTATGCGTCAGTAATTTCACCACGAACGTTGCGTTTTAAAACTTTTAAATTTGATCGCGGAAAATATATATTAGAGGCGATCATATGAAATATTTATTCATATTCATTTGATTCTTAGTTTTTCTCATTGTGTGCACGAAAACAAATTTATAACAGATGTAATAATACCATTTATAATGAACATTCAACAACTACAAAAATGTGTGAAAATTGCAGTTCATTAATATCCCCTATTTTATGAAATTACCTTTTTTATCTTTATATACTAAAAAAATTGTCATAAACCGTTATAAGAATGTATAAAAATGCTTCTGCATTCATTACTGCATAAATAAAAGTAAAAAACAAATGCCAAAATAATGTGTTTCAAAATTTCCCCATAGGTGAGCCTCAGAGTCTCACTTTCGGTTTTACGTAACTTTTCAAAATTCGGTGATTAGGGTTAAACTATATGGAATATTCGTCCCTTTTCATGGGTCGTATGAGTGAAATTTGCGTTTTTTTGTAAGTCTCACGGTCAAATGTATGTCGCTCTGTCGCGAACTGGTTCACCACAAAACCAGAGTTTTCTTATACCTGGAAATGGCAACAGAACAAAGAATGTTTTGTTCACGGAAGTTTTTAATTAATGAACAAGATGTACCTTATTTTATGAACTAATTTGCCTACTAATGTACACAGAGCCAAATAATCCTCATAAAAATAAGAAGATTGTCCCTTTGAACAGCCCAAAAGAGGACAGAAGTCAGAGACGAAGATATTTCCATAGAGATTTCTTTTTAATTTTATTTAAAAGTATACCTTCTCACAATAAATAGAAAACTTCTTACTCAATTTTTCGAAGATATTTCCATAGAGATTTCTTTTTAATTTTATTTAAAAGTATACCTTCTCACAATAAATAGAAAACTTCTTACTCAATTTTTCAAAGATATTTCCATAGAGATTTCTTCTTATTTTTGGGAGGTAAATCTTTTTAATTTTATTTAAAAGTACACCTTCTCACAATAAATAGAAAACTTCTTACTCAATTTTTCGAAGATATTTCCATAGAGATTTCTTTTTAATTTTATTTAAAAGTATACCTTCTCACAATAAATAGAAAACTTCTTACTCAATTTTTCAAAGATATTTCCATAGAGATTTCTTCTTATTTTTGGGAGGTAAATCTATTTAATTTTATTTAAAAGTATACCTTCTTACAATAAATAAAAAACTTTCTACTCAGCTTTTCTTTACGCATTATTGTTGTCGACTGTGAACCACTAACTCAGTTTACATATGTATGTATATAAGACTAACTTTATAATAAATTTAATTAGATAACCTAATAAAAATAAGAAGAACACCCTCTTTATTAATTCGAGGAGGTATCCACATATATATTCGAAGATTTCTTCTTGATTTTATTAAAAAGACTATCCCATTAAAAGTAAGTAGGGATTCTTCTTAAAGAAAAATTATAGAGATATCTTCTTACTTTTGTTCTATTTTATTAGGTGGTTTTCGCTCTGTGTAGGTACCAAACGTTGTTTGAATTATTATAACTTTGAGTTTTTTGTTGTTAATAAATGTATTGTTTATAACGTTGTTTAATTTTAAAGTGTTTGCATTTCATCTAAAGGATGGTGGTATATTACATTCCTTGCAGAAAACAAGCACAAAATATGAATGTGTAACCCATTTTTACACTCTACTCAAAGCTAAACATCAGTATATTTAATTTTTGCGACGCAACGAAGTAAGCCGGGTACTTGCTAGTACATACATAGATACAAATAATAATTGAGACTAACTTTTTACATGATTTCTATGCTTCTAAAAAATACAATAAAGCATATTTATATTATAAAAAAAATTTAATCGCATTAATTTCGGGGGGGATTGATCCCTGCCATCCCCCCCCCCCTAGATACGGCCTTGCCTCTGCTGGTTGTTTAGTCTTATCTTTATATATATTACGCTAAGCGTTTTTTTGTAGGCACCATAACTTCTACACCGTTATACCGATTTTCGAAAATGGGGTGTCAAATGAAAGGGCTTGACCTGTAGATGTGCAGGAAGGTTTAATATTTCTGAAAAGGGTTGCCACCTGTTTAAAAATTTATTTCTCCTGTATAGTTTGATTGATTTTTAAATTTCAGGTACCATATTAAACAGCTTGAGCTGAAAATGAGTAATTTATTATAATTTTTACAAAGGGGTTGCCACCTGTTCAAAAATTCAGTTTTACGCTATAGTTTTTTTGATTTTTAAATTTGAGGTGTCATATGAAAGCGCTTTATGTGAAAATAAGTAATTTATTATAATTTTTGCAAAAAGGGTTGCCACCTGTTAAAAAATTCAGTTTTACGCTATAATTTGTTTGGTTTTTAAATTTGAGGTGTCATATGAAAGGGGTTTGCTTGAAAATAAGTAATTTATTATAAGGTTTACAAAAAGGTTGCCACCTGTTCAAAAATTCTGTTTTACGCTATAGTTTGTTTGATTTTTAAATTTGAGGTGTCATATGAAAGGGGTTTGCTTGAAAATAAGTATTTATTATAAATTTTACAAAAAGGTTGCCAACTGTTCCAAATTTAATTTTTTCGCTATAGTTTGTTTGATTTTTAAATTTGGGGTGTCATATGAATGGGAAGAAAAAGAGGAGTAGAAAGGAAACTAGGAAGAGAAAGAGCCTTCGCTATGGGGCTCCTCGAACAAAATATTTGTATAAGAAATCTAGGTCCATAAAAAATAACCAGTGAAAATGTATGTACCTATATGCTTCATTTTATACTTTATTATTGAGAATCTATGGACTTAAACCAATGTATATTCCGTAATTTTTAAGGGAAGTCAAATTTAAAATGGCAATACAAAAAAATTGTTAAATGTGGCAATAAGTGGTCTTCCACCCTCAAATTGTCGCACAGTGTAATTCAAAGCAACAGCATCGCGTGGCAGGGTTTACTAGTTATTTCTATTTTAGTTTGTAAGTACCTAATTATTCATTGGTAATAGGATCTGCAATTAAGTGAGCTCTTTGAAATATTGTTTGAAGTTTTAAAGCACACCTTTAATGGGAAAAGGTTTAGTTTAATACATTCCACCATAAAGTATATGTAGCATCACGAATTCCACACTTAAACTCCTTTAAATATGACAATTTTAAATTTATCTGCAAGCACTACCATAAATCCTTGAAAGCATAACGATCAACTGACTAACTAACATTTCTAGCATCGCAATATTCAATTATCGTACTTAGTAAACCAAAGTAGACATACGAAAAAGCTGCTTAATCCTACTGTTTGATGCTTTAATTGATTTGCATTCACAGTCATAAAACCAACATTTCACTCAAATGATAGCTGTGTATATATGATTGTACATATGTATGTATGTATGTATCTATATTCGGCTTACAAACTCAATTACTTGTTATTTTATTTATACTTACTAAGCCCATTCAAGCTTGAACTGAATAGTGATTGAACGAGTTAAAGCTTTCTGTTTCTGTCGCTTTTTGTTTTGAATTACTTCGGCCATTCACTCGTTTGCATATATTTTCGCAGCTAAAGACTTTATAGTTTAATATTTTTAGTTTCTTTATTCAATGTTTATGTACTTAGTTTGAGCTGAATTACTTGTTTTATTTAATGAAACTTTTATTATTTGTAAACCTGTGATATAAAATAAACACATTTCTGATTACAGCAAAACTTATTTATTATTGCATACATAAAATTTTTATACTCAGCTGTACTAGTACACAGAGTATTATAGTTTTAATCACATAACGGTGAATTGTAACAGAATGAAGTAATCGAGATAGATATAGACTTATATATATCAAAATTATCAGGGTGAAAAGAGAAATCGATTGAGCCATGTCCGTCCGTCCGTCCGTCCGTCCGTCCGTCCGTCTGTCCGTCCGTCCGTCTGTAAACACTCTAACTCGCTCAAAAATTGAGATATTTTGATGAAATTTGAAATTAAAGTTGGTATCGAGACTGGGACGGTTGGTATTGAAAATGGGCGAAATCGGACCATGACCACGCCCACTTTTCCTATATAGAAAAAATCGGAAATTTGGTATCTCAGTCACTATTATAGCTGGAGCGATGAAATTTTACCCACGTGTTGAGCTCAGGCCCCTAAGAAGAAATTTGATGGAATTTTGGAAAATGGGCGGTGCCACGCCCACTTATTAAGGGTCAAACATGGAAAGTTTTATATGTCATAACTCAGAAACCATTGAAGATATATCGATGAAATTTGGTACGCGTGATTTACTTACTTAGGCAAACGTTTGGACGGAAAATAATTAAAATCGGTTGACGGCCACGCCCACTTTTATATATGGGTCTTATAAAGTGACCTAATAAAAACATTTTAAGCCTAATTAGTCAAATATAAAGATCTATCTTATGTGAATTTAAATGAGCTATTGGCCATTTTTTTTTTTTTATAAAGATCTATCATTCAAATTTTGTAGCATGAGTCCAACTATGGACATAAAACAGAAAACACAAAAATTTTGGAAAATGGGCGGTGCCACGCCCACTTATTAAGGGGCAAACATTGAAAGTTTTATGAGTCATAACTCAGAAACCATTGAAGATATATCAATGAAATTCCGTACACGTGATATACTTACTTAGGCAAATGCTTGGACGAAAAATTTCCAAAATCGGTTGACAGCCACACCCACTTTTATTTATGTGTATTATAAAGTGGCCTAATAAAAACATTTTAAGCGATATCTCTGTAAAATATAAAGGTATGTCATTGTAATTTTATAGCAGAAGTCCAACTCCGGACATAAAACGAAAATAACAAAAATTTTGGAAAATGGGCGTGGCACCGCCTCTTTTTAGAAACAGGAATATACGAGATTTCTGAGCACATAACTCGACAAATAATTTATATATAATGACGAAACTTGGAGTGTACACTTTTATTACTTGTGGTAATACATGTTCAAAATATTAGCGAAATCGGTTTGACGACCACGCCCACTTTTATACATGGTAACAATAAAGTGGCCTAATAAAAACATATTCAGCGATATCTTTGTCAAATATAAAGATAATTCATAGAAATTTTGTGGCATGAGTTCCACAATAGACCGGAAACAAAAAATATAAAAATTTTGGAAGATGGGCGTTGCACCGCCTCTTTTTAGACAAAGGAATATACGAGATTTCTTAGCCCAAAACTCGACAAATAATCGAGATATTATGACGAAACTTGGTTTATACACTTTTATAACTTTTGTTAATAGACACGCAAAAATTTATTGAAATCGGTTTATGACCACGCCTACTTTTTAACAAAGATATTTCTGGAACACCCTTTGGGAATTTGTAACGTGACATCTTTGTAACTAGAAGTCATAAAGGAATGAAATTTTGCACAAAGAATAATATTCATATGCTTAGTTGGATGACTGATAAAAATGTTGAAAATGGGCGTGGCTACGCCCACTTTATGCGGCACTCGCTTTATATAAAATACGCCGTGTTTCCATCAAACGCAAAGAAGCAATGAAAGCAGACAGCTGAGTATCTAATGTTCGATTCCACTCGAACTTAGGCTTCCTTACTTGTTGTATGTATGTTTAGTTGTAATTAAAAATAAAAAATTTAATCGGAAAAATATATAAAAAGTTTAAGCTTTATTATTTTTTGTTCGTTTGTTTGTTATAATTGTTAAGTATTTAATCCATCCTCGAACATTGACCTATGTAAATAGTATTACTAAAACCCTTTCTCAAACCGACTATGAGCAAATCTATGTGTGTTCGTCTGTACTTTTTTTGTACGTAAATATGTCATATCTCTTTTCATAACTACATACATAAATAGCTACGTATTTGCGCATATTTTTATTACCGCACAGTCTTCTTGGCCAAATTCCAGCTTGTTGTAAATGCTTTGATGCAGTAGTGTAGCTAGAAGGAAACGTCAGCCGGTTACCGTAAGCTTGACTTAATAATTCCACTAGAAAAAAATAGACATACAGTACCTAAAACTCCGTTTTAAAATCGGAGAAAACAGCATTTAAAAGCGTTTTTGAAACATCCACTTTGTTTTGGCGCTTTGGATGAAATGGCGGTAGTCTAGAAAAAGCGAACAATTATAACGAGTAAGATATCGTACATGTGCTTGTTGAGTAGTCGAATGAGTACCTATACTACAGTGGCGAATATATTTTAAGAAAACAGCTGAATTAGCTTGATGAGTATTGCAATGGCTGGTATTTTTGTACCATAATTACGCCATTTTGGCAGATAGTTTCTCGATCATGCTGAAGACATCATAACTTTCACGAATATCGAAAATCATGGCCTGATTTTAATTACTTAGTATAGTCTCTTATGGCGTTTTCTTTTCTACGAAAAAATGTTGCCCTCCTATATCCCAATTATCGAATTACGTATCTTGACTTTCTATAAAATGGCTGAATTTGTAGATAAGGGTGCCCTCTTACTTAGTTAGAAGTCAATATTTGGTGAAAGGACCAGACAAACTTACAAAATGGCTAAGAAAATCAAACAGGGCAACATTATTTCGAGAAAAGAAAACGCCATTAGACTTCATGCGGTTTGCATGAAGAAACGGTAGAGCGTATTCTCTGCTGCTGTCCTGCTTATTCCAGGCTAAGAATTTGGCTACTAATGCAAGTCGTATTCGGTGCTCTCGAATTATGTAGTATGCAAAATAGGGGTAAACAAACTGCTAGTATTTTCCTAATGGATGGGATTGCCCCTCAGTCTGAGTCAAGCATTTTATTGTAGAGTTTTTCATGTTCGAGAACTTTTATGTTAACACTACTGACTCACTCAGTCTATGTGAGGCCCTTAACGGCCAGCCAGTCAAACCTAACCTAACGCTTGTGAGCTTTTTATATAAGGAGTTTCGCACCAAATTTATAATACCATTTCATATGCCTAAAAGTTACAAAAATCTAACTACACCACTGCACTTTTCACATTTTTGTCGCCCCGTCTTTGGGCGTTTTTCAGGACGCGCATTCGCTAACACACATATCCAGCCTTTGATGCAAACACACATATGTAACTACATAATAATATGCACATAAATATATGTAGTTCGACAAGTGCAACGTACGAAAGATTCCATATATGCTTTTCTTCTCGACCATGGAAGTAAAAAAAAAACTACACACAATAACAACAAAAACATCAACAATACAAGAAATATGCCTTTGATTTATTGGCATATGTAACAGAATACCGTTTCGAAAATATTTACAATATTCACCACAATGGCTGACCGACCAACCGACTAGACCCGCTAACCGTCATCTCGCCAAAGGTAAAGGTTTGGGTTTGCCAACTACTTAAAATTGTGCTCATGCTTCAAACGTTGTTCGAAGACACATACATACACTCAGGGAAAAAAATTATAAAAATATATGAAAATATGGACAAAAACGTATTTAAAAGTGATGTAAATACCAACATTTTTATTTTAAAAATGTTCATTGTAAAATTTTTAAATCAAGAAAAAATATTTTAAATTTAAAAATGTTTATTTTTATTTTAAGCACTATGAGAAAAAAACGCTGCGGTATTCTCTATTTCATTTTCTCTTCCGGATTCGAAATTGTATCCAACGGCATTCTCTTCATCTTCTCTCAATCTGAGTTCCAACTACAAAAATAAAGCCCCCGCTTGTTCTCCTCTTCTTTTATATTTCGCCTTAGCTGTTTGCTATCTTTATTTGTTATTCTCCTTATTCTCCTTTTTCTTCTTTATTTTATATTCTCCTCCGGATTCGAACCATGACATCAACCTGAAATTCAATCCAACGCCATCACATAGTGGAACATAAAACATTATATTGAATTGTAGTAACCTATTTATACTTCCCTTTTCATAAAAAAGAATCCATGAATTATATGAATCATTGTAAAAACAAAATTAAAAAAAAATCGATTCTCATTATTGTTTTTGTTGGATTTCTCACAAAAAATATTTTCTCACGGAAAAATTTTGAACAAAGAGCGAGTTTTTGAATTAACATTCATATATTCATTTTTAATTTAAGTATGTTTCTTTTTAAATCCAAAATGCATTTTTACTTCAAAAATTTCATTCTTAATTCAAAAATTTCATTTTTAATTTAAAAATTTTCATTGTTAAAATAAAAATGGTTTGGTTTAAAACGTGCATTATGAAAACAAAATTTTAATTTTTGATTTTAAAATGCTGTTTTTCCCTGAGTGTACATTAGACTGACCACAAATGCAAAAGTGCTGATTTTTTTTGCTCCCCGTGCATTTTCTGATAGCTTGACAATAGAAAATAAGATCTGCATAAAAATCTGACCATCGGTAGTGGGAAATAGCCACGCGCATTTGAACTAAAGTTCAAAAATTGACCTAAAAATTATGCATTGCTTTAGAGACCAATATCTCCTTAAACAATGATTTTTGGAGAAATAATGTAATAATCATTTTTATACTAAATGAAACTGGGAACATATTCCCCATATGATATTTATACCTACCGTTATCCTTTCAGGACATTTTGAGTCCTTAAAGTGAAATTTAAATTCTTTTGTTTGTTAAAAACGCAAAAATAAATATTTAAAAAATAGAGAATTATATAAACTATACATGATTTAATAGGTTATTTAAAGTAGTTTTAGACATCATAAATTTTTTTTGATTTACATGCACTATTATAGTCAAGAAAATGATTTAAAATAAGCAAGTCGAATTTTTTCAAACTTTTTTTTTTACTAAACTGAAAATATCGTAGTATGCTTTGCAATAAAAAAAAAAAAACTGTGGTATAGTTTCATATTTCAGCTCATTCAATAGTTTGTTGAACTTTCTTTAAAGTGAACTTGCAGCGGTAGTGCTCATAAGTGTGTTATATTCAGTTCAAAAAAGTTTTTTTTAAATTTTTTTAAAACTATTATTGTAATAGCATTAATATCCAGATGCATTCCCTTAATTGGTAATTACACTGGATCACAAAATGAAATTTTTTGTCTGTACTTTGGACGTGACCATCCTATCTTATGTAAAATCGGTCGCTGATTCCGAAAATCGGGCTCATTTTTAATTCTATGGGAAGGTTTTTGAGATATCGGCAATTTACCGTTATTTGGCCACTGGCTCCACTTAATCCTGTATACCTTTTTAACGCAGTGAGCTATCTTCCTTGGAGTGACACTCAACGAAAGAAAATTAAATTTCCTTTTCATCGCTGCTATAACATTTTTCTGTAACTCTTATAGTTTCTGAAATATTGACGATTCAATTTGAATTTTTTCGATTTTTTACGATTTTTTGAAGAAAAAATTGAATTTGTCAGGCAATATCTTTTAAACCAATGTCTTCACCTTCGGTTTTACTCCTTTACATGAAGCTCCATTCTATTGGGAAAAATATAAGTCGCAATGCCTCTGCACGGGTATATTCTATGCATGTTATACCCGTAAATGGGCTTTTATCTACTGCGCTGCCAATGTGCTGCTACTGCAGATGTGTAGGTATTGGTATAACATGCATAGAATATACCCGTGCAGAGGCATTGCGCGACTTGGATGTATTTACTTGATCGCCTATAACTTTTCTATTTTACCATGGATTTTCTTCGTTGATAGCTTATCTTTTTCCCAATAGAATGGAGCTTCACGTAAAGGAGTAAAACCGAAGGTGAAGACATTGGTTTAAAAGATATTGCCTGACAAAGTCAATTTTTTCTTCAAAAAATCGTAAAAAATCGAAAAAATTCAAATTGAATCGTCAATATTTCAGAAACTATAAGAGTTACAGAAAAATGTTGTAGCAGCGATGAAAAGGAAATTTAATTTTCTTTCGTCGAGTGTCACTCCAAGGAAGATAGCTCACTGCGGTAAAGAGGTATACAGGATTAAGTGGAGCCATTGGCCAAATAACGGTAAATTGCCGATATCTCAAAAACCTTCCCATAGAATTAAAAATGAGCCCGATTTTCGGAATCAGCGACCGATTTTACATATAAATAGGATGGTCGCGTTCAGAGTATTTTTTGGCTGTAGAGCAGTGTTATTTAATAACATCTTACGAGCTAAGTGCTATGTAAGGCTTTTCTATTGTATAATGTAAGAGTATCTTTTTTAAACACAGGCTTGAAAAAAAACTTTGAATGGAAATATGCTTCCAAGCAGAAGAAATGTGTTAAGCTATTTATTTTATTTGATTCGTGATGAACATTAAACGGCAAAGGAAAGCATTCCTATTTTGTCCAATAGATTGATTGAGGTCTATACGAAATTCGGAATTCCGACCAAAAGAAAAGATGGAATAGAGAAAATGATTAAAAGGCGTTTAAATCAATACATCAAAATTATTAAATTGAAATGTGGTAAGGCAAAAAACTTTTTACTGACTCTGTGGACGTATTATTTGACATATCTCATGCAAATGCCATTAAAACATTGCAAAAGAATAAAAATACGAAAGCCATAAACTTTTTAAACGAACATCGCGTATCAATAAAAGCTGTGCGCTCAAAATTGGCTTTAGAAATTGAAGTACAGTATTTTTATTCTTTTGCAATGTTTTAATGGCATTTGCATGAGATATGTCAAATAATACGTCCAGAGAGTCAGTAAAATGTTTTTTTGCTTTACCACATTTCAATTTAATAATTTTGTTGTATTGATTTAAACGCCTTTTAATCATTTTCTCTATTCCATCTTTTCTTTTGATCGGAATTCCGAATTTCGTATAGACCTCAATCAATCTATTGGACAAAATAGGAATGCTTTCCTTTGCCGTTTAATGTTCATCACGAATCAAATAAAATAAATAGCTTAACACATTTCTTCTGCTTGGAAGCATATTTCCATTCAAAGTTTTTTTTCAAGCCTGTGTTTAAAAAAGATACTCTTACATTATACAATAGAAAAGCCTTACATAGCACTTAGCTCGTAAGATGTTATTAAATAATTACCAATTAAGGGAATGCATCTGGATCTTAATGCCATTACAATAATAGTTTTAAAAAAATTAAAAAAAAAACTTTTTTGAACTGAATATAACACACTTATGAGCACTACCGCTACAAGTTCACTTTAAAGAAAGTTCAACAAACTATTGACTGAGCTGAAATATGAAACTATACCACATTTTTTTTTTATTGCAAAGCCTACTACGATATTTTCAGTTTAGTAAAAAAAAAGTTTGAAAAAATGCGCCTTGCTTATTTTAAATCATTTTCTTGACTATAATAGTGCATGTAAATCAAAAAAAATTTATGATGTGTAAAACTACTTTAATTAACCTATTAAATGATGTACAGTTTATATAATTATCTATTTTTTAAATATTTATTTTTGCGTTTTTAACAAACAAAAAAATATAAATTTCACTTTAAGGACTCAATATGTCCTGAAAGGATAACGGTAGGTATAAATATCATATGGAGAATATGTTCCCAGTTTCATTTAGTATAAAAATGATTATTACATTATTTCTCCAGAAATCATTGTTTAAGGAGATATTGGTCTCTAAAGCAATGCATAATTTTTAGGTCAATTTTTGAACTTTAGTTCAAATGCGCGTGGCTATTTCCCACTACCGATGGTCAGATTTTTATGCAGATCTTATTTTCTATTGTCAAGCTATCAGAAAATGCGCGGGGAGCGAAAAAATTCAATACTTTTGCAAATCCCATATGTTTTGTAGTCAGTCTAGTGTACATACATGTGTGTCTAAATGTAAGTGGAGGCGTGTGAGTGTAGCCCTGTATAGCTGGTCATGTGTTCAAGTGCTAAAAGTCGGTAGATTGAGCATCTTTCGAAAACCCCCGTCGATGCCTTTCTTTGTACTCACGCCACCTCATCTCTTTTGTATGCTTCAGCGCTTATAACTTTCATCGCTTTATTGAATTTTTGTTTTCGTTTTTTATATTTTCTCTATTTTGCAACCTTTCTTCATATGTTTTTTTTTTCAGTTTTTCTGTGATTTCGCTGTTTCTTCTATGCAGTGGCCATTCATAACCGAACGATTCGAAATTTACTAGGCATCTAGGCATTTTTTTTGTGTTTTTTTTTTATTTTATTTCTCTTAAGCCTTTATGTTTTTTGGTGCTGCTACTTATTTCCTCCATGCCTTCCATACCTGCGACCTTTGCAAGTTGTTTTCCTGCTGGTTTTTCTGACTTTTTTTCTAATTTTTTGCAAACTTTTTTTTGCAGTTAACCCCCTTTTTTATTGTGCGCGTTTTTTGTAAGATATTTTCCACTCTCAACTCACAAAACTTTTTAATGTATTTAGCTTATTTTTCTTAAGTTTTCTTGTTCACTTTTTACCTTAGCAACGTAAGTGTCTTGTCTTTTTATTTGTTTTGTTTTTTTGGCATCTCTTATTTGTTAGGGCTTGGTGTGTGTTGGCATTGTGCCGTCTCATTTTCCCTTAGTTGGCTTGTCAGGTGAGGCATATTTTTGCTGTTTTTTCATCTTCTTGTTTCTGAAGTTTGCTTTTCGACAGCTTAGTTATCCCTGTTGTCGTGTAAATCATCATAAAAAAGCGCCAACCAGCAAAAGAAAAGCAAATCTGTTTTCATCATCTAATAGAATTATGGGCCATTTGATTTAAAGTTTTGCTCAGCGAAGAGAAACGGAAAATAATTCTTACTTATTTTTACATAAATACACGTGTATATTCATACATTTTGTACATACGTAAGTACATCTTAACTTTGTGCAAAATCTTCGTCTTATGTTCGACTTATTCCAGTTCATAAATCAATATGTTTTATTTGGGTCGTAATGGTCGTAAATTCATACATGCACAGTAATCTGGGTACAAATCTATGCCCACTTGTTTTTGCAGTACCAGAATAATCTAGAGATTTAGATGTTTATACGGGTTTTATTCAAGTCTCTGCCATTTTCCATTATGCATCTGCTCTAACATATACCAAGTCAAGTATTTCTCACCCCTCTGTTGGTAAGGCGCTTAATGTTTTCCAGTTGTTTTTGATTTTTTAGAAAATACACCATTTCCAGATGGATTTTAGAAAGCGTCAACTGGATTTTAGAAAGGGGAAATTGGATTTTAGAATTGTCAATTGGATTTTAGAAAGGGGAAATTGGATTTTGGAAATGTCAATTGGATTTTAGAAAGGGGATAGTGGATTTTAGAAATGTCAATTGGATTTTAGAAAGGGAAAATTGGATTTTAGAAATGCCAATTGGATTTTAGAAAAGGGAAATTGGACTTTAGAAACCGTAAATTGGATTTTCGAAAATATATATAATTACGTATATGTACATTATAATTTCATACACAATAAAGAATTTCTATTGGAAAAATTCTGTGTAAAATTTATTTTACACGCACATTCTGAAATCCAATTCACGCTTTCGAAAATCCAACTGACATTTCTAAAATCCAATTTCCCCTTTCTAAAATCCAATTGACATTTCTAAAATCCAATTTCCCTTTTCTAAAATCCAATTGACCTTTCTAAAATCCAATTTCCCCTTTCCGAAATCCAATTGACATTTCTAAAATCCAATTATCTCTTTCTAAAATCCAATTGTCGTTTCTAAAATCCAGTTTACGCTTTCTAAAATCCATCTGGAAATGGTGTAGAAAAAAACTTTTTAAGCATGCATGTAACTACAACTGTTTGACCTTAGATCCCTCTAAGACTCATCAGGTTACTTTTGCTTCTGCCAAGACTCGAACTTTCGCACAAATGTTCTCTTTACACTTTCTTTGCCTCTTTCGAACTCTTCCCAATGGTATAAAGCGTCCTCGCAAAAGGTTTTTAATTCCTCCTATGGGTCTACTATGTCCTCCAGCTCAATATAATACCTGCCCCAGGCCTATCTGATACACAAGAATTGAGTAATGCATTTGGCCTTAGGGTTCGTATGTATCTGCCCTCGAACAGATATTGCCCGAGTGTCCTCTGTCTCTTTCTAGATATGGCAGTGCATTCGAGGAGAATGTGCTCAGCGGTATCATCTTTCATATCACAGAATCCGCACAAATTGCTTGAATAAATGCCAAGTCTGTGCATATGGCTTTTGATCCTGGTACTCCACTGTGTCCAGTAACCCAGGCCAGGGATAATGTGTTCCTGGCACCAAGTAAGATTTTCTATACACTCTCTGACGAGCGAGAAGCTAATCTCATAGAATGCTAGTGCCCTGAGTGCCACTTAGCTAACGCTCAATATGGTGATATTCTCACCAATGTATCCTCTCCTCAAATTTAACTTTGCACACTGACTAATGGCGAATACTTCCGCCTGAAAAGTACTCAGAAAATGAACCAAAAGTAAGGATATACTTGCTTTCGGACCACAGCTGCTGGCACCTCTACCTTCTGGTGTTTTCGAGCCGCCATTGTACCATACTATCGGTAGTACCATACTATCGGTTAGTTCCTTATGATTTCTTCCAGTATGGGGTCCTCCAAGTAGATTTGTCCCCGAGCTCGATTCTTAAGCTTATCTCAAATTGTGTGTACTTAGTCATGTATTTTCGAGGAAGCACAGAGCTTGGGAGTCTTTCTCCCAGCCCTTCATGCCTTGAGATTATAGGACCTTTCCTCGTTCACTTACTTCCCTTGTTTTGCCAATAGACATACGTAGAAACGATCAATAGCTATTCGTTGTGTAAACACAGTAATTGTTGAGTGTTTATCAAATTATCAAGATATGTCCTGACTATTTCAGAGAACTAACTCACAGCTATCCTATTAAAGCTCAGATAGTACAAGTACAAGCGTGGCGTTAGCCACCAACCGAGCATTCCCAAGTGCCACCAAACGGTTTGATGCTCCTCTCAATGATTTTTTGCATTCGTCTTGAGTCTACAGACTTTAAACTACAAATAGGAAACATTTAAAAATTTGTGTTAATGGAAATCACATACATACGTATATATGTATTATCTCCTTTTGCGGCACTTTTTGCCAACAAACTTCAAACACACACAAGAACAAGCAATTACAAGAAAGTGACGGTTTATTTTTAACGTTCGCACCAAAAATTTTCCATAAACACCATAAAATTGCGTCATTACAACAACAACAACAATAACAAAATTTCCACATTTTACATTTACATTAAGCGCTGCTCTTACACTTGATGGCAACTCTATATTTTTGTATGCATATACACACATACATACCTACATATGTACATATTTACTCATGTAGCGCTCACCGCATAACAGCAATTAAATAACAACAGCAACAGGTGTGTAATATTCCCGTGCACGCAAGCCGTACGAGAAAACGAAAATTGTTGTGCTTTTCTACCACATGCTCTCTCCTTTCTTCTGCCCGCAACGCGAGAAAGAACACAATTCTTCATTTATAATTTTTTATTTTTTTTTTTTTTTTGAATTTTGTCTTACTTCACCGGCAATAAAAATAAAAATAGTTTTAACCAAAATGTAGCGGGGTCTTTATGTTTTCTCACGCTTTTTGATTCGTTGTTGTTGTTGTTGTGTTGCGCAAATGTGTTGCAGCATTGTTCTGGCTGGGTAAGACCGACAGGCTGGCTGACAAGTGCCTTTTATGTCCTTTTGGTAGTGTTTCTTTGCTTTTAAATGCGGAAACTGTAATAGTTGTTGTTGTTTTTGTTGTTGTTGTTGTAAGTTGTTTGCTTGTTGAGAGGCTTTCACCCTCGTGTGCTCATTTTCTTTCTTTACTACACACCACTTCTTTCAGCGAAGTAGCATTCATAAATGTAAATGTAAGCAGGAAATAAAGCGCACATTTACATGACTGCGCTTTTAGTGTAGCCTACATTTGGGCGCATTGCACTTCTTCTTCGCGATGTTTTTCTGCATATTTGCAAATGCACAAATTCAAATAAGCTTGCTTTTGCGTAATGTTGGTAGGTACTATGTATTTTCTTTTTCTTTAAATATTCAGTGAACAGCATTAAAATATTTAACAAACCACTAAAAGAAGCGATTATGAGTCTTGTTTTTTTTTTTTGTGTTGTTAGGTTTTCATTGCTTTAGGTAGTTGGAGCATGAAGCTGCTTTTGACAGACAAAGTATTAACTGTCTGTAATAATGAGATAATTAAGGTTTTATTTTACATGTGCGCATTAAAAAAAAATAAAAAAAAATTTGCTAGTGGTGGCAGCATTCGCATGGAAAATAATACTGTTACTGAAGACATTGCAGAGTTAGCAGTGTAGGACCAGCATTGCAGTTACGTATGTGTATATCATTTGCGACTTAGAATCTGACGTTAGCGATAATGGACACTTGTAACCCTTTTTCCTTAAGCATGACCGTCGAAAAATGTGTAAATATATTTGTGAAGCAAAACATAAAATTTGTTGCCTATTTCAAGGCGTCATATCTGTTTTTTTTTTTTTGATATTTTATTTCCTGTGAACATTTTCGTTGTTTATATACAAATTTATTTAATCTGCGCATTCTCTTAGTGAAATTTTCGGTGAACAATTTTCTAGAAAATTTTAACGCTTTTAACCTCTCAAATACTATTTGCCCTTTTCAGAAAAGGAGTCAAAAGAACACCTTCAAAAGGCAGAAAGTTGTTAACGATTTTCTATAGAATTGTTGCTCGTATAATTTTACTGTTATGACTAGAGCTCGGATAATAGGTTAAAATCAGACGCCTAAAATTATGCTGAGTAATGTTTGTGAGCACATCCAATGGCAAGTTTGAGGGTGGAGGTCATTCGGGTCTAAGCCCCCCGTAAATGCAATGGCATTTTTTGCTTACTAGGATAACAGAAAAATAAATTATTAAGGTTTTTTATGGGTTGCACGTGAAAAATTGCAAAGAAAGCTACAATAAATAAATGCAATAATAAAGAATAACAATAAATAAAATATAATAAATAAATAATAAATAAATATATAATTATAAAGAATAAAGAAAAAAATTAAAAATTTATAGGACTCGCTTAACTTTGAGACAAAATCTTCGCACGTGAAGGAAAAACAATTACAGTTTCAAACCAAATATATTTTGAATGAAAATGAGGCAAGTGCATATTAGCAAATGGATTATATAATACAGCTTTTTAATTTGTAGTGGTCTAACTTTAAACATTTGCAGATGTTAGGTAAAAAACCTTGATTTGAACTTTCATTTCCAATTGGAGACTCGGCATAATTCCATATCTGTAAAAATGCAAATTTCTCTCGCGGTAAAAACGGTTTTGCATTTTTTTTATGAGTTATTGGAACATTAACTATGCCATAATTTACTTAATTTTCCAAAATTTTATTTTCATAGCAGCTAGTTTTGTTTTGCTTTCAAAATGACGATGTACAAAAATATAAAATGCAAAATTGAAATAAATTTTGTTTTTTTTTTTTCTTCATACCTTTACTTTTTTCAGTAAAAATGTCAAAGAAACTAAATCCCTCTTTGGCTTTATTTCATCACACACCACTGTATGTTTATTCAAACTCCAAATTTGTGTAACATGATTAAGAACTTTTCTAATAAAATCTTCACCCACCATACCAATATGCTACCCCTTTATATTTAAATTGTAATACCGCCACTGAAAACAAACAAAATTTACAAAATGTAGCACTTTTTAGGCGCTTGATTTCACCTATTTTTCCGAGCTCTAATTATGACTTGAACATTGTATTTAGATCCGATTTGATTTTTAATCCTTAATCTGTAGGTTTTGCAACGTATGTAGGTCTTTCATTCAGCCCTTGAAGTGTTATGCGTCGTTATGCTTTCCACATATACCTATTATCCAATATCTAATTAAAGTTTTGCTGAAATAAACCACCACATCTACATAGATAGTGCCACCAATATTGCCACCGTTAGTACATACATAATATTTATGAATTACGCAGGCCGTAAAATGGGCTGTGTGCAAGCGAGTTGACGAGTTCACTTAATTATTCATGAAAATCTATATATTTATGTGTATGAGTGTAGATATTGCCGGTACGTGCCATTTGTATTATTCATAAGAATACGTGACAAAAAAACTTTATGTATATAATGTGTGCAAAAAAGTAACGGAAATATACATAAACCATATACATAAATAAATAAGTGCAACCTAAAATTATAAGTTCGCTGCGCTATAATTTTTTCGATTAGCTTCTGGGTGATTACCTAGCATTTACATAAGTATGTATGTAGTAGATAAGTGGTTTGCAAATGAATAAATAAAAAGAAAAATATTTGTCTGTTAATAATTTATAACAAAATATACGATGTAAATTTGATCCATTCGCCATTCATTAACCATGTTTGGTAAGCTTATTTCAAAGAAAAAAAACTGGCTTTAATCTCCAGTTGTAGCGCACACTTACACACAAAAAAAAAAATTTCTCTCGATCAAAGACATAATTTTCCTTATTTTGAACACGCGTCCCAATACAAAATTTTCTTTGTTTTGTGTAAATTTTCTCAAAAATGTGGAAAAAACATAAAAAAACTTTCAAACAAATTCGTTGCCATGGGGATTTGTATGGGAATTTAATTTCTCAAAATTAAAGAAATCAAGTCTTCAAAACAAGGAAAGTTGGGAATGGAATGGCGCTTAAAGAATTTTTCATTATTTTAATGTATGAATTTTTTCAAAACAAGTATATGAAACCATGGTAACGCATGTAACAACAATATTTTATGAACCTTTTAACATGTTTTAAGGAAAATTTACTCAAAACAAAGAAAGTAGTGTTCAAAATAGGTAAACAATTTCTTTGACCCCTCCATATATTTTTTTCTCTCAGTGTACTTAACATACTTGTACATATGCCTGTATAAAAGTCGATTTATGTAGGTACAATGGCGTAAGATAGTTAGTTATGTCACAGAAGAGAAGTGTGTTAAAAAATTGGTGACTAAAATGCTGCAACTCATCAAGTACCACTCATTAGTCATGCCATAAAGAAAGAGAGAAAAGTTTGTGGAAAAAAACAACAACTCAATTTATCAAAAGAAATCGAATAAAACATTTTCTGAGAACAAAAACAAAGTCGACCCTCTTGACAAATGTTGCAGCCCAAAACTCATGCATAATAATATAAACTAGTATCGCCGGTGCTCGAATTTTCAACTTTGTATTGGTACAAAAATTATTCCCTTTCGCGGAGATAAGCAACACTTTCCAAATTCCAGTTTTACCGCAACACTGATTTGCCCTTTTGATCACGGTCCGACGCGAAATCATGGTCAAAATCACGGCAGATCTAGGAAGGTAGGCCCGGTGGCGAATTCAGAAATTTCCCATGTATTTTGTTATTGTAAATGGTAGAGTATAATGTCAAAATGATATTTCGCCGTGGTTAAAATCTGAATTTGCTTGGGGCACGTCCATTCCTATTGGCCATGATGTGAATTCGCTTTGATTTTGACATTACACCCTAGCATTGTAAATAAAAAAAGAAGTTTTTCAATTCGCCGCCGAGCCTACCTGTTAGATATGCCTTGGTCAAAATTCAAATTACTCAGTGTGCTCTCCCGCCCTCTCTCTCCTCATTTTATGCTTTAATGGAAAAGCAATAGGACAGTGTTGCCGCTCAAAAATTTCAAAAGGTGGCCCAAAAAATTAAAAAAGGTGGCCCCAATTTTTTTTTAGCTAAAACACATTTTATTTTTGTGGTTTATTTAATGCTTAAAGAAATAGAATTTAAAATATTCTCTACACTAACGCAGCGTTAATATGATTGTTCGTTGAGCAGACGGAATAACCCGAGAAGGGCAAGGAATTAAAAAAAACTGTTATAGCGTCAACGAACGCCGTAGGAAAGTATACGAACCGTAGGAATTTTACCAAAAAAGAGCGAATATGATTGCAAAGAATGTAAATTGTGGTAAAATTCCTACGTTTCTTGCACTTTCCTACGGATCAACGAACGATATATATGTTTATGTGTGTCTGGGCTGTTCCGAGCGTTTTCATTATCTTAACGAACAGCCCAAATTTTAAAGTATTCAAGGGTAGTGTTGGCAAACAAATTAAATAAAGAAACTTTCGAGACGGAGAGTTGCTAATGCAAAGTAAAATAGTAACAAAGAGGTTTTTTGTTCTTACATTTAAGAAAATACTAAAAATTATTTAATAATTATAGTTTTGAACGTAAGAAAGGACCAAAAGTGGCCCGAATTTTTAAAAAGGTTCAAATATTGCATATTTTCAAAAAGTTTGGTTCAGGTGGCCTGGCTTTAAAAAAGGTTCCAATTGCCACTTTAGTGGCCCAAACGGCAAGCTGCAATAGGAGATATTTGGCCGCGTTGATTTTGATCTGAGCGTAAACTGGGCCAATGCATATAAAATAGAGAGAGCGCTTTGAAATTAAAGCAACTCTTCAACTGTGTTTACGATATTTGTAAACACGTTTACGATATCTATTTCTCTTAACTAAAAATATTATTTATTAATTATAAACAAATTAAATAATTTATAAAAAAATTATATGCCTATGCACTGCTCCTCACTCATACGAACACATCCACATCAATTTTATGTGGATATGAGTATGTTAAATGTGCTAAACAGCCTGGCAATTGTTTGTTTGGAAAAAATGTTAGCCTATTAATATATAGATGCTTACAAATGTGCGAATGAACAAAAAAAAAAAAAGAATTTAGTTCACATATGCAAACAGACATATCTAAATGCAAATACAGTTAGTGCAAAAATTTATACCTACATATATCATCGCTCCCAACGAAGACTAGCACGGTTCGTTGTTCGCGTGGAAGACTAACACACTTCGTTGTTCGCGGGGAAGACTAGCATGCTTCAGTTCTCTGCGTGGAAGACTAACATGCTTCACTTGTTTGAAAAGTATATGAGTTTCAAATATTCCTAGACTTGTACTAGGCCTACTTTTAAGTATCTGCATAGGTTGTTCAAATAAAACCTGGCTTTCTCTTTAGTGTTTACACGGTTTTATTCTGTATCCATACAAAAAAGTGGCATATACATCTGACAAAACATATCGTGTAATACCCCTTCAAGAAATGAAGCATGCTAGTCTTCCACGTGAACAACGAACCGACTAGCATCCACGCTAACTGAACCGGGCTAGTCTTCGTTGGGAGCGACGATATGTATATATGTGTGTTCGGATAGTTCGCATAAAATTGTATTTAGGTGATCCGTGGAGGGTTAAATTGTCCTAAAATTGTGAAGCGGAAAATTTAACTAGGTGATCGCTATAGAGTTAAAATCTTTGTAGGTATCAAAGAAGCCCCTCAGGCTCAACGTGTTTGAGTTCCCAGAGGTTGTCGAAGAAAGGCCTGCCAAGGAATTTCATTCTGCCTAGGCAGTGCGCAGCACATTCCCATAGCAGGTGCTCCATCGCCTGCTCTGTTCCTGGAATATTACAGCTGCGACACACAGTGTTATGATCCAATCACAATCAGGCCGTGATTACCTCAGTTAAGCGGAAAATGTTCCACCTGCCCTTCTTTAGCATAGCTGAGGAACGCATCTCATTGTGCGAAGGCCACAGACTTCTGCAGACCCTGCACATCCGCAACGCTTCTATCTGGTTTTAGCTTCCTTGAAGTAGTGCCGAGTGATCCGGCAGTTGATGAAGCCCAGGGGCGTAACCTCCTGCGCCTCCTATATAGCAAGAGTAGAGCCTTGCGTGGCCAGCTCATTAGCCATTTCGCTTCGCTCTTGATGTCGCGGTGCCCCGCTATCCAGATCATAGAAACGCTGTGTCGACTTACTAGGCCCATTACCCACTCCCTGCACTGCCCAACTAGGCTTGATTAAACCGCAGATTCCAGAACCTTTAGAGATGCCTGACTGTCCTATCTTTTTTCCGACACTGGCACTTTCTATTGCGAATAGAACCTTGTAGGCCTTCTGTATGGCGAAAACTTCTGATTGAAAAACACTCACAGTGTCCGCGATATGGCTACTCAGGCGATATACATACTAAATGGCCGAAGATGCTTGGAAAGAGGTTTTGTTAGTGTCAATTAGCTTTTAAGAAAAGCTGTGACTATAAATGTTTAGCCCTTAAATGCTATTTTAATCGATTGATATACACTTGGATGCCACAAGCAACAAAAAAGGAGTACCATCGCCTACGCCTTTCATCGTCTGTATATGGTCTGCCCAACTCCAGTTTAAGGAAGCGATAACTGCATGTAGTCTGTCGCCAATGAAATTATTTAATTTTCCAAAAATTTAAACTGCCTGATTTCAAATTTTAGGCACTGTATTTAAGTATATATGTACGTATACACACACATACATACACTAAATAAATAACGCGCACACACAAATTAATATTAATAAAGGTACACTTACCACATGCCCATAGCGCTACTCATTTACTGCAAAAAAAACTTCCCTACATTTGTATTGCATGTAGCTAAGCAAACGAAACGAAAGGAAATAAAAAAAATCTATTTGTAAATACTAAAAATTTGGCACTGGTTTTTGTAAGTAAAAGCATGTCAACATCCGTTTCCGGCGTCACAGCGGCCTGGCGTTCAACGACCCAGCCCATTCATGCAGACTCACAGACTCGCACATACCTACATACATAAATTGGCACGTTTTTGAGATCAGCACTAACTAACACACACACCCGCGCACATTAAATGAGTAAGAGTAGATAAGTACATATGTATGTATGTATATGTACTAGTGTATTGCGACAAAAATTGATTTCTTTATTGCTTTTTTTCTACTTAAAATTTTTTTCTTGGCGCTTTATTTGGCTGAATGTACATATGTACATACAATGTAACACTCCACTGTCGCCATTCACTGCCATGTAGTATTTATGTACGTTAACTGATTTTTTGCTTTTTGCCATTAAGCTTTATTACGACACCCTAATTATGTGAAATATCATGGATAGCTGTGGCCCGCATCGCATCTGCGTTGTGTATGGTGTTTGTTTAGTAGCAAAAAATGTATGTGTAAATGATTGTATGTGTGCTTGTGTTTATAAGTTTTCATTTGTGACAGCTCACATTTACATATGACATAGATAAGGGTTGTATGGCACCAAGCTGGTTTATAAGGATATGCGAGAGCTGCCCAATAAACGCAAGTCTAAGTTTACAATGCAAAAATCAAGCACTTTTCCAAGTCTCAGCATTGATATTGAATGTAGAAAAGATTATTATACATACCTTTCGATAACTCTCTTGTTTACATAAAGTTCACAATTCTTTTTCAAACCATTTCCTGTGTATTTTCAAGGTATGTTAAATGAACGCTAATAGACTTAATTGGAATTTAATTTAATTCTCAGTTCACAAAGTTTACTGGGTTACCTTATGCCTTGGCTTTTTTTACGTTTTTATGTATTAATATTGTTGTGTTTATGCATATTATGTATACAAATCCGCCTACTTTATTGCTATTATTTCCTGTACTTTTATTTTGCTGTGCTAATATTTTGATTAAATGCATTTTTTCTACTAATTTTTTTTTATTACGAGTATTATTTTTTACATTGTTTTTTTTTTTCTTTTTTGCTGTCAAATATTTATGAGCAGTCAGCAAACATTTCAGGCACCAACGATTAATTTTCAACATGATAAAAACATAGAGCACACTTCTAGGCGCCCAAGCGTTGCGCGTACTCACACACAGACACATACACATAATCAGCTGTACATGTGGCATTGCTAATATTGCAATAACAATAGAAAAAGGGGAAAAAGCAAAAACAGCGCGTAATAATCCGCTTGATGATAAATTAAAAGTTGCCCTTAATAAATTATTTTCTACAATTGCGCTGTGGCCGCTGTGGTGCAGTGGGTAGAGTGCTCGCCTGCTATACCAGAAGTCTCGGATTCAAACCCCAGTCCGAGCAAACACCAAAAATTTTTTCTAATTAGTAAAAATCTAATTATTGGGTTTTTTAAGAGCAGCGGTCACCTCTCGGCAGTGGGTGGCATACCCTCCGAGAGTATTTCTGCCATGAAAAAGCTTCTCACAAAAAATGCATTCGCCGTTCGGAGCCGGCATAAAACTGTAGGTCCACCCAATTAGTAGGAAAAACAAAAGGAGCACACTTCAAATTGGGAGACCAGCTCGGCCATAAAACTCGTCAGAGTTATAATAGCGCCATTGTATTATTATTATTATTATTACAATTGCTGTGATTTTTTCTTAACGTGCTGAGAAGATCCAGCAATTAGCTTTGGTTTATCACTAGCCAAGAAGCTCTTGAGTAGGCATATAACAAATTTTAACGAAAAATTTGGCATACCACCACGTGGTGGCAAATATTGTACAAGTAATGAATACCACTTTTTTAGGTGATTTCGGTTCAAAAACGTTCCGCGCACAGCTGTGTTATTATTATATTGAATCAGAATTTTCTGAAGAAAAATTTGTTTGGGGTGGGTGGAATAATAGGAATATTATTAGTTAAATAAATATCTATTATTATGAAGAAAAACGTGTACATTGTAAAAAACTTTTTGTTTTTTTCAGCAGTTCTGATTAAAAAGTAATTTCGTTTTGCGCGGAAACTTTTTTGCAATTTTGCAAAAAAAAAACATAATGCGGTTCATACTTTTTTATGCTCTATTCGACTATGGTATGCCGTTTTTCGTATTTGCAAAAATTGTAAAAAGTTATATGCCTACTCTTGAGGCTATTATTTGTATATTAAAGGTCTTCTCGTTCTTCTTTCTAATTGGCGCTTAACAGAGATCAGCATGCGATACATTTTTTGTGATTTAGAGTATACTCATAAAATATACGATGGGAGTATGACCGCAACCGCAAAATATGAGATCATAATAAACACCGTACCGCATTTTCTTGATCAAATCCGGTGTGCGGTAGTATGGATATCACAACACCGCAAACACCGCATATCGTAAACACCGTATACCGCAAACACCGCATATCGCAAACACCGCATATCGCAAACACCGCATACCGCAAACACCGCATTTCCCAAATAGAGATATTTACAATGTTGCCAGTGCGACTTTTTGTTTGTAATTTTTACCGTCTTATGGATTTCTGATGAAAAATACTACTGATTACAATTTGATTTTAACCAAAGAATATCTATACAGGAAAAATCTCAGGATTGGTTTTTTTTAATTTTTTCATTGAAAGGGCCACTTAAAATTTAGAGTTTGTTTACATTCAAAATAATTTGACTAATGAATTTCAAGATAAAAATATGTCCTATTTACATGAAATAGAGTTTTTTCCTAAAATCCTTGAATCACATTTATGGCTTCTTAGTAATACACATAAGTTTTGTTTACACATTTTTGTTTATCTGTGACATAATTCCTTATTTTCAAACGAGGCATTCATTTAATTTTCACAATCGACAAAATTGGCTACGATACATTGATTGAAACCGAAGTTTTTGTCATTTTATTGGAGCAGCAACAATACACATGTTTATTTTTATACATTTTATTATGCGCCCGTCGGAATGAATACTTTTCCGTCAATCTAGCAATTCGTTTAACTGAGAAACATAGTTGAATTAGATGTCTTTTTTACGGCAAAGCTGAAGTACTGAATGTGTCGATCGTCATTTAAAAACATTTAATTCAACTATGTTGTCAATTAAACGCATTGCTAGTTTGACGGAAAATTATTCATTCTGATGGCCCTATTAGTCGTATTGGATTTCAAAAATGAATTTTTGATTATTTCATTATTGAAAAATATTTTATTATTCAAAAAACTGCCACAAAAAACAAAGCACACAAAAATAAAAAAAAAATACTTGAGAATAAATTTGCTGTATATCTATGTATTTATGTACAAATGAATTTTCAATTGCCTATACCTTTGCAGTGTGTGAAAAATTTCCGGCAACACTGAATAGTATACAAATAAACAAATGCGGTGTTTGCGGTGATTGCGGTGTTTGCGATATACGGTGTTTGCGATATGCGGTGTTTGCGGTATACGGTGTTTGCGTTATGCGGTGTTTGCGGTATGCGGTGTAAATAGCACTTAATACCGCAATATCATTTAGGTTTCCAATCAATGCGGTGGCGGTGAATTTTTTTTCTGGGTACTTATTTTTTGAGCCACTTAAAAAATAAGTATTTTTGCGGTGCTTTAGAAAATGCGGTGCACCGCTGCTGATCTCTGGCGCTTAACCATCTAAATGATTTTCGTCGAATCCCATAAAGCGCGCCAATCCTTTCTAATTTGTAATAACAGGCGCCGGATTTCAATTTCTATGAAACGTTAAGCCTAAACAAGCTTTCCCTTGCCTATATTATAATTAATTGCAATTTTTTATTTTTATAATTGACGTTATTTCATGTGTCATATGTAAGTTTTGCTCTTAGTTTAATATTGGCCCCACTGCACTGTTATGGAGTAAGTTGTGGTTTCGAAAAAAGGAAACTGTCGCACTTTTAGCCATTTCCTGAGCATAATTTCAGTATTTGCTGGTCTCTACAAGATACAAATCAACACAAATTCTTAGTTTTTATCATATAAAGCTCCGTTTCTTATTACCTTGTTCCTTTAAAATTTTGCATTTCCGTTTCTTATAAAGAAGCATAAAAAAGCTTTGTATGTATACTCCAAAGCATAACATCCACTCAACATTCTCTAAAATGAATTATGATTTCATTTTGTTCATACATTATTTTCCTCTTATTCCTTTCATTATAGCAAAGTAGCTAGCTTAAGCTAAGCAAAAAGCTAAAGCTCACTTCTACAGCGCAACATGCACACTCGCACATCCCCACACACAGAACTTGCAACTTGGTTCATAACAACTTCTCTCTGTTGCTATATAGCATTACCCTTTTGCTTCTTTTAAGTACTTGTTGTTTTGCTATGCTTTGCTTTTCTGTTACATACATACTTCAGAGTTTCATCTTTTATGCCACTGCCACTGTGTAAACGAGATTACGTCACTCACTCGCGAGCTTCTATTGTAATCAAGAATATTGTATTGCTGTGCTCTTTTATTTTTGTTTTTGTGTTTTTTTTTTTATATGATGAAATGCATTTTTATGTTTTTATACTCAGCTGTAATAGTACACAGAGTATTATAGTTTTAATCACATAACGGTGGATTGTAACAGAATGAAATAATCGAGATAGATATAGACTTATATATATCAAAATGATCAGGGTGAAAAGAGAAATCGATTGAGCCATGTCCGTCCGTCCGTCTGTCCGTCCGTCCGTCTGTAAACACTCTAACTCGCGCAAAAATTGAGATATTTTGATGAAATTTGAAATGCAAGTTGGTATTAACACTGGGACGGTTGGTATTGAAAATGGGCGAAATCGGACCATGACCACGCCCACTTTTCCTATATAGAAAAAATCGGAAATTTGGTATCTCAGTCACTAATATAGCTGGAGCGATGAAATTTTACCCACGTGTTGAGCTCAGGCCCCTATGAAGAAATTTGATCAAACTTTGGAAAATGGGCGGTGCCAAGCCCACTTATTAAGGGTCAAACATGGAAAGTTTTATGTGTCATAACTCAGAAACCATTGAAGATATATCGATAAAATTTGGTATGCGTGATTTACTTACTTAGGCAAATGTTTGGACTAAAAATTGCCAAAATCGGTTGACGACCACGCCCACTTTTATATATGGGTATTATAAAGTGGCCTAATAAAAACATTTTAAGCGATATCTTTGTCAAATATACAGGTAATTCATTGAAATTTTGTGGCATGAGTTCCACAATAGACCGGAAACAAAAAGTAGAAAAATTTGGAAAATGGGCATGGCACCGCCTCTATTTAGACAAAGGAATATATGAGATTTCTTAGCCTATAACTCGACAAATAATTGAGATATTATGACGAAACTTGGTTTATACACTTTTATAACTTGTGTTAATAGACATGCAAAAATTTATTCAAATCGGTTTATAACCACGCCTACTTTTTAACAAAGATATTACTGGAACACCCTTTAGGAAATTATTAACGTGACATCTTTGTAACTAGAAGCCATAAAGGAATGAAATTTTGAGCAAAGAATAATATTCATATGCTTTGTTGGATGACTGATAAAAATGTTGAAAATAGGCATGGTTACGCCCACTTTATGCAGCACTCGCTTTATATAAAATACACCGTGATTCTATCAGACGCAAACAAACAATGAAAGCATACAGCTGAGTATCTAATGTTCGATTCCACTCGAACTTAGGCTTCCTTACTTGTTTATTATTATTATCAATTTTATATGTAAAAAGCGCAATGAAAGGTTTTTATGCCAGAACAATTGTACTAAAGTGTGCGTGATACAATGTTCTAATTATTTAATTTTCAAATAATTTGTTATTTTTCTTTCATATTCAAATAATTCTCGTAATGAATTACGTTGCTGCAGATTATAAATTTGGCTAAATTTGTCAGATAAGTCATTCAATCTTTTCTTTTCTACTCAACTTTTAATTCGGGTAAAAATCCACCGAAATTTGTCAGAAGCACCAAAAGAATGAGATTTTAAAAACTTGGAACTTGGGATATGCTCGCAGAACCTCAAACAGCTATCATATCAACAAAACATGATTACATATAAAATCGTGTTTGTTGGTCGTGTAAACTGATTTTGTTCAATCTCACATTTCCAGCAAGTAACTTGCATTTCGTCGAGCTAATTTATGAGAACAGGAAAAACAAAAAGGAGCACACCTCGAATTGGGAGAGAAGCTCGGCCATAAAACTCGTCAGAGTTATAATAGCGCCATTGTATTATTATATTATAATTTATGAGATGGGTGTTGTCGAAGGCTGAAGTAGCGCTCAATCTGTCCAAGATCGAGCAAAGGTCACACAAATATCCACTGAATAAGAACACTATATTCATGTGGTAAGGTAGAACACACACACGCACACACGGCGTGAGGTGTTGAGCGGACAGCCGCTTTCCATAACGAAAGAGTGAGATGGTGAGACGAGAGAAGGAAATTCTTATAGACGTACACAGGGTGGCTGAAACCGGCTGGTATCGGAGATTCTCAGAGAAGGTTGAATGGTAATGGATACGGTGATTTCAGATCGGCGGAGAGGCTAGCGACTAGCGTAGATGAGAGGGGAGCGGTACCGGGCGTATAGTAGCGGAGAGGCAGTGTTGGTGATGGCGTAACTTCTATAGACTACTATTATAAGCTACGGAGATACTAAGGAGACTCCGGTTAGTATATTGGCTCTCATGCTAAACACATCCGCGCCCCCATGGTTGCACACTACTGTAAGTTGCTGCATGGAGGACGTAGCTGTACCAGCCTTAGCCTGAAGGTCGGTTAGTAAACTGAGGGAGGTGTGCCCGATCGACACAACTATTTCCCGCCTTAGTCATCTGAACTGGTCTACAGCCAAAGTCAGTGTCAGGTGGAGGAGGGGCGGGGTGTCATAAAGGCTGCCTGGCCGTCATCACTTAGTATTTATGTTCTGAATTTGAAGAACTAAGAAATAACTTTACGAAAACTGAAGTGAATAATTGGTCCATTGGATCTCCAAGACTGAACGAACTAATTCTCCTTTATAACGAACGATCATAGCTTTATTTCGTTGAATGGGAGAAAATATGTACATATGTATGCATGTACATAAATGATGCTCAATGGAAGCCGAAACAATTAGTCGAAGTGGCAGCACTACTAATTTAACCCATCGTGTGCCAAAAACCTCTAAAATGATAGAGGAGCAGTTGTTTCATTCAATTCGGCCTTATTTTAGATTCAACTACATACAAATGTATATATGTATCTTCTAATTAATTTCAACGCCTTGTATAACTTTTGTCTGTTTTGCATTATTGAAAATATCTACATTAATCGCTATTGAACCAGAAATGTAAATGTTTATACATATATCTAAATACAACTCCCCACCCAATTCAATAATCAAACGTATGCATGCAGGTTGAATAACCTTTAACTACTAATTAGCCCTTATAAAACAATTGGAGGAATCACATTTTAACACATACCTACATACATTTATTACTCAACATAAATATTTACATACAATGTGCTATATGTCTAGCACGAGCACACGGAGTAGAAGGAAGTGATGATAATAGACACACACAGCTTCACACATACACATCAACACACATTTAAATAAACTCAAAGCATCGGTTAGATACAATAAAACAGAAGAAACAAGCGAAATGCACCATTCAAATCCTCTTCACAACTTGCTCATTTGCTCGTTATTGCTTATTGGCTTAGGCGTAAAAATAGATTTCTAAGAGGGCATAAAATAAACAAAAGCTGTTATATGTATGTGCACCATCCCGATAAATATTGCAGCATGTAGTGCTATAGTGATGAAGACGAAAGAAATTACAGCTTCCAAGAACAACAACAACAGCCAAGCAAACAACCAACCAAGTGATGATGGCCAACTGGCAAGCTGACAATGAAATCGAACAGCAGCAATGCCGTGTGGCCGTTAACATCTCGAACTGCTGAGAAATGAAATGAACAGTAAAAGCACTAACTGTAGTTAGAGTAAGGCCGTGGTTGTCTGCATCGAAACCCATGTTTAAGAGCTCAAAAAATTCCAGCTCGACAAAATTGAGTCATAGAAGTAAAATCAGCTCATCAATGAATGTCACTCTGGTTTAAGAGTCGATGATGCGTCTATTTTATATACAAACCAGGGGTGCAGCTCCAGTGACTCTATGGGCTCTTTGTGACTCCCAAAAATATCAATGTGACTCTGTGTGACTCAATAAAAAATTAATGGAGCACTGTTGGTGCCAAAGATGATTTGATACGAAACTCTTTTTTACTCTCTCACTTTTACGATTTTCCCACGGGTCCAATGTAACTTTGTTGCCAGCATCAACACAACATAAAACCCGGCCGATCAGCTGTTTGTGCAAATTGCAGGTGCCAGAAAGGAAAACGCGCCAAAATAAATTGTCACTTTCGGTGGATTTTTATGTTTTGTTTTATGTGCCCAATTTTGTTGAAATAATAAAGAATTATAAAAAGTACAGAGGTAATTGTATTGCTTGTGTGTAATATGCAGTGAAGTTTACTGTTTCAACTGGAAAAAATTGTGTTTCAGTTAAAATTATAAATAAAAATAGGTAAAAAAACTTTTTAAGCTAAACGGTTTTATGTTATACATACATTGCAATGTTTAAGATAAATGTACTAAAAACCAAAAAATAATAAAATAGATACAGTCGTGGGAATTATAAACATTTGCATAGACTAGACTAAAATAAAACCGTGGGGCACGTCAATTGTCTACAATCGTTGATTAAAATGTTTGTTTTGTAATGTTACACTATAATTAGGCAGTTGTTCAACCGACAACGATGGACGTGTGATAAGTAGGGCTAGAATGTGGAAAAAAGCTAGCAAGCTCGATTATAAGCGAGTTTTAGGGTTTCATAGTGGTGAGCGAGTAGTACTTGTATCATATGTTTTGTCGACTAAAGACAAACTACGAGCAGTGAAACGATTCCTCGTGTGAATGTCCAACGATAAACTAGTTGAAACATCTCTTTTATTAACATGGAGTGTATAACTATTGGAATTTCCATGAGCAAGAAAATAGTAAGTATTTTCCTCACCGTCTGCGGGCCAACTGCCTAACGACGAATTAAACGATTCTTCTATCGCACATTAAGTCGATAATTTGTAGACAATTGACGTGCCCCCCGGTTTTATTTTAGTCTAGTCTATGCAAATGTTTATAATTCCCACGACTGTATCTATTTTATTATTTTTTGGTTTTTAGTACATTTATCTTAAACATTGCAATGTATGTATAACATAAAACCGTTTAGCTTAAAAAGTTTTTTTACCTATTTTTATTTTCTAGTTTTTAGTTTTTATTTCGCATTCTGTTTAATTCATTTAGTGCTTCATTATTGCAAGGTTTCTTGCCCGTTAGTTTATTGCAGTCCAACGCCTCTATAGCGACCCACGCGCCACCTAGCGGAATTTTTTTTTTAAGAAAATATTTCTTTTCAAGGTAGTAATACATGTTCCGAATTTCAGCCAAATCGGACCATAAATGCGATTTTTATAAATATAGCGACCCACGCGCCACCTAGCGGAATTTTTTTTTTAAGAAAATATTTCTTTTCAAGGTAGTAATACATGTTCCGAATTTCAGCCAAATCGGACCATAAATGCGATTTTTGTAAATATAGCGACCCACGCGCCACCTAGCGGAATTTTTTTTTTAAGAAAATATTTCTTTTCAAGGTAGTAATACATGTTCCGAATTTCAGCCAAATCGGACCATAAATGCGATTTTTGTAAATATAGCGACCCACGCGCCACCTAGCGGAATTTTTTTAAAGAAAATATTTCTTTTCAAGGTAGTAATACATGTTCCGAATTTCAGCCAAATAGGACCATAAATGCGATTTTTGTAAATATAGCGACCCACGCGCCACCTATCGGAATTTTTTTTTCATAATATTGCATTGTCATCGGGGTTATACATGCGTGCAAAATTTCAGATTAATCGGTTGACAGGAAGAGGGTGAAATTTGAATTACTAAATTTGACCCAACAATAAAACAAACGGGGTGAGCTAAATAAAACCGTTTAAAAATATGTTAATGAGATGGAACGCGGACAGCGGCTCTTCAGTAGATTTATATATATCGTCGCTCCGGAAGAAGAAAGACGCATGCCAGTAATTTGTCGACGAAAAAAGGCGCATTAAAAATATGTCGGGGAAGAAATACGCTTTACAAAACATATCGACGAAGATAGGCGCTTTAAAAAATATTTCGACGAAGAAAGACGCATTCGCATTAATATTGACAAATAAAAATAAAAAATCGAATACGTCTTTCTTTCCTAAAAAATATTTAAATGCGTCTTTCTTTATAGTAAAAAAAAAAATAAAGCGTCTTTCTTCGTTATCAAAAAAAATAAAGAGTCTTTCTTTCGAAAAATATTTTTAATGCGTCTTTTTTTGAAAGAAAAAAAGTTTGCGTCTTTCTTCCTCAACAAAACAGTTTGCGTCTTTTTTCTTCTATAGCGATGATATATATCCGTTTAAAAAATATTATATTTCAGTTCTAATATATTCACATTTTAATAGAATTACAAAATAGAGTAAAATATTTCTTAAAAAATACCACCCAACTACATGTATTATCGTCCACCACTTTTTGTGCGTTATGCTTAAATTGTCTGAGATTGGGCTTCGAACACGAATATTCGGAATGTGGGAAAATCATACTATCTTGTGTATCACTTTTGTGGTTATATCCTTATCTTAATTTGGCATAAACAAAATTTTATTATTGCTATATTCTTCAATAACATAAGAAGCCTAAAAATTCCCAGAATTAATCTGTAAAATACCCATTTTCGGTTTTCGACAGAGTGGCACCAATGAAAAATGTTATAAAAAATGTGCATTTTGAAAGCGCTCTCACGAAATCAAGAGTTCCGTATACCTAGTTATCTTTGGTCGCCAGCACAGCGAACTCAAAACAAACGATACAATCGATCAACTATTACTAGTTTTCGGACAACTTTGCGAGATTTTTCGACGGCGAATTAGGTTTTATGGATGTACACCTTTTTAGTTCCACAGTGGAACCAACTTTCAAAGAAGAAACTTCATAATTTCTAAAGCTCCAGCAAGCATCAGCGCTGGGAGGTGCTTCAACGCGATTCCACTGCAACAAGTAATTCGATTTTGCACTCTAATGCCAAAATTTCAACATAAATCCTAAAACACAAATTCATGTTCGTGAAGGGTATATAAAGAACGAAATACAGCAAGCGAGCAAGAAAAACCAATTGAGATGAACCAGTGACGCTAATATATCAAACGCCCAACCATTGAACATCAAATGTCTAAAGATGTTTTTTTTATACTCAGCTGTACTAGTACACAGAGTATTATAGTTTTAATCACATAGCGGTGGATTGTAACAGAATGAAATAATCGAGATAGATATAGACTAATATATATAGAATTGATCAGGGTGAAAAGAGAAATCAATTGAGCCATGTCCGTCCGTCCGTCCGTCTGTCCGTCCGTCCGTCTGTAAACACTCTAACTCGCGCAAAAATTGAGATATTTTGATGAAATTTGAAATGCAAGTTGGTATCGAGACTGGGGCGGTTGGTATTGAAAATGGGCGAAATCGGACCATGACCACGCCCACTTTTCCTATATATAAAAAATCGGAAATTTGGTATCTCAGTCACTAATATAGCTGGAGCGATGAAATTTTACCCACGTGTTGAGCTCAGGCCCTTATGAAGAAATTTGATGAAATTTTGGAAAACGGGCGGTGCCACGCCCACTTATTAAGGGTCAAACCTTGAAAGTTTTATATATCATAACTCAGAAACCATTGAAGATATATTGATGAAATTGGGTATGCGTGATTTACTTCCTTAGGCAAACATTTGGACGGAAAATAGTTAAAATCGGTTGACGGCCACGCCCACTTTTATATATGTGTATTATAAAGTGACCTAATAAAAACATTTTAAGTCATATCTCTGTCAAATATAAAGATATATCACAGAAATTTTGTCGCAAGAGTCCAACTATGGACATAAAACAGAAAACATAAAAAGGGGCAAACATTGAAAGTTTTATGAGCCATAACTCAGAAACCGTTGAAGGTATATCGATGAAATTTGGTATGCGTGATATACTTACTTAGGCAAATGTTTGGACTAAAAATTTCCAAAATCGGCTGACGACCACGCCCACTTTTATATATGGGAACTATTAAGGGGCCTAATAAGAACATTTTAAGCGATATCTTTGTCAAATATAAAGATAATTCATTGAAATTTTGTGGAATGTGTTCCACAATAGACCGGAAACAAAAAATAGAACATTTTGGAAAATGGGCGTGGCACCGCCTCTGTTTAGACAAAGGAATATACGAGATTTCTTAGCCTATAACTCGAATTGAGATATTATAACGAAACTTGGTTTATACACTTTTATAACTTGTGTTAATAGACACGCAAAAATTTATTCAAATCGGTTTATGACCACGCCTACTTTTTAACAGAGATATTTCTGGAACACCCTTTAGGAATTTGTAACGTGACATCTTTGTAACTAGAAGTCATAAAGGAATGAAATGTTGCACAAAGAATAATATTCATATGCTTAGTTGGATGACTGATAAAAATGTTGAAAATGGGCGTGGCTACGCCCAGATTATGCAGCACTCGCTTTATATAAAATACACTGTGTTTCCATCAAACGCAAAGAAGCAATGAAAGCATACAGCTGAGTATCTAATGTTCGATTCCACTCGAACTTAGGTTTCCTTACTTGTTTTTGTATATTTTGTTACACTGAAACGCGTGTGCATGTGTATCTCAGTGTGAATATGGGCTTTTGAGGCGACGAGTAAAAATTCGACGAAATCAATTGTAGCTATGGCTTCATTTGATGCGCTGTCGGCCGCAAACAGAATTCATGGTCAACACATCAACATCACATGACCATAATAATGGTGATGATGGTGCTGATGATGGCGTTTGTTTGAGATGCTTTCTGTCACTGACAACCCAGGCAACACTGCCTCTGAACTACGTGATGGTCGTGACAAACGAGCGTTGGGTGGGTGGAGGAGTTGTGCTGCTGCTGCTCAAAGGCTTTGATGTGCATAGCGTAGCATTCAAGTAAAGTTTTTAAGCGAATACATACATTTGTATGTATGTATGTATGTATGTAGTTAGTTAGTAATAGTGGACAGTGGCAGTGAAAAGTTAGTTATTCAACTGACCTCAGTAGTCGTTGATGACAGTGTTAGGATGATGATAATGGGATAGTCTTGCCTTTTCGCTTCGCTATGTATACTTTCAACAGTTGACAACCGCCAACAGTGCGGCTCACTGCTGAGTGCTGAGTGCGCTGAGATCGCAAAGCATAGCCAAGCAGCGGGTGTGATGATGTCTTGATGAGGGCGTTGGTGGCAAGCAGAGAGGAGGCGAAGAGTGACGAAATAAAAAAAATCATAAATAAACAATAAGTAAACGAGAAAGTTTTTTGTGTATTGAGTGAAAGCTGTCACCTACTTCAGTTCACCCACCCTCTCCTGTGCTTAGTAATTGCTCTGTGCTGGCCAGATAGAGTCCCCGTCACCATCTCTAATTCCACTAAACTTTAGTAAAATAAAAAAAAAAAAACTGTACACGAAATAGGGAAAACGCAGAAAAAGCATTAAGACAAAGTTGTAGTTAATTCGTGACAGACAATCGCCAGCACAATGCTTCATGCCAATCTTCGCAGCAGGACACGCTGCTAAATTGATGTACAAAACGGGAAAAAACGAAAACACAAAAAACAATCACAGAAAACTGAATAAAGTTGAAGCTGGAAATATTTATAGACAAATTTCTAGGAAGCAAATGGCAATAGTAGATATTTGTGATATATAATAGTATATGTGTGAAGGTAACTGGGCATTAGCGGACACAAAGCTGCCCGGTGCTTGCTACATATCCGGCGTTAATTGACATCGATCATTGAAATCAGCATGGAAAAGAAGAAAAAAATTAGTTGAAAATCAGGAGGCATGCATACCCTTGACAGGTGTCCTCAGCAAACTTTCAACGACTTGTAGCATGAAAATTACTGCTGAGAACGAAAAAAAGTATTGCTAGTTGAATGATGAATTAGAGTAGTATTTGAGGCAAAAGAAGTTATGAAATGCTTAGATGCGTAATACACGTGCTGAATATATACATACATACCTCAGTGAAATAGTTATATGTGCATGGAATAATATTTTATAAAAATTATAAAAAACTAAAGTTATATTTTTTTAAATATTATTTTTTACATATATGACTAGATATGAACTAGTACAATAGCAAATTAATTTGTCTTTATTTACTGGTGATTTTAGTTTAATTTTTATTTAATTTTCCCTCAGGAAAAAATTATATGTGCGTCAAAGGATTTTTAACATGTATGTGGCTGGATAACAATATTTTATAAATTCTAATAATTTATATGCTTCCCTTTCTTCGACTGAACCTGGGTCAATCTCCTTAGCATGGACTCTACCAATTTTTGTAAGGTTTGGATGCTTATTTCGTCCCATTCCTTTACCAATGTTTCTTTAAGCTGATTCATGGTCTGAAACTGTCTACTATTCTTATAAACCTTAGCCGAGAGTATTCCCCACAGGTCCTAAATGGGGTTGAGGTCAGGACTGATGCCTGACCAATCCAACAAAGGGATGTTCCTGGACGAAAAGAAATCTTTTGTTGTACGAGCGGTGTGGATTGGGGCGTTGTCCTGTTGAAATATCCACTCATCCATAAACTTCTTCAGCAAATTGAATAAGGACATTGTCCAATAACTCAATGTACATTTGGGAATTGGTTTTGCATGGGATGAAACAGAGTGGAGGTTTTCCAGCATACCCAAAAGCCCCCCAAACCATTAACGAGCCGCGACCATGGTTTCGCTTAAGACGATTCTGCCTCGGGTGTCTTAAGTCGCGCCAATATTTTTGACAGCCATCGGGACCATCCAAATTAAACTTTTTCCCATCGCTGAATATAACTTTTGGGAACTCTGTATCCCAGAACTTATATTTATCGGCGAAGGCCAAAAGGGATGTCATATGTCTTTTTAAAAGCATAGGTTGAGATACTCGCGCAGTATATGTGACATTTTGGTTTTGGGATAATATTTGGTGGACTCGTCTCCTTGTTACCTTAAGATTAAGATGGGCTTGAATTTCACTGCAACTCATATCTTTTTCAACAGCTAGACGCCGAGTTGTTCGCTTACAACGTTCACCAATCTCTGATTTTCTGCCACTGCGTTTGGTAGTCCCATATTTTTCCGGGTTTTTTAGGAAATTAGTAATCGTATTTCTATGGCGTCCCAATTTCGATGCAATTTCGACCAATGGCACACCACCATCCCTTTGTCCAATTATAAAACCGCCCTCTGTTTCTGTCAAGGTGGATCCGCGTGGCATTTTTTCTAAAAGTTGGAAATCACTCAATATCCGTTTGCAAAAAAATTTATATTTGCTTCCCTTGCGATTTGTATGAATAAAGTTATTTTATCTTACTTATTGACATTTGAAGCAGGGAAAATGCGTTTTGCACATATAAATTTTTCCTAAGAAAGGTGGCATATACCACAAGTTTTTATATACCGTATATATTATCAGCGGATTAAAACTAATCATTATATATAAACGAATTACCAAATATGTAATATAATATTTACATGCCCAAAGATAACTAAATATAGTCTTAAATTAGAGAGATAAATTGAATTAATGAAGTGCACATATAAATATTTCACTGAGGTACATAATAGGCATGAATTAGAAGTAATTTTAGCTTGGAAGTCTAAAAAAAAAAAATTAATGAATACATACTAAAAAATAAACAAAATTGTTCAGCAATTTAAGGTGATTGGGACTAGGGCTGGGCGATAACGTGAGTTTTGAGAAACGGCGTGTTTCGTGGCTGGAAATTTTTAGACAACCCAGCTTTGGTTTTCACTGACTGTAAATTTTGACTCCCTTACTTCTGTAGCAAAATCACAAGCCGAACAGGATGACAATTATTTGCAGCATGGAACAGTTCATTGGAACAGTGACTTCGTCATTCCTTGTCACTACGTCGCTATCATTTAAACCTCAACTCAAATTAGGAATATCCTACAAAACTAAGCTGGAACTTGGCTCTGTAGCGAAATCGATTAAACTTCAACTTCTGTGGCTACCTAGACACTGCGGTGTTCAAGGTAACTCATTGGCCGATGAATTAGCAAATCGCGGAACAGCAAAATAACCAACTGCATCGCAGCCAATAATAGAAGCAAGTATAGCGGACACTGTAAAGTACATCAGGGACTGCATGAGGGAAACTCAAGAGAACTCTACAGATTACAAAGTGCTTTCTCAAAAGGCCTAACCAGGAGGTAACAAACTTCTGCTTCAAGCAGAGAAGGAGGGAGCTTCGGGCCCTTGTGGGGTTGATTACACTGCACAATCGATGGGCGGTCAGCACATGGCCACCACTGGCATCTTCGAGCGCTCATTGTGCCTATATTGTCTGCAGGAGGAGGACGATGGTACAAAACATTTTATCTGCACCTGTCCGGTCAATGCTAGACTAAGATTGCGCATCTTCGTGTCAGATGTATTGAGAATGATTTTTGAACACTTTCTACCGCTTGACAAACTGCTCAGCTTCGTTGAAGAATCTGGGCAATTTGCAGAGCAACTTTGATGCCACTATCCCACTCTTTCCCTACGTCCTGATTCTTTCAAAATATGGTGCCTCATCTCTATCAGAACAATTTTCTTCATCTATTACTTGATTGAAATCACTACGACAAGTAGCCATTGAAATAAAGATTTTCTATGGCAATTTAGCTTTTCTCGTCTAAATATATTGTCAGCTAATAATGACGATTGACTTGGCTTGGCATCATTCAATTCATCACACAGCAGGCAGGCATACATATATACATATGTATGTACATAGGTATGTATATTTGATGTTGTGAATAGAATTGTTTACAGCTTTGCTAAGCTTAGTCATGCGATAGTACATGGGTAGATCATTGGTTGATATGTACATGAATATGGACTATACATATGTACATACATACATATGTATATACATACAAAGATTATGATATAAAGATTTTCTCGTAGTCTGTCTACTAAAGTAACCTTTTTGTACATTTCGTCTGCACGTCATATTGTTTAGAAACACATTTTTGTTTATGGACTGTTGCATATTTCAGGGCGCAATGCCACTAACCAATATTAAGCATGCTCTGTCGTTGTGCTTTAGTTCGATGATGACATTTGGAAAGCAGCAGACTACATATGATTTCATAAAAAACTCTTACTCAAGTATTTCCAAATTAAATCAAAAATGTAAAATAAGCTCCGTTCCCTTGCGATTCGTTGTTTTCTATTTAAGTGCAAGGATATTCAAATTCCTGTATTAGGGCAGATTTTCCTTGCAGCCCAAAACAAAATCACTCAATCATAATTTGTCATAATTTATGACATAACTTTTCCATTGAATTAATTGAAGAAAATTCAATTTTCAAGTAAATTTTAAGCAATTCGACGTAGGTAACGCGAATATTGATGACTTTAAATAGGAAAACAAAACACTGCAGAAACAACAAAAATCTGCAAAATCAATAAAGATTCGCGCATGCAAACAAATGTAGAAAGCTTAATAATAATATTTCTCCACTTAAAATCACAGCAACAGTACTAGCAGCAGGAACAAAAACAATGCAAAAAATCAAAACACAACTGCAAATACTCGTATACAGCGGCTTACATATCCATTGAAAAATATTGATAGAACTGGAATATTTAAGCGAAAAAGTGTAGTACAATAAAATAATAAAAACCGAATGGAATGTGAAAAAATGTTTACATATGCTGTGAATGCAATGGAAAACAAACAACAACACAAAGGGTGGAACTTGCGCGCTTTTTGTATAGATTTGAAAAGAGTAAGGACGTTGGTGGCTGCGGGTGGCGCTTGATGCCCTCAAATGGGGAAGTAGAATGCGTGTTCCCATTTTAGATTCTTTGTACACAGATTTTATCTGAGGAAATCCCTAGTAAAATATTATGGCCAATAATTTTCTAGAACATTTTAACCCTCTATCGACCTGCAAAGTACTATTTTTTCGGACTTTCTAAGAAAGAATAAAATAAAATAATAATAAGAAATAAAATAAAATATAATAAAATAAAATGAAATAATAAAATATAAAATAACTTAATGTGTAAATAAAATAAATAAAATAAAATAAAGCAAAATAAAATAAAATAAAATAGAATAAAATAAAATAAAATAGAATAAAATAAAGTAAAAGAAAATAAAATAAAATAAAATAAAATAAAATAAAATAAAATAATATAAAATAAAATAAAATAATAATAATAATAAAAAAAGAATAAAATAAAATAAAAAAATAACATAAAATAAAATAAAACAAAATAAAATAAAGTAAAATAAAATAAAATAAAATAAATTAAAATAATAATAAAAAACAAAAAAATAAAATAAAATACCTAGAATAAAATAGAATAAAATAAAATAAAATAAAATAATGCTTATATAAAATAATGTGTAAATAAAATAAAACAAAACAAAACAGAATAAAATAAATTAAAATAATAAAATAAAGTAAAATAAAATAAAATAAAATAAAATAAAAAAATTTCAAAGATATTTTTAATTAGTGTTCAGGCACTCATTCTAACAATAGCACATTGAGGAAGAATGCGTACTTCACATTGAGGCATAGTGAAAATAACCTAACCGGAATCGACCTCTATTTCTTAGTACCTACTTTCTGCTAACTGTATTCAGTAGTGGCGGACCTAGCATAAATTGCCTGGGCTAGCCTATGTGTGAACCATTAGCCATTTATGTAATTTCCTTTGCTGTATTATTTAAAAGTCTGATTGCGTTCCGTCATTGACATTGATTTAGAGTTCTCGATTTCTTTTTAACATTTTCGAGTGGCCCGAATAAATGCTTTTCAATGCTCGAACGCTCGTTTGTTTGTTTATTACGCGTATGTTTGTACGGGAATTTGAACAATTCGGGTATTTGAAGATCGTTTTTTCTCGTTTATTTTTTGTTTTTTTGTTTTTTTCATACATATGTATTTTTTATTTTTGTTTTCCTGATACACATTTTTTTGTTTGTATACTCAGAGAAAAGGAATCAAAAATAAAATTTTTATTTTTATAATGCTAAAACGTGCAAGTCACTTTTATTTTATAAATGAAAATTTTTAAATTAAAAATTAAATTTTTTAAATTAAAATGTATTTAGGATTTAAAAAGAAACATGTTTAAATGAAAAATTAAAATTAATGGAATAAAACCGTCTTTGCTTCAAAATCTCATACTGCTTAAAATAAAAATAAACATTTTTAAATTAAAATTGTTTTTTCTTGATTTTGCAATTTTACTCTGAACATTTTTAAAATAAAAAATTTCGTATTTACATAATTCTTAACCCTAATCACCGAATTTTGAAAAGTTACGTAAAACCGAAAGTGAGACTCTGAGGCTCACCTATGGGGAAATTTTGAAACACATTATTTTGGTATTTGTTTTTTACTTTTATTTATGCAGTAATGAATGCAGAAGCATTTTTATACATTCTTATAACAGTTTATGACAATTTTTTTAGTATATAAAGATAAAAAAGTAATTTCATAAAATAGGGTATATTAATGAACTGCAATTTTCACACATTTTTGTAGTTGTTGAATGTTCATAACAAATGGTTTTATTACATCTGTTGTAAATTTGTTTTTGTGCACACAATGAGAAAAACTACGAATCAAATGAATATGAATAATTTTTTCATATGATCGCCCCTAATATATATTTTCCGCAAGTAATTCCAAATTTTTAAAACGCGACGTTCGTGGTGGAAATACTTACGCATAAAAGCAGCTCATCGTTCGTTTTTCTATCTGAACGCATTTTCTCCGTAATTTAGAATCTCAGTAAACAGAAAATTATAAGATTTTAATGCTTTTGAAATTGCTGACTTTACCGTTCTCCATAATTTTATGACATCATATGATCTAAAGATCTATGGTGAAATACGACGAATTCACCAAAATCCGGGGGAAGTATGGTGAGTTGACAATGTAAAAACCTCACTGGATAAACCTTGTAAACAACGGATTCAAAATTTAGTTGAATTCTAGAAATGTAAGCTTATTACTATAAAGATACTTAAGGTGAGTCTTTGAGGTTCACTTTCGGTTTTTCGTAACAATTTTATACGATTGCAAAAAAATTGGTTAAGATCGAAAATCGAAATTATTTTATAATTTATGAACACAAATGAAGGAATACCCAAAATATCAGGCAAAAAGCTTTTTTGGTTTAGGAATAATCCGCTTTTAAACTTTAAAGTGAGACTGAGAGGCTCACTTTAGAGGATTAGGGTTAAATATAAAAACGTGCGCTAGGGAAATCTTACACGAAAGCGCAGAGGTATTTTTAGTTTCCTTATACCGACGGAAATTTCAGCAGTAGCATGTGTATTTGCTTATTGCCTAAAAAATGGGTGCTTTAGTTTTTGAAAAACTGAGGTCCAATTTGATTTCCACCGCTTTTTAAAATTATCTTGATATTGTGCCAATAGTCGCCACAAATCACAATCAACCCTTTTATAATCTGGTATTTGATATTTATTTTTGCATGCACATGCAGATGTAAGAAATTATGTGCATAAGTATGTACCTACATGCAAACGAAAATCAAATCAAATATGCATATGGCTGTGAATACTGAACTTTTGAATGCCGAAGCCAGCTTCATATTCGCATACAAATTTGATGTTAAATAATAAAAAAGTGCTTTGCTAGTTTTTTTTTTCAATTTAAGTCTGAAAATAAGCAATTGGTTTCTCCTTAGCGAAAGCGAGAAAACAAGCTATGTTATTCTGTTTTGAAAGCCAGGTAAAAGCTAATGTGTGGAAACGTTGAAGCATGCTCACTGTGCTGTGATTGGCTGTACAAACAAAATACACATTTTGAGGTGGATTGGTGATGTATTTGCGCTATTTTCTTAGCAGACTTTTAGGGGCATGTTACAGTGGGGGCTATATTATTGAGAACTTAAATAGTAAAAACATTTAAAACGTAAAATAAAATAACCAGATTTTAAAGAATTTCGTATGAAATGAACGAAAATGTGTACGCAAGCCGGGCTTCTCGGCTTGTATGAAGCGACCGCCTCTGGTATACAGGTACATGTACCTAGTTTTTATTAAAGCAAACAATTAGACGCATATTTCATATTCGTAAAGGGTATACATATAACAGCTTACACAAAAAAAAAACAAAAATCAAAACACAAATCGAAAAATTCTACAACAATTCAAATGCAATAGCCATCACGAGCAGCCAGCAGCAGCAGCAGCTAATACAATCACATAGCAATAACAACAACAAAAACAAGAAATAGTGCAAAGGCGCTGTTTGGGTATCAAAAAAAAAAGAAAACAATCGAGAATTTCAAGCAATCATTGACAGCCGTCGAAGCAACAATTGATCGGGGCAATAGAAGTAAAAAAAAACACAACAGCAACAGCAATAAAAGCAAAAGCAGGAGTGTGCAGGAAAAACAAGTGCAACGAGCCGGAAATGCAACAGCAACAGCACCAAATGTGCGCATGCATAACATACATGTATTTAAATACATACATACATGCGTACATATCCCTGTGCTTACCCTGCAGGGAACTCAATAACTAGTGAGCAAAATTTCTAGTTCCGAACTAGCGAAAAGGCGTCAAAAAGGAACTAGATCAATTTTAGTTAGACCCTCACCAGTTCAGAAGAAGTGAATAGAGTGACCATTATAAGACACACTTTGATTTGTATGCAATTTCGAAGTGACAAAAATTCTATGGAAATTTTTCGTTCGTTCAATTGCCGTAGGCTTTGTATATTTCTGCAATTCTCAGATGTTTAGTGAAACATTTTATATAAAGAGGTTACTATTTGCATCTTGTATGAAATTAAATGTTCCCCTAATTATGCTTTTTCGATCCCTCAGGCTTATTTTTAATTTTTGTTTTATTTTATTACTTTTTAAATATTATTGTAAATTTTTAATAAATAAATAAATAAAAAAATATTAGTTTAAAAAAAAATTTAAAAAAAAAAAATTATCATCCAACTTGACACCGACAGGATTCGAACCCTCGCCCCTCAGATTGAAAGGCACATGCGTTAGCCAGTCGGCCATCGCGCTACTTGCACGAAGTGTGTCAAAGGCTGCACTTAATCGGCAGATGTAAAACTGTAGAATTTGTAGGTACTTGTAGCTAGTTCAGAACTATCGAAATTGTGCCAATAAACGAACTAGTGGAAACTGTAGAATTTAGTACTAGTTCGGAACTATCGAAATTGTAGTGCAGAGAGTGACAATTGACACCGCCTAGGACATCGCCGTGTTAAATTCGTCAGTTGATAACATGCAAAAGGGATTTAGCTCGCACTAGTAGTGTCGAAAAATGCACTAGAAGCGACCTAGTTCGGAACTAGAGATTTTCCCTGCAGGGTATATAAGTAAGTACACATACATATATAAATATTCTGTATGTATAGTATTTATGAGCAACAGTTGCTCGCTTGCTTGGCTATTGACTCCACCTGCATGCAGCACAAATAACAATGCGTAAACAACATTTAAACAACAAGCAGCAGTAATAACAACAACAACAGCAATCAAAGCAACAAAGAAGCGATATTCGAGACTATTTATGATATTGTTTATATGCACCTTCATTCATATATACCGTACAAACATTCTTATGAATGTGAATAAAAGTGTGTAAAATTGGCTTCATTTTTTTTTCTGGTTGGAATCCGACTAAAAATTAAAATAACAACAATTCCGCGCTCAATCGGAATAAAATAAAGGCAACCTCATATTGTTATAACCGTATTTTACGATAGTAATATAAAAAAAATTATATATGTATATAAATAAATGTTCATATGAATGTATTTACATAGGTATATAAATATGCATTTATGTGGGTGGGAGCAACGATTTTGTTAAATGAAAAAATCATGCAATGAGAATCGAAACAAAAACCAACAAAACATACATATGTGTACATACATACCTCTTTTATGTATAAATAGAAATTCTAAATTCACTCATTTACTTCCATATAGGACTACATACGCGTACATATTTACCCTGTAGGGAAATCAATAACTAGCAAACAGGTATCGAAAAAACACTACACCTTTTCCAGATTGAATTCAGAAAACTCCAATTGGATTTCAGAATAGGTAATTGGATTTCAGAGTATGTCATTTGGATTTAAGAATAGTTATTTGGATTTCAGAATCTGTTAATTGGATTTCAGATTAGGCAATTGGATTTCAGAAAACAAAAATTGGATTTCAGAATAGATAATTGGATTTCAGAATGTGTGAATTGGATTTCAGAAATAGAGATTTGGATTTCAGAAAATACCTTTCGAACTATTTTTGCCATGTAAATACTTGATTATGTATAAAGAAGGCTATGGAAAATGCAAAAATTATTTACTATGGAATAAATTAATTCGCAATTTTTATGCCGTTCAGTTGTAAATTGTATTTTTAAAAATGGAGTTTCGCGATAACTGCGTAATCTCTTATTTTGAATTTATAACCTGAATTGAACTTACAAATTATTTTCCAACTTTACGAAATAAAGTTTATGATATCTGAAATCCAATTTTCGTTTTCTGAAATCCAATTGTCTATTTCTAAAATCCAATTCACACATTCTGAAATCCAATTACTTATTCTGAAATCCAATTTTCGTTTTCTGAAATCCAATTGCCCATTCTGAAATCCAATTAACAGATTCGGAAATCCAGATAACTATTCTTAAATCCAAATGACAAATTCTGAAATCCAATTACCTATTCTGAAATCCAATTGGCGTTTTCTGATTTCAATCTGGAAAAGGTGCAGTACGACTGTAGTTAGATCCACACCAGTTCAGAATGTGTAAATTGAGTGACCATTATAGGACAAACATTAATTTGTATGCAATTTCGAAGTGGCAAAAATCCTATGAAAAATATTCGTTCGATAAATTGTGTCGGCTACATATTTCTGCAATTCTCAGATGGTTAGTTAAGCATTTATTATGAAGTGCATATTTTCTTTTTTGTTGTTTGCTTTTCCGACAGGTTGTATACTACTTACATCTTCACTTACATATAATAAATGAAATGTCCTCCTTTGCTTGCCCTTTGCAATTCCTAGGAAATTATTAATTTTTCTGATGCATAGGCATATTTTTCTTATTTCTTTCATTTGTAAATATTTTTTAGATTTTTATTAAATTAAAAAAACAAGAAACAATTTTAAAAAAAATCATCAATCGCCTCAACAGCTATCGGAATTGAACCGCGACTAACGCCCACAATAGTGTCGAAAGATGCACAAGAAGGGAACTATTTCTGAACTGTATATTTTCCCCATAGGGTATGTTCATATCAATACATACATACACATGTATTTATAGATATTTGTTTAATTACACGCATTTATTACACAACGATGAAAGAAAATTTATCAGATATCTACACTCTCTGGTGTAACGAAGCGAGAGCAGTGCTGTAAAAAAAATATGAGCGAGAAATTATGTCACTCTGCTGCTGTTATTCCGCGGTTAATTTGCTGTTAATCATTACCGTTGGAGTAAGGCTGATGTCACACTGTGGTGGTTTATTGCAAGCATAACTAACTATATTTTCAAACAAAACAAATTCGCTTTACCCAGCAAGCACAAACTCTCATGTTAGAGAATTTGTGCAGACTACATGAGTTATTCTTTAATCGAGAGCGAGTTTAAAAAACTACATTAGAATTTGATTGGAAACTGATAAGAAAAATAGCCCAATCTCAATGTCTATGAACTGTTACATATTTTGAAAATGCTCATTAGATGTACATTTGATTTCGATTTAAGAATAGTAATTTTCTCGGTTGGAGTATGCTTTACCCTTCTTGTTTGAGAACGCTTTGGATTATTGCCGGTTTTTGAAATTATCCGCTGGACTTAGTGATTTGAGAGAAGGACAGTTCTCGAGTCATTGCCGATTATTTTCCAAAAATTAATTTATATTAAATTAGGTATAAATAAAATGTCGCTTCATCGTTGCTTAACAACTCGTTTTAACTCAGAAATAAAATTATTTTTTGATATGTATATAAATTTATACACATTAAAGCTGATTTCACATAAAACTTTTTCCGCTTTGCGTTACGCCGCTTTCTATGTCAAACAACGCAAAACTGAAAAACTATGCCACAATGAACGCTGCAACATCACTCAAAAAATATTTATTTTCTGAAAAATCTCTCATTCTCCGTTTTATTTAAAAAAAAAGTAAATAAGAAAATAAAAATCTATTAAATTATTTTTCAATTGTGTGAAATTTAAATTTGTTTATTTACATTTGAATTAAAGTGAAACTGAAAAAAAATTTCAACGCCCCCAAAAGTTTAGATTTGGGCAACTTTGTGCTTTACGTAACTTCGGCGTTGCGTTACTTTTTGTTATGTGAGAAACCTCATATAGATACATGTATTTTAATCTCAGCTGTCACGCAGGAAGTGTCACGTAGCGCAACACAAAGTTCTATGTGGAATCAGCTTAAATTCTCCACTGTTTTCAAACGCAGCCACATGACGTGTATGGAGACATTAAAATAATAATGTAAATATGTATGCACATTTGTAAATGGTCAATATTGCTGAGGACACGTGAGAGCAAGCACGCGACTCTACAACAAACGAACAAAACACTCACCAGGGCATTGGCATTGTGCTACAAATTGTGGTACGTGCTCGCATATGACCCGGACACAATGCTAAGCTAAACACGTGAGAGAGAGAACGCGAAAAAGATGTAGGGAGACTGCCAGCTAAGTTTCAAAAAGTCCAAATACAAACAATATGAAATTGTAAGTGAAATGTTTTGGAATTGCAACGAAGAAAAAGAAGAAATTAATTGAGAAATGAAACGGATGTGGGAGAAAGTAAACGAACATAAATGCGCGAAACATGAATGCACCGTTATGGCGATGAGCACAAAAAGGCAAATGTGGATTCGTAAACAGAGCGCGTACAGAGCGAGCGTGTGATAAGCGATGAGCAGTGAGAGAGAGCACCGCTACTGACTTTGACTATCCCGCGGTGCTGCTGCACATGGTGCGAGTGTGGAAGATGTTTCACTTTTTGATGTTTCAATTGGAGTTGTTGACTTTGGACGCTCGTTGCCATTATCTTTCTCGCTTGCTGCTGCTGTATGTGTGCGTGTGTGTGTTAGTGCTTGCTTGGCCTGTTTTGAGCAAACTTTTCGCTCGCTATCACCATCCACACCAATCAGCAGCACCACCACCACCCACCCTCGTTCGGTTCGGCATGTAGCTCGTTTGTTTGGCTGTAACTGTAAATGTGGCGCTGCCGTCACTGCTGCTGCTGTGGCATGTTGATTAAAATTAGTTTTCTGCCGTGACAGTTGTTGTCGTTTGCTTCGCTTAGTCTTCGTTGGGCGGTCTGTGTGTTAGCAACGTGTTGCGCTCCTCTCATTTTTCACGTTTTGAAGAATAAATTTTTTTTGTGGCACAAAACTAACCCAGCAATTGTGTGTGGCATGCGAACGCATAATATTTACGTGTGCTTATGTGTTGTAGGTGTGCCGATTTAAAATCAGGACGAACGAAAAGGAAAAAAATTCAGTGCAAAAATTGTGTCAAAGTACAAGCAAAAGTTTATACACAACTTTCATAGTTTTTAAAACTGAGAAATTTTTTAGAAATACTGGAAAAGGTTAGTTAAGTTAATGAGTTTCAAATTCAGAAAGGAACAAACATACATATATTTCTATAAACGAATCCTTTCGTGTGTTGCGAATTGCGTGAGTGTGCGTGTATCTATACGATTTTCGTAAGTCAGCAATGCAACAAGTTTTGATTGTTGGTTGATAATGTCAAGTGTGAAGTGTTGCGATTGCGAAAAAGTAGAACAACTAAGAAATAAGGAAACAATAAATAAATACCTAAATAAAGCGCAATACATGCCTTCTTAAACGGAACATTTTATAAAATTTAATAAAACGCATATTAAGTTGTTTTTAAACAATTAGCCAAAATATTTTTTTAAGATTATTTTATCTTTCTTCTTTCTCAATTTTTTTTTTGCACATTTTTTTATACCTATAAATTATTGCGGATCAGGAAATACACAAAATACTAAAACTTACGAAGTCCTGCATTCCATGTTTAATATGTATAACGCTTCCAACACAATATTGGCAGCTCTAAGGATCATATCGCCGTTTAAAGTTCATAATCGCCTAAGTGAGACTTTCATAACCGCCTAACCGATATTTGTGCAAAAAATTAGAATTGAACTCCTGACGTCCAACTCTAGGACATCAGAGCTGAAAAGGACATTATTAGAGCTTCCCAAGGACAAATTTTATGGTATGAATCGTTAGATCCTGGCGCCAGGAGTTAAATTTTTGCAAATCTCAATTTTGGCATAGGCGGTTATGAAATTTACACGATATGTGTTCTATGTGGGGATCACTTATCATTCTATCATTTATTCATTCTATTCACGTTCATATTATTATATAACCTTCTCAACCATTATAAAACCTTTCGATAGTATCGCTTTATTACCGGCTAGTAAGATTTTCTGTAGGCGCAATATATTGTAGCTATTTCTTTGTTCTTCATACAAACGAAATATAATAAAAACACTGTAGCTTTTAAGCCGTTATGAAATATCATTTATTCACTTTAAGAAATATGCCCCTTCCCCCGTTTTACTCTAACAGCCGTTTGAACAGTCGATTGCGTAGCTTACTTATTGCAATATTATGTTATTAATGATCAAATGTCAAACCAAAAAGTAGATATGCAATTTTACTTTCGTAGCAGATACCTGTTAAAAGGAAAAAACAATGTATTAGATAGCATTTGCATACATTTAGGCGCTATAACAGAGTCTAAGCAAAAACGTTAAATATTCTAATTTGCTCTGATGCTCTATAAAAAGTGCGAATAAAATTTTAATTTGAATGAATAATTTTTAAATTCAATTCAATTGCTATAGTTTGTTCGCGTATGAGACTTAAAACAAAATTTTCTATGCACCATTTTTTACTAACAACTTAAACACACTCGAATGTGTAGCATAAGTCAAGGCGTTAACCTTTAAGTGACGAGGTGAAATTTTGTGACATTGTTTACGACGTGGTGGTAAATTTTTTTCTACGCATTTTACTTAAAACTCTCAATAAAAATAACTTGTTTTCTAATAATAATTGCATTGGAAAGAGGTTAGTCCTTTTTCAAATGAAATTGATAAAAAAAAGTTAATTAAATTTTTTAAATCAACAAAGCTTTTACTATAATTCACAAGGCCTTGTTCTTTCAAAATAACAAAAACATCACATGAGAACCTTATACATAAAATGTAAAACAAAAACTTTCTTTAAATTTCAGAGACGGTTTTTCCTAAAAAAATATATATTTTTAAATATATAATAGGATTTTTTTGTGAGATGCTCTTTCAAGGCAGAAATACACTCGCATGTTATGCCGCCCACTGCCGAGAGGTGACCAATATTTTAAAACACACGATTAATTGGTTTTTGATTAAATAGACAAATATTTTTGGTGTTGTTTTGGTGGACTAGTGTTGGAAACCGAGAGCACTCTACCCATTTTTGGAGTATACAAAAAAAACGAAACTCTGAAATGTGAAAAAAATCAAAAAGCACATTAAATGCGAAATTAAATATAAAGCCGAGTTTTATAAAAAAAATTTAAATGCAAATCTCACTTTAAAGCTGCAAAATTTTTTTTTATTTTTTAAGGCAAATTTAAATTGATTTACGCTATAAAACTGTGCAATACAAACATATGTACTTTTATAAATATTTTCATGTGCATTTGTGTATCGAACCTAATCAAGTTGAGCACACAAAAAAATATACAATAAATACAAAAAAATGTAAAATTTAATTTGAATTTTGTGGTATTTGCACTTCAACAAATGCCGATTGACAGCTGTGTTTTGCCTAAAAAAAAGATAGATAAACTGTTGACAAAGTGCTAGAAAAACAGAAAACATTCATACATAAATTTACATATGCAAATGAATAGAATGGTAAGTGAAATTAAGAGTGAACAACAAACCAATTTGAAAAAAAAAAAACAAAATAAAAAAGAAGAAAATAAATAAAAACTAAAATAAACAATTAAAGTAGACAACAAAAAAACTCGTGAAAAGGTAAATGAATAAAATAAAAGTGAATTAGAATATCCTTAGATACCTTATGTATGTAACACCATACATGCATAAAAAATATATTGAGCAGCCTGCATACTAAGAAGCGCAGCGTCTATGCCATCAGAAGCAATAAGTAAGTCTTACATTTTTCTTCTTAACAAATAAGCTAGTGCTTTTGTTGATGTCAAAGCAACGAAAAAAATATTTTACATTACACTGGTCGACAAGTTTTTGTTACAGAAATAAAATTCTACTTTTGTTAAGGGTTTCGGAGCGCTGAATCCGAATCTGAAGTCAGATTTTCGCTAATACGTACAGTTTTTGAGATATTGATGTTTAAAAAGGCCAAAAACGCGATTTTTGGATATATTCACTGCTCAATATCTTTTAAATTACTTACTTATTTTAAAAACTGATTAAAGCTAAACGCGGACATTTCTCTTGAAGAACCCGTTTTAATATTTCAGATATCTTTCTTGTAACTTGCAATATTGCATATTAAGCTTCATTAGTTTTGAAAAATTTTGTCCATACAAAAATAATTAAAAATTTTTAAGCAAGTTTTTAGGCAGTTTATTATATTATGGACGTATGTAAGTGGCTTCGTAAAAAAAATTGTTCTGCTGAGCAACTACAAAATTTGATTGCGCCTATAAGATACTACAAATGCTGCCGTTGTTTTCGACGAAAAATACCTTATTGTGCAAAAACATATATTACAACATACCTAAATTAGATATCCGAAAAATTAAGACGTTGTCTTCAAGAGAAATGGCCGAGCTTTCAATAGCTTTAATCAATTTTTAAAATAAGTAAGTAATTTAAAAGATATTGAGGAGTGAATATAGCCAAAAAACGTGTTTATCGCCCATTTGGACATGAATATCTAAAAATCTGTACGTATCACAGAAAATTTGACTTCAGATTTGGATTTAGCGCACCGAAGTCCTTTAGAAAAGTAGAATTTTATTTCTGTAACAAAAATTTGTTGAAATTTTGTCGACCAGTGTTATTTGCTTTTTTCAAGTTCGTGTTTTTCGTATGCAAATCCTTAGTAGGCAGCCATAAGATGCTAATAAAATATGCTCATAATACATTATCATTCAAAGGCCGAAAATAACAAAAATTAAAAATAGGTTTTAGAGCATTAAATTGCTGGCGGTATAAGCATTAGATGATAGCAAATGAAAAAAAGAAGAAGAAAAATTTAAAATTTGTTGCATATTTCAAGGCGTTATAATTTTTTTTTTCATTTTTTCATTTATTGAAGTATATATTAGTACTGTAAGATATAATATATGAGGCTTTTCATTCCTTGTGGTCGTATATATTTATGTTCATAAACATGAAATGCTATTATAACTTTATGCCGAAACACGAATCGTGAAAGTACCAGAAGGAAGTGTGACACACCCACCAAAATATATACCGATATGATCAGGAGCTGAGTCGTTTAATCCATGCCTGTCTGTCTTTCTGTAAACGCAAACTGGTCGCTAGTCCCTAATTTTTTGAAATATCTGCTTGAAATACGGTATGTGGGATTCTTTTTATGAGAAGCTGGCCGTTTGTCGGAATCAATTCGGATCACTTGCAGATATAGCTCTCATACAACCGATTTTTCAGATATAGACATTTTGGCTTATAACTTCTGTATTTCAATAGCTAAGATCACTATTTTTCTAATAAATTTTTGCATAAATAACCTACATAATTGAAAGTATAAATTTAACAAAATAAAATTATGTAAATTTTAATTTCTCCATTAAAAAAAACAGGAGGTATTTATGAGGAAGCTAATAAATTAAAATGTTGTCCAAAAATAATAATCATTTAATGTTTTATTATAATCTGAACAGTGTATTTATTCATTGCAAAATTCCAACTTTTTTCTATCTAATTGTTTGTTTTTATTTTATTTATTTTTTTTGTTCTTTGTTTAAGTGTAAAGCGGAGTTTTGTATAAAAAAAGAATTCGGCGCATTATAAGCACAACAAATCATTTTTTAATCTAAACTTTTATAAGACTTTTTTGGAAATAAACTCAGGCTGAAGTTTTCGCACACCTGTTGCTCGAAGTCTTTTCATTGTTTTCCAAGTTAATGGCAGGTTTAAATAAATTAAACACAAATTATTATTACTAAATTAAATATAGACAATAATTGCTCTAGCATGAACTGCCCATTGCGTGATTAATTGAGCAGCAGAAGTGTGTTAGATACTCGCATTTCAATCGCTCGTAAACAGTTTGTGGTTATTCAATATATGAATAACATCTGTTCGATGTATGAATGCTCAGGCTTTCACCTAAAAGTATGCAATGTTTACATACATACAGGTGAAGCTAATAAAAGCGTGTTAAAAATAGATAGGTACATTCTACCTTAAATGCAAATTTTTTTTCACCTCAAATATATCAACACATGTATTTGTGAGTATGTACATAATATGTAAACATCTTTCTACGCATTTAAATATATTTTAATTTTCGACGAATTTCGCTTATTTTTATGGTCACAGCTGTACGGAAAATAAACATCAATCATCATCAACAGAAACAATTTTTGAGGCAGCACAGCGTGGGCTCGTTTTGCTCTTGGTTTTTTTTTTGTGCGCATTTATAAATAAATTTAAATTATAGGCAGTTTCCTACAACAAATTTGATTAGGCAGAGTGTTTACTTACAAACAAACATACAAAGATGCAGACATATGTATGTATACATGTATATTTATATACATTCCTTTCTTTCTCCTGTTTTCCTTAATTACCTGTTCATAAATCGACCGCATCCTCACCACGAAATCAAAATCCCCCACCTCCTTCTCTTTCTCGTACTTTGAGTTCATAAAAATATGTTTATTTTCTACGCCAGCATCGCTTTAAATCGCCTCCTACTCTGCCTTATACCACGTCTCCATATAACGTGTTTCGCTCTTTTTTCTGCATTTTCTCTCTCAATCTTGTTTCGACACGGAAACGAGTGCGGAAACTCGCCAATTTCCATACAAATTTCTGAGAGCGAGTGAAGATTGAAACACTGTTTCATTCTGAATCATCTTGCCAACCTCGATGATATCGATGTCTTCTCTAATTTTGTATCGAAAATCTATCGAAATCTCACACAGACCAAAACAAAAACGCAAAAATAAGCAAACATTTAAGAAGAGCAAGAAAGAGAAATGTTAAACTGAATCACGATCAGCCACGTGGAGACGGGTTATTTAGCGAGATGTTTTGCTAGATGTTTTGTTGGTGAAACAAGTTATGTGGAGACGGGCTTTTACTCTGCCTCCTGACCCGGCTTATTGCTGACGCCTTTGGCATCAGTCAACAGTTTGGCTGACAGTCGACATGGCGTCATGTGCCACCGATGATTGCTGTTGTTGCGTGTTTGTCGACTGCGTGTTGCCTCGAGTTAGTTAGAGTTTATACATAGATACTGTTATATTTGCCTAGTTGCCACGTCTTATGATGCCTTATGCTGTGCGCACACGTTGTTTTCCTGCTTCTGCGTCTGCTTGAGGCGATCATTTATGTTAACTTAAATTTCAAATGAAAATCGTAAATCACTCGCTAACTCTCTGTTTGCTAACAGCAATTTGTAGGTTTATAGGTGTACTTTATACGCATCTAAATATATACATATATACATATCTATACATATATGTGTAATTGTATTCTTTGTTTTTCTCTACGCATTTTCGTATAATTTTATTCCCTATCGTACTCTTGTTGTTCCCACGCCTAATGGCCATTCAGTAACTTCCTTGCAGCTTCCCTACAGTGCGTAGGTATGTGTGCCTGAGTCTACAAGTATAATGAGTATTCATTAAATTCAAATTGCTGGCCATTTTGGCTCTCGCACATTTGAAAATAATTATACGCAATCGTTTTATAATGGATGCAGTACAGCGGCATGATTTCCAATCAGGATTAAAGAACTAAAAAACAAAAAAAAATAAATAGTTAAATAATAGTTAAACGTCAAATTATAACGTAATTTAAATTATAACTAATACGAATATTAAACAGTAGTTATTTCGGTAGAATATTTGAAACCATTAGCCACTCACGATGTGATCATTTTGACTACTTTTTTGGTTAGTCCAATTAAACTAGCCTTAAGAATGTCACTACAGGGTTAAAATATACTAGAAAAATGTTCGCTGGAAAATTTCGCTAGGGGTATCCTCAGACTAAATTTTCATACAAAGAGCCTTAACGAGTGTAGGAAGTAAAAAAGGTGTGACGCCTTGAAGTATGCAAGAAATTTTAAATGTTTTTGTTTACTTTGTTTACTTCGTTTATAGAACCAATTTTAACTCATTTTGGTGTTGATGTTTCGCGTAATAATTATCGCCATCATCAGCATATGAGTGTCATAGTAGATAACCACACCACACTGCTCGTCTTACTGCTCGCGCTTCAACGTCTTCAACGCGAAAATTTTCATACAAATGCTTAAGCCAGTTTTAGATTTTTGCTTTATGAAGTGGCACATTTATTGTTTTGTCAAAATATTTGACGATTTTGAATCAGATTTTTTAATATAAACAAAGTTTTTACTTACGAGTACTTTAGTCCTGAAGTGTGCTACTCTTCGATGCCATAATTTGAAAGGTAGTAGTCTTCGACAATAATTTGAAGGAAGTGCCGATAAACAAATATTCTTGCATATATATGTATTTACAAATTCTTATTATGTAAAACATAACTAAAAAATAGAGAATGTGCACATGTTTGTGCATACATATGTAGGTAAATTGGAAATCGCGCAAACAGAATATGAAAAGTTTAACGTCTGGGAAGTAACCTCAAGAATGTTGATAAAAACATGCACACACACTCGTTTGTATTTATGTACCTAAGCAAATGAAAAATTTTACATTTTCACATTCTCCATTTCCATATTTCCTCATTTTCACATAGAAAAAATATATGTAAGTAAGTAGACGCAGAGCAACGACTGCAAGAAGTTGAAAACAAATCAGTGTCTCTATGGAATTTGCTATTTTCTCTGCGGTGCTTAGAAAATGTGAACTTAGCAAAGTAAATAGACATACATATACGCATATAAAAGCATATATGTACATATATTAAAAATACTATGTAGTTACAGATATGAATTATATGTGCATATGTATGTAAGAGTACACGCCCTCGCACAAAGTTCGACCCGTTTGGGAAATTAGGTTATTTGTACAACTTATGTAATACGATAAGAAAATCACTTGTTTTGAGTATATGTACATACAAAGTGCCTATATAAAACAAATAAATAAATATGTATACTAAATATATATGTATATTACATACGTTATGTAGTTACGTATTTGCACAAAAATATTATATTTCCATAGAGTTCTACAAGTAGTGTTTAAGATTTGCTGCTGATCTTCGAAATGTCCACAAAAGCTTTTCAGTAAAAATTGATGTGTGTGTTTTCAATCATAAATACTTATACAATAGTCGGTTGTTGGCCTTTTGTGTGGTGAACACAGATTTCACATCGCAGACATGTCCAGCTCAAATAATATCCCTTTAGGGACAGTTTAGTAGTAAAAAGTTTGAGGGTATTTCTAACTGATGTTGGCTCTTGCCCATGCCCTATGTGTTCTTGTGCTGAACTATTGGCTTATTGCGTTTTTACATGAAATGGCTTTGCTTTTGAAAAACACATAGATTTTATAGAGAAAATTGGTTTACTTACTTAGAAGCTTACAATATTAGATACCCACATAGCATTTGGAAGATTGTTTTATGAAAACTGACTGTACCGAGTCTTTTTCGATCCCCTTTGATGATCAAAAACTGATTAATTACTTCTGCGATTAGAATAAGACTCGAAAATGAGTCACACCAGCGATTGAAAAGTGATTTTATTTTTTGTCATATAAAAATCACCTAACTGAGCCTTTTTCCATCCACTTTGCTGATTAAAAAAAAAATTTATCACTTTGACGATTAAAAGAAGACTGGAAAACGAGTCAGATCAGCGACTGAAAAGTGATTTTATTTTTTATTATATAAAAATCACCTAACTGAGCCTTTTTCGATCCACTTTGCTGATTAAAAAAATAATTTATCAGAAGTTGATCATGCTAAAGATCGAAATGTGATCGATTACTTTGGTTTTTTAAAAAAAAAAGAAATATTCCTTAGCAACCCTAGTACATAAAGTTATCATTTTTCCAAAAAAAAATTCAGAGAATTTTATATTAGATTTCGGTATTGATGGTTCCGAATGTTGTAGAGCAGGAACATATGGATGCATGTCTTCCGTGTTGCCGTATATGAGAGTGCCAAAATGCGCATATGCATTTTCGTAGGAATGCATTTATGGATTGAAATTTTTAGATCTTAAACTCCTTATTTGCTTAATATTATTGTAGGCTAAAAATCTGTTTCAAAAGTTCCAACCAAACCAAGGCTACGGGTAGAATATGTATAAGTATAGAAGATGGGAAAGAAGTGCGGTTGTAAACTGACCCAAAAATGATAGGAAAATTAGTAGAAAAGTATTAGAAAATGATTAGAAATTGATCAGAAAGTTACTGAAAAACGACCCAAAAAAGATTCGAAAATGACCAGAAAAACGATTGGAAAGCTAATCGAAAATTATCAGAAAAACGAAGAAAAATTATCCCAAAATGATTCAAAAACGACCAGAAAACGATTCAAAAATTACCAAAATAAGATTCAAAATCGAAAAAAATAAAATAGAAAGGGACTCGAAAATGATAAAAATATGATTAAAATAAGACTCGAAAACGACTCCCCAAGAAGAGTTGGACGTAGGGTACCATTTTCTACAGACGATAGGCTCTTTTATGATCAGAAAATGAGCGCATTTTCTATTATTTTAAACGTGCATAGGGATCGAAAAAGACTGGAATATGATCAAAAAAAGCCGCGTGTAGCACAGCACACGTGATAGAAGTTAACTTCTTACATTAAGCATTATAAAGAAAACATTTGAAATGATGCAAAGCTTGTTACTTTGTGTTATTTTTATGAAATTATTTAAGCCATGTTTAAATAATTCAAGTTGAAGTGGCGTATGCTATACAAATATAAAGCTTATGGTTTCAAAAAAATTGCATAAGAGGGTATACCTTATGGCGTTTTCTTTTCTGACAAAAAATGTTGCCCTTTAATATCTCAATTATCGAATTACGTAGCATGACTTTCTATAAAATGGCTGAATTTGTAGTTAATGGTGCCCTCTTACTTAGTCAGAGGACAACATTCGTTGAAATCACCACACAAGCTTAGAAAATGGCTAAGAAAATCAAACAGGGCAACATTTTTTCGAGAAAAGAAAACGGCATTAGTAATAAGTGGATATATTAGAAATATAAAAACACAATTAGACTTAATTCCCACTCCTGTAAATATCAATTAGTTAATATGTTGCATAATTTTAGGCTATGATGAAATTAAATACGTAAATACATACAGGACCCGGATTCTAAAAATCGCTATCGCTAAATGAGATCGCCAAAAATCTCTAAATTTATATCAGACGCGCCTAAAAGTGTGCACCTACTTCCTTTATTTATTATTTTATTACATGACATCACATCATGACATCACATCATGGCATTACATCATGACATCACATCATATCATGGCATCACGTCATGACATCATATCATGGCATCACATCATGACATCACTTCATGATATCACATCATGTCGTCACATCATGACATCGCATCATGTCGTCACATCATGACATCATATCATGACATCACATCAAGACATCATATCATGGCATCACGTCATGACATCATATCATGGCATCACATCATGACATCAGATGACATCACATTACGGGGTTATCCGGGTCCATATTATGACCCATATTTGGGGACCCGACCTAGAACTCATAATCAGTACATCTCTATATGAAAGCTGTGCTCAGCACCTTTCATTTGATACCAATATTGCTCAGAAATATTCCGGGGTCATCCGGGTCCACGTTTTGACCCATATCTGGGGACCCGACCTGGGAATCATAACGAGTAAATCTCCATGTAAAAGCCATGTTCAATACCTTTTATTTGATACCAATATCGTCCAAAACATTCAGGGGAAAGCCGGGTAAACGTTTTTATCTTTTGCTGTTTCCTGTTTCCTGTTTGCTATTTCCGTGCAACGGAAGTGTACCTGCTATTTCCTTTTTAAAATTTCACTCTCCATAAAAACTATATCGCCGCCTAAGAAGTTAACTTCAAAATTCATAAAATGCTATGTGGGTATATGCATAAGCATTGAAAATGTATGCACCACTAATAGACGAAAAATACAGAGAGAAGTTCTGGTAACAGTAAAGAAAAGAGAGATTTGGAATACGGCTAGCTCTAGAGTAATTCTTCTGACCGATATCTAAGTGCAGTAAGTATATGTATATTAGATTGTCTCGAAACCAAACTTGGCAAGGGATAACGGAAAATCGTTCCACAATACATCATATTCGATCATCTTTTTATTTTATGAATGCCTTTTGAAAGTTTCTTTTCACTGTTAGGCATTTTGGTTATGGTCCACTTGTTGTTTAAGTTTAGATACCAGCAAAATAGGACACTCAGAATATAAACCTTATCGCCCAGCTCCAAGCTAAACTATTTAGCAATTCAGACACATTAGAAAACAATTTACCTATTTTAGCATTATTTAGCATTCGAATTGGAATTTCCTTTATTTTAGTGTAGGTATTTTCCTGCAAATATTTGCGTAAACTCCTGCAAAGTGTTGACACCTGTTAGACATGCTGAATGGAAATGCGAAAGCGAAAAAAAGAAAATACATACCAACAAAAAGAGCTTCCTTTTTTGTAGCAGAAAAAGGCTTCCTCTTTCGTAGTTGAAGAAATTTGTTTGTTTATCGCAAGCTTAAAATGAAATCTACCAAATAGTTTACATATAAAAGTACCACCATTTTGTATGTATTTATGCAAATATCATTGCATATTTAAAGGCGCACAAAATGTGCTTGATGGTATTTGCACTCATATAAATGCAAATATTCTTACGCCCTTTGTTATAAATGTACATACATAGATATTTGTATTACTGTAGACATTTACTTAGCACATTTTTGTTGAAATAGTGTTACAAGCGAAAAAGTAAACAAGGAAAGGAATAAAGTTGTAACCACATTTATCACAAAAGTGCTGCAAATATCGATGCCAATTTAACCAATAAAAATGCGGCGAACGGTCGAAAATGTCCCTAGATAAGGAATATGCATAAAGAATGGTATAAGAATGAAGAATCATAACTAAAGGCCCCTATCCATACGGGAAACCCTCAAACCGTTTTGCTCACTGATCTAAATTTTTTGTTTCTTTGTTACTATTTTAAATTTGCGAAATTTCGTCGGAGTGATTTTTAAACAAAGAAAAAATGGGTTAAAATACATATCGAATAGAGGTATTTTGTTAGAAAACATATAGAAAATTTGCACGAGCTTTAATTTTGTAGAATACTCTAACCTTCTAATACCTCCACGAAGAGATCGTTTTGACCCGTTTTCATAAAGTCAAAAAACATGGTATTTTTTAGGTCGTTAGAGGTTTAGAATGTTCTAGAAAATTATTTGCCATAACATTTCACTAGCGATCTACTCAGACAAAATCTTTATACAGAGAACGCGAAAGACCAATTTCCGTGGTTATGAAGATGGGAGATCTGAAAAAGAGATACCTACGTTTTCCAACTAATTTCGAATCCAAGCGAGTTAACCGCTAAATTAAAAACCAGAGCCGCGTCACTTAAATTCTTCAGGCTTGCTTGCTCTCGCAACCCATATTTAATATACACTGAAAAAAAAACTTACTCAGATTATGGAAAAGTGGTAATGTTTTGGTGCTAAAGACATATTTTCATTGATCATTCCCATTTTTGCATAATCTGCGTAATCTTTGTTTTTTATTTTTTTTGCGTGCACACACTAATGTGCTGTTGATATCAACTTAAGTTCTCAACAACAACAAAAAGCAAAGAAAAGAAAAATAACACAACACAAGCACCCAACTAGATGAAATCACAATGCAAATAGCCAGCAAATAAATGTATGTAAAATAGTGGCAAATAATGATCAAGAGCACAACAAAAGAAATATTGGAAAAAGTGGCACTGAATCACTGCGCGACCACTTTTTGGAGTATTTGCATTTCAACATTACTATACAGCAGCAACAAAAATAATAACAACAACAACAAAAAGAACAACAATAATAACAACAAAAACAATAAAAAAACAACAACAGAAACAACAACTATAACAGCAACAACAAGAAAAACAGAAGCAACGGCAACACCCAAATAGCATTTCAAGTCAACAAAAAGCGTTTGGCTGCCTATTTTCAATGAAAAACTTTACAAGAATTTTCCTTTCCCTGTTTTTTTTTTTTGCTAAAAACAGTTTTGTTTGTGTTTAGCTTAATGTTTGTTTTGCTTGCATTTCTCTTGTTGCTGTTTTTTCGGGCCTTACTTTATTTTGAATGTGATATCAACAGTTTGCTAGTTGTAAGTTTTGTGTGGCAGCAAGCAGAAGTGAAACGCTGAAAAAGTGTGTACGATATTTTATGTACGGGACGGACATTTGTTACGATGCTTTTCCGCTGGTCAATTCCATTGTGACGGGTGTGACCATGATACTCATAATTTTCGCTATAATTTTGAAATGGAAAGCTTGCATTTCAAAAAAAGGCCGTTATTCCCAGCAATGGGAAAGTTAAAAACGGTGGATAGCAGGTATATACTTGAAGGACACCATTTCCGACCAGAGTGGCCATTAGAAAGCTGGGACGGGTGTGACCTTATATATTTGAGCTTTCAAAAAATCCCACTTTGCATATAAATTTTGTAAAACTTTTCACAGAACGCATATAAAAAATTTAGTCCAGCACGTTGTTCAAAGTCTTTTTGATTGTATAGCATACTTACTATTTTGAAATTCACGTTTTTCTTGCGAAAACCTTGTTTAAATAAAAATAGGTAAAAAAACTTTTTAAGTTAAACGGTTTTATGTTATACATACATTGCAATGTTTAAGATAAATGTACTAAAAACCAAAAAATAATAAAATAGATACAGTCGTGGGAATTATAAACATTTGCATAGACTAGACTAAAATAAAACCGTGGGGCACGTCAATTGTCTACAATCGTTGATTAAAATGTTTGTTTTGTAATGTTACACTATAATTAGGCAGTTGTTCAACCGACAACGATGGACGTGTGATAAGTAGGGCTAGAATGTGGAAAAAAGCTAGCAAGCTCGATTATAAGCGAGTTTTAGGGTTTCATAGTGGTGAGCGAGTAGTACTTTTATCATATGTTTTGTCGATTAAAGACAAACTACGAGCAGTGAAACGATTCCTCGTGTGAATGTCCAACGATAAACTAGTTGAAACATCTCTTTTATTAACATGGAGTGTATAACTATTGGAATTTCCATGAGCAAGAAAATAGTAAGTATTTTCCTCACCGTCTGCGGGCCAACTGCCTAACGACGAATTAAACGATTCTTCTATCGCACATTAAGTCGATAATTTGTAGACAATTGACGTGCCTCCCGGTTTTATTTTAGTCTAGTCTATGCAAATGTTTATAATTCCCACGACTGTATCTATTTTATTATTTTTTGGTTTTTAGTACATTTATCTTAAACATTGCAATGTATGTATAACATAAAACCGTTTAACTTAAAAAGTTTTTTTACCTATTTTTATTTTCTAGTTTTTAGTTTTTATTTCGCATTCTGTTTAATTCATTTAGTGCTTCATTATTGCAAGGTTTCTTGCCCGTTAGTTTATTGCAGTCCAACGCCTCTATAGCGACCCACGCGCCACCTATCGGAAGTTTTTTTTAGGAAAATATTTCCTTTCAAGGTAGTAATACATGTTCCGAATTTCAGCCAAATCGGACCATAAATGCGATTTTTGTAAATATAGCGACCCACGCGCCACCTAGCGGAATTTTTTTTTAAAGAAAATATTTCTTTTCAAGGTAGTAATACATGTTCCGAATTTCAGCCAAATCGGACCATAAATGCGATTTTTGTAAATATAGCGACCCACGCGCCACCTAGCGGAATTTTTTTTTTAAGAAAATATTTATTTTCAAGGTAGTAATACATGTTCCGAATTTCAGCCAAATCGGACCGTAAATGCGATTTTTGTAAATATAGCGACCCACGCGCCACCTAGCGGAATTTTTTTTTTTTTAAGAAAATATTTCTTTTCAAGGTAGTAATACATGTTCCGAATTTCAGCCAAATCGGACCATAAATGCGATTTTTGTAAATATAGCGACCCACGCGCCACCTAGCGGAATTTTTTTTTTAAGAAAATATTTCTTTTCAAGGTAGTAATACATGTTCCGAATTTCAGCCAAATAGGACCATAAATGCGATTTTTGTAAATATAGCGACCCACGCGCCACCTATCGGAATTTTTTTTTCATAATATTGCATTGTCATCGGGGTTATACATGCGTGCAAAATTTCAGATTAATCGGTTGACAGGAAGAGGGTGAAATTTGAATTACTAAATTTGACCCAAGAATAAAGAATAAATAATAAAACAAACGGGGTGAGCTAAATAAAACCGTTTAAAAATTGGACGGGTGTGACCTCTCTATGTGACGGGTGTGACCCAGTACCAAAATTCAAAATTTTTGATGAACTAAAAGTTTTTATTGACTTCATTTATAACTCGTAATATGAACAAAAGTAACATAACATTGTTTTCTCGCTATCATAAAACTCACATTATTCCAAAGGTGTATGTTTTAGGAAAATTTGTTTAAATTCAGATAAATATGAATCGCAAGCATACACAGAGGCCGCATCTGCTCTTTTAAAGTTGTGCATTTTTTGAATATTCTTTATTAATTTTACGTTTTCCCACCTTGCGTTCGAGAAATTACTGTCGCGCACAACATCGTCTTTTGATGCGTAAAAAACGTCGATCTTATTAAGTTTCTTTGTTTCAACTAGATATTGGAAACAGTCAACGGGTGTTTTCATAAAATATTCTCTAGCCTTAATGCCCGTACTTAAGGTTCTTTTTACAGCTGCAGCTATTCCATCTACAGCGCCTTTACCATGGCCTGTAGCGAAAAAATTCCAAGTCATTTCTAATCCAAAATCCTCAGGAGCATGGCAAATGTTAAAAATATTGTATCGATTTTTAAACTGAGATGCGCAGTTTTATCTGTTATCATTTTTTTAGCATCCCTCCTTCTTTTATCTACTACTTTCTCTTTAGCTAGATGCAATTCATATTTTTCTTTGTTTTCTTTAAGCTTCTTCCTCTGTTCGCGCTTTCTGTTTTTCGAATCTATTAAAAAATATATGTATACTTCGTGTTGGTGTGACGGGTGTGACCAAATATTTTTTAGAACTGAATAATAAATTACTGCGATAAATTTTAAGAAAATGTCACTAAGTATTTATCGCGACTACTTTGTTATTATTGGAGAGTGTTAGGTGGTTAAAATGTAAAGTACCAATATAATTAAACTTTTTCAATTTTTTCTGTGACGGGTGTGACCGAAAATTTTAGTATATTAAACACGCCATAAAATTGTTACTATAAAACGTATAATATCGAAACTTCACAGAAATGTAAAACAATGACCTAGTCTCTTCAGAGGTAACGGTTTTTATTAATATTGAGAATGGAAGAGTATAAAAATGTTAAATAAAGAGACACCTTGCAGAGAATGTGAACTGAATATTCAGTATAGACAAAGTTCAAAGTGTTGCCAAACTTATAAAAATTTACGTGAATCCATTTTTTTTATTCACCCATAAAAAGCATCCTCTTGTGCATATTAACAAATTAAATTTAATTAAAAATAAGTGATTTCTAATTTTGCTGGATAGGGCCGTTTTAAGTGGAATTGACCCGCTGCTACTTCTTACTCATCTGCAGCTGCTCTTTTGTTGTTCTTGTTATTGCATTGCATATCTGGCATATCTGGCATACAATTACGCGCAAAAGCTGCAACAAATCTGCTGTGCAACTCTAACTGACTGACTGACTCCCTGACTGACTGCGTCTTTGCCTCGCCTGTCACAGCATTCGCATGCGAATTTGCACAGCAACACAGTTTGAGAGAGAGAATTGCTTAACATGTTCATGCACATACATATGTAAGTATTTTAGTGTGTTGATGCAGTAAAAATGTGGCAACGCTGTGGAAAATGGCTCAAGTGCCTTGGGAGATTTTGACTGTTTGAATAGGGGCAAATAATATTACATATGTACATACATATAGTCACATAAACCTACAAAAAAATATATATCACACAAGCATACATACTACGTATGTATGTATGTACACATTCTGCTTCTACAATCGCTGAAAATTAAATAAATTACAGAAAAGAAGGAGGGGGAGCAACTTCTTGAAGCTTATAAGCTTGTGAATGACTGTGTGAGCTTTACAAATGCACGTATGTATGCTCTGTTAAATGTGTTATAGGTACATATTGTATGTGCAAATTCAGGGACGCTACCATAGACATTTTTAAAGAGGAAATTTTGCAAGAAAATCCCATATATACTGTGCTGAAAGAGATTCATCAAAATGATAATCAGTAAAGCAGAAAAATTGGGGATATTTCTTTTTCATTGTTTGTTTACCCGACAGATTAGGATTACGATGTATTGTGCAACGAATTTCCGCGACAGCTTCTCAAGTTGAAAAAATATACCTACTGAAGATAGCACATCGTCGAAACCGGCTTATAACCAAACTAAACTTGAAAAGAAATGACGGAAAGTCGTTCCCAATACATAATTTTGTGAATACTATATAACAGTGTATAGCTTTAACTATGAGAGATTTGAGAAAAGTTATTGTGTAACCGATATCTAAATGAAAATATATATATTAGGATAGTGTGCTTTACCAACATATATCATGCCATCGAAATTGGGATACCTCTCATTGTTCAAGCAGCCGTAACCTGAATATCCCTCCGAAACTGCAACGCCTCTGTAATTTTTATATCACAACCTTTACATCCCATACATATTCAAAGTATTTATGTATGCATTATAACGCATTTGGACATTTGTGTATGTATGTATGTGTATGAAGACTTGGCAAATATTTAAATTTGATTTTCATATGCAACTCACTTGGAAATGATGTCAGCATTTATTGAGGGAATTATAAAAAATTTTCATTTAAAGTGAAAAACAGCTTTTATTGCGTTGTAAAAGCATAATTGTGCTGTTGTTAGTTGTTGTATGTAGTATATGGCCGTTTATCAACTAACAAAATAAATGCTTTTATATACAAAAAAAAGAAAAAAACTTTAAAAATTACTTGAATGGGGATTCGTCTGGAAATATAAGCACATACATACAAATACAAATTACAACTCGTTACAAATGTTATGCCTATATGACACTACATTTTTTTCTTGGTTTTTTTGGTTTGGAAAACCCACCGAAAGTCAAAATACAAAAACAATTCTTCTGTAGGTTGAAAAGAGACAAATACTCCCTCAAAAACAATTTGATTGACATTAAACTTCAAACTAAATGAAAATAATATTTATTTCAAAAATTAATTTTTTCAGAAATTTTAATTTAAATTACTGAAATAAAAATGTTATGAAACTCAAAGGGCAGGATAGCTGTGTATTCCATGCTATAAAGGGAAGCCAGTACGCAATATAGTTTTTCTTACGGACTTCTTCTTTCCCCTTACGGCCATAGCAGAAGCTTACAAGAGGCAAATTTAAAATTTGTATTTCCATATATTTTTTATTTTAAATATAATTTATTTTCTAGTTGTCAAATTGAAACAATTGTCAGAAAAAATGACCGAATGCCAAAAAACCTACCGAAATACAAGCTGGCTCGTTGGTTTTTAATCGCCTAGATGGTATTTTGTTTGGTTTTTTTCAATATATGTAGCTTGCTCGCTTGCACCAACGCAAAACTGTATTTGACCATCTCCTTCACACAAAAAACCTGGTAGAATACCAGAAAAAAAATGTAGTGTCATATGGGCTTTAAACAAAAGCTTAAGCTTATTTAGAATTTTATATGCAATTTTATATGTGCAACTACATAGATATACTACATATGCACATTTTAAATATGTATGACTTTGTAAATTCTACATTTGTACGTACTCAGAAGAAAAGTTAGCAAATTCTTGCTTTTGTAAGGGATTAAGTATAGAGAATGAAAAAAGATATGTACTGAAGATGGCACATCGCCGAAACCGATTTATAACCAATTCAAATTTGACAAGAGATGACGGAAAATCGTTCCGCATAGCTTTTAAGCCAGAGTAATATACATATTTACATATATAATTCTACGAATACTCCATATCGACGCTTCCAAACAATATTGTACTAAGTCGACTTAGTAAGTTTTCCCATTTTTGCATTTTCAATTATTACGTGTCTTAATTTAGATGCTGTCAAATTTTGGTATCAATCGGACACTCCAATCAAAATTTATGACCAAAAGTGTACATATAATACAACTCGAGATTTTTACCGAATACACACCTTGAAAGCTTGCCATGAAAAACAACGTGACAAGTTTTTATTTTTTCTTACGGTTTTATACAAAGCTTATCCTAACTTAGATGGTATCGAGTTTTAGTATTGACCTTTCAATCCAAATATTTAGAAGTTACAAACGAATATATACTGAGCGCACAACTGAAGTATCATATCGAATTGAAACTTTGAGAGCGTCCCCTGCAAAACACAGTTTTCAGACACAGAACAGTATTGTTTGGAAGCGTCGATATGGAGCGCACGTGATTTGACAAAACATTAAGTAAATAAGTTGACTAAATGTTTTAAAAATTTGAGATCAACTTCTTTTATAAGATATTCATTCGAAACGAAAGAGAAAGAAAAGCTTTTCAATTTGGCCCGTTTCGTATAAAAAAAAAAAAAGTTGTGGAAGCGCCTCTTACTACCTACTTGCTTTGCTGGGTGTTTTCTGCATGCCTACGTACATATGTACGTAAACACGTAAACGCAAGTATACCTAAGTATATAGATAGGAATGAAATTCAGTACCACCCAAACTCCAAATATTTAACTTCTTTGCCTCCGTATTTGCTTAAGCATACTTGTAAGCACGTGCACTTACTCTCATATTTTACTTACAAACATTTACTAATCTCGTTACAAATTAGTTTGTTACAGCTTACTCCTCTGCTACTACCCTCTCACATATACTTTCATTTAAAATATATGCTCTTAGTAATTTGTTTCTACTCTCAATTACCCTTCTTGTTGACGTGGTTTGTCGATTGCTTCTGAGATTCGCTTATGTACATATGCAGGTGTGCTCTTGCATCATAAGCCCTTGTCCTTCCTCCAGCTCCTCTCAATGTAACAGAAACTAGCATAAGATTAAATTTAAATTTATATCCCTGACAAAAACTCAAGTTACGGTTTGGTATTTGTTATTCTTGTTTTTGTTTTCTTTTGTTGTACTTGTTGTAAATTTATTTTAACTGGCACTTATTTTTACTCCTCATACGTTTGACTGCTTATTCTTCTCTTATTTTGAGTTGCCGCAGTAGTAAGCTAAGTTTTGCACATACATATATGTATATATTGAGTATATTGTGCGTAAGAATTAGTGCTGCAATTTCTCGATAATAGCACAAGCTTCTCATGTTGCCTGTATCGCCGAGGGTTCCCAATTTGCACTTTTTGGGTCCTGAGGTGATAATGCATTTTTTTGTTTTCTTGAAACACTAAGTGATAGCTTGGGTTAATAATCTCTGAACTCATATTATGCACAATTATGCAGCGGCTCTTGGACTAACAAAAAATTTACATTGCATTTTCTAGCAGGGTCTGTGCATCGTTTAGAAAACACAGCCACTCCACTCTCTAAATGATCCGAGAAAAGTCCAGCAATAGCTCAAAAGTGGTGACAGCATCTCTGTAGTTGATGCTCTAGTTGTCTGATTCCTGTCCTGTTCGTCAGGGAAGCGCGCTCGAATTATTTTGTACTGGGAATCGTTCAAAGAACAAAGTTCATCTCCCAAAGTTCCTAATACAAAATTTGACGATGAGTTAGAAAAGCTCACACCTAGTACAGCGTATTCCATTGACTCAAACAGTTTTTTTTTTTTACAAAAAATGGGGTTTTTTCAGTTTAGTACGTAACGTAATTTATGAAGCATTATTTTGCATTAATAAGAAATTATTTCTCTTATTATTTCTTGTATTGATATTAATATGATGTATTTGGGAACGAATTTCCGTCATCCCTCGGTAAAAACAACAACAAATAATTATTATTAATATCTTTCAATTTCCATATGCATGCACCTCTCATTTTTCAAGAATTATGTTTTAATTAACAATGTAATCGGACTTATATAATGAATAGGTATACAGAACATTTTGTTCACTGTTATTAAATGTTTACGTCACGGTTTACACAATTAAACCGTCGAAGTAATGAATAAATTGTGTAGCTTAATAATGACCTGCAATTAAATTTATAGAAAAAAGAAGAAAAAAAAAGGCGCGTGTATAAAGCTTATGGTTTCAGAAAAATTGCATAATTGCATTGTTAATATGTTGCATAATTTTAGGCTATGATGAAATTAAATACATAAATCAGGGACCGATTTTAGGGCCGTTTACTCAACCTCTGATTAACGCTAACCGGAGGACAAAGGTTCGGTTAAGCTATGGACTGCATTATCGGCCACATGTTAAATACATGGTTTGATGAAGTCGATAATGATGTTTAACCGAACTTTAACCGTGGTTAGCGTTAATCAGAGGTTGAGTAAACGGCCCTTAATCGTTATTTTCATTTCTTCAGATGAAAAAATCATTATGAAAACTTCGTTAACAATAAAATGCAAGTATGCCGATACAACGATTTTAGCACATTCTATCCAAATATGAGCTCATCTTTATTCTAAAGACTTTTATTTTTTAAATTTTTAAATAACCATTATTTACGATTTTTATTTTTTCGATCAAAAATAATTTTTATTATTGGATTTAAATTTTTCCGATGAAACTTGATCGACATTTTATGATTTTTATTTTTTCGATCAAAAATAATTGTTATAATTGGATTTAAATTTTTCCGATCAACTTTAATCAATATTTTTTTATTTTTTCTCCGATCATAGTAAACTTTTTCAAACGTTAGTGAATCCTATATTTAATGGCTTGAAGTTGACGATTGTGCCAACATTGGCGCAGTTCTATTTCAGAACAAAATTTGCAAAAAAAAACAAGTTTTTAGAGTTTAGAGATTTAAATTTATCTAATAATAAAAATTATTTTTGATCGAAAAAATAAAAATCATAAAATATTGATCAATTTTCGTAGGAAAAATTTAAATGCAGTAATAACAATTATTTTTGATCTAAAAAATAAAAATCATAAAATATCGATCAAATTTCATCGAAAAAATAAAAATCAAATTATAACGATTAAAAATGATTTTTTTTTTATAAAAATGATAATCGTTACGGTCCCTGACATAAATACATACAGGACCCGGATTCTAAAAATCGTTATCTCCAAATGAGATCGCCAAAAATCTCTAAATTTATATCAGACCCGCCTAAAAGTATGTATCTCCTTTATTTATTTATATCGTCTCAAGCTGCAGCATGCTGGCCGCATTGATGAGTCAGTTTTGTATGTCAGATATTTTACCAGATATTGCATATTTTTAGGTGCGTCTGATATAAATTTTGCAAATTTTGGCGATCTAATTTAGCGATAGCGATTTATAGAATCCGGGTACAGGTGAAGCTAATAAAAGCGTGTTAAAAACCACTGATATTTCTGTGTAGAATAACAAACGAATGAATAGAAAGTATGGTCTGTTTAAAAGGACAATATTTGCAGTGATAAACATAAAATTTAAATTCCTTTTCCCTCCTTTTCCGTTAACAACTTTCATTTCATCTAGGTTCACATTTTGACCCATATATGGGGATCCGACCTAGAAATCATAATCGGTACATATCTATGTAAAAGCCCTGCTCAACACCTTTCTTTTGATGCCAGGGATGGAATATATGAGTAATTTTGAAATTTCAACTCAAAAAGTCAATAGGAAAGAGTTAATATTTTTAATAGGGCTCTAGATACCCGGGTATCGAGCAATTCGATCTGATCGTTTTTGTTTGAAGCCCGTTTGTTGTTCAAATGCCCGTACAAACATACGGGTAATAAACAAACAAACAACTGTTCGAGCATTTGAACAACAATTGTTCGAGCTACTCGAAAATGTTCAAAAAAAATCGAGAGCTCTAATTTTTAACATTTATACATGACATCATATCATTACATGACATGATATCACATCATGACATCACATCATGACATCATATCATGACATCACATCATGGCATCACATCATGACATCACATCATGACATCATATCATGGCATCACGTCATGACATCATATCATAGCATCACATCATGACATCGCATCATGACATCACATCGTGACATCACTTCATGATATCACATCATGACATCACATCATGACATCATAGCATGGCATCACGTCATGATATCATATCATGGCATCACATCATGACATCACATGACATGACATAAAGGGTTATCCGGGTCCATATTATGACCCATATCAGGGGACCCGACCTAGAACTCATAATCAGTACCTATATCTCTATGTGAAAGCTGTGCTCAGCACCTTTCATTTGATACCAATATTGCTCAGAAATATTCCGGGGTCATCCGGATCCACGTTTTGACCCATATCTGGGGACCCGACCTGGGAATCATAACGAGTAAATCTCCATGTAAAAGCCATGTTCAATACCTTTTATTTGATACCAATATCGTCCAAAACATTCAGGGGAAAGCCGGGTAAACGTTTTTATCTTTTGCTGTTTCCTGTTTCCTGTTTGCTATTTCCGTGCAACGGAAGTGTACCTGCTATTTCCTTTTTAAAATTTCACTCTCCATAAAAACTCTGTATCGCCGCCTAAGAAGTTAACTTCAAAAACAAAAGCCAACAAAATACATTGACAACCTCGTGTTTTTCCTTTACTAAATTAAATAAAACAAAGCACGGAAAAAATTTTCTTTTACAAAAGTCCTTGAAAGCGAATTGGTATACTTATTGCCTTATTGTAGTAATTAGCCGTGTATAGGAAAATTACATATATTAGCTGCCACACCAGAAAAACCGGTAAAACTTAATTATCGTAGACAAGTGTTAAAACGGATTTCAATACAATTAATTGTCTTCAACATGATTGTGGGGTTTTTCTTCACTTTTTCGTTTTGCTAAAGTGTTGGTGAACTTAATTGATTGTCTCATAAACTTTTTTACTCATATGTATGTACCATAGACCGTCCAAAGAATGTACGAGATTTGAGAAAATGTTAATTTTCTTCAGGAATTGTGCTAGACCGGGAAAAACTATGTCTTTCCCAAGCACTCAGACATATTTGCCCATTGTACTTAACCCTCCGTCTGACACTTGGTTCCAGCCAGACCTTTTTCATTTTCAAACTACGAAAAAGAGTATTATAAATTGAGCTAGATGCTTGAAAATTCAGGTAGCTTACTAAAATTTAATTTTCTACAGACCTAAAAAAAGTATGTTGATATCTCATATACTGAGCTAGTTATACCGACATGTTGACTAACACATCACATTCGGTACACTTGGGTCTGGCTGGACCCACATACAAATTGTATGAAAATGAAAGTGTGTGTATGTGTTTTGCTTAAGAACTTCCAAAGTATCCAATAGATTTTTATGAAATTTTCACAGTGGGTTTATGTGGTCTCTTCGCATAAGATGTGGTTTGAAAAATTGGACACTTCCCGGAATTTCGGCCCAAATGTGGACCCGAATGGCCCCGGAATGTAATTGGTGTCAAATGAAAGGTATGTACTAATCTGGGCTTGAAAATAGAGTTATTTTTATTGGGTTTTCTAACCTGGTTCACAAGATATAGATGAAAACGTGGATCCGAGGGCCCCAAATGTTTTTTTTAGAGGTAGAGATACTAATCATATGTACCTATATGTAGACAGAGGGAGGCACGTTTAGCGCAGCGAAGCGGGACGGGTATACTCTAGTATTCCTATATTTTTTTACCTAATATCAAGGAGTGAAAGCGTTTGCATATTTTTCTTTTAAATTTATGAATTATCGGGGCAATAGATATTTGCCTTTTAGTTTATATTTTTCAGTTCTGATTTTGTGGTTATTTGATAAATTTAAATGCAAATATAATTCATAAAATATGCGTTATTTTTTTATTTTTACTATTTTTACCAAGAAAATTTTGAGTGATGAAATTGATTTGATGTGCAATTTTAGACCACATAGAAGGAACTTTGATAGTGAATTTTATGAACGGCTAGCAGCAGAATTAGCTAATGATTTGGGACGTAAGGGGTCTGCTGAGGAAGTTGAAAAAACTTAATAAAAATTTGAATATAATAATATAAATAAGCTAACATTCAGAAATTCTGTACAAAATTCCTATATTTACGCGTAAATTCACACAACATTCCGAGGCCATTTCGCTACGACAAACATGCCTTCCTCTATCTATGTGACTATCCCTATTTCTATTACTATCGCTTACAAATATTCCGAGGCCAGCAAATACATGTTTTGACCCAGCTTAGATATCCCAATATAAATAACTCCATATTCAAGCCCTGATTAGCACCTTTCATTTGATACCAATATTGACCAAGTACATTCCGGGGCCATTCGGGCCCACATTTGGGCCAAATTCCGGGAAGCGATAACTTTTTTAAACCACATCTTATGCGGAGTGACCACGTGAACCAACTGTGAATATTTCATAAAAATCGATTGGATACTTTGGAAGTTCTTCAACATCACGCGTACACACACTTTCATTTTCATACAATTTGTATGTGGGTCCAGCCAGACCCAAGTGTACCGAATGTGACAATCGAAATAAATGTCTGACGGAGAGTTAAGGCTTTTAGAAAGGATCGGGATATGGTGGAAAAAGGTGGGATAGTGGAATCAGAGTTCCTCAGAAAACCTCTCAGATTTATTAAAGAATCAGATATTGGTAGAAAATATGCATCCGCCGTTCTCCATAAATCTGTCCAAAGAGTGTGCACTCTTAGTCTAGTGAAGGCTGGACAGGTGCGGAAAAAATTCTCGGAGCCATCGTCGTCCTCTCCATGCAAAATAGGCATCAGTGACTGCTATATTTCGTTCTATGATTGGCTGTGGTCTTGTTGGTTGTTCCGCTGATCCGCAATCTGAAGTCGGCTTCCATATTTCGTTTTTCATCCGTCTGTGTAGATGACTTTCTTACAAGCTTTTTGCTTTGATTGCTTTTCAAATTTGACACCGATTAGTTAAAAAAAGAGGATTTCTTGAACAAATGGAAAAAAGTTTTATACAATTCTTCTTTTGTGAAAAACTTGAAATGTTTTAAATCTTTTTGGAAAAAGTCAATTTAGTTTAAAGTGCCCTTTGATGTGGTCATTTGAACAATCATGCCGATTTTTATACTTTTTTAACCCTAGAACGATAACGATATTTCATACTACGTTATTACTAATGTACGTAAATTTTACGTAGTGATTAGAATCCGCCTAATACAACTCTCATTGTTCTCCATTTTGCAGCCAAAGTTGATTACACTACTTTACAAATGGTTAATTTGAATAAAATACCAAAAAATTCCTGATCTCAAAACTTTTTTTTTTTTGATTTTTTTATGGTTATGCATATGATAATGCGTAATTTTGTGTATCTTCTGGGTATCACTTCATTCAAAAGTATTTTTCGCTAAAGTTACAAGAGCGATAACCACAAGCAGTACCTCGTTAGAAAGGAAATTAAAATACGCTTCCAATGACATACAACTTGTAGCGGTTGAACAAAAGCTCGCTGAGCGATATCTGGTCAAAATTTTTTTAATTTCTTGCGATTTTTTTTTTTAATTTTTTTACTAATTTTTGGTCCAGGTCCAGAGATATAGGTCAAAACGTGGACCCGGATGACCCCGGAATTTTTTTGAGCAATATTGATATAAAAAGAAAGGCTTTGATCAGGGCTTTTACATGGAGCTGTACTCATTATGATTCCTAGGTTGGATCCCCAGATATGGGTCAAAATGTGGACCCGGATGACCCCGGAACGTTTCTTAGCAATAATAATATAATATACTGTCGCGTTGTAAAAAACTTACATGAGAATATTACACTTTCATATTAAATACCATATCCTATTTTTTCGCTTATTACTAACTATACGTAAATTTTACGTATAGGGATTTGCGCCAATCGCTCTCACACCTTCAAATGACAACATTTGTTGTACTTTTATATTCGTGTATACGTAAAAATACATGCTGCAAGCACTGCCGGAGTTAGGTACCGTTACAGTATGTTATACTTGTGCAATCACAATTTGAAAATTCTATATACGTAAAATTTACGTACATTATGGTTCTAGGGTTAAATATTTTTATTTTTTTTGTTGCTACTTTTTTGAAAGTGTCACCCTGAATTTGACTTAACATCCCTGCAGGAAGAAAAAAATCAATTCCAAAAAGTAGTTGATTTTTAACTGACTATTTTGAGACAATTGAAAAAAATAATCAATTTGTATGAAACAGCAAGAAACCCATTTTTAGTTGGTTGCTTTGTCATGCAGGAATATCCAGAAAAACGTTAAGTGTGCATTGACAAAAGCTTTCAAATGCCTGATGAAAATATTTTTACTCAAAAATATTTAAACAGAAAGAATTTTGCTGTGAAAATTCCTCATTTTGGGTTTGGGAAGCGAAGCAATGGAAGAATATCGAAATTCTTGCGAATTCCATGAATGTAAACATGTAGGTACGTAACAGCTACAACTGCAACCATTTCCGATGTATGTTTTGTATAATTTTCTAAAGATGAATTATGTTATATTTTGGGATCAATTATTTTTCACCCCAAAAAAGTTAGTTTATAGTTACCCTCCAAGTAATGCAGAAGTACACAGGACTGACTTTTTTATCGCCATTCCCAAACAAAAGTAGTTAGCCTTCTTCAAAGAAAATATACAATTAAAAGTGACCACTAATGTCTTTGTAAACAGTTTAAAGTCAATTTTAAGTTAGATGCATTTCCTGCAGGGATACAAGGGAATAAGATACATACATATGCACATATATATATAAACCCTTGACTTTTATAAAAAACAATGCCTGACACCGAAATATTTAACAAAATGACAGCAAAGTGAAATGATGGCGAACAACTGCTGGTGTTTTTGTTGTTACACGCCACCCACCAACGTTATTGTTGTGGTGCGATTGTTGTTGTCGTTGGTGTGTTAGTGTAAAGGCATTTTTCGTTTACTTTATTTTTCGCTTGTTATTTGTTGTTGTTGTTATTTGTTTGTTGGCGAATGAATGTCCGCAGTGTCGCAAACGTATTTTTCACTTTATGCTCAACAACAACAACAACAACAACAGCGGGTGTTCTTCGCCGGTTAGCGGCGTTGCAGGTGACAAGCAGAAATATTTTTTTTACAGTTTTAAAGGTACATATTTCTGTTACTTTTATTTTTACTGCTTACTTTTTACTGCGGTTTTACTACACATTTTACTTTTTTTACTACACATTTCTGTAGAACGAAATAAAAAATTTTACTACCGACGTGACGAAGAAAAATGTTAAGTAATAAAATAATTCACTTAACAATAAACAGCAGGACCGCAAGGCCATATAATTATAAATATTACATACAATTAACCTACACACTTTTGTATATACATAAATACATATTTATATGCATACATTATTATATATAAGTAAATATGTATGTAAGTATATAACACAAATATATATGTCCATTAAAATGTAAGTCCTTATTAAGTAATATGCAGGGTAAGTTTAACTGTCGCGTCACTTGTCGCGCCAAAAATTATACCTTAAAAATATATTTAAAAAAAAAGTTGCCACCATTTCACAAGGCACGCACACTTGCATACATACATAGGTATACAAACTTGTACGCGCTTATCGAAATAATGGTTTGCTGAATGAATGGCATTTCAGTTGACTGATTTTAATGCGGCTTTTGTTTTTATGCATTTATACTTTTAAACAAAATACAATATACATACTTGCAATACTTGTACGATACTTTTTTGTATATGGATATACCTATGTGTGTGTGCGTGATTGTGTGTGCGAGCGCATAATTTCAGCCTTTACTTCACTTCACTTACCTTTTGCGCTCAAATTTTATACGTAATGCTCTACTCGACTGCAATGAAATCTTGGTAAAGGAAGGCGAGTGAGTGGGGCTGGTGAGGGCTGTCAATCGCTCGCCCACCCATACACTTCACACGCAGTTCGCGGCAAGTGACTTTCACACGCCCATTCGCTTATTGTATGGCAACAAAATAGCATTTTCTTTAGTTTTTTCTTTTTTCTCATTGTTTTTGTTGCTGTTGTTGGCGTCGTTCTTGTTGTGTTGTGCCCTCTTGTGCCGAAAGGCTTCACAATGTGTCGTTGGCGACACAAATTCACCTGCCGATTCGTGCTAGTTAGTGTAAATAAATATAAAAATTTGTATTTATGCACGTTAGGGTGTCCCATATAGAACATGTATATAAAAATTTAATAAAAAAATTAATATGAAAAAAATTGAGGAGTAATTATTGAAATCTATTTTTCACAGGTGGCAACGCCAAATGTTGTTTCCAACGTTTTTAAACTTCTTTGATTTATCACCCATATTATAATATGAATTTTATTTACTTATGTATACTAGCTATTTTTTGGAGTTTCACAGTTTAAACATGTGGCAACTCTTTTCAAAATTAAGTTTCATTGTAAGCCCTCTTCAAATTTTTTGGCTTTATAACAAATATATGATATTTAAATTTCATGAATTTAGTTAAAATTTAAATTTTCAAACAGGTGGCAACCCCAAAAAAATTTTGCAATGTTTCTAAAATTTTTATTTTGACATCTATACCTATTATAATATGAATTTTATTTATATTAGCAATTTCTTGAGTTTTAAATTTGTAAACAGTTGGCAACTCTTTACAAAATTCAGTTTCTATGCAAGCTTTCTTAAATTTTTTTTAGCTCGATGCCGAGTATGTAATATTTAATTTTATGAATTTAGTTAGAAGCAATTTTCTAGGAGGTGGCAACCTCAAAAGAACATTTTGGAACATTTTTAAACTTGCTTAATTTGACACCTACATATATCATAATATGAATTGCATTTATTTTAGCGATTTATTTGTGCTTTACATTTTTTAACACGTGGCAACTCCTTCCAAAATTAAGCTTAATTGCAAGCTTTCTTACATTTTTTGACTTGATACCGAGTATGTAATATTTAAATGTTTAAATTAAATTAAAATTAGATATTTAATTTTTTCAGGTGGCAACTCTTTTTAAAATTTGTCTTCCCTGCAACTTTTCTTACGCCCTTTTTGCTTGATGCTCAATATGTAATTACAAATTTTTATTAATTTAGTGAAACAAAATCTTTCAAACAGGTGGCAACTATTTTCCATATTATTTTTAACTATAAGCATTTTCACTTAGCACTCTAACGCAACTGTAGATATGCATGCCACAGCGTGTTGCACGTCCAAAATGTTGCTTTTGTGTACTGCAAAACATTTAACGAAAAAATCACGCAATAAAAAAGAATTGTAATGGCGTCAGGTGAAAAAAATTGCAGCTTTGCGTAATTCCTATTGAACTGTAATTACTTGTCACATTCTACAATTTGTTTTTCTTTTTAAGACATTTTCTTCGTTGCATAAAAATACAGCAACAACAAGGCTATTCGAGGTTTCGAGTTTTATGTAAATTGACGTATATAATTCGCGATGTACATGAAAGTGGCGTTGACATGGGTACATACTCGTATGCCCACCGCTGTTTCTCCGCACGCACGCATAATCACACAATTACGCCTACAATTGCCCACATACAATACTATACGACATATATACTATTTACCACTTTGTATAAAAATAAGTACCGCCGCCGCAAGCCGTTGCGAACAACAATAATGGGGTAATTTGTATTAGTAATAGGCCATAGATTTCAATAATTATTTAAATTTTGAAAAGAGCTTTTCGGCCGATGAAAATTAAAAGGCAAATTTACATTCCCTTCATTCTCCTACGCGTTTCGACGGTATTCTCGTCTTCATCAGGGAGTATTTCTAACCACCCCTGGACCCAAAAGAAAAACACTATGACGAATTTTATAAATAAGATCTACACATTGAGCGACCAGGCGTTCAGGAAAAACAACGACATTAGAATAAGAAATATTTTAACAAAAAACGGATACCCAAATAAGGTGATTGATAGGTGGTTAGCAACAACGAAACAGAAACAAATAACACTCCAAAATAATGCAAAAACTACGAACGAAAATAACAACAAAATCTTTAGAGGCATTACATACATACAAGGTTTAACAGATAATACAACATTACAAAAATGCATACATAATGACAAATTAATATTCGCACATAAACCCAATCGCACACTTAACCAAATATTCAGTAAGACAAAAGACAAAATTACCAAAGAGCAACAACACAACGTAGTTTACGAAATCAAATGTAAAGGCAACAATGACGAGCGATGCAACAAAACATATATAGGTACCACGAAACGAGCACTAGGCATTAGATTAGGAGAGCATAAAACAGACGCTAGAAACAAAAAGACAACAACAGCATTAGCACAACACTTGACAAACAATGGTCACACAGCGGACTTTGACAACGCGAAAATATTAGACATAGAGAGACGAACAAAAACAAGGCTGACACTGGAGAGTTTGCGCATACAACAACGAATACAGGACGCTATGAATTTTAAAGAAGATGTTGACAACATTAATTGCGCCTACAGAAACATAATAAAGAAACAAAATAAATGTCAAAAATAATTACATATATATGTATGTATGTATGTATGTATGTATATATATAAATATGTAGTTGCGCGAAAATAATGTAAAAAGATAGATGTGTTGTGATAAATTTTTCGTTTAAAATCTTTGAATGTCTGTAAGTGAACAGTTTTTATAAATTTTATACAATTTAAGTATGTAATTTATGTATAACTCATAATGTGATTGTTAATTTCGTTATAATAATATGTTGTGTATGTATATTTTTTTAATGTCTTTCCAAATAAAAAATTAGACTCCCTGATGAAGACGAGAATACCGTCGAAACGCGTAGGAGAATGAAGGGAATGTAAATTTGCCTTTTAATTTTCATCGGCCGAAAAGCTCTTTTCAAAATTTAAATAATGGGGTAATTTTACAATTAAGAAAATTGAATTAATTTCGTTGTTATAGTCACAAAGACAAAAGTGACAAAAGAAATTTTCGTTATTATCGATATGGCCGGGTTAATGGTTATGGACCGCGCACGTTGCTCTGATTTTTTTTTTTTTTTTTTTTGAGAAAAAAGCTTTGTTTGCGGTTCATATAAATATTACCATCATTATTGCTTACATTACATTGTTTATGGTAATAAGTAAAAAGTAAATGCATACAAATACGTAGTCATGTAAGCTAGACTGTAACATTGATGTTTTAGAATGTAAGTAGCATTAAGCGAAGATGTAAATAAAAGAAAATTCATTCGTGCAACAGAAGCCGAAGTGTGTGGTTCATTTTTTGCATTAGCGCGTGTTTCATCATTTCATTCAATTTTACTACAGCCCACTTTGAGAAATTCATCAACAAGCTTATTTACATAAACGTGGGCAACGATTTGTGTTTATTTTTTTCTGTTTTCTTTGCTTTACGCACGTCTACATATGTACATATATATTTATCTACATATGCATTAACTAATAGATATTTTCTTTACCCACGTTTAACTCTGCATCTGACGCATGTTTAGATAGTAACATTCATAACACATGGGCCTAACTGGATCCCTATAAAAATTATATGAAAACAAGTAAGGAAGCTTAAGTTCAAGTGGAATCGAACATTAGATACTCAGCTGTATGATTTCATTGTTTGTTTGCGTTTGTTCTATTAGGGTGTATTTTATATGAAACGAGTGCTGCATAAACAGGGCGCAGCCACGCCCATTTTCAAAATTTATATCAATCATCCAAATAAGCATATAAATATTATCGTTAGTGCAAAATTTCATTCCTTTATGACTTCTAGTTACAAAGATGTCACGTTACAAATTCCCAAAGGATGTTCCAGAAATATCTTTGTTAAAAAGTGGGCGTGGTCATAAACCGATTTAAATAAATTTTTGCGTGTCTATTAACATAAGTTATAAAAGTGTATAAACCAATTTTCGTCATAATATCTCAGTTATTTGTCGAGTAATAGGCTCGTAGATTCCTTTGTATAAAAAGAGGCGATGCCACGCCCATTTTCCAAACTTTTTTTATTTTTTGTTTCCGGTCTATTGCAGAACTCATGTCACAAAATTTCAATGAATTATCTTTATATTTCACAGAGATATCGCTTAAAATGGTTTTATTAGGTCACTTTATAATACCCATATATAAAAGTGGGCGTGGTCGTCAACCGATTTTGGTAATTTTTCATTCACACGTTTGGCTAAGTAAATATATCACGCGTACCAAATTTCATCGATATATCTTTAACGGTTTCTGAGTTATGGCTTATAAAACTTTCAATATTTGCCCCTTAATAAGTGGGCGTGGCACCGCCCATTTTCCAAAATTTTTGTATTTTTTGTTTTATGTCCGTAGTTGGACTCTTGCCACAAAATTCCAGTGATAGATCTTTATATTTGACAGAGATATCGCTTAAAATGTTTTTATTAAGCCCCTTTATAGTTCCCATATATAAAAGTGGGCGTGGCCGTCAACCGATTTTGATAATTTTCGGCAAAACATTTGTCTAAGTAAGCAAATTACGCGTACCAAATTTCATCGATATATCTTCAACGGTTTCTGAGTTATGACATATAAAACTTTCAATATTTGCCCCTTAATAAGTGGGCGTGGCACCGCCCATTTTCCAAAACTTTATCAAATTTCTTCATAAGGGCTCGAGCTCAATACGTGGGTAAAATTTTATCACTCTAGCTATATTAGTGGCTGAGATACCAAATTTCTGATTTTTCTATATAGGAAAAGTGGGCGTGGTCATGGTCCGATTTCGCCCATTTTCAATACCAACCGTCCCAGTCTCGATACCAACTTGCATTTCAAATTTCATCAAAATATCTCAATTTTTACGCGAGTTAGAGTGCGTACGGACGGACGGACGGACGGACGGACATGGCTCAATCGATTTCTCTTTTCACCCTGATCATTTTGATATATATAAGTCCATATCTATCTCGATTATTTCATTATGTTACAATCCACCGTTATGAAATCAAAACTATTATACTCTGTGTACTAGTACAGCTGAGTATAATGACAGTGTGTGCGTAATGCTTATGGGTTCCCAAATTATCCATTAGTAGCCCATTTGCTAAGAACGTTTCTTTTTGACACTTTATTCAAGGAGACAGTATAAAAAGGCATTTACGTGGTCGCACAAAAATTGTTAGAGAAAATTTCACTAGTGGTATCCTTGAAATATGCAACAATTTTTATATATTTTCATAAAATTACGCCTTGAAATATGCGGCAAATTTGATACGTTTATATTATAAGACGCCTTGCGTTTTTTCTGGGGTTTCTGCCTTTTTCTGGTGGTTTCTACAACTTTAGATGTGTTTTGTTAGAACATTTGTACTGATAAATTGTTCCTCTTCTGAAATAGTGCGTAACCGTCTAGACGATTTTGGCCGAGTTCAATAAAGCTAATAAATGTATCTACTTATTTTTTCCTAACTCAAACTAAATTTTGATTAAATTAATGCTTTAACTTTGGTTTTTTTTTCTTTTTTTGATTTTACTTTCGGCAGCTTGTATGTATTAGCTAATTTATTAGTAAAATAGCGACCACAAAATTACTTAATTCATTATAATTACCTCTTTGGCTACCTTGAGACCATAGATAATGGATATCTATATATATATACATACATATAGACACAATTGAGTATAAATATGTACCCATGTATGTAGATATGTATGTATATATTTGTCTACTGGCTTTAGATAATTTAGTATTTTTGTCGTTTCCGACTTAATTGCTTTTATGGCACTCCGGTAGTGGCATACATACATAGTTATATAGATTGATTCATAAGGGCAGTTATTTCATCATATTAAGCATATGTAAGTAGGTAGTGTTTTGTTGTTTAGTCTAATGTGAATAAATTGAATATGCTTATCTGTATCCTTGTGCATGTTCATATACATATACATATGTACAATATAGGCCTGCATATTAAGCATAAAAGTAATTTAAAAGTAATTAGTGTATAATAATTGGAAAATAAGCGCCTAACTTCAATCTAATTAATCAATTAAGCAAGTGCTGTTTTTCTATAGAGATACATATGTACGCAGATACATATGTATGTTTTTTCTACCATTAAAATCTATAGTCTGGCAACCTTTGAGAACAAGTGTTAAAAATTACCGCGGAAATAAGTTTTATATATAATAGCTTATTTCAGTCAACCTCGAGTGTTAAAAAAAGCCAAATACATCGCCCTAAGCGTGTTCTAAGTGCTTTCCACCTCGGGAGTGAAAAGTGTATCAAAATAATTAAGTGCTCGCATTTAATTGAAAAATAAAATTTGAGACTCCGCATAGCGGAGGAGGTGAAAAAGAAAAACAAAACAATCCAAATACATATATATAGCAACAAAAGTAGTGCACCAGCCAAAGAACGTATATTGTACGCAGGTTGTGGACCGTGCTAAATAATCTAGCGCCTGAAAGCAGGCAACAGGGATAAAAATCCAAAAAAATCCAAAATACTTTAGAGTTGCCAGAGTGCAAATTTAAATAACGACCCTTTTTTATTAATAACTAATAAAAATTTACCCCATTAATGCCCAAAAAGAAAAAGTAAGTAAGAAAACAATATAAAATGCCCACTAAGCCTACCCCTCCTACGGGAGGAGGCCCCCAACTAAACCAATCCCAATTACAAGCCCAAACCGAAATGCAACAACAAACTCCGAAATCCCTAGGAGCAACCCAAAAACTCACCCCATCCCACCTGCTTAGCGCTAACGTACCTAGCGTTCAACAGCAAATTGAAGGCCTCGAAAGGCAACTCAAAATGCTGTATGCCCAACAACAACAAGCGCAGAAATCCCAAACTGCCACCCCAACTAACGAATGGATAACTGTTCAAAATTCCAAACGCCAACGCGATAGCCCAGGTAAGGGTACTGACTCTAAAAAGCAGGCTATGCTCGACCAATATTGGCTTGGAACCAATGAACCAAGTCGAAATAAATTTGCTCCTCTAGAAGATGAGGAACCAAACCAACCTGCTGAAAAAGTACCCAAACCACCTCCAATATTCATAGACAAGGTTCTTAATATTCCCCCTCTAATGAGCTTATTACAAGAAGTTGCCCCAAACTCGTATGATCTCAAGCTCACAGGTAAGGAGCAGGTAAAAGTTCAAGCATCATCCTTGGATGCCTACAAAATCATTGTGTCCCAACTAGAACTGAAGGGTACAGAGTTCTACACTTATAAAACAAAGCAAGAACGTGCCTTCAAAGTAGTTCTCAGAAACATGCACTCCACAATAGACCCAAAAGAAATTGTGGATTCTCTAAAAGATCTCGGTCACTCAGTCACAAACATTTGGAACATAAAACATAGAGTCACAAAAAAGCCTCTTCCTATGTTTATTATTGAACTCAAACCCGAATCCAACAACAAGGAGATATATCAAGTTAAAAGTCTCCTGCACTCTAAAATTACTTTCGAGCCCCCACACCCGAAGCGTGAAATACCGCAATGCGCTAACTGTCAGCAATATGGCCACACAAAGTCCTACTGCCGTCGAAAATCAGTATGTATAAAATGTGCTGGAAACCACCTCTCCTCTGATTGCAAGCGAAAGACAAGATCTGACGATGTCAAATGCGCTCTATGTGAGGGTAACCATCCAGCAAATTACAAAGGCTGTATGGTATACAAAAGCCTCCAAAGCGCCAAATACCCAACTCTGAGGAAAAAAGCGTCTACACAGCCTCAGGAGAAACCAACACAGCCAAGTGAAACCCCAATTCAAATTGAGCCATACCCAGTCACATATGCTCAAGCAGCAAAGAAAGGCGTAACACCCCGCTCGAACCCTAATAATGCTATTCCTAATAGTAATGAAACCCACACACCAACGCAAAACACTAACGAAATGCGAGAAATGATACACCTACTGAAGCAAGTCATGCAACAAATGACAGCAATGATGAGCCTCCTCGTCACCTTCACGACTAAAAACTGTGCATCTTCAACCCGTTAAATATTATTATCTGGAATGCCAACGGCCTATCCAAACACTTACTTGAAGTTAAAGCTCTACTTCAGACCCATGATATAGATATACTCCTCATATCGGAGACCCATTTTACGGACAAAAGCTATTTTGAAGTACCCAACTACAAGTTTTACCACACAAAACACCCAAGTAACAAAGCTCATGGAGGCTCAGGTATCTTGATACGGAAAAGTATTAAACATTACAACACGAATTCGTTCCGTACAAATGCTATACAAGCCACAAATGTTGTCATTGAAGACCCGAGTGGTCAGCTTACACTCACTGCTATCTATAGCCCGCCGAGGCACTCAATCAGCACTGCAGAATATGAAAATTTCTTCAAAACTCTTGGAAATCGATTTCTAGCTGGCGGCGATTACAATGCCAAACACACATTCTGGGGCTCTCGTCTCATTACTCCTAAAGGAAGACAGCTATACAATGCTATCAGCAATCTCAATTTAACCCCATTCTCTACTGGAACTCCCACTTATTGGCCAACAGATACAAATAAAATTCCCGATTTAATCGATTTTTGCGTGGTGAAAGGCATGGCTTCGTCAGATATAACTTGTAAATCCTGCTTTGAACTCTCTTCCGACCACTCTCCAATCGTGGTAACAATTGATAAAAATTTTACACCCGCAGCGGATAAATGCAGCCTTTACAATCGGAAGACTGACTGGGAGTACTTCCAACACATCATCACGTCTAATCTTGACTTGAAATTAGCGATGAAATCTGCTGAAGATATAGAGGCAGCAGTCGAACATTTTAACAACTGCATCCAACAAGCTGCGTGGAAATCAACTCCCACCCTCACCAGACAAAAAAGGATAAATGTTACCCACAACATAAAAGCTAAGCTCAAAGAAAAGCGACTCGCGAGGAAAAAGTGGCAACAAACCCGTCACCCCGACGACAAGAAACGATTGAATGCACTCACAAAAGAACTCAAAAATATCCTCAAAATTGAACACAACAAACAGGTTCAACAATACCTCAGTAATATTGATGCAAAAGCTGCAACTGATTACTCCCTCTGGAAAGCTGCAAGTAAGCTAAAAAGACCGATTCTCTCTAATTCTCCTATACGAATGGAAAATAACGAATGGGCGAAAAGTGACGCAGAGAAAGCAAATACCTTTGCACGCCACCTAAAATCAGTATTCACCCCACATGATATTGAACCCTCACTAAGCACAACAACGGAAGTGAAAAATACTCTGAGTCATCCCTATCAAATGGACCTCCCCATAAAAAGATTCGCAATATCGGAGGTAAAAACCGTAATAGCGAAACTCAACACAAAGAAAGCTCCTGGATACGATATTATTAATGGCAATGTACTAAAGCACTTACCTTACGAAGGCATAAAATTTCTCACCCAACTGTTTAATGCAGTACTAATAACTGCATTCATACCCCCACAATGGAAAGTCGCTCAGATGAAAATGATTCTGAAACCAGGAAAGCCCCCTGATACAGCAACGTCTTACAGACCTATTAGTTTGCTGCCCATTGTCTCAAAAGTCCTGGAAGTTCTTTTCCTTAAAAGACTCTTACCCAAAATAGAAGAACGTAACATTATACCTAATCACCAGTTTGGCTTCAGAAGAGGGCACGGAACAATTGAACAAGTACATAGACTTACCGAGAAAATCTACTCTGCCTTTGAGCAAAAAAAATATTGTACAGCTGCTTTTCTAGACATATCCCAAGCTTTTGATCGCGTATGGCACAACGGTCTCCTATATAAAATAAAAAATACTCTCCCTACAAATTACTTCCTATTTATACAATCTTACCTACAAAATCGTTACTTTTTCGTCAAAGAAGGAGCAGAGCAGTCTGAGCTTTACGAGAGCTTAGCAGGCGTCCCGCAAGGTAGTGTAATGGGCCCAATACTCTACCTACTTTACACGTATGACCTCCCAATAGCAGAAGGAGTTACTATTGGCACTTTTGCCGATGATACTGCCGTACTGGCTGCAGATCCCAACCCTAATGTGGCCTCACTCAAGCTTCAAAGAAGTTTAAATAAAATTACCCATTGGCTGAAAGACTGGCGGATAAAGTCAAATGAATCAAAATCTGTCCAAGTGACGTTTACCACTAGACGTAACACTTGCCCACCCGTAAAACTCAATGGCATTGATATACCACAAAGTGACGTAACAAAGTACCTTGGTATGCACCTTGACAGAAAGCTAACATGGAGAACCCACATATTCACCAAACGAAAAGCTCTTGGTATAAAACTGAGAAATCTTTATTGGCTCATGAATCGAAACTCCCAACTATCAATCGACAACAAACTCCTGCTTTACTCAGCTATCTTAAAACCCATCTGGACCTATGGCATACAGTTATGGGGAACCGCAGCAAACTCAAATATAGAGATTCTCCAAAGATTCCAATCGAAAACTCTTAGAATGATTGTAAATGCACCCTACTACGTCACAAACGACCGTCTGCATCGTGACCTAAAGATACCTACTGTCGCTCAAGAAATCAGAAAGTATGCTACATCATACAAAACGAGACTACTATCTCACCCCAACCCCCTCGCTCTAGCCCTGACGGCAAGACCAACTAGTTTCGTACGCCTCAAAAGAAAGTCTTTTACAGATCTTTATTGATGGACTACAATAAATGGATGCACTACTGAGAGCAATCCATACATGCCCACCAAGTTATTAAGTCATAATTAATTATTAATTACTTTTAACGAACCACAAAATTGTTAGATGTATTTTATTTATACAGTTGACAAAATATATTGGATGATAAAAAAAAAAAAAAAATTAAAATTGAAAACAATTTTTTTACGTAAAAAATTTATGTATTTGTTTGTATGTACTTATGTGATTAACTTCAATGAAAACTCTAGCTCCGAATTTACTTCACATCAAACTGATTTATGAGTATTAAGAAGAAATACATTCAGAAGAATTTCCAATAAGAAAAATATGATTATTATTATTATATGATATGAAATTAAGTTCGATTCTCGGTTGAGATCGCTTGAAGAAGTCTGATGAGGGGATGTGGTGATCTCTGAAATGGATCCATAACTTCTACCAAAAAAAATTTTTTAAATTTTTCTTCATTAAAAAATGGCCAATAGCTCATTTAAATTCACATAAAATAATTATTAGAATTAAAACGGCTATATAAATACAAAAATATGATTTATGTAACTAGAGGCCGCTTTCCGCAGCTCCGTTATTTTTCATTTACGATATTGCAGTTAGCTGTTGGTGCGTGATGTCATATCCCCGCAAAAACATTTATAAGCGTTAGCTGAAGCCTACGAAGATAAAATGGAATACGCTGGTAGCGCTACTTGCTGTTATGCGCTCATTCGCTCTGCTCCAAATGTTTTAATACTTAATTCTTGTATCGCTTCTACCTCATATGGAGAGAGAGGGAATTGTCTAAACTTTGCAGCTAAACAAAAATCGCCTTTTTATTATCCCTTATTATAAGGTATTTAAATACCACATATGGACTTATTGTCAGGAATTATCTGAGCCTTATTTCCCATTGCGAATTTTAAGGTATATTGATACCACATAAGGACTTATTATAAGAAATTCGCAAAGGCCTATTCCTATGGCGGATAAACCTTGCGAATAAGTTTTCCTCTCAGAGAGAGAAGGAGAGAGAGAGTAGTCCTTACAGACTGATGACATCAAAAATTTGTACTCTTTGCCAGTGCAATAAATTCCTCTGCTGTAAATACATGCATACATATATTATTTCCAAGCATGTCTATTGTTTATTTAGCAAGAAATTATTTTTTAATAAACGCCCACATGGCATATTTGTGCCTGTGTGTGTATGTGGCCATGTCTGCTAATGCGGGTCATCCTCTTCATTCCATTGAGCCCTAACCCAATTCCTTGAGCACGTTCTACGCTAGCAAATGTTTAACCGCCACCTACTCTCAAAGCCGGAAAAATAAACAAAACGCGCCCAACCACCTACTTAAGTAAATGCCTACCTTTGTATGTTTGCATATATTTGTTTATATTTATTTATGTCCTACGCGCTCGAAAAATACTTACCTTCTTGTCTATGCAAATACTTGCAAGTTGGATTTTGATTTGCTTTCACGCCACGCCACCCACCCCACACAGCGTTTCACTTGTTTGTGTAGGTATTCATAGCAAAGTAAATAAAATTGTTCTGGTTTTATTTTTTCGGTTGTTGTTTTTTCTATTTTTTTTTTTTTTTACTTTTCCACTTCAATATTAGCGCAGAAATAAACAAGAATGTCGTACAAAATAAAAAAAAAAATAAATTCCTTTTTAGTCCCTTACGCAAATAATGACAACGAAGTAGAAGAAGACGAAGAAGTAAAGCTCTAAACATCGGTTAATAAATAATTTATACCCAAGGTACTTGCACATGTTGTGGATCACCCTTCCGTCAACCCTTGACGTGTCGTACATATGTACGTTGGTTATGCCTAAACGTTGGTGGTGCGTGAGTATCTTTGAAAAAATCGTTTGTCGGAATATTATCCAGTTGAAATTATACACATGTAGTTATAAGCCCTGAAGGTGTGGAACTTCTTTAAGGGCAGTCTGTCGCACCTACATACTTCTTCCTCATATACGAACTGATTCTTTGACCTTATTGCCAAGACCATAGCTGAAAGCTTTTCTTCGGGAAATAATACTTAATGCTGATATATTCTCTGCCCAAAGGATGATAACACTTTTTGTAGCGAATTCTCTAGTACCTTTAAGCTGTTAAAGAAAACTAAAACCACTATCAAATAGTAGGTATAGGTCTAACCTTTGATGGTGAGTATGGAAAATTTGTTGCCCAACGAGAGCTTACTCTATTCTCAAATATCTAACGTCGTTCCCAGTTCGATATACATTTCAGATATGGAACATCATTTTCGATAGTTTGACATATACATAGATAACTGTTGAGCTCTCACAGTATCTAATATTAGTTGACTATAATACTTTCAGATCGGTCCCCTGCAACTAGTTAACCTAAGCCATATATCAGACTAAAGTTTATTCACTAAACCCATTTCCGGCACATCCTTTCTTCGGCACATTATTAGCGATAGTTGTTGCTGCCGCCACTTGCTGTATGTGGCTTTTATTTGCTCTAAATTATTTTCATTACAATCCGGTTGTTATTGCTACTGTAATACGGCAGCAGAAGCGTTGTTGTTGCCACACAGCTCAATGTATTCGTATGTATAAATGTTTGTGCATCGAGTAGCAGCGCTTGCTTACCCTCACTTTGGGGTGACGTGATAAATCGTACAACGTACATCCAGCGCATACGTCAGCATAGCATTTACCCCTTGTGGTGTAATTTGTGCGTCACATGCAATGCATTCATTCATTCATGCTCTTAGGGTTTCTAATTTTCCTCTATTTGTATTGCTTAGATATTCTTTTTTTTGTCATTTTTATTTTCTCGTTTTCTTTTTTTTTTGTTACATCGTTTACTTTATTGTCACTCGCTAGTGCGTTTCGTCACGCTTGGTTTGCCCTTTTTTGCGTTTTGAAGAGGGTGGTACATTATACTTGACGTTATTTTTATATATTCACTATTTTTGCTTTATTGTTTTTTTTTTGTTGTTGTTGTTGCTGTTGGTTGAATATGACGGCCTATGCAATTGAGTTTTAGTAGTAATAGATTTTGTTATTTTGTTATCTTTTATTGGCAATACGTGACGTGCTTTTGTTATTGTTTTGGTTTTTGGTTTTTGCCGATTATTGTACATACCCTTCAAAATAACTACGCCTTATTTAAGGTTTATTCCAGAAGATTTAAAGGCTTGAATTGTGCCTGAAAATTCTAAGCCAACAGCAGTTGTATGGACAAAGCTTATATAAGGCTGATTTTCCTGTGTTCATGTCATCAGGCTTTATGAACTACTATCTCTCTCGCTCTCTCTCTCTCTCCACAGCAGTTGTATGGACAAAGCTTATATAAGGCTGATTTTCCTGTGTTCATGTCATCAGGATTTATGAACTACTATCTCTCTCGCTCTCTCTCTCTCTCTCTGAGAGGAAACCTTATTCCCAAGGCTTATCAGACATGGGAATAAGGCTTAGATATTTCCCTATAATAAGGTCTTCTGTGGTGCCTAATTACTTTATAATATGGCTTATTCGTCATATGAAATAAGGCTTAGATTATTCCCGACATTAAGGCCTTCTGTGGTATTTAAATTCGTTATAATAAGGGATAATAAAAAGAAGCCCTTTTGTAGCTGCATAATTCACAATGACATAAACGGCGCACTTACCAAATCACTTTCTTGCATACCAGTTGAAAATAGAGTGAATATGCATTTTTTCTAAGCAGCAATATTTCCTACGACAATGCACAATTTTTTACGCTCGCCACACATTGTGCTCTCTTTGCCTATGTTTACTCATAGAACTAATTTCCCTCCCTATATACTTGAGCTATGAGCGCATAACAGAAAATTAAGTATTAAAACTTTTGAGGCAGAGCGGTTATACGCTAAGCAATGTTAGCAGCGCATTACATTTTGACAGCTTAGGCTTATAAATCTTTTTGCAGGGTACATGTGGTTGATTGTGTATATTTGTATGTGTGGTTTCCTTGTTGTTATTATTTGTCATTATTTGCAGCAATCATCATTGTTATTGTTGTATCCCTCATCACGATCATAGACTTTCCCCCTCACCATTTGCTTTATATTTCATTTGTTATGCCTCATTTTTTGGGATTAGTTTTCTAACAGCGGCGGAAAAAGAAAAAAAGCAAAAGCAAAAACAAAACAAATATTTGTTTTTCCACTATTTATGCCAGAAAATCCTTTTTTAATTTAATCGCTGTGCGGAACTTAATTTGAGAAACTGATAAAATTTGAAACGGCTTTCATGAAAGTTGAACTCTAAAGTAAAAGTAAATTGAGTTGTAAATGGAGTTTGTACAAAAAATGTGACAGGTTCAAATGGAATGACAAAATAAACTAAACTGAGAATTTTGTGATAGAGTTTCAACGTTACGTCCTAGTGGGCCCAAAGTTATTACAATCATCAATACTTCCCTCCTTACATTTCCTTTAGGGAAGATAACAACTTCCATGACGATCGCACGGCGATGGCCGCCTTCGCATGAATGACTTTGTATAGTAAAAAAAGCAATGAAGCGAAAGCGTCGGGCTTTCATTCCAAAGCGCATGCCGTTTTCATATGGTCGTTATTATAATCTTTCTAGGTATTCAGCATGAGTGGTAGCATTATTTTAGTGCTGAATATACACCTTCCTACCATCTAACTTTGTTATGCACTTCATTCGTATAAATTTTTCTATTTCGGTTCATTCTTCTTAACTCCTACTTTAGTCAGTGAAGAAATGATATGTACTCAATTTTTACGTGCCGCTCAACATACATACTTCAGAAGTAGCTGTGGTATTTCAAACAAAAGCAAGTATCCAGGCATGAAAAAAAAATCGCATCACCTTACAAATGGGCCTAGTGAGGTGCTTCTTATGAGCCAGTGATGGTGGGTTGTAGGTGAATTAAAAGAAGATTCTCTAGCGAACAATGCATATGAAAACTTTTATCAAAATTTTATTTTATGTTTCCAAAACAGCGAAGTATAACTACGGTTCCAACTTTGTTCAGCAACATTAATTAGCAGCTCGTTAGTATGCAAAAAATGTAGTATGTACTAGACATATACGCCGCCGATTGACGCCGCCGCCGCCGCGCCGATTACCTTCATAATCGGCCGCCGCCATAATCCATGAAATCGGGGTATCGGCGCGGCGGCGTGCGCTAGCGCGCCATACCCGTATGGAGCGAGATGTGTACATATTTTCCTAGTTTTGCTAACTGCTAAAGTTCTTCAAAATTAAAAAAAAAGGAACCAATCGACGTGGTTTGACCTCAGGAACACGAAGCTGAATGCGGAAATGTTTTATTTTTTGCCGGTTAAAAGTTATTAACAAAAACTTTGGCTATTCCCTACTTTACTAGCCTCAGTCCTAAAGAATTTAAGCTACTGGAAAATTTCAGTTCGTTGGCTTACATAATTTTTTCTCAGATACGGAACTTTTCTGGGATCTCTTCCATTTAGTCCTACTTATCGAGGTCTGTTGCTAATTGTTCTACTCAAAACTGCACCATTTCAACCCTCCTTGATATCATTAGATGCCGAAAATGATCCCAAACATGCCTCCAGAATCGAAAACTCATAGTTTGAACGTAAGAAAGTTGCTGTTTTTGAGTAGCCCTCACAGTTGTCGAACTTCAGCCCTATAGGGAATATTAAAGAAGACGGTGGGGGATCAAAAATGGAAAAATAAGCAAGAGTTATGGAAAAAAAATTAAAGAAGCTTGGTACTTAATACCAGTTGCAAATTGCGCTGATTTGGTCAACCCTATGCCACGAAGAAGTAAGGAAGTTATAAAAAATAAAAGAGCTTCAACTAAACATTAGTTTAAATCTAGCTGCAGCAGTAATATTGTAGTTTATTTGAAAAAACAATCGAATTTAAAGTTTGTCCCTATTATTATTTCCAACTTAAATTATAAATTTCATTATTTTTATTAATAAAAATTAAATTATTATACAAAAACCACCCCAGAGTCATTGAAGCATGTCCTCTCCGTGTAAGCATCAATATATGGTAATTATTATTTGGTCTTAAAATTAAATAAATGGAGAATTGCAAAATTTTGTCCCTATTATTATTTCCAACACTGTATATACATATATTTATTTTAAAGTGCCTTATATATATATAAATATGTACATATGTAAATATATGTATGCATGTTTATTATCATACAAAATAAGAAAATGAATTTAAATTTACCCTTACATATGGATTTGTGTATACTCTTTAAAATTTATTTTCTTTATTTTATATTTTAGTTTATGTAGTAACAATTGTTTTTTGCTGTTAATAAAAAAGTTTCAACAATTTAAGGTGGAAATTAGTTTATTCATTCCATTCAGCCAGCGATATTAAGGTAACTAAATAAAATTAATATTTGAATAAGGATTGTGATTTGTAGATTTGGGGCAGGTGCGAAAAAGCACGCCGGCGTCGCCGCCGCCGCCGAAATATTTTTGGAATAGCGCCGCCGCCGCCGGAATCACTGTCGGCGTATATGTCTAGTATGTACATACATACATATGTACTTAGCTCAAAAAATCCCATCAACTTTAGAAAAACCGCGTCTGATATGCAGAAACTTTTGGCTGCGATTCCTAGAAAAAATTCCCTTTGTAAATCTACATGAATAATTTATTTAATTACACTGGATCACAAAATGAAATTTTTTGTCTGTACTTTGGACGTGACTATCCTATCTATATGTAAAATCGGTCGCTGATTCCGAAAATCGGGTTCATTTTTAATTCTATGGGAAGGTTTTTGAGATATCGGCAATTTACCGTTATTTGGCCAATGGGTACACTTAATCCAGTATAGCTCTTTAACACAGTGAGTTATCTTCTTTGGGGTGACACCATACGAAAGAAAATTAAATTTCCTTTTCACGGCTCCTATAACATTTTTCTCTAACGCTTATAGTTTCTGAAATATTGACGATTAAATTTTAATTTTTTCGATTTTTTACGATTTTTTGAAGAAAAAATTGACTTTGTCAGACAATATCTTTAAAACCAATGTCTTCACCTTCGGTTTTAATCTTTTACGTGAAGCTCCATTCCATTAGCAAAAAAATAAGCTATCAACGAAGAAAATCCATGGTAAAATGGAAAAGTTATAGGCGATCAAGTAAATACAGCCAAGTCGCACAATGCCTCTACACGGGTATATTTTATGCATGTTATACCCGTAAATGGGCTTGTATCTACCGCGCTGCCAATGTGCTGCTACTGCAGATGTGTAGGTATTGGTACAATATGCATAGAATGTACGCGTGCAGAGGCATTGCGCGACCTGGCTGTATTTACTTGATCGCCTATAACTTTTCCATTTTACAATGGATTTTCATCGTTGATAGCTTATTTTTTTGGTAATAGAATGGAGCTTCATGAAAAGGAGTAAAACCGAAGGTAAAAATATTGGTTTTAAAGATATTGCCTGACAAAGTCAATTTTTTCTTCAAAAAATCGTAAAAAATCGAAAAAATTAAAATTTAATCGTCAATATTTCAGAAACTATAAGAGTTAGAGAAAAATGTTATAGGAGCCGTGAAAAGGAAATTTAATTTTATTTCGTTTGGTGTCACCCTAAGGAATATAACTCACTGTGTTAAAGAGATATACAGGATTAAGTGGACACATTGGCCAAATAACGGTAAATTGCCGATATCTCAAAAACCTTCCCATAGAATTAAAAATGAACCCGATTTTCGGAATCAGCGACCGATTTTACATATAGAAAGGATGGTTGCGTTCAGAGTATTTTTTGGCTGTAGAGCAGTGTTATTTAACATCATGTGCCGGCTGTTTTCACGGCTGACTTTGATCGCTTTGGGCTGCTGGCGCGCGCACTACTGAAGTTAATTCGTTATTAATATTTTATGCTTTTCGGGGTTAAAGCCTTTGCCGTGCCGCTTTTTAACTTACTTACTTAATCAAAGCAACAGCAACAGGGAATTTACATAAAAGGGTCCAAATATGAAAATGAAAAAAAGGCGATTGTGTGTATGTGTGTGTATTTCACGCGGAACACTTTAACCCTTTTGAAAGTTTGTGCGCAAAAAGTGTAGAAATTCCTATATGTACATACACACTTAATAAACATACTACATCTATATTTATATTAGGGGTGCATTCATAAAATTATGGGGGCGTTAACTAAATACACGCTCACGAGTTGAACAACATTCATTTATGATTTTAACCAAATTAACATTTCAAAAAGCAAGTAATGCTATTTGTTGTTGTTGCTTTTTTTTTGTTATTCTTATTTAATAATTCAAATTGGTCAAAGAGCTCTGTAGTTTAAGTCGAATGCTGTGTATAGATATATTTACATTAGGGTGGTACCGAAAATCAAATTAGCGATTTTCTTCGATCTCTTCACCTCCAACCCTAACAGCACAGTCAAAGAGCATCACAAATAAATTTTAATTTCGATCGAAGACGGTTAAGTGGTTTCGCATAGGGGTCACATATGGTAATCTGTACTTTGACCCCTGTGCGACACCCCTTAAACGCCAACAATCGGTACAAAATATAAATGTATTTGGTGACTTTATCTATATTAGCATTGAACTAGTGGCCGAGGTTGAGCAAATATGCTAAAAAATTTGTCTCTATAAATTTGGGGACCACCCTAATGTACATAAGTGCATAATTTGCATATGTATATGAGCATTAATAGTATGTACTAGTTTAAAAGCGCTATATGGTCAATGACTTTTCCTTTGAGTGCCTGCCCATCAAACAAACATATGCACATACAAATAACTAAAAATATTATATGCATATACATAAGTATGTATGTCAGTTGCTACCTTGCAGCGAAATAGCTAACTAGTATGACAAAATTGTAGTAGATTAACTGGTATTCGTATGACAATACCATCCCAGTTTATTTTGTTTAGTATTATACCAGTTAAATGCAGTTGAACCACAAACTAGTTATCAAAATACTAGTTTATCAACTGGTATCCAAAAGGCAGCATCACACCAGTTTATTTTATCCAGTATAAAGAAATTTGATAAAGTCCAGCTAGGAAAAGCATTGCAATTGAACAAAAAGGGGTATTTTTAAAAAAAAGTAAAGGTATTGAAAAAACAGAGTGCCTGAATTTTTATACAATGGGTTTTTTTTTTAATTACTGAAAATGTGGCTTAAGTTTTTTGTTTTTAAACTGAAATGGTACCTTATTAGTTATTTAATTTAAGAAATATTTTTAAGATTCCTGAGTGCCTGAATTTTTTTACAATGTGTCTGTTTCTGTTTTTTAATTACTGAATATGATCTTACGTTTTGTTTTTATAAAACTGAACTGCCACCTACATATTTATGTATATCTAAGCAATATTTATTTTTATTGAATGCATGAATATAATGAATTACATTTCAAATAAATAGACTTCAAATTTAATTTTTTTTGCATACCTAAACTGGTATTCGCTGATGTAGATGCTACTAGAATTTTTCTGACCCATACAAACTGATAGTTAACTGGTATGATCTTATGCATAGGAAGACAATTGCCATTTCGTAGGACATTAACACACGAGAAATACCAGATGTTTACATGGGAACTTACAATCGGGCAAGTAGTTAACTGTACCCTGCAAACTGGTATAATTCTAGTTCGCAACTGGTTAATTTCGCTGCAAGGTACAAACAAACATATGATTGACGTTAACTGAGTTAATATCCGTTTGAAGAAGTGCGTGCATTAACCAAGCATGCCATCCTCAGTGAAAAAAAAATATACATTAGGGTGGTCATTTCGAAATCAATCTCGATGAATGCCGGCTGCAAAAGTTTCTCTTTTAGTTCAAAAATAAGCTACAAAAATTTGAAGTTTATCGCAGTTCATTTGATAGACCGACAAAGCGGTTCACATGAACAGTTTGTTTTTTTTTTTTTGTTTTTGTGCCTTAATTTTTTCAGCCCGGCACTCTTCGAGATTGGCATCCTGAAAAGCGCTTATATAAAAGGTGGCTACCTTAATATATGTACATACACACATCTGTAAGTGTTAATATGTATAAAGTTCCGAATATGTTTTGAGAAAATCATAGTAAACAGTAATCCATCTCAACAGAGTTCAACTATTTTCCCCCATTGGATTGTTAATGTCATAATTTAATATTAAACCAAACACCAACGCGTACACGTCAATTATTTTTGGCTGCCAGTGTCTGTGGTTTTATACACATACACGAATTCCAATGAAAGTGTTTCAATTTGGGACACATAAATATATTAATGGGTATAATTCATTCAGATAGACAATGAAATAATTACATTATTTACTTGTTGTCCTTTATTCGAGGTCAATTGGGGACGACACAGGCAATAAACAAAAAAAAAACATGTTGTATTAAGTGTTCAAGTGAAATCTGGACATAAAGTAAATCCAATAAAACTAAAACATCTTCAGCGCCATATTTTAGGTCCAGAATGATTGGCGACTTGTAGACTGTGATTTTTGTTCTCCAAGTGAGGAACGTTAAGCTTCAATTGCCTAGGTACTTTGTGTAAAGTAACACTTGTTGGCAAGCGAGCTTCTTGTTTAGATTTCGTTGTTAATGCAGATTGCTAGATATATCTTAAGCTCCTAATCGTTTCAATTATAGTGTAACTGTCAACAGTGACGTGGCATGACAGAAGAAAGCACATCGTCTTGTGCACTGTTCTTTCTTCTTTTCTCTTAAATATTTTTGATAATATATTATGTTTTATAAGTTCAATTTGCGTCTTACTCAAATGTTTCTGTGAAGATATTTCTGTAAAAATAAGTTTTAGATCAGGTTAGTTTAAAATGTAAAAAGCTAACAAATAATAAATATGAAGGAATCTCGTTTTTGATATATTTATGTAGGGCAAATACAAAATTATGCACACATTAAACTTCTCAAATATTTAATTCACTTTGACCCAAATCGATATTTATAGCAGAAAAAACGAGCAATATAAATAACAATACAAAAAGCAATTTTATTACTCTGTAAATAACTTCAGAAATCATTATTATTTCATTGATGCTATCGCGCACAGCATAGCATGGCATAGCAAAAGGCAGACAATGGCGGATCGCACGCTACCTGTATGACCGTCGGGCTTGTCCGCTGGCTCGCTAACCATCTGTCATCCAAGCCATAAAATATAGTACCCTTAAAATGTACATATGTATATTATCTCTACTGATCATCGCTATTGATTATACGACTATAGCACTCAATTTAAACAGATGTATGCATTATTTAAGAGAAAAGTCGGTGGAAAATTGGAGTTGCACAGTAGTTGACCAGTTAAGTGGGCTGCCGATCAGCGCCGGTGGCAGCATTTAATGGCGATTGTTGTTGCTGATTTTATGAAAACAGTGCACTGTTGGCGTTGGCGATTGCTTTGTGTCGCCGTCGCCATTAACGCCTCAACTTAATGGCTATTATTAAAGCATAAAATAATGTATCTATCTATGCACATTTACATAAGCATGCTATATGCACGTAGTACCTACCTATGTGTGTACAGTGGCGCACAAGTTTATTGGGAATGTCACAGTATAAGGAAATGTATGGGAAAGTGGTATGAGAATACGATACACGTAAAGGCGGACCGATAGATGGACTCGGCTTAAGCGACTCAGCTTGTGAGACTGATCTTATCGGCATATATTTTGGTAGGTATAACTCTTCTTCTTTTTCTGCTGCTTTCAAAAATCGTGTTTTGAACCAAAGGTATGCTGCCCGTGAAAGGTATAATAACATATCAGTCCAACATTGTATTTATAATTTATTCACCTATACCGTCAGATGTACATATGTATGCAGGTTCATTAGTCGAATTATATTCAAACGTATGCCCGACTGCATGACGCACCAACTTAAATGGATTGCGCTGCGCTTTAATTTGTAATTCGATTACCTTTCATACATATCACAATGGTGTAATTATTTATGCGAATCTATATTGTGGTAAATGCCGATAATAATATTTTTTTTTTTTATTATCTGTATAAATTTAATGGATTTAATTTTTCTTTATGACTTATGACACTTATTGTTTAAGCTAATTAAGAAATAAAAATAATAGCTGCAAAGCGGCCATTAGCAGCAAAGTCATAGCTGAAGGATATGTGAAGCTCCATTTTGGACTCAGTCCATTTTTGGCTTTTAGTTATTCTTGTTTTATTTAGAAAGCTTGCGTGCATTTTGTAGTCCCACGTGTGCTAGCCATTAAAATAGTTCTATTTAAAACAAGTAAGGAAGCCTAAGTTTGAGTGGAATCGAACATTAGATACTCAGCTGTATGCTTTCATTGTTTGTTTGCGTTTGATGGAAACACGGTGTACTTTATATAAAGCGAGTGCTGCATAAAGTGGGCGTAGCCACGCCCATTTTCAACATTTTTATCAGTCATCCAACTAAGCATATCAATATTATTCTTTGTGCAAAAATTAATTCCTTTATGACTTCTAGTTACAAAGATGTCACGTTACAAACTCCCAAAGGGTATTCCAGAAATATCTGTTAAAAAGTAGGCGTGGTCATAAACCGATTTCAATTAATTTTTGCGTGTTTATTAACACAAGTTATAAAAGTGTATAAACCAAGTTTCGTCATAATATCTCAATTATTTGTCGAGTTATAGGCTAAAAAATCTCGTATATTCCTTTGTCTAAATAGAGGCGGTGCCATGCCCATTTTTCAAATTTTTCTACTTTTTGTTTCCGGTCTATTGTGGAACTCATGCCACAAAATTTCAATGAATTACCTGTATATTTGACAAAGATATCGCTTACAATGTTTTTATTAGGCCACTTTATAATACACATATATAAAAGTGGGCGTGGTCGTCAACCGATTTTGGTAATTTTTCGTCCACACATTTGCCTAAGTAAATATATCATGCGTACCAAATTTCATCGATATATCTTCAAAGGTTTCTGAGTTATGACTCATAAAACTTTCAATGTTTGCCCCTTAATAAGTGGGCGTGGCTCCGCCCATTTTCCAAAATTTTTGTGGTTTTCGTTTTATGTTCATAGTTGGAATCATTACACAAAATTTCAGTGATAGATCTTTATATTTGACAAAGATATCGCTTAAAATGTTTTTATTAGGTCACTTTATAATACACATATATAAAAGTGGGCGTGGCCGTCAACCGATTTTGACAATTTTCCGTCAAAACATTTGCCTAAGTAAGTAAATCACGCGTACCAAATTTCATCGACATATCTTCAACGGTTTCTGAGTTATGACTCATAAAACTTTCAATGTTTGACCCTTAATAAGTGGGCGTGGCACCGCCCATTTTCCAAAATTTCATAAAATTTCTTCATAGGGGCCTGAGCTCAACATGTGGGTAAAATTTTATCGCTCCAGCTATATTAGGGACTGAGATACCAAATTTCCGATTTTTTCTATATAGGAAAAGTGGGCGTGGTCATGGTCCGATTTCGCCCATTTTCAATACCAACCGTCCCAGTCTCGATACCAACTTGCATTCCAAATTTCATCAAAATATCTCAATTTTTGCGCGAGTTAGAGTGTTTACAGACGGACGGACGGACAGACGGACGGACGGACGGACGGACGGACGGACATGGTTCAATCGATTTCTCTTTTCACCCTGATCATTTTGATATATATAAGTCTATATCTATCTCGGTTATTTCATTCTGTTACAATCCACCGTTATGTGATTAAAACTATAATACTCTGTGTACTAGTACAGCTGAGTATAAAAAAAAAAAAGTCAATGCATTAGCATTTGGCGTGCTCTCTAATTGCTTGGTTATTGTCTAAAGTCAAATGGTCATGACTCCTGTTTACTCGCTTGCTTTATATTAAAAGTTCTCGCTTTATCAAACAAGGACCCTGAGAATAGTTAAGTTTAACAGTTGAGTAATGTATAAATTTGAATTATGCCGGTTAGTAGTCCCTCTTTCCTCCCTTGTTCTAAACTTGAGCTCGTCAAATGCTGCCAAATTCTCAGCGGCATATCTGAAGATTATCCAAGATTGTTGGTGGGTTCTTTTACCTAGTTTTGTTGTTAGATATGTTCTTTCCATAAATGAGATGGTATGATTTTTATCTGGCTCAAAGCAATTATCTTGATGATTCATTCGCCATTTAAGGCTTGAGTTCGGGTATTAATTTTTACTAGTGCCTGCTACGATAACAGGATGCTTAGCTACCCTGATCGGTTTTAAATTACATTCGAAGAAGTACTGGCCACACCATTTACAATGAAAAAATAAACAACAGCAACTACTGAGTACTAGCAAAAGTTTTCGTTTTTTTTTTTAATTGAAATTGCTTTTTATCCCGTTCCCTTTTTTTGTTATTTAACGCATGCATTTTTCATTTATTTCCATTTTTAATTAAACACAATTTACGTTTAATTAATAGCAATGATATTGTATTTCTTCTTTTTTTTTTTTACAAAAATATAAATGATATGATATTTCATTCCTTTTATAAGCAAATGACCGGTAATTGCACGCGTGGGGAATACATATACATATGTACGATTATATGTGCGTTTGTTCGCATTACATTACATATTAAATTCGAAGCTAATTAAGATTAACGTTTAAAAGACGATGAGAGAGGGAAAAAACATTTAAATGAAAAGAATTTGGATTATAATGCATTTAAATTAAAGTTGGTTAAATACATATACGCACATTATTCCATTGATCCTTACTAAGAATTTGTAAGTCTAAAGTGACTTGATTCTAATGCTTTCTGTTGACTAGCTATGACTCGGGCTCACTACAGCCTTTTCCAATGGCCTACTTGTAAAAGTAGTGAATATGTTTGAGAGCTTATAAATTTTGGGTCTCTGTATACTAAATAAGAAATTATCCGTTCATTATCGACTCGGTGACTTAATTGCTTTTTTTTTATTCAATCTTGGTGGAAATGTTCGATCTTCGGAATGCACATTTGTCTATGAAAATTTGTTTATCTTTTTCCGGCTCTGATGCTTTATTATGCGAATTAAAAATATTATGATCTGCCTCATTCATCAGAGTAAATTTATGATTGTTGTGTATTTCTCTTTCGTTCATAAAATTCAGCATAACCCAGCAAACATTAAGAGTCATATATTTGCAACTCGTGCACATACATACATATATGTAGGAGCCATACCATATTACTCGAGTCTGATTCGTACTCGAAATGATATCATAAATTCTTACCGGCATGCATTTGTTTACTGCTTATTTAAAAATAAAGTTTTAATGAGCAAATACATGCATTTATCCTTACATAAATACTCACATACGTATATATGTACATATGGATGTAGCTGCAAATATATTATTTTTAATGTAAATTCTTTATGGCTCAGAGCATTTTTATGCATTTAAAAGTATTATTAATAAGAGTTGGTGACAGTTGATTTTTTTTAAATGCTTATCGCTGGCATTACACCCAATTAAATTTCTTATATTTTTATCGCTTTCTTTGTTAAAACATACATATATGTATGTTTATGCATGTATGTATATGATATAGGTACCTAACATGTACTTACATATATTTATGTAGGTATGTGATTGTAATGTCGTGCATAAAGTGCATGAGTCTTAAACAGCCATTTAATTTTTACAATTTTCATACATGAATTGTGTTAATATCACTTTTACGTTGAATTCACTTAAAGCAAAACACAAAGTTATTATCTGTGCTGAAACAGAAAACAATACACATTTTGGTGTACAAAATTGGATTTATTTAAACTTAAAGATTTTTTTTAAACCTTTAAGTAATTTACTTGGGAAGAAATGTTCGCTATATAATCCATTGTCACAGCAAAAAAGTAGGAGGCGGGCTTCGGGGGCGTTGCCGTCTTTTTACATATACATACATAGTATAAGCATTATTTGCTTTAATCACAAGCTATTTATTATTCAAATCGATTTAAACTTTTCCACTTTTGCCTCAATCCTTTTATTTCAACATATTCAATGTAAATTTATTCTCTTTGAGGCCTTACAATGCACATACATACGTATGTGATGATGCATCCTTAATGAAGATTTCTTACTCTAAAAACTATCATAGCATGCATTCACATTGTATATGCATAAACAAACAAAAGTCAAACTATAAGTAAAACAGTACTGCGCTTTTAATATCTGTGAACTAGTCGAAACAAACAACGAGCTCACCACATCCTGCAAAAACGGAAATGTGCCTTTTTGTGTAATTTAGCTTGCGCTCGAACTTTAAGCACATACTATCTGTGGATATATATATATATGTATGTATGTATGTATGTATGTATGTATGTATGTATATATGTATGTAAAAGTATGTATGTTTGGAAATGTGCCTTCATATGCATGTGTAAATCACTATAAACGCTTTGCACACTAGCGTCCTTTGAGCTTTGTGAGCTGCAGAACGAACGGCAAACAGGGAAACAGTCAGGCAACTCCTCATTTCGTCAACAAAGTGGAAAAACTGTGTGCGAACAACAACAAAATCGCATGAGGTTTATTGCAATTAATTATGCGCTTTTTAGCCATTCAAAAAGTGTTTGCATTTATTTTATGCAAATTAACTTACTTAATTGCAATCAAGTGGGTGGTCGTTGGCAGGCAAATATTTTCGGAGTAAAATTTTGAATGTGCATATATGTTTATATGTATGTATGTACATAAGAGAATATTCAAAGATGTTTGTATGCATAAATGCATATGGCGAGTAAGAAACTATGCCATGCCATGTTACCATGCCATGTATATACATCACCCAGAAGAAAAATTGTCAAGCTCTTGCCTTTGATGGTAATACAGAACAGCCTCTAAGCAAGAGCACAATGTATATCACCGCAGCGCTCCATAACTACTCTACTTCTTCTCAAAAAGCAACTTATAAGGCAAATAGGCTCATAAAGGCTATACAAATCTTAAAATCTATTTCTTTTATAAGCTGTTGCCTCGTAAACGAAGAGTCATGTCCCGTTTCATGTACAAAATAATTAACGTAATCTTACAGATTGTAAGGCTTTCTGAACACTGGAGTGTTTCTTACTCGTTCTTTTCTCTACTGGGAAGCTACAGGATTTAATTTGCATAAGCAATTGATTATGTTTATTCGTGTTTGTGTGTAAGTGCTTATACTAATTTATGTATATTTGTGATTTATTTGTGATTGATTAATAATGTCGTACAAATTTGGAAAATTATTAGTTTATGGAAGGATGACAAGTTAATTTACTTTTCTGGGCTATCTAATTTGGTTTGTAAGTAGATGAAATACAATACAAATCCAATGCATGCTCATAGAATTCATGATTAATTGCACATGAAGCTTGAAGCCTAAGAATACACTCCCCACAATGCCGTCAGCTAGAATTAGTAGTAGTAGCAAATAACGCCTAAATCATTTCTTATAATAAGAAATTTAATGTAGTTTGACTACCTTATAATAAGGTATAATAAAAAGATGTTTTTTAGCTTCATAATTCACTTTTTTGTCGGAACTTGAGCGTTGCGGCTTATTTAATATTAAAAAAAATTAAAGCGCGAATAACGAGTATTCATGAACATTGATGTGTAAACAGTTTCGAAATCGGATATTTATTCCCTTTTCCTTATTCCTTTTTTTCCTGGTTTTCTATTTGCAATTATGTGTTTGCACACACATACATATACGCAAACATATCACTGCGAAATTGCAATTTGTATGCAATCAAATTCTGTTCTTTTTTAAATTATGTATACATATGTCAACAGTATACTTGTTTGAATTTAAGCGCACGAGTTGTCATATAAATTTTCGTTCGATGTCAACGTAAAAATTTTATAGCTGAAAGGTTGTTTAAAAAAATATTTAAAACCTTCATCATACCGTTGTAAGCAAATTTCAATAATTTTTCAATATTTTTTGTGCAGTTAACCGTTATTTGATATTCAGAGCATATTGGCCGCGAATCTTTAAAGCATGTTCTAATTTTTGCCGCACCGCTCCATTCACAGCAAAAACGTTGCTCATACGCACTGTAGATACACCATGACTGGCAATGTGATGCCAATAAGAATTTTTATACTCAGCTGTACTAGTACACAGAGTATTATAGTTTTAATCACATAACGGTGGATTGTAACAGAGTGAAATAATCGAGATAGATATAGACTTATGTATATCAAAATGATCAGGGTGAAAAGAGAAATCGATTGAGCCATGTCCGTCCGTCCGTCTGTCCGTCCGTCTGTAAACACTCTAACTCGCGCAAAAATTGAGATATTTTGATGAAATTTGAAATGCAAGTTGGTATCGAGACTGGGACGGTTTGTATTGAAAATGGGCGAAATCGGACCATGACCACGCCCACTTTTCCTATATAGAAATAATCGGAAATTTGGTATCTCAGTCACTAATATAGCTAGAGCGATGAAATTTTACCCACGTGTTGAGCTCAGGCCCCTAGGAAGAAATTTGATAAAATTTTGGAAAATGGGCGGTGCCACGCCCACTTATTAAGGGTCAAACCTTGAAAGTTTTATATGTCATAACTCAGAAACCATTGAAGATATATCGACAAAATTTGGTACGCGTGATTTACTTACTTAGGCATACGTTTGGACGGAAAATAGTTAAAATCGGTTGACGGCCACGCCCACTTTTATATATGTATATTACAAAGTGACCTAATAAAAACATTTTAAGCGATATCTCTGTCAAATATAAAGATCTGTCATTGAAATTTTGTCGCGTGAGTCCAACTGCGGACGTAAAACGAAAAACACAAAAATTTTGGAAAATGGGCGGTGCCACGCCCACTTATTAAGGGGCAAACATTGAAAGTTTTATGAGTCATAAATCAGAAACCGTTGAAGATATATCGATGAAATTTGGTACGCGTGATATACTTACTTAGTCAAATATTTGCACGAAAAATTTCCGAAATCGGCTGAGGGCCACGCCCACTTTTATATATGGTTCTTATAAAGTGACCTAATAAAAACATTTTAAGCGATATCTCTGTCAAATATAAAGATATATCATTGAAATTATAGCAGGAGTCCAACTGCGGACATAAAACGAAAAACACAAAAATTTTGGAAAATGGGCGTGGCACCGCCTCTTTTTACACAAAGGGATATACGAGATTTCTGAGCCCATAACTCGACAAATAATTTATATATAATGACGAAACTTGGTGTGTACACTTTCATTACTTGTGGTAATACACGCTCAAAATTTTAGCGAAATCGGTTGACGACCACGCCCACTTTTATATATGAGAACTATAAAGGGGCCTAATAAAAACATTTTAAGCGATATCTTTGTCAAATATAAAGATAATTCATTGAAATTTTGTGGCATGACTTCCACAATAGACCGGAAACAACAAATAGAAAAATTTTGGAAAATGGGCGTGGCACCGCCTCTTTTTACACAAAGGGATATACGAGATTTCTTAGCCTATAACTCGACAAATAATTGAGATATTATGACGAAACTTGGTTTATACACTTTTATAACTTGTGTTAATAGCCACGCAAAAATTTATTGAAATCGGTTTATGACCACGCCTACTTTTTAAGAAAGATATTTCTGGAACACCCTTTGGGAATTTGTAACGTGACATCTTTGTAACTAGAAGTCATAAAGGAATGAAATTTTGCACAAAGTATAATATTGATATGCTTAGTTGGATGACTGATAAAATTTTAGAAAATGGGCGTGACTACGCCCACTTTATGCAGCACTCGCTTTGTATTAAGTGCACCGTGTTTCCATCAAACGCAAACAAACAATGAAAGCATACAGCTGAGTATCTAATGTTCGATTCCACTCGAACTTAGGCTTCCTTACTTGTTAAAATTATTATTTATGTATTCACTTTAAACTCTGAAGAGAAATATATTTATCTGTTTGTTTATAGACAACTCGTGTATATTCATGATATAAATACTTACATATTTATATGCTGACATACATATTTATATTATAGTATAGTATCAACTGCCAGAAATTGCCTTATCAAGAAATATGCGAAGAATTTTCAAAGATCGCACATGATTTTTTTGAATTTTTGTTAAAAAAATAAACCAGGTTTCAAATATAATACCAGCCAAAAATGTGTTGTAACTGAAGGCAAAGCTGCTTTTGTAGTTGCTTTCCCGTTTTCAATACGCATACGAACATACAAGCTCAAAACGCTTTGCTTCTGGCACGTTGTCTGCTGGAAACAGCTGCTCGTAATACTTAAAAGTATTTGTTAGTGTACTTGCGTGTTCCATCTACCTTTCTTCTTAGTCATAATTTAACAATAAGTGTGCCAATATATTTACATAAGTACATACATAAATACATACATATATGTACATATCTGTATACAATCTCTAACCATGTCACTGTGTCTGTTAATGTCTGCTCTGCTACTCACTCGCATGCATATTTATTTACATTACAGCTGTCATTGTCGGAATTTATGGAAATTGCAAAAATATTTGCAAACAATTTTCTACAAAATAAAAGCACATATTTCATATCCGACAAATGCATATTTACACGAGCTTGTCTGATAAGAAAAAAGCGCAAAAAAAAGAAGTGACAAAAGAAAAAAAATCGTGTAAAGAAATTTAATTTTCATATGAAGTGGGAATATCTTATACCCAAGTGCCAAAAGATGTTAAAAAAAAAAACTTTGCAAAACTGCTTGTGTGTGTCAAATATACTTAGCAGGCGAGTGCGTGTATGAGTAAGACACCGAAAATTCAATAAAGACAGGAGTAGCTCTGTACAAATAAGAATAACAATACACCAAAAAGTAAAGCAATTTGAGTCGCCCAGCGAATATGTTATGCTGTGGTTATGGTACCAATCAACATTGCCAATCAAAATCGGAAACATTTCGTGATTGGTGAGAGGTGGTTATGCTTACATTGGTGATTGGAGCGCACATACACAACATAACACATGATAATTACTGAGCACATACACAACATAACACATTATTACCTCTGAAACCTCGTTTGCTGGCTGCCTGTTTCACACAGCAAGTTTGCTGGATGTGAGAGTCCGAAAATTCTCTCACCGTCGGAGTGCACAACAACAATTACACGGTGCTCGACCAGCTTGATTGGTAGCATAACCAGGCCATAAGGCAGATGTTGAGTGTGAACACACTTTGGGGGATAAACTTGGCTATTTGTTCTCATGCAATGTACATAGTGTGTATACATATAAATATGTGCAGATATAAGACTGTACCACATTAAAAGAATATTTATTGTAACCCTACACTATTCCTCTTTTTTTGTTTTTTTATACTCAGCTGTACTAGTACACAGAGTATTATAGTTTTTTATACTCAGCTGTACTAGTACACAGAGTATTATAGTTTTAATCACATAACGGTGGATTGTAACAGAATGAAATAATCGAGATAGATATAGACTTATATATATCAAAATGATCAGGGTGAAAAGAGAAATCGATTGAGCCATGTCCGTCCGTCCGTCCGTCCGTCTGTAAACACTCTAACTCGCGCAAAAATTGAGATATTTTGATGAAATTTGGAATGCAAGTTGGTATCGAGACTGGGACGGTTGGTATTGAAAATGGGCGAAATCGGACCATGACCACGCCCACTTTTCCTATATAGAAAAAATCGGAAATTTGTAATCTCAGTCCCTAATATAGCTGGAGCGATAAAATTTTACCCACATGTTGAGCTCAGGCCCCTATGAAGAAATTTTATGAAATTTTGGAAAATGGGCGGTGCCACGCCCACTTATTAAGGGTCAAACATTGAAAGTTTTATGAGTCATAACTCAGAAACCGTTGAAGATATATCGATGAAATTTGGTACGCATTATATATTTACTTAGGCAAATGTGTGGCCGAAAAATTACCAAAATCGGTTGACGACCACGCCCACTTTTATATATGTGTACTAGCAAATACCCGTCCCGCTTCGCAGCGACGAACAAAAGCTTTAATGTTATAATGGGTCTTTTTCTTTACCTTTACCTTTAGCTTTACCTTTACCTTTTCCTTCTCCTTCACCTTTACCTTTACCTTTACCTTTACCTTTACCTTTACTTTTACCTTTACCTTTACCTTTACCTTTACCTTTACCTTTACCTTTACCTTTACCTTTACCTTTACCTTTACCTTTACCTTTACCTTTACCTTTACCTTTACCTTTACCTTTACCTTTACCTTTACCTTTACCTTTACCTTTACCTTTACCTTTACCTTTACCTTTACCTTTACCTTTACCTTTACCTTTACCTTTACCTTTACCTTTACCTTTACCTTTACCTTTACCTTTACCTTTACCTTTACCTTTACCTTTACCTTTACCTTCACCATCCGGGCCCACTACTTGAACCATCTCTGGGAAACCAACTTAAAAAATAACAATGAAAATATCTGTATGTTGAAGCACTGCTCGACACCTTTAATTTGATACCAATCTCGCTTAGAAACATTCGAGAGTCATCCGGGTCCACGTTTTGACCCATATTTGGGGACCCGGCCTAGGCATAGCAATGAAAATTACTCTATGTTGAAGGCCTGCTCAGCACCTTTCATTTGATACCCATATTGCTCAAACACTTGCTGGGTCACTCTGGGTCCACATTTGGGCCTATATTCCGGGAAGTTCCAACTTTTTCGAAATTCTATATGCCCTATTATGTGCGCTAATACCACATGAATCTACTGTGAAAATTTCATAAAGATCGGTTGAGTACTTTGGGAGTCCATAAAGGGCACACACACACACACACACACACATTCATTTTTATATAATAGATTATAAAGTGGCCTAATAAAAACATTGTGAGCGATATCTTTGTCAAATATAAAGATAATTCATTGAAATTTTGTGACATGAGTTCCACAATAGACCGGAAACATAAAATAGACAAATTTTGGAAAATGGGCGTGGCACCGCCTCCTTTTGGACAAAGGGATATACGAGATTTATTAGCCTTTAACTCGACAAATAATTGAGATATTATGACGAAACTTGGTTTATACACTTTTATAACTTGTGTTAATAGACACGCAAAAATTTATTGAAATCGGTTTATGACCAAGCCTACTTTTTAACAGATATTTCTGGAATACCCTTTGGGAATTTGTAACGTGACATCTTTGTAACTAGAAGTCATAAAGGAATTAATTTTTGCACAAAGAATAATATTGATATGCTTAGTTGGATGACTGATAAAAATTTAGAAAATGGGCGTGGCTACGCCCACTTTATGCAGCACTCGCTTTATATAAAGTACACCGTGTTTCCATCAAACGCAAACAAACAATGAAAGCATACAGCTGAGTATCTAATGTTCGATTCCACTCGAACTTAGGCTTCCTTACTTGTTTTTTTTGTTTTGGATTAAAATTTTTTATATTTTGAGTGCATTAAAGAACTTAAATCACGCTGACGAAAGCACATTTTCCACAATTACCATGCGAACATATGTATAAGCTTCCAATCAGATCGATGTGTAGAACACGCAATTTTTAACAACTCTAGGTATACATTGCTTGTTGGGAAATTTTGGTAATGATTAGTAAAATTGCGTTAATTTCATCATTATGACTAACTGAAGTTAAAAGCAAGCCATCTTATTACATTTTAATAAAATTTCCCTTTTTGGGAAATTTTGGTAAATAGTAAAATTGCGTTAAATTAATCATTATAACTCCTAGAAGTTTACATCAAACCATTTTATTAAATTTTTATAAAATTTCCCTATTTGGGAAATTTTGTTTTACTGATTAACACTTGCATTAAATTAATCAATATGAAGTTAAGGCAAAACATTTTACTGTATTTTAAAAAATTCCTTTTGGGGAAATTTTAGTTATTTGTATAATAGTGAGAAATTTACCAATTTATATCGACAATTTTAAAAAAATGCCTTTTTTGAAAATTCTAGTTTCGGGTATTTTTTTTTTCAATTTCGCTACTATGATTCGTTTAGATGTTTAGGCAAACGACTTTTTTTTTTTAATTTTAAATTTTCCATTTTTATGCAATTCTCCAAATTAGCACTATTTCTTGAAATTTGCCATCTGGAATTTATTTGGGAATTTTAATTTGAGGTATTGTTTATACAAACAATTTTAGTTGATTTTTGAAAATTTCCCTTCTTAGCAAATTTTATAAAATATTATAATTCTGTGCAATTTACCATTTTGACTTAGTAAAGCTTAAGAGAGACGATATGTTCTGATATCTTACCAATCGTCTTGCTCTAAATCCTTTTAGAACCAGCTCTAAACCAGTTTTCTCCTCTCCAGTGCGTAACTATCATTTTACGTGACTGTCCTCTATTTTTGCTGCAGTGCCGGTACAACCTTATAGCTACTTTACTTATATACATATCTATACACATTCATATACGAGCACACATGTCTTTCCGATTTTTCCCTTTCCTCGGTTAATCTGCCAAGAAAATTTTCATACAAACAACCAAACACCATCCACGCCAACAAGTTTGCAGCTGGAAATTAGTATTGAAAAGTGCAAAGAAGATAGAAGAGACAGGTGTGTGCTCAAGCTCAAGGTATAAAATACAACAACAGCCACAATATTTTGCATTGATATTTACATCCATATATACATTTTTATGCCAGACATATGAATATGCTTAAGTAAAAGCTGTTTGCTAATACATTACGACGCACACTGGGGCCACTTATATATATGAGGACGCTCAAAATTCTGAAATCAACTTTTTTACATCAGAATCGTTTTATCTGCACTAAAGCAGTTAATCTATAGCATCTTAACCCATTGACGGTCATGAGTTAACCCGTTGGTGACCTATGTTTTTTATTTTAGTTTCGAGTTTAATTTTCTTGAATCAAAATCGGTATATCGATACTAAAATAGTAAATCCCAAGAATTTTTACTTAATTCTTAGATTAAAATATTTAAATCATATTAGTTGTATCTACACTAAAACTAGTAATCTTTGGAATCTTAACCCATTAAAGCGGTCATGAATTAACCCATTATTGACCAGTTCTTTTTAAAATCTGTAAACAAATTATTTAAATCAAAATTAGTATGTCTGTGTTATGGTGGCCGCTGTGGTGCAGTGGGTAGAGTGCTCGCCTGCTATGCCATAGGTCTCGGGTTTAAACCCCAGTCCAAGCAAACACCAAAAAAAAATTTCTAATTAGTAAAAATCCAATTATTGGTTTCTTAAGAGCAGCGGTCACCTCTCAGCAGTGGGCGGCATATCCTCCGAGAGTATTTCTGCCATGAAAAAGATTCTCACAAAAAATGCATTCGCCGTTCGGAGCCGGCATAAAACTGTAGGTCCACCCAATTAGTAGGAAAAACAAAAAGGAGCATACCTCGAATTGGGACAGAAGCTCGGCCATAAAACTCGTCAGAGTCATAATAGCGCCATTGTATTATATTATTATTATATTAGTATGTCTGTACAGAAATAGCCAATGTGTATTGTATTAACCAATTAGCGGCTATTTATTAACCCATTGATGAAATATGCAGGTGCAGGTACATATGTATGTATACAAAAATGGTTTTCTCCAATTTTTTGTTTCGAGATATTAAAAATTTTCTGTGGTCACAAGTATGTTTATATGGGAATTAGGAGTTTCACCGTTAGCCTTTTAAGCAGAACACGTATTTCCCCACACATTTTCATGCCTAACATAAAAAAAAACAAAATTGGAGTAACACAACTTGTGCTTCAAAGAACTCATACTGTAATCCAACTTACAAGTCTAAATTAAAGAAACCTGGCTTGACAAGTAGCCTTAACCACAATCTGTAATTAAAGTAACCAGTAAATAATGGATGAACTAAATTTAAGATAGAACAGAATCAAATTCAACCAGATATAGGTGTTTTTTTAACTAAAATTAGAATGCAATTTTTAAACTCTCCTTTGTCTAAAATGCGCACTTTGCTTTTGCTTCTGAACCCAAAGGACCATATTTTACTGCTGCATTTTTACATTTGCTACTTTTTTGCGCAAATTAAAAAAAATCCACTTTGAAAAAAAATATTTAAAAAAAAGAGGTACGTTTAGTTTTATACCAAAAATAAATTTTTTAAAACATCTACATTAGTTCCAAAAAAAAACACTCATCGATTATGTAAGCTTCACTTAATGTTATGGAAAAAGCAGAATAATAAAATTTTATATCCTTCTCTTACACAAACTATTTCAAATACACATTAAAATTTCACACTTTGGAAAAAAATTATTTTTTGGAAAATTTGCCATGTTTGTGTATGGATAACTCCCAACTGAAAAACGACAGAAAGCTGAAAATTTGGCCAGAAGTGTAGAATTTTATAGGGAACAATACTGCGTTTTTATTTTGTTGAAAAACTCATTATTTAAAAACTGAATTTTTAGCACGGTCAGCCCCAGTGTGCGACGTTTTGAAGTGAGAAAATTACATTGACATACACAAACTTTTGCATAAACTTAAAAAGTTTGTTGGCGAAGAAGGCAGACTGTCAATGTGATGATATTGGCTTACTTTTTGTATTAATTTATTATGCGTATTTTGCCTTTATACGTACTCGCACATACCTACATATGTACATTTGTATAAATATACATAAACACACCTGCGCGTGTTGGTCGCCTCTGGAAAAGCATGAATAACGCATTAATGACCATATTCATGCGTATGTATTTACAAATGTATATGACAGCATAAATGTAAATATAATATTTATGATAAGGTGTGTGTGCATAAAACTTTTGCCATCACAAACCACAATTGAAAGATTTTGCTAAGATATTTTTGTTTGTTGTGGATTTCACGCTCTTATAAATATTAATGGCTGGACGTGGGAATATGAGCTAATAGTAACACACTAACAAAGTTGGTTTTTTTTGTTTTTTTTTCTGATAAATACAATAACTAAGCACTCTACTATACCTTCAGACATAGTTAAAAATAGAGAGAAAATACTTGGTATTTTTATGTTTTAGTCTGAGCAAGTCTACTTCGAGATTTTACATGTTGCACAGCATACTTAGTAGATTCACTAACGCACTGCCTCTCGTTATTTCATCTGCCATTTCAATGTCCTCAATATTCCTGTTAGCGAGATGGTTATGCCTATGTTTTGAACCTTGTTTTTGGAGCTTTTAACGTTGTGTGCCATGAGTGCCATTAGCTTTGCCTGACAAACTGAATATCTTGCGTCCTCTAACAGAGACTTCTTGTCACTCTCTGTCACATGAAATATGCTGGCAGTGTTAGGAAGGCTAAAAGAGAGTGTGCAAAAGAATGCTTGGTTGGTTAGAGAGTTATTTTATTTTCTTGAGTCGTTACAGGGTTAAAGTATTCTACGAAATTAAAGCTCGTGCAATTTTACTAATGCTTCCCAGCAACAGGATATATATTTAAAACATTTTTCGACTTTATTAAAAAAATTTTGACTTTTGCTTCATAAAACGCTTTGGGGATTTTACTATATGGATGGTGGTCTTTCGTTCTGTGCGGGAATTATTTCCCGACCAAAAGTGCTGTCACACAGTGTAATTTAAAACTTTTAAGCCTTCCTACCAAATGTTTTAATTTCAATGCGCCTAAAAGCAGCTAATAGTACCTCTTAATGATAATATTTGATCAATGCTGATAAAAACATTAACTTATTGAGGGCTTTATTATATTGATATATGTACGTACTTCAAATTTGTACAAATGATTGACACATATAAATAACTGCGAATATATTCATATACAAGTATCATTGTTATTTAGGACAAAAAAAAGCACTCTAGTTTATTGTTAGCCACGCAGACGACGTACATAATCAAAATCAAAATCAAACAAAAAACTAACATCTCCCCCAAAGCATTGAATTAAAATGAATTGAATTGCTTGACATCTCGGCGATTTATTACAAATCGCCTACCATAACAAACTGTCATAGCTGTCTGTCTTTATTGTTATTCACATGTGAGATGTGCGCGGTCTAACTGACACACAGATGCCGTGTGTCTGTCTGGATGCATAAGTTAGCTGACAAATTAAATCCCAACGAGACTAGTATCTATCTACTATATTTTAAGAGCGGAAGACGCATATTTGTACATATGTTTGTATGTATTTGGTTTTTTATGAAATTTTTTGCTCTCCTTAGACTAATGGAACGCACATGCAATATTCATAAATTTTGATAGCAAAAAAAAAAAATTTATGTATAGGAAAAATATTGCAAAAAAAAATCATACACACACAGAGGGAAAAAATCACGCAAAAAAAAGATTAAAATAAATGTACATATGCAGTCAAAAAGCAACAAAATACCGGTTATGATTTTTGTTCGTTATGCTTATTTAACGGAAGTACCACTACAAATAAGCGTAAGTTTGCATACGTGACAGTGCGTGCATGCGTGGGTGTGTGCGTACGTGTGTGGGTTCATATATAAAAGTTGGCTGCTTGACTGCGTCATCGTGATTGATGATGAGACACACGCGCTTGGCTTTCTATCATGTGCAGCTCAAGCGGAGATAGCGACACGACCAGCACCAGCCAACAGCGACAAGGCCAACATTATTATCATCATCATCATCATCATCATAACACTCATAATACTAATAAACGATGATGAAGCGGCAGCCATAGACATGTGACAATACATATAAACGCCTAGTGCGGCAAGTAGCACACATGTTTGTGATCACACACAAGTGTCAAAACAAAAAACAAAAGCAACAACAAAAACGTTTAGTATAACGCGGCACGATGATGAACTGTGTTGTGGCCCAGCTTTGACGTGTCAAATGCTTCTCTTCACCCACAGCCAAAAAGAAAAAAAAAAAAAAAGAAATTGAAACAAAGGCAACAACAACAGCAACAATAAACAAGTAAGAGCGCGGCTGTCTTTGACCGTACCGAAGACTTCATACCTTTCATGAATGGGGAATGAAAAGTTACCTATGCACATAGCCTGATTTAGTTTAATTTATAATTTCAATTCTGTCGATGTTATAGTGGTCCGATCTTGACAATTTTCGGTAACCTTATTTGGGTCAATATGGGTAAAAATACTCCAAAGTTTCGTGTCCTTAGCTGTAAAAAGGGAGAAGTTATACCCCAAAATGTGCATATCTGAACAATAGGTTGTATGGGAGCTATATGTTATAGTGGTGCGATTCGGCCAATTCCGAAAAATGATCAATTCAGCATCAAAATTCACCCGTGTTCCAAATTTCAATCAAATATCTCAAAAACTGAGGGACAAGTTTGCGTTCACACAGACGGACGGACGGACGGACGGACGGACCGACGGACATGGCTTAAACGACTCAGCTCATGATTCTGATCATATCGGTATATATATTGATGGGTCTGTCACGCCTCCTTCTAGTACTTTCAAGATTTGATTTTCGGCACAAAGTTATAATACCATTTCATTCTCATGAAAGGTATAAAAACAACAACATAAAAACAACAGCAACAAACACATGAAGCGTAACATCTGTATCTAATGATGGCAACTGCTGCACGTCAGCTGATGCGCTTCAAATCAACCGCTTCTTCAAAAACTTCCAGCGCTTAAACTTCGCTGTGGTTAATGTTGCTGACATTTTACTGCTGCTTTAAATCATCGCAGATGTGTGTATGTGAATATATGTATGTCTTATATATTTTATACCCAGTTGTGTGTTTAACTATTTCGCATCTAAATTCCCAATTGCAACCCTGGCTTTAAAGCTTTCAAATATCCAACAAAACCTCATTGAATAAGACTTTGCACCGAATAAGTGTAAAGAGTTAGTAGAGGAATATCTGTCCTATAACAGTATTCTATAAAAAATGTGAGAATGTTTTCCATCCCGGAAGAATTGGGAAAATGGCTAAGTAGCTCAAAGAGTCGACGCTTTCACGTACGAGCCAAAGATGGCATGCAGAATAGGAGCGGGTATCGCAACTCAGCCGGACACTTCCATATCAATCAAGCTCCCGGGTACGGCGGGCATTTTTCAATATGAAGTTTTCGCCATACAGTTGGCCAGCAAGGTTCTACTTGCTACGGAAAGCACCGATCTCGGAAATATGATAGGAATTTTCTAGAATAGTCAGGTGACTGACCGCGGCCCTGAAGGCTCTGGGATCTACAACGGTTTCATCAAGATCCGAATCTCTTGGCACTGGCTCGAGGAGACTAAAACTAGATGGAAGCGCTTGCAGACCTCTGGCCTTCATAAAATGAAATGCGATCCTCAGCCATGCTAAATATGGACAGGAGGCACATTTCTACCGCTTAGCTGGGGTATTCACGTGACAATGGGATATTGATACTCACGCGGTCCGACGGGGATTGGACCATAGCATTCTGTATTGCAACTGCAATCTTCCTGGAGCGGAGGAGATTGTGGAGTAACTGCTATGCGAGTGTTCTTCGCACTACCTAGGCAGAATGAAACTTCTTGGCAAGGCTTTCTTCGACAAACTCTCGGAACTCATCAGCGTTAGGCCTGAGGGGCTTCATAGGGCGTAGGCTTCTGAAGCTGAACTTTTAAAAGGCATTTCTTCTCCGTCAGACACGCTTTCTTATGACCCAACTTAGGAAGGTACACTCAATTTAGATTTGTGTATGTTAAGTTCAGCTTAATTGGGGCTTTAAATTCCAAAATGGCGCTTATTTGTCTAATAGACCCATATCTGGAACTAGTATAACCCTAAACAAGTAAAAGCGCGGCTGTCTTCGGCCGTACCGAAGACTTCATACCTTTCATGAGTGGGGAAATGAAAAGCTACCTATGTATGTACATAGCCGGATTAAGTTTAATTTATAATTTTAATTTTGTGGGTTATTTATGGAAAGATGTATTAGAAAAAAATGGTGTCTTGACTATTTAAATGGAGGAGTTATACACCAAAATGTCCATATCTGAACAATCGGTTGTATGGGAGCTATATGTTATAATCGTCCGATCTTGACAATTTTCGGTAACCCCGTTTGGGCCAATTTGGGTACAAATACTTCAAAATTTCACGCCGTTAGCTGTTAAAATGGAGGAGTTATACACCAAAATGTCCATATCTGAACAATCGGTTGTATGGGAGCTATATGTCATAATGGTCCGATCTTGACAATTTTCGGTAACCCCGTTTGGGCCCATTTGGGTACAAATACTTCAAAATTTCACGCCGTTAGCTGTTAAAATGGAGGAGTTATACACCAAAATGTCCATATCTGAACAATCGGTTGTATGGGAGCTATATGTTATAAAGGTCCGATCTTGACAATTTTCGGTAACCCCATTTGGGCCCATTTGGGTACAAATACTTCAAAATTTCACGCCGTTAGCTGTAAAAATGGAGGAGTTATACACCAAAATGTCCATATCTGAACAATCGGTTGTAGGGGAGCTATATGTTATAGTGGTCCGATCTTGACAATTTTCGGTAAACCTATTTGGGCCCATATGGGTACAAATACTTCAAAATTTCACGCCGTTAGCTGTTAAAATGGAGGAGTTATACACCAAACTGTCCATATCTGAACAATCGGTTGTAGGGGAGCTATATGCTATAGTGGTCCGATCTTGACAATTTTCGGTAACCCCGCTTGGGCCCATTTGGGTACAAATACTTCAAAATTTCACGCCGTTAAAAATGTCCATATCTGAACAATCGGTTGTATGGGAGCTATATGTTATAATGGTCCGATCTTGACAATTTTCGGTAACCCCGTTTGGGCCCATTTGGGTACAAATACTTCAAAATTTCACCGCGTTAGCTGTAAAAATGGAGGAGTTATACACCAAAATGTCCATATCTGAACAATCGGTTGTAGGGGAGCTATATGTTATAGTGGTCCGATCTTGACAATTTTCGGTAAACCTGTTTGGGCCCATATGGGTACAAATACTTCAAAATTTCACGCCGTTAGTTGTTAAAATGGAGGAGTTATACACCAAAATGTCCATATCTGAATAATCGGATGTTGTGGAACTATATGTTATAGTGGTCCGATCTTGACAATTTTCGGTAACCTTGTTTGGGCCAAAATGGGCACGTCTACTTCAAAGTTTCATGTCCTTAGCTGTTTAAATGGGGAAGCTATGCACAAATTACATCCAAAAATTTCATGTGTATCTGAATAATCTGTTGTTTTCTATATGTTATAGTGGTCCGATTCGGCCGGTTCCGACAAATGATCAGCTGCATATAACAACATACCTGTATTCCGAATTTCATTCAGATATCTCAAAAACTGAGGAACTAGTTTGCGTTCACACAGACGGACGGACGGACAGACGGACAGACGGACAGACGGACATGGCTTAATCGACTCAGCTCGTGATTCTGATCATATCGGTATATATTTTGGTGGGTCCCCCACGCTTCCTTCTGGTACTTTCGACAAAAATTTTTTGGCACTAAGTTATAATACCATTTCATTCTCATGAAAGGTATAAAAAACTGATTTGTCATTTCGACTACGGGCTATATAAAGCACACACTTCCACCAGCACATCAACTATTTCTCGCACGCACTTCAATTTATTTTGACTTTGCTGACAGTTTACTGTTGACGAAATCCAGCGTCCGCTTGCCGGCACCAAAAACCAAAAAACAAAAAAAAAAAAACACTACCGAAACAACGACAAAACACTCAGGCCAAAAGCTCCCACTCATAAACTCGTTTCATATAAATTCGAGTGACACTTTTCACTTTCTCTCACTTTTTCTCACATTTTCTGTAGTCACATTATTTCAGCACTTCACTGCTTTCCATCATCTACATATCCTTTCAACTCATTCAACTCCGCATCTTCTTGTTCTCAACACTCTATTCGTCTGTCTGTTTGTACGTCAGTCCTAGAGTAAGTTTATTCGCCCGTGGAGCAGCCTGTTCACACTTTATGATTCGTCTGCCATACAGCGGAAGTGTTGCCATTTGTCAAATGACAAAAATTGAAAACAATTTCCATGCAGATTACTCATACGCCATGGCGATCATCGTACGCACTAAACTGTAAGCAAGCACATAACAATTTTACAATATATAAGACTGGATGTGTATCTATTTATGCATTAACAACGGCTGATAGTTTACATACATATATGTTTATAGCATGCATAGCAAAATATTTATGAGCTAATATAATATGCGTGACTGTCAGCAAAATCCTTCTTTACACACTTGTGTTGTTCTCTTCTTGTTGATTTGGCCGCTTTTTGATAAGGGATACTCTTATATGTATGCTACTATACACACATACATATTTACATCTTTATTCGTTCTAGTTTGTTTAGTCGATTTGTTAAACGTTTTTGTCTGCATACTTTTTGGCCAGATTTCCTTTTTTTGTTCTTGCGCTTGCTTAGCATTAAGCTCTTCATTCTTCTTCGATAGTTTCGTCGTTTTTGGCAATAAAGCAATTTACCTCGAAGTTTCAATAAATGCAATCAAAGCAATCAACAAATTTTGTTTTTCTTTTGTTTTGTTTTTCGACAAACTCCATGATTGAACGATAAGACGTTTAGAGCTCTCGAGCTTGGTGGTATGTGTGTGAATTATTTTCTTGTTTGCGTACAAGCAAGGACAACTTAATTTTTGGGCGTGTGTGTTGTGCGCCTAAAGCAAAATACAAAAAGTTTTGTCAATTTATGTTTTCAAAGTACAACAAAGGGAAATTTAATAATTAATTTGTTTATGCGTAATTTTGATTAAATTGTTTAACCTTTTAAAAATGTTACAATATCAAGCTTAGTTGGATTGCTGAGCTGCGTAAGGCTGTGGAAATATGAAGCCAAAGTAACTAGTCGAATTCAGATGCATATGGACACAAGAACCTGTGCGGACGTCACGATGGAACTCTTTCTAGCCCTTTATAACAGCAAACATACACTAAGCCTGTGTACATATGTATATCTTATAATGACTTGGAAAATAATTTTTGGCATGTTATTCGAAATAAATGAACTTAGAAGAAATTACACTGTATCAAATGATATTCAAGAGAAATTTGTATATTACGACTGCAAAATATCCTGAAAATAGGTTTACTGTGTAAAAATGTATTTTTATATTTTGCTAGCTAATAGTAACTATTAAGTTTTATTAAAAGATATATCTTTGTACGCGTATAAATCAGTTTATTTCACTAACAATGTGTTTATGTTATTTGTCTGCTTACTATCGATACATTTCTTAATAGAAAATACATATTCATATTCAGAGAAATGTAAATGAACTTCCGCCTTGAAATAGCTGGTAAACAGAAACACATATACATATCAAGTTTGTGTACCCAATAAACATCAAACTTGGTTAACAATTCCAAACCGATTGGAAAACCAATATCTTTTTTAAGTCTCATTTGAGATAATGCATGCGGAAAAGATTGTTATGCTATAGACACTCATCGTAGTATAGTAGAAATATTGCGATCTATACCACATATGAGTCACTCTCATATTGTAGTTTAATTGAAAATTTTCATAGTAAAGCCAAGTCATAGTATTGATATTATAATATTCATACCACATGTGTGTCTGTGGCATTATTCGTTTCCAGAGCTAAGTACGTATATCATTCTTCAACATAACTAAAGTTGTTTATAAGTTCGTTTTCTGTTTGATATTTCGCCCGTTTTATGCAATAGGGATTTAACTCGAAATTTTCGATTTCTGGGATTTCGCCATATATTTCAATAACTGGTTAGTGCCTTTGAGTCTAGTCTTATAAAATACTCAAAAAGGTAAAAATAGCGGAAATAGAAGTGATTTTGTAGTTAGCCGTAGAAGGAAACTATTTGAAATTATAAAACTTTATTTGCGATTTCCCAAAAAAAATTTTTTTTGAGTTAAATCCCTATTGCATAAAACGTGCGATTTGTATTGCTTATCGAAAACTCGCCACAATGTTCAGTGGGTTGCAACGTGTGTGCTTACTTGTATTGCATTAGTTTATGAAGAACATAAGTAAGGTTAAAGCAGTTGAATATTTATGTGCTAATAAATATGTACGCTTATGCATACTTATATATTTACATATGTATGTACTTGCATATACACTTCTACATACATGTAAATAAAGCTTAACTTTGATTGTATATTGTGTGCTACATATTCTATTATACGAAAAGTTTAATCGAAATCATTGAAGAAAGACAAATTGCTTTTCTCTGCCGCCATTCACAAGCAGCAGTGTGTCAAGCTGAGAGAAAATACTATATATGTAGCTGCCAAACAACCACAAAAACAACGACATAGCAACAAAATAATAAATAATCAAACAAACACATTATCGTATTCATACATATATATATATATCCATATATCAGTAGATATTCTCACATATTCGCTTTTCTCATTCAATCGAATTTGGAGTACATGTAAAGAATTGCATTGAAACATACAAACTAACAAACACATTAGCATTTGTATATGTGCACACATATGCACATATGAAAATTTATGGCAAATGCTTACAATAAGTATAAATTTAGTATCTATTTCACTTTATGATTTTATTAGTAATTTAAGGCTTTAAGAGGTGCTTCTAAGAAATGCTTGTCTCTTTTGGGTTGTGACAATATTGCAGTCAGTAGATATATTTTTTGTGCCATTCTTCTGATTGTTAATTTCTTAAAATGAAATGTATCTTGTATATAAGTCAGGGACTGTAACGATTATCAGTTATATCAAAAAAGTTGATTTTTAATCATTATTTGCTGAGTTTTATTTTCTGTTCACAAAATAAAAGTTATTTCTTGAGTTTTATTTTTCTATCAGAAAATAAAAGTTATTTTTTGAGTTTTCTTTTTCGATCAGAAAATAAAAGATATTTTTTTAGTTTTATTTTTCCCTCAGAAAATAAAAGTTATTTCTTGAGTTTTATTTTTCCCTCAGAAAATAAAAGTTATTTCTTGAGTTTTATTTTTCCATCAGAAAATAAAAGTTATTTCTTGAGTTTTATTTTTCTATCAGAAAATTAAAGTTATTTTCTGAGTTTTATTTTTTGGCTCAGAGAATAAAAGTTTTTCAGTTTAATTTTGGCTGCAATTGTAGATTTTGCCATATAAGTAAATAGGTAATGTAGATAAATAAATTTTTAATTTTTTTACTTATAAACTTTACCTACGTGTTAATGTGGCAAAATCGACAGCTGCAGCTAAAATTAAACTGAAGAAACTTTTATTCTCTGAGCAAAAAGATAAAACTCAGAAAATAACTTTTAAATAAAATAACTTTAAATAAAACTCAAAAAAAAAAACTTTTATTTTCTGAGGGAAAAATAAAACTCAGAAAACAACTTTTATTTTCTGATCGAAAAATAAAACTCAAAATATAACTTTTATTTTCTGATGGAAAAATAAAACTCAAGAAATAATTTTTATTTTCTGAGGGAAAAATAAAACTCAAAATATAACTTTTATTTTCTGATGGAAAAATAAAACTCAAGAAATAATTTTTATTTTCTTTTGCGTTTAGCATTTCTCCTTCAGTATGATTTTTTTAGTCAAAATTTAAAAAATAACGATTATTTGCAATCTCTGATATAAGTATATAGTTCAGTCTTAATAATAAAACATTTAAACTTGTTTTTTTTTTTCAAGATTTATATACTTTTTCTACATTCGCATATTTATGAAACACAAGAAAATTTGTCATCAAAGCGCTTACACTTCTCTGTACAAAATATTTTTCAGAATAAATTATAAATAATTAAAGCGCCAACCTTTTTTGACAAATTCACTCGCAATTCCAGCTTTAAAAGCAAGCAAATGATGCATGTAGCTGGTACATACATACATATATACAGCAGATCTAAGAATCGACATGGGATGGCCCGCTTGGGAACAAGTGACTTGCAAATATACCCGGCATGAATCCACATACATTATTAATACATTATTGTCAAAATGGAGCATTTTTGTTTTCATATTTATTCTTTTGTAATATGAATACTCATTGGTATGTATGTACATAAAGAATTTGTTAAAAAAGTACACAAAGCCAACTTACTCTTACTTACATACATACACACACCTACACTTACAATGCTGCTTCCGCCTTTGAAGTTGAATGCGCATTTCCATTTCAATATCCTGTCGTTTGTTACATTTACAGCTGTCTGACTTCAATATTTAATATTTTATTTATTTTATGCTTCTACTTACATATGTCAAATTTTCACTGCTGCCTTGTTTTCGTTTTGCATCGCAGATACCTTAAGCTTTAGCTTTTGTTGCTTTTGACTGCTTTACTGCCGACCTTTGTTGTGTTGCCAATTTTTCAATGCGTTGAAAATGAAGTGTAGCAAACGTCTATGCTTGTTTACATATGTATGTATGAATGTATGCATATTTATGTTTTCAATATTTTCTTTTCTGCATAGGAAGAAATACATATGTACATAATATGTATTCATATGCGGATATTAATATGACGTTCTTCATCATTTGCTGGCATGTGAATAGATTGGTTGGCATCAGCAATATTGAGTAAAACAAAAGACCATATGAACATGCATACAGATGTACATATCTACCTGAGAAAAGATGTTTCTCTTAAAGTAAAAAGATGATTAGCATTTGTAAAAGAATTTACTTTAATATTTGTATAACAATAAATTTAAGTTGAAAAAATTCTAAAGCGCCTTTTATTGGAGCACAGGGTGGCAGTGTTATTTTCACATAAAATGTATTGCATATTTTAAGGCTTCATAATAATAAGCATTTTTATAAATCACCTAAAAACGATTTACACTATGAATTTCAGTGCATTGAAGTGCCTCCCTATTAACTTAGTACTTCAACCTGCCCATCTGTTAACTGTATACTAAAAAGAGAGAAAATTACTCCCGGCTATGCAATACTAAACCCCTTTCCAGCTCCACTAATCAAGTTTTCGGTCAATTTCGCCACTTCAAAATAATTAACAAATAGAAAAACTCGCACACTCTCCACAAACAAAAACAAATAAAAAGGTAAAAGAAAAGTAAAAACAAGTAAAAACAAGTAAAAGCGTGGTTGTCTTCGGCCGTACCGAAGACTTCATACCTTTCATGAGTGGGGAAATGAAAAGTTACCTATGTATGTACTACATACATAGCCGGATTAAGTTTAATTTATAATTTTAATTCTGTGGGTTATTTATGGAAAGATTTATTAGAAAAAATGGTGTCTTGGCTATTTAAATGGAGGAGTTATACACCAAAATGTCCATATCTGAACAATCGGTTGTATGGGAGCTATATGTTGTAATGGTCCGATCTTGACAATTTTCGGTAACCCCGTTTGGGCGCATATGGGTACAAATACTTCAAAATTTCACGCCGTTAGCTGTTAAAATGGAGGAGTTATACACCAAAATGTGTATATCTGAACAATCGGTTGTAGGGGATCTATAGGTTATAGTGGTCCGATCTTAACAATTTTCGGCAATCCCGTTTGGGTCCATATGGGTACAAATACTTCAAAATTTCAGGCCGTTAGATGTTAAAATGGAGGAGTTATACACCAAAATGTCCATATCTGAAAAATCGGATGTTCTGGAACTATATGTTATAGCGGTCCGATGTTGACAATTTTCGGCAACCCTGTTTGGGCCCATATGGGTACAAATACTTCAAAATTTCACGCCGTTAGCTGTTAAAATGGAGGAGTTATACACCAAAATGTGTATATCTGAACAATCGGTTGTAGGGGATCTATAGGTTATAGTGGTCCGATCTTAACAATTTTCGGCAATCCCGTTTGGGTCCATATGTGTACAAATACTTCAAAATTTCAGGCCGTTAGATGTTAAAATGGAGGAGTTATACACCAAAATGTCCATATCTGAACAATCGGATGTTGTGGAACTATATGTTATAGTGGTGCGATGTTGACAACTTTAGGTAACCTTGTTTGGGCCAAAATGGGCACGTCTACTTCAAAGTTTCATGTCCTTAGCTGTTTAAATGGGGAAGTTATGCACAAATTACATCCAAAAATTTCATGTATATCTGAATAATCGGTTGTTTTCTATATGTCATAGTGGTCCGCTTCGGCCGATTCCGACAAATGATCAGCTGCATACAACAACATATCTGTATTCCGAATTTCATTCAGATATCTCAAAAACTGAGAGACTAGTTTGCGTTCACACAGACGGACGGACGGACAGACGGACATAAGGACAGACGGACAGACGGACATGGCTTAATCGACTCAGCTCGTGATTCTGATCATATCGGTATATATTTTGGTGGGTCCTCCACGCTTCCTTCTGGTACTTTCGAAAAAAAATTTTTGGCACTAAATTATAATACCATTTCATTCTCATGAAAGGTATAAAAATACTTCACTGAAAATAAATGGACCAAAATTTAACTTTGTTCATAATTTTCCGCCGCAAAACAATTTTGGCATGTTACCATGCAACCAACCAAATAAGCAATTGTGGTAATAAATTAAATGAAGCAACAAACACATTTTCCATGGAAAAACACGAAAATTGCGAGAACAGAAATTTGATTTTAGCGCTTGCTGCGGGGCAGTCTCCTCCAAAAAAAGCCAAGTAGCCATTATTAGAGCATTATTAAATTGTAAATGAATGTAAGTACTTGTGCGCATACGAAAACCAACAAACAGAGACAGATGCCGCAATGCGAGTCTGTTCAATGAGAAATTAATGATTTTCAAAGAAAAAGGCAGATTGGACGGACAGATAGATGGGCAGCACAAGAATTACAAGAATTTAAGAGCAAGTTAAAAATAAATAATATTGTTTATTCCGTTTGTTATTCACAATGCGTTTATTGTTTGAAACTTTTTGTGGATACTCGTATATTTTTGAATGCAACCAAGAATGAATTAATATCAGGAGAAATGTCTGTGCTTTGCGTAGGAGGAGAATAACTTTGACAGCGTGACAATGTACATTCGTGAACAATTTTTTAGGAGTTTCGCGCAGTTTATTTTCAACAACATTTTGCATTCAATTGACTTAAATAAAAGATTTTAAACTCATTCAATGTGTGCTCAGCAAAAGAAAATGTGCATCAAACAAATTGCCTCGATTCCATTAACAATTATTTTTCCTTTTTTTCTCGTCCTTTTTTGTTTGCTTGTTTGCCCGGCTGTTCCAATTACTTATGTTCGTCATAAATCTATGCAAAAGGAAACAATTTTTAAAGCATTAAAAAAAAGAAACAAGAGGCAGAAAGTAACAGAAACAAGTAAGGAAGCCTAAGTTCGAGTGGAATCGAACATTATATACTAAGCTGTATGCTTTCGTTGTTTGCTTGCGTTTGATGGAAACACGGTGTACTTAATGAAAAGCGAGTGCTGCATAAAGTGGGCGTAGCCACGCCCATTTTCTAAATTTTTATCAATCATCCAACTAAGCATATGAATATTATTCTTTGTGCAAAATTTCATTCCTTTATGACTTCTAGTTACAAAGATGTCACGTTACAAATTCCTAAAGGGTGTTCCAGAAATATCTTTGTTAAAAAGTAGGCGTGGTCATAAACCGATTTCAATAAATTTTTGTGTGTCTATTAACACAAGTTATAGAAGTGTATAAACCAAGTTTCGTCATAATATCTCAATTATTTGTCGAGTTTTGGGCTAAGAAATCTCGTATATTCCTGCTTCTAAAAGGAGGCGGTGCCACGCCCATTTTCCAAATTTTTTTTTTTTTTTGTTTTGTATCCATAGTTCCTGCCATAAAATTTATAATAATAATAATACCCAACGGTTTACCCTCCATATCCCGCCCGACCGACGCGAGGGGCGCCAATCCGCATGACGCACGGATATGTTTTTTTTTTGTTTTTTTTTTTTTTTTTTTTTTGTGCCGAGTCGTACAGGAAGGGGTTTGTTAGGTGTCGAGATCTAAAACTATTCAGCTACAGAACAAAATTCATCAGCTGATTGTATATCATTTATTAAGTGAGGCTAGAATTATTTTTTTTATAATAAAAAGCGAGTCTGAAGTGTCAAACGTGCTGGAGTGATTATTAAAGTCATGGCATAAGCGGCGGAATGGTTCATTTAATTCGAAATTTGTTTTGCAAGGTTTCACAAATAGTGGCTTGAAATGCCTCGATACTCTACATGGAACGTTAAAATATAACTCACTTAGAAGGCATGGGCTATTTATAAGTCCAGTGATTAATTTAACCATAAAAACTATACCAAGCATCTCTCTACGACTAGAAAGTGAAGGCAAATTAATGAGTTTTAAACGAGAAGTGTAAGGTGGAAGAATGTAATCTGAGTCCCAACGAAAGTTCTGCAAAGCAAAAAGCAGGAACTGCTTTTGGACAGATTCTATTTTATCTGAAAAACACTGGTAGTGGGGATTCCAAATAATAGATGCGTATTCCAAGATAGGTCTAACTAAGCTTGTAAATAGAGCTTTTGTGACGTAAGGATCATTGAACTCCTTAGACCATCGCTTTATAAATGCAAAGACAGCTTTAGCTTTGTTGACAGTGGAGTTTATATGGAGGTTAAAGGTGAGTTTGGAGTCCATTGTGACGCCAAGATCGATAAAATTAGTTACCTGATCTAGATTATGCTGTGATATTTTATAAGAAGCTGGTTGTACTGTTCTACGAGAAAAGCATATATCTTTATATTTGACAGAGATATCGCTTAAAATGTTTTTATTAGGCCCCTTTATAGTTCCCATATATAAAAGTGGGCGTGGCCGTCACCCGATTTTGACAATTTTCCGTCAAAACATTTGTCTAAGGGCCTTTTCACATTACTCTGTCGATCCGCATTTTTTTCTCGGTATTTTCATCTTACCGAAACGATTCCGCGTTGCTGTGTTTTTCACACTTGTGGGAATACTTTCGGTGCGTAATCGGCAGAAAATAGGAAAACAATCATCGAAATTTGCAAAACAAAATTTTTAACTTCAACAAATCACTCAATAATAACAATAATGTCTTCTAGCGAAGACGAAGACATTATAACTTGCTACATTTATAGCCGAAACGAGTTTTTTACTGACTTTGTTCTTCTTCTTTTATTACGCCGCAAAAATGTCTGCAGTAATTCCTCAAATTTTACTGACCGGTCTTACCGCATTGCGGTATACCGAAATTAATCCGCTCCGATTTCATGTATGCAACACTAATGTGAAAGTGCCAATTGAAATACATGTGGTCAGTAAGCTCTCGGTATACTTTCCGTAAAAACCAAAAATGTCGATCCGATACCGCACCGAGTAATGTGTAAGCGCTCTAAGTAAGCAAATCACGCATACCAAATTTCATCCATATATCTTCAACGGTTTCTGAGTTATGACATATAAAACTTTCAATGTTTGACCCTTAATAAGTGGGCGTGGCACCGCCCATTTTCCAAAATTTCATCAAATTTCTTCTTAGGGGCCTGAGCTCAACACGTGGGTAAAATTTCATCACTCTAGCTTTAATAGTGACTGAGATACAAAATTTCCGATTTTTTCTATATAGGAAAAGTGGGCGTGGTCATGGTCCGATTTCGCCCATTTTCAATACCAACCGTGCCAGTCTCGATACCAACCTGCATTCCAAATTTCATCAAAATATCTCAATTTTTGCGCGAGTTAGATTGCGTACGGACGGACGGACGGACGGACATGGCTCAATCGATTTATCTTTTCACCCTGATCATTTTGATATATATAAATCCATATCTATCTCGATTATTTCATTCTGTTACAATCCACCGTTATGAAATCAAAACTATAATACTCTGTGTACTAGTACAGCTGAGTATAAAAAGTACACAATTATTAGTAGGCATAGCAGTGGGGGATGGTCAAAGGCAAAAGGCATTTAAAAAGAATTATTTAGGCGGATACCACACAGGCACTGTTGTGTGAGTGCTAAAAAAATTATATACAGCAATGCTACCATAGCAGGTGACAAAAAAAATATTCGCCACGATTGCTGTAACCTTCTATATTATGTCCTTCAGCGCCCTTTTGCTGGACTTCGCAGCTTAGCGCGCCCAGTGCGGTGGTCACTTGCGCGCAGCTTGAAGACTTAAACTAAGAAACAAATGAAAATAGAAATAAATAAAAGTTATGACTGAAATAAATAAGGTGAAAAAGCATTAGCAATGCAGTCAAGCTGCGGGTAGATGGTAATAACCGAAGTTAAAGTAAAGAGAAGAACAATAAGAAATGTGCGGTAAATGAAAACGAAGCAAACTAAGGGTGACGAAGGATGGAAAGTGTTCGCGGAGTGCAAACGGCTCAGTGTTGGTTTTTTTTCGCGCACTTCACGTGAGATGATGACGCGACGCTACATCTTGTTGAAATGTCTGCAAACATAAGTCAAGTGGTTGGGTGCCACCAGGTGGAAGGAGTGGTTGGGTGTTTGTTTTATATGAATATGTATATTAGAAAAGCAAAAATAACCTAGTTTTGCGTTAAATATACGTGCATAAACATAAATAAACAAACACTTTCATATATGTATTTAAAGTACTTAAGTGCTGATAAAATGTATGTATGTTTTTTTTTTTTTTTTTTGTTTTTTTTTTTTTTTTTTAAAGTAGGGGGAAGCATCGAAAGCCGAAAAGTGCGAGACTTCAACCCGCTAAACCTAACCTACTCCCGCCCCAGACAATACTCCCACGGAACCACCGGACAAGGTATTACTTCCTGGGAGTGGGGATTAGACGTTTAAGTCTCCAGAATTTAATTACGGACGGACCGACGCATACGTTGATCTATTAAACGCAGTTGGTTCATAATTGAGGCTGAGACCTCGCTAACTATATCCCATATAGCATAGGACTGGCACATCAGTGCAGTCAAATTTTCCACCGTGACAGCTGTTCCTGATATACCCTGTATTCGCCTACGTTCTGCTAAGAATCGAGGGCATTCAAAAAACACATGTTCTGCGCTTTCTACCTTCCCTGGACATTCAGGACAAAAGGGACTCTCATCTAACTTGAACCTATAAAGGTAAGCCCTAAAGCACCCATGCCCACTAAAGACCTGGGTGAGGTGGAAATTGGGTTCGCCGTGCATTCTATCTACCCAACTGCTAATGTTCGGTATAAGCCTGTACGTCCATCGACCTTTCGATGAGGCTTCCCAGCGTTGCTGCCACATTAGGCGGCACCTTCTTCTTATCTCTGCTGTTTCGATGCATGTGATTGGCTTTGTTGCGTTATATAGCTCGCACACTTCTCGTACTTGGATATCAATTGGAGGCATGTTTGCTAGGACTTCAGCAGCATCGCCTGAGATAGTTCGAAATGCACTTATAACTCGAAGAGCGGCGAGTCGATACACTGACTGTATTCCTTTCACGTAGGACTTACGCTCGAGGGCGTCGAGCCACACCGGGGCCGCATAAAGTAAAACTGAGCTAATTGCTCTTGAAATAAGATGCCGACGGCTTGAGCGCACGCATCCCTTGTTCGCCATCATTCTTGAGAGTCCACCATAAATTTTCATTGCTTTTTCTGCCGTGTGATTGAGATGGTCTTTAAATGTTAGCTTGCCATCTAGGATTACTCCCAAGTATTTCAGAGTTGGCTGGGAGGTTATCTCGCAGTCCCCAACAGATACACAAATTTCCTCCTGCACTTTCCTTGTACTTACGAGGAGTACCTCCGTCTTATTTTCTGCCAGGCTAAGGTTTAACAGCGTAAACCAGTGACGAATTCGACAAATTGTATCGTTGCAAACGCGTCGGAGGTCTTCAAGATGTTTGGCGACTCCTACGACTATTAAGTCGTCTGCATAAGCGATCAATTTCACGTTTGTTGGCTGAGGAAGCTTTAGGACATCATCATACATTACGTTCCATAGCAACGGGCCAAGGACCGAGCCTTGCGGAACTCCACTAGAAATATTGTAATTTTTAACACCTTCGTCCGAATCATATATATGGTATTCTATCAGTGAAATAGCTCAGAATAATGTTCATGAGGTATTGCGGCACCTTGAAATTGCGTAATGCCCTTATTATGTGGGACCATCCAGCCGAGTTAAAAGCGTTTTTTACGTCTAGCGTAATGAGGGCGCAGTACTTTTTTGAGCCCCCTTTCCATCTTTTACCACTAACGGCGGTTTTTGCGATATTAATTACCTCTCTTGTGGCATCAATCGTCGATTTGCCTTTTCGAAATCCGAATTGCCTTTCTGAGAGTCCGCCGGCGTTTTGGATAGCGATCTCCAATCGGTTGCATATTAATTTCTCATATATCTTGCCAATTGAATCTAGCATGCAAATAGGCCGATAGGACGAAGGTTCATCTGGGGCTTTTTTAGGTTTCAGTATCAGAACTAAGCGTTGGATTTTCCATGGGGTGGGAAAGATACCCTCTGCTATACATGCATTATACATCGATGCAAACATGCTTACGTTTGAATTTATTGCCTCTTTTAGGGCTTTGTTAGGTATACCGTCCACCCCAGGCGCTTTCTTATCCTGTAATCTTTTAGTTACCTCCAGGAGTTCTTCTTCTGTTATTAGTAAAGGCCGTTCTTTGGCGTAACCTCGTGGAATTTGTAGTGGCTCGTGTTTTGGGAACAAGGTCTCAATTATCTTGAGAAGGAGCATTGAACATGTGGGCGGCTGAGTTTCGCACTTGAACTTCGCCAGGCATACTTTGTAAGCTTTCCCCCATGGGTCGACGTTTGCTTCTTCACAGAGTTTATTAAAACAGCTCTTCTTGCTTTGAGCAATGGCTTTTTTCAATGCTTTTTTGGATGTTTTGAAGCATTCCCGTAGCTCTAGTTCTTTATCCCCTCTCCTATTTCTATGGTATCTACGCCGTGCTGCAATACATGATTTTCTGAGCATTGCTATCTCATCATTCCACCAGTATACTGGTCTTCTATGTCGATGAGAAGAGCCACGGCGCATCGCTGCGTCATATGCTGCGACCAGCCTTTTTCCCATGTCAGCCACCAGGCTTTCAGCAATTCGATGTTTTGGTGGTGATGTGTCCCATGCCAGATTAAATAATTCAGCCTCGAAATCCCGCCTCCTCCAGGTGTACTTTTGGCATCTCGTACGGACCCCTGGGTGGGGACTAGACGGTTGTGCAACTTCGGCAACGATCGCCATATGGTCGCTATTGGTGTAGATTTCAGAAACATACCACTTTATTCTAGGACTAAGCGAGTCGTTTGCAAACATTAGGTCAATTATTGAAGATTTTTCCCCCTTTCTAAAGGTGCATTTTGATCCGCTATTTATTAGCGTAAGGTTCGCTTGGCTTAGAAATTCAAGTACGAGCTTTCCCCGATGGTTGGTGCGTGAACTTCCCCATGCTGTACACCAAGCATTAAAGTCGCCGGCAATGATTATTGGGACCTTTTCTCTAGCCGCCATTGTTAAATTCAACAGCATACTTTCAAATTCCGTTGAGGAAGCGCTAGGCGGAGCGTAGCAGCTAAATATATAGACACCGAATATTTGGACCCACGTGAAGCCGTTACTTGCGCCTCTTGCGAAAGATTGGAAGGGGCGGCCTTTGCAAGACCATATTGCCGCTTTCCCACTTGAGTCTGCGACCCAGGTGCAGTCAGGCCTCTGGGTGTATTGCTCGCTAAGTATGGCTACATCGATATCTTCTTCTATAACTGTTTGCTTCAGCAGGTCTTGGGCTGCGGCGCAGTGATTTAAATTTAACTGTAGAATTTTCATTTTCTTAGTGCTTTTGTCATCTCGATATTTGTTGGGCACTTTGCGCTGAGGGTAGAGTGATCACCGGAACATAGCATACATTTATAAGCACTGGTGCACTATTTTGCCTTATGGCCTGCGTTTCCACAACGCGTACACATAGATGACCTATCGATGTTGTTTTTACATTGTCGCGCTAAGTGCCCTATATTAAAGCATTTGAAGCAACGGTTAAGTGGCGTATGTTCACGTATGCGGCAAATTGACCAACCGATCTTTACTTTATTTGCGGTAAGAGCTTTCTTTGCGTCTTCTGATGGTAGCCTTATAAGTGCTATTTGATTGCCGTTTAAGGTTTTCCGCATCGACACTACGCTTGTTAAGTCTATATTTTGGACCCCACACTCTGCTTTTAGCGCGGCACACACCTCGTCGGGAGTTGTGATCTCATCCAGGTCTTTGCACGCAATCATGACTGTATGAGTTTTTGGTTGAATAACCGCCATTTCTCCGACAATTTTTTCAAGGACCTCTTTAAAACTATTGGCTCGGTTATTCGGGTCGTTCTTAAGTTGGAGCAATAGGTCCCCTTTCACCGTTTTACGGATATAGGTGACTTTCGTGCCCAATTCGTCCAAGCCGTGGTCGCTTTTTATTTTGCGCAATATATCGGCGTACGATGCCCCCTCTTTTTTCGTTAGGATGATTGCATCCGGTTTGGCTTTACTTTTCCTCTCGGCTGTTTTACTCTTTTTAACGACTTGGACCCACGTTTCATTATTATAAGCGTTTTCAGCTGAAACGCGAGGTGTGATTATTTTCTCGGCTTCCCTCGTATCATCTTTGATATTATTTTTTGCCTTTTTTGGCGACGGTGCGTGTGCGGCTAGATCACGGGCCCTTTTTAAAGGATTGCTAACGATAGGGGAAGTTTGGGTTGCTTTTCCCAACGATTTCTTAGTTGGATTACCCTCTCTATTTTCCTCTTGATCGTATAACATCTTTATACCGCTCAGCAGGTCTTTCATAGCCTGATTTATATGCCTTTGCCCAGACATCATGTTCTCCAGCTCTCTTATTTTCGCACCGAGCTGCTTGAAGGAAGAGGTTTTACCCCCTTTAGTGATTGCAGAGGCAGACACTTCCTTTTCGGAACGCGTTTTTGGGATCGCACCATTATCGCTCGCTAATGCTGGTCCAGCAACGCTATGCACCGAACTTGTGGTTTCTCGCGGTGTTCTTGCCACCTTTGAATTGTATGTATGTATATACATAGATATGTATGTACGCATGTATTTGCAAAGGTTCTTAGGCATTTGCAGTCAGTCATCAATGGTTTTTGCTGAAACTGTGTCGTGTGTTATGGTTGGTTGCGCGTTCGCCATTTGCATGCCTTCTTTTTGCTGAGTGGTCGGTTTTTTAAAGCTCACTGCACTTACCACATGGGCCAAGATATATGTTTGTATGAGTTTGCCCACAAAGCAGTGAATTATTCTGCACAAAAAAAAGCAAACACTTGGGAATGTAGTGCACACATGTTATTGACAAACCTTGCTCGTATTTAAAAAATATATGTAGAAACCAAGTCCAGCTGAACCTTAACCCTACTCAAGCCAAAAGGTCGAATATCGAATCTTACGATTTACATCGCTGAAATCATTCAAAAGGGTCCCCTTATCAGCCTCTTAAACCATCTGACTACTACAGAGCTTATTGTAAGGAACGGTAAGCATGTCCGCTTGTATACCATTCATTATATGACCAGTAGTAAGACCAAATACAAGTGATGCAAGGTTTTTCCTACTTAGAATAAGCAGAGCCTCAGCACACTACGCGTCCCAGTTTAACTACATGTGGCTTGAAAGATTGCAGGGCTAAGATATCTTCATCCAGAATACACTTTTTCGACGAAGAAACTCGTCAGAATGAGTTTGTGTATAACGAGCAACATGCACAAACTCTTCTAAGATGATGAAGGAAGTGCCCCTTTTGCAATTTGTTTTTTCATCTTAATATATAGTATTTTGCAGTATCCGGGTCCCCGCATCATAATGAGAGAAGCCTGCTTAGCCATCTCGTTAAGAGATTTTCTATTCCTGATCTATTATCTATACGGGAACTAACCTGATCACAAGTATGATATAACAAGAGTAATGGAGAGGAAAATAATTCGAAAAAACTACACCAGTTCCTGTGCAAACACAACAATAATGCATACATATATTTACCATAAAATAACGGCAATTATTTGTTCTGTAGCAGTGCCCTTCTACCTAAAAGAATTAAATTTCAATTAAAAACAATTGACATTTTCTTTTTTTATTCTATTTGCAGATTAGCGCACTTGAGAGACGCAAATAATACCATTTTTGAAAATAAAACTGCGAAAAAATAAATCAGAATGAAATAAAAAGGACAATAGTTAAATCATAACTCAAAAATCACAAAAAATCAAACAAATACAACTTAAACTGAACTACTTTCCCACCTACGATACAAACCCACTAGGAAAAACAACTATCTCCAGCACAAAACAAAAACTGTGCATTCAAAGCTCGTGAATTTTATGCATTTCTTTCTAAAGTTTTAACGATTCCCTAAATAACGACCAACCAACTCAATTACCAAAATATATATTTTTATAAAAACTGCATAAACCATAAACCAACAAGCAAACAAATAAACTCGAAAAAATGTCGCCAACTTTATGTCAACGCATCGCACTGCTCACCATCATTGTCACCTGCTTTGCCTGCCTCATTGCGCCAGTGACGTCACGTTCGCGCGACAAGGAGGGCCGGCGACGCAGCGATCGTCTATCAGCGGCCTCCTCCACCTCCGCGTCCTCATCTTCGTCCAACTATTATGGCAGCAACAGCGGCGGCGTAAGCAACTATGCGGGCGGCTATTCGACTAGCTCCAGCTCATCGTATGCGGGCCCCATGGATACGACCGGATTTTGTGTGCGACGACGCGATATGAAGCTAATGTGCTATTGCACCCCAGACGAAAATCATGTGCCCGTACAAAAGGCCGAATGTTGGGTATTCTCCGATGGTCTGCTGCAAAACGACACCACTTGGACGCGTTTCTTTCAGCAGAAACGTTTGCGTGAATTGAAATTTGTTATACAAAATCACGGTCGTTTGGATTATATACCAACAATGGTGTTTGAATCGTTGATTAATTTATCGAGCATAATCATTGAGTATTCGCAAGTGGATGTGGTGCGCAGCAATGCTTTTGCAAATCTCGCGTATTTGGAGCGCATCATATTGACAAATAATCATATTGTGGCGCTGGCTCAGGACGCCTTTGCCAATCATATACGTTTGCGTGAATTGAATTTGGAGCATAATCAAATATTTGAAATCGATCGTTATGCATTCCGTAATTTGCCGCAATGTGAACGTTTATTTTTGAATAATAATAATATATCGAGTTTGCATGACGGGCTGTTTGTTGAGATGCCACATTTGATTTATTTGAATTTGGCGCATAATCAAATATCCGTGCTGACCAGCGATATATTCAAGGGTTTGGGTAATTTGAATGTGTTGAAGTTGTCGTATAATAATATTAATTTTATTGGTGATACGGTATTTGCGGAATTGTGGATATTGGCGGAGTTGGAGCTGGATGATAATCGAATTGAGGTGAGTGAGAAAGAGATGGTTGAGAAATGGAATATTGGTCTAGATATACACTTGTATGTAGATATCGCCGTTTAAACTGCATAACCGCCTACATAAGTGAAATCTTCAAAACCGCCTAACCGAAACTTGTGCCACAAATTTTAAATGAATTCCTGATGCCCAGCTCAATGACTTCAGAACTGAAAAGGGCATTCGAAGGCAATGTAGAGCTTGCCGAGCTTTACAAAGAATAAATATATGGTATGAATCGATAGAGGTGAACGATAGAGCTGAGCGTCAGTAGCTCAAGGTCGGCAAATCTCTTTTTTGGCATAAGCAGTTATGAAAGTTTCACTTAGCCGGTTATAAAGTTTAAACGATGATATGTAGGATATGTAGTCATTGTTTATTGAGCCAAGGAAATTTATTAGAAATACCATATCTCTGAGAAAATTAAAGCATTTATATAGGGAAATTCGAGTAACTAATTACAGCATACTTTTAGGCACTATTTGACACACAGGCACGAAAATGCTTCCTTCAGCAATGAATGTTAAAGTTATTCTACTAGAGAAATGTTGAGCGAATTAGAAAAAGAAGTCTTAAGTGTTGCAATTGAAAAATATGTAGAGAAGAGTGGCGGTTATAGCATAAATTGGTTGGGCAAGCCTACGCATGAAACATTAGAGTGCATTTAAAAATTTAAATTAATGATATTTTATCGTCCCGCCGCCTCAATCCGTAGTAACATGGTCAAATATAATATTATAATATAATAATACAATGGCGGTATTATAACTCTGACGAGTTTTATGGCCGAGCTTCGCTTCCAATTCGAGGTGTGCTCCTTTTGTTTTTCCTACTAATTGGGAGGACCTACAGTTTTATTCCGGCTCCGAACGGCGAATGCATTTTTTGTGAGAAGCTTTTTCATGGCAGAAATACTCTCGGAGGGTATGCCGCCCACTGCCGAGAGGAGACCGCTGCTCTTAAAAAATCCAATAATTGGATTTTTACTAATTAGAAAATTTTTTTTGTGTTTGGCTCGGACCGTGGTTTGAAGCCGAGACCTCTGGCATAGCAGGCGAGCACTCTACCCACTGCACCAGAGCGGCCACATGGTCAAATATATCACACATAAATTTTGGTTCCGATTGGTTACAGTGTTGGCTGTATTAAATATTGTAATGCTACGATACAACGTGAATGTTGTTGGTGGGCTAACGCGCCATGAGAAGCTAAGTAGTAAAGTCATTGAAGAACTTAAATAACAAACATATTTCAAGCTTACAATAACCAAATTTTAAAGAAATTGCTAAAACTAAATGAACGAAAATATTTAGGCAAGCCGGGCTTTGCGGCTTGTGTGAAGCGTACGCCACTGGTAGAGAAATGCAAATTTAAGAAATTTTAGCATAGGTATTTTTATATTGTTATTAAGCTGCAAAGCAGAATTTTAATAGAAACAAATCGATACTAAGCTTAAATCCTAAAAGTATGCTACGAAGAAAATTGAGAATAAATCCTTTCCTTTATACATATACATAATATATGTATTATGTACCTACATTTGTATGTACTTCACAAGTCTGGCATTACTTTAAAACGAAACAACAAAGAAATAAAAAAAAATAATGTAACACAAAAATTCAACATTTTAGATGAAGAAAATAGCTTAGTGACCATGGTAATCAATAAGCCTGAAAAATAAATACAATTGTAATACTCGTGAAAAAGTAGACACGAGCTGACAATTGCGCGCACAGATTACTTACAGAATACGCTCATTCATAGGAAGAAAATGCAAAACCAAAAAATTTACATTGAAAGCTAAGCACAGATTATACGCATAGGGCATAGCAGTGGTTGCAGCTGTTAAAGTGGGCGCAAAAATATCAGAGTAAATTTAAGTTTAGTTCCGTGAAGAGATTAGATTTTGCCTTATGTTACAACACTCCACTACACAAGTATATGTACATGTGTATACTTATTTACATAAAGAACTTTTCTAGATGCTTATTTGTATATATTTACATACATTTGTACATACCTACATACATCCATTCATACAAGTACAGAAGACAAGTGCTATTTAGTTGTAAAGCTTACCTGCGTAGTTTCGTTTATGCGTTGCGTATACGCACCGTCGAACCCCACTTTATGATGGGGTGAGGTGTTAGCTCTTGCTTCCTGTTAAATTAATGCTTGTTTACTTCAGCGCAGACAAGAGGCTGTTATGTATACATAACATATATATTTAGTTATTAAAGTAAATAAAAAACTTTATTTATATCTCGTTTAGTTTAACTTTGAATTGCTCTGAGATATGGCTAAGCAGTTGATTGTCGTGTAAATAACTTTGTATATACTACGTAATCTTCTTATTAAAGGCATATTTAATGAGATTATCTATGCTAAGTGGTATGTACATACATTTAGTTTGGATTAGAGTAATAACTGGAAGGAAATTTCATACAAATATTTACTCGAAGCTTAGCTAGTTTTCAAATGCGTCTAGACCTGAGGCAAACAATTGAAGAGAGGTTTTTTGATTTTGAAGAACAACGTGATACGTCCACATAGTAAAACTGCAGCAATAATTTTCCCTCAGCTAATGCAATAACTCAGCAGAAAACAAAAATTCCAAACCAAATTCCAAACAATCAGTCATTAAATATGGAGCTGTTTTAATAATTGTAATGCCCTATTGGGTTTTGTGGATAACTTAAATAGCGTTCTGGTTCCACTATTTTAAACAAAGTAAAAAGCGTTTGACCGTCTAGGACATGCAATGTAAAAGAAAGCATATTTTGTTCAACGCTTTGAAGAGTACGAAAGCACTCAATACACGCTTACATTAGGGGTATTCGCTATCCCTAGCAAGATAGCAAGATAGCACGGATTGCAAATATGTTAGACCAAAATATGCTACACATCGAGAGCACCCCATTGCACAGTCGTAGGAAATTTTAAGAAGCAGCTTTTCTTTTTAGCCAAAGGGACGCGTTCATCACTCACTTTTTAATAAATAAATCATTTTATTTTAGTAAATTTAATAAATACACACAAAACACAACATTTTAAGCAAAATTCGGATGCTCAAATTGAAATTGAAATTAGCAATTGGTAAATGTCAGCTGACACGGGGTCGCAATTAATTTCCTACACTTCATAGCAAATAAATATACATAGGTTTTGGTGTAGCATATTTTTGAGGTCTAGCATATTTCTGTGCGCCTATATTTTGTTGTTGTGCGTTGTAAAACTTTGCAATCCGTGCTATCCGTGCGTGGGGATAGCGAATACCCCTATTATAATTCCCTTTCCTATTGGGAATCGCATGCGTATCCGCTAACAATAAAAGAAGAAATTAATACAATTTAAAAATACTTTAATGCAAGTCAAATTGCTTCAAAAGGAATTTTTAATGGCCTCGCAAATGCAAGCGAGCGAAAAGAGTATTATGAAATCAGTGAGTAAATTAATAAATAATGGGTGAGTTAGGTGTGTTTAAGTCACACTAAAAAGCTTTGCCAAATACGAGGAAAGAACAATAGCAACGAACGCGTTTTACACTTTTGTTCGGTAATTAAATTATTTAATAACCAGCTGATGTGTTTTACGTGCCCTGGCAGACAAGCAAAACCTCGTTTATACATTTGGCTATTAGATGGTTAGTTGTTATGTCCATGGTGATTTTGACTGCTTAAGAAAGAGCCAGTGAAATGTGCTAAAAGAATGAATATTAAATTTTAATGTATGAAAGTGCTAACAGGTGTATGCTGAAAGGACTTTTATGTTTAGCATTTTATTTCCAAGAAGAAATATTACTTTTCTGCGCTCTAATAGCTAATTAAGCACGAAATGAAAACATTAAGCGGCAAATCTCTTGCAGTATGAAATTGTTGAAGAACTTTTAACGCCAAAAATTGATGTGATAAAGAAAGCAGAAAATAAGAAGACGTCTTCTAGTTCAAGTCTGTATATTTGTCCCTTTAAGTAATTCAGTTTTTTATTGTGAGACATTCAAATTTAAATACCTTTTAATTATCAATTAGGAATTGAGTGCTGCTGACTTTATTGAACTGACATAAATCACAGCTAATTAACTTTATTACATTAACTCGCCATACATCACAAAATTATGCGCCTTTAATGCTTATTACTCATCTTACTCCTTTTCATTCCACTTTTTAGCGCATTTCGGAACGTGCTCTCGATGGTTTGAATACATTGAAAACATTGAATCTACGCAATAATATGCTTAAGAAACTTGACAATGGGTTATTGCGTGGCACACCGGCACTGCTGTCTATCAACGTGCAAAGTAACGAATTGGAAACACTGACATTTTACACATTCCAGCCAATTATGGATAATTTGGTTAACAGCACAAGTGAATTGGTGCTGTCAGGTGAGTTAATATACAAATCTACATAAATATATGTATTTACTTAGCTTGCGAAATAAATGACTATCTAATGTTAATTTAGTTAGAAACACATAAAGACATATAGCTACGAAATAAATCTATATACCCTGTGGTGAAAATCTCTAGTTCAAAACTGGTGACTTCCACTTTATTTTCAAATAAGCGGCTATCGAGTTTAACATCACATATATATACTAGGCAGTGAAATGATTTTTTTATACTCTAAAAATTCCAAAAATATGCAAAGCTGACTGCAAATAAAGCAATGAAAACAAGTAAGGAAGCCTAAGTTCGAGTGGAATCGAACATTATATACTCAGCTGTATGCTTTCATTGTTTGTTTGCGTTTGATGGAAACACCGTGTGATTTATATAAAGCGAGTGCTGCATAAAATAGGCGTAGCCACGCCCATTTTCAAAATTTTTATCAGTCATCCAACTAAGCATATGAATATTATTCTTTGTGCAAAATTTCATTCCTTTATGACTTCTAGTTACAAAGATGTCACGTTACAAATTCCCAAAGGGTGTTCCAGAAATATCTTTGTTAAAAAGTAGGCGTGGTCATAAACCGATTTCCATAAATTTTTGCGTGTCTATTAACACAAGTTATAAAAGTGTATAAACCAAGTTTCGTCATAATATCTCATTTTTTTGTCGAGTTGTGGGCTAAGAAATCTCGTATATCCCTTTGTCCAAAAGGAGGCGGTGCCACGCCTATTTTCCCAAAATTTTTCTATTTTATGTTTCCGGTCTATTGTGGAACTCATGCCACAAAATTTCAATGAATTATCTTCATATTTGACAAATATATCGCTTAAAATGTTTTTATTAGGTCACTTTATAATACCCATATATAAAAGTGGGCGTGGTCGTCAACCGCTCTCACTACAATTTTCAACATGTATTACCACAAGTAATAAAAGTGTACACACCAAGTTTCGTCATTATATATAAATTATTAGTCGGGTTATGGGCTCAGAAATCTCGTATATTCCTGCTTCTGAAAAGAGGCGGTGCCACGCCCATTTTCCCAAAAATTTTTGAGTTTTTGGTTTTATTTCCGCAGGTGGACTGCTCCCATAAAATTTAAATAATATATCTTTATATTTGACAGAGATATGGCTTAAAATGTTTTTATTAAGTCACTTTATAATACACATATATAAAAGTGGGCGTGGCCGTCAACCGATTTTGACAATTTTCCGTCAAAACATTTGCCTAAGTAAGTAAATTACGCGTACCAAATTTCATCGATATATCTTCAACGGTTTCCGAGTTATGACTCATAAAACTTTCAATGTTTGCCCCTTAATAAGTGGGCGTGGCTCCGCCCATTTTCCAAAATTTTTGTGGTTTTCGTTTTATGTTCATAGTTGGACTCATGCTACAAAATTTCAATGATAGATCTTTATAAAAAAAAAAAATGGCCAATAGCTCATTTAAATTCACATAAGATAGATCTTTATATTTGACAAATATCGCTTAAAATGTTTTTATTAGGTCACTTTATAAGACCCATATATAAAAGTGGGCGTGGTCGTCAACCGATTTTGGTAATTTTTCGTTCACAGATTTGCCTAAGTAAATATATCACGCGTACCAAATTTCATCGATATATCTTTAACGGTTTCTGAGTTATGGCTTATAAAACATTCAATATTTGCCCCTTAATAAGTGGGCGTGCCACCGCCTATTTTCTAAAATTTGTATGGTTTTTATTTGATGTCCATAGTTGGACTCCTGCCACAAAATTTCAGTGATAGATCTTTATATTTGACAGAGATATCGCTTAAAATGTTTTTATTAAGCCCCTTTATAGTTCCCATATATAAAAGTGGGCGTGGCCGTCAACCGATTTTGATAATTTTCGGCAAAACATTTGTCTAAGTAAGCAAATTACGCGTACCAAATTTCATCGATATATCTTCAACGGTTTCTGAGTTATGACATATAAAACTTTCAATGTTTGACCCTTAATAAGTGGGCGTGGCACCGCCCATTTCCCACGTGGGTAAAATTTCATCACTATAGCTTTAATAGTGACTGAGATACCAAATTTCCGATTTTTTCTATATAGGAAAAGTGGGCGTGGTCATGGTCCGATTTGGCCCATTTTCAATACCAACCGTCCCAGTGTCGATACCGATTTGCATTTCATATTTCATCAAAATATCTCAATTTTTGCGCGAGTTAGAGTGTTTACAGGCGGACAGACGGACAGACGGACGGACGGACGGACATGGCTCAATCGATTTCTCTTTTCACCCTGATCATTTTGATATATGTAAGTCTATATCTATCTCGATTATTTCATTCTGTTACAATCCACCGTTATGTGATTAAAACTATAATACTCTGTGTACTAGTACAGCTGAGTATAACAATGCATACAATTTTTGCCACTTCGAAAGTTCCCTTTCACAAATTGCGCTAGAACGAAGCTAGCGCAGAACTAGCTAATAAATAGACAGGGAAGACAGGTTCTCCATCTAATCCAACGCAATGCTTCTTAAAACCTTTTTTTTGTCCTATTTCGTAAAATTTCCCTTTTTGGGAAAGTTTGGTAATTAGCAAAATTGCATTAAATTAATCATTACGACTCACTACAGTGTAAGGCAAACCATTTTATTACATTTTTTAAAAATTTCCCTTTTTTGGGAAATTTTGGTAGACAGTTAGAAAATTGCTTTAAAGTAATAATTCAGTGAGTAAGGAGTTTAAAGTGAACTACCTTATTACGTATTTAGAAAATATCCCTTTTTTGGGAAATTTTTCTAACTAGTAAATTGCATGAAATTTTACATTTTGACTCAGTTTTAGAGAAATGATTTGATTTAACTAAAAAAAATTCCTTTTTGTTAAATTTAATTAGAGGGATTTTTTTTCAATATCCATACAATTTTAGTTGATTTTAGAAAAATTTCGCTTTTTAGGAAATTTTCTAAATCAGTATATCACCCGTTTTATGCAATAGGGATTTAACTCGAAATTTTCGATTTCTGAGATTTTGCCATATATTTCAATAACTAGTTAGTGCCTTTGAGTCTAGTCTTATAAAATAATCAAAAAGATAAAAATGGCGGAAATAGAAGTGATTTTGTAGTTAGCCGTAGAAGGAAACTATTTGAAATTATAAAACTTTATTTGCGTTTTCCCAAAAAAAAATTTTTTTGAGGTAAATCCCTATTGCATAAAACGTGCGATATATTGTTCTTTGACCCTTTTTCACTAGTTTTGAACAATATATTTTGTTTATTATTTTTTGATTTCCCTACAGGGTGTGTCATTCATAAAAGTTTTCCGGTAAACGCTATGTAGTGTGTGTTTTTTATGTGCCTGTGTTTGCGAGCTTATTAATTCTCTAAAAAGAAATTCCCCAAAATCCCAGTTGAACATTAAACTATTGCGCAGTTAGTTTATAAAACAAGGTGATGCAAAAGTCATCAAATTTAAGTTGGGTTTATAGAGCAAAGAATTTGTAAATTATCTCCAAAAATAATACGAACCTAAATTTAAAGGCTCTCATTAGCGCCTTTTAACTCTTTATTCACCATTAAGCAGGAAAAAAAGAAATATACCAAAACATAAAAGCAGTAAAAACAAGAACCACTGAATGATAGTTGATTTCGCAGCACTCTTTTGCCTGCAGCTTTTTTCATTCAACAAGGAAACACATAAATGTGAATAAATGGTTGAGAGTGTGTGTTTATTTTACTCTTTGCTCTAATTTTAATCTACATAAAAATGTTTGCATACATATAAATGCTTTTATATGCTCACATGTCATTTCAAAATTAATCTAATATGTCTATTTGCTAAATTCCTGGCTCTATAGTTAGTTACAGTAATTAGTGAAACGTTACATAAATGCATACATATACCCAGCAAACACAGTCTCTAACGTCAGAAATTTTGTCGAGATTACTTAAGATAAGAAGGAGCCAAATCTCACGCCCTTTATCAGTACTCAATATATTTCTGTGATATTGAAATTAGATACTAAAAAATGGTAGAATTAATATTACCGCAGTACAATGTTTTACATTAAAAAGTACAAGTACCTTTAATTTAAATAATAAGACTGAATTTAGTTTAAATTTCAGTTCTTATAAATGTGATAAACATATACATACATGCGAATATATGTATATAATCATATGCAATTTGACACTAATAAAATCTAAACAATGAAAAAGTCATGTAAAAGGAGACAAAGCTTTGTTTTTCATTTCATTTGGAACTATTAGCAAATTCTGATTAGAATCTCATTAGAGAACTACATTAGAATTCGATTCGAGAATTATAATTTTCTCGATTTGAGAATTAGGTACCCTTTTGTTTGAGAACGCTATGATTCTCGATAGATTTTCGAGTCGTCCTCTAACGTTAGAGGTTTGAGAATGAGGCTAGTTCTCGAGTCATTCTCAAATCGATAACTAACCTCAGTGTTTGTTGGGTATACATACATAGTTTTACTTGCTGACAACTTGCTTGGCTAAAAGTGGCCTCTTTGTGTTTGTTGGTGTGGACAGAACGTGCCTGCCCATATGACAGTGATTAAAATGTTTGCTACGTATGTATGAATGTTCGTTTCCTCATATGGCTCAACGTGTTTTGCATATGAAATGAACTTGTTTCTAATGGCATATAAAAAAGGAGAAAAAGCTAAAAAAAACTTTGAGAAAATATGCAAATATTTAATACATATGTATATTTTTATATTCATCAGCATTCGATAGTTTTTATATAATAAAAATAAATTAGCTAATCAAAACTGTTATGCTCTGTTGTCATGAAATTTGGTTATTTCGAGCTTGTTTCATTAATTAAATATACCTATTGAAGCGCTGAAAATCACGTTCCCTACACATCGATTTGTCTCAAGGTCTATACGTGTTCACGTGGTAATTATGAAAAATGGGCTAGCATTAGTTTGATCTAAGCTCTCTTACGCGCATACATACCTTAAACCGTACAAGTTTTTCATATTTGATGACACCCAGTGGGATTGTCCGATTAAAATTTTTGCAGAATATTTTAACCCTATCATTTTTAATGAGACATTTGAGATTTGAGAAAAAGGGATGGTTTTCGAGCCATTTACTAAGAGTTCATAACTGGCTCAAAACTGGTTCGCGGTGTAAACTAAAACATTTAAATATAGTATACCTAATTCCAGTATAGTGGAGGAACTGGAAAAAAATTAGCACAAAACAAAGTTTCCCAAAAAGGGACTTTTTTAAAATCAGATAAAATCGCTTCCCTCGAGCTTTACTGAATGAAAATTGGCGAATTTCACATATTAATTCCAATTTAAAAAATTTCCCAAAACGGGAAATTTTCCGAAATCGATTAAAATGGTTTATGTAAACATCTAAACGAATTATAGTGGCAAAATTGGAAAAAAAATTATCGCAAAATAAAATTTCCCATTTTTTTTAAATTAGATAAAATCGTTTGCCTTAGGTTTAACGGCGTAGAAATTAGTAAATTTCACATAATTATTTTAAAATAAAAAATTTCCCAAAAAGGGAAAATTTTCTAAAATCAATTAAAATTGTTTGACTAAACGGCTAAGCGTATCATAGTGGCGAAATAGAAAAAAAAACTACCCCAAAATAAAATTTCTCAAAAAGGGATTTTTTTTAAATTAGATAAAATATAATTATACCAAATTACAAAATTTCCAAAAAAGGGAAATATTTTAAAATCAAATAAAATTGTTTGCTAAACGAATCATAGTGGCGAAATTGAAAAAAAAATCAGTTCAAATTAAAATTTCCCAAAATGGGATTTTTTTTAAATTACATAAAATCTTTTCCCTCAGGCTTTACTGAGTCAAAAGCTCTCCCAGCTGTGAAAAAGCGTGATGTACTGAAGTATAAGCTCAGTATTTTTTTGGGTGTATGAGTGTAATTACCAACTACACATATGTATACATCAAGTCTTCGCGGTTTAATTTCATTGTCCGTGTCGCCACTCATTCAGGAAATGCTGACTCGTCATCAACGCCACTACTGAACATTTCCGTTGACACTTAGCACAACTGCGGTGGGTAGCCGAGCGCCAAGGATAATAAATCTTATCAGACCACCCTGTAGGAAATAATGCTTTGTTCCTGTGAAGGTATGCAGTGCGTGTTCAGAAACATTTTAGTCGAGTATATTTTCACAATTTACTAATGAAAACATATTTTTAGGGTTGCGTTATTAATTCATTTTTTTTCGAATATTAGTTATTTTAATAATAGAAATACTTACCACTGCCAAAAACTGAAGCCAAACACTTCGCCACTTACAGTCAATTGAGTTTAAGTGCCGTTGATTGGTGCAATGAAAACTTCTAGCACAATTTTTCTAACATTTTTTTTATAATTTCATGCACCTCCACAAACATACATACATATGTACATATTTACTTACCAAAGCCAATGTTGATTGCATGCTGACGCCAGTCACACACACAACAAATAAAAAAGCAAAATTTTTCCAATCAACTAAAAGCGCCAGCTGCAAAACCAAACAAACTCACGACTACAAAAAAAGGCCTAATTTTGCTAAATGTTTTGTAATTTTATAAATTCACACTGGCGCCTGGACAAACACAAACACATACACACTTGCGAGTACATACGTGCGTATATGCTTAGTTGATTGTGTGGTTGCCTGAAGCAATTTTCATAAAATTAAATGCTCATTTACTTGAAAGAGTTTTTAGTGCTTAGCACGAAATTTTTATTTTTAATTCAATTTTTAATTGTTGGGGTAAGTGGAAAAAAACTCAACAACTATTTACAGCGAAGGTTGAGTGTATAGCTATTTCACGAAAAACCATTTTCGATCATCAGCACTCTTTTCGGAAGTGGATGCACCGGGGATTGAACCCGAGTCCATTCCAACTTCAGCCGCAATGACCCAACGGATAAACACACTCGGCCATTGAGACTCTGTGCAAGCTGTTGGATTTTCCCCACTTTTGCCTTTTTCATTTTCAACATTAACGGGGGAAAATCCAACAGCTTGCACAGAGTCTCAATGGCCGAGTGTGTTTATCCGTTGGGTCATTGCGGCTGAAGTTGGAATGGACTCGGGTTCAATCCCCGGTGCATCCACTTCCGAAAAGAGTGCTGATGATCGAAAATGGTTTTTCGTGAAATAGCTATACACTCAACCTTCGCTGTAAATAGTTGTTGAATTTTTTTCCACTTACCCCAACAATTAAAAATTGAATTAAAAATAAAAATTTCGTGCTAAGCACTAAAAACTCTTTCAAGTAAAATTGTTAACGTTGTTTGGTATATACATAAAAATAAATACCAACAACAATGTTCATTGCGAACTGCCTACAACAAAAATTCAGCACGTTTGTGGAGAATATATGCAAAAGCATATACACACTAACGTTAATGTTGAAAATGAAAAAGGCAAAAGTGGGGAAAATCCAACAGCTTGCACAGAGTCTCAATGGCCGAGTGTGTTTATCCGTTGGGTCATTGCGGCTGTAGTTGGAATGGACTCGGGTTCAATCCCCGGTGCATCCACTTCCGAAAAGAGTGCTGATGATCGAAAATGGTTTTTCGTGAAATAGCTATACACTCAACCTTCGCTGTAAATAGTTGTTGAATTTTTTTCCACTTACCCCAACAATTAAAAATTGAATTAAATGCTCATTCATTTATGTATTCATGCATATAGACGTATGAGCAGCTATTATACAGGGAAACAAACTAATTGCATATTTATATGTGTGTGTACATATATATTTTATATGTGCAAATGTGTCTATGTACAAACATGTATCAATGTGTGAGTGGGTGTTTCTAAAAACCAGGGATTGCAAATAATCGTTATTTTTTAAATTTTGACTAAAAAAATCATACTGAAGGGGAACGCTAAACGCAAAAGAAGTACACAGATGTAATCACCGTAACGCAGACTACCTCTAGGTGCATTAACTTTTATTTTTTCGATTTTTATAAAAAAATTTATTTTTAATCGTTATTTTCTGAGTTTTATTTTTCCCTCAGAAAATAAAAGTTATTTTTTGATTTTTATATTTCGCTCAGAAAATAAAAGTTATTTTTTGAGTTTTATTTTTCCCTCGGAAAATAAAAGTTTTTTTCTGAGCTTTATTTTTCGATCAGAAAATAAAAGTTATTTTTTGAGTTTTATTTTTCCCTCAGAAAATAAAAGTTATTTTTTGAGTTTTATTTTTCGATCAGAAAATAAAAGTTATCTTTTGAGTTTTATTTTTTTGCTCAGATAATAAAAGTTATTTTATGTGTTTTTTTTTTTGCTCAAATAATAAAAGTTTATTTATAAATTTTACGTATTTATGTGACGCGAGCACATATATACTATTAAAAATGTAATTTTATGTATCGTCGTACCATACGAAAACTAATATCAGATTTTTTGTGGCTGACGAAAAGTAAAAAGTTCAAGTTTTGGCCGACGAAAAGTAATAAAATCGAGTTTTTGCTGACGAAAAGTAATAAAATCCACTTTTGGCTGACGAAAACTATCAATTTCGTTTAAACAACAACAATTTTAATGTAAAAACAGTATATAATTACTGATACTTTTCGTCAGCCAAAAGTCGATTTTATTACTTTTCGTCAGCCAAAACTCGATTTTATTACTTTTCGTCGGCCAAAAGTCAAATGTTCTACTTTTCGTACAGAATTTTTTTATTGATAGCTTTCGCCAGAAATTTTAAATATGTTAGTTTTCGTATGGTACGACGGTATGTATGTGATTAGGTACATAAATATGTATCATTTAGAAACTCTGTAGAAGGACAGAGATAAAGTTGTTGTATGTATATACAAGAATTGCTCGTTTAAAGTTATTAGATTTAAGTAAATACTTCACATACAACAACTTTATTTCTGACCTTCTACAGAGTTTCTAAATGATACATATTTATGTACCTAATCACATACATACATAAAATTACATTTTTAATAGTATATATGTGCTCGCGTCACATAAATACGTAAAATTTATAAATAAACTTTTATTATCTGAGCAAAAAAATAAAACTCAAAAAATAACTTTTATTATCTGAGCAAAAAAATAAAACTCAAAAAATAACTTTTATTTTCTGATCGAAAAATAAAACTCAAAAAATAACTTTTATTTTCTGAGGGAAAAATAAAACTCAAAAAATAACTTTTATATTCTGATCGAAAAATAAAACTCAAAAAATAACTTTTATTTTCTGATGGAAAAATAAAACTTTAAAAATAACTTTTATATTCTGATCGAAAAATAAAACTCAGAAAAAAACTTTTATTTTCTGAGGGAAAAATAAAACTCAAAAAATAATTTTTATTTTCTGATCGAAAAATAAAACTCAAGAAAAAACTTTTATTTTCTGATCAAAAAATAAAACTCAAGAAAAAACTTTTATTTTCTGAGCAAAAAATAAAACTCAGAAAATAATCGTTAAATATCAACTTTTTGGATATCACTTATAACCGTTACTGTCCCTGCTAAAAACACGTACTCAACACGTAAATTGCGAGCTCCTAATTGTCGGTGTATTTCAATTTTTCAAACAACCAACCAACCCAAATGGCCTGCCGAAGCGCAAATTGTCCCAAATGGCACACCATCACCAGCCTTACACCCCGCTTCCCTTCTATTTAACCTTTAACACTTAGCTTAATTAGCACCTTAGATACTGCTTGAAAAATCATTCAATGTTCTTTGTTTTGTTTCGGTAGATACTTTGTGGTATTTTTGGTTGTGATACAATCCAGCGAGTACCAACCGGGTGGGGAGCAACTGACCTGATCTACCCAACGGCCTATAGACCGATTTACCGCCTAACCAATCACCTAACAAACCAACCAACCAACTAACCAGCTACAACTTGAACCCCGTTTCCTTGACAAGCATCGAGGCCGGTATAACCACGGTAAAGACGAGTGGTAAAAGCTTTTCTGAAACTAAATTGAAGCTAATGGCAGCCCATTACGTATAGCTTATGTACTTATATTTACACATGCAAAAAGTAGTGTCCCTGCAGTAAAAATCCGCAATGAATCCTTAATCAATCACTGATGCAATTCACCTATGACGAGGAGGCATCAGTGAATACTTTCATATAAAGACTGATGAATTTTTCATATAAATGGTTTGCTTTCCTCAGAAAAAAAAAAACAAGAACAAATAAAAATATACTGAGTTATGACGACAGTGATGAATATTCAACAAAGAATCATCACTGATCCTTCAGCAGTGAAACAAATTTACTGCAGGGGTAACTTGAAATGTATGTATGCATGTATGTATATAGTATGAATATGTATACGAGTATCTAACTTCTATTTTACATAAAATGCATATACACAACGATATATGTATGGATATGCATGTACATTGTACATACCTATATGTATATGAAATAAAAGTGGACCGAATTGTAGCGAAGAACTAGTAAAATATAATATTTGATTTATATGGAATCGAATCATAGTGGTAAAATAGAAAAAATTACCCAAAATTAAAATTTCCTATAAAGGAATTTTAAATTAAATAGATAAAACCGTTTCACTCAGGCTCTACTGATTGAAAATTGGTAAATTTCACATAAATATACTAGTTCAAAAAATTTCCCAAAAAGGGAAATTTTTGAAAAATCAATAACAATTATTTGTCTAAACGTCTAAATTGATTATACTGGCAAAATTGAAAAAAAAAAAATACCTAAAATTAAAATTTCAAATATATAAATAATGCGCTGACATATTTGAACAAGCGTACTTATTACCCTATGTGGAAATTCTAGTTACAATTTCTGCTAGTGCTTCTCCATACTTTTTCCCATAAGCAGCAGACTAATTAAACATAACGATGTCCTAAGCAATGAATTTTGTTCCCCGCTACACTACGTTTTCAATAGCTCTGAGGTTCTAGAAGTTCCTACCAATTTTAAAGTCCACATCTACCATTGGAAAGCAGCGCTTGACAAAAGTAGTACAAGTGACTTAGCCTTGTAAAATACTCACTTTAGACTTCCTTCCAGCTGATGCCACTTTATTTGAAATTACGGAATAATATAACTTCCGAACTAGTGGCAATCTAACTTCATTTGAGCCAGTACCGCTTTGACACATTTTCGCTAGTTCTAAAACCAGAAGTAGTATTCACTCGTTATTGAATTTCCAACGTAGAATGTGCTGTGTATGAAATTGCAAAAATCTAACCACACACACATACACACATTTATCTATCCCCCTTCATTTATGCATACATGCGCTGAGTTTGTAGGCATGTTTCCATTTTTTTGCCTGCCTGCTGATGCTCTAATTGCATTTGCTAAGGGGTAAGTGTTGGAAAATTGCCTCTAAATGACTGAAAATTACTAGAAAACATTCATTTAACTTTATGTACTGAACTTGGTAATCTGCAAAAATGTTTTTTAGTTTGTTCTATAAATGTTGGTGTGAATGTATGCATGTGAATATATGCTAGCACAAATTTGTATATAAGCTTTTAATTTCTTTTGATGGCGCTGGTTTATGCTGCTCTGCTTCTTCTTCTTCTTTTTCTTTGCATTCTCTAAAAAAAGAACCTTCGTATTAAAATGTCATGGTAAAAAAAGAATAAAATACTCAGACTTCTAATCAAAGACTTTGAATCATGTATGAACTCTCCATCTTCAACTAAGCGCAGTTGATTTATTTTTAAAAGCCAATATTTTAGAGTAGACTCCCTAAAAAAACCATTAAATTTGGAACCAAAACACCCTTCAATTTCCAGAGACTTGCCAGCTTTAGCTTTTTTACGTTTTTACGACTTCTGCTCTGCTTGCTCAACTATTAAGTCTATGACCATTAATAACACTGTAGGTAAATTTTTAACTTTTGAAATATCACAGGGAAACGCCGAAACACGTCAACTTAATTTTTGGCTGTAGAATACGATGGCATTTACAGAAAGTCAAAGTTAGCTCGCGTTTTCGAGATATTTGGGAAAAAAGTTTCAGAGCTCTGAAGGTAATTTTTTTTCCGTCTAAAAACTTTACTCAGGCTTGGAACCCTTTTCCCGCATAAAAATTCTGACAGTTGTTCTTACTTAATTGGGATATTCTAAATTCGATGCCACCTTTAGTTTTCCCAAATTGGCTCCAGTTTTCGAGATAACGGTATTTAAAAATTACCATCAATTTGGACTTTTTTGTTAATAACTCAGTCAGTTTAGGAGATAAATTGCCAAAACTTTGCACGTGACAATATTTTAGTATTACCTTAACTATTTCTGAAAATAATTGAAATCGGATCACTATATCATATAGCTGCCATACAACCGATTTTTCAGATATGGACATTTTGGAGTATAGCTTCGCTATTTAAACAGCTAAGGACATGCAACTTTGGAGAATTTCTACCTGTATTGACTTTAATCTATTCACTGAAAATTGTCAAGATCGGGTCACTATAACATATAGCTCCCATACAACTGATGGTTCAGATATATGGTTTTGCACTTTTATTTCTTTATAACTCCGAAAATAGTCATTCTGCGTGAAAAAGCAACATAAACACTTTCATTCAAAATGAATAGGTGAAAAAATTTCTCATACACGATTTCCACGTATCTGCATCAGTTATTGCACTTTTGTGCAACCGAAGTTGAAATTTCACCATAGGCATTTTTTTCAAGCCGAATAACTCATATATCGTATTAAATGAATTAGATGATCTTTATATCGTCTTACAGAGAATTAAAAGAACTATTACACAGTTTTTAAATGAAGGAAATATATGCATATTTGAGGATTTTATACGCATTTGAATAATATTTTTTGTTAATTTTTCATAAAATTTTTCTCCAAATAATGCCTAAAAGTATGCTTCAATTTTTTCAAACAAAGTTTTGTAGGAAAATTTTATTATAAATGCACATAAAATCCTTAAACATGCATATATTTTCTTCATTTAAAAACTGCGTAATAGTTCTTTTAATTCTCTGTAAGACGATATAAAGATCATCTAATTCATTTAATACGATATATGAGTTATTCGGCTTGAAAAAAATGCCTATGGTGAAATTTCAACTTCGGTTGCACAAAAGTGCAATAACTGATGCAGATACGTGGAAACCGTATATCAAAAATTTTTTCACCTATTCATTTTGAATGAAAGTGTTTATGTTGCTTTTTCACGCAGAAGGACTATTTTCGGAGTTATAAAGAAATAAATGTGCAAAACCATATATCTGAACCATCAGTTGTATGGGAGCTATATGTTATAGTGACCCGATCTTGACAATTTTCAGGGAATAGATTAAAGTCAATATACGTAGAAATTCTCCAAAGTTGCATGTCCTTAGCTGTTTAAATAGCGAAGCTATACCCCAAAATGTCCATATCTGAAAAATCGGTTGTATGGCAGCTATATGTTATAGTGATCCGATTTCAATTATTTTCAGAAATAGTTAAGTTAATACTAAAATATTGTCACGTGCAAAGTTTTGGCAATTTATCTCCTAAACTGACTGAGTTATTAACAAAAAAGTCCAAATTGATGGTAATTTTTAAATACTGTTATCTCGAAAACTGGAGCCAATTTGGGAAAACTAAAGGTGGCATCGAATTTAGAATATCCCAATTAAGTAAGAACAACTGTCAGAATTTTTATGCGGGAAAAGGGTTCCAAGCATGAGTAAAGTTTTTAGACGGAAAAAAAATTACCTTCAGAGCTCTGAATCTTTTTTCCTAAATATCTCAAAAACGCGAGCTAACTTTGACTTTCTGTAAATGCCATCGTATTCTACAGCCAAAAATTAAGTTGGGGTGTCTCGGCGTTTCGCTGTGATATTTTGACCTCCCTACAGTGTAATTAATATGACCCAATGTTTAGATTACGCAAAAAATATTTGTTAGGGAATTGAAAAAAAAAAAAGATAGCAAAGCAAGAATGAAACGCAATCAAGCGCAACAAAAAAATGTCTGTCAATTGCCATTAGTGAAAAATACATATATTATATTTCTAGGTAGATACGTTCTTATTGCCAAGGCGACCGTCAGTGGCGCAAGTTTTCTTACATGGAAATTTATTCTGTTTATTTTTTGTATGCACAAAAATGTCTGCAATTGATTGATTAACTGGAAATTCCTAAAAATGTTACGCATTCAAATAGTTAATGCCTGAGTGTTGTGTTGGCAACATGTCAGCGTGTTTGTTTAGATACATTTTTGTTTATACACATGTGCTTAAAGTAATGCTTTCAATTTGAGTGCTTGTAAACATAAACAGAGAGAGCGAGAGTGGAAGAGAGAAAGGGATAGAGCAAGAGAGAGGGGGGGAGAGGAGATAATAATTTCAAACAGCGTTGCCACTTTGGTTACTTTTTACCAAAATTGGTTAAAATTTTTTCGTTTGGTTACGTGGTTACTTTCAGGCGATTTTGGTTACCTTCAAGGTCCATGTATTGAGTAAGTACTTCATGGTTACATTCAATTTTTAGAAATACGCTTTTAATTTTTCCAAACTATAAAATATTTCTTATCCAAATTGTTTTGTTGTTTTTTATGTTAAGAAATTCCAAATCGACGGCTGAGAATAAAATCGCCCTATTTCAAAAATTGTTTCAAAAACGCCCTATTTGAGAAATAGTTTCAATAACGTCCTATTTCAGATTTATTTATTTAGTTGAAAGGAGCCAGCGACCACATTAGAAATAAATCTATTCTAATGAATATTCGTCGTGAGATTTTCGTCAGCTTTTTGGTTCTGCTCATTCTAGGGTTGTCAGATACCTCTCCCGAAAAAATCAGTACATTGCCTTCAAAAAAAAAAAAAACAATATATGCGGAGAAAATCGTCTTTATTACTGGCATTTTGTTTTTGTTTCCGTATCGTTAACTGTCAATCATTTTTCTATGACATTTAACGTTCACGTTGCGTCCTCTTTCCTAATTTTTCATGGTTATACCATGGTTATGCTTACGAGCAAAACAACGAAAAATTCGGACACATTTTCGTTCTCGGTGAGAGGTGGTTACGCTTAAATCGATGATTAGAGCGCACATACACAATATATTTAACACATTATTACCCCGAAACCTCGGCGTGCTGGGTGCTTTTCCACCCAGCAAATATGATCGATTGAGAGTCCGAAAATTTTCTCACTCGTCGGAGTGCACAACAACAATTACACGTTGCTAGTCGAGTATTGTCGTAAGCATATCCACGGTATTACAAACGTCAAATGAAAACAATGCAGGGTGATAAAAATGAATTTTTTTAGAATCGGGTAAAAATCAGTACAAATCAGTACAAAATCCAAAAAATCAGTATTTCTGAAGGTTTTTAAAACCATCAGTACCATCAGTACTAGAACGCTACGACCGGGCGATATTTCGCTCGGCGTTAGATCTGTTTAAGGCTTAAGGAGGGTCGGCTTCGATATAATGCGTCCGTAGGGCGGGACATATGCCTATATTATTAATTTATTTTGGTTACTTGTTTCTAGTTTTGGTTACTTTTATTTTGTATTTTGGTAAATTTAAAATTTTTTAAGTGACAACGCTGATTTCAAACTAAATCAGTAAGTTGAAAAAAATATTAATATAATTATTATATACCCAGCGGCAATTAAGAACTGATTTTTAAGCCGATCTATCTGCAGCTTATATACTAAAATAATAGCGTATATATGTATTGCAACACCAGTAAAACCTTTTAGTTCGAAATATTTTTAGTTTTCTCTTTATGCTTTATTTTAGACTACAAACTATTAAAGTCTTTAATAGAAAATTGTTGAATCGCCTTACTTCCTAATGCCTCGCCGCTAGGCTAAGTGCTATTTCCTTTTAATTCTTCCACTGCAGTAACTCTCACACGCAAAGTATTAAGCCAGCCTAACTAAAAAGCCCTTTGCATACATACCTACACACAACCATACGCATATAAAATTTCTTATTTAGACGGTGGTGACATAAGTCACTAGTCAAACAAAGTGGTTTGTTGGCGGCGTTTGGCATTTGCGCTAAAAGCAAAGCAACATTAAACCACCAGCGACATGCAATGAAAGACAATCAACCAACATACAATTGACAACAGCTGTTATCATCATTAGCATCGTCAAACAACAGCAATAGCAATGCTGATATTGCTGTTGTTATTGTTGTTTATATTGTTGTAAATACTTTCCACTTTTGCTGTCTTTCTTTCGTTCTTAGAGGAGTTTTTTGGCATCGATCTTTCGCTCTATTTAATAGCTAAAATTTGTTCCTTTATTGTGATTCTTCCACTTCTCTTACCCGCCATTTTATTGCTGTCATCACCAGCATCTATTGACGGCGAACCAACATTGCAGGCGCTGATGCGCTAAATATTTTGAAAGCAGCATTCACAAAATGTCAATAGATTGATGTTGTCGAGCGGTCGGTGTGTTGTTGTTGTTATTGTTTTTACATGCCACAAGTGTCGTACGGTATGGAAAAAGAAAATAGTGGAATGTAAAATGCAGCAATTGGATGATAGAGAGAATTGCTTTCAACGACAAAGTATTTGTTAAGCTTTACTATTGTTGTGTTCTGTATGTTGTTTCAGTTGTTGTTGTTGTTGCTGCTATCGACGTTTCGCTGTTAATGTCATTGGCTCTTAGTTGAAGCAACATCAAGTTGGCAACGGCGGCAGCAGGTGCTGTGTTCTTTGTTGTTGTTGTTGTTGTTGTTGTTGTTGTTGTTGTTGTTGTTGTTGTTGTTGTTAACGTGCCATTGCATCTATAACATGGCGTTGCTATTGTTCTTGTTGTTTTCATTGTTGTTGTTGTTATTGCTATTGTTCTTGTTGTTTTCATTGTTGTTATTGTAATTTTTAAGTGACTCTTACGCGCTGGTTTTTGTCAATGTCAAAGTGCACTTTCATTTGTCTGTCGCCGTCAGCGCTTGTGCGGAAAATCGTGAATTTTTTATATGACATTCTCGCAGCTCATTCGAAATGCATGCATCAAATAACACCAACAGCGAATTTTTGCTTTTCATATTCGCTTGAAATTTAATGGTTTGAAAGTGTCTTTGGCTGTGCCGCTCAAGAGTTTATTCGTGCTTTTTTATGGCAATACATTGTAGGGACATTTTGTGTGAAGTTTGAACGTCTTTTCGGTTTTTTTTTTTTTGTTATTGCAAAAAATGTTCCAAACTACTTTTTAGATATGAAATACAAATTGATTGAACGGTAAATGGTGGGAAGGGGGGAGGGAAAGGGTTTAATTTGATAAAGGCTACTCTCCTTAATGTGAATAATTTATTACAATATTTTAACCTTAATCGACCTTTAAAATACTAGTTTTAGCGGACTTTCTAACAAAGCTGTCAAAATGATCTCTTAGTGGAGGTGTTGGAGGGTTAAAGTTTTCTACTTCTAAAGCTTGTGCAATTTTACTAAGTACTTCCTAACAATATATTTCTATACGATTTGTATTTTAACCCTTTTTGCATTTATTTAAAAATAACCCAGACGAAATTTCGCAACAAAAAAAATTTGTCTTCAGGGAAAAAACCGGCTTGGGTATTTAATACTCGTATATGGATACTGGTCTTTCGCTCTGTGTAGAAATTTGTCCGCCCCAAAAGCGCTGTTGCACAGTGTTATTTTCAACTTTGTTTATTATTTTAAAGGATTTGAGGATTTTTATAAGCTTTCGATACAATCAAATGATATTTCTCTCTGCTTCATTTAAATTAACTTTCGGCGGTGTTTTTGTGATAGCTTCTGCGGTCTTCAAAAAGATGAATTTTTCAATTTATCGACATCGGAGTGTAGGATCGCTATAGTTCCAAATTTGGTTCAAGAACGTACCAATTGAGAGAAAATTCCTTTACAAAAAATTTTTAATTTTTTCAATCTTGTGTCGATTTGAAACTTAAACGGCTTTTCAATGAATGTCAGCTTTTGCATGAATTTAAATTTCAATCTTGCTGATATCATGTTGCTGGCATGTTTACAGCAGTTTACTGGGAAGGTCGAATTTAGTGCTATGCTTAACAGCAAACTACGTATACGTGGCCGCTGTGGTGCAGTGGGTAGAGTGCTCGCCTGCTATGCCAGAGGTCTCGGGTTCAAACCACGGTCCGAGCCAAACAAATTTTTCTAATTAGTAAAAATCCAATTATTGGGTTTTTAAGAGCAGCGGTCACCTCTCGGCAGTGGGCGGCATACCCTCCGAGAGTATTTCTGCCATGAAAAAGCTTCTCACAAAAAATGCATTCACCGTTCGGAGCCGGCATAAAACTGTAGGTCCACCCAATTAGTAGGAAAAACAAAAAGGAGCACACCTCGAATTGGGAGAGAAGCTCGGCCATAAAACTCGTCAGAGTTATAATAGCGCCATTGTATTATTATTACGTATATAGAGACCCACGAAAAATTTCAGCCACAATGTACCTACAAGTATCATGAATATAGAATAATATTTTTAAAAATATTAGCCGAAAATCCTCTTACGCATTTATGAATTTCAACGTATACAAATGTTCAATATTTATCGATGCACACACACACTTGACATAATGCACGTTCGTTAAAGCGGTACACCGACTAGTTATACCCTAGTGACTACAGCAAGAAAAGAAATACAGCATATTGGCTGCTGTTGTTCGATAAGCGCTGCAGAGAATTATAAACAACTGCAATGGGACACGGGCTGCAACGCGCTTGCGACATGCAGAGCAAAATATTAATTAAAAATATTTTAATTTATTTTATTTCAACTTATTTTTATTGTCTTGCTTTTATTTTTATTTTTTTTTTACTCTTATTTTAATATATGTTATTTTGTTTTATTTTATTTTATTTTATTTTATTTTATTTTATTTTTACTTTCGCATTTTATTTTATTTTATTTTCTTTTATTTTATTTTATTTTATTTTATTTTATTTTATTTTATTTTATTTTATTTTATTTTATTTTGTTTTTTTCACACTGTGTTTTTATGCATACAAGTGGTAGCATTTAACTCCTCTACAAAAACCTCTGCTGCTTTTGTGTTCGATTTTTCCATAACAATTTTCATTTTGTAGGCAATAAATAGCACAAACATGCCATAAATTCCAGAAAGAAGAACAAAAAGCGTCACGGATAGATATAAAAACATTTCAAAACATTTAGCTAAACGTTTTACACTTATTGTGCCTACATACATACATACATAGTTACATACATATGAACACGCATATATGTACATATGTATTTATGTATACTCTGTACCCGATTAGGAGCTGCTGCCGGCAAGCCACCATGGCGTATGAGTAACTAACTTTTCATTTTAGTTAAATTTTTTCGGAATTGTAAAAAAATATTTAATCGTGTTTGGCACTAAATTTCTTCTTTGTACCTTTTGTTTCGCTTTAAAGCGAATTTAATTTGTCGATTAATATGAATTATGGGATTTTAATAAATGATACGATTTTGATTGTATTATCTTCCTTTTTAATAAATATCAAATATGATGCTTTAATTATGCCAAAGAACTTTTGATATACAAAGCAATGTAAATGAGGATTTATCTTATTTAATTCACTTTCGATTATTTTAATTATACGTTAATAGTACAAAGCACTTGAAATTACTTTCTAATTTAATTCATTGTAAGTTGGATAATAGAATATAGACAAACTATCTATAAAGCACAGCTATATACACCGATATATATATGTATATATATACCTATATATATATTGATTTTATACAAACAAAAAATAGATACTTAGCGACTACAAGTGGCTGATGCCACGATGGTTAACTGCTGCTGCTGCTGGTCGATCGATAATAAGAAGTTGACGAGCCGACTCCACTCCTATATATAGAGTTGGACCCCGCTCTGGCAACTACGAATTCGCTCTTCGACGAGTGCGAAAACTGTTACCATTGCATTTGCCCAGGGTCGCACCTGTTGCGCATAAGTAGCTTGAACACGGCGCCCCCGTTGCACTTGTGCAACTTGCAGTGAAATTCGTCCCCGTTCCAATGAACCGATTTGCTTTGGTGAGCACCCACCTTGCTTCGTTGACTTGCCTCTTTGCCTATGACGTACTTTGCGATGGCTTGGTGACGTGCACTTGTTAGCGCTTTGCACGCATGCCCGGTGGTATTTCGGAGACGATTTGATGATGGTGTTGGGTAAAAAATAAACCATGTTTCTGGAATTGACAATACTATTAGTGAAATAATTTGAACGCTTTATAACTAGAGATTCGAGAGCTATGTGGTAGAATTTGGAGTATTGTGGTGGAATGGTTAGATGTCTTTCGTTGTGGGAAAGTGATGAGTTTGTTAGACTGTTAGCTCTTTTATCTGAGAATGGATTTAACGTGAGTAACGAACTTTGTTTTGGAATTGTATGAGAATTTGCGAGTCGGGTTTTTGCAGCTTGAATTTCGCTGTGAGAAAAAATTAACGTTTCGAGAGTAGCTTCGGAAGTGGACTGTATTTTAGATATTTGAGAATGTTTGGATAAACGAGCTGTGTATGTATGATGAAATAGATGAACTGGTGTGATTTTTCTTATTTCCGGAAGAATAAGTTTTGAATAAAATGTTGATGAGAAATTTTCGAGAATTTTAGAAACCCATGTTGGCGCATCTCGCCAAAGTGAAATGTGATTTCGATTACGAGTAATATGTTTAAATTTGACATTTTGAGTATGGGGCATAATTCGTGATATTTGGTTTGGTGGTTTTTGTAGCCACGAAAGGGCTTGGTAAAAATTGATACAACGATAGAGCTTTGGAATTTCTTCTATCGTTTTCGATGTGTGGAGTACTCGTAAGCTCGGAAGGCTTATCGTTTTCTTGCAGGGTTTTATAATAATGGGCGATAGCCAACTTGCGGGGCCAGACGAAAGAATTCGACGCTTTGTTCTAGATTTAGATATTGATTGATTAAGTATAGAAAATTGAACAAACGAGAGAGGTTTCGGGACATTTGCGACATTTACTTCTGCCGATGGTAAAAGCGTGGTTTCATTACTGTTTGTGTTATGGGTTGAGATAATAGCTGAATAATCTTCGATAGTGAGGTTGCTGTTTTTGTATATCTCGAAATTCGTGTTTTTCGACTGTTTGAGATTAAATTCGGATGTGTCGGTTTGATTTGAATCGTTAGCCAATATAGAAGTGGCAATAGAAAATGATTGAGATAAATTTTCGGGAATGTTATTTTTGTAATGCATTTGTAGAGATTCCCACGCAAGAACAAAATTTTCATTACATAAAGAGTATTTTTTGACGATGCTTCCTGCAATACCTCGTGTTCTGTATCGTAAATAATAAAGCTTTTGGGCAGGAGTGAGTTGAGGGTTATTCAAATACTTTGCGGTAAACATCTCGCGAAAGGAGAGCCAATCTTCGAAACTGCCAGAAAAAACCTCAGAATTACCGGACTGTGTTTTGAATCAAAAATCAAAAAAAAAAATCAAAACTTTTGATACGAGTTGTCATATTGTCTGAGTGGGATTGAATTGAATAATTGAAACTGGAAATGTCTGTGGAAATTTTTCGGAAAATTTTAATTGAATCTAATATTTGCATTTTGCACGTATAAAAATTGTCTTCACACAATTGGAATTTGGTATGAGCTTCTGATGTGAATTCTGCTGAAACTGAATTATCGTCAGCAATGCATATGTGTGTGTAAGAGTTTCTCAGAATTTCCCAACGGGTGTTGAGATCTTGGAGTTTAACTTCAAGTAATGATTCAGTCTTGTAATTGGATTTTTCTTGTTGGAAATGAGAACAGAACTGAATGAGATGATTTGATTCAAAGAGGAATCTAGACTTTAGGTACGGATTGTTCGACATATTGAAATTTGAGATGATTTGGACTGAAATATGTAGGTCTGATATTTAACTTGTTTGATTGTGCGTTACGTAAGCGGAGCGACGTAATTGCACTTGATGGTTAATGAGTTTGGCTAATACGTGTAAGTTGTTCGCCAAGGTCGAGAAAATTCGTTAAGACAGGCTGGTGTAGTATAGATTTTCTATATACGTTACGTAGGCGGGACGACGTAACTGCAGTATAGATATTGAATGGATTGTTTAGATAAATTGTGTGCGTGTGTTACGTAAGCGGTACGACGTAGCAGCAATTGCACTTAGATAATTTTTAAGCTAATGTATTCCGTAAGCGGTGCGACGTAATAACAATTAGCGATGATAGGGATTGGATATTGAGTATGCTTGTGTTACGTAAGCGGTACGACGTAACTGTAGTGGAGTATTAAATTGATAATCGGTTTGGATAAATTTTAGACATGTGTTACGTAAGCGGTACGACGTAACAGCAATTTGCCCGTAGATAAATTTTATGCTAATGTTTTACGTAAGCGGTGCGACGTAAAAGCTTTTAGTAATGATATGATAAATGGGAATTGGTTATGCTTATATGTTACGTAAGCGGAACGACGTAACGATTATTTACATTGGGTGAAGTGGTGTAGATATAGGTTGATATTGTAAATGATTTGCATGTGTTACGTAAGCGGTGCGACGTAACACTTCTTCATACAATAATTAAGAATTTAGTCGGGTTTTGTACATGGTACATAAGCGATGCGCCGTATCCATGTAAATTGATCATCGATATCGGACGATATTGATTAGTTAAAATATTTGTTTCTCTACAGTACCGAAGCGATACGACGTAACCATAGAAAGTTGGAAAATTTGCAAAATTTTGGATTTGAAATAGGACTTATGTGGGTATTTACGGTACGTAAGCGGTGCGACGTAACCGTGGTGGTTGGTTAAATAAAATTTGAGAATTGGAATGTTGAATATGTGGTAGCTACGGTACGTAAGCGGTATGACGTAACCGTATTACTTGAGAAAAAATAAACTTCCAAGTTTAGATATTGATTGCTGATCAACGGTACGTAAGCAGTACGACGTAACCGTATATGGTGATCAAAAATATTTATAAATTCTGCAAATTGGGTATGCGATCTAATTTCCTATGAACGGACGTAAGCGATGTGACGTAACCGTTTTTAAATGAGTAATGATAGGGAATTTTCAAAATTTAGGTACTGAGTTTAATTTTGGATCGACGGCACGTAAGCGGTACGACGTAGCCGTATTGATTTAAGCCAAAAGGGTTTGATTGTTTCATTAAAACGTAATTATGCGTTACGTAAGCGGTGCGACGTAACAGCTGTGGTTGTAGACGGTCATTGGCATTAAATTTTGAATCGATAGAAATATCGAAGTTGAATCAAATTTGGTAATTTTTTATGTACTAAGTCTTTGGTACATATCCATGAAATCAGTACTTTCGAGTTTAGGTTTGTCTCTAATTATAAATTTAATTTCTAATTAGTTGTGGATTTAATTGCAAGTTCTTAAGATTTAGAATTTTTTGTTGATCTATTGTACGTAAGCGACACGATGTTGCCGTAGGACTCTGCGTCAAAGTATTTCTGTACTTAATAAATTTGGTAAATTGTGACGTAATATGTTACGTAAGCGGTGTGACGTAACAGTAATTGGTAGCAAATGAATTTTAATGAGAATAAAAATTTTTGAAACTTAATTCATTTCCTTGTGCGTTATGTAAGCGATGTGATACAACGACACTTCACGTTAGAAATTGTTTAATATTTTAATAAATTAACATAAAAAATTCGGAAACATTTCTTTTTCGAATTTGGTTTTGCATAAATTTGATAATTTATTGCATTTGATTTGAAAATGTATCCTTTTTGAGTCAATAATTAAAATTTGTCTTTTGGTAATATGCTGGTTACTGTTTGCTGGGTTATGCATTTGTATGTACATTTGTCTATACCAAAATCAACGAGTTAAATTCGAACTTGGTAAGTATTTACATATGAATATAGGGAAATTTGAAACACTTCAATCAATCGTTTAAGCAAATGCAAAATTGTCTTTGCAAACTTGCGCAAAACAGCGATGTCAAATATACCTATGTATGGATGTAGATGAGTTTTTTGGGGGATGAAAATTACGTGCACAAAAATTAGGTAATACTTGCACGTATGTATGTACATAAGTATGTAAGTATTTAAAGCTCTGCGGCCGGTATTTTTGTCGTTCTGCGCTAGCGCGAGCAGCGTAATTCGCTGGAAACGAGTGGAATTGAACACCGAAAAACTGTGTATATTTTTATATACATATGTACATATGTATGATGACTATTTTTTATACCCGTATGTGAGATGCGGGCTTATGCATTATAACTAGGATATATGTATATTACTATTTATATGTTTCTAGAGTTCGTAGAAGTTATGTAGTATGTAAATATTTATATATAAAATCACTTATGTATGTAAGTCTGTCGAGATATTGTATATATGTAGGTATATGTACGTACATATGTACCTGTATGCATATATATGTATGACTGTATTTCGGGAAATATATTTCTTTTATGGCAATATTTTCTATTTAGTTAGCCTATGTACATGTTTATGATGACACCTAAGAGATTAGGAATGCACATACATATGTACATATGTGAATACATTTATGAAAATTGGTGAATCTGGGTATATACTAGTGTAGATATTTTTATGTATATTAGGTATACATATGTATATATACCCGTCGTTTGGGAATAACGGTAAACTGTAAATATGTATATCTCACATAGAGGTATCTGTATAGGTATATATGTAGGTACATATCTATATGGGAAAATTGGAATTATATTGAAAATATGCATTGAACGTGGGTACATATATATATGTATGTATGTATGTATATGTCGTTCAGATTTTATTACACATTTTAAATCATTTAATTGATTTTTTACTCACGTAGGTATGTGGGTACCTTTTTGTTACCTTAAAGTTACCAAAGTTCTGTTGTTATTGTTGCTTTATTCCAAATTTCTGTGCTTCCGCGAGATTTCCTGCTTCACCAAATGTTGTTGTAATATGGTTTTGGGACGTGGTGGTTTTGTCCTTCTTGATTGAATTGCCACTAATTGCTGATAATTATGAGTGCTGTGAATCTCTGCGAAAATCAATGTTTTCTTTGGCTGTGACTGCGGCGATTTTCAGTACCTATGTATATCTTTCGATTGCAAAGTTTTGTAACACACTTTCATAAACTTTTGTCGAATATACAAATTTTGTTGCTACACAAATTTTGCTCAGAAAGGAGTATCAGAAAACACAATTGCCAAATAAACTTATTTTTCACTTGCTCGCAAAGTTGTCTGTTTGAGTAAATTAGAAAAAATGAAATTGAACAGTGAAAATGGCGCTGTAGAACTAGCGAGTAGTTATGTTCGAATCAGTGCTGCCAGCTCAAATTTGGCGAGAAAGGACCATGTTTCGCTTTAAAGCGAATTTAATTTGTCGATTAATATGAATTATGGGATTTTAATAAATGATACGATTTTGATTGTATTATCTTCCTTTTTAATAAATATCAAATATGATGCTTTAATTATGCCAAAGAACTTTTGATATACAAAGCAATGTAAATGAGGATTTATCTTATTTAATTCACTTTCGATTATTTTAATTATACGTTAATAGTACAAAGCACTTGAAATTACTTTCTAATTTAATTCATTGTAAGTTGGATAATAGAATATAGACAAACTATCTATAAAGCACAGCTATATACACCGATATATATATGTATATATATACCTATATATATATTGATTTTATACAAACAAAAAATAGATACTTAGCGACTACAAGTGGCTGATGCCACGATGGTTAACTGCTGCTGCTGCTGGTCGATCGATAATAAGAAGTTGACGAGCCGACTCCACTCCTATATATAGAGTTGGACCCCGCTCTGGCAACTACGAATTCGCTCTTCGACGAGTGCGAAAACTGTTACCATTGCATTTGCCCAGGGTCGCACCTGTTGCGCATAAGTAGCTTGAACACCTTTTGTTAATGCAACACCGCGTACATATATATGTATGTATATGGTTTTACGTGTTGCGGCTTGTTTATGTGTATGCGCTCGATGCCTGTGGCAGACTAACTCAGCAACTGCTGTTGTTGTTTATGTTGCTGCTGCTGCTCTCCGAACACGACCTGGCAATAAATTTCACATTCAACAAATTTTATGTTGCTACTGTCAGCTGACAGCTGAGGCGCCATAAAATGAAAAAAAAAAAAAGGTATTAAAGTAAGTTGCAGTGTTTTGTTGTTGTTGGTGGATCGATTTTTGGGCGCTTTAATAAAAATCGATAACAAATTTCAATCGTTATTTGTTGCAAAATTTAGTACTTAAGTTTCATCGGGTAGCTTTGGTAATACAACTTGGTATAGTTTATGAAATTCATTTACTTTAATTTTGTGTTAGCATTAGTTTGATTTGAACTCAGCTGAAGCTGAACACATATTTACAAATTTTTCATGCATGTTTTTTAATGGCCTTCCTTACAATCGTTCTAAGAAATAGTTAAAAATTCCAATTTACGTTGGAGCTAGAGGGTGAAAGTTTACCATAAAAAATTCCGCTTTAAATTTTTTAAATTTTATTAAAACATTTTAACCCTCTTCCTTCATCTTCTTCTTATTAACTGATGTGTGACCGTCTAGATGGCCCTCGCCAACGCGCAAAGGTCCATAAATCTTCCGAAGAACTTTCCTCTCGAATACTCCAAGTGCCATCTCATCTGATTTTGACATCGTACACACTTCTGCGCTGTACATGAGGACTGGAACGATAAGCGTCCTGTAGAGCGTGATTGTTGTTCGTATAGAGAGGACTTTACTTTTCAATCGCCTACTTAGTCAAAAGTAGCAATTGTTGATATCATCTTTCAAAATTAGTGGTAATTTTTTTTTATATAAAAATATGTGTATTTTATTATAACTAGTATCGCCTGTGCTCGAAATTCGACTATGCAATTTATTTTTTCAACTTTGTATTGGATTACCAAACTTAGTACTCAAAGTATTACAAAGTAAATAAAAAGCACCTCAAATAAAGTAAATGCGGATTAAGTAAAATTGAAATAAAAAGAAAAATATTAAATTATATGCCTATACGAAGACATGCATATCAATTTTATGCGGATATGAGTATGTTAAATGTGCTAAACAGTCTGGCAATTGTTTGTATGGAAAAAATGTTAGCCTATTAATATATAGATAATACAGAGAATAGACAATTTTGAGCTAAAAGTGTATTAGAAAATCTATCAGAAAATCACAGCCTTCTTTTTTTCCATATTAAATTGATGTGAGTTTATGTAATGTATTGTATGTGTTTTATTATTTTCATTTGTGCTTTAAGATTTCTATGCACTTATTTTTGAAAAGACACAATCTGTTTAAAGTTATGTTATTTGATATTCACAATACTCCAGAAATAGGTCAATTTACCCTGAGCCCCCGAACGCCTGACCACCCGCTCTTTACACTACAGGTCATCATAGGGGCACTTTGTACACATACCATAAAACACAAACACACTTGTGCGCATCCTCGTTAGACTTTTGGGATTTTCTTTTGAGATATCTTTTTAACTTTCGCATGCAAAAGTATTTGTTTGTATATGAGTATATACTTGTATACTCAAGCCCACTTATAAGGGTTTTCGGCCACAAATTTTAAATGCTGTGCTGGTCAAATTTGTGTGGTCTCCTACATTTCTCCAACCACATGCTCGCTACATACATATACACATCCTGGTCATTATTTACGCTATCTTGATGCTCTGCTTTGATTGTTATGATTTTTAAGGACACATGTACGGTGATTTTGTATTTGATTTTGTATTTGGTTACTTTTTCTTTGAAAAAGTTAAAAGATGTTTGTAAAAGATTGCTTAAATAGGTTTACATGCCTACTCTTTTTTTCTCGAGCGGGTTTGTTGAGGTTAAGCCCATGCTGATAGGTTGATAAGTATGTTAAGTCGCAGTGATAGATGAACGGATAAGAATAATAAACTAAATAAATTGAATGCTTTACTTAACTAACGAAGCGTATGGTCTTACAAGAAAATACATATATATGTACATTAGATGAGTTTTTTTTTTGTATGGGATTCTTTAAACCTTCTCAGATCCTCCCTGCGGCACCGGAATATGAAAATAGAATGTTTTAGAGTAAGTAAACTGAAAAAAAATTTCACTTTTCGAAAAACTGGATGGAGCTACACCGAAAACCGCGCAAATTACCAGAATTTCAAGATATGTTTAGATTTATGTCTGAAAAAAGTTAGGATTTTGCACAAGAAAAAAAATTTATACCCACCTATACGAAGAATAAACCGCTAAATCGAATGGCATATTCAGTTTTTTGGTACACTAGCCAGGGAAGGTAATAACGCGGCCTAAAGTGACCATTTTCTTTTTTTTCTCATGAATCTTCAATTTCTTGCCCTATACTCTTCCCGAAAGCGAACGTTATTTTTTAACTAAATCACACGGTAGGCTGCGTTATTTAATGCGCTTTCCAGAAATGTATAGCTATTAAAAATCGAATAATATTTGGATGAGTTTATCAAGTTTATCAAGTCGGGTATAAAGGGTAACATACCTTAAAATTTCTAAATTTTTTTTTAAATTTTGCTCTTGAAGACGGTGTTTGGGTTATTAGTGATTGCTTTATTTGGTTGGATAAATCCGCAAATATAAAAAAAAATTCGGAAGATCGAGACCGTGGATAGCGGAAAAAACCGTGGACCCGGACGGCCCCAAAATATTATTGGGCAATATTGGTATCAAACCAAAGGTCTTAACTAGGGCTTTAAAATGGAACGCATTACATGCCAATTTCTTAGCCAATTTGCGATATACTGGCGAATAAGTGGTCCAGGATGACTACAGAATATTTTAAAGGATATTGGCGACATTTGAGTCTAATTTTTTACTTATATGTGGTGAAACGGTGGACACAGCAAAATGGATTGGCTTTACATTGAAGTCCTAGGTAAAATCTTTATTTTGATACCCTTATTGCCCACAAATGTCTTGGCGCTATCCGGCTCCACTTTTTGTCCGTTATCCGCGGTCTCGACCTTTGTATTTCCATGTATTTCCATCCAAATTTTATTCGATTTTTAATAGCTATACATTTCTGGGAAGCGCATTAAATAACGCAGCCTACCGTGTGATTTAGTTAAAAAATAACGTTCGCTTTCGGGAAGAGTATAGGGCAAGAAGTTGAAGATTCATGAAAAAAAAAAGAAAATGATCACTTTAGACCGCGATATTACCTTCCCTGGGTAGTGTACCAAAAAATGGAATACGCCGTTCGATTTAGCGGTTAATTCTACGTATGTGTGGAAATAAATTTTTTTGCTCGTGCAAAATCCTAACTTTTTTTCAGACATAAATCTAAACATACCTTGAAATTCTGGGAATTTGCGCGGTTTTCAGTGTAGCTCCATCCAGTTTTTCGAAAAGTGAAATTTTTTTTTCAGTTTACTTACACTAAAACATCCTATTTTCATATTCCAGTGACGGAGGGAATATCTAAAAAAAAACTCATCTAATGTACATACATATGTACGAAATCATCATTAACTTCATAGCTTGATCAATATTTCTTGATGTGGAATATATACCTACTCGAATCTTAAGAATTAAACGAGAAGTAATATTTTTTTAAGGTTGGAAATTGCATTAAAAACCAAATTAATTTTCTCGCATATTTTTCTTATTCGACCGTGTGAGTAAAAAAGTAATATTGCTGAAAATTTCAATTTATCACTGGTTGCTTCTAAAGAATTACCAATGCTTGTGATTATAGAAGTGGAACTGCGGTTGGCTTTGTTTTTAGGCGCTTATTATGGCAAGGCATAGAACCAAGTAAAGTAAAGTTTGTTGAACTAACGCTACCATGGCGGCATTTTGTCCTCTTCTCCACAAACCTAGCTTCCCCACCGGCACATTTCTGTAAAAAGCTGAAGCAAACAAAAAAAAACTTTAAACTCCCCCAACGCAAAAGGCATTAAAACCAATAACACGAAGCAAACAAATAAACCACAAAAAGCGACAAAGCAGCATTGCGCGCACCGTAAAATGAAATAGCGAGTGAATGAAAGTGTATTTACACAACAACAACAATAATAACAAACACAAGGTAGTTGCCGTTGACCAAAACTCAAAAAAGGTATCACCTCCAAAAAAAAAAAAGAAACACAAAAAAAAACAAAAAAAACTGCAGCCTCGATAACAAAATGCGTTCGTGTTAGTGCCCAAAAGCGCAAAAGCTAAAAGCGAAACCTTTCCCTGCAAAAAATGCGATCACTCCGCGATACATCCGGGACAACTCGCAAGGGAGCATGCGATTACTACCCATTTGTATCTCTTTATATGGGTTGAAGTGTTCTCTTTTGTTTGAGCATGTCCTATGAAGAGACTAATTGTACCCAGTTTGTACCCGAACGGGTAGCAAAAGCGCACAATTGTACCCGTTTTGTACCCGAACAGGTAGCAAATGCGACACATCCATTTGTGCGACTAATTGTACCCGTTTGATACCCTTTCGTGTACAATTCGTCTACAATTAGTATACATTTGTACCCGTTCGGGTACAATTGGGAACAATTGTAGACTAATTGTACCCGAAAGAGAGCGCTCCCGGACAAATCTTTTTAGAGACTCGTCGCACACTTTTTTACAGGGTTTATTTGCCAATACTGTGAGCGCGCACCACAAAAGGCAGATGGCCCACTTTTACTTTAGTAACTTTATGAGGTGGGTTTTGTCGAAGGCTGGGGTAATGCTCAGCCTGTCCAAGGTCAAGTAGAAGTCCCACGAACTCCCACTGAATAAAGAACACAGTATTTACGTGTTAAGATCGAACACACACACACACCTTGAGATGTTGAGAGGGCAGTAGCTTTCCGTCACGAGAGAGTGAGAAGGTGGAGTTGAGCGAGAGAGAGAGTTCGGTGCGATGGGCGGAGCCACCAGAAGTCGGAATCGGAGAGCGGATACGGTAGCTGAGTAGAGTACTGAGAACAACAATGTCGGAGCGGAGTTAACAGCAGCAACAGCGGCGGTAGCGAAGGGGAAAGTTACCAGGGGCGGAGCAGTGATGGAGCCAATAGCGATGACGAAAACCGGCTGACACGGTTGTGGGGCGGAGTTAGACGGTGTCGGCGTCGTGATTGGTCCTTTTACCTGATCTTGCCTGACGGGGGTATATCGGGGTGTCTGCGAAGACCTACGAAGACTCGGTTAGTTGATCTGGCTCATCCGCTGGACATCACCGCTCTCCCCGGTTGCACCTAACCTGAAGGCGCTAGGAGGGCGGAGATGTACCAGCTGCGATTCCGTGGGTTGATCCGCGAGCACAGGAGCGCATCATGATGGCTTCCAATGCTCCCGCATCATTCCACGGACGGAGCCAAGGCCGGGTGGAGGAGGTGTATTCTCATATGGGCGGCAGTCCACTCCTACTCAACTGGTCCAAATGTTGGCCTTGGCCAACACCTGCACCAGCGGAGCAGAGAGTAGCCATCGCCATGACGGCAACTCCTCCACTTAGCCAGCTAGGCCAGCTAGCAGGAGGCTGGCATAGCCAGTCACTCCTGCCGGCGTACCTACGAAGACTGATTTGTGCTTGGCAATTACTGCGCTTTTATATGTCCGCTGCGACGAACGGTCTGAGAATCACAACGAACAAGTGAAACACTTGTTAATGTTAAGCAGCGTAGTTGTTGGTATGTGCGTCGGCTGGCATGCAAGTGCAGTGCTGTTGTTTGTGTTTGCCTGCTTGTGTTATGTTGTTGGTAGGCAATTCTGGTTTTGACAAAGGTGGTTATATTTGACTGCCATGCAAATATACTTATTAGGGTGGGACGACCGTGGGGATTTTATTATTGTAATGCAACATTACAGTCCCCCTCCCACTTCGGGTGACGGAAAGCTTCGGGCGGAATAGACAAGAGTTTTCACCAGGCGTGGCCTAGGTTAGACCGGCGTAGCCGGTGTGTGTGTGTTATTCGTCTTTTATTATGTGTTAATTAAAAAATTACAGAGTCATTCCATTATCATTACATTTCACCTTAATGTCTACCGTCTCAAAGAAATATAATAATTCTTTACATTTCATCTTAATGTCTAAAGTTTCAAAGAAATATATGTATAACAATTCATTACATTTCAACTTACTGTCTAAAAATTTTTTTTTTTTTTTTTTTTTTTTTTTTTTTTTTTTTTTTTTTGTTGTTGTTGGAACGCGTTTGGACGGCACTAAACTGTTTCCGTTTTCGTGCCGTTCTGGGTTCCTTTTTAATGTAATAATATAATATAATAATTTTTTTTTTTTTTTTTTTTTTTTTTTTTTTTTTTTTTTACTATCTAAGTTGATGGCTATCTCTAATCTACAAATTTCATTAGCCGCCGGTTGTTGCCGATCTTCACCCATGCTTGTTCTTCGTTGACCTTACTGACTCGTACCGAAAGACCCTGGAATTTGAATCCGTACCGCCGTGATTTACCTATTGTGGCCCGTTTCAGTTTCAACTCCCTGAATGCTGCTTCGGCGATATCGGCTGTTATGTCACTACCTGCTGTTTGTGTTGGTTGGGCGGTGGCTTGTGCGTTCGATGAACCCGCTCCGGCAGTGTTGGTGCTTGCTGTTTCTTTTGCACTATCATCTGCGGAAGCGGGTCCCTGCTCGGGCGCCATTTATGAGGTGGGTTTTGTCGAAGGCTGGGGTAATGCTCAGCCTGTCCAAGGTCAAGTAGAAGTCCCACGAACTCCCACTGAATAAAGAACACAGTATTTACGTGTTAAGATCGAACACACACACACACCTTGAGATGTTGAGAGGGCAGTAGCTTTCCGTCACGAGAGAGTGAGAAGGTGGAGTTGAGCGAGAGAGAGAGTTCGGTGCGATGGGCGGAGCCACCAGAAGTCGGAATCGGAGAGCGGATACGGTAGCTGAGTAGAGTACTGAGAACAACAATGTCGGAGCGGAGTTAACAGCAGCAACAGCGGCGGTAGCGAAGGGGAAAGTTACCAGGGGCGGAGCAGTGATGGAGCCAATAGCGATGACGAAAACCGGCTGACACGGTTGTGGGGCGGAGTTAGACGGTGTCGGCGTCGTGATTGGTCCTTTTACCTGATCTTGCCTGACGGGGGTATATCGGGGTGTCTGCGAAGACCTACGAAGACTCGGTTAGTTGATCTGGCTCATCCGCTGGACATCACCGCTCTCCCCGGTTGCACCTAACCTGAAGGCGCTAGGAGGGCGGAGATGTACCAGCTGCGATTCCGTGGGTTGATCCGCGAGCACAGGAGCGCATCATGATGGCTTCCAATGCTCCCGCATCATTCCACGGACGGAGCCAAGGCCGGGTGGAGGAGGTGTATTCTCATATGGGCGGCAGTCCACTCCCACTCAACTGGTACAAATGTTGACACCGGCCAATCACTTGCACCAGCCGAGCGGGGAGTAACCCGCGCCATGACGGCAACTCCTCCAGTCGGCCAATCAAAAAGTCCTGACTCTTTGGCCAACCACCGCCATCTCCGTGGTTTACACTCTAACTAGTAGGTGTGGTCATAGAGATGGCGCTGATCCACCAGAGCCAGGACAGGCGGTGGAGGGGTTGTGCCGTCATATGGGCGGCAGTCCACTCCTACTCAACTGGTCCAAATGTTGGCCTTGGCCAACACCTGCACCAGCGGAGCAGAGAGTAGCCATCGCCATGACGGCAACTCCTCCACTTAGCCAGCTAGGCCAGCTAGCAGGAGGCTGGCATAGCCAGTCACTCCTGCCGGCGTACCTACGAAGACTGATTTGTGCTTGGCAATTACTGCGCTTTTATATGTCCGCTGCGACGAACGGTCTGAGAATCACAACGAACAAGTGAAACACTTGTTAATGTTAAGCAGCGTAGTTGTTGGTATGTGCGTCGGCTGGCATGCAAGTGCAGTGCTGTTGTTTGTGTTTGCCTGCTTGTGTTATGTTGTTGGTAGGCAATTCTGGTTTTGACAAAGGTGGTTATATTTGACTGCCATGCAAATATACTTATTAGGGTGGGACGACCGTGGGGATTTTATTATTGTAATGCAACATTACAACTTTTATTATTTTTATTTGCTTTTGGTTTTTTTTTTGCGCTTGTTTTTGCTTTCTTTTTATTAGCATTGTAAAATTTCATTTTGATTTTGGCCAGGCAACGCACACACGTACAGACGCTACATAGTAATCGTTACGCTTAAATGTGCACCTTTTATTTATAAAGTCAGCCTTCAGTCCTTTTTTTCTGTGGTTATTCACTAACTGCGGTGGCGGCGGTCAACAGCCATTGAAAGTTTGTTCTGCGCACTCTTGAGAATTTTATCATTTTTTATTATTCTTCTCAAGAGTCTTATGTATGCAAATTGAGTTTGGTTGTAGGTCGTCTGTATTGCCATGACATTCAGTCGCCTTGTAGAGAAAACTACTAAAAATACAGGCGTTGTTACTGACACAATTCACTGGCACTGTAGATTTTGTTTATAAGCAAGCATATACAGCATTTGGTTTATAGACTCGAATATGGTACCTACTTTCGTGTTTGTTTTAGGGCAACTCATGCTACAGTTTCGGTTATTGATTCAGAACCGAATATGGATATTTTTAAAGTATTGTGTAAAGGATTTTTGTTTTTAGGTAATAGATTTTTCTTAGTAAACTTCAGTTTCAATCATATGGTTATTATTTTCTGTTGAGTAATCTTTCGATTTAAATTTTGCGTTGATCTTTCCCAAAGAAAACTTCTGCTTATACGAAATAAAGCGATCGTTGAATTTAGTAGACCCTAATTCCACGAAAGCTTTTCGCAGACATCGAGATTGTTTAGCGAATAAAGATCCAGCACTGCGTCGAGCAGGTCATGTCATGAGAATGGATGAAAAAGCTACGGCACAGAAAGTATTTCTATCGAAACACGCTAAAGGCAGAAGAAAAGAGAGACCTCCACAGATGAAGACTGACTCGTCGTCTCATGGTATTTACAAGGGGCCAGGACTTGACCTAATTCCTGTAGACGGTTACGCGCCAATTAAGAAGAAGAAAAATTCCATAAAAGAATCCCACATTCTCCACTTCGCGATGATTGTCTTTTGTGTACATATTGAAATAGATAATATTCATGTTAGAAAGCCTTCGGATGTGTTTTAAGCAGGGACCGGGAGTTTTATTCCTTTTAAAATAAAATACCAAAGAAAAAATTTATATTTGGAGGAATATTTTATTTGCACAAAAATAATCAATCAACTTGGAGTTTTATTTTTTAAAGACAGCGATAAAATAAAAATGTGGTGTTTTATTTTTTAGCACCAGCGATAAAATAAATTCTTGGTGTTTTATTTTTTAGCTCCATCGATAAAAAAAAAATTCTGGAGTTTTATTTTTTAACTCCAAAATAAAACTCCAGGGCCAATAACTAGCGAACCCGTTAACCGAATAGCATAAGTTTGGTATCAGATGAAAGGTAATTCAGTAAGCTTTTGAATGGTGGCACTTATACTAAATTGGGAAAAATTAAAAATATAGGTGGCAACCTTGGTTTGAGCGGTAACCTTGGCATGGGTGGCACCATTAAAAAGCTTACTGAATTACATTTCATCTGATACCAAATTTTTGCAATTCGGTTAAGGGGTTCGCTAGTTATTGGCCCTGGAGTTTTATTTTGGAGTTAAAGAATAAAACTCCAAGTTTTTGTTTTATCGATGGAGCTAAAAAATAAAACACCAGATTCGAATTTTATCGCTGCCCTTAAAAAATAAAACGCCATATTTTTATTTTATAGCTGGCGTCATTTTTAAATAATCAGTAAAATTAAAAGAGCCCAGGTTATTGATCATGGAGGTCATGGGATAAAAATAAAGTCAATAATTTTGCCCAAGGACACAATCTAGCCCTGGAGTTTTACAGCATCGAAAAAAAAAAAATAATTTTTATTTTCGGTCCCTGGTTTTAAGTCGATTTTCTCTATTCCGGCAGGAATGGAAGTCAAGAAATCTACCCAATATTCCATAGCGGACACCACCTCACCTTTTTCATCATAACAAAAATGTAAATTGAATTTATGGTCATGCTAAAAAAAATGAAAGTTTTTTGAATAAATATTTGAGCTTGTGATTATCTCTGCTGCCAATACGTATACTTGTTAAAGGTATTGACCCTCAAACTGTTTGCGGCTATCAAACTGTGAGTTTCAAACAGACTGTTTGTGAACTTTAAACTTTCAATGGCCATTAAACTGCGTTGGAGGTGTTTTTTCATACAATTTCAATCAAAATGTCTAGACAACTTGCTGTTTACATACTACAAAAAGCGAAAGCTATTTATATTTAACTTTAAGAACTACGCAAGCAACGTTAGCAAATCATATTTCTGAAAATATCAAATACTCGTACAAACAATTGAAAAAAAAAAAACAAATTTCCTTACGCGTCAACAATCAAGTAAATGCGCACTTAAATGCAGAAAGCCCGCCGCCTGGCATATTTTTAGCTATCTATCAACCAGCAAATTCAATAATAATAATACTTATGTAGATAGAAAAATTTTCAAATAAACTAAAAACGCAAAACGATTCCAAATTTTCAATCAGTAAATATTTATTTAACAGTATACACAACCAAACACGCAGACACACACACAGTACAAAAGGCAGTCAAGAAAGGCAGTAGAAATAGTAAGAACTCGCTGAGTGTTACTTTTTTTGTTTGATTTCACTTGCTTTTTTATCAAATTATTCGATGTAATCTAGCAAAGCGAAAAGAAGAGATCAAACAGTTGAATTCGCGCCTCTAAGCGATGAAAAGAAATGCATAAATGTGTGCAGGAAATTGTTTTTTTTTTTAGTTTTTTTGGTTGTGTTGTATACCAAGCTGTGGGTTTTACAGAATCTCAAAAATTTATGGGGATTACTTTTATACGCTTTTAGTATCATCATTTTGTGTTCTAATCTAGTTAGTCTACATTTATTAATTGTTGCTTTGTTTATGCACAGTTTTGAACAGTTTTAAAAGCACTGTAGTACTACGTGTTAAGTGTTCGAATTGGTGGGTTTCGGCTGTTATCATATCCAACACATTTTTTATGCCGAATTTACCTAAAAATTGTTCCAAAAATGTTGTATTTGCCTTATCGGAGAAAGTAATGAACTTTTGCCATGAGAAAGATTCAAAACTCTCCCGATTGTCTGATGTCACTACATAGAACCATTAAAAGCTTATAATAGCCCAGCTAGTCGTACAAAAATAAATTTAGTATAGAAAGCAAGAAAATACAAATAAAAGTGAAAGTTCAAGAAACAAATAAAAATTTTAGACTAGCCATATCAATAAGCTGTGTGGCCGCTGTGGTGCAGTGGGTAGAGTGCTCGCTTGCTATGCCAGAGCTCTCGGCTTCAAACCACGGTCCAAGCAAAACACCAAACCAATTTTTCTAATTAGTAAAAATCCAATTATTGGGTTTTTTAAGAACAGCGGTCACCTCTCGGCAGTGGGCAGCATACCCTCCGAGAGTATTTCTGCCATGAAAAAGCTTCTCACAAAAAATGCATTCGCCGTTCGGAGCCGGCATAAAACTGTAGGTCCACCCAATTAGTAGGAAAAACAAAAAGGAGCACACCCCGAATTGGGAGAGAAGCTCGGCCATAATACTCGTCAGAGTTATAATAGCGCCATTGTATTATTATATTATATTATTATATCAATAAGCTAAAGGAAATTTCGCGGAATCTAGCAAGAAATTGGGCAGAGTAAGATTTTTTCAAAGCAAAATCACAGGCTGAGAAAAGTCGGCACTTGTGTAAATATAAAAGCGAATTCAATGATAAACAAGCAAAACGGTAAACAGATAAAAAGTCACTTAACACAAATGAAAACAAACAAACAAACAAATAAGCAAGACAAGCAGTAAACTGACTAAAGAAGATTAAAAAAAGTAGAAAAAACCCTACACAGAAATATTCTGCCGCCAAATCGCCAAAGCATTTATTTCAAACTATTTAGCATTTGCCAAAATAAATTGAATCATTGATTACTCTTACATATAACGCTTGAGGATAAATATTTTTATGAAAATAACCAACAAACAAATCAAAGTGTGCAAAAATCAAGCCAAACAAGCATCAATGAAGTTGAAAGTTATGAATGCCGAGCAAAAGAAGAAAAATTTTTGGGCAAATTGTGCACGCAAAGGGCAGTGCGGGAAAGGGCGAGCGGTAAACGAAGAAGGAGAAACAGCAGGTGGGTGGTGGGTGAGTGTTTAAGGCAAATCAAATGAAATTGGCAGTAAAAGCAATTTTACGCATTTTTTCGGTTTTTTTTTTTGCTCAGTCATAGTTGAGAAGTTGAGCAGGGTGAGAGTGAGTGGGCGCATGCAAAGAAGGGTGCGCCACAACTTGCTGCCTCTTGCTGCTTTCTGTTTAGTTTTTGCGCTTTTTTCTTAGGCTAAGTTTTCTTCTTATTTTTTGTTGTTGTTATTTATTTTGTGTTTCCTCGAGGGATACGTTTTGCAATTCCATTACATTTGGATTATTAATATTTAATGTGTTCATTTCAACGCAGCACTTGTACTTCAATTTTTTCGGTCGGCCGGTGGTTGGGATTGGTGCGCTTCGCATACAAAAGGCCAAAAATCATGATAAAATTGCTTTTGTTTTTTTTTTTTAGCTGGTCAAATTTGTTGTCGAAATTTCTTCATTATATACCTACTACGCCGAAATCACTCACAAAAACGAATCATACTTCAAACTAATTTCCTTTATACATTATCCGCCAGTTGTAAGCGTGGAAGGTGGAGAAGGTGGGTGTTGGGTGATTGTTTGCTGACAGTTGATTGCTGACTATTGATTGCTGACTGTTGGTTACTTGGGGCGCATACAAATTTCAACTAACGCAATATCTGTTAGCTAATATCATTACAGTTTAATGAGCCAATTGTTTTTGGCTCCACACTCTGTTTATTGTTTATCCTAATATTTAAGGCTGATGCTGCTGTGCGCTGCAGCCCAAAAGCATACGCCCCTTTTTATTGGATTCAATTTTGGCTTTTATTTGATGTTTTTATTTATTTTTTGTTTCTTTCATTATTTACGCATTTTTAGCAGCTGACCGATTTTGTAGAATTGGCTACTGAATTGGAATTAATGATATTTAGCTATTTAGGCTTTATTTATGTATTTAAAAAAACAAAGGGAGATGAAAAATTGGTTAGAAAATTGGTATATTTAAAAAAAAAATGATGACTTTATCTCCTTAAGGCATATTGAGTTTAGATTATGTTGGAATGACTGCCGCCATAGCGACACACGTAGGCCAGTTTGGAGGCCCATTGTGATACTACGAGAAAACATATTACTCCTGCTTTTTGAACCAGTCTGAAACTATGGTGAAGTTCACCAGGTGCTATACGTCGACGTCTGTGACTTTACATAGGTTATCTAGGGAAGGAGTATCAAGAAAGTACCATCTGTTACCATCAAGAGTCGGGCAGTGACAAACGAGGTGTTCAATCGTCTCCTCCTTCTCATCATCCCTGCATCATCCGCGGCTGGGTGCACCTAGCCTCTCTGCATGTTTCCCGATGAGGCAGGGTCCTGCAAGTACGCTGACGAAGTTTGAGTTTCCTCTCTCCTATGGGTACATATTCACGAGAACGCTTATAATCCCATCTTGGCCAGGTTTGTCGCGATATTCGACACACTGGGTTCTGTTGCCATCTACTTACCACTTGCTAGTTAATAGATGTGCTCTTGCATACCTATGCGTTCTTTGTCAGAAAAAACCTACACGATAATGCCTTGCCTTACTAGTTCATCTGTCTTACAATTGCCATCGATATCCCTATGTGCCGGGACCCACACGGAGTGCAAACAATTCTATTTGGCCATCTCCTGTAGAGATCGGCGACAGTCTAATGTTTGTTCAAGCCAAGCCAAGAGACTTAATTGCTGCTTGGCTGTCGCTGAAGATGAATAAATTCCTTTGGATAGCTTCATGTCCTATGCGGTTAACAGCCATTTAATACTGAGTTTAATATGTATAGTAATTTCTATTTCTATTCTTAACTTAAACAAAGCTTCTTTGGCTGGCCTCGTTTAAATTTAATCTTAAATTTTCCCTAAAAGCCAGATAAGTTCGTAAATAAGTAGTTAAATTGAGCTTCGTTATTCTACGTTCATGTCATACTATTTTAATATCATTTTAATATACCATATACAATATATAAGTTTCGGCTTAGTAGTCATCAACATACAAGCCTTTCAAGTTAATTTTTGTGCATGAAAATCAATCTCAAAAATAATTTCTTCGTAAGCAGAAAATGACTACATATATCTAAATGAATTTAATTTCTGGAATACGCAAAATACTATAAATATAAACCATAAAATAAACTTTAAGTGGTTGAATTGACCTACTTTTATTGCTTATGTTAATAAGCATCTAAAATCTCTTATTAAGTTAGGCTACTTGTGAAATAAAATCAGCAAAAACGCAAGCACAAGTACTTAATACATATATTTAAGGCATTTGTGGTTTGTTGTTGTTGTTTTCTTCTTAACGAAAAGTTTTGTTCTCACATTTATGCCAAATTTGATAGTTTTACTATGCCTATTTTGTACATATATATATGTATCTTGTACAAACATACTATTATATATTACTCTGCTTTCATGTACATAATCGTGAATGAATCAGGAAACATTGCAACTTGTCTAGCAATTCATCTTGATAAACAACAAATACCCAATAAACACAGATGCCAGGATGATATCGCGGCGAATTCGAGGCGAGTTCGCGAAAGCAGATCAAACCAGTTTACAATCAAATATATACGAGTATCTAGAAAACCCCAATTCAAAATTGTTTAAATAAGAGGACTTTATTTACTGCTTAAATTTATTGGAAAAGCTTTGTATTACTTTATACGGATTTAACCCATTGCCAGTAAACCAAACTCTGAACTTTTAATTCTTCGAAACGCCAGTTATATAAAAATCACGAATCGCCAGCGATCAGAGAAATTAAAAATTCTCGAATCGCTAATGATAAAAAATTCTAATCGCCAGCGATCCAAGAATGAACCAATTCTCGAATCGCGAGTGATAGGTCACATGCCTACGAATTCGGATTCGCCGATCTATCGCCACGAACTATTGCCGCGATAATACAATCAGAGAAAGCGAATCCGCCGCGAATTCGAGGCGAATCCGTTGTGTTTATTGGGTATATACATTTTTCTGTGTTATTACATACATATGAATACATACATATGTAAATTTAAATATGTATTATTTTTTGTCCTTTCTTCTTTATGCTTACCCTGCAGTATTTATCAGCTGGAAAACAGCACATATTTCCTACTGAATATTCAGTAGAGATGTAGTTCTAAAATCTGAAATTTCCCTTTCGTTTTTATATAAAGGTGGCGTCGAAAATCAACTACCCAAAAACTGCTGCACGAGAAGGGAGAGTTTCTGTAGGAAAAAAGGCCTGAATACGCAGGGAGAACTTCCATAGCATGTATTTCAGTACACCTGATGTCTTCACTGCGTGTTCAGTTGTTTTTTCAGCAATGAATTTTGAACTTAGTTTCAGGGTATTTTTCATAATGAATATTCTACTGAATATGCACCTCCTTACCTCAAATTCTGCTGGGTATCTCATCAAATCATTGGCGCACACAAGGGGGGGGGGGGGGTTGGGGTTAAAACCCCCCCCCCCCCCAAAATTTGACAGCACCATAACAAAATAATTTTATAAAATATGGTACATGCACAAATATTTGTGTAAATACATGTTGTAAAATATATGAATATTCGTTTATGTACATTGCGAATGTTTGTCAACAACTACTGATTATGTTTATAAACAAGCAGTATGGAGACATTTCCCTAAAAGCATGCTGTGGATATTAGCTGAGGTTTGTTATACTCAGCTGTACTAGTACACAGAGTATTAAAGTTTTAATCACATAACGGTGGATTTTAACAGAATGAAATAATCGACATAGATATAGACTTATATATATCAAAATGATCAGGGTGAAAAGAGAAATCGATTGAGCTACTATGTCCGTCCGTCCGTCCGTCTGTCCGTCTGTAAACACTCTAACTCGCGCAAAAATTGAGATATTTTGATGAAATTTGAAATGCAAGTTGGTATCGAGACTGGGACGGTTGGTATTGAAAATGGGCGAAATCGGACCATGACCACGCCCACTTTTCCTATATAGAAAAAATCGGAAATTTGGTATCTCAGTCACTAATATAGCTGGAGCGATGAAATTTTACCCACGTGTTGTGCTCAGGCCCCTATGAAGAAATTTGATAAAATTTTGGAAAATGGGCGGTGGAACGCCCACTTATTAAGGGTCAAACATTGAAAGTTTTATAGGTCATAACTCAGAAACCGTAGCAGATATTTCGACAAAATTTGGTACGCGTAATTTACTTACTTAGGAAAATGTTTGGACGAAAAATTGCCAAAATCGATTGACGCCCAAATTTATATATGGGAACTATTAATGGGCCTAATAAATATATTTTAATCGATATCTTTGTCAAATATAAAGATATGTCATTGAAATTTTGTGCCATGAATCCAACTATAGACATAAAACAAAAAATAGAAAAATGTTGGGAAATGGGCGTGGCACTGCCTCTTTTCAGACAAAGGAATCTACGAGATTTCGGAACCCATAACTCTACAAATAATTAAGATGTTATGACGAAAATCAGTTTTTACACTTTAACAACTTGTGGTAATACATGCTCAAAAATTTTACGAAATCGGTTTATGACCACGCCTACTTTTTAACAAAGATATTTTTGGAACACCCTTTGGGAATTTGTAACGTGACATCTTTGTAACTAGAAGTCATAAAGGAATGAAATTTTGCACAAACAATAATATTCATATGCTTAGTTGGATGATTGATAAAAATTTAAAAAAAATGGGCGTGGCTGCGCCCACTTTATGCGGAACTCGATTCATATAAAATATACCCTAATAGAACAAACGCAAACAAACAATGAAAGAATACAGCTGAGTATCTAATGTTCGATTCCACTCGAACTTAGGCTTCCATACTTGTTAGTTTTAGTTTAAATATAGAGAAAATGCAATGAATTGAGATTTAAAAGGTGCCTTTGTTTAATGTGTGCATACGTAGGTCCACTCCCCAAACATAAATTTAAGTAAAAGTTGTCTGGACGAGTTTTAATTTTTTTTTTTTAATAATTTTCCGTTCGATATTGAAAACCCCCCCCAAAATATTTTTCTGTGTGCGCCACTGCATCAAATAAAAGTTTTTTGTACGTTCACCACAAAGTGTGTGATTACCTGCATACACCCAATAAACACAAAAGCGAGGATGGTATCGTGGCAAACTCGAGATGAATTCGCGGAGGTGAATGTTATTTTTCGGATTCGTATCGAGTTCGAGATGGACTCGAGAATCAATTATCGCAATAGCATTTATTAATTTTGTTGGACCTTGCTTTACACGAAGAAATTCCCTGTTGGGCTTTAATTTACTCTTTAAAACTCCACTCGAGAAATTTAAAAGTTCGGATGATATCGTGGGGAATTCGAGGCGGATTCGCAGAAGAAGAATTTCTAGAATGTATTCGCCAATGATCCCAAATCTCGAATTGCCGACGAGCCGAGAACATAAAAATGCGCGAATCGCTAATGAGAGATGACTCACCTGGGAATTCGGATTCGCCGATCTATCGTCGCGAACTATCGCCGCGATAATATAATCAGAGAAGCGAACTCGTCTCGAATTCGAGGCAAATCCGTTGTGTTTATTGGGCATAAATCGTTGTATGTATGTATTTACTTGAGCTTATCTTTCTAGAATTAACGCTTTGAAATTAAACTAAAAGTTTCGCTGTTAGGATTCCAGTAATCTCAAAATTCTTCTTAAATACATACCAAAGTCAGACGTATTTTTTATCAAGTAATATTTTCGTTTCATAAGTGAAGGCCATAATACTCTGTATTGTGGAATGAATTTCCGTCAATATTTGCCAAGTTTTATTTAGTTATAAACCGGTTTCGGCGATGTCCCATCTTGAGCATCTTTTTTCTTTTTCTCTTCCCTTTTTTGTACTCTCCCATGTCAAATCCGACAATATCGCTGTATTTACTAGTTTCTATCGAAGTACTAACTTCAAAAGGGCTTTTCGAAAGTTATCATTCAGTTCCGTGTGCTTTTGAGCTGGATATTAGCTATTTGAGATAATAAAAAGTAGTTCACCTGTAGTACAATTACCCCAAATTACAGTGACTTGATACATTCAAGCCATTGAGTTTATCTGAGGCGTAATTTCTTACATTATATCTCTCATCAAAATTGAATAATTAGCATATACCTAAAAAGTGCTTGTCTTGAAGCAAAGATTAATGCAGGATATTAGGAATATATGTATATGTATATACATACATACATACACACATATATATATATATATTTAACATCTTCTGTCAGTCATGAAAGTTCACAACTTCAATGCAGTTTCATAGTTATGCATAATTTATGAATAACGAACGAGTAAGAAGCGCTTGAATAGCTTCAAAGTAATTGCGTGAGTTGGTATTTGTTTATGTGTATGTGCATGTGTATATGTATTTTCCAACACCGGAAGTAAAGCTTTTGCTTGCCATGCTAATTATCTGTGCTTTAAGAGCCGAACAAAAGCCACCACAAACAGCATTAAAACCTACACAGTCAGTTCGTAGCGATCAAAGTACGGCAGCAAAGCAAGCAAATGAGTTGTCTTTGTTTTTTTTTCACTTTTTATGATGAGAATTGTATGTATGCAGGCACTTGGAAAGCGACTTGTGATCTGAACAGCTTAAACGTGGAAATCACGCTTGTTTTGGTTTGTCAGACTTTGCTGTGTTTGTGTGTGCTTGCTTCTTATTCTAATAAATCCAGTTAATATACATTTCTTTTTATTTTAATCAACATGCTTAGCTAAAATCAGTAAAAATGAATAGCGAATTAGCGTAGAGTGACACTTGAAAGGCAGTACAAAAAATGTGATTTGTTTACTTATATTAGAAAGAGTGTGGCCGCTGTGGTGCAGTGGGTAGAGTGCTCGCCTGCTATGCCAGAGGTCTCGGGTTCAAACCACGGTCCGAGTAAAACACCAAAAAAATTTTCTAATTAGTAAAAATCCAATTATTGGGTTTTTTAAGAGCAGCGGTCACCTCTCGGCAGTGGGTGGCATACCCTCCGAGTGTATTTCTGCCATGAAAAAGCTTCTCACAAAAAATGCATTCGCCGTTCGGAGCCGGCATAAAACTGTAGGTCCACCCAATTAGTAGGAAAAACAAAAAAGGAGCACACCTCGAATTGGGAGAGAAGCTCGGCCATAAAACTCGTCAGAGTTATAATAGCGCCACTTTATTATATTATATTAGAAAGAGTTCAGAGTTTGATTGTGATGATAAAGAAACAACGTCTGATAAATTATGCAAACATTAAGCCATTCTCAATGTGAAAAGCAAGTGCCTTTTTGATTGAAGCCTATCTATGACCGTACTAATTTGCATTACGAGTTAAATTTAGGGGATAAGATAGTCGAGTCTCATATTTAATAAGCCCAGTCTTTTTCCATTTAAATGCCAAATATTTGCTTTCCTCGCTGAGTTACTAAAATATTAATGAGGTATAGGTACATAGTTATGCTACCACTTGTGTACACACACATAATCACGAATATACAACTTCCTACACACCTACTTATTTTAGTTTATGGCTGCTAAAGGCATATTAAGTATGTGTGTATGTATGCATCTATTTTCGCATTAATCTTAGACTTGCTTAACGTGCCTAATTACGAGTTGTTTCTTAGATATTAATTTTGGTCGTAAGTGTGCTTTTCAGGCACTCGCACGCAGTGCAAACGTTAAGCTGCACACAAACTTTCTATTGCTCGCTGCAGCTAAGTAAAGCTTAAAGTAGATAATTCCAAATTTTTTCGCAAGTAGAAGAATGAATTTTTACTGCATTAGTAAATATCTTGTAGAGATTATTTTGCGTAGAGTGGTTTTATGTCTTCTATGTTATATACATAGATGGCAGAGAGAGAGAGCATGCTAAATGTATACTTCCAGGCGCGCAAAAAATGTGTTGCATACTTCAAAGCGTCCTGACGCGTCATTTTGTGTTTTGATTAACTGTGGGCTTGTACGATTTTTGTTCGAAAAATTTTGACTGAAGTCTCTAGTCAAATTTTCTGGCAAAAAAGTTTTCTAGCACCCTTAACAATCTTCCAAATGCTATTTTTTCTTTCCAAAAACCGGTGTCAAAAGCATTTGCGGTTAATTAATGGCTTAAAATATTCCTGAAAATTATTCTTTATATAATTTTAATATATGTATTCACACTTCATATTGTGTTATGACAAGAATTTTAACCATTTACTGTACTTATTCTAAAAACACAATAAATTAAAATGACTATAAAAATGTTGATCTGTGAAGTAATCATCACACATTCACACCGAATATGATGCTGCACTGTGCTACCGAAACCGAAAGCTGTTTTTATTTACTTTATTTATATTTCCATTTCTGCCTGTTTCAATTTCCCTTTTCTATTTAAATTTTTCTATTAAATTTCGTTTTTTATAATAATTTGTCGATCCGACAGATTTTCCCAAGAAATTCAGATTTTCCCAAGAAAAAATTTTACGTTATCATTTCTTTTTAATCTTTCTATCTAACAAACGTGCCAGTCAAAAATGTAGTAAAAAAAACCGTGCTGCTATTGTACATTAATATCTAAAAAAAGTATGACAAAATGCACGCGTTGATGCTCAGTGAATATTGAATTTGCAGAAAAGTCAAATTAAAGAAGAAATGAGATGATGAGACATCCGATTACTTTTAGAACTTTTATACACTTTTCTGCTTTGCATTCTTTCTCTTTAACCTTTTTTTCGGGTTGAATATGCTAATAAGCGCGCGTCGCATTTAATAAGCGACAAGGCAGCAGCAAAAAAAGGCCGGGACAAATAAGAAATATAAAAAACATTAAACTGAAACTGAAAATGGAAAAGAAAAAGGAAATAAAAATTAAAAAGAAAACAAAAACAAAAATGAAAGCGAAAATGAAAATGAAAATTAAATGAAAAAACTTTGGCAAAATATGTATTGTGCTTGCGGGCTTGAGGGCAAACTTCAATAAAAATTATATTAAATTTTCTGTAAATATGCACACATTCACACGGGCGCACCACCACCCCAAAACAAAAGAAAACATAAATGCTTGTAAAAAATGAATGCAACACACCGTAAAACAAACAAGAAAGAAATGGATGCTTCAAAACTGAAAAGAAAAATTAGAAAAATGCCATCTCGTTGTTGTTTTTGTTGTGCACAACATAAATATATTGAAAGTCATTAGATTTCAACAAGTAATTTAAACACGAACAAAAAACTGCAAATAAAACAACAATAAAAATTGAAAATTGCAGTTACCCAAGTAGTTAAGCGAGAGGAGGAGAAATGAAAAAAAAAGATAAAATAAATTAAAAAAAATAAATGAATTAAATAAGTAAATAAGAAATAAAGTGTGAGTGAAATTTTAAATAGCCGGAAATAGGAGAATATTTTAACGCTGAAGCAACAGCTAGCGTTTAAACGAGGGTATGCTGTACCTTTACCCTATTTTTTGTCGTACAAATTTTGTTGCTAAAATTTAATTTATATCAGTCTTATTTGTTTTATTTTCACATATGTATGTACATATGTATGTATGCATGTATGTATATAGGCGTTTTAATAAGACCCTGTGGATGTATAAAGTGTATAAGCTCAAATAAATGAAATTCTATTAAGTACAACAAAATGGTATAAAACAGCACTCAATAGCAGACAAAGCATTGTAAAGTGTGCAAAATTCATAAAATATTAAAAAAATACTTACTTACACAAAATTGTTTGCTGCTAAATTTCATTTCATGAATAATAGATGATATGAAGCAAATAATGTGTACATTAGGGCGGTGCTTAAAAATCAGACGTACATTTTTTTTCAATCTCACTCCCTGAATCAGTTAAAGGACGGTTAAAGATTCCACATATAACTTATGGTCCAGATCGGAGACGGATAAAGGATGTCGCAAGAAAGTCAAATTTCAGATAACCATATCGGACCCCTGTGCGGCACCCCTTAACCGAATACGATCGGGACCAAAATTTTTATTTGGTATCCTTGAGTATAAGACAATCGATTTTGGGCATTAGATATTCAAAAATTTATTTTTTGAGACTCCACTGACTTTTCTGAACTTTGGAACAACAATTTATACGCATGGGTCTAGTGATTGAGGTTGAGCCATAGATCAAAGCAAAGATTATTACATTAAATTGAAGCAGCGACAATTATTTTATTTTTTAGATATTAATTTTTCTTAAAAAGTTACACAAACCTGTTTGCAAGCATTTGCTTGGCAATTCACATAGACGAGTGCATAACACTGAGTGGGATCACCATGGCGTATGAGTAATGTCAACAACGTATGTTAGTTAAAAGGCGAAAAATAGGTACCTACTTTACAATAAATTTAATTTGAAATGATTAGCATTTTAATAATTTGCTATACTGCTGTTGAGATTATGTCAACTGTTAAAAAAAAAAAAAAAAAAAAAAAAACTCCTGACTCTTAATTACTTACCGCTGTAAAAAGAAACGGCTTTATCTTTGAAAATAAATATGTACTTTACTCTGGCATGTAGATCTGCAATAAAGCATTACGTTTTTGAGTTTATCAACCGCATAACGAATAAATGTCAAAGTTTAAATACTTTATATTACAAATACAAAAATAATAATACGCCAAAGTATTCATTAAATTTTATAGCTTCTCCTAAGCAGATCACCACAAAGCTCGATAGCCTCTCCATGAACTACGTAAGTAAATCGACTGTTTAAAGTCTGTTTGTCATCAAAGTGTTGACTTTTCGACGTTGCTTGTATAGTGCATAATTAATTTATTTTTAGTTATTTTATTGTTTTTAAATTTTCGGTGAAATGTATGTGAGAATATTGGCTATGCATTTGCTGTTAAATTAACCAGCAAAGCTAAAAACTCATATGTAGCTCATTTATTAAAGCGAATGGTTGATGACAAGAGCTGTGATGCGTTAAAATTGGCATATTGGCAGGCGTTTAAAAATTTCATAGACTAATCTTAATGTCGTTCAGTGGTAAATTCAAGGTAACAAGTGTTAAAATTATTTCTTGCCTTTTTCTATTGACAATCATTTAATTTGTTTAATGCATATACATACATACTTACATCTGCTTGAAAATATATAGAGTGCAAGCATACTCATTTCACAGCTCGTTAACAATTCCACATGATTGAACGTGAGAAGAAATATCTCTTTGCCCACAGAGAGCAAGTTAGTTCTCAATGGCATACACATTTAAACATAACTTAACAAACTAATCGCGCGTAAATTATTTATGTGCGTATGTTCATATAGGCCAAGCAGATATACATATGTACATATATACATGTATGTATGTTTTATAAATAATTGTTCAGTGAGTGTTGTTTGTTTGTAATGCGAACTTGCACTTAAAGGCCACATATCATTCTACTAGGTTAGATTTATTGAGGCCATTTCTGAAGAAAATTTCCCAAAGCTCAAGTGTATTTAACATACATGTGTTTATGGTATGTGTGTATATATTTCATTTACTCTTATATCTATAGCTTTTTTTGTGAACCTTAACTACAGTTGTTTAACATTACTTAGATCCCAGAAACAAAAACTCTCAATCGAAATTGAATTTTAGCGCGTGTTGCAAGGCAATTTGTCGACCTTTATGGCGGATCAAATGTCTGTTTTGGCATTTTAATGGCTTCCTAATGGAATGGGAGTGTGATAAATCTGAAAAAAAAGCAGTGTTTGCGAATAAATAATGGCTTGATGAAGTGTTTAATGGCGAATACAAATTTCTCACACAGATATTTGTATAAGTGTGTATGTATGTATGCAGTAGGCACCTTCTTATATCATAAATTTAAGCTTAAAAGCGCATACAACAAGTAAGGAAGCCTAAGTTCGAGTGGAATCGAACATTATATACTCAGCTGTATGCTTTCATTGTTTGTTTGCGTTTGATGAAAAACGGTGTATTTTATATAAAGCGAGTGCTGCATAAAGTAGGCGTAGCCACGCCCATTTTCAACATTTTTATCAGTAATCCAACTAAGCATATGAATATAATTCTTTGTGCAAAATTTCATTCCTTTATGACTTCTAATTGCAAAGATGTCACGTTACAAATTCCCAAAGGGTGTTCCAGAAATATCTTTGTTAAAAAGTAGGCGTGGTCATAAACCGATTTGAATAAATTTTTGCGTGTCTATTAACACAAGTTATAAAAGTGTATAAACCAAGTTTCGTCTTAATGTCTCAATTATTTGTCGAGTTATGGGCTCCGAAATTTCGTATATTCCTTTGTCTAAGAAGAGGCGGTGCCACGCCCATTTTCCAAATTTTTCTATTTTTTGTTTCCGGTCTATTGTGGAACTCTTGCCACAAAATTTGAATGAATTATCTTTATATTTGACAAAGATATCGCGTAAAATATTTTTATTAGGCCCCTTTATAGTTCCCATATATAAAAGTGGGCGTGGTCGCCAACCAATTTCGCTAAAATTTTGAGCATATATTACCACAACTAATAAAAGTGTACACACCAAGTTTCGTCATTATATTTAAATTATTTGTCGAGTTATGGGCTCAGAAATCTCGTATATTCCTGCTTCTAAAAAGAGGCGGTGCCGCGCCCATTTTCCAAAATTTTTATGCTTTTTGTTTTAAATCCGCAGTTGGAATCCTTCCATAAAATTTCAATGATATACCTTTATATTTGACAGAGATATCGCTTAAAATGTTTTTATTAGGTCACTTTATAATACCCATATATAAAAGTGGGCGTGGTCGTTAACCGATTTTGGCAATTTTTCGTCCAAACATTTGCCTAAGTAAGTATATTACGCCTACCAAATTTCATCGATATATCTTCAACGGTTTCTGAGATATGACATATAAAACTATCAATGTTTGCCCTTAATAAGTGGGCGTGGCACTGCCCATTTTTCTTAATCTCACCAAATTTCTTCATAAGGGCCTGAGCTCCACACGTGGGTGAAATTTTATCACTCTAGCTCTATTAGTGACTGAGATACAAAATTTCCGATTTTTACTATATAGGGGAAGTGGGCGTGGTCATGGTCCGATTTCGCCCATTTTCAATACCATCCGTTCCAGTCTTGATACCAACTTGCATTCCAAATTTCATCAAAATATTTCAATTTTTGCGCGAGTTATCGTGCGTACAGTCAGACAGACGGACAGACGGACAGACGGACGGACATGGCTCAATCGATTTCTTTTTTCACCCTGATCAATTTGATATATATGAGTCAATATCTATCTCGATTATTTTATGGTGTTACAATCCACCGTTATGTGATTAAAACTATAATACTCTGTGTACTAGTACAGCTGAGTATAAAAATACAAAACAAAGGGATGAGATGGCTGAGTACTATACTTTATATTTTGAATTTCATGATTAGACGAGAATGCGCACATTTTTCTGCCTTTCTAGCGGCAAATTCTCTTTACAACACATAGAGGTAATTATACTCGTAATAACAAAAAAAAACTATTAATTTACTTACATATGTACTTGTTTGATTACACCCAAGGGAGGCTGATGAAATTACGAAATGTTTTTACAACAGCATTTTGTCATATTTGAATACTATCATATATTCTTATACACGCTCAAAATTTTCAAAAATACATATGTACATTGTACATACATGCTTATATACATAATACGCCATACCATTTATTTGTTCACCAAAACTGAACATCGCACTTACCCCAAATAAACAACATTTACAAGCAAGCCATTTCGTAGTAGCTTTTCATAGATAAAACTAATGTTCATGTTCACGTTGTTAAAACCATCCCAAAGGACAATGTTTTTGCCAGTGGCCATTGAAAAATAAAACACACACAAAAACAACAACAATAACAGTAGTAGCAACAATTACAGCAACAACTTTGTTAGCATGAAAATATTATTAAAAATGTAATATGTAAATTGTATGATGATAAAAACAGCTCCATAGCGTAAACCGACAAGCGAAAAGTTACAAGCCAACAAACAATATAAATGAAATATCTAGTATGTAATGGGTTCTTTGGTTGCTTGGTTAGTGGGTGGCGGAATTTTGGCCAATGGGCGATTATGATCGTAGCAAGTTGTTTTTTTTTTTAGAATTTTCTATTTTCTATTTTTCCTTGTTCATGTTACTCAAGTTTATAACGGCCAAAGCGACAGCACGCCGCCTATGTAAATGTGTCCCTATTGTATGCATCACACTTTCGAACATGTGTAGGTACACTCCGACATGAATGGCAACTTGGCAAATTAGCTTGACATGCTAGTTATGGGAACGTGTTCGAAAGAAGTGTAAATTTGTAATAGTGGCTAAAAAGGACATGCTTTCGCTTTTATTTTTACTAAGAGCATATGCATATATTTCGAATTCTGGGACCAGTGTGACAATAGTTACAAATAAAGTACCACCACTAACGACCAACTGAAAGTTCAGCACAAACCTGATGTGAAAAATCTATTTCAGTATAAAAGTAGAAGGTTTAAGCCATAGGGAATAAAAAAAAACATAATTACTTATCCAGTCAACTATTATTTTTCTAGAAAAGGAGAACATATAATTTCATATAAATATTGGGAGATGGAAGATTATACCAAGTTTGTATTGTACATACCATGCAGAAAATATAGGAGACAGTTACGCAAAGCGATAGTCTCACACTAGAAAATTCACAACTACCTGAGAACTTTAAGCAATTACACTAATTTAAAAAATTTCCCAAAGAGAGAAATTTTTCTAAAATCAACTAAACTTGTTTGCCTAACGGCTAGATGAGTCATAGTGGCGAAATTAAGAAAACCAAAAAATACCTAAAATTTCCCAAAAAGGATTTTTTTTTTTGCAAATTAGAGAAACTCAATTCTCTTAAACTCTCCTCGCTGAAAATGCTAAATTTCACAAAATTGTACTCATTTTGAAAATTTCCCAAAAGGGAATTTTTTGAAAATAAAATAAAATGGTTTGCCTTAAACTTATGTGAGTCATTATGATTAATTTGCTGCAATTTTACCAATTACCAAAATTTCCCAAAAAGGGAAATTTTAAAAAGTAGAATAAAATTACAAAAATAAGGTGCTAAGGTTTAATATGTATCCGAACCATTAATTGTGAAACTAACACAGAACTCCCGACAGAGTTCAGAATGGGTTCTATAAACCTGCAGAGGGGAGGAATTGCGACTTAGTAGGATATTACCGTGTTAAAGAAGACAATTGAAAGCATTGGATAGATGGAGCCCTGTCTCTTTATGGGCTAGTTCTGCGCTAGCTTCGAACTAGTTCGATTTGCTGAAGGGTACTTCTGTATATCAAATATTTCATTAACACTCTGAGAATTACAGAAACGTGCCGCTTTGACAACTTTTCGCTATTTCTGAAACGGACACTTTGTTCACTAGCAATAGATTTTCCTGCAGGGAAACTGCTCAAGTGCATATGAACATTATTCGTTATGCATATATTAACACTTAAATATGTTCATATGCATTCTTCTTTGCAGTATAAGTGAATTATGTTTGCTTTGTGTATCAGTAAGTACATAACTGAGTAAGGGGTTTGCTAGCGAATCTAAATTTAACCGCCAATGTCTACAAAAATGCCTTCGCCATGCAAACAGCCGCTCTCTATCTCACTCTCGCCGACAACTTTGTACACAAAATGTTTTCATTAAATTTTATTGCTAACATTATTTCCGTAACAGAGCTAGTAAAACATAATTAAATGCTATATAGTATATACAAAGGACATACATACATCAGAGCATAAGTGCATAAGTGCCTATATATGTACAAGTTCACTTGCGCTTCCTTCCGCCTAGCCCAATGTCCAATAGCTCTGAGACTGCACTTTCTCACACCACAAGAGAGAAAAACTTTAAACTTTTAACTTGGGCAAGTGTGCAAAACTATCACACAAAAATGGCCCCAATCGCTGCTTCTTCTTCCCCACTCCACTCCACTTCCCCTCTTTTCCTCCTCTCCCATTTCACGGCACACAGATTTTTACTTTCATTGCTTGCCGATTTTCTGGACCAGCTGTTGCTGGACTTGCTTCTAAAATAAACTAAACTTAACATAACTGCATTTGGTCTTTTGGTCTATAGTGAATTGCATTTAGTTTAGTTTTAAATTAGTTTGCGAACACTTGACCGTTGATGTGCACCGAATATATCTAAATGCATGTGTGCATGGGCGTGTTTTTCGTGTGCGTTCACAACGCCAAGTCACTTTGCTGCTCTGAGTCGTTTAGTGGTTAGTTAACTTATCATGGTTATGGTATATGTATACCCTTTAAATAGTAAATTGACTTGTGGATATTAATATACATATCTACACATGTGTATATGTGTGTGTGTTGGGTAATTGTGATTATTATGCAATAAAAATGATGTGGAGGGTGTACCAAAATTAAGGTGGGTAAAAGATGGTTAGAAAGTTGGTAAAAAGTTGAGGTTGACTCTTGCCAATTGCTAGTAAAGATAGTGGAGGGAACTATCTGCTTTTCAACCCTGCCTTTCCCAAATTTTTACATATACATACATATATTTATTTATTATTTTATAGATTTCAAAACTTCGCAGAGGGTTTTTTGTTATCACTGAAATTTATTAAAACTTAAAGGCATACAAAAATACACCATAATTATGAAAATTTATGCAAGTAGAATATGAAGAAAAAGAATATGAAACAATGGTAGAATAAGCGGAAAAAGAAAAATAATAATTATAGAGAGAAGAGGAAGAAGTAGGAGAATAATCAAAAGAAGAACAAGAAGATGAAAAGAAAAAAGAAGAAAAATAAGAAGAAGAAGAAGAGGAAGAAGAAGAAGAAGAAGAAGAAGAAGAAGCAGAAGCAGAAGCAGAAAACGAAGATTAGGATCAGCCTCGTCCCTTTGGGCGTAGTTACGTCATGTAAGTTATCATAGGTTTCTTCCCACAGATGGCATTAACCAAATGTCACAGCTGCCTTCCTAGCCTTCGCCCAGGTCAATCACATCCAGCTAAATTACAACAGCATGCCACTTCATGCAACTAGCTAGATCAGCAGAAATGCGATCACACGGTATGATCGCATATCGTTGTTGACATACGTTGCTGTGTCAGCGAAACTATCGACTAGGGTCATTGCGCTATGACAACATCACAAGCGCCACAATTCTCTTCATCATATTTAACTGCATCAGCAAAAGCAGCTATTACAACATCATCAATAAACATCATCAGCGCGACGATTGTGTCAACGTCGCTAGCCGCCAGCAGAGCAGCAGCAGCGTTATCCAACGTCGTGGGCTAGGTGGACAGTTAGGGTAGCAATTAAGTTTCAGTTTGTAATGTAACTCAGAAAAGCACACACGTGCAATAAACTACAATTGGCGCCCCAAACGTTGGGCTGGAAAAACACTAATCATTTTGATCCTAAGGGACAAATAATAACCGCAAACAGTTAGAAGGATTCGAAACAAACATCCTCGTGGCGAAGTCAATGATAATAATCGCAAGCAGTTAGAAGGAAGCAGACCGAAGAACAGCAAGCAACAACGGAAGAAGAAAATCAATAATTAACGTAGATAGATTAAGATACTACCTAAGTATGAAGGGGTAAGTGAAGTGCTCTAAAAAAATTAGTGAAAGTGAAAAACCGAAATTGGAAAAAATAAATAATTAATAAAGAATAGGTGCTAAATAAACCTATGTGTCCTTTGTGAAAATTTTTCAAGAAAATCTTTGAATGTTAGATGACCGAGGTATTGGAGGACCTCTTTAAGAATTTAAATTTAGCAGCAAACAGACAAAATACAATGAATATTGAACAAGTTAGCGAGATAGCAAAAGCAGAGGTCAGGAGAGCTTTAGCCGAACAGAAAACAGAGTTTGACAAGAAGCTTCTTGCTTTGCAGAATCAAGTAACAATAAACAAACCTAAGGTAGAGAAATATAGTAGGGTAACAATCAACCCCCTAACTACCTGCGATATTACGCTAGACGCGATAAAGACCCTTCCAGAATTTTTTGGCCACCAGGGCACGTACGTATCCTGGCGGGAAGCTGCACACAATGCTTACGAATTATTTAGGAGGTACGATGGCAGTGAACGCCACTACCAAGCTGTTACTATTATTAGAAACAAGGTGAGAGGTGCTGCCGACGCAGTACTTTCTTCTTTTAACACAGTGCTTAACTTTAGCGCTATAATCTCCAGACTCGACTTTACGTACGCGGACAAACGGCCGATATACTTAATCGAGCAGGAATTATCCACCTTGAGACAAGGATCAATGACATGCCTAGAATTCTACGATGAGGTAGAAAAGAAGTTAACTCTGTTGGCAAATAAGACAATAATGTCTTATGAGAGTGGTGTTGCAGACACTATAAATGAGAAATATAGGGCTGATGCACTCAGAGTGTTTATATCAGGTTTAAGGAAACCACTATGCGATATCTTGTTCGCATCCAGGCCATCTGACCTCCCATCCGCCCTGGCTTTGGCACAAGAGGTAGACGCCAACAATGAGCGTTACGCTTTCGCAATGAATTTCGCGAACAGATTTCAAGAAAAACCTGGCGGAAGTCAGAATCCGGCCAATCAAAAGGCACCTAACTACGATCACGGTGTGGGTCATAAAAACCCGCATTTTTCGGTAACTAAACAAAATAAACAGGCCAGTCGTCCACAAAATTATGGAAATACCCAAAAACCATTTACCAATAGTAATTATTCAAGCCAAAGGCGCATTGAACCTATGGAAGTGGATCCCTCCATATCCCAATTTAAAAACCAAGCAAGTAATCCTAGCCAGGAACAATATGGTAAGCTGCAAGGGAACGGGCAAAAACGTGTAGCGAACTCGGGACGGTACACAGGACCCAAAATACAGCGCGTAAACCATCTTACCGATGAGCGGGAGTCGCAAAATGAAGAAACATACAATAACGAAGCTGAGCAGGCAGCCGACAACATCGAATCCGATGAGGTTAATTTTTTAGGGCAAAGTCCCTCCTTCCTTGGATTTCAAGGTCAATAGGAGGGAAAGAAGTAAAGCTCCTTGTTGACACGGGGGCGTCAAGGAGCTATATCAGGCCCCTTCCAGGCCTGAAAGGAATAAAACCAGTAGAAAACTCATTTTTAGTAAAGTCTATTCATGGCGTTACCCCCATCAAACATAAATGCAAGGTTAAAATTTTTGGGACAATAACAGAATTTTTTTTATTACCCAATCTTACTTCATTTGACGGTGTAGTTGGCCTTGACTTATTGAACAAGGTGCATGCGTCTATTAATTTAAAAACAAACACAATAACACATGATTTTGGTAAGGAGATTATACTATTTGTATCTAGCGAGGATATTAGTCACTTGCGACTGCAGGCGGAAAACGTCCCACAAAATCTAGAAGAAGAATTCTCAAAAATGATTGGTAGCATAAATGGGGTTTTTGCAGACCCTAACGAAGCACTACCATACAACACAAACGTAGTAGCAACGATTCGCACTACGAATGAAGACCCCGTGTATTCAAGACTATACCCTTACCCATTGGGCGTCTCGGATTTCGTGAACAAGGAAATTCAAGAACTGCTAGCAAACGGCATCATTCGGCCATCCAGGTCACCATATAATAATCCCATATGGGTGGTAAAAAAGAAGGGCCTTGACGAAACTGGGCAAGAAAAAAAGCGGATGGTTATAGATTTTCGAAAGCTCAACGAAAAAACCATCAGTGATAAATATCCAATCCCGGATATCACAGGAATTTTATCAAATCTAGGTGGAAGTAAATTTTTTACTACCCTTGATTTGAAATCTGGTTTCCATCAGATCAACCTGCTGGAACGGGACAGAGAAAAAACAGCATTTTCCGTAAAGAATGGAAAGTACGAATTTTGTAGATTGCCGTTCGGTCTAAAGAATGCTCCCAGCATTTTCCAGAGGGCAATAGATGATGTGTTGAGAGAACACATAGGAAGCAAATGCTTTGTCTATATGGATGATGTCATTATATTTTCCCAAAACGAAGAACAACATTTAGATGATGTGGAAGTGATTTTGAGAAGTTTATTTGAAGCCAACATGAGAGTGTCGGCGGAAAAATCAAAATTTTTCAAAACCGAAGTAGAATTCCTGGGTTTTTTAGTTTCACAGGGCGGAATCAAGACGTGCCCGGATAAAGTGGATGCCATCAGGAATTTTCAGGAGCCCACTACTCTGAGGGGGCTAAGATCATTTTTGGGTTTAGCGGGGTACTACCGCTGTTTCATTAGGGATTTCGCTAAAATAGCGAAGCCACTTTCAAATATAATGAGGGGTGAATATGGCCGAGTTACTGCGTCGCAGTCGAAAAAAATCGAACTTGATTTGACTGAGGAACAGAAAAAAGCCTTCACTACCTTAAAGGAAATACTAGCATCAGAGGAGGTGACACTAACCTACCCTGATTTTAATAAATCGTTTGATTTAACCACGGATGCATCGTCGCACGCAATAGGTGCTGTCCTGTCACAGGAAGGGAAACCTATAACAATGATATCCCGTACTTTGACCAGTAGTGAGGAACACTTTGCCACAAACGAAAGAGAGCTGTTGGCCATCGTTTGGGCACTTAAAACCCTTAGAAACTACCTGTACGGCGTAACAGATATTAAGGTTCATACGGATCACCAACCGCTCACTTTTGCGGTTTCAGACAGAAACCCAAATTCAAAAATTAAAAGATGGAAAGCCTTCATAGATGAATGTAACGCAAAACTCATTTACAAACCTGGTAAGGAGAATGTAGTCGCAGATGCATTGTCTAGGCAACATATGAATGCCCTGGATAACATGAGTACCGAAACAATTCATAGCGAAGTTTCCTCAACTAACACGATTGAGAGAACTCATAAACCAGTGAACTGCTTTCGTAATCAGATACTAGTAGAAGAAGGCATAGAACAGGGAAAAAGAACGTTTATAATTTTTGGAAAAAAAACTAGGCATCTAATTTCGTTCAAGAGTAACGAGGATTTAATAAGCCTCCTACAGGAAGCGGTAAAAGTAGATGTTGTTAACGCAATATATTGCGACCTACATACACTAGCACAATTTCAGGACAAACTGGTTGAACTTTTCCCCACAGTCAAATTTAGACATACGGAAAAATTTGTCAATGACATAACAGACCCGAACGAGCAGCAAGAAATTATCGCTGCCGAACATAATCGGGCACATCGGGCACCCCAAGAGAACGTAAAGCAAATATTGGAAGACTATTTTTTCCCCAAAATGGAGAGAAAGGCCAAGCAGTTTGCGTCTAACTGCCATACATGCTCTCAGGCGAAGTATGATCGCCATCCTAAAAAGCAACTTATTGCTCAGACTCCCATTCCAACATATTGTGGGGAGATCCTCCACATCGACATATTTTCAACAGGCTCCAAGTATTTCTTAACTTGCATTGACAAGTTTTCAAAGTTTGCTATAGTACAGTCCTTAAAGTCTAGGACAATAGTAGACGTAAAACCACAGCTTCTTCAGCTAATCAACATGTTTTCAGGTACAAAAACTATTTACTGTGACAATGAAAAATCACTGAATTCTAATAGTATCAAATCCATGCTGAAGAATCATTTTAATATTGACATCGTGAATGCCCCACCCCTTCACAGTACATCAAATGGCCAGGTGGAGCGATTCCATAGCACATTAATGGAAATATCGCGATGCCTCAAACTCGATACAAATATGGATGACATTGAAGAAATTATTCTTCTGGCCACAATCAAATACAATAGGTCCATTCATACAGTAACGAAAATGAAACCTATAACAATTTTTCAGTCAGGCAAAGAGGATGAATTGGTAACCTCTCGCCTGGAGAAAGCGCAGGATAAGGAGCTTGAAATACATAATAAGAATCGACAAGACAGGGAGTTTGCGGTGGGGGAGAAAGTTCTAGTTAAAAACAATAGAAGACTAGGAAATAAATTGACGCCTCTCTACACCGAAGAGGAGGTCGAAAAGGATCTCGGCACCACAGTGCTTATAAGAGGAAGGAGGGTCCATAAGGACAACCTTCGCACGAGCTAAGTAACCTATGTCGTTACTAATGGACAATTAAATATTTATTTTTTAGGGTATTCCTGGTATTTTCTACATTGCTATCGGCATCGTTGTTAAAGGGACGGATAATGGACTACACTAACGCAAGGTACATCCCAGTGGTGGACGGAGACATTATAATCTGGGAAAATTTTGGACACATCAAGCATATCACCAACTTAACTCTTTACGAACTACTACGAGACGAAACGTTTAACGCAACAGATCATTTCCCCCAATCGCACATGAAGAAAATATTGCATGCGGACATAGGCCAAATTGACAGACTTCTACAATTGATAAATACCCACCATAGGCAGGCGAGAAGTTTAAACGCCCTCGGCACATTATTAAAATATATTACTGGCACTCCTGACCACGATGACTTCGACAGACTGAGTAGCACAGAGGAACAATTAATCGACTCACAGGACAGGCAGTTCATTATTAATACGGAGGTACAAAAGGAAATTAATAGCCTTACTCTCACAGTGAATAAGATCCTAAAACAAGCAAAACAAAGAGAAATAGACACAGGTTACCTTTACGACATTCTTATGGCCAGAAATAGGGCAATGATAACAGAATTGGATAACTTGATCACTTCCATTACTTTCGCAAAAATTGGAACGCTCAATCCCATTCTTTTGGATAATGCGGAGATAAATTCAATAATCGAGATAAAGCACTTCACAAACCTCACGATAGCTGATATCATACCTTTAGTTAAGATTAAAATAGTTCAATACAATAATGTAATATACTTTTTAATGAAATATCCTATACCTAGATTTAGATGCAAGAGAATACGAATTTTTCCAGTAGCCCACGACCACCAAATTCTACACTTGCAAGAACCTACCTTAGCTACATGCGACAACCAAACTGTAGCGGTAAGAAATTGTAGTAACACAACCCCAGCATTCTGCCTAGCATCATCAGCAACATCATGCGCTCTACAGCTAATGACGCGCAACACGGCCAACTGTGGTACAACATACAACAATCTCGCACCTATTACATCGATAGGTGACAGTATGATTGTTATTAACGACCAAACGGCGGTCATAGAAGAGGACGACGAGGCTCCAATCACAGTGAATGGAACTTACCTGGTGGCCTTCGAAAAAATGGTAAAAGTTAACGGCACCCTATTTTATAAAGAAAATTCCACGGCGCCCTTGAAACCCGAAGCGCCATGGTCCCCGGATATCAACTTGACACAGCACATAGAAATTCTGAGCGCACCTTACCTTCACCACGTAAATCAGCAAAACCTTCAGCATATTAAACATCTGCAGCAAAGCGTTGAACGCAATAACCTGGCGAATTTCGCCGCTCTGGGAGCCCTACTCATTATAGGAATGCTCGCATACGCATTTCAGCGAGCAGCAGTGAAGAGAAAGAAAGCGTCCTTAGCCAAATCCATCAAAGCCGTTATTGAAAACGCCGCCACAAGGTCCGCGGACGTCCCTCACTTAGAAGGGGAAGAGTTATCATAGGTTTCTTCCCACAGATGGCATTAACCAAATGTCACAGCTGCCTTCCTAGCCTTCGCCCAGGTCAATCACATCCAGCTAAATTACAACAGCATGCCACTTCATGCAACTAGCTAGATCAGCAGAAATGCGATCACACGGTATGATCGCATATCGTTGTTGACATACGTTGCTGTGTCAGCGAAACTATCGACTAGGGTCATTGCGCTATGACAACATCACAAGCGCCACAATTCTCTTCATCATATTTAACTGCATCAGCAAAAGCAGCTATTACAACATCATCAATAAACATCATCAGCGCGACGATTGTGTCAACGTCGCTAGCCGCCAGCAGAGCAGCAGCAGCGTTATCCAACGTCGTGGGCTAGGTGGACAGTTAGGGTAGCAATTAAGTTTCAGTTTGTAATGTAACTCAGAAAAGCACACACGTGCAATAAACTACAATTTGTATACTGAATTTTCCGGTAGTAATGCCAAAGATACCTTTATCGCATACCCTGCACGGAAGCAACCACTGGGATATTTATGCCGTGACGTGGGCAGCAGTCGTAGGTATATTCTAACCGCTCATGAAAATTGTCTTTGGTCGCGTCGTCCTTCTTTACCGTCGGAGCGTGGGCGTAGATGCGCGAAATGTTGAAGAACCTCGCTTTGATGCGTATGTTGGCTAGAAATTCACTGGTACTCGGCGGAGAAGTATCACTATCACCATAAATCCAACATCAAACTTGTGCTCCTCTATATGACCACTATATTATATGTCACAAGGCTTTTTACTCGATTGTTTGAGTTCCTTTTGCCTTGTCACGGCCATTTCATTTCCTGTATGGCGGTGATGTCAGCTCTCACTCTTCCGGGTACATCAGCCAGCTGAGCAGTGGCACCGTCCCACAATGGGATTTTTTGGCCAAAAATAAATTCGAAATTAAAGTAGTGATAAATAAATATTTTTTAACTGCAATCGACAGATATCTTATGGGACAAAAAAAAAGCCCATGTAAAATTTTTTGAGTTCCGTTTCGTTTAGCCATACAGGGTGCTCAAAGTTGAACAAAAAATATGTCATATGAACTATGAATTTTATGACCTGATACGAAAAGCTCTATCTAAGCCATTTATCGACGTATATATGTGCTTTTAACATCTAGATATAGAAAATGACCTCTACTTTTCTAAGAAGTAGTCTCATTTCTTCTAACTTTGAAATCTGATTTTATATGATTTTTCAAATACTGATAAAAAAATATAGAAAAAAATTTTTCTTCGTCCACTTTAAGGAATAAAATAAAAAAAAACAAAAAAAAAGGTATCTTGGTTTTTTTTTGTGTAATGAACTAATATATTCTTTATCAGATCACATTAACTGATATTAATTTCACACGCGCCTTCGCGTGTTTTAATTATTCTCCTAACTGGCTAAAAGTGCATTTTTCAAATTACATTTATAATGACATATTCAAAATTAAAAAAAATAAAGTGTATAGAAGATCTATCATCCAATTTACATCTGTAATATAGACAATGGTTCACAATATGAAATTAAGCAGCTCATTTTTGAAATAGCTATATAGATTCTATTATATATTGTTTTTTTGCAGGGTAAAAAAAAAAAATTCAAAAAAATTCCTAAAGTTTGAAATCAAATAAAAAAAAAATAAAAAAAAAGGTCTCCTCAATTTTTTAATATATGTTCACCCCAAGTGTGCTTTATAACCCCCCATAGTCAGTTTCATCATTCACGCGCGCTCTTCTCACTAATTCATATTTTTCGACGAGGTGTATATGCACGCTATCACTATGGATGTACATTAGATAGGGTCGAAAAAAAATGTTGTAAAAGTCCGCCCCTAAATTTGAAGCTTATGTTGAGAGGGTTAAGGGACACAAAAAAAAAATTTTTTTTGACCCCGCGAAATACCGCCGAAATTGTTTTTTTCTTGTAACTTTGTTATTTATCATCCGATTTTTAAAATTGATACGTCATTAGTTTCGTATTTTGAAGCTCTACACTTCCTTCTAATGTCCTTTTGAGCTCTGAAGTCGTGTTCACATAGTTGGGTCAGCTAACTTATTTGTATGTCCATGAATTATCCTCTTTGTATTGCCAAATGAAAGTGCTTCAAAATTCATGACAATGTTGCCTTGAAACGGTTTTACTAAATTAATAAACAAAGAAGTTACGTCACAAAAAAGTTATTTAACGTAGCTATTATTTAACTAAGTTTTTTAAGCAATTCAGTATATGTAAAGTTGTAAAAGTCCGACCCTAAATTTGAAGCTTATATTGAGAGGATTAAAGAAAAAATTTTTATTTTTTTTACTGATCCCGCGAAATACCGCCGAAATAGTTTTTTTATTGTAACTTTGTTATTTGACTTCAGAGTGCAAAAGGACATTAGAAGAAAATATAGAGCTTCGAAACACGAAAATAATGACGTGATGATTTTAAAAATCGGATGTTAAATAACAAAGTTACAAGAAAAAATCATTTCGGCGGAATTTCGCGAAATCAGAAAAAAAATTTTTTTTTGTCCATTAATCCTCTCAATATAAGCTTCAAATTTAGGGTCGGACTTTTACAATTATACATATATTGAATTGCTTAAAAAATAAATTAAATAATAGCTACGTTAAATACTCGTAGTGACGTAACTTCTTTGTTTATTAATTTAGTAAAACCGTTTAAAAGCAACATTGTCATGAATTTTGAAGCACTTTCATTTGGCAATACAAAGAGGATAATTCATGGACATACAAATAATTGTGCAATCGATTACACGTAGGATTACGATTACATTAATCGTAATTTCAAGTTTTTTACGATTACGGTTACAGTAATGGTAATTTTTGTAACGACGATTACGATTACAGTAATTGTAATTTCAAGTTTCTTACGATTACGATTACAGTAATCGTAATTTTTGTAACGACGATTACGATTACAGTAATTGTAATTTCAAGTTTTTGACGATTACGATTACAGTAATCCTTATTTTTGTAACGACGATTACGATTACAGTAATTGTAATTTCAAGTTTTTGACGATTACGATTACAGTAATCCTTATTTTCTGTAATCTTAAATTACAAAATTTAAGAATTACATGTAAAAAATTATTAAAATTGCTTTTTGATACCAAACGGTGTAGGGAGGAAAATATGCTTGGCTCTGAAAGAAGTGCTAAAAACTACAAATAATTATGTAAAGCTTGCAATTTCACACATATTATATACATTTTGAAATATTTGCGGTTGAGATAGCAGCTTTTAGTGGGTTGGAGACAATGGCCTCATGCATAAAAATCGAGCTGTAGCTCACACTAATTTTCTTCGTAAAATTTGGATTTTGCATGTATAAAAAATATGTATTACAATTGCTAGATTTTACTAAACAAATTACTTAGGTTTATCTCATAACAAAATTAAAAAGTAATAAAACTCCACTGCAACTTTTGAAGATGTAAATAACCATAACTATGAAAAGCCAATATTAGATGAAGATTTTTTTGACTTCGGCGGTAAATACCTAACTACATATCTATATAACAACTTAATATATATTTTATTTAAAACTCAATATACCTTTAGAAAACACTGATTTACCTGAAGTGCTTCCTGGTAGTGGCTCAAACATTATAGGAGAAGAATTTTTTAAATATTTGAACGATGCTGATAGTAGCCATGGCTGTTTTAAAAGATATCATCTGATAAAGAAAGCATCTTTAAGATTCAGCACCCGCTTACATCGTCAGCACCTGTGGAAAGGCTATTTTCGTTGGCGGGCATTATAAACAGTCCTCGACGCCATGCACTTTCCGGTGTTTCTTTTGAAAAATTAGTTCTGCTTAAGGCTAATATTGAATATTATTGAATGTAAATTATCCAAACAGCAGTCTTAATTTTGTATCTTTATTATTTCCGCTAATTTTCTCTCTTCTTAATACACATCCCAGTTTTAATTGTTTACTTAATGTGTGAGAAATAAACACATATGTATGCATGTATGTAAAAATTATTATTATTTCTTGGAAAATGATGTTGGGTAAGTATATCACTGTTTTTTACACATTGTAATCCCAGAAAACGAGAACAGTAATCGTAATTTCAAGTTTTTTACGATTACGATTACAGTAATCGTAATTTTTGTAACGACAATTACGATTACAGTAATCGTAATTTCAAAATTTCTAAGATTACGATTACTGTAATCGTAATCATCTTGTAATCGTAATCCTTATCGCCCAGCTCTGACATACATATGTACACATGTGTAGCTAGAGAGAAAAGCATTGATGAGCAGTTTTGACATATGTTTATGCTTTAAAATCGGTAATATATTAACTAATGCAATTTTATATAGAATATTTACATATATACTTACTTTTTGCCTATTTACTTCAAAAGTATCATAATTCAAAAACGCGAGTTATCAGGTAAGGATGGGTATGCATGCATGTGTGTGTATGTACATATATGTATGTGCATTATATGACGAAATTTCGGTCTGATATATTGAAAATTTAGAGTTTGAGATCAAAAAATTATCTGTGCTATATGTACTCTTGATGTACATACATATATAGCGATCGAAAACTTAAAGGGCTTTTTCGTAAAATCAGCTTATTAAGGTATGATAGTATAGAAGTAAATGAGCGATATACTATCATTTGCTGCTTTTTATACCAGCCATGAACGTGAAATAGTGTTATAACTTTGTGCCGAAATACTATGTATTTTTATGTAAAGTTTATCATTTGTCGGAATCGCCCAAATCCAGTATAAAATATAGCTCTAATACAACGGATTGTTCATATGTACAAGATAAATTTGAGTATTTGTAACTTATTCAATTAAACAGATAGAATTTAATTTCTATCATTCATAAATGGTATAAAGTCTTTGGTATGCATAAACTTGTTGATATTTGCATTTATCTATTTCGTCTCCCACCTGTGCCGTGACCTTATAAATGGGAGTTTACGTGGGGATCCAAGCCCTAAGAGTACAGATTTTAAATAAGTATACATAAACGTCACATAGATAATTAAATAAATATTTTTTAAATAGTTACAAATATATGCTTATACCTATATACATATATAATTGCCCCTCAGCATTTCAACTCAATTAGTTTCGAAAATAATTGCAATTTAATGGTTTTTCGCGACACCCGTTATATGAAGGGTGGGAGAATTTGTCATCAGATTAAGTTCATTTTTACACCATGTACTAATATTCATCAAAGAAGCTTGCATACTGAATTTCAGCATTGTAACTTAACCCTTTGCTTAATTTTGTACGATATATCGACCAAATTTTTCGTGTCCCTTTACATGATTTTTTTGTTAAAACTAAGCACTATTTTTGCCAAATAAAGCAATATTATATTAATTTGAACTCTTCCCTATCTAATACAGCCAGAAATTATATAATTTTTGTAAAAAGTTTCTCAGAAAAAAACATATTCTTCACATGCTCCCTTTCAGGAATGCAATTGTTCTAGGAGTCACCATAAAAATCGATTTTTATAAATTTAATAAAAGCAAAGGTGCCCAAAATTTATGAAGTTTTGTGTATACAATGCCCTACCGAATGTAATAAAAATATTAAATAAAATAAATATACGTAAAAATTAATTTGAAGCCTGCGCAAAAAAAGTGTACGATTTATCGTACAAAATTAGGTAACTCAAATGTACGATATATCGTACATAATTAATTTGGTCGATATATCGTACAAAATCCGCGAAAGTTGCTGCTCAGTGCTGCTTGTTACGTCAAATTCAAACGCAAATTTTTCGACGTTGCGTGGCACGTAGCTGCTTTAGATAGTTATACACAGCGCAAAATGAAGTTTCAGAATTTGAACAAACTCAAAATTTTTAAACTAAAATGTTAATTGAATTACAAATAGCCATAGGTTGCATGCGACGTGGTAGAATGACAACATTTAGGTATCCTACGATTTCAATACAGATTTTTAAGGATACGATGTCACTAAAAAGCTTCATACTGTTACGACAGAATCTACACTCAAAAAAAAAAAATTACTCAGATTGTGGAAAAGTGGGAATTTTCATTGTTTTGATGTACAATTTTCTTCAAATCAAGGAATAAAACCATCGTTTTAAAGAAAATTGTACATCAAAACAATGAAAATTTTCTTTAGCGCTGAATCATTCCCACTTTTCCACAATCTGAGTAATTTTTTTTTCAGTGTACATTTTATTGACAAATTCTATAAAGTTCGTGCGTTAGTCGAATCAGTACAAAACCGTTCAATATTCACTTATGTATTTAAAAAAAACACTAGAAATAAAATCTTTTTTCTTTCCTATCGAATAAATACATGCATATGCATACACTAAAAAAACTTCTCGCGATCTAAGATATATATTTTTTTTTATTATTTTGAACACGCGTTCCAATACATTATTTTTCTTTGTTTTCAGTAAATTATCTTAAAAATATTCAAACATATTCGTTGCAATGGTAATTTGTTTGAAAATTCAACTTATCAAATTAAGAAAATCAAATATTCAAAACAAGGACAAGTTGGGAATGGAATGACGCTTAAGAAATTTTTCCTTATTTTGATGTATGAATTTCTTTAAAACAAGTATATGAAACCATGTAAGTAACTTTATTTCATAATCCTTTTAACATGTTTTAAGGAAAATTTGCTCAAAACAAAGAAATTGTTCAATACAGGGAAGTAATTCCTTTGAACGCTAAATATAACGTTTTTTCTCTCAGTGCATACATATTTTTATATCCTTAACTTAAATTACAATTTAAAAATATGTGTCGTAATGAATTTTGTATTGAGGTTACAGCTTTTAAGTTTAAAATTATATTTTTTTATTTTGTCTTTACTAAATTTTTTTTAATGTATATATGTATTTTTTATATATAATAATTATGTATTTAAGTATGAATTTTATTAAATCTGGATAGAAGTCACAATTTTTAAGCTTAATATTAAAAATATCTTTATTTCGTTGCTTTAAAAAATGTTTGTTTAAAAAAGTCTAAACAAATTATAAAAGCAAAATTTGCAAGATTTTGGCTCATTTCACGAACTTTGTACGATATATCGTACAAATTTCAAAGGGCTGTAAAACCTAAACTAATTAATTTTTTTTTAATTTTCTTACAAATTATGCTTATTTAGGACTAAATGAATGAAATATGTGCCAATCGATTTTTTTCCTCCACGGGTAAAGAAATTGAAAACAAAGGGTTAATTAATTTCCAAAATAATTGCAATTTAATGGTTTTTCGCGACACCCGTTATATGGAGGGTGGGGGAATTTGTCATCAGATTAAGTTAATTTTTACACCATGTACTAATATTCATTATTTTCAAAATTTGAGCACTCTAGGTCAATTTTTACTATTTATGGCCGTTTTTTGTATGAAACGTTCCCATTGTGCGTCCCTAGAAAGGATCCGGACGTTCCGGGTGCTTATATACCCTCAAATCGTAGTCCTTCAAACATTTTCCATGGTCGTCCGCAAAAACGGGGTGTAGGGGGTCTCATCCGAGGCTTCTTTTGTTTCCTTATTGAATATGTTTTTTTTTTTGTGGTGGGTCCATGCAAATTAAAATACGTAAGTATTTTACCTCTGTTGCACAATTGGTAATGTGGTTCACCTCTGTATGAATAACACAGAAGATTCAACGATGAAATTATTTTGTTGATTCGAAGTTCAGCTCCGCTGAATAAGGTGGTGGATTTATTATGATATTAAAATATCAGCTTCAGTTTTGCGGCAAATGATGATTCAAATTATTCTTACGATCAAATATAATATTCGCAACAGAATGGTGAAATCAATGAACAGCAAAAGTTGAATAACGAGATTTTCAGTTTAAAATTTCTTCTTTTATTTATTTAAACAATTCCGTTTCAGAATTAAACAACAATTCACCAACATGGAAAATTTGTTTTTCATTTTAAATACTTTTTGAAGTAGAATTTTCCAGTCAAAATACTTCCTTTGATTCTCTTCAAAAAAATATTTATAACAATTAGAAAAATTAAAGTGTTTTATAACAAATTAGGAAACAACAATTTAAACCAATAAACAAAACTTATAAATATCTGATAGTTATTAACTTGCACAACCCGCACTGCGGGAGTTGCTGCTTATCACACACATTTATATAGCGAGCCGCTTGCCCCAATACAGCGCGCACTCGCAGCCGCATCTTCTGGTGAACAGAAGCTGAAATTATTGCCCTCAACAAGCCCTTAACTCCCGGATATATTGGAGTGACCTAGCCGAGTTATCGCCTTCTTAGTTTAGTTCACCGTCAAACGTATGTTCGGTAGCTATCCAGAGAACACTGCGAGGAAGTTGTGAGATGCTTCCTCCGCATGAAAAAGAATCACCCTGGCCATCTACGGTTGCAGGGTAGTCAGAAAATTTCCCACTTATCGAGACTTCGCTACATGGAGCCATTTCATACTACATTTTAAACCCGAGATTTACTTTGTTCAGATTTCTATTTTGATACTTTCTTTTCTTCATCTTTACATCCTCTTTACATCCTCCTTACCCTCTTTCAATGTTCAGAATAGAATAGATTTTGTACTTCAATACGCTTTATCAGCACCAAAGAATTTTAGCTTCCGCAAAATTTGCTATTTTCTAATAACTATTTTTGACACTTTGAAACTACTTTCAAAATCAAAACTGTACCATTCCAAATCTCATAACAAACAAAATTTTAAAATTGCTTATGACACTCCTAAATCCTTAATAAAACTTACCACAAAATGTCTTTCATCATTACATTCCTTACATTTCAACTGAATTTCTCTTCATCACACCTTGGAGAAAATCAAATGTGACAGTTTGTCACCTCCGAAAAACCCCAAAGTATTTTCATTGTTACGAATTGAAGCAAGAAATATTCTTGCACAACTATCACAGCGCAATGCAAAACTCAAATGCAATTCCAAAAGTAAAGTTCACTTGTGGGGAGTGAATTGAAGAGGAGTTTGGGAAATTGTAACGTCAAGCCAGTCGCAGACACTAAACAACTTTGATTCGAACAGTAACAACTTTATAAAATGACAGCAACACATCTCAATTTAGTGTCAATTCGAAGGAAGCAACCGAAATGCCGGCATTTCAAATCAATGGAGCGCATAAGAGAACGAAAGAAGAAGATGGGAAAAGGGAGAAAAAACGGAAACTAGAGACAATGCAGGATACTCAAATATGTTTTGTGGAGTAGTCAAATAGAAGAAATAAGAAGAAAAATGTGCATATCCGACAAGCAAGTTGGCAAACGAATTTCAATTTGAGACAAAAATTGGCAAAACATTACGAAAAGTGAATGGTTGAATAGACAGTAGTGAGGCTGAATGAATACATAGGAGTATGTATGTATATAGAAACATATGCAGATACGTACCTATGTAGATAGACAAATGAGCACGTACAACACGGTCAGCCAAAGGAAAGTCAGCTACATGAGCTATGTATGTATACAAAACAAAAAAAAAAAACGAAGAAGAACAATAAAACAAAAGAATGCTTTTGCCAGATTTTTGTACTAAAAAATCAAAAAAAGACAGGCAAAACCTTTTGCCGTGCTTTGCATAGAAAAAAGGCCATCTCACAAATTCAAATCAAAGGCGGAACGGTTCACTTTTACACACAAACAATTTACTACCGATTTACGTAGGTAAACATAATTGCTAGTTACATACATACGTTTGATTAAGAAAATATATTGACCCTCATGTACCGCGCCTGTACTCTGAAAAAAAAAAAACGTTTTAAATCTAAAGACTTTCGCTGTTAAATCAACTACTTTCCGCAGTTGAAATGTGCCCAACAACGCTCCGTTGTTGTTTCAAAGGTGCGAGCGTTGTTGATTTAAGTCAATAACGGAGGTTGTTGGAAAAAATTTTCATCTAAAAATAAATTTTTGATTGCATTTTACTCTTCATCTTCCGGGTCCCAACTGCAAATATGTAGCCTCCGCTTGTTCTCCTATTCTTCTCTCCTTCTTATCATTCACTGTTTGCTATCTTTATTTCTTATTCTGATTTTTCTTCTTTATTTTATATTCTCCTCCGGATTCGAACCATGACATCAACCTGAAATTTTATCCAATCATCACATTGTGGAACATTCAACATTATATTGAATTGTAGTAACCTATTTATACTTCCATTTCCTAAAAAGGAATCCATGAATTATTTGAATCATTGTAAAAACAAAATTTAAAAAAATTTGTTCTCATTAATTTTGTTTACAACGGAAACTGTTGCGTCAAATACTTTTGCCTTTAAATCAACAACGGGGAGAAAATTGTTGCTAAAAATAAACGTTTTTTGGATTTTTCTCTTCATCTTCTCTCCATCATTATTTTTTTTTTGTTGGTTTTCTCACAAAAAAATATTTTCTCACAAACAATTTTTTAAAGGCAAGCAAGTTTTTGAATCAACAACGCCCGTTTTTGAATAAATTGTTGGATCAAACACTTTGCTGTAAAAACAAATACTTTTACTGTTGAATCAAAGACGGAGATTCAACAGCCGAAAGTTTTTGGTTTAACTACGGGTATTTTTTTCAGAGTAGCCTTGTTGCCTTTTTGTCTTATTTTCTACTTGTTGTCTTCTTGTTGACTTTTTTTTAGTGTTAAGGTCAAGCATTAGGGCTTTGTTGTGTGCTGCCTTCAATTGGGGGCGTGAATGCTAATAATTGAGCACGTAATTGAATCGCTTGACAGCACTGGAATGCACAGAAAAGCTAAATAGAGAATAGAATGGGAATAAATGTAGCTATTGTGCTTCAGTAAAGCAACAGCAAAATGATAAATTGATGGAAGCGTGTGTGTACCTTGGATGCGTGCGTAGAAAGAGAGCGACCGATGTGCTGGCTGAGAGGTTCACATGTAGCATTCCATTAGTGATGGGCGAGTCCGAGATGTTTTATTCGAATCTCTCGATTGTTGAAACATCTCGAATGCTCTCGATGGTTTTCATTCGTATTCGAGTCAAGTCGTAAATGGCCGTCAGTCGAAACAATCGCTAAAACATCTCGGACTCGCCAACGATTCCTCTCGTTTTCAACCCTACAACATCTCGGACTCGCTGCAAAAAATACATAATATTTGTTGTTGCCGCTTGAATATTAAAACTGCTTTACAAAACATACAGAGTGGTACAAATCTAGTGCCGCTGTTGCTACTCGTAAAATTCATTTGTTTCATAAGCGTCTCACTTCAGAAAATTTATTAATGTTTAAATAATTAATTGTTATTATTATGCACGACACTGTTTAGTTGTGATTGCAATAACGCAGCGTCTATGTATAGCATATTTTTCAATTTGGTTAATTTATTTATGTATTTGCCTTACTTCCATTAAAAATCCTACTTTCTTTATCAACAAACCTCATTCAGTTTATTTTATCAACTAAAACATATCATCAAAACAACAGCCGGCCCGCCGACTCGGAACAATCGCAAAAACATCTCGCTTGTGTAGTCGAGATGTCATCGAAACAACCTACGACTCGCCGACTCGGAACAATCGCAAAAACATCTCGCTTGTGTAGTCGAGATGTCATCGAAACAACCTCCGACTCGCCGACTCGGAACAATCGCAAAAACATCTCGATTGTGTAGTCGAGGAGCGAGTCAACTTTTGACTCGATTGTGATTTTGCAACGATGGCGATTCTCTCGATTGTCTAAACATCTCGGACTCGCCCATCACTAAATTCCATTCAACAAGGGACAATATGCTTATTTAATTAGTCTTAAATTAATGCTGATAAGGCAATAAGCTACTATTTCTAGAAGTGTGTAGGCTAATGTTTCTTTTTTTTTTATTTCCATAGATAATTTGGCCTTAGAGCAGACCCCGGCATTTTGACTCATGTGAGTAAACATCGCACACATTTTAACCAATGTAGCGCAAATCGCTTTGCGTTCTCCCACACGATGTCTCTCATAATTTTGCCGGAGTCTGCTTTAGAGGTGAGCCAGAACTCATATGACTCTCTGAAAACTATGTGCGTAACTCAGTAACGGTAGTGAACGTTCTCCATATGACATGTTGCAGTTGCGTAATTATGGTCAATTATCTATATATATATAAAAATCAAGCCCATTTCTTTGTCGCCGGCTTTCGCACAAACGCGTGGAGGGATTTTGACCAAATTTACACACCAGTTTAGTACCTTGCCCTAGATGGTTTATATACATATTTTTTTCAAATCCGGAAGTCGGTTCCCGAGATATAGGTCAAAAGGTCAAAACGTGGATCCGGCTTTCCCCTGAATATTTTTGGACGATATTGGTATCAAATGAAACGTATTGAGCAGAGAATTTACATAGGATAGTACTAATTGTGATTCCTAGGTCGGGTCTCCAGATATGGGTTAAAACGTGGACCCGGATGAAATGAAGGGTTTTGAGCAGGAATTTTACATAGAAATGAACTCATTACGATCCCTAGGTCGGGTCCCAAGGTGTGGGTCAACATACGGACCCGGATAACACCGGGATACTTCTCAGGGATATTGGTACCAAATGAAAAGTGCTGAGCAGGGCCTTTACACAGAGATAAACTGATTATGATTCCTAGGTCTGGTCCCTAAATGTGGGTCAAAACGTGGACCGGGATGGCCCCGGAAAAATTCTGAACGATATTGGTGTCAACTGAAAGGCAGGACTTTTACATAGAGATAAACTCATTATGATTCCCAGGTCAGGTCCCCAGATGTGGGTCAAAATGTGGATCCGGATGGCCCCGGATAAATTCTCAGAGATATTGTTATTTAATCACGGCGCATGACGATTCCTAGGTGGAATCCCAAGGTATGGGTCAATATGTGGACCCGGATAACACCGGGATATATCTTAGGGATATTGGTACCAAATGAAAGGTGTTGAGCGGACTCATGTAGGGCCGTACCAATTACGATTTCTTGGTCAAGTCTCCAGATGCCGTACCCATTATGGTTCCTAGGTCAAGTTCCCAGATCTGGGTCAATAAGTGGACCCGGATGAGCCCGGGATGATTCTGAGCAATACTGTTATAAAATGAAAGTGTTGACCGTGTCTGCTTAATATAGAAATATTTTCATAGTTATTCTTAGTCCCGATACCCAATTATGGGTAAAAGAGATGATTCGGACGCCACGGAATGTTTTTAAGCAATGATGGTATCAACTGAGAATTGGAATGCAGGGTATGTTATGCTAAACCCAGTTCCCTATGGAAAGGGGAAGAGTAATGAGACTGGGAAAGGCGAAGGCAAAGGAACGGAAAAGGAGAGGGAGAATATAATAAAAATGAAATGAAGAGGATGGGGAGAGAGACAGTAAGAAAGGGAATTAGAGAAGGAATAAGAGGGGGGAATAAAAAGGAGAAAGGCAGAAAAGGATAGGTAAGAGAGAGCGGTAGAGAAAGGAAGGCGGAAATGTGATGGGAAAGGAAAAAGGAAACGGAAATGAAAGGAATGATAAATGGAAAGGGAAAGAGAAAGAGAAAAGAAGAGGGAAAGGCAGTTGGAGACTAATACGAAGAAAAATGGGATAAGAACATGAAGAGGGCAAACTATTGAAAATATAAATTTTTTCCTTCACTTTTTTTAAACTTATCTGAATTGTGCTGAGCTCTGCAGCCCAAGATAATTTCGGTTTCTAGATACTTCCAACATATTTTAAAGTGTGCCGTTTTTCGTTTCAAGTACCTATAATAGAAAGTGGGCCACAGCAAAGCTTGGCCGGGTACAGCTAGTCTGTTCATAAAAATATCTCACGACATTGACCACGAAGGCTCTCCAACTGTGTAATTCGATTAATTTTTTCATGAATTTACACGTCCATACGATCATCTCTAATTCTTGGTCTACTTTGGTAATTGATATCTTTGCTTATTTTGGGTGTTTTTTTTTTTTGTTATGAAAAGAACGAGTAGTAATTTGGGGAATATTTTTAGACCAAATATTTGAAACAATATTTTCAAACGTATTGAGGAACGAATTTCCGCTATCCCTTGTCAACTTTGATTTGTTTATAAACTAGAGCTCTAGATACCCGGGTATCGAATAAAAAAAGAACACACAAAAAACTTAAAAATACTTGAAAGGCCAAATTGCCTCAAAGAAAAGACGGGTTATGAACAAACAAATAAAAGTTCCAACATTTGAACTAAGTACATTTATCGGGCTGCTCGAAAACGTTCAAACAAAATCGAGAGCTCTATTATAAACGGGTTTCGGCGATGTGTCATGTTTCATATCTCTATCCATTCTCCTTACTGAAGATGGCACATCACCGAAACCGGTTTATAAATAAATCAAACTTGAAAAGGGATCCCGTAAATTTGTTCATACTCTGTCGGAAAAAAACAAACAATAAACAAGTAACAGGATTTTCAGAATTCTTGATAATGGTTTCCCAAAAATAATATATTAATGAAATGAAATCGATCTGAAAATGAAGTGGAAACATTTCGTTATCTTCGCTAAAGTATGTAGCTCTCTAGCTGTTGGTCAACACTGAATTGGCTTGCCCGTCCTGCAGCGCGCATTGGAACAAGACACTTTGTGCTGTGTCGGCTGTCGAGGTTGTCTTAGCAATTTTCACCTGTCAATCAATCAATACTCATTCATTCATTCATTCATTTGTATGCGGAACGTTTACCTGTCAAGAATCCTTGATGGCTGGCTGGCCACGCATTGTTTCTTTTCGTATGCAAAAGCTGGATTAATATTTTTGTATGTCTTTTTTTTAAATAGAAACACGTACTCATGTACACATGTATTGTTCTCCCTTCTTTTACGCATTTCATACTCATTCCTCTTTCCCTTTTCTCATTTTTATTTTGCATTGCAGACAATAATTTCATTTGCGATTGCCGCCTCCAATGGATATTCGAATTGAAAAATCGCACACGCTTCATGCAATTGCGTGACTCGCTCGAAGAATTCGTTTGCACATTGCACGAACCGAAAATATCCAATTTCATTGAGCCGGTACCAAATCACATTTTAGATCTGCTCAATATCGGCTCTAGCTATCATGGCGTGAATAGTGCCGAATTGCATTTGGGCACAAGCAGCGGACGTCGGCGTTTCAGCAAGTCACGCGGTGGCGGCTCGCAACGTTTGGGACAAATGCAATTAATTGGCGGCGGCGGCGATGAATTGGTGGATACTGTTGATGCTGCAGCGGCGATCCGCGATGAGGGTGGTGTAGATGTTGACAGTGTTGCCATTGCACCCGAAACTAATGGACACATTTTGACGTTAAGAAAACGTTCGATGGCAGAGGGCGCTTCATTAGCTGCAGCTGATGCCAGCAGTCAACCAGAACTCTATAATGACAATGCATTCATACCGTCCTCCGGCATGCCAATTGCTATGGCTGCAATTGCTGGTACTGCCGCCGCCGCAGCTGCAGTCTCTGCCTCTGCTGCTGCCGCCACCTCTGCTAATATTATGGGCGAGAGTGTGGTGCCAAAATCTTTACTCACACAATCCAATTTACGTAACAATTATGAGGACGATGATGAAATGGCGGCGCCGCATGGTTTAATGTTGGCACAACAAGTGGAACTGGGCGAGGGTTTGGATGCGCTCAAACAGAATGCTTTGTACAATCAACAGCAGCAGCAACAACAGCAAACCAATGACGTGCTTGGCATGAGCAACAGCATCGATGGCGGCGCCAACAACAAGCCACTACAACCGTTAGGCATCAAGGTGCGCCTCTTCACACTCAAGCCCGAGCGTCTGCCCTGCCACGACGAACTCAGCGATCCAACAGAGTTGCCACTGTCGCGCGATCTAATGGATGTGCGCAGCAATCAAGCGCAAAGTAATTTGTCATCGGGTGTGTTCGGTTTGGTGGCGATGACTACGACGACGTCGTGGCTGTTGAGTTCGGGTGTGTCGGCGTTAATATTGTTTTTGAGCAGACGACGAGTCGGTTAAATCGTTAAAGTGCTGCGCTTGCAATGAGAGACTAATGAGGGTATATAAGGGTAACGGTTATCTGTTGAAAATGCAAACTGGTAACTCAAAAAAAAAAAAAAAAACAAAAAAGGTGGCGACAACGGCTAGCAAACTGTGGGGTAAGCAGCAGCTGTGTGAAAAGTTAGTAATTAATTATTTTATATTCCTTTTCGCTTTAATTGCTATGTATTTATTGTGTAAGCGCTATATAAAAAATAAAAAATAATTAGCTTAGGTGGTATAAAATATTTCTGGATATATGTAAGCAAGCATTTTTTGATGTTTTTTCATATTTACATATAAATATTAGCTTTTTTTGTGTAATGATCTCGCTGCGTTTAATAATATCTAGCTTGAAAAAAATAATCATTTTCAACATGTAAGCATTGTAAATAAAGTAAAAATTTGAAAAAGAAAAACAAAATCACTTTGAATTTAATTAATTAATTAATAATGGCAAGCTTTTTTAGCGGCCCTTCGGTTAAATGCGAGGAAAAAATAGTAAAAATGATTTGTAGTTAGCTTATGATTGTATATAGTAATTGAAATAAATAAAAGAAACAAAAATAAAACAAATAAAAAAATACAAAAAAACAGAAGAAAACAAAAAATTAAATAAAAATAGAAATAGAAGTAGAAATAAAATTAAGATAAAAATTAAAATTAAAATTAAAACTAAAATTAAAACTAAAATTAAAAGAAAAAGAAGAAGAAAAAGAAAAGAAGTAAAATAAGCTTAAAAATGAATAAGTAAATTAAAAATTAGTTTTAAAGGTGAACAAAAAAACGTATAATACACTCAGAGAAAACCCGCATCGTAAAAATGACTATGAAAATATTCAGTTTTACTATTCGCTTTTTTACTATGAAAACACGGAAATATGACTATGAAACAACTTAATCTGAATATAAACGTATTATTTCAACCGTTCAAGAATGAAAGATATTCAACTTGAATATGAAAAACTTTGAGTTGACTAGTAAATAATAATCCAACTGGACAAGTATTAACACCTGTCATTATAAATATGTAATAGTCGTCTTCAAGTTGAAACATATTTATTTTAACTACTGTTGATGCTTGAACTTCAATATGAATCATAGTAAACTTAAGAATATGTCATAGTCAGCTTCAATATGAACATTTTTTAAAACAACTATGTTGTAACTTTAACTTGACTATAAAATATTCAATTTGAGTATGCTGCATTTTTCAACATATTTAGGACAACTATTTTTCATAGTTGTTTTTACTATGAGAACACTTCAAGTCGAGTATGGTTAATTTTCATTTTTACTACTTAATATTTATTATGATGGTATGAAGTGCAACGTAGTCAGAATCACTATTTTCATCCTAGGCGCAAAACCATTGGTAAAAATAGTCAAATCAAGGTGTAAATAGTCAGATTTACGTGCGTTTTTTGCTGAGTGTACATAATGAAGGCATTAAACTGTCAAAAGCAAATTCAAAATTCATTAATACTTACTATTAAAAAAAATATTCTATTTAAATTTCAGCTGTTTTTATTGTAGTAAGTGACAAGTAATACCCCAACAAACTTGCTTAACACTTACATAACGATTGTGTAAAAGGTTGTTATTCGATTCGTGGAATATGCCACTCCCTTAACTATCAGTATCCCTACCACTCTGCATCTTCCGTTTCCTCTATCTCTTCCTCGTCCTATACCTACTACTCTCTCTATCCCCCTCTCTCGTTCGTTATCAACTACTTTCCGTAGCCATCCAGGTCCACATAACGGAATATCCTGGAAACCGATTAATATATCCATAAGGCGTGAAATATATATGGAAACCCCGATCAGCACCTTGAATTTGATACCAATATCAAATCCAAAATATTTGGAGGCCATCTGGATCCACATTTTGGTCTCTATCTGGATAACCGACTTTAAGGTTGGAATGGCACGAACTCTTTTGCTTATTTTTGGGTTTTTGTTTTTTGGCTGTTTCGATAGATTTTCGATAAAAAATTAGAGTGTTGAAAACGAATAACGTTCAATAATAATTCGCTCTCAGAACTCCGTATGGAAATTATTGTCATTCGGCACTGGATTTGAGGACGAACGACGATTGAGACAGCGAATACAGATAAAAAGAGCAACGATGTTAGACATACTTGTGGAGACATGCTTTAAAGTTTATTATATGTTCGTTCTCAGCTCTCGATATACGATTTTCGAAGGTTTGCCGCAATGTTTGTTGGGATTTGCTAAATTAAACTCATTAAATTCGCATTTTTTTTGTTAAAAAAAAAAGGAAAAGAAAATACATAAATTCCAAAAAAGATTTAAAGCGCTTGTATGTACGTATGATAAAGTATCGGGTTCTTTCAAAATTGCTTTGCTTATTCTGGAATACTTTTCCACAAAGTTTTTATGTATTTAAAGCATTAATGAAAAATTTAATTAAAAAAAAAAACAAAAAAATCAAAAAAAAAATTTACTATTAAAAGTGCAAAAGTTCATTAGTATAAAAATACAAAAAAATGTGTGCTTTAAATCTAAGTTTTTCTAATTCAAAATTTATAACTATTTAATTAAGATGTAATCGTTTTTATTTCTATTTTCTGTAAAAAAAAAAACAGTTAAAAATAAATTGCTTTAAAAAAACAAAAAAAAAAACAAAATGTATGTATATATTGTATTTTATTCCGCTCCGTGGAGAAAATTTCACCGCCAAAAATTGAAGAACATTGAATATTTGCATGTATGTACCATATAATGTATGTATGAACTTTTATACATATATTTTAAGCATTGAAATGTTTATGATGAATATTTAAAAAATATTATAACTGCAACAAATATTTATCTAAATACTGTATACAAATTCACAAAGCAAAGGACCTCCGGTGTACTGGTGTTTCATTTTATAATTTTCTATAGAAAAGCTACAAGAATGAAATAGAGTAAAGATCAAACAGAGAAAACAGAGAATAAAAAGAAAAGAAAACGAAAACGCTTTTGAAGCTATCCAATGCTATAAACATGACGTGAAACCCTTCTTTACAGGAAAACTGTTTGTCGCAAGGCAAATAAAAATAGATGGTTTTAATTAAATAAATGATAAAAGCTCAAATGTAAGAACCTAATTTTTTATGCGTTTTTATAGCCAACTTTTATTCAACTAAAAGTCGTGAATTGTGTTTAAAATTTTTTGCGATGTTATTCTCTTATAAAACAATTTTCCCTTTCTTTCCCTTTCTTGAATTTCAAACAAAGCCTATATGCCTTGACTTTAACGAAATCAAGTACTACCTACGTAAGTATTTATGTATGTATGTATGCATAAAAAAGGGAGAAAAATCTAATCTGCCGCATTTGTAAATAAATGCATGAAATATGTTTAAACACATGTATGTATGTACACTAGATGAGTTTTTTTTTAGATATTCCCTCCGGCACTGGAATATGAAAATAGGATGTTTTAGAGCAAGTAAACTGAAAAAAAAATTTCACTTTTCCAAAAACTGGATGGAGCTACACCGAAAACCACGCAAATTCCCAGAATTTCAAGGTATGTTTAGATTTATGTCTCAAAAAAGTTAGGATTTAGCCCAAGAAAAAAAATTGATACCCACTCATACGAAGAATTAACCGCTAAATCGAATGGCATATTCAGTTTTTTGGTACACTACCCAGGGAAGGTAATAACGCGGCCTAGAGTGACCATTTTCTTTTTTTTCTCATGAATCTTCAACTTCTTGCCCTATACTCTTCCCGAAATCGGAAATTATTTTTTAACTAAATCACACGGTAGGCTGCGTTATTTAATGCGCTTTCCATAAATGTATAGCTATTAAAAATCGAATAAAATTTGGATGAGTTCATCAAGTTTAAATGAAGTAAAGTCGGGTATAAAAGGGTAACATACCTTAAAGTTTTTTTAATTTTTTAACAATTTTGCTATTAAAGGCGGTTTTTGGGTTATTCGTGATCTTTTTATGTGGGTGGATAACTCTACAAATGCAAAAAAAATACAAAGGTCAAGACCGTGGATAACGGACAAAAAGTGGACCCGGATAGCGCCAAAACATTTTTGGGCAATATGGGTATCAAAATAAAGATTTTACCTAGGACTTCAATGTAAAGCCAATCCATTTTGCTGTGTCCACCGTTTCGACACATATAAGTCAAAAATTAGACTCAAATTTCGCCGATATCCTTTAAAATATTCTGTAGTCATCCTGGACCACTTATTCGTCAGTATAGCGGAAATTGGCTAAGAAATTGGCATGTAATGAGTTCCATATGCAAGCCCTAGTTAAGACCTTTAATTTGATACCAATATTGCCCAATAATATTTTGGGGCCATCCGGGTCCACGGTTTTTTCCGCTATCCACGGTCTCGATCTTCCGAATTTTTTTTTACATTTGTGGAGTTATCCAACCCCATAAAACAATCACTAATAACCCAAAAAACCGTCTTCAAGAGCAAAATTTTTAAAAAAATTTCGATATTTTTGGGTATGTTACCCTTTTATACCCGACTTTACTTCACTTAAACTTGATGAACTCATCCAAATTTTATTCGATTTTTAATAGCTATACATTTATGGAAAGCGCATTAAATAACGCAGCCTATCGTGTGATTTAGTTGAAAAATAATTTCCGTTTTCGGGAAGAGTATAGGGCAAGAAGTTGAAGATTCATGAGAAAAAAAAGAAAATGGTCACTTTAGGCCGCGTTATTACCTTCCCTGGGTAGTGTACCAAAAAACTGAATATGCCATTCGATTTATCGGTTAATTCTTCGTATGGGTGGGTATCAATTTTTTTTCTTGTGCAAAATCCTAACCTTTTTCAGACAAAAATCTGAACATACCTTGAAATTCTGGGAATTTGCGCGGTTTTCGGTGTAGCTCCATCCAGTTTTTGGAAAAGTGAAATTTTTTTTTTCAGTTTACTTACTCTAAAACATCCTATTTTCATATTCCGGTGCCGGAGGGAGGATTTGAGAACGTTTAAAGAATCCCATACAAAAAAAAACTCATCTAATGTACACATATTATGTAATATATACAAAAGAAAAAAAAAAAATAAGTAGGAATAGAAGCATTAACATTGTAAACTCTAAATGCAATTAGAGACTCGTAGAGGTTAGTTTTAGTGCTGTAGGCAACTAGTGTGTAGAAACAAAACAAAAGGTTAAATAAATTAATTATAACTTACCAACTTATTATTTCTTAACCTTAAAGAAAAAAGCGGTATTTAAAAACAATTTGTAATTTGTAGCCATCAAACATCTAGATTTTTCAGGTACAAACATCGATTAGGTTGGAAAATTTGCTTAATTTGAAAGAAACAAAATATGGTTGATATCAACTGCTGAGTAAAAGGTAACCCTATTTCAGAACTTGCTCCAATAATGCCTTATTTCAAAAATGTGTTCGAAAACATCCCAGTTCAGAGAAAGTTAGGGTATTATTAAAAAAATCTGAAATAGGGTGTTTAAAAAAAAATCTGAGACAATGCGTTCTTGAAACAAGTTTTGAAATATAGTTATGTTTTCCTCAGGCGTCGATATAGTATGTAGCCTAAACAAAAAATATGCGTTAAACCTTCCCCAACAACACTGAGCTTAGATATCTGGAAACTCGAGAACTAACGCTTTTCGCAAATCCCTAACGTTAGGGGATACCTCGTGAAACACTGAAGAATTAAATCATTCTCAAAGAAAAAGGTGCATTATTCTACAATCGATAAAATTATAATTTTCTCTTCGAAAACTAATATACATATATAGTAGTCTTATAAGAATTTGCAAATATTTAATCGACCGTGACATTTGTCGCAAAATTTAAAATTATTCTTTTTTTTTTTGCTTTTTCAATTGCGTTTTATATATTTTTTCATAGACTAAGACTGATAAAATATAAAAGTATACATATTTATGCACACTGTAAAAACCATGTATGTAAGTATGTATGTACTTGCAAAAATTAATTTAGAAATGGGGAAGGCTAATTAAACTCTGAATAAAGAATTTAAGCTGTGAAATTTAATATATGTATGTATGTATGTTAAACCACTACATATATATATATATATATGTACATATGACCAAAATTGTAGGTACATATGAGAGAAATGTACATAAATTCGTAATAAAATGTAATTTAATTTTATTATAATCAAGGCGTAGCAAGGAGAGAAATGTAAAATAAGACAAAATTCTATACATATGTAATTTCGAAGAAGCTTCAAACAGCAGTTATACACATACTACGTACACATTTATATATCGAATCACATACAAGAAAATCGCCATAGCTGAAGTATATTCATTAAATTTTCAAACAAGTGAAAAATGTTGAGCATACATATAACAAAACAGCAGCAATAACTTTTGAGACAGAAAATGCCTTTCCCATGTAAAATGCCACTGTCGAATTAAAAGAAAGTGAAAAGCGCTGAATAAAAGAAAATAAACAAGACCTTTTTAAGTCGAAAATAAAAAGCTTAAAGAAATATCGCATTTACAAAATCAACATTTGGAATAGTTCAACGATTTTCATTCACATTTACATATAAAAAAGTACATACTATGTTTGAGATTGAGGTGAAACTGCAGTCAAAATCCATTCAAATTGCATAGCTGTCAAAAATGCATGAAACTTCACATTTATTTCACACAAAGTAGTACCTATTTAGTTCATATAACGCGCAATATGGCAGCAACATGAGGCCAGCAACATACGGTGAAAAATGCTGGTTGCCCATATGGTCGGATGCTACTGGGCTTATTTCACAAAAATTTAATCCTCACTGTATATTTGAACAAGAATATGGAAGAAAGAATATTATTTTAAAATTTCTTTAAATTTAATTTTTCAAATACGTAGATACCTACTACCCAGCATATTATTGAAGAGCGAACAAAAATTCAATCTAATTTTTTCATACATGTACATTAGGCTGGAGCGATTTGTATGGAGGGAAATTAGTCGATATAGTGCCATCGAAATTGGGGCTCTGAGTAGAAAACTCTGCCACGTTATTTGTCTAAACTTAATTTTGATATTCCGGAACTTGGTTTTTATGAACCAAGACGGATTTTAAGAAATCAAAAATTAATCAATCAGACCAATGTGCACATCAAAATGAATCAGATTTTATGCTGAATCCAGATATGAAATCTGATTTAAAATCGGACTAGCTGCTTTCGTGCTACAGCCTGAGGGCTGAATGGTCAAAATCGCATATTTTCGCAATTATATCTTTCTGTGTATAGTATATCATAAATTTGCATGCAAATTACTTAAAGATAAGTAAATTCAATATAGTAACAATATTTTAAAGTTGTAATTTATCTTTCGGTTGTGGCCGCTTTGGTGCAGTAGAGTGCTCGCCTGCTATGCCAGAGTTCTCGAGTTCAAATCCTAGTCCGGACAAACACCAAACAATTTTTTTTTTTTAATTAATTAAATAGCCATTATTGGGTCACCTCTCGGCAGTAGGCGGCATACCCTCCAAGTGTATTTCTGCCATGAAAGAGCTTCTCACAAAAAATGCATTCGCCGTTCGGAGCCGGCATAAAACTGTAGGTCCACCCAATTCGTAGGAAAAACAAAAAGGAGCACACCCCGAATTGGGAAAGAAGCTTGGCCATAAAACTCGTCAGAGTTATAATAGCGCCATTGTATTATCATTATTATGTGTATAGTAAATTTTAAATTTGCTTGCAAGTTACATAAAGATAAGTAAATTCATTATAGTAACAATATTTTAAAGTTGTAATTCATCTTGCCGTAAAGGAGAACAAGTATGCACTTTTTTTCTGTAGTCCAAAGTCATGGTATGAGATCTCTATGTCGTATAGTCATCCGATATCGATGATTTTTGATGACAGCCCCGGCCTAATATACATACATACATATGTAGCTCATGCAGAAGTAGGTATATCTTTTCGTAGAAATTAAATTTACAGGCAATTTGTAAACCGATAATTGATTGATAACATCAATAAAATTTGTAATTTGTGCAAAAAATAAATAATCGAATTAAAGAATGATTTAGTTGATTGCTTAGCACACGTTGACGGCAAGTGTAGTCGGGAGAAATGTTAAATGAAACAAAATAAAATAAAATAAATTTAGAAAGATATGGCAACATTTTAGAGCAGCTTAAAGTTTTGCAACAACAGCAACAACACTTACAAATATACATACATACTCATATAAAGACCGAAAAGTTAGAAACTAAGTAAAATGGATTTATGGATAACTAATATTTCAAATAACTGAAATTCGACTACGAGATAAGTAAATAAACTTTGTGTGCGCCACAGGAGTTGACTATGAACTTCATATGTACTTGCTGTTTAATCAAATGCATAAATAAATATGTATAAACGAAAATTTAATTAAGCATTGAGTATAAGATGGAGAAATGATAGAAAGTATTTGCGTGCATACAAACATACGCACATATGTACATATGTATGGAAGTACATAAATATATGTGAAGTTTGAAGTAAATATGCTAAAATTGTAGCTACATAGATTTTAAGTCATTAGTTGTAGGCATAAATGTTGAGGTAGGTAAATGTACATGCGTCTATATACTTACATATATACAGATAAGTGAGCTTAAGCATAGATCTAAGTTACTTAAATACACTTGTACATACATACATACCTACTCATTTACTTATATATGAAACGTTAAATGTATGGTGTTTTAAGAATTTAAGCCAAAACTAAAACCAAAGGCAAATTAAATTCAGAGAATTTTTGAAAATGAAAAAATAAGTAAATAAATAAACTAATAAATTAAGCAAAACTAAATTTAAGTTTAAGCTAAATTGTTTAAAATATAAAACAACTAAATTTAAACATGCATAAATAGACGGATAATTGCTTAGCTATTTTAGGTGCGCATATTTTAATAAAAAGAAATAAATAAATAGATATATGAAGTAGATTAGAAAGAATGTTTTAGAAACTTATAGGGCTGTCTTTCCAAAGACAATTATCTTACGAGATGAAATTTTTTTTTCCTAATTCTATTTGAAAAGAAAAAAATGATTTTATTTAATTAATTTTTTACGGCGTACAAAATGAAATAGTGGAAATTCCACCCCTCTGCCCCTAACAAAAATATTCGGCATACACCTGAGAATTATAAAGCCGTTATGTTTGTTTTATAAAGCCTTTACTTTTTGCTTTTGCCTTTACTTTTTGCGAGAAAAATGCTTCTGTATTTAGGTAGTATTAGCATTAAGTTAAAATTTTATGTGAAACTGCTTTCTAATTACACTGCTCTACAGCCAAAAAATACTCTGAACGCGACCATCCTATTTATATGTAAAATCGGTCGCTGATTCCGAAAATCGGGCTCATTTTTAATTCTATGGGAAGTTTTTTGAGATATCGGCAATTTACCGTTATTTGGCCAATGGCTCCACTTAATCCTGTATACCTCTTTAACGCAGTGAGCTATCTTCCTTGGAGTGACATTCAACGAAAGAAAATTAAATTTCCTTTTCATCGCTGCTACAACATTTTTCTGTAACTCTTATAGTTTCTGAAATATTGACGATTCAATTTGAATTTTTTCGATTTTTTACGATTTTTTGAAGAAAAAATTGACTTTGTCAGGCAATATCTTTTAAACCAATGTCTTCACCTTCGGTTTTACTCCTTCACGTGAAGCTCCATTCTATTGGGAAAAAGATAAGCTATCAACGAAGAAAATCCATGGTAAAATAGAAAAGTTATAGGCGATCAAGTAAATACATCCAAGTCGCGCAATGCCTCTGCACGGGTATATTCTATGCATGTTATACCAATACCTACACATCTGCAGTAGCAGCACATTGGCAGCGCAGTAGATAAAAGCCCATTTACGGGTATAACATGCATAGAATATACCCGTGCAGAGGCATTGCGCGACTTGGATGTATTTACTTGATCGCCTATAACTTTTCCATTTTACCATGGATTTTCTTCGTTGATAGCTTATATTTTTCCCAATAGAATGGAGCTTCATGTAAAGGAGTAAAACCGAAGGTGAAGACATTGGTTTAAAAGATATTGCCTGACAAATTCAATTTTTTCTTCAAAAAATCGTAAAAAATCGAAAAAATTCAAATTGAATCGTCAATATTTCAGAAACTATAAGAGTTACAGAAAAATGTTATAGCAGCGATGAAAAGGAAATTTAATTTTCTTTCGTTGAGTGTCACTCCAAGGAAGATAGCTCACTGCGTTAAAAAGGTATACAGGATTAAGTGGAGCCAGTGGCCAAATAACGGTAAATTGCCGATATCTCAAAAACCTTCCCATAGAATTAAAAATGAGCCCGATTTTCGGAATCAGCGACCGATTTTACATATAGATAGGATGGTCACGTCCAAAGTACAGACAAAAAATTTCATTTTGTGATCCAGTGTTATTATTATCAAATTTAACTTTTAAGCCATTTGCAGCTTTTGTTCCCATAAAAAAGTAATAAAGTATTAATAGCTTTGTCAGCAAACGCTTTTAAAAGCGCTCTTGTATGTAAAATTCGCATATTTGCACATGTAAAGAATTTTGAATTCATGTAAATTTAAAAACGAAATTTACTGTAATCCGTCACATTACTATGAATAAAAAAAAATTTTACATTTATTTCGCCACAACTCAATTAAGCTGTAAGTTAAAAAAAAATATTAAGTACATACATAACTATAAAATATTTACATTTGTATAAATAGAATATAAAAAAAAAATCCATTGTATGTGGATAATAATATGTAACAACACCTTTTTATTTAAATAGTATATAAGTCTACGTATGGAAAATAATTAATACGTATAATGCATAGTACATATGTATGTAATAAAAAGTAAAATATGTACATGATAAATATACAAGTAAATAAGTAAGTACATACTAAGTTGTATGAATTAAAACTATCGAATTGTAATTGATGGAGGTCAAAAGTCGAAAAATAAATAAACAATATACACGTGAATTTATTTAATGTAAAAAAGAGTGTGGTTTTTTTTTAATTAATTTCTGTCGTGAAGGCTTCAAGGTAAGCATTTTTGTTTGCAGGTAAAAATATTTATACAACAGCAGTAGCCTAGAATTTTTGGGAGAATTAATATGCGGTCGATAATGCCGCATTGCCAATAAGTGGCAAAGGAGCCCTCACTCTGTAGTTCGATTCGAAGAAAAATTCGTTCGCTTTCGAGTTCTATTACACATCTTCTATGGAGTGACTTGGCCTTCCTTGGTGTGTGGTGCGCTGCAAGCCCTCGTGCGGATGGCTTTTTCATGTCTAAATATTTATGTAATATGTTATGTATTAACTCATTTGAGACGCCCGTAGTCTCAGACTCACGTTTTTTCTATCTCCGATCGTCCAATATCATTCCATGAATTTTATCGACGATATCTGACATGACTACTTCTTTTGGGCTACCTGAACGTTTGGCAACGCTTGTGCCAGTACGGCCACAATGAGATTGACTCTTTAACCATTGAAAATGATGTAACGGGGACTCTGTAGTAGTTTTCAAGCCTTTCCTTAGTTTCTTTAATGTGTTTTTTGCGAAAAAAAAGTCTCTTGATAAACATTCATATCCTGTTAACTAAATGGCTCTCTTTCTGAAGTATGACAGCTTAAAGCTTATGCCTTATGTGCTTTTTACAGTGATACCTTGCACTGCATGCCTTCAAGCTGTGTCTGCTGAGTAATGACAGACATAGAAAATGCGAGTTAAAGCAAGATACCACGTGTTCTTTGTTCATGTCATGTATGCACGAGGAATTTAACTGCTGCTAGTTTTTTTAATGCAACTCTGCGTGCGCCAGTAATTCTCAAAGGAAAAGTTCAATCTACTCTTAATAAATATATTGTACTATAATTATGCATCATAACCTTAATTTTTCAACTAAATGCACTTTTTTATTATACAAAACCTTTTATAAAATGCATAATATTACAGCATAAAAAGTATACATATATCAATTTTAGTGACTATAATTAGTGTTGTAGTGCAGCGTTTTCAAACTTGAACTAAGTTTCTTTCTGTTCTTTTGTCTCTTTATGGCATTGTGGTGTATAAAATATATATGTACATATGCACGAGTATATTAGGCCACAAGTTTTTATATCAGTTCAACGTAATTGCTGTTATTGGAGACAATATCTAACAATTAAGTAATTTTATATGCCTTCACTGCAAATTGTAATTTAATATAAAATGATAGGATATGTATGCACAAGTCTATGTACATATGTAGGCTTTTTCATATGCAGTAACAACTTCATGTCAGTTATAATTAGAAGTAAATTAGAATGGCATATGCATGTTACTTTTTTTAATATAATTTACTCTATTCTTAACTATCGCTGCGTATGCAGCACATCAAAGGGAATTTATCTACATGAACCAAAACTATGAACAAGTAATTTCATATAAGTATTTGCGTTTATGTTGAGCATGTTTTTTGGAGCTTTGAAATTTTATATAAATAATGATTTAATGAAGAATTTTTGCTTTACTGGTTTCATAATAAATTTTCAAAGGAAATATGCAGTTGGAAACTAAAAGCATTAATCTTTATAAGAATTTCTAATATATTATTTCAACATGTGATGACATTGTGGAGAGTTAGGGACTGGAACTTAATATTTGGGAACCAGTATTAACACCAAAATTAGTTTCAGCACTGGCGCCAGGCAGCACGAATAGAAACGTCTGGCGCGCTTTATTGGACCCGGTCAAATGCGGCAATTAAGAAGAGGAAGAACAAAGTGATATCGAAAATCGAATTTTGCAAAAAAAAAATGTTGGAAATTTTTATAAAAATTATGCATAGCGTGCATGACAAAATGTTGTATGGAATTAAATGTACCTAATCCATGGGATTTCAAACGCAAGGCTGAAACATAGATATATACACAAATTAGATAAAATTATATTTTGTAATTATATTTATGAAATTGGCCTTTGTTTTATATTGCATACATACCTACATACGTATATATATTCATTCATATCAGAATACAGGAAAATATTCATATGCACATATCGTCGGTCTACTGCCAGAAACACGAATGTGAAATTTTTTTTAAGTGTGATGTCTGCTCTCTATCGGGTATATATTGATGTAATAACAATTAGTATTTGTATAAATGCTTGCGTAAACATACACACATAATATGCATGTGTATGTACATAAGCATATATACTAATATCAGAGCTGGGCGATAAGGATTACATGTGAAATCGATTACACATACACGGTAGGCAGGAAGCGACGATAGGTTGCATGAAAATGTCGAGAAAAAAGGAAAGTGGGGTTGTGTTATGTGATGTTTATAGATGGAACATCCGTTGAAATTAAAATCCGAGCTGCTCCTTTTTCAAGGATATCCACATTTTTTGTTTTTTTTTGAAAGGATCAAATATTGAGAAAATCGAAAATTCGCCACCGTCCAAATTTTTCCGATTTCAATACATTATTTGGTCGCTAAGGGATACAAAAAAAGGTATTAAAAAGAAAAATGGACACCTGTAGTGGAAAAATCCAATGTGAACAGGACCTAAAGGATAACCACTGAAATATAAAATAACACAAAAAGTACCCACTTTAATTTGCGTATAACTCCTAACATGTTAACTCTACGTGAAAATTCCTTATAATATGTTTCATTCAGAATAAATAAAGGAATATTTCTTTGATATACAATTTTGATGTACCTGCAGTGGTTAATGCACTTTGGTCCATCTAAAGTGAAAATTTCAAAAAAAAGTACGTTTTTTTTATGGTGCTATTTTAAGTTCAAATATTTTTCTAGTTTATGTAAATATTTTAATCTAATGATCCAATTCTCATTCTTACATATCTATACGTTAATATTAAAAAGAATTGGAGCTGAAATACGCGCCAGCTGTGCACGGTGGGCGGTAAGCAACAATAGGTTGCATGAAAATATCGAAAAAACGATCGCCGGCTAAACACTTACGTAAACTGATATTCTAATATACTTCATAAACACACAGCAAGCGTGAATAAAATCTCCAACATTTTTTTTAAACGAAAATTAGTACCAGCACACAGCTAGGCACATATTCGTTGGGCCATCGTTTTTACGATATTCCCATGCAACCTATTGTTGCTTCCCGCCCACCGTGCACAGCTAGCGCGTATCTCAGCTCTAACTCTTTTTTAGTATTAACGTAGAGATGTGTAGGAATGAGAGTTGGATCATTAGATTAAAATATTTACATAAACTAGAAAAATATTTGAACTTAAAATAGCACCATAAAAAAAACGTACTTTTTTTGAAATTTTCACTTTAGATGCACAAAAGTACATTAAGCACTGCAGGTACATCAAAATTGTATATTAAAGAAATATTTCTTTATTTATTCTGAATGAAACATATAATAAGAAATTTTCACGTAGAGTTAACATTTTAGGAGTTATACGCAAATTAAAGTGGGTACTTTTTGTGTTATTTTATATTTCAGTGGTTATCCTTTAGGTCCTGTTCACATTGGATTTTTCCACTACAGGTGTCCTGTTTTCTTTTTAATACCTTTTTTTGTATCCCTTAGCGACCAAATAATGTATTGAAATCGGAAAAATTTGGACGGTGGCGAATATTCGATTTCCTCAATATTTGATCCTTTCAAAAAAAACAAAAAATGTGGATATCCTTGAAAAAGGAGCAGCTCGGATTTTAATTTCAACGGATGTTTCATCTATAAACATCACATAACACAACCCCACTTTCCTTTTTTCTCGACATTTTCATGCAACCTATCGTCGCTTCCTGCCTACCGTGCATAGGATTACGATTACATTAATCGTAATTTCAAAATTTCTTAAATTACGATTACAGTAATTCTTATTTTTGTGACGACGATTACGATTACAGTAATTGTAAATTCAAGTTTTTTACGATTACGATTACAGTAATCCTTATTTTTGTAACCACGATTACGATTACAGTAATCGTAATTGCAAGTTTTTGACGATTACGATTACAGTAATCCTTATTTTCTGTAATCATAAATTACAAAATTTAAGAATTACATGTAAAAAATTATTAAAATTGCTTTTTGATACTAAACAGTGTAGGAAGGAAAATATGATTTGCACTGAAGGAAGTGCAAAACACTATAAAAAATATGTAATATGTAATGGGCCTAATGCATAAAATGTGGATTTTGCGTGTATAAAATTATTGAAATTGCTAGATTTTACTAAGGAAATTAGGTTTATTTCATTGTGCGATAGAGTTTTTAAGTATTTCACATTAAGCCCGAAAATAAACGACGCTATAACTGCTGCAGTCCTTATGCGGGAGGTGAATATGCGTTGGTATAAAATACTAGCTGTACCTGGCCAAGCTTTGCTTTAGCCCACTTCCAATTATAGGAATTTGAAGCGAAAAACGGCACACTTTAAAATAAGTTGGAAGTATCTAGAAACCGAACTTACCTCAAGCTGCAGAACTCAGCATAAGTCAGTTTAAAAAAGTGAAGGAAAAAATTAATATTTTCAAAAGTTTGCCCTTTTCATGTTCTTATCAATTTTTTCTTCGTATTAGTCTTCAACTCCCTTCCCCTCTACTATTCGCTTTCTCCTTCCTTTTCCATTTATCTTTCCTTTCATTTCCGCTTCGCTTTCCTTTTCTCTACCGCTCTCTCTTACCTATCCTTTTCTGTCTTTCTCCCTTTTATTCCCCCTATTATTCCTTCTCTAATTCCCTGTCTTACTATCTCCCTCCCCATCCTCTTCATTCCATTTTCATTATACCCTCCCTCTCCTTTTCCGCCCCTTTGCCTTTGCCTTTCCCATTCTCATAACCCTTCCCCTTTTCCATTCCCTAGGGAACCGGCTTTAGCATAACAGACACCTTATACCAGTTCTCATTTGATGCCATCGTTGCTTGAAAACATTCCGTGGCATCCGGGTCCACTCTTTTGCCCATAAAAAAATATTATTGAATGTAAATAATGCAAACAGCAGTCTTAATTTTGTATCGCTATTATTTGCGCTAATTTTCTCTCTGCTTTATACATATCCCAGTTTTAATTGTTTAATTAATGTGTGGAAAAACACATACATATATATGTAAAAATTATTATTATTTCTTGGAAAACGATGTTGGGTAAGTATATCACTGCTTTGTGCACGTTTTACTACCAAACAACGATAATAGTAATCGTAATTTCAAGTTTCTTACGATTACGATTACAGTAATTCTTATTTTTGTAACGACGATTACGATTACAGTAATCGTAATTTCAAGCTTTTGACGATTATGATTACAATAATCCTTATTTTTGTAACGACGATTACGATTACAGTAATCGTAATTTCAAAATTTCTAAGATTACAATTACTGTAATCGTAATCCTCATGTAATCGTAATCCTTATCGCCCAGCTCTGACTAATATTAATAGTTATTATATCAATATATACCCGATAAAGAGCAGATATCGCACTTAAAAAATTTTCACATTCGTGTTTCGGGCTGGAGGCCGACGATATGTAGTATATATATAACAAACATACTTAATACATAAATAATTCATTTTGCCAAACATTAAATGTAAATAAGGCTTTATTGGCAAACAGTAAACACAAGCATTTATGCTAATTTCATGTATACATACCCTGCAGGAAAATCAATAACTAGTGAGTAAAACTGTTGGTTCAGCACTGACAAAAGCTGCCAAAGAGGCACTAATTCAATACAAGTCGGATTTTCACCATTTAAAAGGGAGTCAATTGAGTGATCAATAAAATACGCACTTTATTTTTTATGCAGTTTCGAATTGACGCAAATTTTATGTATTTTCTTCGTACGTTCAGCTTGACAGTCTACTTTAAATATTTCTGCAACTCTCAAAATGTGAATGAACTAGAGCTTTTCCCAATAGGGAAGGTAACATCAAATGCTGAGAGCTTAATTAGGGCAGGTCAGTGATTACAAAACCATTTGTGTTATCATATAAATCTAAACTCTTTTATCGTACATAATTTACTTTTGCTATTTGCTAGATACTTTATTTGCACATAAATACATATTTATATATTTATGCACGGTATAGCTTTAGCATTAGCGTACCATGACCATAAACGCTAAACGGACGGACGGACGACAACATTTTGTGCGTAAAATGCTTCAACCAATAAACTATAATGCCACAAATAATAACATTGTAATCAGTTTTATAATTAATGCTAATTCCGGCTGCCAAATCCCATCAATTCACATGCTTACATACATGCATACAAGTACATATTAATTTTTAGTCGGATTATTATACGCGTGAATTAATATTTTGACAATTTGGCAATTTTCCAAACAAAGCGCACACGATTAATTTAGGCATGACACGCAAAACAACAAAAGCAACAAGTTAAAGAAGTTGAGCTTTTGTAATGTCAGCAATTTAAGTGGGTGTGTTTGGGAGGGTAGTGGCCGCTGTGGTGCAGTGGGTAGAGTGCTCGCCTGCTATGCCAGAGGTCTCGGGTTCAAACCGCGGTCCGAGCAAAACACCAAAACAATTTTTCTAATTAGGAAAAATCCAATTATTGGGTTTTTTAAGAGCAGCGGTCACCTCTCGGCAGTGGGCGGCATACCCTCCGAGAGTATTTCTGCCATGAAAAAGCTTCTCACAAAAAATGCATTCGCCGTTCGGAGCCGGCATAAAACTGTAGGTCCACCCAATTAGTAGGAAAAACAAAAAGGAGCACACCTCGAATTGGGAGAGAAGCTCGGCCATAAAACTCGTCAGAGTTATAATAGCGCCATTGTATTATATTATTATTATATTATTATTTGGGAGGGAGGGATTTGGGATGGTAGTTGGTGGGTAGGTGCTGTTACTAATGAATGAACGAAGGACTAAATTGAGAAATTGAGAAGTGTGGTCAACATTTGAAGTCAAAAACAAAGTATGCATGTAAATAACTATTGAGGCGCAAACAATTTAAATTCATAGCACAAATACATATACTTATACATGTAAATATGTATAATTTATATGCTTAATCTATATATAATCCGTGGGTGTATATTTGTGTACGATTTTCGCTAACTACGCAAATTTGTTTACAAACAGAATTTACAATAAAAACAATTCAATAGAATGCAATGAAGCGCTAAATTATTGATTTTTGTATGTATCTATGTTTGTATGTGTGTATCAGTTCGATTCCAGCGCAGAAATAGCTTGCAAGAAGGTAGGGTTGGTTCTCCATCCATCGCAAAGCAATGCTTTCGAGCGTCTTTTTAACACGTTGGCATCCTACGAAGTGGCAATTTCTCCTTTGCGGTATTTGAAAAATTGTCTAATAGTTTGGATTTACATAGCAAAGCTTTTTTTGTACTTTTATTCAATTTTATAAAATTTCCCTTTAGGGAAAATTTTGGTAATTAGCAAAATTGCATTAAATTAATCATAATGAATTACTCAATTTTAAGGCAAACTATTTTATTCTACACTTAAAAAAATTTCCCTTTTTGGGAAGTTTTGGTAATTGGTAAAATAGCGCGTAATATGCCATTTTAACTCAGTACAACTTAAAATAATGATTTTATCTAATTTAAAAAGAAAATCCCTTTTTGGGAAATTTTGGTAATTAGCTATATTGCATTAAATTTATCATTTTGACTGAGTGAAACTCAAGAAAAATGAGTTTATCTAATTTTAAAAAATTTCCCGAAAAGGAAATTTGTGTTAATTTGACCATTTGGACTCAGTAAAACTAAAAACAAACGATTTTATATAATTAAAAAAAAATACCTTTTTTTATTTAAGGTATTTAGACGTTTAGGAAAAGAGTTTAAGTTGATTTATAGAAAAATGTCTCTTTTCTTGGGCTAATTTTTCAAGATTTGGCATTTTGACTTTGTACTAATATTTTGCCAATTTCCATCCATCCATATTCCTTTAGAACTAATCCCGACCCAGTTAAAAACTCTCCAGCAGGAGGCCGTCGCCTTGCGTGACCGTCCCTTATATTTTGTGCAGTAATATCTATTATCGGCGTGTGGTGTGCAGACTGTCCAAATATTTAAATGAAAGTGCAAAATCAATTGACTTTGCTAATGCGGTTCCTTTTTGAAAAGCAACCGAATTGAATAATTATCCGGAGTTGGTGCTCTAGGTTCCGATTTACAGAGTGAAGATGCAGCGATGGATTAATTTTTTGGAAGATAGTTCCACACTCAGCAAATAAAAAAAAGTGATTTAATCAAAAGTTTATGTTAACACCGCATATAAAACGTTGCGACAAATCAAATATTAAAAATTACTGGAAGGATGTTAGAAAAAAATAGCACAAAAATTGCAACACCGTTTAAGGGTTATTTTATTATGACGTAATTTGTTGGAAAAATTTTTTTAAACTATTAATTATATAATGGATTGAAAACAAAAACTAAAAAAACCCATACATATTTTGAAACGCGTCTGCACTGCGTATACGTAATTTATTTACATACGTATTAGGGTTGAGTAATGACACGATTTTTTGGGAGTTGACACATAAGGACTGACTCACTAAAAAGAGTCGACTCACTGAGTTGGCACGATTGTGCTACAACACGTTTGTGTTACAGCACGATTGTGCTACAGCACATATTACTTTCGTGCTATTGTCAACCAAAAAGTGTTACTGTGTGCTATCAGAGACTGTGTCAGTGAAAGAGTCGCTCCGATGATGAATTGATATTTGTACGAGAATGGGATATAAATCAATAATATAATTGAAGTGATAGGTGTGGGTGGGCAAATATACGGAAAATTAATTAATTATTTAATTAATGTCGTTTTTGTTGTTGATTATTGATTTAGACCTATGTAGCTCTGAGATATAGGGTATTTAGGGATTTTTGAGATGTTCATGAAGTACACATATTGGGCTATCTGATGGATAAATAAAATATACATATGTGTGCCAATATAAACTTAGTTGATAAGATCAATTACAATATTTCAAATGAATGTATCTTTTTATATATGCACATACATACGATAATGGGTTAAAGTCCAAAAGTTGGGAAAAATCATCTAGTTTCTGAATATCATAACCAAATTTACCAAAATTAAGGGGAACAACCGAAAATCCCCAAAATAGGTGTCCATACAAAAACGGGTTAGTGTCGGAAAGTTAGCACAATTTATGCAGAATACACCTACATACACCAAATTTGCCTAAATCACCTGGAATAAATGAAAAAATGCATAAATAGGTGACCACCCCAATACCAAAAACCACCAAAATACACCAAGTGCCATATAAAGTAAGCATGCACAAGATGACGCTAAATAAGAGGCGAAATCGAACGTGCCAGCGGAGTCGAGTATGCTACTGAGTTGACGTGCTATAAACGTGCCAGCGGAGTCAAGTGTGCTACTGAGTTATCATTTTATCGTGAGGTGAGCTTGAGCGTGCAGCTCACTGATGGGTGTTGACACAGAGTCGTGACTCAGTGCTGAGTTACCCAAGCCTAATACATATGCACAAACATACATGTGAAACTATTAAAAGGGTGCTAAAAACACTCCCTTTCCTTTGTTTTCTTACTTTTTATTTTATTTTAACTTGACTTTATAGCAAATAAATATTTAACTTACCAGTTTCTGCATATTATTAAAAGAGGCAGCAGTTCAGTTAAACCTGAATGCCATAAATATATTTGGTATATAAGTATGTACTATTGACTTACATATTCAAGTAGTATACAGGTCTGCTGTTATATGCATATGTATATATACATATGTATATTCTTTTAAAAAAATTATCATGATATCCAGTTGGATTTTCATCAAAGTCAACGATGCGCGGAAACCCACCAATCCGTTTTTTGTTAACACTGACAAATAATAATAGCAATAAAAGTAACAATAACAACAATAACAGAAAATGTTTGTGAGAAAAAAATTTTAAAGCGAGCACCTACACATAGAAATGTTTGCAAAAAACATTAAAAATATCGAAGTAAAGCGGAGCGCGAAGGGGTGCAAACGAAATCTGCGATTTATAAGCTTTACATTTCAATCAGCGCACGTGGGTTACATATATACATACATATACAAATACACACATACCCTGCAGTAAATTTGTTTCACTGCTGAAGGATCAGTGATGATTCTTTGTTGAATATTCATCACTGTCGTCATAACTCAGAATATTTTTATTTGTTTTTGTCTTTTTTTTTCTGAGGAAAGCAAACCATTTATATGAAAAATTCAGCAGTTTTTATATGAAAGTATTCACTGATGCCTCCTCGTCATAGGTGAATTGAATCAGTGATTCATTAAGGATTCATTGCGGATTTTTACTGCAGGGTATTTATATACAGCATACATACATACATACATGTACATAATTTGCATCAGCAGACGTTTTTGCAACTTTTTCCTCATGCAAATTGATGCATGCATACGCTTGACGCAACAAGATGCCAACATATGTACATACATGTTGCTATAAACATGCATATGTATACAAGTGCATAGCAACATGTTTGGCGGCGACGATAACACAGCGTGCGTAGGTAGCTAACTGATTGTTGTTGCGCATGTGGATAGGCAAACAATTGATTTAACACACATAAGCAAGTACATAAATGAAAAATAATAGCTTAAAAAACTAAAAACACGCTTTAATCTTAAAAATCGTACTAAAAATTGAGAAATAATTTAATTAGAAACAAAATGATGAACGAAAATATAAGTATTTAAGGAAAAGCGTGGGGTGCTCAGTATGTCAAAAAATATTTAAAATCGATGTTTTTTTACTAATAATTTTATTTTGACTTTTTTGAGATTTCATATATCGTACTCTTTAAATTCGCAACTAGGTATATATTTGTAATAGTTGTACGAATCGAATATTTTCATGTTCAAATATTATTGAGCACCCCCACGCTTTTCCTTAAATACTTATATTTTCGTTCATCATTTTGTTTCTAATTAAATTATTTCTCAATTTTTAGTACGATTTTTAAGATTAAAGCGTGTTTTTTAGTTTTTTAAGCTATTATTTATTTTTGACTTTTTAGTGAAATTTTTCATTAAAGGATGTTTTATGCGGACGCAAGAATAAAAGTCTGATGGGATGTGGTGTTCTCCGAAATAGATCTATATACATATGTATTTATAACTTCTACCAAAAATCCTAATATGCAGTGAAGTAAACTAGTTTATTATGCAATATTTTCCAAACCCTTTTATTCAAGGTTTTCCAAACTAGTTTGGAAATACAAAATTTCCCAAACGTTTTGTTATATTTTACAATCAGAAAGTGAAGAGAAGTTGAGGTGAAACATTTGAAAAGAACAAAAAAAAAGAAACCTGATTGAATAAATTCGAATTTAGACAATAAAGTTCCGAATACGTTTGTAGCGTAATGGTGAGGTATGCTGCCTACGGACCAAGGAGCTCAGGTTCGAGTCCCGAGTGGCGCATTTTTTTTTTTTTTATTTTTTTTTTATTTTTATTTTTTTATTTTTAGAGAAATTTTTTTCACCTCACGTTTACAAAACATTGTATAAAAATGTAATTAGGGTTCCTTTTCGTTGATTCAGCACTTACTATTAAATGAACTACAAACAAAACCAGTTCTTGCTTTGCATACATATGTATGTACATGCGATTGTTTTTATTGCAAACACAACAACGACAAACCATAAAGCTTGTAACACAAAACACAAAACCAGTTCTTGCTCTGCATACTTATGTATGTACATTGTACATGCGATTGATTTCATTGCGAATACAACAAACCCAAAACAGAAAGCTTCAAGCTTTATTTTTGAGTGAATTTATGCATTGAGTTTATCGCCATCGCTATGAGCGATCGCTGGCTGTTGTGCGTTAGTTCGCTCGCTATTTGAGTGGTTATACGTTTTTCTTTGAACATTTGTTTGTGATTTGAGAAGAATGTATTTTTGAGCGTTCGTGAGTGAGTTTTTCCGTACCCTGCAAGGTTGTTACTTATTGGCTTGTATACGGGAGTGAATTGAAATTCATAGAGGCTATTTTGAAGAAAGGTAACATAAAAGCCGCAATGTAGCATAAAATATAATGTTGAGTGTCTTACTATATGATGCCGTTGGGCTGTTGATGTCATGTTTCGAATCCGGAGGAGAATAAAAATAATAGGGAGGACACAAAAAAGTGAATGTTTGAAAGATATAATAATCTAGTTTTAAATGTTGCAACTTTTAGGATGGGATGAAGTTACATACATACATACATACATAGATACATACATACATACATACATACATACATACATACATACATACATACATACAGGTGAAGCTAATAAAAGCGTGTTAAAAATAGCAATTCAAGCAGTGCAAATGCATATGTATGTAAAAACGCAGTTGCGCATTTGTTTATCTACATATACATACATATACTTACCTTATTTTGCCAGATCAATCACCACATGTGTAGATCAGTGTTGAACGAAAGAGCAATACGGAGCAAAACGGAGCTGCTCGGCTACACATACAAGTCGTGTGTGTGCTGCTAGCAAGCAATTGCGTCGCCTACAACCAATTAGTCTGCGCTTGAATTTCATGCTGTGTACATCGATCGCGCAGAGAATTTTTTTCTTTTTTCTGAGCAATATGTATGCGACATCTGCTTATACGCGCACACTAATGCAAAAATATGTTGCGCTTGTGTAAGTAGCGCAGTCGGCGGTGTGCATCACTGGTGTAGATACATGCATGCAGCTGTATACATGTTTATAAAACACAGCTGCAACAGGCAGTTAGTAAGGCACATAGGGGGCGGCAGTCAGGAAATCGAAATAGTTAGCGGACGGTACTTCGTAGAAATTTGATTACATACACTGAGAGAAAAAAAATATATGGAGGGGTCAAAGAAATTGTTTACCTATTTTGAACACTACACTCTTTGTTTTGAGTAAATTTTCCTTAAAACATGTTAAAAGGTTTATAAAATATTGTTGTTACATGCGTTACCATGGTTTCATATACTTGTTTTGAAAAAATTCATACATTAAAATAATGAAAAATTCTTTAAGCGCCATTCCATTCCCAACTTTCCTTGTTTTGAAGACTTGATTTCTTTAATTTTGAGAAATTAAATTCCCATACAAATCCCCATGGCAACGAATTTGTTTGAATGTTATTTATGTTTTTTCCACATTTTTGAGAAAATTTACACAAAAGAAAGAAAATTTTGTATTGGGACGCGTGTTCAAAATAAGGAAAATTATGTCTTTGATCGAGAGAAATTTTTTTTTGAGTGTATTTTTGTTGAAACCAGAATAAAAGTTAGTTGTAGATAAATATGTAGATACTTAAATATAACAAATATCACTGCGACGCAAATTATGGCTTGTTGCCTGAGGACGGAAAAATTCCAACACAGAATGAAAGATCACTGCCCTCTTATAGTAAAACCCGCAAACAGTTTTGCTCCCTGTGGTCAAACTTTTTTATCGCGAATTTAAATTTACGAAATTTAGGCTGAGTGATTATTAAATAAATGAAACAAGGGTTAAAGTGCATGTCGTACAGAAATATGTTGTTAGGAAACGTATAGTAAAATTGCACGAGCTTTAATTTCGTACAATACTTTAACCCTCTAACAACCCCACGAAGAGGTCGTTTTGATCGCTATTTTAGGAAGTTCTAGAAAAATAGCATTTTGAAGGGCGATAGAAGTTTAAAATGTTCTAGAAAATTATTCTCCATAAAATTTCACTAGGGGCCTTCTCAGACAAAATATTTTTCCAAATAACCTTTTAGCTCCTTTTAGCAACACCTTGTAAGGGCATAAAATACCTGCACCACTCCCTGATGGCGATGAGTGAGATGATGGCGGCTCACTTTATTGATGTTGAAATTTTATTTGAGTTCTTTTGCCATTTCTCTCACACTTTATTGCTTTTTTGCTGCTGCTATTCCATGCTGTTTCCATATTTGCTTATCTGCCTACGAATGATGCGCATTGCAGTGCAGTGCTGCAAGCACAATACCGTTGTATGCATACAAAAATTTCGATTTTAAGCCAATTAATAGCATGATACACACAGTGCATTTTTCTGATTTACATACATACTTACATTTGCATATGTATGCATGCATATGATCCACATGTAAACGAAAATATATTTAGTAAGTGTATAACCAGCATAAACCGTGCTCTAACGAATTTAAATATTATAGCGCATCTGTGCGGCAGTGTAGTTTCACATAAAAAAAAACTGAAAACAAAATAGCTTTATGAAAAAATTCTCTCCGTTTTTTATTGAATAAACCTAGAGGTGTACATATCGCATGTTTTATAAACTTTTGCATAGTAGCTGGTGGCACGTCTAGATTTCATCATCATCAACATCAGCTTCACCATCGTCGATTGTGTGTAAAAACAGCGCGAATTCGTTTGTTATTTATTTGCGCTCGCCCTCAACTGTGTTGTTGAGCAGCAACAATTCATTTCTGTTTTGTTGCAACAACGCGCGAATAATAACGGATTTTTGCAGACTTCAATTAACTGTGTTTTTGTTTTTTTTTTTTTGCATTTTCATTTTATTTGACAGCTATGAAAAAATGTATGAAAAACAACAACAAACAGTTTTTATGACTCAATCGCACGTTAAGTTAAGCGCGCTCACGAGCCCGTCGCTGCTGCCGCTGCTGCATTTGAAGTGCCATTTAATGATTTAATAATAATTTTAATGCAAAAAAATATCTTATGATTTTTTGCCATGTCTGTGCGCACAGTGTAAGTCAATTTATCTCTATCGAGTTAAGTTAATTGTTTGTAATAATAAATAGAATAAGCACGAGTAGATACAAGTGCACAGATGCAGATGATTGCAGAAGCGGTCGAGAATGTAATTAAAAGTGTTCGAGATGAAGTCGAGTGAAATAAATGTTGTTTATTCTACAGTAGAGTTTTTTGTGTATTGAATATTTTATAGATTTTGGAATCCGTTATTTAAGATTTATTCAAGAAGGTTTAAAGGCTTCCAAAATAGTAATGCCTGAACATTCTCAGCGGCCAAAAGTTGTATGCTTATAACAAGGCTGATTTTCCTGTGTTCCTATCATCAGGCTGTAATAATTACGCTCTCTCTCTCTCTCTCTCTCTCTCTCTCTCTCTCTGAGAGCAAACGTTATTTTTAAAACTTATCCGCCATGGGAATAAGGCTTGGATAATATCTTGCCTTACGTGAGGTCTATATATACCTTATGTCTTATTCGCAATTTTTTATGCTCGCCACGCATTGTGCTCTCTTTGGCCATATTTGCTTATAAAACTCAATTTACTCTCCAAAGGTCATCGATCCAGCGCCGAATGTTTGGGGGTATTCCGATCCATTCGAGACCCTCCAACGTCGCCGCAGCAGAGACCTTGCTAAAGTTACCCGAAATATCAAGAAATACACCTATCACACTCCCTGTAATGAAGGGCCTTTTCGATATGTGGTTGTTGTTGTTGTGATTATTTATCCTGTTTAGTATCCATTACGACAAGATGAATACGTTTAATGCCGTCCGCCGGGCAGCTCGAACCATGACTGAGGTCGTGACGCATCCTCCCCTCTCCCTGGATCGCTCTTTAAGGGGACCTACTGGACCAGACAACAGCCTTTGCTAGCCCCCCGCAGTCTGCCCTGACGTAAGTACCAGGAACATGCATCGGAGGGAGGAAAGACGGAGGTCCATTGCCCAGGCAGCAACCTCTTTGAGGATTTTTTCCGCCCAGTTATTACCTTAACCATACATTTGCATGAAAAACAAAAGCAAGTTGATGACACTATCGATCATCGAAACAGAAAAACGAGCGAGAGGAACCACAAAATTTTTATAAAATCAATTAAGTTTGGTGGAAGCTAAAGTACATTGAACTTTTACCTCAAATCGCCGCCGAAAAAAAACAATAAAGAACACCTCCTTTTATAAACAAGCATCACATTAAAAGTAATTAAAAAAAAAAATTCTATTTAATTTTAAGTACATAAAATTGTACAGAAAGATCAAAAATAGTCAATAAAATCAATAGAAAAGGACGCCAAATTAACACAAAAGCTAAAGCGACGCAGTCGGCCGCATTAACTTCTAAGTACTCGCTGGACGTCACGACTTGTAAGATCATAAAATTTCGAGAGAAAATTATAAGATTTCGTTGTTGAAGCTGTCACACAAATACCTACTAGAACGCCCACGCAATTGGAGGCGCACGAAGTAAAATTTCTAATAAAATAAATAACGCACCGACTAAACCAACCCAACAAGCTAAATGGTGCAACGGCCCACTGGTCAAACAATAATAATAAAAATAACGACAAAAAACACGAACAAAAACAGCAATAGCAAAAGCTATACCAATAGTAATATGACGACAGCGACAGCAAGAAAGCGCTCGTAAAAAACACCGTTATGTCACATAACGTTTGTGGGCAAATCGAGTGGCCGATAGTAAACAAGTGGCGCAAGCCAAACAAACGTGCCGAGTAGCGGATGGACACCTCAGACGTACATACGTTGGTGAATTTGTATGAACAAGTCTCTCGCTGCTGACTAGCGGTAGCGACAATAATGTCAAAGAGGCCATTTAAAAATAAATAGGTATACATACATATATGTACATATGTTCGTATGAAACCAAGCCTGGCAATGTGTGGCCGCCATAGCGCATTAACTCCTCAACCGTGATACAAATAAATGCCACCGGCGGCTATCCGGTAGTTCGCTCACACTCTGCATGTTGCTATAAAAGTATTGTGGCTGTGGTGTGAATGTCGTGCGGTGCTTTTGTAGTTATCAACGTGTCTTTTTTCCCGTATGTGTTTGTGCCTGTTTACGCATTGCTCGTATCCCTGTAGTTGAGTTGGTTGCTCGTTTAAAAGTAAGATAAAACAGAATATATAGAAAACTTTATTCCCTTAAACTCCTGGCGTTTTCAATTTTAAGGTTGACTAGAGCAATGACCAGAGCAGCAACGTTCAAAAGGTCTTTGCACTGTTAGCCGCTGAGTAGGTATCTTTATACTTTATTCGTTCTTTATGTACTTTTGTAGGTGTGTGTATGTGTGGTATTTTTTCTTTTTTTTTCTGTATTTGCTTTATTTTCACTATTTTATTTTGCCGCCATTTTAAGTGGGTGTTTTATAACCAATTGCGTGGGGAGAAAATAACTGGAGATATAAAAAAAGAGTTCAAATCAATCCAAAGACGACAGAGGTACACAGAGCCCCTTCTTAGAACTATTTGGTCAGCTACTCTGGCAAGAATAAATCTTTCATCATTGGGAACATTGGGACAACTTCAAGAAAATGGAACTTATCTTACACGATAAACGGTAGAAACCGACATTAAGTGGATCCTGCTCAAGCAGAAAAGGAGGGAGTTTTGAGCCCTTATGGGGTTGACTACAAGACACAATCCATGGGGACAGCACATGACCACCATAGACATCATACAGAGCTCATTATGCCTATCTTCTCTGGAGAAGGAAGACGACGGCAGAGAGCATTTTCTCTGCACCTGTCGGTCCTACGCTAGACTAAGATTGCTCATTCTCGGACGGGGTGTATTGAGAATGACGATGATGCACATTCAATACCACTCGAAAAACTGCTCAGATTTATTAAACAATTTGGAAAGTTTGCATAGGAACCCTCATTCCACCATCCTACATTTTCCCTACATCCTGATCCTTTCTAAGGGCATTAAATACAATGGGAAAATATGCGTGAGCGCTACGGAAAGACATAGTTTTTACCACTATACCACAATTCCATTCTATTCCATTCCTAGTGAATCGGAACGCAAGCGTGTGCATCTAAGCTTAAGTGGAACTGCTGAACTTACATATGGATATGAGTAGTCCCTGGTTAAGGCTTCAAATGGACGGATATATACATATGATTTTATACTTCTGGGAAAGCTAGAAAGTTCAAAATGGAGTCAAAAGACTTACACCGCAATTGTATATCCCATTTTGTTGTGGTTAACTGCTATAATCAGGCAGGAATCTATTAGAGAAGCCTGTCTGTAAGTACGGAAGAGACGGTAGGGTAGCTATTCTCGGGCTTCATATGCAATTTCAGGCGTCTCAATGAAGTACTTGAAGGCATGGTCGACAAAGAGGATCTCACAGCCTTCATCGGACATTTCAAATGGCTTAAAGAGAAGCACTTTGTATTTGTGGTGGCACAATGAACATACAATGTATCTGCATATACCTATTTCTGGCCCAAAAATGTGCTGCCATTCTTGCTTTCGAAAACACACAACTTGTTATATATTTATTGCCCAGTACGCCATTGATATTTGCAATAAGTTTTCCTACCGTTTATTTTTATTTATTTTAATTAATTTTATTTTTTATCTGCCGATATTTTTTTGCCGTTGTTATTTTGCAATAATGAAATCGAATTGCATACATACATATATCGCCTGAACAAGCTGTGTCGTAGTAAGCAAAAAAGAGGCAAATAAAAATGAAGAAGCAACAACAAACAACAACACTCACTGACCAAACAAAGCAAACAATTCCAACCACCCAAGGTGCTGTACGCTACGGACGCACAGAGCAGCTGATGAGCTGGTGCTCGCCGCCACATGCAGTTGTTGGATTTTAAAGGCAATGGTCATCATAAAAGAGGTAAATGATAAAAGGAGTATACTAGTATGTACTTTCACATACAGCCATGTCTACAAATGTACATTATAAAGAGACAATTCCACCTTTTTTTTATGTCGTATGCGCCATTTTGTATGCAGCCGCTTTTACAGGCAAGCAACAACAATTTAAAGTTACAGTAGGTACCTACACACCGTTTGTTGGCGCGCGGAAGGCAATCGATTCCCTTGAACGCATAAAGATATTGCTGTGAAGGCTTGTGTAAGTATACATTTGTGCTTCTATGTATGTACATACATACATTAAGGTGGAGTGAAATTTTTTTTTGGAAATTCAATTTGTTCCAAAGCCAGAACGGCACCTTTCTAGCCCAGTAATAAACCCGCAAAATTTTATTAACCTACTCGCAGGTTTAGAGGTGCCCCCAGCCCCACAAAGTTGAAAAAATAGCACGATCTGGTACAAATGTGAAATTTCTAAAATTATAAAATCAAAAAACCAGGTATGAGGATTGATAAAGATGGCTAAGCTGACTATCAAAGTGATTTTTTTTTTGGAAACAATAGCAACAAAAGTTATTAAAGGTCAAAGTTTATATTATGCATTTTTTAAATTGCAATTACTTAAAAATTGATGAACCGATTTCGAATATTTTTATACCATTCGATAGGTATTTTGATTCCCTTTAATTTGATATACATTTTATGTGGGTTCCATAAACCACCCTGCGGGGGTAAACCCCCCTTTTACCCCTCTTACTTTCCATATATAAAATGTATATCAAATTAAAGGGTATCAAAATACCTATCGAATTTTATAAAAATATTAGAAATCGGTTCAGTAGTTTTTAATTAATTGCAATTTAAAAAAAATCTTCATATGTTTTCACTCCACCTTAATGTACATAAATATGTACATATATACAAATTGAAAATATGCAAAGCATTTGCGAGAATTCAGACTCAACCCCTTGTATATTAATAAACATTGTGGTGACCATTCGAAAATGACATTCAATATCCAATAAGATAATGGAAATAAGAACGAGCTTATAACCAACCTTAGTTTTGCAGAGTTCACAGTACATAACAGCACTATCGTAATGGCTTTGAAAAAAAAAACCTAAATGAAAAGGTGGCATATTATAAGGCAACCCATGGCTAAATTTGCTATTTCGAGAATGGGCTGTAATCGAATTTCTAATGAACGGAAAATACATCGTACACTCAGAGAAAAGTTGCGGGCTAAAAACAAGCTGTGTCGTACTTGAATTCAGAATTACAGGAATTAATGAAAAATATATGAAATTTAAGTTTCCCCAATTTTGAATCAAGAATGGTATTCTTGAAACAAAATAAAAAACTGAAAAAATCTTGGTTTAAGAATAAAATTCCTAATTTAAGACCACCAGAGCCAAATGTTTACCAGAAAATATATAATTTTCAATAGTTGTTGACTTTTGTGTGAAAAAGATGAAACAAAAAAAGCAATTTAGCTACTTCCCGCTGGGATTGTGAATGGAGCTTCTCTTGGACATGTTTGATTGGAAAAAGGAACAGGTAAGAGTTATCGCGTTCATGAGTATTTAGCTTATGTTTTAATATGGCTTTTAATAGCTTGAAATAGATGAATGATTATATCAAATGTGGAGGAGTCCCAAGCCAACCAAGTAAAGTGGGAATGTACATATGAGATGCGAAAAAAACTTGTATAATTTGGAAGCCTTTGACTTTTTTAAATCGTGGCCAAAATTGTGGTATTCCAGACCATCGGTGTTGGTAAGAAATGGTTCAAAATGGTTTGGTATAGGAATACTACTACTTAAATTGGGTGGTGAAAATGTGTGTTGGTAGTGGAAGTATTGACAGAGTTTTTTAATCGTTAAAAAGATTACGGAAAAATTTATACACTTTTCTAAAATGAGTTCGGTACAAGATATGTAGATCTTTCTTATGTATAAGTATGTAGGTATGTAAAGACTGAATTATATATAGTAATAATAAGAATTGCATCTCCATATACATACATGTACATATGACTAATCCATTAAAAATTTATTAAAATACAATGCAAAGAAATAAAAAAATGTTCTTTCTTATTTTTGTTAGGTGGGTTAAATGATTTCGAATTTTGAATTTCGAAAAAAAAGAAAGCAAGTATAAGTATTCTTAAAATAAATTTGAATATTCTGAAAATTAGAATGTACTTTCTCAAATCAATCATCAGCAATGCTTAAAATAAATTTATTCAAGTTTGTCTCAAACCGGAAAGTTCTTAATATAAGCTTTTTCTTCTCAAAAATGCAGTACTAAAAATAAGAATATATTCTCGATTTTAGCATTTTCAAGCTTAACAGACTTTCATAACGTTTTCGACTTGATTCAAGCCCGCTATACTTAAATTTAGCTTGCTTTTTCTCTGCGTGTACGTTATCCTGGACAATTACCTACATAATCGGGAACTATCGATTACTAACCTTTTCCAAACTCGAGTAGTTAGTTAACCAAGTCTAATATTTATTGGGTATCTAATACCATTAGATAAAAAAATTAATTTATTAATGTTTTATTAATGTTTTGGTCTTTATTTGGTTATCTGATCTTGACCCCTGTGCGACACCCTTTAACCATCTCCGATTGGGACCAAAATTTATATGTGGTATCTTCGACCTAAATTTAATCGATTAAGGGTGTGAGACTGAAAAGAATTTTAATTTGATCTTAAGTACAACCCTTATGTACATAAATATTCTTGCATCTAAATATACATATTTGTTTATTGCTTTTAAACTCTTTATTAAATAATTACATATGTATATACATATACCTATATCTACAAATAGCACACTTGATTCAGCTTTAAACCAGATTCTGTTCCTGGTAATGGCACCGCCAGCCAGACTGGCCACTTTTGGTGTCGTGTTAACATCACTGTATGGCGTCATTTAATTTATTAAATAAGTTTTGCATTTTTTCTTAACTATTTCTCATTTCTCAACATACGTAGCTTTACTATAGTAAATTTGCTTACACACACCACGTCTGCATCTGCATCTGTCCGTCTGTATCGCTGAAGCCATTTTTTACTTGACTTTTCTGCTTTAACTTCGCGGGCACCTTGCTTGGCGCGACCGGCGGGCTTTTGTCCATACACTGGATAGTTGTTGGTTCATAGATAAAGTTTTTGTTTTGTTTGTTGTTGTGCTGCTCGACATGTGTGTTGTTTATTTTAATTTATATTTATGGCTTTTTGAGAACGATTTTATGGTGTGCAACCAGTGGTGGAACGATTTACTACCATGAAATTTGCCGCTTGACTTTTTTGCATTATTTTTGTTTTGTTTTTGTTTCTGTTGTATTCTGTGTTCTCCAGTCGTTTGGCTTGTCATAGCTGTTCTTCAACAATTTTAAATTTTTCACACTCAAAAACACATGTTTGGCTTTAACTACTCACACACAAGCTGCGCCACTCCTGTGCACGCAGGCTTTTTCGGATGGACTGCTTGTTAACTCCAGGAGTCTTTCCTACGGCGTAAAGGATCGCAATATTAGCTGAAAGTCTGTGAGCAATTAACACATTAAAAGATGGATGTTTAATTGCAGAATGTGTCTGCATGTGTGCATGAAACTATGATGTTGAAAATTTTGCGAAATGTGTGAAGAATTGCAAACGAGAAATGGCATTCAAAATATTTTAAATGTTTTGCTGAATTTGTGAGTACTACTTATGACTCTTTCTTCATTCAAAATAATATCTTTTAAAGATAGTATATTTATTTATCCCTATAAATAATGGCTTAGCTAAACAATCGAGAAGGATTGGAAAACGGTTCACTTTTTCAGTTCTTACCCTAGATAATGAATGTGAAAAATATTGTTATTCAAGTCGAGAACCTAGTTATTCTTCAGGAAATCGTAACTTTGAGTATCTCATCTACCTGTTTTCTCTTCGTTGTGAATTCGAAATCCAGACCATTCTCGGTGCAATTTTTAATGAGATGGTAGGTGGTTGGATTTCCTAATAAACGTCACTTACTTTCTTATTGCTATGGTAACATAAGCTTTTAATTTCTTCACTTTCGAAACCATTTAAAATGTGCTTCCTAAGGTTGGTTATAAAATCTTTGATAGTTGGATATCGAAAACTACTACTTTAAATACTTCTTCATTTTTGTAGTATTCAATATCTGTCCCTATAGCTTTCGTTAATAATATAAAACCAAGGTGGTTCCTACTCATCTTGCTTTTTATGTATCCAAGTATGTATAAAGGAAAATTCAATTTATTATTTTCAGCAATAAATATCTTTTCATCTTGAAGAAAATATATCCATATCAATTTTTGCATTGCCCATAATGCACACAGCACAAAGAGCAGTTAATGTAATACTTAAGTTCATAAATAGACGTTAAAGAAGTCATTCTGACAGGGCTATATACATAGCGAAATCAAAAAAAAAAACTTTGTATATATATACATATGTACATATGTATGTATATTGTACATATTTATTTATATTCATATGCATGTATACATAATATAATTATATATATGCTTTCATATGCCTATCGAAATTTGTTGGTAACAACGCTTTATTTATTTGTTTATTAATAATAATAAAATCATGCGCATGAAATGTATTTCCGCTGGATTTCATATAAACATCCAACCAACAATCAATATAATCATAATAAAAATGTCATTGTTTGTGTACGAGTTTGTGTCGGCAAAGTAAAATGTTTACATATCAGAGCTGAAAATAATAATAATAAAAATAATAATAATAAATATGAAAATGAAAATGAAAATAAAAATAAAAAACGTAATGGATAATCATAAATGAGACAGTAATAAGTATCATACATATGCATTGTATACAATGTACTTACAAATGTACGAATTATTTGACAATGAGCGCAAAAATGACATGGCACGTTGACATAGAAATTGCAGTGGCGAAAACAATAAATAAAATAAATATATACATTAGGGTGGGGCGATTTACTAACCTATATCGCGCCATTGAAATTTGGATTCCTCTCATTTTTCTGAGTTGAAAACTCCTCCACGACGTTTGTCTAAAATTAATTTTGATGTTCCGAAATTTGGTTTTTATGGACCAAGACGAATTTTTGAAAATAAAAATTGGGCAAAAATCGACAAAAAAATATCTAGGCCAATATGCACATCGAATTGAAGCAGAATTTTTTACTGAATCCAGATATGAAATCAGAATGAAAATCGGATGATCTGTTTTCGAGATATAGCCTAATTTCCGGTTATGGAGGCTGAATGCCCAAAATCGCATATTTTCGCGAGTATTCCTTGCTGTGTACAATACAATGTATATTATATTATATTATATTATATTATATTATATTATATTATATTATATTATATTATATTATATTATATTATATTATATTATATTATATTATATTATATTATATTATATTATATTATATTATATTATATTATATTATATTATATTATATTATATTATATTATATTATATTATATTATATTATATTATATTATATTATATTATATTATATTATATTATATTATATTATATTATATTATATTATATTATAAGCCAATGCAATATAGGAACAATATTTTTAAAAATTAATTTATCTTCCGGTATAGGAGAACTAGAATGCACTCTTTTTTCCTTAGCCTAAAATCGCGGTATGGGTTCTCTATGTTATAGTCATCCGATACCGATGATATTCGCCGACAGCGCTTTGTGTACAATCAGTGCACCAAATCCAAAATTTCAGAATTTTAGCTGCAAAAACTGAGGAGTTATTCCCTAAAACGTAGACTTATGTTTCTGAAATTTGTTTTTTGCTTCCAATAGTACGCTGTGGCGTATGAGTAACCTTGAGTTTTTTTTCAGTCGAATAAAGTAAAAAAACAAGTCCCAAACAGCATACAGTAGCATTAAAGCAGACAGACCCAGCAACTTTTAGCAAATTTAGGTTGTGATGGCGACTAACAGATTGGACATCGAGTCGCTTCCCTCAATGCACTCTCCCTAACTGGTTCTATCAATCTATCGGTTCTATCAATCTTATGGCTCCTTCCTCTGGCTGGCCAAACCATTATTAATGCTTCGAACTTTATGGGGATACTTCTTATTCTCACCGTTTTTCACATTGTGCCCTCTTCGCAAAACAAGCAACTTAGGAAAAAACCAAGTGAATATTACAGCTTTTTGTATGACTTACAAACACATGTAAAAATTTCTTGTTAATTTCTTTTTCATTGCAACAAGCTATCTGGCATAACACGACCAACAACCAAACTGTCTACATGCCCACATATCCTAAATAAATACAAGTACAGTAGACGCTCACAAATTAGAACTCTTAGAAATTAGAATTTCCAGAAATTAGAATCAACTTTTTGAATACATTACACGCTCTGAAAATATAATTTTCGATTTTGTTTTTTTGTTGCAAAATAGATACATAAATAGGGAATCCCCAATTTATTCCTATTACGCTCGGTAGGATTTGGATTTTTGTCGCTATCTGTACAGTTTTTGTTAGTTTTTGTTTGAATTCGATACGCGTGCACGCCTTTCGGCATTGTTTGCTTAAAAGTCAAAGTCGTTCGCTGAAATGCCAAATAAACGTAAGAAAAATACTTTGTCTTTGGAAACCAAAGTGAAGGTCTTGGAAAAGCTTGACCAAGGTATTCAAGAGAAGCGGTTAGCCCTATAAAAAAATTCATAGTAGTTTTTCAATGCAAATTAACTTAAGTTTTAAGGTTTTATTGAAATAAAAAAAAAGTCCTGGAATTAGAATTTTTCATGAATTAGGATCACCCTAAAAACAAAGTGATTCTAATTTGTGAGCGTCTACTGTAGCTGACCCGTAGGCTATGAGTAACTCCATAACAATTTTTACTGCACAACTTTTTACCGCCCGTGGAGTGTCAAAAACATACACAAACACACGTTCAGAAACAATTTTATAGCTAAAACAGTGTGTAAATCTATGATTTTATCGCTGTGTGTCGTTATTTACTTTGTTATTCTACTTTTTTTTCAGCGACACGCCCACCAATTGTAACAAACAAACCTACTATGACACATACAAGCCCACACATCCACACACACACATACATATGTAGTTACATGCACATTTAGAGTACAAAATCATCGTTAAGTCAATGTGAGTGCCAACGCAACACGCCTTCAAAAAAAATTGAGTTATGCATATTTTTTACCAAACCCCATCCCTTCTCAACCGCTACCTAACCTGGCCTTTGTTGTTGGGCTTTAACCATGTCTGCCCTGTCGGCCATGTCAGCCAGTTAGACGTCAAGGCATCGGCGTCGTCGCTACCGTCGCACAATGGGAACGTTTCATACAAAAAACGGCCATAAATAGTAAAAATGGACCTAGAGTGCTCAAATTTTGAAAATAAGCTTTTTTTATGAATATTAGTACATGGTGTAAAAATTAACTTAATCTGATGACAAATTCTCCCACCCCCCATATAACGGGTGCCGCGAAAAACCATTAAAATGCATTTATTTTCGAAACTAATTAAGTTACAATGCTGAAATTCAGTATGCAAGCTTCTTTGATGAATATTAGTACATGGTGTAAAAATTAACTTAATCTGATGACAAATTCTCCCACCCCCCATATAACGGGTGCCGCGAAGAACCATTAAAATGCATTTATTTTCGAAACTAATTGAGTTGGAATGCTGAGGGGCAATTATATATATAGGTATAAGCATATATTTGTAACTATTTCAAAAATATTTATTTAATTATCTATGTGACGTTTATGTATACTTATTTGAAATCTGTACTCTAACAGCCAGTTTTACGAAAAAATTTAAATGAAAATTTAATTTTTTCCATGTCAGATTTCATATAAAATTCAAGTAAAAAAAATTAAATTAAACTTAAATTCTTTCGTGAAACTGGCTGTTAGGGCTTGGATCCCCACGTAAACTCCCATTTATAAGGTTACTTTATAGTTTTTAAAGACTTTATACCATTTATGAATGATAGAAATTAAATTTTATCTGTTTAATTGAATAAGTTACAAATACTCAAATTTATCTTGTACATATGAACAATACGTTGTATGGGAGCTATATTTTATACTGGATTTGGGCGATTCCGACAAATGATAAACTTTACATAAAAATTCATAGTATTTCGGCACAAAGTTATAACACTATTTCATGTTCATGGCTGGTATAAAAAGCAGCAAATTATAGTATATCGCTCATTTACTTCTATACTATCATACCTTAATAAGCTGATTTTACGAAAAAGCCCTTTAAGTTTTCGATCTTTATATATGTATGCACATCAATAGTACATATAGCACAGATAATTTTTTGATCTCAAACTCTAAATTTTCAATATATCAGACCGAAATTTCGTCATATAATGCACATACCTATATGTACATACACACACATGCATGCATACCCATCCTTACCTGAAAACTCGCGTTTTTGAGTTATGATACTTTTGAAGTAAATAGGCTAAAAGTAAGTATATATGTAAATATTCTATATAAAATTGCATTAGTTAATATATTAGCGATTTTAAAGCATAAACATATGTCAAAACTGCTCATCAATGCTTTTCTCTCTAGCTACACATGTGTACATATCGCACCCTAAATCATAAAGGGGCACAACTCAAAATTCAAAAATTTTCAGGAGAGCCAAAAAACTTTTCTTCATTACAAGCAATCGTATGCCAAAGGGCCAGGTATAATGGTTATTTTTCGGTCTAAAGAGACAGTTATTCAAAAGTTTTTTTTGGCAATCTCCAGAGATATGTTCCGTATACCCGTTTATGAAAAAAACTCTATTTCGAAAAATTTTGAGTTCTGCCCCTTTATGATTTAGGGTGCGATATGTATGTACATCCATAGTGATAGCGCGCATATACACCTCGTCGAAAAATATGAATTAGTGAGAAGAGCGCGCGTAAATGATGAAACTGACTATGGGGGGTTATAAAGCACACTTGGGGTGAACATATATTAAAAAATTGAGGAGACCTTTTTCTTTATTTTTTTTTTATTTGATTTCAAACTTTTGGAATTTTTTTGAATTTTTCTTTTTTACCCTGCAAAAAAACAATATATAATAGAATCTATATAGCTAATTCAAAAATGAACTGCTGTATTTCATATTGTGAACCATTTTCTATATTACAGATGTAAATTGGATGATAGATCTTCTATACACTTTATTTTTTTTAATTTTGAATATGTCATTATAAATGTAATTTGAAAAATGCACTTTTAGCCAGTTAGGAGAATAATTAAAACACGCGAAGGCGCGCGTGAAATTAATATCTGTTAATGTGATCTGATAAAGAATATATTAGTTCATAACACAAAAAAAAAAACCAAGATACCTTTTTTTTGTTTTTTTTATTTTATTCCTTAAAGTGGACGAAGAAAAAATTTTTTCTATATTTTTTTATCAGTATTTGAAAAATCATATAAAATCAGATTTCAAAGCTAGAAGAAACGAGATTACTTCTTAGAAAAGTAGAGATCATTTGATATATTTAGATGTCAAAACCAAATATATACGTCGTTCGTATCAGGTCATAAAATTCATAATTCATATGACATATTTTTTGGTCAACTTTGAGCACCCTGTATGGCTAAACGAAACGGAACTCAAAAAATTTTACATGGGCTTTTTTTTTGTCCCATAAGATATCTGTCGATTGCAGTTAAAAAATATTTATTTGTCACTACTTTAATTTCGAATTTATTTTTGGCCAAAAAATCCCATTGTGCGTCGGCAGCGTTGTCGTTGTTTCAACAGCCAATCTCAATAAATCTCTCTTCGGCAATCAACAATCAATTCAAATCCATTTTGTTGTTTTATGTGTGTACACTCCTCCGTATGGCTATGTATGTATGTATGTGTGCACTTCGCACCGCATCAAGCCATGGGAAACTCAATTAAACGTTGTAACGGTTGTTGTTAGTGATTGTTGTACGCAGCAAGATTTTTGTTTTTATAACATTTCGTTTTTCGGTTGCGCCTTTCAATAACAACAACAGCATTTGTGTGGCATGTGTAGATACAAGAACAACAGCAACAAGCAAAGCGATTTTTGTTTCTAGGATCGGTTTTGATGCCTTTTTTTTCAAAGACTAGTTAGAAAAAGTAATTTTTCAAGCAAAAAGTGAAAATTGTTTTAGCCTAGCAGAGTTTTATTACAAAAACAGAATTTTGAAATTGTTTTGTTAAAACTTTCACAGCCAGTTTAACGAAAGAATTTATGTTTAATTTAATTTGTTTTACTTGAATTTTATATGAAATCTGACAGGGAAAAAATTAAATTTTCACTTAAATTTTTTCGTGAAACTGGCTGTAAGTAACTTTGAAAAATGGAATTTATTGGAAAAAGGTTTATTATCTACAGAGGTCAATAGATATAAATCATTCTAACCCCACATATTACCCGTAAGAAGCTTGAGTAGCGCTATGCCCTAAAGTTGCAGTCTGAAATCTGCAGTATACTCCAACAAATGAAATAAAATAAATGCTTAAATCGAAGAGTTGGATCTCTAGGATTTATAAGTCAATTTTGAACACAAAAGCTGCCATACATACTATACATTTTGCGTTTGTAGATAACAAATAATCCCTTAGATTTAATTTTATATACTTTGAAGTCGCGTAAATTTACACAAAAGTTTTGTTCACACTTTATTGCTTCGTTGCGCACGAGAATATGCAAAGCTTGAAAATATTTTGTTATTTTACTTTTCGACCGCCGCGGCGACACGCTTTCGCTGTTTTTTATACCTTTCATGAGAATGAAATGGTATTATAACTTAGTGCCAAAAAATTTTTGTCGAAAGCACCAGAAGGAAGCGTGGGGGACCCACCAAAATATATACCGATATGATCAGAATCACGAGCTGAGTCGATTAAGCCATGTCCGTCTGTCCTTCTGTCCGTCTGTCCGTCCGTCCGTCCGTGTGAACGCAAACTAGTCCCTCAGTTTTTGAGATATCTGAATGAAATTCGGAATACAGGTATGTTGTTATATGCAGCTGATCATTTGTCGGAACCGGCCGAATCGGACCACTATAACATATAGAAAACAACAGATTATTAAGATATACATGAAATTTTTGAATGTAATTTGTGCATCACTTCCCCATTTAAACAGCTAAGGACATGAAACTTTGAAGCAGACGTGCCCATTTTGGCCCAAACAAGGTTACCGAAAATTGTCAAGATCGGACCACTATAACATATAGTTCCACAACATCCGATTATTCAGATATACACATTTTGGTGTATAACTCCTCCATTTTAACAGCTAACGGCCTGAAATTTTGAACTATTTGTACCCATATGGACCCAAACAGGGTTACCGAAAATTGTCAAGATCGGACCACTATAACATATAGCTCCGCTACAACCGATTGTTCAGATATGGACATTTTGGTGTATAACTCCTCCATTTTAACAGCTAACGGCGTGAAACTTTGAAGTATTTGTACCCATATGGGCCCAATCGGGATTACCGAAAATTGTTAAGATCGGACCACTATAACCTATAGCTCCCCTACAACCGATTGTTCAGATATGGACATTTTGGTGTATAACTCCTACATTTTAACAGCTAACGGCGTGAAATTTTTAAGTATTTGTACCCATATGGGCCCAAACAGGGTTACCGAAAATTGTCAAGATCGGACAACTATAACATATAATTCCACAACATCCGATTATTCAGATATACACATTTTTGGTGTATAACTCCTCCATTTTAACAGCTAAGGGCCTGAAATTTTGAACTATTTGTACCCATATGGACCCAAACAGGGCTACCGAAAATTTTCAAGATCGGACCACTATAACATATAGCTCCCCTACAACCGATTTTTCAGATATGGACATTTTGGTGTATAACTCCTCCATTTTAACAGCTAACGGCCTGAAATTTTGAACTATTTGTACCCATGTGGACCCAAACAGGGCTACCGAAAATTTTCAAGATCGGACCACTATAACATATAGCTCCCCTACAACCGATTGTTCAGATATGGACATTTTGGTGTATAACTCCTCCATTTTAACAGCTAACGGCGGGAAACTTTGAAGTATTTGTACCCATATGGGCCCAATCGGGATTACCGAAAATTGTTAAGATCGGACCACTATAACCTATAGCTCCCCTACAACCGATTGTTCAGATATGGACATTTTGGTGTATAACTCCTACATTTTAACAGCTAACGGCGTGAAATTTTTAAGTATTTGTACCCATATGGGCCCAAACAGGGTTACCGAAAATGGTCAAGATCGGACCACTATAACATATAGCTCCCCTACAACCGATTGTTCAGATATGGACATTTTGGTGTATAACTCCTCCATTTTAACAGCTAACGGCGTGAAATTTTGAAGTATTTGTACCCATATGGACCCAAACGGGATTACCGAAAATTGTCAAGATCGGACCATTATAGCTCCCATACAACCGATTGTTCAGATATGGACATTTTGGTGTGTAACTCCTCTATTTTAACAGCTAACGGCGTGAAATTTTAAATTATTTGTACCCATATGGGCCCAAACGGGATTACCGAAAATTGTCAAGATCGGACCATTATAACATATAGCTCCCATACAACCGATTGTTCAGATATGGACATTTTGGTGTGTAGCTCCTCCATTTAAATAGCCAAGACACCATTTTTTCTAACAAATCTTTCCATAAATAACCCACAGAACTAAAATTATAAATTAAACTTAATCAGGCTATGTACATACATAGGTAACTTTTCATTTCCCCACTAATGAAAGGTATGAAGTCTTCGGTACGGCCGAAGACAGCCGCGCTTTTACTTGTTTTTTGCGCTTTTGGCGTTTTTCTTTTGTGCTTTAACTCGTTTTTTCCTCCAAATTTCATTACTAATACGTTTATTGAGCGCGTTCAGTGTCATGGGCAAATGTGATTTTTTATTATGAAAAAAATATGTAGTATTACTTATTTATAAGAACACACAATATCTTCAAACTCGCGTTATCTGTGTGTTATTGTTGTTTTTGGTATTCGCGCAAAAAAAAAAACTTGAAGGCGGGTAAAAGCTGTTTGCTGATTTTGAGTTATTGCTTTGTCGTTGCCGCTTTTTTTGTCGTCGTCCTCGACAATGTAATCATAAAAATATGTAGATACACCCTCAACATAAAACAATGACTTAATTAAGGCTTATTTAAATCCTGATAAAGCTTATAAAATAAGAGACATAATTAGTATTAACAAAGGTTTATCATAAGGCTTATTTTCCTGTATTGGACCACTCTCTCTCTGAGAGGAAAATTTATCTTCAAACTTTATTGGTAACGGGAAATAAGGCTTAGATTAACCCTTATAAAAAGTTTATGGGGTGCGAACTTTATAATAAGATTTATTTGCCATGGTAAATAATGTTATCTCATTCCTTATAATAAAGGATTGTATATAATAAAAATAAAGGCTCAGACATTGGTGACTTTAAGTATTTCAGTATCGTTAACCTTATTTTAACTTCATCGCTATGCATGTGAGCTGTTAGTGGTGTCATAAATCTGTAAACAGCTGACACTTGTCGAGGCAGATCTAGGAAGGTAGGCGCATAGGCGAATTCAGAAATTTCCCGTGTATTTTGTTATTGTAATTGGTAGATTGTAATGTCTAAATAATATTTCTTCTTGGTTAAAATCTGAATTCGCTTGGGACTCGCCCATTACTATTGCCCATGATGTGAACTCGCTTTGATTTTGATATTACTTATAATCTACCTTTGTAAATAAAAAAAGAAGTTTCTGAATTCGCCTATGCTCCTACCTTCCTATATCTGTCAGCTGTTTACGGATTTAGGGTTGCTAACAAAAATCCAATTGGTCTGTAAGTTAACGATACGACTACAGAATTACGATAAGGCATCAATGACTAGTAACACTGCTTGTCGTAAGGTTGGTTGAATCAGCCGTTTTATAAGGTTACAGTCTGTACTTTAAGTCTTATATAATGGATTATAAGTAGCCATTTTTTCTTTAGCTGTAAATTGTGCTGCTTATTTTCCTCTCTCTGAATTTGAAAGACACCTTATATCACTTTATGGATGATGCATGCATGTATGTAGATATGTATGTACGTTTATTTTGTACTTTTATATGCATTATTTTTATCGACGTTTTTTATTTTAACCCGGATCTGCCCAGAATTTTTTTTCTTTCCGATTTTAAAAATATTTTATAGGCTGACAATTATGAGTATAAGGATCGTATAAATACCGCCTATTTTTTTCTGCTTCTTCCCTAAGTTGCCTTATGAGGTGTGACCATATGGTCACACTGGGCATGATATGGAAGAAATTACTTTAGCATACAAAATAATATAAACAGCGAATGTATGTATGAAAAAATATTATTATTCCGTGTTTATTATACTGTTATGAATGCTGATGATTTTGAATTGTTCAAAATTTTTTTTAAAAGTGGTTTTTGGCTCTATGCCGTATGGCACATATTTCACTCAATGGAAATAAAGAATGTATAAGATGAAATTAAGCCGTAGCACAAGCACAATTTTGACCCAGAGGCCAGAGTATACTTTCCCGAAAGTCAAAAGCTGTAAGCTTACTAGTTTTCGAGATATTCTCCCAGAAACGTAAACATTGAATTTTTTTTTAGTTTTTGTGGACATTTACAATCAATGTTTTTCTTTCAGTCAAGGAACTGTGAAAATTATCTAAAGGTATGAGTTTTTCTCTTACAAAACCAGTTGGGCGTGGTAAAATATATATAGTTTTTCTTCACAGTGATATTGCATTTTTAAACGTGTAAAGCTTGTAAAAGTGGTGAATCCTCCTCATCGCTATCGCATAATTTGTGTAAGAAAATCAATAGCCTCTTATGCACTTAGTTTTTTTGAAAAGGTAATAATAAAAATAATACAAATTGCCAATTTTATGAAGAAATAAACATTTTACCTATACACCAACTTATTTTTGTGAATTTTGACTCGTTGAATCCAAATCCGTAGTAGGCTTTCGCCTATAACACCCTCAAATTTTTTAGTATACTTTAAAAAATAACAAAAAACGAGAAATCGCGCTATATTTTGCAACAATTTTCTTGAAAATTTGGATCCAGAGCGTAAAAATACTAAAAGAAGTATAGAAAACCCTTTTTTAGAGTCGGTGGGATGACACCTCTTATCTAACCCAGCGTGACCATATGGTCACACTTAGAAAAATATCATCAAATAATAGACCAAAAATTAAAATTATTTACTAACACATATAAAATGAAAAATATACTTTATTATAACTCAAAACAACTATTTACTTTATGCTTTCTACAATATTTTTATTAAAATAAAAGTGTACATAGTTTTTGCTCAAGCGCAAATACGCTGTTTTTGCCATGTTTATTTCTAAGCACTTTTTAACAGCCTTTCACACTAAAACCAAAACACTTTATGAAATATCGACCACTTGTTTGAACACACATACTTATATTTTGACGAAAAAAGTATATCTAAATACAAACTATCCGCTTACAATTATTATTGATGTGTAAACATCTTTGCTGTAGCTACGAGTAATTTCGAAAGACAGGTAAAGTTTACGCGTAAACCGTAAATGACCTTTGTGTTAGTGCGCTGCTGTGTCCGTGTGAATCGCCTGGCATTGTCAGTGGTAGGTAGGTGGATAGACATGTACTTACAAATGCTTGCATGCATAGCTGTGCAAATGCAAATATCAACACAACAGCAACGAAGCGAAGTGAAGTTGTTGTTTTCTGCAACAATGCGACAAATAGGCAAAATAAAAAGGACAAACCTGTTTTTAACATGTATGCAAATGTATGGATATGCATACCTACATCTACCTATCTCTGAGCAATATTGGTATCAAATGAAAGGTTTTGAGCAGGACTTTGATTTGAAGCTCTTTTAATGGTGACCCCTAGGCCGGGTCTCCAGATATGGGTCAAAACAAGGACACGGATGATCTTGCATGTTTCTGAGCAATATTGGTATGAAATGAAAGGTTCTGAGCAGGGATGCTACACGGATCTCTACTCTTTATGATTCCTATTTCGGGTCCCGAGATATGGGGCAATACGAGGACCTGGATGATTCTTGAATGTTTCTGAGCAATATTGGTATCAAACGAAAGGCTTTGAGCAGGGATTCTACAGGGAGCCCTATTCTATATGATTCCGAGGTCCTGTCCCGAGATATGGGTCAAAACGATGACTCGGATGATCCTTGAATGTTTCTGAGCAATATTGGTATCAAATAAAAGGTGTTCATCAGGGCTTTCACATAGAGCTCTATTCATTATGAGTCCTAGGTCGGGTCCCAAATATGGGTCAAAATGTGACCCCATATTAACCCGGAATATTTCTGAGCAATATTGGTATCAAATGAAAGGTGTTGAGCAGGACTTCTACACGGAGCTCTACTCTTTATGATTCATAGGCCGGGTCTCCAGATATGGGTCAAACGTGGACTCGGATGATCTTGCATGTTTCTGAGCAATACAAACAAAACAAAATAAAAAATCAAAAGTCAAAAACCAAAACAAACAAAAAGAACAAAATAGTAGCAGTCACAATGATAACAAAAAATTACAAAAACGATAGTCGCCTTTTAATATATATAAAACCAGGAAAAAAAGGAATAAGGAAAAGGGAATAAATATCCGATTTCGAAACTGTTTACACATCAATCTTCATGAATACCCGTTATTCACGCTTTAATTTTTTTTAAATAAAACAACACATGCTGCTTGCGTGACCATATGGTCACGCTGGGCAAATTCGGGTTAATGCCTTGAAGCTTGGGCGCTTATAAGAAATACACACACACGCACACACATACAAACTGCGCTATTGACTCCCCTCATCTTACCTACTTGCTTTTGTTGTTAAAAGATCGCTTGCCGCTTTGTCGCTTTCTTGCTGCGGAAAATGCTAAGAGCGCGTAAACACAATCATTTCCTTGAGCTTTTTCTTTACAAATCGTTCGTCTTCCAACACATAAAGGAAGTGTAAAGATACATATGTACATATATACGTGTATGTGCAAGTAATGTTAGATAATCAGATTTATATAAAATACAATTTGCTAAAATATGCTTCACTGCAAAATTTTATGAATAACTCGCGGCGCAACGTTTAACACGCTATGACTAAGACAGCCATAAAACACGCTGATGCTCCAGTTATTTGCGCCAACATATTTACTTACACTTTTATTCATCGATTTTTATGAATATACATACTTGAGCTTATACAAACATGCATACTTAGCTTATATATACTTTGTCAAAGGCTTACTTATTTATGGTCTCATTTGTTGTTCATCACAAATATTTCAATTCCTTCTCTAATGCTTTGTATTTACGCATTATTTGTGGCATATAATTCACGCACTGCTGCGCGCACTTCACCTTTTTTTGGGCGCATAAAGGTGGAAGATTTAAATGAGAGAAAACACATGTGTATTTATATATAATCGTTATTTCTTTTAATGTTCAATAAATATCGTATTGGTACCTATGTATGTATAATATTATTTTAAACTACATACATGCTTACATAGTTTAAATGCTTCAAAGCATTTGTAAATAATTTTATTTTGAACTGAATTATTTTTGTCATAAAAGTGTTTTAAGAAGTGTAAACTAAAGTGTTTCCTGGGTCTTCAATAAACAATGGGTCCCGATTATATGTACGACACCTGAAGTGAGCTACAAAATAAGGCAACAGCGCCAGAACTATCAGGTTTTTATACTCAGCTGTACTAGTACACAGAGTATTATAGTTTTGATTTCATAACGGTGGATTGTAACAGAATGAAATAATCGAGATAGATATAGACTTATATATATCAAAATGATCAGGGTGAAAAGAGAAATCGATTGAGCCATGTCCGTCCGTCCATCCGTCCGTCCGTCCGTCCGTCCGTCCGTACGCACGATAACTCGCGCAAAAATTGAGATATTTTGATGAAATTTGGAATGCAAGTTGGTATCGAGACTGGGACGGTTGGTATTGAAAATGGGCGAAATCGGACCATGACCACGCCCACTTTTCCTATATAGAAAAAATTGGAAATTTGGTATCTCAGTCACTAATAGAGCTGGAGCGATGAAATTTTACCCACGTGTTGAGCTCAGGCCCCTATGAAGAAATCTGATGAAATTTTGGAAAATGGGCGGTGCCACGCTCACTTATTAAGGGTCAAACATGGAAAGTTTTATATGTCATAACTCAGAAACCATTGAAGATATATCGATGAAATTTGGTACGCGTGATTTACTTACTTAGGCAAACATTTTGATGAAAAATTGTTAAAATCGGTTCACGGCCACGCCCACTTTTATATATGGGTATAATAAAGTGGCCCAATAAAAACATTTTAAGCTATATCTCTGTCAAATATAGAGATATATCATTGAAATTTTATGGCAGGAGTCCAACTGCGGACATAAAACTAAAAACACAAAAATTTTGGAAAATGGGCGTGGCACCGCCTCTTTTTAGAAGCAGGAATATACGAGATTTCTGAGCCCATAACTCGACAAATAAGTGAGATATTATGACGAAACTTGGTGTGTACACTTCTATTACTTGTGGTAATACATGTACGCCCACTTTTATATATGGGTATTATAAAGTGGCCTAATAAAAACTTTTTAAGCGATATCTTTGTCAAATATAAAGATAATTCATTGAAATTTTGTGGCATGAGTTCCACAATAGACCGGAAACAAAAAATAGAAAAATTTTGGAAAATGGGCGTCGCACCGCCTCTTTTTAGACAAAGGAATATACGAGATTTCTGAGCCCATAACTCGACAAATAATTGAGATATTATGGCGAAACTTGGTTTATACACTTTTATAACCTGTGTTAATAGACAGGCAAAAATGTATTGAAATCGGTTTATGACCACGCCTACTTTTTAACAAAGATATTTCTGGATTACCCTTTGGGAATTTGTAATGTGACATCTTTGTAACTAGAAGTCATAAAGGAATGAAATTTTGCACAAAGAATAATATTCATATGCTTAGTTGAATAACTGATAAAAATGTTGAAAATGGGCGTGGCTACGCCCACTTTATACAGCACTCTCTTTATATACCGTGTTTCCTTCAAACGAAAACAAACAATGAAAGCATACAGCTGAGTATCTAATGTTCGATTCCACTCGAACTTAGGCTTCCTTACTTGTTACGTTTGTATTTATATGGCCGTTTTAATTCCAATAATTATTTTATGTGAATTTAAATGAGCTATTGGCCATTTTTTAATGAAGAAAAATTGAAAAAATTTTTTTGGTAGAAGTTATGGATCCATTTCGGAGACCACCACATCCCCTCATCAGACTTCTTCAAGCGGCCTCAACCGAGAATGGAACTTAAGTCGTTCGATTGGTAGTCACAGGTCTATCCCATTGAGCTACCACCGCCGTCAGTTTTGTTTCGCTTAAATTTCAATTTTCCCTCCATTACAATCCAAATACACTGAGAGAAAAAAAATATAAGGAGGGGTCAAAGAAATTGTTTACCTATTTTGAACACTACTTTCTTTGTTTTGAGTAAATTTTCCTTAAAACATGTTAAAAGGTTTATAAAATATTGTTGTTACATGCGTTACCATGGTTTCATATACTTGTTTTGAAAAAATTCATACATTAAAATAATGAAAAATTCTTTAACCCTTCTGTTACATTCAAAACAACTTACGCATGTGACATTAAGGTCACGGAATGACCTTACCTGTTTTTTTTTCATATATATCGATATGGAAGTATAATTTCAATGAAAATTTTCAAAATGTATTAGTTCAATTGCTTATTTATCGGTTTATACACTTATTTAAATGCATATACTTAATATATTTTTAATTTTTATGTTCAAGACCAAAGATTGTGGAAATTTTGTCCATACATTGTCTTTTTTATGCATATGTTTCAACAAGTTGGTCAGTTGTATGCACTTCTGATTTTGTAGAATTATAGAAGCTGTTTCGGTAAATTATATTTTCTATTGTGGTCCTACCACTATTCTGCCTAATCGGCTACGTTGACCACTCAATATTTCTATCTGTGGAATAATACACGGGAGTGGGTACTACCTTCATTTTCCAATACAAGGTCATTTAATTCGTCGTTATCACTTCCTGCATATTCGTAAGAAGAACCATCGGGGTCAAACTAATCGACTATATTGTCTTCGCCCTCAACTTCACTACACTCATCAACATCCACATCATTATCAATAATATACTCTATTTGGCTTTGTGTCAGGCGATTTGGCTCTAAACCATACTTATATTAATCTGCAAATATATCACAAATAATAAAATATTGGAATTAAAATACTTACCGAAGCTTTCACTCTTTCATTTTTATACGAATTTAATAAAAATCAGTTTTTGCGCACAAAATAACACTGACGGTCACTGAATGACCTGAAGGGGCGCACACGTAACTCTTGATGTTACCACTTGTTTGATAATGCAAAATCCTTCTTTTTATGTTTTTGCGAAAGGATTTTCCTCAATACAGAAATACATGGAGGAAAATTCTAAAATTTTGTTCATATTTGCATTTATGAGAAAATTAAACAAAAAAAGGTCATCAAATGACCTAAATGTAACAGAAGGGTTAAGCGCCATTCCATTCCCAACTTTCCTTGTTTTGAAGACTTGATTTCTTTAATTTTGAGAAATTAAATTCCCATACAAATCCCCATGGCAACGAATTTGTTTGAAAGTTTTTTTATGTTTTTTCCACATTTTTGAGAAAATTTACACAAAACAAAGAAAATTTTGTATTGGGACGCGTGTTCAAAATAAGGAAAATTATGTCTTTGATCGAGAGAAAATTTTTTTTTGAGTGTACCAACAACAGTAGCTTAATGACACTCTGCCTTTGCTACCTAGTATGTAGGTTTTTAATTAATTAATTGCAAAAATTACCATATGGCAAAAATTCATTTCAAATTGCTGTGGCGTCTCTACCTAAATACACCTCTCTCTCCGCCTCTTACTTACTTTTTCCTTCCCGCAAATCCTTCCAAAACCCAACACCAAACACAAACAGTCAATTATAAAGTTTTAGTTGAAATTACTTACGCACCATCTGAAAACAACCTGCAAATGCCACCATAATCGTATCAGCTCTAATTTCCACAAGCACCGAAACAACAACAAAAACATTAAAACCAGCTATCCTAAAGTTTAACTTAAGTTAACAAATTGACGTACAATATTTATTGTTAAATCCGCCATTATCCAACAACAGCAACAACAACAACTATAACAAAAATCAACATGTCATTTCTTATGATAGATGACTCAATGGCAATGCAAATTTGCAAGATTTTGTTGCAACAACAACAACACCAACTGGAGGAGAAGATTTTTAAGAACAAGTGCTGGGTGGCGCTCGCTGATTTGCTTGGTTGCCATACAACTTTATTTTAAACTTTATTTTATATAAAAGTGTAAATAACTAGCACCTTTGCGTTCTTCATATTTTTAGTTACTTAACAAGTACGAAGTTAGCTTGACTGAGCTGAGCTGCTGTTTGTTGTTGGCGTCATGTTGACAGCAGCACTCGATTACTTTAGCTCTCCTGCACTTGTGCTGAAGAGTACTTCTTGATTTTGTTTGACGCACAGTGGGATTGGTTGGAACGAATGTTTTTGTCATTCAAAATTGCGAAATATTTGTTAACGGAAATACTCACGTTTTGTAGTAAGCATTATATGAAAATGGAAAAAATGAAGAAGCAGAAAAAAAGGAGTAGAGGAATGAGGCAAAGAAGAAGAAGAAAATGGAAGTTAGAAGAAGACAAAGAAGATAAGAAGAAGAAGAAGAAGAAGAAGAAAGTAGAAGTGGAGGAGGAAGTAGAAGAGGAAGAAGAGAAAAAAGAAGAAGAAGAAGAAGAAGAAGAAAAGGAAGATTATTATGGTTATGATTGTGATGATGATGATGACAATAAGATAAGAAGGAGAATATGAGAGGAGAAAAATAAGAAGTTATTGACTTTTCGTTTTAACTTATGATAATGGTGTATGTAGTAGCTAGAGTGATCGCCTGCCATACCAGAGGTCTCCAGTTCTAACCCCAGCCCGGCAAAACACCTATAAAATTTTCAAACTCAACTAGAACCCAATTATTGGGTTTTTAGAAATATCGGTCACCCCTCGGCAGTGGTCGGCATACCTTCCGCGTGTATTTCTGCCATGAAAAGCTTCTCACAAAAAAAGCATTCGCCGTTCGAAGCCGGCATAAAACTGTAGGACCACCTAATTAGTAGGAATAACAAAAATTAAAGGACACGCCTCGAATTGGGAAGAGAAGCTAGGCCTTAAAACTCGTCAAAGTTATATCAGCGCATTGTATTACATTATTATTAATTTATTGAAATATATTGAATTTTTGTACGAATTTCTCTGTAATTACCCACTGTACAAAACTGCAATGCAAATGCAGACATGCATACGTATAGACTTTCCGCTTTGCCTTAACAAAACACCTTGTGGCGCGTTAGTGGAGTAAAAAGACAATTAGTGAAATTAAGTTAAGCAAAGTTTAAAGTTAAGAAACACAAAAAATGTAAAAGTAAAACGAAAATCTACACAAATCTCCTACATGCACCTATGAACCTCTACCTAGAGTCACAGTCACTAGCACTTTGCTCCACTCATCTCACGTGCTTTCGCTGCGCTTCCTTTTTCACCTAACTAATTGGTTTTTTGTTGTTGCTGTAGTTTATTTTTGTTGTATAGTGTGAATGAGCGATGACAAAAGTTATGCCTCGTTTTTTGTACTTTTTCGTTTTTCTCTTATTTTTTCTTGCCTTCTTCTTCTTCATCCGCTTGCGTCTTGTGGAGCTTGTCCATTTTTTTATGTCTGCTGAACGCCGTCATTGTCTGCTAGTTGTATGTATGTATGTATGTAGCTCTCTCCTCGTTTTATACTCAAGCTTTGCGAACTGTTTGTCAAAAGTTTAATTGAAATGTAAACAGTTGCTTACTTAAGTAGTTTTGTAATTTATGCTTTGCTGACTTTTGCCAATGCAATTTACAAATGAATGCCCAGATTTATTGCCTCAACATGTATTTACATACATACATTTACATACATACACACCCACCAAAAAATTTAAGCCTAATTTAAGAATTAAAACAGCAGATTTGAAGGCTTATGAAATAAGGTCTGAAAATTATAAGGCTAGCAAAGTTGTATGGCGTAAGGCTTAAAATAAGGCTGATTTTCCTGTGTTGATGTCATGAGCCCATAAGAAATACTCTCTAACTGACAGCACACCTTATTCCAAATACTTATCCGCCATGCGAAATAAGGTCTAGATAAGTATTAGAGAGTTAGGAGCAGACAGAGTGGAAGCAGCGCTGTCAGCGTATTCCTTTTTTAGACCTGATTTGTCAACGATAAGCAAAACTTTTTTGCAGGGTATGTACATAAATACATACGTAGGTATTTGTGCGCATTAAATAGCTTACAATTTCAAATGAAATCTTTTGTATGACATTTTAATATTCTTAACTAATAAATTAGCTGCGCTGTGCAAGATTGTCTACGTATTTATTTACTTACGTATGTATGTGCTTTGCGATTTTTCTTCAAGTTAACCTTAGGTTTACCAATACCCACCCGGGTGACCTTTTTCGTTTTCTTTTTGCGATTACTCAGCAACTATTGGACCGATTTTAAAATGTTTTTTACTCACTGATCAATTTTTCGAGTTCTTTCAGATAATAACAAGTTTGAACTTTTCTTTCATCTGGAATATGCTTTTTTTGCGATTTTGAATTTTTATGTACATACGTAGTTTACCAATACCCACCCGGGTGACCCAGTACACTTTTCTATGAAAAGACGTGCATATGCACATATTCTTGTTGCTATTACTTTATAAATTTATTGTTTAACTATATTTTGATTGTTTTTATAAAGTTTATAGAAAATTTATAGAATAAAAATTCATTTCAAAGCAAGCGAAATGCCGAAGGATCTATACAACAATTTATGCATTTTGTTTGTCTGATACTTTGTTCATCGCAAATGGGTTTATTGCATTTTATGCATAATTGACTAGTGTTGGGTTTAATTTTCATATCAAAATACGTATAACATTTTTCTTTCATCTTTACTCTCAACAACCTGCTGGAAAGTTGTCCTTTTTGTTAGAAATAAGGAAGGACATTGATAAATTCATTCTAGCAAATAGTTCCTAAGATACATACAATTGCCGATTTTATGTGGAATCTTCAAGTAATATTATGCCTAATGGACTTCAGCATAATTTAGATATGACAGAGCTTTCTGAGAAAGCTTATGACTGAAGAACCTTGATATTACCTGGCTGATTTCCTCCGTATATTATAAATGCAGCAAGTGTTGCTACTTCTAGAAGCAAGGTCGGCAAAATTGTGAAAGATATTGTGTAGAGGAGCACAAAGCGGTTTCCGCTACATTGGTTAAAATTTGTGTGATGTTTTTTATTTACTCATATGGATCAAAGTGCCGATGCCTGATCTAGAGCATTAAAAGATAATGCCAAAGTCAGAGTAAATCTCCTTTCATGCTCCGGAATGGTTGAATTTATTTAGAATATAATATGTACAAACACACATACACATATTTTTTGTTTGTTTATTCTTCCCACCATAAACATCATCCCACAAATCTTTGGCTAATGATAATTTAGTAAAAAACAAGTAAGGAAGCCTAAGTTCGAGTGGAATCGAACATTAGATACTCAGCTGTATGCTTATTGTTTGTTTGCCTTTGATGGAAACACGGTGTACTTTATATAAAGCGAGTGCTGCATGAAGTGGGCGTATCCACGCCCATTTTCCAAAATTTTTCTATTTTTTGTTTCCAGTCTATTGTAGAACTCATGCCACAAAATTTCAATGAATTATCTTTATATTTGACAAAGATATCGCTTAAAATGTTTTTATTAGGCCACTTTATAATACCCATATATAAAAGTGGGCGTGGTCGTCAACCGATTTCGCTAAAATTTTCAACATGTATTGCTACAAGTAATAAAAGTGTATACACCAAGTTTCGTCATAATATATCAATTATTTGTCGAGATATGGGCTCCAAAATCTCGTATATTCCTGCTCCTAAAAGGAGACGGTGCCACGCCCATTTTCCAAAATTTTTGTGTTTTTTGTTTTATGTCCTTAGTTGGAATCTTGCCATAAAATTTCATTGATATATCTTTATATTTGACAGAGATATCGCTTCAAATGTTTTTATTAGGTCACTTTATAATACCCATATATAAAAGTGGGCGTGGTCGTTAACCGATTTTGGCAATTTTTCGTCAAAACATTTGCGTAAGCAAATATATCACGCGTACCAAATTTCATCTATATATCTTCAATAGTTTCTGAGTTATGACTCATAAAACTTTCAATGTTTGCCCCTTAATAAGTGGGCGTGGCACCGCCCATTTTCCAAAATTTCATCAAATTTCTTCATAGGGGCCTGAGCTCAACACGTGGGTAAAATTTCATCGCTCCAGCTATAATAGTGACTGAGATACCAAATTTCCGATTTTTTCTATATAGGAAAAGTGGGCGTGGTCATGGTCCGATTTCGCCCATTTTCAATACCATCCGTTCTCGTCTTGATACCAACTTGCATTCCAAATTTCATCAAAATATTTCGATTTTTGCGTGAGTTATCGTGCGTACAGACGGACAGACGGACAGACGGACAGACGGACGGACGGACGGACGGACGGACATGGCTCAATCGATTTCTCTTTTCACGCTGATCATTTTGATATATATAAGTCTATATCTATCTCGATTATTTCGTTCTGTTACAATCCACCGTTAGGAAATCAAAATTATAATACTCTGTGTACTAGTACAGCTGAGTATAAAAAGGTATATATGGCGATATTTCTACAGGAATCCTTTTACGGGTCAACAAAGTCCTTCACAACTCGCTCGCCTTGTTTTGATCGGTTTTTTTTTTTTGAATAATGGTATTTTGGTTTTGAATGATTCAATTCTAAATTTAAGTAGATAATTAATGTGTCGTAATCGTATTATTCACTCAACCTTTGCCTTAGGATTCAAAATTTTGAATTTTTTACTTTATATACACCCATTACGGGGTGTTTGTTGTTTTTGTTGGCACAATTTCACCAAATATAGTTCAATTAAATATTTTTAATAATTCACAGGCTTATATTTTTAATAAATATGTTTGGGCAATAAAAAGTTAAAGCACGCGAAAGCGCCCGTAATGCAAGAAAATGTATATGGGTCACCCGGGTGGGTATTGGTAAACCTCGTACATAAAAATCTCTGGTAATCGTAAGGTTAAATTACAGAATTTTGTCACAAGTTTAATTATATTTTTGCTAATTTTTCATTTGCATTAATTTTTTCTTACTTATTTTGTGGTGGCAATTTTTAATATGAGTAGTTGCATGAACAAGTGACTTGGCCAACAGCTAAGAACATGCAAATTAGTTGTGTAATAAATTTTTGTATTTATAACGCACAGAAATAAGCAGAATCAGACTATGTACCTAACATTTCATTTCCATCATCCATGTAAAGCATGAATTCTGCGATATGAGCGAAGCCAGAAGTGATTTTGCTGATTTTAAATCAAAACCAAACTTATTAACCGATACTGACATTAGCCAATTATAATTTTATTTTTATTTTTTTTTTAATTTTAATTGTTGAATTATTGTGTGGACACAGAAGATTTTTAATTAATTTTTATTTGGCGAAAAGCGAACAAGTTCAAAGCTACGTATTACCAGCGATGGTAGAAATGATAGCTATTTCGAAGAAAACCAATTCTTCATCATCAGATTTCTTTTCGGGATCAAGCCGGGAATCGAACTTAGACCCACCGTGAGAAGGTGTAAATGTTAGCGACGCGCTAACCCACTCACCCAAACACGGCCTGGTACGCAGTTGAACTTTTTGTCGCTTTTCTTTTGCCACCTTTACTCGCCCAACATTATTGTTGTATTTTTATGTACTCATGATTTTCATGAGATAACACAAATTTGTTGAGTAATTTTAGGCGGTCTACGCTTCGGTTAGCCGGAAGTAATGTGCATTTGCAACACCCTGCCTTTTTATTTAATTTTAATTGTTGAATTATTGTGTGGACACAGAAGATTTTTAATTAATTTTTATTTGGCGAAAAGCGAACAAGTTCAAAGCTACGTATTACCAGCGATGGTAGAAATGATAGCTATTTCGAAGAAAACCAATTCTTCATCATCAGATTTCTTTTCGGGATCAAGCCGGGAATCGAACTTAGACCCACCGTGAGAAGGTGTAAATGTTAGCGACGCGCTAACCCACTCACCCAAACACGGCCTGGTACGCAGTTGAACTTTTTGTCGCTTTTCTTTTGCCACCTTTACTCGCCCAACATTATTGTTGTATTTTTATGTACTCATGATTTTCATGAGATAACACAAATTTGTTGAGTAATTTTAGGCGGTCTATGCTTCGGTTAGCCGGAAGTAATGTGCATTTGCAACACCCTGCCTTTTTATTTAATTTTAATTGTTGAATTATTGTGTGGACACAGAAGATTTTTAATTAATTTTTATTTGGCGAAAAGCGAACAAGTTCAAAGCTACGTATTACCAGCGATGGTAGAAATGATAGCTATTTCGAAGAAAACCAATTCTTCATCATCAGATTTCTTTTCGGGATCAAGCCGGGAATCGAACTTAGACCCACCGTGAGAAGGTGTAAATGTTAGCGACGCGCTAACCCACTCACCCAAACACGGCCTGGTACGCAGTTGAACTTTTTGTCGCTTTTCTTTTGCCACCTTTACTCGCCCAACATTATTGTTGTATTTTTATGTACTCATGATTTTCATGAGATAACACAAATTTGTTGAGTAATTTTAGGCGGTCTATGCTTCGGTTAGCCGGAAGTAATGTGCATTTGCAACACCCTGCCTTTTTATTTAATTTTAATTGTTGAATTATTGTGTGGACACAGAAGATTTTTAATTAATTTTTATTTGGCGAAAAGCGAACAAGTTCAAAGCTACGTATTACCAGCGATGGTAGAAATGATAGCTATTTCGAAGAAAACCAATTCTTCATCATCTGATTTCTTTTCGGGATCAAGCCGGGAATCGAACTTAGACCCACCGTGAGAAGGTGTAAATGTTAGCGACGCGCTAACCCACTCACCCAAACACGGCCTGGTACGCAGTTGAACTTTTTGTCGCTTTTCTTTTGCCACCTTTACTCGCCCAACATTATTGTTGTATTTTTATGTACTCATGATTTTCATGAGATAACACAAATTTGTTGAGTAATTTTAGGCGGTCTATGCTTCGGTTAGCCGGAAGTAATGTGCATTTGCAACACCCTGCCTTTTTATTTAATTTTAATTGTTGAATTATTGTGTGGACACAGAAGATTTTTAATTAATTTTTATTTGGCGAAAAGCGAACAAGTTCAAAGCTACGTATTACCAGCGATGGTAGAAATGATAGCTATTTCGAAGAAAACCAATTCTTCATCATCAGATTTCTTTTCGGGATCAAGCCGGGAATCGAACTTAGACCCACCGTGAGAAGGTGTAAATGTTAGCGACGCGCTAACCCACTCACCCAAACACGGCCTGGTACGCAGTTGAACTTTTTGTCGCTTTTCTTTTGCCACCTTTACTCGCCCAACATTATTGTTGTATTTTTATGTACTCATGATTTTCATGAGATAACACAAATTTGTTGAGTAATTTTAGGCGGTCTATGCTTCGGTTAGCCGGAAGTAATGTGCATTTGCAACACCCTGCCTTTTTATTTAATTTTAATTGTTGAATTATTGTGTGGACACAGAAGATTTTTAATTAATTTTTATTTGGCGAAAAGCGAACAAGTTCAAAGCTACGTATTACCAGCGATGGTAGAAATGATAGCTATTTCGAAGAAAACCAATTCTTCATCATCAGATTTCTTTTCGGGATCAAGCCGGGAATCGAACTTAGACCCACCGTGAGAAGGTGTAAATGTTAGCGACGCGCTAACCCACTCACCCAAACACGGCCTGGTACGCAGTTGAACTTTTTGTCGCTTTTCTTTTGCCACCTTTACTCGCCCAACATTATTGTTGTATTTTTATGTACTCATGATTTTCATGAGATAACACAAATTTGTTGAGTAATTTTAGGCGGTCTATGCTTCGGTTAGCCGGAAGTAATGTGCATTTGCAACACCCTGCCTTTTTATTTAATTTTAATTGTTGAATTATTGTGTGGACACAGAAGATTTTTAATTAATTTTTATTTGGCGAAAAGCGAACAAGTTCAAAGCTACGTATTACCAGCGATGGTAGAAATGATAGCTATTTCGAAGAAAACCAATTCTTCATCATCAGATTTCTTTTCGGGATCAAGCCGGGAATCGAACTTAGACCCACCGTGAGAAGGTGTAAATGTTAGCGACGCGCTAACCCACTCACCCAAACACGGCCTGGTACGCAGTTGAACTTTTTGTCGCTTTTCTTTTGCCACCTTTACTCGCCCAACATTATTGTTGTATTTTTATGTACTCATGATTTTCATGAGATAACACAAATTTGTTGAGTAATTTTAGGCTACTTCCGGCTAACCGAAGCATAGACCGCCTAAAATTACTCAACAAATTTGTGTTATCTCATGAAAATCATGAGTACATAAAAATACAACAATAATGTTGGGCGAGTAAAGGTGGCAAAAGAAAAGCGACAAAAAGTTCAACTGCGTACCAGGCCGTGTTTGGGTGAGTGGGTTAGCGCGTCGCTAACATTTACACCTTCTCACGGTGGGTCTAAGTTCGATTCCCGGCTTGATCCCGAAAAGAAATCAGATGATGAAGAATTGGTTTTCTTCGAAATAGCTATCATTTCTACCATCGCTGGTAATACGTAGCTTTGAACTTGTTCGCTTTTCGCCAAATAAAAATTAATTAAAAATCTTCTGTGTCCACACAATAATTCAACAATTAAAATTAAATAAAAAGGCAGGGTGTTGCAAATGCACATTACTTCCGGCTAACCGAAGCATAGACCGCCTAAAATTACTCAACAAATTTGTGTTATCTCATGAAAATCATGAGTACATAAAAATACAACAATAATGTTGGGCGAGTAAAGGTGGCAAAAGAAAAGCGACAAAAAGTTCAACTGCGTACCAGGCCGTGTTTGGGTGAGTGGGTTAGCGCGTCGCTAACATTTACACCTTCTCACGGTGGGTCTAAGTTCGATTCCCGGCTTGATCCCGAAAAGAAATCTGATGATGAAGAATTGGTTTTCTTCGAAATAGCTATCATTTCTACCATCGCTGGTAATACGTAGCTTTGAACTTGTTCGCTTTTCGCCAAATAAAAATTAATTAAAAATCTTCTGTGTCCACACAATAATTCAACAATTAAAATTAAATAAAAAGGCAGGGTGTTGCAAATGCACATTACTTCCGGCTAACCGAAGCATAGACCGCCTAAAATTACTCAACAAATTTGTGTTATCTCATGAAAATCATGAGTACATAAAAATACAACAATAATGTTGGGCGAGTAAAGGTGGCAAAAGAAAAGCGACAAAAAGTTCAACTGCGTACCAGGCCGTGTTTGGGTGAGTGGGTTAGCGCGTCGCTAACATTTACACCTTCTCACGGTGGGTCTAAGTTCGATTCCCGGCTTGATCCCGAAAAGAAATCTGATGATGAAGAATTGGTTTTCTTCGAAATAGCTATCATTTCTACCATCGCTGGTAATACGTAGCTTTGAACTTGTTCGCTTTTCGCCAAATAAAAATTAATTAAAAATCTTCTGTGTCCACACAATAATTCAACAATTAAAATTAAATAAAAAGGCAGGGTGTTGCAAATGCACATTACTTCCGGCTAACCGAAGCATAGACCGCCTAAAATTACTCAACAAATTTGTGTTATCTCATGAAAATCATGAGTACATAAAAATACAACAATAATGTTGGGCGAGTAAAGGTGGCAAAAGAAAAGCGACAAAAAGTTCAACTGCGTACCAGGCCGTGTTTGGGTGAGTGGGTTAGCGCGTCGCTAACATTTACACCTTCTCACGGTGGGTCTAAGTTCGATTCCCGGCTTGATCCCGAAAAGAAATCTGATGATGAAGAATTGGTTTTCTTCGAAATAGCTATCATTTCTACCATCGCTGGTAATACGTAGCTTTGAACTTGTTCGCTTTTCGCCAAATAAAAATTAATTAAAAATCTTCTGTGTCCACACAATAATTCAACAATTAAAATTAAATAAAAAGGCAGGGTGTTGCAAATGCACATTACTTCCGGCTAACCGAAGCATAGACCGCCTAAAATTACTCAACAAATTTGTGTTATCTCATGAAAATCATGAGTACATAAAAATACAACAATAATGTTGGGCGAGTAAAGGTGGCAAAAGAAAAGCGACAAAAAGTTCAACTGCGTACCAGGCCGTGTTTGGGTGAGTGGGTTAGCGCGTCGCTAACATTTACACCTTCTCACGGTGGGTCTAAGTTCGATTCCCGGCTTGATCCCGAAAAGAAATCTGATGATGAAGAATTGGTTTTCTTCGAAATAGCTATCATTTCTACCATCGCTGGTAATACGTAGCTTTGAACTTGTTCGCTTTTCGCCAAATAAAAATTAATTAAAAATCTTCTGTGTCCACACAATAATTCAACAATTAAAATTAAATAAAAAGGCAGGGTGTTGCAAATGCACATTACTTCCGGCTAACCGAAGCATAGACCGCCTAAAATTACTCAACAAATTTGTGTTATCTCATGAAAATCATGAGTACATAAAAATACAACAATAATGTTGGGCGAGTAAAGGTGGCAAAAGAAAAGCGACAAAAAGTTCAACTGCGTACCAGGCCGTGTTTGGGTGAGTGGGTTAGCGCGTCGCTAACATTTACACCTTCTCACGGTGGGTCTAAGTTCGATTCCCGGCTTGATCCCGAAAAGAAATCTGATGATGAAGAATTGGTTTTCTTCGAAATAGCTATCATTTCTACCATCGCTGGTAATACGTAGCTTTGAACTTGTTCGCTTTTCGCCAAATAAAAATTTTTTTTTTAATTCAATCCCTGTTCATCGCAGCTCTTTGCTCTAACACATGTACTTCTGCACATACACACATACATATGTACCTATTAGGGTTATGTAAATCCTTTTTTCATGCTTTCACACAAATGTTCCACATACGCACTGTCATCTGCCAAATCAAATTGCGTGGCAGAAACGAAATCAATTGAATTCCTCGAATTTTCCGCTTTTATTTGCATTTTGTTTGCCATTTTATTTGCCATTATATATTTACACAGTTGATGTGTGTGCTATAAGCGAATTTCGTATGTATTTATCGGTTGTGAAAGTAAAAGCAGCAAAAACAGCAAACAACCAAAAGCAGCAACAACAAACAAAAGCAAAGCTGTACGTTCATGCAACAGACCGTTTTTGTAAATGGCCAAACTTTGGTTGTAGTTGTAGGTATTTATTGGCATTCGATTGTGTATTTACATACAAAATTGTTGCTTTTTGTATTGACTTATGCGGTTTTTGAATTTGTTTGATTTTGTCCTTTTTTGCTTGTTTGTTTGTTTGATTGTGTTTTTTGTTGTTTTGTATTTAAATTTGCAATTTGTTTTGCCAAATAGTGGTAGGTACACTTAGCGGCGACTTGGAACTTTTGCGTTTTTTGGGTAGCAACAATCGAGCGAAAAAAATGTGTGCATTCACTCGAGCGTAAGCTAATAAAATAAAATTGATGAAATTCGTGGTTAATTTTGTTTTTGTTTTGGGGGCTACATACATACATACATACTTTTTTGTTGATTCAAAAAGTTGTAAATTGCTTATGCATTTACATACTTATTTATGTATTTATTGATTTTGTTCTGGTCAAAGTTGTTTAACTCAATTTTTTCTGAATATTTCAAAAATTAATTTTGTTTTGCCCGAAGCTTAGTTTTAATTAAAATATGTATACATATATATTTTTTTAATTCAATCATGCCTTGTAGTGGCAGAAAATAATTAATAGCTTTATAGAAAATTGAAATTGTTTGTGCTCATCATTTTTCATAGCCGCATTTGTTTGGGCAAGGCTTAGAGAGTAAAAAACAACCACTGGTAAAAAACAATTGAGCATGATACATATGTAAGCCCGTACGTTAAATTAAGGGAATTGGAAAAAAGTGTTACAGTTAATACGTATTATTTTAAAATACTAAATTTAAAATGAGTTCACTTTTTGTGGCTCCATTGGTTTTACTCCTGTTTGAAACCAAATATCAAAAAATAAGCGAAACTAAAATGAAATCAAAATCATTGTGGCACGGCGGCGGCGACAGCAGCAGCTGATTTGTGGCATTAAATTCTATTGAAATCCAATATTTCCACACGTGTTGGTTTCGCGTTCGAAATAAAAATCATTTTTGCTTGCAACCACAAGTCAATAACAAAGCTAAACATGGTAAGCCTAACTTTTGTGGTTTCATCATCGAATTGACGTTGGCAGTTTGTTGTTTTGGGCATTGGGGCAAGCGGTTTTAATTGATTACTGAAATAATATGTGCAGAAGACATTCACTTAAAATCATATGAACCTAATACATACATACGCAAGAGTACTTACATACATATGTATGTATGTATGTATGTATATATAACTTAAAGTTATGTATCTAAAGCTATTTTATTCTTGCATTCATAGGCAACATAATATACTCGTACGATTTAAAAAAAAGCAAATCAAACAAAACGCATAAAACATAGCAATTAAATATGTACATATATGTGTAAGTACTGGAACTACCAATGATGTCACCACCCACAAAGCGTTATTATTTCAGCTTTGGTCATTTCATTGTTTCATTGCAGCGATTTCGACGTTTGCGATTTGATTTCACTTCATTTCACACCGCCTGGTCGGTTAAAAACAAATACATTTTATGTTTACTGTAAATGTAATGCCGTTTTCTTTTCTCGAAAAAATGTTGCCCTGTTCGATTTTCTCAGCCATTTTGTAAGCTTGTGTGGTGATTTCAACGAATGTTGTCCTCTGACTAAGTAAGAGGGCACCATTAACTACAAATTCAGCCATTTTATAGAAAGTCATGTTACGTAATTCGATAATTGAGATATTAAAGGGCAACATTTTTTGTCAGAAAAGAAAACGCCATTAAATAACAATGCCGATTTGAAAAGAGCGAAATTGCACGATTTACAACAATAATAATAACTAGTATCGCCGGTGGTCGAAATTCGACCATGCAATTTATTTTTTCAACTTTGTATTGGTACAAAAATTATTCCTTTTCGCGGAGATAAGCAACACTTTCCAAATTCCAGTTGTACCGCAACACTGATTTGCCCTTTTGATCACGGTCCGACGCGAAATCATGGTCAAAATCAAGGCAGATCTAGGAAGGTAGGCCCGGTGGTGAGCGCTTTTAAATTAAAGCGACTCTTCAACTGTGTTTACGATATTTGTAAACAAGTTTACGATATCTATTTCAGAGCTGGGCGATAAGGATTACGATTACAAGATGATTACGATTACAGTAATCGTAATCTTAGAAATTTTGAAATTACGATTACTGTAATCGTAATCGTAAAAAACTTGAAATTACAATTACTGTAATCGTAATCGTCGTTACAAAAATTACGATTACTGTAATCGTAATCGTAAGAAACTTGAAATTACGATTACTGTAATCGTAATCGTCGTTACAAAAATTACGATTACTGTAATCGTAATCGTAAGAAACTTGAAATTACGATTACTGTTCTCGTTTTCTGGGATTACAATGTGTAAAAAACAGTGATATACTTACCCAACATCATTTTCCAAGAAATAATAATAATTTTTACATACATGCATACATATGTGTTTATTTCTCACACATTAAGTAAACAATTAAAACTGGGATGTGTATTAAGAAGAGAGAAAATTAGCGGAAATAATAAAGATAGAAAATTAAGACTGCTGTTTGGATAATTTACATTCAATAATATTCAATATTAGCCTTAAGCAGAACTAATTTTTCAAAAGAAACATCGGAAAGTGCATGGCGTCGAGGACTGTTTATAATGCCCGCCAACGAAAATAGCCTTTCCACAGGTGCTGACGTTGTAAGCGGGGTGCTGAATCTTAAAGATGCTTTCTTTATCAGAGGATATCTTTTAAAACAGCCATGGCTACTATCAGCATCGTTCAAATATTTAAAAAATTCTTCTCCTATAATGTTTGAGCCACTACCAGGAAGCACTTCAGGTAAATCAGTGTTTTCTAAAGGTATATTGAGTTTTAAATAAAATATATATTAAGTTGTTATATAGATATGTAGTTAGGTATTTACCGCCGAAGTCAAAAAAATCTTCATCTAATATTGGCTTTTCATAGTTATGGTCATTTACATCTTCAAAAGTTGCAGTGGAGTTTTTTTACTTTTTAATTTTGTTATGTGATAAACCTAAGTAATTTGTTTAGTAAAATCTAGCAATTGTAATACATATTTTTTATACATGCAAAATCCAAATTTTACGAAGAAAATTAGTGTGAGCTACAGCTCGATTTTTATGCATGTGGCCATTGTCTCCAGCCCACTAAAAGCTGCTATCTCAACCGCAAATATTTCAAAATGTATATAATATGTGTGAAATTGCAAGCTTTACATAATTATTTGTAGTTTTTAGCACTTCTTTCAGAGCCAAGCATATTTTCCTCCCTACACCGTTTAGTATCAAAAAGCAATTTTAATAATTTTTTACATGTAATTCTTAAATTTTGTAATTTAAGATTACAGAAAATAAGGATTACTGTAATCGTAATCGTCAAAAACTTGAAATTACAATTACTGTAATCGTAATCGTCGTTACAAAAATTACGATTACTGTAATCGTAATCGTCAAAAACTTGAAATTACAATTACTGTAATCGTAATCGTCGTTACAAAAATTACGATTACTGTAATCGTAATCGTAAAAAACTTGAAATTACGACTAATGTAATCGTAATCCTACGTGTAATCGATTGCACAAGTAATCCTTATCGCCCAGCTCTGATCTATTTATCTTAACTAAAAATTTTATTTATTAATTATAAACAAATTAAATAATTTATAGAAAAAATTATATGCCTATGCACTGCTCCTGACTCATACGAACACATCCATATCAATTTTATGTGGATATGAGTATGTTAAATGTGCAAAACAGCCTGGCAATTGTTTGTATGGGAAAAATGTTAGCCTATAAATATATAGATATAAAGTATGCAATGTTGGTATGTAACTAATAACAATAAACAAGCTCAAATAGCAGTAAAGAAAAAAAAAAACAGCCACGCACATACTCATTTATATATGAGCACATATTTCTATTATAGCATTGACAGTCGGCAGCGATAATCCGGAATATCTAGCTAATTCGGACTTAGCTTGAGAATTAACTGGAGGTAATCCGGAATATCTCTTGAGTTAGTCCTCAAAATTTTAGCGGATTAGAGCATTTTGTAATGACATCCCTGATGAAATATGTCTATTGTGAATGAAAGGGAAGAAAAACAAGAACCCAAGGCAGATCTAGGAAAGTAGGCGCATAAGTGAATTCAGAAATTTCGAATATAATTTGTTATTGTAATTGGTAGTGTAATGTCAAAATGATATTTCGCCTTGGTTGAAATCTGAATTCGTTTGGGACTCGCCCATTCCTATTGACCATGATGCGATTTCGTTTTGATTTTGACATTACCCTACCTTTGGAAATGAAACAAGAAGTTTTTGAATTCGCCGCTGCGCCTACCTTCCTTCAGCTGTTTTGTTAATCCGCAATACTTGCCGTCTGTCAGGGTAAAATTTTAGTCGAATTAAGTGTTGCGGTAATCGGGATTATCGCTGCCGTGTGTCAGTGCTATTATACTAAAATAAATACAAAAGAATTTACAAACCAGCAATCCTTTTCATCATGGTTAAACCAACTGCTATTGGCATTTGAGAGGGCAGATAGTTATGTATATTTGTATGTAGTTCCATACATAAATATACCCAGAAGAATAGTCGTCAATCTCTTTCCTCCACATTTGATTACAGAGCAGCTTCTAAAGCAGATTAATACACAACTCCACTATCTATGCGTACTTTATCACTTCTTCGTGAAGCGATTTGGCGAAGTGTTAGACAGATTAGGTTAGATTAGTCCGGCTGGGCGTTAGTGGCCTGACATAGATTGAGTAAATTCGTAGATAGTGTTACCAGAAAAGTTCTCGAACATAGAAACATATACTTTAAAAGCCTGAACTTAGACTTAAGAACAACGCCGTCCATCGTTTGGCAAATCCCAAGAGTTCCTTTACCCCTTTTTTGGATACCGATTCGAGATTACAAAGCTCTCTACGTACTGCAATTGCTTCTTAATAAATACAATGGCGCTATTATAACTCTGACGAGTTTTGTGGCCGAGCTTCGCTTCCAATTCGAGGTGAGCTCCTTTTGTTTTTCCTACTAATTGGGTGGACCTACAGTTTAATTCCGGCTCCGAACGGCGAATGCATTTTTTGTGAGAAGCTTTTTCAATGCAGAAATACTCTCGGAGGTTATGCCGCCCACTGCCGAGAGGTGACCGCTGCTCTTAAACCCAATAATTGGATTTTTACTAATTAGAAACATTTTTTTAGTGTTTTGCTAGGACTGGGGTTTGAGCCCGAGACCTGTGGCATAGCTGGCGAGCACTTTAACCACTGCATTACAGCAGATTTTTTTGCTGCTTAATTCTTCCTTTTTCTACTGGGTAACTATAAAATGCATGAACATATACAAATGCATGGATAATTGCACCGACTAATAGGCGGTTTTATCGAACGGACAGCGAATAATGGATATTTGTATATCGTGCGATATATATAAATTTATAACAACAAAAACTCGGCTCTTATTACTATCAATAGTGGTACATTGACATTTGAAATATTATAAAGTTCGTCAAGCTTTTTTTTCTCTTCTCAGTTTTTGCACATGATATATTTACACAGCATTTAAAATTTAATATTTTATTTCATACTATGCAATTCAATAACTATACATGTGCAAATGATTGTTATACATTTCAAGCCCACTTTAGCTGATTCTTCACTATTTTCCTTCCATAATTTTTTCCAATATGTATCATAAAATCCAGCCGCAAAATCCAAATCATTTTGCTCCAGCTACTCTGCCTCTTAATTGTTTCATTTAGCCAAGCAAATGCGAGTCGCATCCGCTAGCTCTACAAACACAAATTAATTAATTTTTTTAAGCTGCGAATTTCCATTTGCACCCCCAATTCATAACAGGCATATCCCTTTTCATGTCACCTGAGATTTGTTTAATTTTATTACACGCTATGCTAATTGTATGAACGAAAAAATTATAACATCTGCTTTTATGACAACCCTTAATTTTTTTTTGCTTTCACTATAAACACCAGCAGGCAACGTTTAAGAGTTAAAAGTAAACAAGAGCTTTGCTCGCAGTTGAAAGTGGTTGTAATATACCATGTAAGTGAATTTTCAAAAAATATTATTTAAAATAAGCTTGCCTTAAATACAATAGAAATTAACATGATTAATGAAGAAATGAAATGAAATTCGCACAAGTTATCTATCGTAGTTTCCACAAATTCTCTAAAGTTTGGGCCTATGCGTGCTGGGTATACACTACAAAAAACACACACCCAACACACAGCATAAATTTCTTGCGTCCACGCGCCTAAAATGCGACTACAATTATATAATTTTCCAGTGTAAATCTACTAAAAGCTATGAATTGCTGCTTTATTACGTATTCAAGTGGTTCAATGGACAGACATATAAACCTACATACATACATACATACATTGGCTATAGAAGGATATGCGTGGGATGTGGGCGCATGGATTCATTATTCTCATTTCAATAGACACAGTAAACTACATGGCACTCCAGCTAAAGCTTTAGCGTTGTGTGTGTGTATTTTATTGTAGCCTTTATTTTTAATATCTACATTTTACTTTTGCGAGATTTTTAACGGTGAGTAAACAAAGTGTTTTTAATTTGGTAAAAGCCTGTAAACATTGGCCTATAATAAACTTGGTGGGCAGTTAGGTATGTACAGTTATTATTATTTGTTTCTTTTGTTCATACATGTACTGATCCACAACACAGTCGTAGCGCATTTTATTATTGCAAACGTTCAACTTGATAGCCAATTTTTTTGTTTGTTTATTTGTTTTTGCTTGTCATTGTTATACGAATAAGCATGTACTCAAAAATAGGAAAATTGTTATTGACTCAAAAATAGAGGGGGAAGGGTGGCGAAACATGAAAGCGAGCCGGAGTACTGCTTTTGATATATGTACATACATATGGGTGCGTACATTCAGTTTCTTAGGTTAGATATAGGCAGGGTTTAAGTTAGGTTTCGATAATTTTTAGGTTGGGTTTAGAGTAGGTTAAGCATTTTAAGTTTAAGTTTAAGTTTAAGTTTAAGTTTAAGTTTAAGTTTAAGTTTAAGTTTAAATTTAAGTTTAAATTTAAGTTTAAGTTTAAGTTTAAGTTTAAGTTTAAGTTTAAGTTTAAGTTTAAGTTTAAGTTTAAGTTTAAGTTTAAGTTTAAGTATAAGTTTAAATTTAAGTTTAAGTTTAAGTTTAAGTTTAAGTTTAAGTTTAAGTTTAAGTTTAAGTTTAAGTTTAAGTTTAAGTTTAAGTTTAAGTTTAAATTTAAGTTTAAGTTTAAGTTTAAGTTTAAGTTTAAGTTTAAGTTTAAGTTTAAGTTTAAGTTTGAGTTTAAGTTTAAGTGTAGATTAGCTTTGGTTAGGCTAAAGAAGGGGTCATCATTGTGATATGGCCTATCCTACTAAAACTTTTCAGTTGCGACGCAGCTGACTTCATATTACCAAGTACCTTTTCTGTTCTCTCTTATGTATCTCTTCCTCTAGGCTTCCTCAAAAAATATTCTGCTTAAATAAGCAGTGATAGCAGGCAATTCCCGACATAATTTATATAACACACAGATTTTTTAAGGCTTTTAAGTTGCACTGCCGCATTCATTTGACACAAAGGGCTTTATTTATATCTTCTTCCCATTCATTCTCTCCTTTCTTATGACTAATTTACCGTGCTGGGTGTCAACGACAATCAAAATGTAATTTGAGTGCGTCATGAACTACACCTAAGCATGTTCATGGGTATGAAATCGTTGGAGCATGTAATAATACTGATTGCAGGCGATAAACTGCAAAGGCAACAATTAAATACAGTAAATGGTGAGACTTCAGAAAGGGAGAAAAAAATCCAAATTGGTGAATGTATTAGCCAAGTAAAGTCCGAGTTGCGTTTACACTGAATAATTGGCCACTAAATGTGTGTACGTGCTGCATGATTGCATTAGAATGAGTGTCCGTTTATGACTTCTAAGGCGATGACTTTATGCATTTAACGATTAGGTACATATATATAATGTTTAAATATTTTTTTTTTAGCCTAGAAGCTTAAGACATTCCAAGTACTATGACTGAACTGAATTCATATCCACTTCCAACTTTATGCAGGCAAATTTTTTTACGTACTTGTTTTCCATTCCAATCCTTTTCTCTACTACACAGTAATGACAGAGATATGCTTAAGGGAGTAATTTGAACTTTTTGATGTGTAAACATCTTTGCTGTAGCTACGAGTGATTTCAAAAAACAGGTAAAGTTTACGCGTAAGCCGTAAATTACCTTTGTGTTAGTGCGCTGCTGTGTCCGTGTGAATCGCTTGGCATTGTCAGTGGTAGGTAGGTAGATAGACATGTACTTACAAATGCTTGCATGCAACGAAGCGAAGTGAAGTTGTTGTTGTTGTTGTTTTCTGCAACAATGCGACAAATAGGCAAAATAAAAAGGACCAACCTGTTTGAACATGTATGCAAATGTATGGATATGCATACCTACATCTACCTATCTAATTTTCTGAGCAGTATTGATATCAAATGAAAGGTTTTGAGCAGGGATTCTACATGGAGCTCTACTCTTTATGATTTCTATGTCGGGTCCCGAGATATGGGGCAATACGAGGACCTGGATGATCCTTGAATGTTTCTGAGCAATATTGGTGTCAAATGAAAGGTATTGAGCAGGACTTTCACATAGAGCTCTATTCGTTATGAGTCCTAGGTCGGGTCCCCAAATATGGGTCAAAATGTGACCCCGGATTAAGCCGGAATGTTTCTGAGTAATATTGGTATCAAATGAAAGGTGTTGAGCAAGACTTCTACACGGAGCTCTCCTGTTAATGATTCCTAGGCCGGGTCTCCAGATATGGGTCAAACGTGGACTCGGATGATCTTGCATGTTTCTGAGCAATACAAAACAAAACAAAATAAAAAATCAAAAGTGAAAAACCAAGCAAACAAAACAACAAAATAGTAGCAGTCACAATGACAACAAAAAATTACAAAAACGATAGTCGCCTTTTAATCCATAGAAAACCAGGAATAAGGAAAAGGGAATAAATATCCGATTTCGAAACTGTTTACACATCAATGTTCATGAATACCCGTTATTCACGCTTTAATTTTTTTGCATTAAGCAATTAGCAATAGTTGGCTAATAAAACAGAATTATTTTAGAGCTGATGACGGCAGCTGGAGTAGTGGATACGAATCTGCCCACAGCGCTTTTGTTGCAAGGAAATATAATTTAATATGCATGCATACTAAACAAATACTCTTACTCACGCACTCACTCTCATTACACTTACTATTCCTATTAACTACTCTTATTTAACCATGCAATAAAGGTACAATTACTGCATGCAGACAGTATGAGTGTGCGTATGGGAACGCATTTGTGCAAATATTTGCGGTGTAGACAACATTGGCCGCCGCCATCTCCTTTGTTTTGTTTTGTTTTGTTTTATTTTGCTTGGGGAATTTTAGACCTTTAGACCGCACTGGGGTAGGATACAAATTTAATGAAGTCGGTTACTATGACTAAAACACATGAAAAGCATTTAAGCAAAGAAATTGGCTTTTGTAATCTATGTAAATCCCAACAAACAATTAGGTTAGATATCTAAGGACTCCAGAGAAAACCAGAGATTTGTTTGAACCTATAACGTTAAAGGACATCTCGGGTTACTAGTTACTACTTACTAATTACTGGTTTGGGAATTATATTGCTTGTCTAATATAACCTTTAAAAATTCTCTTACGCTGTTTTTGCTGCGAATTTTCGCTAACATTCTTTATTTACACCCATATGTTTATGTACTTTTCTTTCTTTCTTTTCTTTTGCTATAAAGTTGAAAGATTTTGTTCTCTTTCAGCTATTTGTATCGTATGTAAACCGTTTACTAGTTTGTATGTAAGAACGCTTTTTTGTTTAATATCTTGCAGATTTGCTGCCCTCAAGCTATTTCTGGTAATTCAATCAACAACTTTCTGCACCATGTGAATATTTATAACGCATGTAAATAAAAAAAGTAAAAACATTTTCCATTATTAGCCCTACAAGCATATTTCATTTACAGCATTGCTTCATACCAGCTCAAAATAAAAACAGTTCTTATGCTTATCAAATTTCTTAGCTATTACCCACGTACACACAGAGAAAAAACTATAGTAAATCTAACAAAGTTGACTTAGTTAAAAAAATTTGTATGGGGCACAAGAAACTTGTATAACTCGCCAAAGTACTTACACAATTTGTACCCGACCATGGAAAACAAAGCTTAGGTGACTAAATTACTTTGCTGATTTTTTTACAAAATTATTTTCGTTAAGATGACGAAAAAACTTAGTAAGTAAATTATACCTAAGTTTGAAGTTGGGTTATATGCGATTCTGAGTTTATTGTACAATAGTTTTTCTCTGTGTGCACAGAGCAAAGGAAATTTTTGCTCGAAAGAATATTGTATGTATCTACATAATTCCAAAAGCAATAAATTTGCACCTCTACACTGCCCACACATAGGTAACATTAAATTACATGATATGATCTATAAATGTATGTAAATATGATGATGTATTATTTAAAAGAAAAAGACCAAAACACTCAACCATTGTATAAACCATGCAAAACCAACTGAATGTAATGTGAGGTTAGCTAAGCCAGCTTATTTGCTCATTAGCGTTAGGTATGTAGATTTTGCTGTCGTAGTCAGTAATCTGAAGAGGCATGTTCTATATTACTTTATAATTGGCATTAGCAAACATGTAGCTACAAGTAGACATATGTATGTATGTATGTATGGATGTGTAGTAGAGCGTATCACGGTGTATGGAGGAAAAAAAAGTTGAAAATGTTCCCCCCCAGTTTGAACACTTACCTTATGAGGTTTTCAAAAAAAAATTTTTTAATTTTTTTGTCACCCTGTAAAAACAGCGAAATTTGTTTTTTTTCTATAATTTCTATATTTTACGTTCGATTTTCAAAAGTGATACATTTTTAGAAAGGTATTCACCAAGGCAATATTTCATCCATAGAAACTTTTATCCCATCATGCCAAGTTCAGCTTTTATTCTATTTTTACTAAATCCAACACCCTGTATTTGAAAAAAAAATTGTTTCCTGAATACTAAGAAAAACAAGTAAGAGCGCGGCTGACTTCGGACGTACCAAAGACTGCATACCTTTCATGAATGGGGAAATGAAAAGTTGCATAGTCTGATATTGTTTAATTTATACTTTCAATTCTCTGGGTAATTTATACAAAGATTCCTTAGAAAAAGAAGTGTCATTATTTAGATGGAGAAGTTATACCCTAAAATATATATATCTGAACAATCGGTTGTATGGCAGCTATATGATATAGTGGTCCGATTCGGCCGATTCCGACAAATGATAAGCTTCTCCTAAAAATACACTCACATTCCGAATTTCATGCAGATATCTCAAAAATTGAGGGACTAGTTTGCGATTAAACAGACAGACAGACAGACAGACGGACATGGCTTAATCGACTCAGCTCATGATCCTGATCATATTGGTATGTATTTTCGTAGGTCTGCAACGCCTCGTTCTGGTACTTTCACCATTCGTGTTTCGGTACAAAGTTATAATACCATTTCATTCCCATGAATGGTATAAAAAGAATATTTACCTGCTTTTAATGAGGAAATAAATGTAATGCATTTATGCTAAATCTTTTCTTGGCTCTAATTTTCTGTAACGTTCTCGGCTACTTACTTTAACGAGTATATAACCTAGGCGTTCCTCGTCGGCAACTTCTGTACAAGAATCACTTACTACCTGTTCAAATCGCCCAGTATTTAGAGAATGGCATAGAAAATCTGAGTAAATTAATAGGTTATAATTAGTATAATTAGTATCAATCACTGCTGTTTGGAAATATTAATCAGGTATTTTTATAACATCATTAGAATTTTGTAGTTCCTGCAAGTCCGTATCAGAATAAAATTGCAAGCATGGTGGCTCTGTAATTCTAAATGAGCTCCAATCGATCATTTGAGTGTACTATGTACTTCTTCATGGCATTTCTGCTCTGAGTTGCTCTATGTTGCTCTATTTCGACATCTGCCCTACTTTGCTCTGCTCTAACCTGCTCCGATCTTTTTTTGTTCATTAAACAGAGCTAATATTAATAAGTAATAATCTTTTTTACTCATATAATGATGTCAAAACAAAAAAAATTCAAGGCTAAATTTACTTTATTCAAAAATTTTTTTTTTAATACAGGGTGTTGGTTTTAAATAAATTTTAATAAAAGCTAAAGTTGGTGTCGCAGGTTAATGGCTTATATGGACGAAATATGACATGGGTTAAAACCTTTACAACAATATATTGCTCGTTAAAATCAAACACCAAATAGAAAAGTTATAAGCAAAAACGAATTTCGCTGTTTTTACAGGGTGCCGAAAAAAAATTTTTTTCCATTTTTGAAATCTCCAAGGAGTAAACATTCGAACCAGAGGGAACATTTTAACATTTTTTGGCGATACGCTCTAATGTGTAGTTCTAACCGTACGTGAATAAATAGCAAAGGGTTGCCAGAGACTGTAGTACAGCATAGACCACAATGGTTTATTAGGAGCTTCTGAACTACTGGACAGCTCACCCTCAGTTGCCAGCCCATTCAACGCAGTTCCCTGAAAACATACTCACAAATGTATAAATCTACACAATTGGATACTTGGTAAGTGATAGTCAAGTTACGATTTCATTCAAAGGCTTTGTTAATTGTCGGTTTTGATAATAATATATATATACACACTCACATTTGCATGCGAAATGAGTGGCTCAGACAGTTTCTAACGACCATTATTGCAACTACCCAATAAGCATTGTAATAAGCTATACAAAAAGTTGTATTTAATGTTGTCCAAAAAAGTTTAAAAAAAAATGTTTCAAACGTTTTGTTTCAGAAAATATATGACAGCTTTTGTGAAGCTACAAGAACAGTTACAAAGATTACAATACGTTTTTTTCTAATAGACGAGCTTACTATAGTTCAAGGATGGGCATTTTTGCATTACCATTCAAACTGCATTACCATTCAATAGTGAATGGTAGTGCAAAATTGGTTTGCATTACCATTCAGTAGGGAATGGGAATGCAAATTTGGTTTGCATTACCATTCAGTAGGGAATGGGAATGAAAATGTGGTTTGCATTACCATTCAGTAGTGAATGGGAATGGAAATGTGGTTCGCATTACCATTCAGTAGTGAATGGGAATGCAAATGTGGTTTGCATTACCATTCAGTAGTGAATGGTAATGCAAATGTGATTTGCACTACCATTCAATAGTGAATGCGAATGCAAAGGTGAATGCATTCCCATTCATTGCATTCCCACTGCAAATGTGATTTGCACTGGACTAGTACTCTATTCGGAAAAGTTGGTCTGAGAGGCATCCTCTTTCATAATAACTAGCGTTTGTTCGTGTTGAGTAAAATTTTTGTAAATTTGTTGAACTGTGTAATTATAACCTCAGAAGTTGAAAGAAATACTTTTACTTACAGGTATAACATAGAACATATGTACATATTACCATGCCGTGTTGGTTTCCCTTTACTTTGCTAAGCCTAATTCCATATTTATAATATCCCATAAACTTCCTTTCCGTTAATAAATAGATTAGCCACTTAATACCTTAACTATGGTCACAGGTTTTGACTGCTATTAAATGATGAATGGTTGCCCAAATCACTCGCACTCATTTTTAATTAATAGTCCAAATCACATTTGCAGTGGGAATGCAATGAATGGGAATGCATTCACCTTTGCATTCGCATTCACTATTGAATGGTAGTGCAAGCCACATTTGCATTCCCATTCACTACTGAATGGTAATGCAAATCAATTTTGCACTACCACTCATTGATTGGTGGCTGCAAGGCTGAATGCAATCAAAATTGAATGCAGCTTGCCCAACCCTGCTATAGTTACTATAGTATAATAAATACTTTACTTATTGGGTATAAATCTATGCTCAAATATATACCAATGTTTGTATATATGTATTGCGTGAATTCGCAAACGCATCATGGGCTCTCAGCGTAGATGACGATGAGGGAAAGTATCTGTAATAATTTTATGCCACTGAGATACAAATGTAGATATATTTAAGTATATATGTATATACATTAGGGTGGAGCGATTTGTATGGAGGGAAATTAATCGATACATACATTTGTAAGTTTGGACATATGTATACTTAAGTAAATAGCGAAAATGCAGCCTTAATTTTATGCAGTCCATAACGGTGATAGGCAAAAGGGTCAATGGAAATAACGCCAATTACAACAATTTAAATCGTTAATTCACTGTTGCAAAATAAATCCAATTGACTTTATTGCGTTACAAAAAGCGAATTTTTAACTTGAGATATCGCTCAGCTTGGACCCAATAGAATCACGCTCAATAAAATTACTTCCGCATCAATATACTAATTTTTTTCGTTTTTTTTTTGCTTTGCATTGCATTATTTGATATCTCCCATAAACTAACCAACTATTATTCAAAAAAAAACTACATATAAGCATTAGTTTACAATTGAGTTCTCCCAGACCATAGAAATTACATCCATTATATCGACTTTCGACTGACAAACTTCGAAACGAAACTTTTTGATTAACTCCAGTCTCTCTGGTAAAACAAATTTTGTTTGTTCTAATTAAAAGCAGACAGATCAATCAATACGTATACATACCTACTAAGTAAGAGTAGATAAGTTTGTATGTAATATGTTACAGAAAAGAATAACTATATTTGTAAATAAGGTAATACAAAAAATAACAACAAATAAAAAACTCTCATTTATCTAAAAACTAATAGACTAACTATATTGCTTGAGCGATGTAATACTGTTTACTTGTCCAAAACACAAATTACGGTAAAAAAGTTACCGATTGTAAGTATAAACAGAAGAAAACTTTTACAAAGCTTATCTAACGAATTTGCATAAACGAATAAATGAATTGATGAAAAAACTAACTATGCTCACAAATTGGGGATGGCAAAGGAGCCATTTTTTTTTTTTTAAAGCACGATGCCTGCTATTTATTGGGTATATATTGATGTATTAACAATTAATATTTGTATAAATTCTTATGTAAACATACCTACATAATGTATTGTGGAACGATTTTCCGTCATCCCTTGTCAAGTTTGGTTTGGAGACAAACCGGTTTCGGCTAATATGCGCCATCTTCAGTGTCTTCTTTCGTTCTGAGTTATTTTGTGTAAGTTCGATAGTATTTATAGTAACTAACTTCCGTCCTTTTGTTCAGGTCCTTCGTGTTCATGTGATGTGTTCGTGCATTCGTGCGTGTGTGTGTGTGTGTGAGTCTGTGTTGTGTGTTTAGGTATGCAAATCTATTTTTTGTCATATTTTCATTATTGTACCCTCATTAACCAAGTAGGTAAAAGTCCGTTATTGTCCGTTTGTGTGTTGTTTTGTTTATGTCGGTTTTAGGTCTTTTGTCCTCTTTCGGGTATAGTAGCTTAAGCGGTTCAAATAATGTATCCGATGCTGTGTTTATTTGTTCATTTATTATTTTACCTACGAATGTTTTTTGTTTGTATATCTCCATATTTTCTAATATGTTAAGTCGTCTTCCTTTATGCTGTATGTGGAGAATTTTAGCTGTTTTTCCTATTTTCATGGGTGTACACTTGTTTTCTGCCATGTGGTTGGCGAAATTTGATTCCACTGTCGTTGATGATTTTCTTATTTTCTTATTGTAATCCCTTATGTGTTCTCGATATCTCGTCTTGATTTGGCGTCCTGTTTGTCCTATATAACTGTTTTGGCATTCGCAAGTCAATTTGTATACGCCTTGTTTGTCAAAGAGGTCTTCCTTGTTAATGTTGTTTCGTAGAAGTTTTCCCATATTGTTCCTCGTTTTAAATGCTGCATTAATGTTATATTTTTGGAAAACTTTAGCCAACTTGTAAGATGTTGCTCCGGTATATGATAGGACTGCCCATTTCTTCTCTTCTTTTTCTTTGGTTTCTGACTTTCTTGAATTTATGTTTTTTTGTATTTTCTTCACTAAACTTTTTTGATATCCGTTGTTCTCTGCGATTGTGTATATTGTGCTCAGTTCCTTGTTGTAAGCTTCTTTTCCTAACGGGGTTCGTTCAAGTCGTGTTAATAAATGTCTGAAAGCGGCGTTCTTGTGCTGTTGAGGATGGTTAGATTTATTGTGTATTATTGTATCTGTTGCAGTGGGTTTTCTGTATATTTCGTAAGTAAATTTGTTAGTCTCTTTGTTTATTTTAATTGTTAGGTCCAGGTAGTTGATTTTTCCATTTTTCTCTGTATCCATAGTGAATTTTATATTTTTGTGTTGGCTGTTGAGGTGCTCCAAAATTTGTTCTTCTTTATTTATATATTATTTATATATACCTCAACAGCCAACACAAAAATATAAAATTCACTATGGATACAGAGAAAAATGGAAAAATCAACTACCTGGACCTAACAATTAAAATAAACAAAGAGACTAACAAATTTACTTACGAAATATACAGAAAACCCACAGCAACAGATACAATAATACACAATAAATCTAACCATCCTCAACAGCACAAGAACGCCGCTTTCAGACATTTATTAACACGACTTGAACGAACCCCGTTAGGAAAAGAAGCTTACAACAAGGAACTGAGCACAATATACACAATCGCAGAGAACAACGGATATCAAAAAAGTTTAGTGAAGAAAATACAAAAAAACATAAATTCAAGAAAGTCAGAAACCAAAGAAAAAGAAGAGAAGAAATGGGCAGTCCTATCATATACCGGAGCAACATCTTACAAGTTGGCTAAAGTTTTCCAAAAATATAACATTAATGCAGCATTTAAAACGAGGAACAATATGGGAAAACTTCTACGAAACAACATTAACAAGGAAGACCTCTTTGACAAACAAGGCGTATACAAATTGACTTGCGAATGCCAAAACAGTTATATAGGACAAACAGGACGCCAAATCAAGACGAGATATCGAGAACACATAAGGGATTACAATAAGAAAATAAGAAAATCATCAACGACAGTGGAATCAAATTTCGCCAACCACATGGCAGAAAACAAGTGTACACCCATGAAAATAGGAAAAACAGCTAAAATTCTCCACATACAGCATAAAGGAAGACGACTTAACATATTAGAAAATATGGAGATATACAAACAAAAAACATTCGTAGGTAAAATAATAAATGAACAAATAAACACAGCATCGGATACATTATTTGAACCGCTTAAGCTACTATACCCGAAAGAGGACAAAAGACCTAAAACCGACATAAACAAAACAACACACAAACGGACAATAACGGACTTTTACCTACTTGGTTAATGAGGGTACAATAATGAAAATATGACAAAAAATAGATTTGCATACCTAAACACACAACACAGACTCACACACACACACACGCACGAATGCACGAACACATCACATGAACACGAAGGACCTGAACAAAACGACGGAAGTTAGTTACTATAAATACTATCGAACTTACACAAAATAACTCAGAACGAAAGAAGACACTGAAGATGGCGCATATTAGCCGAAACCGGTTTGTCTCCAAACCAAACTTGACAAGGGATGACGGAAAATCGTTCCACAATACATCATATTCCTACCCTGTCGGAAAAACAAGCAACCAAAAAGTTATTAATACCTACATAATATATATTTGTATGTACATAAGATATATACAAATATTAATTGTTATTATATCAATATATACCCGATAAAGAGCAGACATCGCACTTAAAAAATTTTTCACATTCGTGTTTCTGGCAGGAGACCGACGATATAGTGTTCCATGTGTTTCTAAGTTTTGTTGTGCTTTAATTAAAGTGACCGGATCTCTACTAGAGGTTCTCTACTACTGTGTATTTTTATAATGTTAAAGGAGCCCTATTGCTCCAATTGCTCCCCATAAACAGCATAATACTCCGAAGGGTTGGCTGAGCATTTTTTCACCTATTTCCTGCTTCAATGATATGACTTGGATCGCATTCCATAGTAATAGCTAATAACTTGCCTCTTCCTAAGTAACCGAAGTGGTTTCTGTTTTTTATTTTTTAAGTCACAATGTATTTGTTAAACCAGGCCACATAAAATGTATCTGATTCACATCGTGTGTAATTTATGAATAATTTTTTTAACCACTTTTTTTACCTTTAAAATAACTATGTATTTGCTTACACAAAAATAGGCCTCCATTAGCAGGTACAACTGAGCATTAATTTCACAATAATTTCTCCATAATTGCATATAATGTATTTGCTATCTAAGTAAGTATTAAATTTATAATTAAACGTTGTATACAAGTAAAATGTTTTATCTACAAATGCGTGCGCTTTTTTTTTCTTTTGCCGCATTTTTACAGTGCTACTGCGTTAGGGTTGCCGTGTTGATTATGGGTAAATGGCTGCAATTACAACGTCACATGACAACCTATTATTTTGTAGTACAGTAAATTTTTTTTAAACTATGCCACAATAACTGGAACATTAGAAAAATAGAGAGGAGGTTTTACTCGTATTGAAGTAATAATAACTGTCAAAGGAAGCTCAGCACAATAGGAGCTAAGAGGTATGACCGTCTTACATTCTTACGCTATTTTAGCTGATATCTATCAAACTGTGCTATTAAAGAATGTTCTACTAGGGGCGGGCTCTCAGATTCATAAAAACCAATATTTACTAAACCGATATGGCATAATCTGCAATACGTCGTGGATAGAAGAGTAGAATTGAATAACTAGAAAAAAGTGAAAAGTTTTGTGACTCTTTGTTGCTTGAAATCGCGTGTATAGTTTTTTATGCGTGTATAATTATATTTAAAACAAACTGACAATTAGAGGACAATTATCTGAATTGTAAAGCTTGTAAAAGGAGATTATGGACGAAAAGAAAAATATAGCAGTTTAAGTGCTTAAAAGAAGAGGGACTGAGTGTAAGAGCGCAGAGCTGCTATGAAAAAATGCACTTCTTTGTCTCGAGCTGTCTAATTGCAGAATTTTACACTTCCCCCGCATACGCAATTTGTACGATAAATCCGAATGAGACTACCATGTGCAGCACTGCTGTAAACACCAATAAATATATGTACTCGTACGTATGTCAAACTGCAATAAACCAAAAGTGTAAATTGTGTAAAAGCCTTGCATGTCCAAAGGCCAAATAAAAACTCCCATGACAAATAAAAAAGAGCACTCAATTGCGAAAATGTCTCATTTAACATACACCCCACAGTTTTAGTGCCAAATATGAATTAATTTTAATGTTTATTTAGCATTTAGCTTATCATCGCATTAATCGACGTACATAGTATGTATGTGCATACACATGTCAATATCTCATACTTATGTTGACATTTTTTGCTTTGTTTTTTTTTTTTTTTTGTTGCAGCAAGATGTAAATGTAGATATGAAATTTAATTGCTGGCTGAGTCACCGTTGCTGCGCGCCTAAAATAAGCGTATGGGGTAAATGCAACATTCACGAAAAACCAAAGCCAAAGCCAAATGAAATCGCTTGAAGTGCATGAGTATGTTTATATGTACATATTTAACTTTGCAACGACAAATTTAAGTGTAGCAAACTTTTAAATACTTTTAAATATATGCATGCATATATATTTTTCATACATACATATGTGTTTTTTTTTTGCTTCTACTCCAATGCTCTTACCTTGACCAGCCATAATTTCAAAATTATAGCCTGTCATCAGGGTTGCAGCACGTTCCGCGGGGAAAACACCGATACACTGCACTTTAGTGGCGGCACATGTGCAGCAGCAGCAGTTATTCATATATAAATTTTTGTGATAGTGTTAGTGTGTGTGTGATAAACCCAGTCGTAAATTGACAGCAAGCTTTTATGAGGAAATTCTGGTATAGAACACAGCAGTATAGTCAGCAGTAGAACCAATAGTGAAGTACCATTTGGTTAATATAAGTAACTGCACACGATAAACCAATAGAGCCTATATGCTAATTGCATTTTCATAAAAATAAGTAACTTAGATTCTCATGAAAGTAATGATTGTGTTACCTTTAATATTTTGCCCGAACAATCACCAAAGTAGCTGAGAAAGGATCTAAAAATGTATTCACAAACAAAGCATAAAAAATGTGTGGCATACTTCAAGGCGTCATGCATGTTTTTATTTCCTTTGGCCTTTTGCGATGTTTGTATGAAAATTGTGTCTAGGAATGCCAATAGTGAACACATTTCCAGAACATTTTAACCCTCTAGCAACCAGCTAATTGCCATTTTTATAGAACCTTCCAAAAAGTGGGTCAAAAGGAAAATTTTATTTGGCAAGTAATGGATTAAAATCTTTTGTTAAGGTCCGCGATATTTTATCATAAAATTACAAATATTGCTACTGGGCACTTTTACTCCCTTTTTCCACAAAGCAAAACTGCCATTGAATACACACAAGCCCGTACTCATGCATATGTATGTATGTGTACTTGAAAGTGTTTTTGTTTGTTTGTTTTCTGGGTTTTTTTTTGTTTGTTCGCTAGTTACTCGTATACGTTACGTTGCAAAATCCTGCAAATTTTATTGCTGACGAGGGTGTCAGTAATTGCAACAACTGCAAACAACAATTACATTTAGTAATCATAAAAAATAAAAATAAAAAATGGTAGCTTTCGCGCTCGTCGGTAAAAGGGAAGATATTTAGTAATGCTTTTACAATTTTTTTATACGTGTTTTATGCTATAAAACGTAAAATATATTTTATTATTGTTTTTTTATATACAAACATTTTTGAATTTTTTATTTAGACGGCCGAGTATCTACAGGAGTTTATGGCGCACAAATATAAGCATGAATGCGTTCATATATAGGCACATAAATGTGTATGTTTATAAATAACAGTGGCGTGCCTAGCATAAACTGGCTGGGCAAGCCTATGTATGAAGCGTAGCCATTAGTCATTTATGTAATTTTCTTTGCTGTGTTATCTGAAAGTCTGACAGCGTTTACGTCATTGACATTGATAAAATTCATTTTGCATATTTGTTTTTTGTTTTGTTGTATATTTTCATCTATTATATAAAAATAAGTCGCATTTTCCTCCCTGATTATTTAACTCCAGAAAGGCTGGACTGAATTAAATGCAATTTTGCACGTAGTTTTCGATTGAGCCCGACATGGTTTATGGCCAAAAAAAGTATAAGAATCCGGGAAGGTTTTGGAGATATTCCACAAAATGTGGACCAGGGTAACCCTATAACGGGTTCGTACGATATGGGTATCAAATGAAAGGTGTTGACGAGTGCTTGAACATGGTGTAGTTATTGGTCCCATATAAGACCCCGTATTCGAGGTATTTCCTGAAATATGAACCAGGTGTGACCCCAAACGGGTTTTCTACAAAATGGGTATCAAATAAAAGGTGTTGGTGAGTATTTAAAAAAGACGTGATTTTCAAGACCCTATGCGACCCGTTTTCCGAGATATCGACCAAAATGTGGACCAGGGGTGACCCTAGAAAGTCTGGTGGGATAGAATAGGCATAGGTATAGGGCTAGAGATATGGATAGGGGTAGGGATAGGGATAGGGATAGGAATAGGAATAGGGATAGGGATAGGGATAGTGATAGGGATAGGGATAGAGATAGGGATAGGGATAGGGATAGGGATAGGGATAGGGATGGGTATATAGATAGGGATTAGCGATTAGGGATTAGGGATTCGGGATTAGGGATTAGGGATTAGGGATTAGGGATTAGGGATAGGCATAGGCATAGGGATAGGGATACGGCAACACGGTAATCTAGGCCTTTTCCTTTAGGCTTCATAGGAATAAATTTTAGGCAGAACAACGTCTGGCGGGTCAGCTAGTAACGTATGAAACTGAATGTATAAATCCAGAAAATGAAGATGATGAAGAATAATTAGGTTTTGATATACAATGGATAATATGAAGATATATATATATATATATATATATATATATATATATATATATATATATATATATATATATATATATATATATATCATGGATGATTACAGCTTAATCAAAGTGAAGAACTTAAATAGTAAACACATTTCAAGCGCGAAACAACCAAATTTTGAAGGAATTCGTAATATCAAGTGAACGAAAATATTTACGAAAGCCGGGCTTTTCGGCTTGTATGAAGCGCATGCCACTGATACATAAATACGTGTGTATGTGCTTATGTTTATATATTTATATTTTATACACATGTATGTAGCTATGTATATAATTTATAAAGTATGAGCTTTTGTTAAATTTTTTGTAATTGGAATTTATACCGCCTGGCGACACACGTCCCCACTTTGGTATGTTAAAAATAGTGCTCACAAAGGATTAATGATGCAGATGAGTATTTATGTATGTATAGGTAATTTAACACGGTATAAAAATGGAGAGCGCTTGAGGAAAGAACTAGTTGTAGAACTAGTTTAGGCTGAATGTATAATTAGAGATACATAGATGAAGATACGGTAGCTTAGCTCAGCCAATCTTTTTCATGGACACGCTTAGCACACAATGGCGCACTCGAAAGAGGCTGGACATTAATGGTCTCACATAGACAGAATTAGTACATAATGTTCGAAATATAGTTAAAAAGGAACTAACTCTAGCAATTGGCCTTGCTGAAGAGCTGGAGACGTCCTCCCTATATCAGTTATCTATTGAGTTGTGACGGTAAAGTAAAATAAATTGTAAGATTTTTACTTATGTATACTAGTGTCCTTGCCATATGCACTAGTTTCGCAACAATTTAATCGTAGCCAATTAACTGAACAAAGAGCGATAGAACGAGTGGCACTCACAAGCCTATAATTACAGAAGTGGTATTTATACACAAACACACACACACGCACACGATTACAAACATATTTAAATACAAAAATATGCATTTACAATAAACCACTCCACTCCGGTGTTGCGCCGTAAAACTTTTGGTGACATTTTGCCTGGTGCCAAACGGCCGGACAATTTCGCTTACCATTACCAGTCAGCCAGCGAGTCGTCCTGCCTATAGTAAAAACGAGTGTCTATGTTTGCACCATGTACATATGTACATAGGTATGTATGTTTGTTGTCTTTTAAGTTTTTATGCGGTGTGTGCATGTTTGCGTGGTGTTGATCCCAACAGCTCAAGCTATTACGAAAATTAAATCCATTCATTTAGCCATTATTTTTGTAGGCTGCTATGCTGCTGCTGCTGTTGTTGTTGTTGTTGCTGTCATTTAATTGCGAAAAGTTTATTGTAGTAGTTGTGCTGCAGCAAATGCTGTTGCCGTGTAACGAACGAACTGCTGAATTGTACTAAAAAGTAAAGCGGCAACACAAGTTTATGTATTTGCATTTGTAGCTAATGAGTAAAAGGAGTTATAAATTGTTTGCCAATTTCCTGCAAAACAACTCCAATTAGCGATGGTATTTTTTATTGCGAATTAAGAGAAAATCGATTGATTAAAATTTAGAGATAATAGCGCAGTTGTTTGTTGTAAATCGATTACAAAAAAGAGTTTTTGTACTAAAAAATTCCAGCTCTGATTCGCTGCGGTAAAACTTTCTTCTGTTTCTCTCTTTATTTATTTGCAAACAGGTGGCAACACCCCAAAGTACATACATATATTTTCAGCCGTAAGCTTTCTTAAATGTATTTTATTTCATACGCATTTTATTGTATTTCTGTATATTTCTTCAAATTCATTTTTCAGATTTGTGTTTTCAGTAAGGTGGCAACCCTCTTAAATATATATATTTTTATAGCTTTAAGATTTTCAACATGTTTACTTTGTTACATTTAATTGAAAATTATCAAACAGATGGCAACTCCTCTGATTTTTTTTATAAATAATAATTTCTATTAAATATGTTTAATTCCACATCTGTATTACACATGTACATATATTTAATTTATTTTACTAATTTGGTTGTGTTTAAAATTTTGAAACAGGTGGCAACCTTTCTCAAGTCCCTAGCGTAGGTCGTTTTTTATTATTGAATACTGTAAAACTACATTTTTTCGATTGTAAATGTATATTTTTACAAAATTATATCTATTATTTTACAGATTAATTTATTGAAAATTTGCAAAAAGTGGCAACACCCTTGAAAAATATATATTTATAGCTTTAAGATTTTTAACTTTTTTCCCTTGATAATAAATGTGACATACATATATATTATTTTGCAGATTCATTTTTATTGAAATTTTTTAAAAAGGTGGCAACTCTCTTAAGATATACTTTAATAGCTCTATGATTTTTAACATCTTTTCATGGATTACCAATGTGTTATATATCTTATAGTATACAGATTCGTTTAATTGAAAATTTTCAAAGAGGTGGCAACCCTTTAGGGATTTTGCTATTACTATAAATCTGTATTAAATATCAGGGACCCATAATAATCATTATTCGTGATATTTTCAGTGAAAAAAATCAAATACTTACTTGGAAGCATCGTAGAAGAGTATTGAGTTTGTGTGTGTGCATGTCTGAAAGAGCACTATGATCGAAAAATTTTAAGCGATATCCATAAAAATCAAAAATAATCATTATTTTTTGCTTAGGTCGAAAAACTCAAATTTTCTCTGTAGTGCTCTGGAACATAATTACTAAATAATTCCCATCGATATAACTTCGTGAATGAGTGATATTTTTGATCGAAAATAATAAAACTCACACAATAATGATTATTTCTGAAAGATTAAATATCGCTCAAGGAATAAGTGTTATTTCTGATCAACAAAAATAAAACTCAAAAAATAATGATTATTTTTGATGAAATATAAAAAAACTCAACATATAATGATTAAATGGCGATTTTTATTATAAAACTCATAATGATGACGGCCCCTGGTATTAAATATGTTTAATTTGAAATCAGTATTGCACAATTTAATTTATTTTACCAATTTACTGAGGGAAAAATTTTCAAACGGGTGGCAACCTTTCTTTAGTCCTTAGCGTAATTCATTTTTATTGGTACAATAAAACTCCATTTTTTCGCTTGCATTTCTATACTTTTAGAGAAATACCTACATATGTAAGTCTATTTGGTCTAACTAACTTTATCTATGTTTCACTCAAAAGTTTTGCACTTGCCACATAAACAAGTTTATTTTAACTAAATTTCTCTCAAACCCGATATATATTTTTTCATTGTTTCGATTGAATTTTGTTTATATCGATTTATTAATCGATTTTTTCGCATTTCACTAGCACATTTTTCGCTTAAAGCGAGACAAACCAATACCAACACACCCCCTTTTTAACGGTTTGGTGCCACCAAATTGGCGCGTCACTTTGCCGTTGCCAGCCAACCAGAGGCGGATTATCCCTAAGGCAAACTAGGCACTTGCCTAGGGGCGCGTAGTTACAAGGGGCGCGCGAGCTCAGAATTTTTAAACAAATAAAGAAAATAACATATCGACGATTAAGAATTAAAGCTGATCTATAATAGATCGATAATAGATAAATCGATTATATTGCACAAGCATCGATATATTGTGCAATATTGCGCGTTTGGTGCGTCGTCAGGCTTGCCAGTACTGGCGATTTGTCGCCAAATTGGCGATTTTTTACAAACTTTGGCGACCAATTTATGAAAATTGGCGTTGGCGACTTTTTTTGGCGATTATCAAATATTAGATTATATTAATAAAATAGCAATTACTTTTTCAAGCCTTTTTCTCAAATTTTGAAAGTTTCTTCATACAAATTTTTGTCAAATTACAAAAAACTTGAGAAATAGCAATTGCTTTTTGTTTATTAATACGACCCAATATGCTTTGTTGACGAATGTATCCATCTACGTTCTTATTTAACAACGATAGCTCGAGACGGAGAACTGCCCCGAACAACGAACGCGGTATTACAGGTTCTGAGAAATAAAGACCTTGACACAATTTACCCCAACATTGACATAGCCTTAAGAATGTGCGTATCGACGGCAGTCAGTAATTGCAGTGGGGAGCGGAGTTTTTCCTGCCTAAAAAGAGTGAAAAACTATCTTCGCTCAACCATGACAGATAAGAGATTAAATTCGTTAGCAATACTAAATATTGAATCTGTCTTATTGCTGTCATTAAACTACGACGATGTTATCGACAATTTCGCGAAACAAAAATGTAGACGCAGAGATTTTTAATTTTTTAAATTTTGTTTGCTCTGTTACTACTTACTTATATTTTTTCAATAAATAATTCAAAACTTATTTTGTTAATTTATTAAATACTAGCTGTTGCCCGCGACTTCGTATGCGTATAATTTCTCTTCTATTTTTCAACTCTGTTGGTAAATAATAAGTACCAACAAAAAAGACTGGATTTCAACTCTAAGATGATGCCTGCTTTCAACCAGCTCTTCGCGTCCGTGTTTGAACAGCTCGGCAGGTCGTCCGTCTTTTCCAGGAGCTTTATTGTTTTGGACCCGGGGTATAGCTGTCCTCACTTCATCATAGTCGGGTGGTGGAATGTTTTTTCCATCGTCAGGGATTGTGGTATCGGGTTCGACGACTCCCTCGCAATTTATCAATGAGGAGAATTTATCGCTCCATAACATAAGTACACTCTGTACGTCGGTTACCAGGTAGCCATTATTTTATTTCTTATAACAAAATAGCCATATTAAGCATTTTGAGATTAAGAAGGTTCACATTTTATGAGATATCTCCGAAGCCAGTTTAGGTATTGAAATTAATCAAATGGTTTATGGCAGCATTCATAAACACCTTTCGTTTGATACCCATATTGTACTAACACATTTTGGTGCACATATTGGCCGATAACTCCGAAACCGGTCGAGATATCGAAACAAATAATACCTTAAACTTTAAGATGAGCGTCTAGCAATCCAATAAAAAAAAGTTTCGTTCAATTCCATTCAGCACTTTTTGAGTGATACGGCCACAAACATACGGACAGACAGACAGACAGACAGACAGACAGACAGACAAAAATTCTAAAAATGGTGGATTTGGATTCTACTGGCTTAATAATGCTTCCCCCAATCATTTTTTTCTCGATATCTGCAATGTACAGACATCGACCTGTTACAATTTTATTATATGTAGAGATTAACAAATTATATAAGCTTTTACATCATGTATATCTACATCTACACTAATATTATAAAGAGGAAAGATTTTGTTAGGGTGTAAAACAACTAGGTAGTTAAAATTTATAGTATTATGATGGCCATTTATGGTCGGTACAGGGGCGCCGAGAAAGTGGCTGCCTAGGGCGCTCTGGACCTTTAATCCGCCACTGCAGCCAACCAACCCAACTCGTGCCATGGCGACCGAACAGCCGGGCCGTTGATAATTTTGCTATCGCAACTAATTATGTTGTTTGTACGAGTTAACATTTGCATTTGCAATAATTGTTGCAAATATTAGTATCATCATTTATTTGTTGGTGTAGTTTACATTAATTTATTGCAATTGTTGCAAAAGTGATAAAGTTGTTTATGTAAACATATAAACAGATGTCTTTTGATATGGAGCCAACGACAATGGCAACAACAACAACTAAAACTGTGTAGGCACTTCACGCAATTTGACAGCAGCGGCGGGACAATTGTTTACAGTAGCAATTCAATTAATTTTATAATTCACTTCGGCAATTACATAAATGAAATAAATTAAATAATATTGGTATTCGATGTGCATGGTAGGCTCATAAAAAATATATATATACATATACGCACATATCTACTTTTACATATAGCCCAAGAGGCAGCGGCTTTTTTTTCGATCAATTTTATAAAGGCTGAGTTTAAAACTGTGTGTTGTAGTCACGTTCCAAATTACGAAACCGACCGTCAGTCAGTCTGGTAGCGGTGGGTGCACGGGTGGGAGGCTGCGGAAGTTGTGAAAAAAAGCACTTTCTGAAGCAATTTTATAAAGGCTGAGCTTTTGTATATATAATATTTATGTTAATAAGAAACTAAAAACAACCGTCAGTCATTCCGCGGGCGGTGGATTATGCGTCAGTCAGGCACCTCAACATGACAAAAAAGTGGAAATTTCCAGCAATTTTATAAAGGCTGAGCTTTTGTATATATAATATTTATGATAATAAGAAACTAAAACTAACCGTCAGTCATTCCGCGGGCGGTGGATTATGCGTCAGTCAGGCACCTCAACATGACAAAAAAGTGGAAATTTCCAGCAATTTTATAAAGGCTGAGCTTTTGTATATATAATATTTATGATAATAAGAAACTAAAACTAACCGTCAGTCAATCCGCGTGCGGTGGATTATGCGTCAGTTAGGCACCCGAACTTGAGTGAAACGTATGAGCGCACCCATGGAATTATACGATGCGCGGGATTTTCTATCCAATAGACAATCAGTTGATGGTTGTTATCATATTTCTTTTAGTTGAAACTATAATATTTATTAATGCTAAAGAAGGTTTTTAAGACTTACTAAAGATTCATTAAAGCCAGGTAATATTACTTCATATATATTTTTATTAATTTATTGTTTATATACAGCATAAATGGTATATTTAAATTGATAAATTCATAAACTATTATCTTCATCGGAACTAGTGCTATTATCTGAGCTGTCAATTGTTATATTGCACACTTCATCTGCTTCGGTCTGTAAAAGTAAAAAGAAAAATATACTGTTAATATAAATTGTTCCAAATTAGGAAAGTTGCTTATACCTTCAGGATTACGCCCAGGTTAGCAATGCTGGATGGCGGCAATTGATCACCCACAAACCATTTAAAGAAATATTTGCCATCTTTTTCTTCCCATCCATACTCAGTGGGCAATAACGTGGTAGGCTCGGGTAGATGAGCATGACTCCAAAAATGAGCGATGTATGCCGTACGTAAAAAATGTTGTCGCAGTTCGACTCTACAAGGCGGAAATAAAGAGCCATCCATTTTTTTTAAGTTAAGTGGATTTCAACACGAGCCATGTTAATATCATCCATTCCTGTGAATGTATATAATTTGCAAACGTAGCTTTCCAATGTTGTAAGCAATTCATCGAGGTTACAATTTGGAATTTTTGAAATGTTGCTGAATGCTTGTATGTACGTTGAAAACTTCCGGAGAATTTCGAACGGTTTTCTTTTCTCCTTACGGTAAAATTCCGAATTAAAGTTGCAGCCCGTAGAGGCATGGAATGCTGGTAATGCAGAACTTTAATTTGGACCCAATGATTCGTACAATTTGGAGACATCGATGAATTTTGATTATTTCCGGTTCCAACATGCATCGATATTTGTACATTCTTCTCGATGAAATTTATATTTCCCAACATAATGATTAAAACTAGTATCGCCGGTGCTCGAAATTCGACCATGCAATTTATTTTTTCAACTTTGTATTGGTACAAAAATTATTCCTTTTCGCGGAGATAAGCAACACTTTCCAAAATCCAGTTGTACCGCAACACTGATTTGCCCTTTTGATCACGGTCCGAAGCGAAATCATGGTCAAAATCAAGGCAGATCTAGGAAGGTAGGCCCGGTGGCAAATTCAGAAATGTCCCATGTATTTTGTTATTGTAATTGGTAGAGTGTAATGTCAAAATGATATTTCGCCAAGGTTAAAATCTGAATTCGCTTGGGGCTCGTCCATTCCTATTGGCCGTGATGTGAATTCGCTTTGATTTTGACATTACACTCTACCTTTGTAAATAAAACAAGTAAAAGCGCGGCTGTCTTCGGCCGTACCGAAGACTTCATACCTTTCATGAGTGGGGAAATTATTATAGCATTCCAGATAATTGACAATAATTGTTTTTTCTCCGATCCACGGTGCCATGCAATCATTTGCCCAATCTTCAGTAAGAAATTCAATAGGTAAGCTCTTCTTTGAAATAGATGTTTTTAATGCCTCTGAAAAATTTTAGGGACGTATTTGATCAGGTCCATTTATTTGGAAACTCTGTCCTCTGATCCTATTTCTTAATGAATGTTCATTGTCTTTTATATACGGAAATATGTAGCGGTCGAATGTAATTTTCACAGTTTTGGCAGTATTTGTGGCAAAGACTTGCATCAGCTTTTAGGAAATTTTCCTGAATGATAATAGTACGTCTTTGATGGAATGCACACTCGTAATGAAATAGCCGTCATAAATAATTACATCGCAATTAGTTGGTGGGTTGCAATCGGTCTGCTTCTGAAGAATCTTTAACAGTGCCGATTTATCAGTTTTCAAATCGTTCCATCTATGTGGCGCTAAAAAATTTCAAAAAGCTGCCCAAAAAAGGAAAAAAAGTGTCCCCTAATTTTTTTTAGCTAGAAACACATTTTTATATGTGCTTTACTAAACCAAGTTACTAAAACCAAGTAAAACTGGAGCAAACATATATTTAATTCAAGTGTATGTATAATATAAATAAGTTATAATTTAATGGATTTAAAATTTAGTTATCAGATATTTGACAACCAAGTTTTCTTCCGGTATGCAAGAATCTAAATCATTTCCATCAGTTAAATCATCGAACTGCACGTATCAATTTTGCAAGCGATTTGTAACATTGGTCTTAAATAGTGAAAGTTTTGAAAGTAATCTTTCTGCTGATGCACTGCTTTGTGGCAGCGTTATTATATTTGCAACAAATTCACAATAAGTTCTCATTTAAATTGTTTTTCATATTCACCACGCTGTGCCAAAACTCTTTTATTTCGGTTTGTTCAAACAATTTTCTTGCATTCTAAAAATTTATACTCCTAAATAACTCTTTCGGGATTTTCCTTCGCAGCGGAGAGTTACCAATGAAAAATGAAAAGGTAATAAAGGGGCCTTTTTTTATATTTAAGAAAAAAACTAAAAAATATTTATTACATTATATCCCATAAAACTGTGCTGTTTTGCGATGCTGACCAATTAATGTTTCCTTCTTATATTCTGCGTAATATAGTTTCAACCAAACCTGTTAAATAATGATTATTAATCGCAATGATTACCGGCTTGATTGATTATTTTTTCAACTGTCCATTTAATGATTGATTACCCATTGTTTTCAAATTTTAATGATTATTTTGCAATTACCATTAAAAAAAATCAAAAAAAATCATAAAAAATCAAAAAAAAGGAAAAATAATCATAAAAAATCAAAAATAATCAAAAATAATCAAAAAAAATTATTTTGATTGTTTTTGATTATTTTTGATTATTTATGATTTTTTTTGATTTTTTTTGATTTTTTATGATTTTTTTTTGATTTTTTTTGATTTTTTTTTAATTTTTATCAATATGGTTTAAAGAAATATGCACATTTGTACGTATCCAGGTATGTATATAGCCTTTTAAGGCAGACTCCCGACGGTAGCTTGATGGTAGTACCGCGGGGTTCGATACGATGAGCGTAGGTGGTGTAGTGCGGTTAAAGTCCCACACCAACAGGATAAAGGCTCTATATGCTTCCTCCTCGTATATTTGTGCAGAGAGGCATACACATTTATACATATCTTACAAGCTTGGAATTATTGTTAATTTGTCATTGACCGTACATGGTACGATGCACGTTTATATCAAATTATTTATCTTTATGAAAAATTGTTTAAAGTGGCCAAATCAAACATTTTAGTGTAACATTCGCTGTTGTACTAACTCATAAATTGGGCTTTAATACAGAAGTTCTCGTAGTTAGTAGTGATGAGCGATATATCGCAAACGGTGATTTTTTCACTGTGAATAAAAAATCGCAAATCGCAACTGCGATCACTTTTTCAAAATCGCAGTTCACTACTTATTGGAACTGCTATCGATGTAGCAAGTAAGCAGTTCACCTATTTGAATCGCAAAAGCAATATAAATTTCCTTTTGTTTACACTTCTGAGCAGACCACATACGTACATACATATATAGAAATATAAGAAAAAAATTATTTAATTTAAAATTGTCTTTGAAAAATGTTGACAACAGCGAAATTACTGCGGAATACGTTGTTTTTTTTTTCTCTGTCAGTATTTTAGTTAGAGCTTTTAGTATTCTGTCTTTGGTATCGAGGGGTATAGATCCTTCACGTAAAGTGATACCTGTTTTGAGTCCTTGGGTACGTTCAGAATTCTCAGTTTGTTGACTAGTTCCGTTGTGTTTTTATTGCTAGTAGCATATTTAGATGTTTTGAAAGTTATATCCTGTGCCGATTTATGGTTTACTATTGGTCGCATAGGTGTTCCTGTTTTGTGGATTTTAGGTAGTGCGATCAGTGATGGGGCAGATGGATTTATTGCTGTGAGAGTGTAGGCTACTTTGCTGTCTCTTATACTTTTCGCTTGTTTTATTGCACACTTTATTGCCATTTGGTATTCTTCCGTTGGGTCTTTTCTCATCACTCCGCAGCCCATTTCTTTGATTAGTTGACCTGTTTTTGCAGTGTATTCCTCTTCCTCCATTAGCACAGTTGTATTTCCTTTGTCTGTTTCACACTTCATCAATTTTTTCAAAAAAGGAAAAATTCTTAATTTCATATAAGTTGTATTTATTGTTCATCATACGCCATACCGTTTCAGCCCTAGTTATTGCCCTATTGTATTCTTTTAAAAGGCAGAAATATTACGTACTTACGTTCCGACATTGTTCCTCAAATAGGATTATTTGGGAATTTGTATTCGTCTTCGCATGCCTACTACATAATAAAGCAGTAGACGATTTGCTATGTTGCAAATAGATTTACGTAAAGATAATCTCTGTCATAATCAGAATTCTTTATTCGTTCTTCCCTGTCCTTATACTGAACCTAGAAATGAATCTTCCCCAGGTGTAGGAAGGGTTTGTATCCGTATCTAGTACGAAAAACTTCGAACGAGCCAAGGTCTATACACATTTTGTACTTCTAAATTTGTCGACATTTTAATTAGTGCAGTTGTCGCTGTAGAATACACCATGACTTGGATACACCTGTCCCCATATTTACTGCAGGGTTACGTACTTTAATATGCGTTCACATACATTTGTACAAACAAACTTTATGCCTCTCTGACCAAACATACATGCCTACCTGAATACTTATGTGCATGCGTATCCAAATTTCTTTACAACAATATTGAAAAAAATCAAACAAAATAAAAAAAAATCAAAAAAAAATCATAAAAAATCAAAAAAAATCAAAAATAATCATAAAAAATCAAAAATAATCAAAAACAATCAAAAAAAATTATTTTGATTATTTTTGATTATTTTTGATTTTTTATGATTTTTTTTGATTTTTTTTGATTTTTTTTGATTTTTTTTTGATTTTTTTTAATGGTAATCATTAAAATTACTTTTTTTCAGCAAAAGAATTAAAATAATGATTACCAATTAAAAAACAAAACAATTTAATTGATTACTAATCCTAATCGGAATTTAACAGGTCTGATTTCAACTAATACACTCAGAGAAAAAAAAATTATAAAAACATATGAAAACATGCTTAAAATGGGCAAAAACGTATTTAAAGGTGATGTAAATACCAACATTTTTATTTTAAAAATGTTCATTGTAAAATTTTTAAATCAAGAAAAAACATTTTAAATTTAAAATGTTTATTTTTATTTTAAGCACTTTGAGAAAAACGCTGCAGTGTTCTCTATATCATTTTCTCTTCTGGATTCGAAAGTGTATCCAACGACATCCTCTTCATCTTCTCTCAATCCGAGTCCCAACTACAAAAATATAGCCTCCGCTTGTTCTCCTCTTCCTTTGTACTTCGCCTTAAGTGTTTGATATCTTTATTTCTTATTCTCCTTTTTCTTCTTCATCTTATATTCTCCTCCGGATTCGAACTATGACATCAACCTGAAATTCAATCCAACGCCATCACATAGTGGAACATTAAACCTTATATTGAATTGTAGTAACCTATTTATTCTTCCCTTTTCCTCAAAAAGAATCCATGAATTATATGAATCATTGTGAAAACAAAATTAAAAAAATCGATTCTAATTATTGTTTTTGTTGGATTTCTCACAAAAAAATATTTTCTTACAAAAAATTTTGAGCAAAGAGCGAACTTTTGAATCGACATTCATTTTCATTTTTAATTTACAAATTTTCATTGTTAAAATGTGCTGATGTGCATTATGGAAACAAAAATTTTATTTTTGATTTTAAAATGCTGTTTTCCCTGAGTTTAGAGATATGATAACAACCATCAACTGATTGTCTATTGGAGAAACGTCGTCAATCAGCCAAAAGAAAATTCTGCGCATCGTATAATTACCTACATACATGGGTGCGCTCATACGTTTTTGTCAAGTTCAGGCGCCTTACTGACGCATAATCCACCGCCCGCGGATTGACTGACGGTTGGTTTTAGTTTCTTATTATCATAAATATTATATATACAAAAGCTCAGCCTTTATAAAATTGCTTGAAATTTCCACTTTTTTGTCATGTTGAGGTGCCTGACTGACGCATAATCCACCGCCCGCGGAATGACTGACGGTTGTTTTTAGTTTCTTATTAACATAAATATTATATATACAAAAGCTCAGCCTTTATAAAATTGCTTCAGAAAGTGCTTTTTTTCACGACTTCCGCAGCCTCCCACTAGCGCACCCACCGATGGTGTTGTGACTGACGATCCGTTTCGTAATTGGGAACGTGACTACAACACACAGTTTTAATCTCAGCCTTTATAAAATTGATCGAAAAAAAAGCCGCTGCCTCTTGGGCTAATACAACTATATATAAATATATTTATATCTAAAGCTCTACAGCTAATTTGGGTTATGTAACTCAGTTTTTTCATATTGACGCTGATTAAACACTTGCAAATTCTACACAGAGGTCCTGAAAAATATGACGAGAGCGGATAATTGTAACCGGTTACTTAGTGGACGCTGGATACACCTTCATATTCGAAGTATGAGCAAACTTCTTTCGAGATGAAATAAGAGAGTTGGTTTCTATACAGACTTACGTGCAAGAACGCACCTTGCAATTGAGTAGTCAAGTTTCAAACAGGGCCATGTGCATTTTTCATATTACGCCACAAATTAGAGAACAGAAAGTATAATTTTCAAATTGTATGCGTATTTAATGCTATTTTTTCAGAATGCGGAAGTTTTTTTGCAATGAATTCTTAATGGATATTATATACCTTTAAATATTGGTACACAATCCATCAAAAGCTCAAAATCGCGAAATTTTCACATAACCCTGTTTGAAAGTGGACTACTCAGTTCTTATTAATCTGCAAAATTAATGAATTACACTGAAATTTTTGTGTGATCTACATATGTGAACTTTGAAAAGAAAACGAATGACTTGCGTAGCAAAGTGGATACGCTAATTCAGATTCATAACCTAATGGAGCACATAAAACTTAGCAAACTCGCAACTAAAACTCATTTCTCTTACTTTCTTGCCTCTATAGAATGCAAATCTAATGATTATCCCAATTTCAATTGTTTCTAGAAAGTGCGAAAAGCAATCACAAATAAATAATTCAGAAAGCGCAGATCCATTTTCCTTCAGCGAAAGTGAAACACATTTATTTATTCCACGTTGTACTCAATGCCTTTTCTATGCCTTAAAAGTATAACTACATCAATGTGTGTACTATGTATAAGCTTATTGCCATCTTATAATGCCATAAAATACATAAATAAGTTAAATCTGAGCAAATAGAAAGGTGACGCATTATGCCCACATACACGTTATCTACGCAGAAAAGTGCAAAAAAGTGAGAAAAAGAACATAATGATGTGACACAATCTGATGAACAAAACAACAACAAAAAAACAACAACAACAACAACAACAACAACAGCAGCAACAACAAAAACAATGGTAGCTGGCGATTGAAGCTACTTACTTACCGAAAATGCAATCGCAAATCACAGAGCGGCTTATCGGGATTAAGCCCTAGCCAGAGCCAGTGTAGCAGTGCTGTATAGTGCAATGGTATTGGCATGGGCTGGCAGGCAATGAACTCCGGTAAACAATAATACATAAATATGTAGAAATACGAGCAGTAATAATGACGGCATATTGCCATCACCAAGGGCTTATGCCAAGTTTATGACTTCATCTAGTGCGCTAATATACTTATGTACATACATACATACTCGTATCTACATACACATCTACAAATTTATGTACATATTGTATGTGAATTTATTTGCAGATCTGCGCGCGGGACTAACAAAAGTTCGGCTGAATCAAAAAACGCACTAGAAATTATGCTCTTAAAAGGAATTAAAGTCAATGTGAAATTCTCTAGCTTTCTCACTACATTTCAGAAAGTCAAGGAGGTGAATAGAAACTCAAGTACATAGTTTTTCTGGCATAATAAGGCAGCTCTGACTGCTCTAGGGTCTGCAACGGTGTCATCAAGCCTGGTCAGGCTGTGCAGAGAGTGGGTTATGGGCTTGGCAAGTGAACAGAGCGTATCGCTGATCTTGGTGCCGTGGCACCGCGATATCCAGGACAACGAAATATCTGATGAGCTGGCCAGGGAGAACTATGCCCTTGATGTCGCAGAGGCGGAGGAAGTTCTAGCGCCCCTGGGTTGCATTATGGGCCCACTCTCTCAGCACTGGCTCGAGGAGACTAAAACCAGATGGAAGCGATTACGAAACTGCAGGTTCGGCAGAAGACTGCGGTCTTGCTACAATGAGATGCGATCTTCAGCCAAGGCCGTAGCCAGGATTTCATTTTGGGGGGGGGGTATTAACTAAAAAAAAAACATTTCAAATTCAAATTACATACATATCTGCCCCGTTTGCTATGCTATGTGCATGAATAATTAGGTTTCGCTTATCACCCATATTTAATTGTTATTGCAAAATCCAATTAATTTCACCAAATTTACCTGTCAAATAAAATTTTCGTCAGCTGATTTGCAGTGCCACCAGCTACCCTGTCAAAGCTTCAGAGGGTAAAAAGTGTGAGTTTTTTACACCACTGAAGTGTACATTTTTAGGAAACGAAAACAGGGTAGCAAGTGAAAAACTTATGTAGTTTTTTTACACTAAATTACCACTAGATCCACTAGCCTAATAAAACCACTAAAAAAAGAAGACATATTCTGTTTGACGTTTTACCTTCATTTTGCAAACGAAAACGGAAAATTGAAGAGTGTAACAAAAATGCGCATTTTTTTGATGAAACGAAATCACCATTAATTTCAATGGTAAAATTTTAAATTAAGCTCTAACCCAATTAAGTTAATTATAAGTTTATGATTTTGTTAAACAATTTCTTAGACATGCCAAAAGCAAAACCGCAGTTATCTATATCTTCTGGAAACAGGCGCCAAATTAGGTTCAGAAGAAACGGGACAGTCGCTGAACATGCAAATCGTTTAGAGAACTCACGGTTGCGTGGAATGCAGAGGAGACATGTGGCGATTCATACGAAATCAGCATTTAACTACAGACCGGATTTAAACTATATGGAATATTCGTCCCTTTTCATGGGTCGTATGAGTGAAATTTGCGTTTTTTTTGTAAGTCGCAAGGGCAAACATTTAGCTATATTGGGGTAGACCTTCGCAACGAGGTGTTTTCTCACGGTCAAATGTATGTCGCTCTGTCGCGAACTGGTTCACCACAAAACCAGAGTTTTCTTATACCTGGAAATGGCAACAGAACAAAGAATGTTGTGTTCACAAGATGTACCTTATTTTATGAACTAATTTGCCTACTAATGTACACAGAGCCAAATAATCCTCATAAAAATAAGAAGATTGTCTCTTTGAACAGCTTCGTGGCCCAAAAAGAGGACAGAAGTCAGAGACGAAGATATTTCCATAGAGATTTCTTCTTATTTTTGGGAGGTAAATCTTTTTAATTTTATTTAAAAGTATACCTTCTTACAATAAATAGAAAACTTCTTACTCAATTTTTCGAAGATATTTCCATAGAGATTTCTTCTTATTTTTGGGAGGTAAATCTTTTTAATTTTATTTAAAAGTATACTTTCTTACAATAAATAGAAAACTTCTTACTCAATTTTTCGAAGATATTTCCATAGAGATTTCTTCTTATTTTTGGGAGGTAAATCTTTTTAATTTTATTTAAAAGTATACCTTCTTACAATAAATAAAAAACTTTCTACTCAACTTTTCTTTACGCATTATTGTTGTCGACTGTGAACCGCTAACTAATTATAAGACTAACTTTATAATAAATTTAATTAGATAACCTAATAAAAATAAGAAGAACGCCCTCTTTATTAATTCAAGGAGATATCCACATATATATTCCAAGATTTCTTCTTGATTTTATTAAAAAGACTATCCCATTAAAAGTAAGTAGGGGTTCTTCTTAAAGAAAAACTATAGAGATATCTTCTTACTTTTGTTCTATTTTATTAGGTGGTTTTCGCTCTGTGTAGGTACCAAACGTTGTTTGAATTATTATAACTTTGAGTTTTTTGTTGTTAATAAATGTATTGTTTATAACGTTGTTTAATTTTAAAGTGTTTGCATTTCATCTAAAGGAGGGTGGTATATTACATTCTTTGCAGAAAACAAGCACAAAATATGAATGTGTAACCCATTTTTACACTCTACTCAAAGCTAAACATCAGTATATTTAATTTTTCCGGCGCAACGAAGTAAGCCGGGTACTTGCTAGTTCATACATAGATACAAATAATAATTGAGACTAACTTTTTACATGATTTCTATGCTTCTAAAAAATACAATTAAGCATATTTATATTATAAAAAAAATTTAATCGCATTAATTTCGAGGGGGGATTGATCCCTGCCATCCCCCCCCTAGATACGGCCTTGTCTTCAGCCATTTGAAAGATGAACAGAAGTGACATTTTCAGCTTAATTGCGGTTTTTACAGACCATTGGATCATTTATACACATGCGTTCCGATTGGAATTGCATCCTAACTACTTTTGTAGCAACTGCATCCTTCCTGGTACGGAGCAGACAGAGGGGCACCTGCTACGCGAGTGTCCTTCGCACTGCCAAGGCAGAAATGAAGTTCCTTGGCAAACCTTATTTCGACAGCCTCCCGGAACTCAAAGAAGTCAGGCCTGAGGGCTGCCTCAATAGTTAAATTCAACAGGATGGATAGATATAAGGTGTGGGCCTGCGCTGATGTCCAAGTTGCTCATTCTCTTCTACTTTTACTTTTCACTGATTTTCTCATGGGTTGTGGTCTCACAACGGTGCATCGGCGCTAATTCTAGTCCAGCCAACTAACTAGATAGTTTAGAGAAAATAAAATTATCGTACTTTTATTATCAGAGAAATTTTTAATACGTAATTTTCGCTTAGCATGAAAGTCGTTTCTGCTTCCTGGCACCTGGCGCAAATTAGCTACATAACTGGTGGCTAAGACATTCCCAACTGATACCTTGCTCTTCCTCTGCTCACACTAGTAGGAGAGCATCAAAGAGTTCCGAGCGAACTATTATTAGTCCCCCAACTCACACCTTCTACACCTATAAAAGCCCAGATACATATGTAGGTGCATATATACGTTAATATAAAATAGCATGTATATGTATGTATTCAATTGTAAGTGCGCGTCCGTAATCTCCAACAGGTTGAGTGGTTTCGGCTTATCACGCCACACACCCGTTGGCGAATTTTAGTACCTAAAAGCTTTAAGCAGATATATTCCATCATGCCATGCCACCACTCGACGAGACCAAACCCGCCCCCTCCCAACTCTTACCACCAATCAGCTGTCATTCTCCACTGCAATAATACCTATTGATGTGGTTGATTTTATTGTTGTTTTTTTTTTGTACTGAATTTTAGTATTGCAAAAAGATGTACTGTACATACTACAAGTAAGCGCAAGCAGGATATGAACAATAAACATATTTGGTGAAGCAACCGAAGCAGCCAACGCGGCACGGCAACATTGATGCTCGTAGTAACGGTAAGTCGACACACCGCAGACAAATAATGCCGTTAGGCATGCAACATGTAGCAAAATATCAAACGACGGCTAGTAATGGTGGTAATGGCAACGGTAGTCAAACAGCCAGGCCAACCCAACCATTCAAACCGACGACAACAGCGCACAAGTAGCGGCGCAACGGAAGTGGAAGTGGAGCGTTGCACACTGGAACGGCTGCTATCGGAAATTGATTTAAAAGTTCCAAAGGATCAAAATCGGGGTTTGAATATGTGCGTTTTTCTTTTAAATAATTTTTTAATAGACGTGTAATGAAGTTCAAAAGTGGATAGGGCAATGGGTTTGACGGTCAATGATCACGCCGAAGAAACTAGTCTATTTGGAACAATGAAACACATTTTGAATCCAACTAAAGATCACTGTTGGCAACAAATCTTGTTTTGGACTAAATAGACAATTTAAGAGTAAAAGATGCGGCAAAAGTCGGCCTACACTCTGCTAGAAAGGAATTGAGAATGGCTTGGCCTCGCATTATGTTTCTCATTAGCGCCAATTATAATGAGGCGTAAACGACTTAAAATAAGTGCCAGGTCTTATCGAGAAGAAAAAGAAGAAGAAGAACAAGAAAAAAATGAAATCAAGATCACTCTGAAAATCAAATATCCACTTGCTGATCATACAAACCCACTATGCGGCTTTGGAGGCAACAACGGCGACGGCAGCTGTGCTACACAAACAATCTACTTATCCCCCCACCGAGGGCTTTTATTGCAAATACACCGCTGCATCGACGGGAATATATGTATGTATGTATGTAAGTTTTTAGCCTAACGACATTTACAACTCACTCGTTGGGGCAACAACAAAGGCAACAAATGATGACGACGGCATATTTTTTTATGTAAATATCTATGTATGTATGATTGTATGTAGATATGTTCGCCGCAGACAAATTCATGCATACAACATGAAAACATTACATTTTTGCTACCGTCTGTAGCTGAAAGCGTTAAATATAAAATACATTTTCCGTTCGCAAAAAAAGTATAGCCAAAAAAATGCAAACTTTATCTTCAACCACCGTTACAATTCACACACACACGTTCGCATATTTGTATTTTTGCTCGTGCCGTGAAGTTATTCGACAGGTCTCCACAATTGCAACATTAAAAAGCGATTTTGTGGGAGTTTACCGAGTACCTCATAAACCTATGTTTATTTATTTTACCTTTTGTTCTCTGTTTGTCGTTTGATGACAAGAGTGAGGTCGCAAAAATTACCAGAAAAAATAAAAAAAAAACAAAACACAAAGGAATTCATTGGCGTCTGTTATATAGTGGGAATGGTTTGTGACTTGCCAAATAAAAATTGTTGGTTTGGAAAGTTTTTGGCAAATGGATTTTAAACGAGAACTATATAGAGTCTGAGGTATGCCACGGCATTTGTTTAAAGACCCCATCTCTAAAGGCAGATATATGTCCAAGAAACATTTGGCAAACATTTGAGACTTACCCTCGAAATGCAATAAGAATAACGAACTGAGAATAACTTAAAACTAATCTTAATTAAAACAAGTAAGGAAGCCTAAGTTCGAGTGGAATCGAACATTAGATACTCAGCTGTATGCTTTCATTGTTTGTTTGCGTTTGTTCGATATAGGGTGTATTTTATATGAAACGAGTGCTGCATAAACAGGGCGCAGCCACGCCCATTTTCAAAATTTGTATCAATCATCCAAATAAGCATATAAATATTATTGTTAGTGCAAAATTGCATCCCTCTATGACTTTTAGTTACAAAGACTTCACGTTACAAATTCCAAAAGGGTGTTCCAGAAATATCTTTGTTAAAAAGTAGGCGTGGTCATAAACCGATTTCAATAAATTTTTGCGTGTCTATTAACACAAGTTATAAAAGTGTATAAACTAAGTTTCGTCATAATATCTCAGTTATTTGTCGAGTAATAGGCTCATAGATTTCTTTGTATAAAAAGAGGCGGTGCCACGCCCATTTTATAAAATTTTTTTTTTTTGTGTTTCCAGTCTATTGTAGAACTCATGTCACAAAATTTCAATGAATTATCTTTATATTTCACAGAGATATCGCTAAAAATGATTTTATTAGGTCACTTTATAATACCCATATATAAAAGTGGGCGTGGTCGTCAACCGATTTTGGTAATTTTTCGTCCACACATTTGGCTAAGTAAATATATCACGCGTACCAAATTTCATCGACATATCTTTAACGGTTTCTGAGTTATGGCTTATAAAACTTTCAATATTTGCCCCTTAATAAGTGGGCGTGGCACCGCCCATTTTCCAAAATTTTTATATGTTTTGTTTTACGTCCGTAGGTGGACTCGTGCCACAAAATTTCAGTGATAGATCTTTATATTTGACAGAGATATCGCTTAAAATGTTTTTATTAGGCCCCTTTATAGTTCCCATATATAAAAGTGGGCGTGGCCGTCAACCGATTTTTATAATTTTTCGCCAAAACATTTGTCTAAGTAAGCAAATTACGCGTACCAAATTTCATCGATATATCTTCAACGTTTTCTGAGTTATGACATATAAAACTTTCAATGTTTGACCCTTAATAAGTGGGCGTGGCACCGCCCATTTTCCAAAACTTCATCAAATTTCTTCATAAGGGCCTGAGCTCAATACGTGGGTAAAATTTTAGCACTCTAGCTATATTAGTGGCTGAGATACAAAATTTCCGATTTTTACTATATAGGGGAAGTGGGCGTGGTCATGGTCCGATTTCGCCCATTTTCAATACCAACCGTCCCAGTCTCGATACCAACTTGCATTTCAAATTTCATCAAAATATCTCAATTTTTACGCGAGTTATCGTGCGTACGGACGGACGGACGGACGGACGGACGGACGGACGGACGGACGGACGGACGGACGGACGGACATGGCTCAATCGATTTCTCTTTTCACCCTGATCATTTTGATATACATAAGTCCATATCTATCTCGATTATTTCATTATGTTACAATCCACCGTTATGAAATCAAAATTATAATACTCTGTGTACTAGTACAGCTGAGTATAAAAAACCCCGTAACCGCATGCTGATTTTTATGTTGCAGAAGCGAGGAGATCAAGGTCCGTAACTCTCGCCAATGACTCGAGGAGATTAAAAACAGATTGAAACGGTTGCAAGCAGGGTCACAGAAGTCTGTGGCCTGCACACAATGTGATGTGATCCTTAGCCCTTGTAAATATGGACATAAGGAGAATTTCACGCTTAACTGCGGTATTCAGTGGACATTGAACCATTCGAACATACAATCCCAATTGGCAATGAACCATAACACCTTGTGTAGCAGCTGCAGTCTTCCTGGGACGGAGGAGACGTGGAGCACCTGATATGCGAATGTCCTTCACACTGCCAAAGCAAAATGAAGTCCCTTGGAAAATCTTTCATTGCCAACCTCTCGGAACTCAAGGACGTTAGGTCTGAAGGGCTGCTTAAATATTTAGTCGCAAGTTGTGATATCAAAACGGCGCATCGGCGCTAATTGGAGTCAGTGGGACTCGCCACTCAATTCAACCAACCGACCAACCAACGAGGACTGAAATTTCAGCAAACGAAAAATAAATAAAAATTCTTTACTTCACTAGTTGCTTAGTTCTTCTAGGAGACATCGTCTTTCATAATTACCAGCATTTGCTCATGTTTAGTAAACATTCAACTATGTTATCGAATGATAGACAGGGAAAAACGGTTAATTTTCCATTCGTTTAGGAATTGCTAATCCACTTTAATCTTTATTGGACAAATACATAGATACTAAAATAGCAAAATGAGTGATCATCTCTTCACAGCCTCGTAAGAGCTCTGCTACTCTGGTTCAATTTCAGCTACAAGTACACAGTAAAAAATGATAGTTTATTTCTAATATCATTTGGTATTTAGTTTAATCATTCTTGGAATTAAATTTGAATTTTAATGCCAAAAAGTCTTATTTTTAAACTATGAGAAGTTTTACAATTTTATTTATTCCAAAATAGTTTCAAAATAAAGCCTTGAAAAGTATTAAAATTCTCTCTAAAGAAGTTTAATCATTTATGGTTTAAAAACAAATCCTGAAAAGTATAAAAAAGTTTCTCTTTCTCAATGTATATTACTATCAAAGCTTTTTTGGTTTGAAATCAAAACCAAGAAAAATATTAAGAACAAATTTTCAGAAAAAAAGTCAAAATAAATAAACAAAATTTTTCTAAAAGTACAATGCGAAGGAGTAATTAAATGGCCGAATCGAATTTTTTACGCCTGATGAAATAATTGTATGAAGTAAGTAATTCAGGAAATTAATAAAATAGCATGAGGGTAAATTTTGCTTTATTTTTGCAGACATAAGGCAGTTGAAGGTCTCTCTTGCAGTATCACTGCAAGAACCGCGACGGTGCTGAAATTTCCCGGTACATCTGCAAAATATTGGTGTAAAAGTTGAAAATATGTATATACATATATCGAGTCCTAACACCCATAAAAGTGTATCCAACAAAGTTATCGATTTCAGCTTTTTTATGGAAATCAAAAATTTATTATAACATGCATCAACTCCCAAAAATTTCATAGCTGTGAAATATGCAGTTTCGAAGTAAGAGACTAAATATGTAAGTTTTAAGGCTACATAAAAACTGTATGCAAAACAAATTAAAAAAAACCCGTAGTCCCGTAAAATTTAGTTTTTATTGGATACACATTTATGGGGATTGGGGCTCGATATATGTATAAGGTACTTTAGTGTTTGCTGCTCATGGAAACTTAGGGGCAAATGTTTGTTTTCGATTTTTACAAGCTTTTATTTAACTTCACTTTTTGTATGTATGGGGGTATGTATGTCGTGGAATTTTGCAACGAATATTTAAGATACTTCTAGTTGAGCTAGGTACTTGAAATTTGGAACATAGTTCAGGACCCGAAGACAATGCAATGTGAAATAAAAAAAAAATCCGGTAGATGGCGCTGGTGTCGAGATATTTGTAAAATTCGTATTTACCGACCGAATTTGTTCATATTCGGTATATATATTGCCTATGAGAAAGTAAATACATCCGTGGAAAAAAATCGCCGCTAGGTGGCGCTAGTGTCAAGATATTTAGAAAATTCGTATTTATGAATCAATTTTGTTCCTATTTTGAACACGTATTACGAAGTAATCTATTCACAAAAGAGTATAGTAAAACCACTTAAAAGACTCCACAGGAATTGGATAATAAAAAAACTGGCTGAGCAGAAATCATCAAAATGTTAAACATAGTGCACTTCATATTAAAAACTGTTGGACTATATTGATAGTGGGAGTGTTGACAAATATTAGATGTAATATGCATTGTAAAACTAAAAAGGCAAAAATAAAACAAAGTAAAAAAATTTTTTTAAAAAGCTTTTATTTAATATTAATATAAAAATTTACTAAAAAGGAAAAAAATAATTTTTTTATATTTTCCAACAAGATTTATATTAGTCCTTAGTTCATTTGGATCTTAATTTCAATCTAAGCATACATTTAACGTATTTCTTCAAAGCATTTCTGTATATGTATCAACATAAATAAAAACGCGGGTAGATATTCATGTTATAAAACAGTATTGGTGAAATGGAAGGAAGCTATAAAAACTTTAAATTCCAATTACGTAAGATATGCATTACGTAAAGAGGATCCGCGCTTTTATTTATGTTGATACATATACAGAAATGCTTTGAAGAAATACGTAAAATGTATGCTTAGATTGAAATTAAGATCCAAATAAACTAAGGACTAATATAAATCTTGTTCAAAAATATAAAAAAATTATTTTTTCCTTTTTAGTAATTTTTTATATTAATATTAAATAAAAGCTTTTTAAAAAATTTTGTTTACTTTGTTTTATTATGTACATAAATAAACAATGTTAACGTTATTCGATTTCTCATTAATCTTTGGGATAAAGGGTTATTTGCAGTATATCCACTGGATGGGGGTTTATTTTTAAATCCAAAAAAGTATAAAGTTTATTCCAATTTTCGGATTGATCTTATACCATTCAACTATTTTTAATACCAAAAATATTCTAAAAGTAATCAAAATTTGGTTTTGATTTAATTCCAAAAAAATATTAATTTGACACCAAGAATAATTTTTGTCTCTCAGATTCTCTTCCTTTTTTTAAACCAGAATGGTTTTAATTTTATACTTTTTGGCATTGTTATATATAAATACCAAAATAGTATTAAAATTAAACTAAAATTTTTACTGTGTAGTTCCTAAAATGGTTTCATGGCAACTTAAGCCGTATTCGTTTGGGCAAGTGTTAGAGACTTGCGAAAAAAACAACCACTGGTATAAAAACAAGTGAAAATTATTCGACCGTTTGTTAAAGTACAGGAATTGGAAAAAAGGTGTGTTTACTTATTTGATGAAATTTCTTCAAATTTGTATCGATAGATGTCTCCGCTATCTTCGAGTATAGCCAAGACTCAAGCTAACACCGTTCGTTAAAGTACGGACAATATACGTACAATATACGTTCTTTGGTACGGAATTGGAAAAAATTTTCTAACGAACGGTATTGCGTTGAATCTTGGCTAAATTCGAAGATAGGGGGAGACATCTATTGACAAAAATTTTAAACCATTTCACTAATTCACAATAGAAAAAATTGGCATAATCAGTAAAGATCAGTTTAATGAGTAGCTGGCATACTCTCTAAAGGTCTCTTAAAGTCTCTAACATTTTGTATGAAAACTGTCAGCCAAGAGAGCAGAATCCATTATAAGCGGGCAGCAAAGTGCCCAAAAAACACTCCTTTAAACAATAGAAAAACCACAGGAGTAGATATCGTTTCATTACCTCGAATTGTGCTTAAATATATTAATTTTTTTTATTTGATTATAGAACGTGAGTTCGAACTGATTTCGAAATGCGTGTGAATACAATAACACATTAAGTATATGAGAGTAGTAAGTACTTAAGTTCATATGCCACTGCGATACACGAAATCACGAGCATCCCTCTTCTCTGCAGAGATTTGTGCGCGTAGTATTTATTACGTCTATTTACATATTTATAAACTTTTGCATATTTCGTCCTTTCGCAAATTTTTTCTTTGCAAAATATTCCTCTTTTGAAAATCACACACGTGCAGGTAAATAGCTTTATTTATGTTAATCTCATACATTTTATTGCATTATTTGTTATTGTTGTTTAGTTTTTTTTTTTGCAAAGGTAGGTACTTCAATACTTCATATCAAGTGCTGCTTATAGCAGAAATGTTTCAATAGATATTTTGCAAATAAGGGTGAGTATCGAAAATTATAGTATTTATGTGTGTGTATGTATGTACATACATATGTATCACCTTATTGCAAACAAACAGCTGGTGCATGTGCACTCACTTCCAAACGAAAACGGATGTTGAACCTTCATAGGTTTTAGTAAATTATGCAAATCCTTTCTAATATGTTGCAACATAAGTTTCAATTATATATATGTACATACATACATATAGTGAAGCAACTCCACTTGTTGTGATTTGTAATGCAAAGTATGTATGCAATGTCCTTTAATTGCTGTGTTTTTTTTTAAGGAAAAGTGAAAGTTTTGATTTTAGTTTGCACAAGAAATTGGCAACAGAGATCGAGTGTGTGCCATGGTTTCGAAATATACGCTTCTTCTTCTCAATTGTGCAATAAAGCACATCAGTCGTTTCTACTTTCTCATAACTGGCACTTGATCTTTACAACGCAGGGCAGGCCTTCGTCTTTCCCTTCTGTCATCGGTGGAGTTCGATAGAAATACTCTCTGAGCACAATATCATAGCTCATCGTTAAGTCTTCTCCGTTGCTCAAAAGGTTTATAAATCATCCAGAGAACTTTTCTGTCGAGTACTCCAAGTGCGACTTGCAGAGTGTGGTTATTGCTTGTCGAGAGAGGTCATTCATTACCTAGTCAAGAGTTAACCTTGTTGGTAAGATTGACTCTTCACTGGATTTCAAGGCTTTCAATATTTTCGATGTTAAAGCTGATAGATTTCTACCGGCTGAGGATTATTTTTGTTAAGCGCGGCCATGAAGCTACCATTTTTTGAACTAGTCCCGAAGTGCTTCCTTTTGAACTAACTCCGAACTATTGATTTTGCACTATCCCAGGATTGTTCATACAGGACGTAGTTTAGAACGCGTTCCAAAATTCTGCAGAGAGGGATAAAAGTCGCTTCGTAGCATATAATAATAATATAATACAATGGCGCTATTATAACTCTGACGAGTTTTATGGCCGAGCTTCTCTCCCAATTCGAGGTGTGCTCCTGTTATTGTTTTTCCTACTAATTGGGTGGATCTACAGTTTTATGCCGGCTCCGAACGGCGAATGCATTTTTTGTGAGAAGCTTTTTCATGGCAGAAATACACTGGGAGGGTATGCCGCCCACTGCTGAGAGGTGACCGCTGCTCTTAAAAAACCCAATAATTAGATTTTTACTAATTAGAAAATTTTTTTGGTGTTTTGCTCGGACCGTGGTTTGAACCCGAGACCTCTGGCATAGCAGGCGAGCACTCTACCCACTGCATCGCAGTGGACATCGCCGTGTTAAAAAAGGGAGTTGAAAGAATTGCGTTAGCATAGAACGACAATCAACCCTGTCTCCTTTTAAACTAGTTTTTCACTAGTCTGGAACTAGCGCGATATGTTGCAGGGCATTTATACCTGCTACCGACAGCTATTAGATACAATTATTTTGTTTGCTCAACTATCTGAGATACATACATATATGTACATATTTATTTGCTTTGCATTTACTACTTGAACTGCCAAAACGGGGAAGCATTTACGTGTACGTCAAAGCTTTGCATGTTGCAAGTGAATATATCTATCCATTAGGTAAATAGGGTAACTATGCCGGTAACCGACCACCCCCAGTAACCGGACACTTTTGTCTTTTACCGCTTAAAATAAGAAAACAGTTTATTTTTTCTTAATTTTGAAAATTGCAATCGAATTAGCCGTTAATTTTAAACAAATTCGCCACTTGGTTTTTGTTTTATTTTCAAAAGATCTCCTTGTGGCATCACATTTAGTTTGCGTGTATGAAGTGAAGTGTGAAAACGTGTGATTTCCTATTTTTTTCATAGTGGCGCTTCATTTCTTTCAAGTAAGTTTTTATTAAAATTTATTGACAAAAGAGTTTCAAAAGGCTGTTTTCATGCACAATAATGATAAAAATACGTAATAACAGCATAAAATCATTAGAAAATATTACATATTGTAGTATATTCACCTGTCCGGTTACTGGAACGACAATTAGAGTGTTTTCCAATAACCGGACACTGTGTCCGGTTACTGGAAAGCGTTAAAAAACCAACTATGCCAGTAACCGGACACGCTTTTACTTTAGTATTATATTTAATAATATGTGTTAAAATTTCAATTATTTTCCGAATGAGTTATACAAATGTGAAGGAAAAGAAGCAGAAGCAGGTCCAGTTAAATAAAAACTGTAGTTGGCGTTAAATGGTATTCCGACAATGTTAGGTTAGGTATTAGTGGCTGCCACCGCTCGTGCAGTGCGAAGATCAGGATTTACATTTTGTGGAATAACATCCGAGGAATAAAGAGGGCAAGCAACTGATCCTGACGGAGTCATAAGAAGATTTGTCGAAGGAAATAGTGGACAATGTTTCCACTTGCTACAGCGCAAACACATTTATTATAATTAAGTAACACGTGGATCTCTGGATTACACACCATGTAGACGGAGATTGGACGCCTATGAAAGTGGACCAGCTTATTCGCTTCGTATGGGGTAAAGCGTCAAAAATTTTTATGTTTTCAAGCTATTCCAGACATCTAAAGGTGCATCTGTCGAGCAAGCGTACATGGAGTAAGAGCGGGACAGGAGCTGTTGGTAAGGAGAACCATGTGCGTTTCATGGATACCCCTGACGCAGTAGCCAGTAATTATACAAACTAGAGGGCCAATGTGGGGGTGACTGAGAAGAAAGATATTCGAACGAAATCAATGAGTATCCATGAGTATTCAGAAAATCTTTTTTTGACACTCCAAGGTCAACGATTCTTGATAAAATAGAAAGGTTGTGGATAATGCTTTACCTTCTACCACAATCCCTTCTGAAAAAAGATGACCTCATTAGTACAGTACGAAAATTTATAAAAAACATTACAAGAAAAAAACCAATTGGCTTTCAGACATTTCTAATTGTTTAAAATAAAATAATTAAGACCACGGCTGTCTTCGACCGGACGTTATGGATACCTTTCATGAATGGGGGAATTTACACACATGGTCTGATTTCCATTAACTTGTAATGTCCGTTCTTGTGGGTTATGTATCCAAGGATTTATTACAGAAATAGTTTAACTGGAGAATTTATATATATATATATATATAATATTTATAACAATACACTGACGCGTATATAACTCCAAGGTCTTAAGGCCGAGCTTTATTCCCAATACGCCGCGTTCTCCCTAATTTTTATTTTTCCTACTTATTGGGTGGCCCAACAGTTCCATTCCGGCTCCGAATGGCGAATGCATTTCTTACGAAAACCTATTTTATTTCAGAAACCCGGAGAGTATGTCAACCACTACCCAGATGTTGCCGCTAGTTGTACAAATTCCAATAATTAAGTTTTAATTAATTTAATTAAATTTTTGGTGTTTGTCCAGGCTGGGAGTTGAACCCACGGCCCCTGGTATGGCAAGCGAGCACTATACTACTACATAACAGTAATAAGTACATACCCATATATATGTAAATATACATATTTTCCCTTAAAGTGTATTGAAATAAGTAAAGCATGTGCGATTGTTTTTTTTTTTATTGTTATTGAAGCCTTTTGGGAAAAAGATAAGCTATCAACGAAGAAAATCCATGGTAAAATAGAAAAGTTATAGGCGATCAAGTAAATACATCCAAGTCGCGCAATGCCTCTGCACGGGTATATTCTATGCATGTTATACCAATACCTACACATCTGCAGTAGCAGCACATTGGCAGCGCAGTAGATAAAAGCCCATTTACGGGTATAACATGCATAGAATATACCCGTGCAGAGGCATTGCGCGAGTTGGATGTATTTACTTGATCGCCTATAACTTTTCCATTTTACCATGGATTTTCTTCGTTGATAGCTTATATTTTTCCCAATAGAATGGAGCTTCATGTAAAGGAGTAAAACCGAAGGTGAAGACATTGGTTTAAAAGATATTGCCTGACAAATTCAATTTTTTCTTCAAAAAATCGTAAAAAATCGAAAAAATTCAAATTGAATCGTCAATATTTCAGAAACTATAAGAGTTACAGAAAAATGTTATAGCAGCGATGAAAAGGAAATTTAATTTTCTTTCGTTGAGTGTCACTCCAAGGAAGATAGCTCACTGCGTTAAAAAGGTATACAGGATTAAGTGGCGCCAGTGGCCAAATAACGGTAAATTGCCGATATCTCAAAAACCTTCCCATAGAATTAAAAATGAGCCCGATTTTCGGAATCAGCGACCGATTTTACATATAGATAGGATGGTCACGTCCAAAGTACAGACAAAAAATTTCATTTTGTGATCCAGTGTTATCAGAAACAAAATTTTTTCGTTTCAAAAATTATCAATAAACCTTTAATCAAAATAATTTTGTTTCGTTGATATCAAAAAAATTAAAAAAAATTGTATTTGTTTTTATCCATGTACGTGTGTAAATACATACAAACATATGTAAAATTTTTTTTCTTCATAGAAAACGAAATTATTGAAAAGTCAATTTTTTCGTTTAAATTTGAAACTATATTTTTTTTTAAATAATTGTTTTGATAATTATCAAAACAAAAAAAAATTTGATAATTTTTTTTGATAACAGTTGAAACGAAATGGATTTTGTTATGCTTTTTACGTTTATAAAATCGAATATTTCAACAGAAACAAATTTTTTTTCTGTTTATTGTTAAAAATAACGTTATTTTGCAGCCTTGCTCTAAACATGCGAGTAGGTCAATAAAATTTTAAAGGCTTATTACTGGGCTAGAAAGGTGCCGTTCTGGCTTTGGAACACATTGAATTTCCAAAAAAAAAATTTACACTCCACCTTAATACACATATCTATAAACTAGCATTGTTACTTTGCTATTTGTTGCTAGCTTTCATTGTTATCGAAGCACAAAAATTTGTTGGTGAGAAGCTTTTTGATTTTTTTAGCTTCAATGTGAAAAAGTGTTGCTCCTCTTTTGGTTGCTTGTAGCAAGGCAAGAGGCGGGACGCTTTTTTGATTAAGAAATCTGCTTTCGCCTCAGGTTAGATAAGACGAAAAGTCGGTAATAATTTTTGTTATTGTTGTATAACAATTAAGTTTTGTTTTTATTGCATATAAAATAGCTTCAAGCAAATATATGTGTGCGCGTGTTTTTAATGCATATAAATTGTTTAGGGCAAAATCTTTTATTTCATTTCATTTTGGCTAGCAACAAATTTGTGGCTTTATTTGCCAGTTGAGCTGCTCGCCTTAACCTTAGAAAAGGCACCACCTTTACTCTACACTATGTCCTTAGATTTTATACGAGTGTAGAGATACATACATATTTCACTTGCAGACACAGCAAGTGTTTCATGAATTTTGTTCCCACAGACACCAGTTGCTTGTTGCCGTTTGCCTTTTGCTGTTTATCATTTGCCATTTGCTTTTGTTGCCAGCAATTGCATGCATAATATATGTTGCATGCTATTTGCTACTTGCCACATTGCCATATCGCCGCCATGCCATCGCCAGAACCAACAAACACCGCAGTTGAGAATGATGATACGCTCCAGTCAAGTTGAAGACGTTAATTATTATTATGGTTATGTGTGTGTGTGTCTTGTATTTGTATGTCTATAAAGTTTTGGTGCGCCGCCATTTTGCCGCATGCCCCCAATGCGGTGGTAGCCAGCAAGTGAGCAGACATTAAAATATTTGTTACGAATGTGCATTATACATACATATGTGTAGCATACACTCTACATACATACAATAAGCATAAAATAATAATGACAAATAAAATAAGCAACAAATGTCTGGTACATACATATCTAGGGTTCATGCAACAAAAACAACGAACGAAGGCTGAAGTTTTCAGTCAAAAAGGGCAACCATCGTAGACAACAAGCCATGCCGTTGATCTGTGTATTAATGTATTTATACAGTCACCAAAAAATCTGTGCCTTATTTAAGGTTTATTCCAGAGGATTTAAAGGCTTACAAAATAATGCCTGCAAATTCTAAGCGACAAAAGTTGTATAAGCAAAGGCTTGTGATAAGGCTGATTTTCATGTGTTGATGCCAAAAGGCTATAAGAATATTCTCACTCTCTCTCTGAGTGGAAACCTCATTCCCAAGGAAACCTCATTCCACCATTGGAAAGGGCCTTGATAATTCCTTATGTCTTGTTTAAGTATCTTATAATAAGGCTTCCTCGACATGAGAAATAAGGCTTAGCTAATTCCTTTAACCTTGAAATTCTTTAGAAAACCTTGGTACCCTAATACCCTTTTTGATAATGATCTTGCTGTTGTTGATTTGTTGACCTTAAACTCATGTGCGGGATGTTTAGAAAATCGATAGCGTCGTTATCATTTCAAAATCACAATCGACTCAACAGTTGACTCGCTTCTCGACTACACAATCGAAATGCTGTTGTGATTGTTCCAAGTCGGCGGTTGTTTTTTTTTTTATTAATGATGGTCGAGTGCGCGATGTTTTACGGTTGCTTTAAAAGCAGCAGGAAACTTTAGCGACTTCGAGATGTTTTAGCGATTACTTCGGCTGACGTGTATTCACAACTGGACCATCGAGAGCAATCGAGATGCTTGAACAAAAGAGACAATCGAATAGAACATATCGAACTCGCCTATCACTAACTGAGGACATTCTATTTTAAATTGCATTAGCTCCATTATGTTCAAAGCATCCAGTGTGGCGTAAAAGGTGCAAGCAACCAGCAGCCACTGAGCTCTAGCGACACCAATTATATTTTAGAGAATGTACTCTGTATGTAAGCATGTATGTTAGTAAATGGATGGCGTCTTTTGGCCGCCTATTTTATATTTCTTAGCCAATGCCCACAACCACTTGTTGTATGTGCAAAGCTGGAAATGATAGTAGTTAACGTGTAGATACATAAAATCACACATGCCTAATCTTAGGAAGATACGTACATTTATAGATATATACATACATAGGTAATTTTACACGACCAACTCTGCCATTCTGGCCAACTCCTCTAAAAATCGCCATTTTCATTCTAACTATGCAATAAATATTTTGCTACCGAGCAACGTGTAACGTACATATTTTGATTGTGGGGTATAAAAAGTGATATCCTATGCCCATATATACATACAAACTCATATGAATGCCCGAATGTGAAAAACTTAACCCGTTTGTATACAAGAAAAACAAGCTTAAATCTTTTGGGGTTACTTAGCTAAGGCATTTCTCTTAAATAGATAAAGAACACAATTGAAAATCATATACCTAAAGGAAGGATTTCGTATACATAAGTACATAAATATGTATATTCAAGAAAATGTTTAAAATTATTTTTGAATTTCCATAGACCTTCCTGATTTATAATATTTTTGAGAAAAAAAAAAAAGAGGTTAATCAGCTTACCTCGACAAACAGACGGATAGGAATTTAGTAGAGGACACGGTATAGGTACAAAAAATTCACATTCTTTGCTATAACACAAATGACCAAATAATTACTTTCAGAATTGCACGAAACGTGCACTTAATAATTTCTAATGATAAAAGTTCCAGTAAAAGCTTTTTGCTGATGCTGAAGAAAAAAAATCGTTCTCATCTTTTGAAGTCCATTTTCTCATTCGAAACTATATATTATGCCGGTAGTTAAAGGGTTAATGTAGTTTATATTTATTATAGTGCAACATATGCTACTATGGTTTATGTATTAGTATTATCCTATCGCTACTGATACTCAACGTCTGTCGTTGATTTTATTTCTGCATCGACCAACCAACCAACCGAGTGTTGCAGCGCCAAAATTGCCCGCGGCCAGAGCAGACAAAGCCAAGCCAAGCCAAACTGAGCCAAACAATATCCAACAAGTGAGGCTTTAATACACACAACTATGTATATGCCTAGATGTATAATGTTATGTTCAGACACAACCTTAATTGAACATTAAGAGCCTTCATTCAATTTTCAAGCCCAATGATTCTCAATTTACCATACAAAAATTGACCAAGTTAATGCTTCATTAGAAATTAATGAGTTGTTAATGAAGAACAATTCTGCATGCAACCCTGTTAAAAGGTTTGTTTCATAAGTAAAATGAAATGTCATGAAAAGAGAAATGTGATTAGCGTCAGTGTCCACTAAACAGGTTGGTTCGTCAGATAAGCTGCATTCTTGTTCTTCTTCATCACCTATCAAATTTGTTTTTATTTCTGCTTATTTTATACATGCATTCGTGTTTACGATTGGTAAAAATTGTGAGATGAATGTTATTTCGTCCTCCTTGCAATTTTGACATTTAGGTCACGAGAGTTTGATATTCAGCTCACGGCGTATATGTGTGTATGTATCTTGAGCCGACCTGTTAAATGGGCCAAGTAAATTAAATATGTCTGAACACCAAATCTAAAGATGTTCAATCAACCCCAATTGACTTAATTAATTTTTATGTCTGAACATGATATAAAGTTATCATTGAAGTTTATTTATGGCAGTTATGTAGGTATGTACTCGTATGTATGGGCGGGTGTGAATGTGGGTGCGTTTTGCCAACCGCTTCATTTGTGTTGCGGGAATGTTGCCCTCAGTCTGGTCTGGTCTGACTATTCTGTCTATGCGTCGTAGTCGTCATCGTCGTCCTCATTGTTTATGTTTTTATGTATAGGAGTATTGCATTTTGTGTCTTTTTATGGACGGTTGGTTAGTTGGTCTGACTTATATACATACATACATATGTATGTATTTAGTCGTCCAGCCCCTGCAATAGGTTTTTCAGTGTGTATGTAATAGGAATATTTTATTGTCCCCCCACACATAAAGGTACCATATGCTGTGAGTGTGTCTGTCTGGTTTTGTTGAAAAGCTGCTCATTTGTGTCTGTCTGGTGTCGTCATTAGTTATAAGTTTATTTTTTTTTTTACAAGGAAAGTTAAACATCTTAAATTGATTTTATTTTAATTACTTGATTTAACTTGAAGCTACAAGTGTTATATTTGTTGTTTTTTTTGAAAGGTAGGGTATAGAACATGACATACAGATTGCTTAGCTATAAACTTTATGGCTGCCCTATAACACCTTAAATGTTTAGGCTGGATCATAAAATTAAGTGTCTGGCTCATAAAGTTCTGCGTGAGGTGAAGTGCAATGAAAGAAGAATGATGAAGGTGACACAATCAAGTTAGGGTATATTGATATATATATGTATGCGTTTGTCTGCCCAAGTAGCGTGGCTCACTATGAATATCAGCAAAACGCAGAGTTATAATAAAACTAAATTTTAACTCAAAGGAACTGAGTCTATAACAGGGAAAAGCTTGGTTTTATAATCAAATAGTCGAAATAGGAAGAAGATTTTCCACATATAAAGAACCTTAAATGACCCCCGACGAAGTCGAACCGTGTATTAGAAATTGTCGTCCTAAAACATTCCTCGGCCGAGTTTTTCAGTCTCCACAATCAAAGCAGTCCTCCATGGGATAATTTTGGCATTTGTTACCGCTCCTACTTAAGAATTGAGGGCTTTCTGAGATACATATATATATAAATTCAGGGATGCAATTTCAAGCTAAATTGACGTAGCCAATTAGTAAGTCTTTAGCGTGGTATAATAGGTATCTACTTATACATGTGTAGATATGTATTAATAAATAGTCCGTTTGCTTTCTAATCCTACTCAAAAAAGATGCAGTAAATTGTTTGCGTATTTTCTCTGAAAGCTCTACATGCCGTTTAGAACATCCATTGAAATGAAAATATATTAAGGTCCACAAAATGGCGGTGCTAGTACTTACATACAGCCAGTCATACAAACTCAATCAAAAAATATTTTTTTTTATAGACACAGACTTTTTTGACAATAAATTCAAAAACACCACCCATCATATACTCACCATCATCCATCAAAGCGTAACCAACGTGACGCTGAGCTTAACAACCAACAGTCGGGAAGCAATTAAACTAAACAACCAACCACGGAATGCAACAGCGTAGCAGCCATCGGTTGTGGTAATTTGGAATCAGCTGAACAACCACCAGTCCTAATTGCGAATGGAAACAGATTTATATAAACATATACATATATATTTGCGAACGTACATACATATATATCCTTATATGCATATATACATTTATGTACATATTTATGTGTTCTCTCCATAAAATACCGCATCAGTCCAATGAACCCCTTTCACCAAATGAAATTATATTTCCGGCAATGGGCGGAATTTATGCAATGCCACAGTCAAAGCGTATATCCTTAGCCCAAATGTCAAGCATAGAGCTAGATACACATTTAAACATACACACACATATTGTACATAAATATTATGTACATAAATTACGGACAGTTAATGTACATATGTACATAGATATGTATGTATGTATGTATGTAGAGCCAGAGTGAGAGTCAGACAATTGGTCTTTGTCGCATTGGCGTATTAAAATTGAAAGTAAAAAAATGACTTGTCAAGCTTTCAAAATTGTCGAACACCCACAAACCGCACACACACACTGTTAAACAACACGAACAGCGAGTAAGGTTGTGAAATTTCGCATGGAGATATGATTTTTTTATCTATACCCTGAAATGTCAGTTGAATTTTGGTAACGAAAACAGGATAGCCGAGAATAATATATGATTTTTGCAGAAATATCACTACTAAATACATATATGAGAGCTTTCATACGGCGCTGTATGTAGAAGTTTATATGTACCAAATTCAATTCTTGCTTTACCATGTAAATTAACTAATTTCTAAGCCCAACTGGGTGTACATAGTAAAATATTGGCGCAGCATCGTAACTCTTCAATGTTAAACACCTCATCTTAACGCATCAAATAATACATGGCCAGCCAATGGCTCCAGTGACTCCGTTTGTCTCCCAACAACATCGCTGTGGCTCCGAGTGGCTCCCAACAAATCAATTTCGACATATTAACGCACATTTCTTTTTTTCACAGAAATCGTCGTCGCGGCGAGCACTCAAACCTAACGGTCCAGCATCGACCGACACTCATTGCGTATTTACGCCTTCATACATACATACATATGTACATATGTATGTATGTTGTACATTTATATCTGCTACCTCGTTTATGTTGTTTAGCAAAATATTTGAATGCCTAGCTGCAGCATATCTACTGAAGTATGTATGCATGTATGTACATACACACATAAGTACATGTTGTTGCAATAAACCGTTATTTGGCAAAATAATATTTTTATAATTCCGAGAAGAAGGTTGTTGCAATTTTTATTGATGTTGTTGTCGTGTGACTCCCTTACGCTTAAATCCTGGCCACCTACGCATCAAATGACGCATCTCTCACTTGCCCAGACGTCCGGCAGTCACTTTGGACACACGTACAATGCAAAAGACACATACAAAACATACATAAAAGCACACACAAATGTTGGTACATTGCATACTTCACTGTATTTATTTGCTCATCAACAGCTTAACTCGTCTGTTGCACGTCTGTCCGTCCGTCCGCCCATCCATCCATCGGCTAGCGTTGGTAATGCTTTGTATGTATGTTTATTTAAACATTGACTTTGGGTTGTACCTACGATATTTATTTATTTACTGGTTGGTAGATACCCTGTAGGGAAAATATCCAGTTCCGAACTAGGTCGCTTCTAGTGCATTTTTCGACACTACTAGTGCGAGCTAAATCTCTTTTGCATGTTATCAACTGACGAATTTAACACGGCGATGTCCTAGGCGGTGTCAATTGTCACTCTCTGCACTACATTTTCGATAGTTCCGAACTAGTACTAAATTCTACAGTTTACACTAGTTCGTTTATTGGCACAATTTCGATAGTTCTGAACTAGCTACAAGTACCTACAAATTCTACAGTTTTACATCTGCCGCTTAAGTGCAGGATTTGACACACTTCATGCAAGTGGCGCGATGGCCGACTGGCTAACGCATGTGTCTTTCAATCTAAGGGGCTCGGGTTCGAATCCTGTCGGTGTCAAGGTGGATGATAATTTTTTTTTTTTTTTTAATTTTTTTTAACTAATATTTTTTATTTATTTATTTAATAAAAATTTACAATAATATTTAAAAAGTAATAAAATAAAAAAAAAATAAAAATAAGCCTTAGGGATCGGAAAAGCATAATTAGGGGAACATTTCATTTCATACAAGATGCAAATAGAAAACTCTTTATATAAAATGCTTCACTAAACATCTGAGAATTGCAGAAATATACAAGGCCGACGGCAATTGAACGAACGAAAAATTTTCATAGAATATGTGTCACTTCGAAATTGCGTATAAATCAAAGTCTGTCTAATAATGGTCACTCAATTCACTCCTTCTGAACTGGTGAGGGTCTAACTACAATTGATATAGTTCGCTTTTGACACCTTTTCGCTAGTACGGAACTAGAAATTTTGCTCACTAGTTATTGAGTTCCCTGCAGGGTAAATACAAATGCATTTGTATTGGTGCACTTATTTGTGTATGTGTCTGTATTTTGTGCGTTCGTGCGTTTGCGTGCGTCTGCAAGTTGATTTTAAATTGACACGGAGACAGCCAAGTTAATCTCCGGTTTGTTTTTGCTGATAATGGGTTTGTCGTCAGCAGCAAATTGTTGCATATTTGGCCAAATATATACATACATATGTATATCCGTACATACCCAGTAAACATTTGGAGTCATAAAAGAGTCAGAAAGAAATCACAAACCGGGTGTTCATACTCCAAACGAGCTCATTTTGAAGACCCAAATGTCTGCATTTCTGTTCTTAAGATGGTCGCCCGATATGAGCCTAATTTCGTACATCGTATGAGCCTGAATAAGAGTCATAGAAGACTCCTATTGGACCCACAAGTATGACTCTTTTTTCCTTTTTCTATTCATGGTAAAACCAAAAATAACTTTTTTTTTTATTTTCATTCCCCTGGTCTAGTTCTCTTCATCCTCTCTCTATTCGATTTCCAAGTAGAAATATGCCGCTTCACCCGTGCTTGTTCTCCTCTTCTCTCATTATGGAAATTTGTTCGCATTTACTGCTGCTTATGGCATTGTCTATTTTGCATTCTCTTCCGGATTCGAACCTGACATCAATCTGTAATTCAGTCCAATTTCATCATATAACGGGGCATTAAACATTATATTGCACTTTAGTGATACTTTTAAAATTCCCCTTTTCCGAAGCAGCATCTATGAATTACAATTATTATAAAAAAATTATAAAAAAAAAGTTCCTAAGCGCATATTTCACACTTATTTCGGATTTATATCGGACTCCAAAGTTCTGAGGCGCATGTTTCACACATATTGCAGATTCATAACAGACTCCAACATTTTGAGTGCTCTGAGAATGTTTGTTGGGTAAATATGTAGTAGGTATGTATTGCATTGGGGTGTGTCCAAAAAATTAGGCAGAAAATTAAAAAAAAATAAGCAGTTCTAAACTCGATTGTTGAACCTAAATGTGCAATTTATAAGATTATATTTTTCCACCACTGCGGGGCCTTTTTTTATTCTCGACAGCTTTCTCGTCCATCACATGATAATAAAGCCTGCGCTGCTTGCACTTTCATATGCAACAACAAGAAATACTCCTCGCTTTCGTTTCTTAGCCTAGCTTGTCTTATGGAAGAATATTTCAAAGTTTCAACGTTGTTATTATTTTGTTGTTGCTTCAATGCCACAAAATACTCAAGGCGGGGAGTGACAATACTTCAGCAATCTTCAGGTACCTACATAGATTCGATTCGTCCGCCAGCATAGTCACGACTATAATCGATTTAGCTTCGTATTCGTTGGAAACTAAATTAATATCTCCAGTACTTTAGTATTTTGAGTTCATTGAATTTGAATAAATAAATTTCGGCCGGTTAAAGGTGAACCTTCAGGTCGGTCTTTCTGCTTGAGTTTGCCTGAATTTGAAGGTATGTGAACGAACTACAATGCTGACATAATCTAATATATACTTAGTAAATATCTACAAAGATACAGTCAAACATAACTGCAAATTACTTTTTCTCACCGCAGCTGCTTAATAAACCAAGTGAGCTGAGAACTCAACTCACCTGCTTCAGGCAATTGTCTTTTAGTTACAAAGTGATCATTTGGTACTTACGCTTATGCGAAACTGATGTACATACTCGTATGTTTGTATATAAGCATAAATAAGTATACATATGTATGTATGTATAAATAAATGTGTAAATAGGTATTTGCATCAAAATTGATTAGAAGAGAAACGTTGCCGACACGACATTGTATATATTATACACATTTCTCTAACCCAACAGTCTACAGTTTTCTACTGTCTACTGCCTTTTCATGGTTTGCTATTTTGCCTGTGTTTTCTGTGGCTATTGCAGATATTTATTTACAAATGGCTAATGCCGATGTAATTTTATGCCTTTCCTGCAACATCATCAATTTCGATTACGAATATTTTAATAGTGTTGCAATGCTGCTTCTGTACTTTAGCTTTGACTGTCACTGGCTTAGCATGTTTGGGTATACACGAGTAATAATGCGCAATTATACAGATTAAGTATATACAGACATATTTACATAAGTACATATGTATACAACTTTATATGTATGTAAATATGTATGTCTACTTTAACACTCATTCATCCATCATTTCTGTTACACACTCTTTCCTTTTTGTGTCTACTAAGCAGTGGCACGTCTGCAAAATTGCTCGTAACGAAATGAGGGTTTGATTGCGAAACGCCCTTTTAATTTAAATTGGACACGCCCACAAATTAAACAACTTTCAATCGTAAAGGATTGTCAAATACATTTTCATTTTCAGTTTCATTTTCGTTTTCATTCACATTGACATTTGCTGATTCGCACAGCCATATATGTACGTACATATGTAGGTACATCCTGGTAATGCCTTGCTTTGCGTGAATTCAATTTGGCGTGTCATGCGGTGACTGTTTGATGAGTGGCGTAAAAAAGCGTTTTGTGATTACATACATTTAACTTTTGCACAAATGTGTACATATGTAAGAATGCTAATATGGATATAACATGCCGGTTACATACATATCTATGTATTTCTAGACTCAATTACGGCGCATTTGACATTTCCTTTTACAATCACAGTTAAAGTTTTTCAGTGCACACAACAGTTCTTAATTAAACCAAGTCGTAGGTACATACTTAGTTCTATAAAAGTTTTATTTTTGTCATCACTTTTGGGATATACATAAATTTCCTTTTGACGTCTAAAATATTATCATTTCAGCAAAGAACAATAGGAGTAATGCATCCATACACCAAATAAACAAGCTGGCGCGCCATGGCGGATCGATTGAAATATTCTTCGGGAACCATTGGTTCTCCAAGCCAAGCTGTAAACCATCAAATGACCAGCCCCTATTTTTAGTGGGTTCAATGTGGACGTTATGCCCCAAAAATATGCATATCTCCGCAATCGGAGATTTTACTATATATGGGTACTACAGTGGCTGCCGTGGCATAAATAGGCGGGGCAAGCCGATGCATGAAGCATAGCCATTCGCCATTTATGTAATTTTTTTCGCTGTATTATGTGAAAGTCTGATTGAAGTTCCGTCATTGACTTTGATTAAATTGATTTTGCATATGTTTTTGGTGTATTGGAATAAATCGAGAAAATTAATGAATGCCAAAGCTAGCTTCTCATTTGCATACAAATTTGATATGGAAAATAAAAGAAAGTGCTTTGCTATTTTTTTTTCGATCAAAATCTGAAAATAAGCAGAGAAAGCGAGTAAACAATCTAACAATCTAGGTTATTCTGTTTTGAAAGCCTTATAAAAGCCCATGTGTGGAACTGTTAAAGCATGCTTACTAACTAGGTTGTGTTGTGATTGACTGTACAAGCACAATACACGTGAATGTTGTTGGTCGACTAAAGCGCTATGCGAACTTAAGTAATAAACGCAATGCAAGCGTAAAATAAACAGATTTTAAAGAAATTCATCAAATGTAATGAAACGAAAATAATTAGGCAAGCGGGGCTTTTCAGCTTTTTTGAAGCGCCCGCCATTGGGGAACTAGTCATTCAGCCGACAAGTATGCTGTTTCGCTGTGCAATTAAAGGTGTGCTTCTTATAAGGTATACTTCTTCTATATAAAACGCACTAAAATGAAAAATTAAAACTGCACATCATGAGCATATATACATATGTATGTATGTATAGGTATTATTAATACAGGTATCATATGCTTCTTGATAATTTTACATTATGTAAATCTATTCACTATCCTTGCGTATGATTTGCCAGCAAAAATCTGGTCATCGCTATTACCTGTCAGGCATGATAGAAGGCCTTGCCATGGAACATCTGGCGAGTTCATCACTTATTTCACGCATTGCCAGTAATGTAAAGTGGAATGAGCTTCCATTACCCATTCCACGTAATGCAAAGTAGAATGGAGCGCGAAAACTGAACTGGAATAAATACCAGTGGAAATTTCCATCACGCCTTACATTTTTCGCCTTCTTTCTCTGTTTCCCTGTAAGGTATTCTTTATTTGATTCACTAGAATCCTTGCGGTATTGCGTGATTTATTCGTTCGGCGGTAATGCAGTGGGCAAGTCCTTCCCTCCAATGACAAGCCCATGCTAATGTCAGGCATTATGTCAACGAATGTGGAAGCGATTGCTAGGGTTTTTCTGGATTACCCTCTTAATTCCACGGTCATCGAGTTTTTTGGTGGGTTGTTAAGCACATACACATGTACATTCCTACATATCTAATTATGCACTTATTGATGCATGTGATAATATGCAGATTGCCCTGCCATTTTATTTTTGCAGCTATTAATTCTTATCTTCACTACCTTTAGCTTTACACGGGTTATTCTGCATTCTTTGCCTTGCTTCCCTCTCATTTGCGTTTCTTTGTTTTTTGAGGAGTTCGAACAAGTGCACCATCGTCTACGTTCGTAGTCAATTATCTGCATCATTTGCTACAGTTGAAAATTACCAAATGTCGGTGCTATTTAGGAAGAAGCTTGATGTAGAATAGAATACAAAACAGCAACAACAATAACATATAATTGTACTTGAAAGAGAATAGTGTACAGCGATGCAAGGCAAACATGCGTACCTTAATAGTTAGATACTACAATAGTTAAGGTTGCTTGAATCTATCCCTAGCTGCACCTGTCCGCTCGAAGGTAATCAGAGCATCAGCATAAAAACGAGAAGACACACCAAAAAAAGCACCCACCACACACACAAACACATACACACATGCGAGTCGGAAAAAATTATGCGATGCATTTGCTCCAATTTCAATTTGCATTTTAGCTCAATGAGGCATGTTACAAACAAACAGTTTAATCGGCTGCACTTAAATGCTACAGACAAGTAACTGTTCTGCCGTTTTTGGCTACACAACAACAAAAACTAAAACAAGTAAGGAAGCCTAAGTTCGAGTGGAATCGAACATTAGATACTCAGCTGTATGCTTTCATTGTTTGTTTGCGTTTGATGGAAACACGGTGTAGGTACTTTATATAAAGAAAGTGCTGCATAAAGTCGGCGTAGCCGCGCCCATTTTCAAAATTTTTATCAGTCATCCAACTAAGCATATGAATATTATTCTTTGTGCAACATTTCATTCCTTTATGACTTCTAGTTACAAAGATGTCACGTTACAAATTCCCAAAGGGTGTTCCAGAAATATCTTTGTTAAAAAGTAGGCGTGGTCATAAACCGATTTCAATAAATTTTTGCGTGTCTATTAACACAAGATATAAAAGTGTATAAACCAAGTTTCGTCATAATATCTCAATTATTTGTCGAGCTATAGGCTAAGAAATCTCGTATATTTCTTTGTTTAAAAAGAGGCGGTGCCACGCCCATTTTCCAAAATTTTTCTATTTTTTGTTTCCGGTCTATTGTGGAACTCTTGCCACAAAATTTCAATGAATTATCTTTATATTTGACAAAGATATCGCTTAAAATGTTTTTATTAGGCCACTTTATAATACCCATATACAAAATTGGGCGTGGTCGTCAACCGATTTCGCAAAAATTTTCAACATGTATTACCACAAGTAATAAAAGTGTACACATCAAGTTTCGTCATTATATATCAATTATTTGTCGAGTTATGGGCTCAGAAATCTCGTATATTCCAGCTTCTAAAAAGAGGCGGTGCCACGCCCATTTTCCAAAATTTTTGTGTTTTTCGTTGTATGTCCGCAGGTGGACTCCTGGCATAAAATTTCAATGATATATCTTTATATTTGACTGAGATATCGCTTAAAATGTTTTTATTAGGTCACTTTATAATACCCATATATAAAAGTGGGCGTGGCCGTCACCCAATTTTGACAATTTTTCGTCCAAAATTTGCCTAAGTAAGTATATGACGCGTACCAAATTTCATCGATATATCTTCAACAGTTTCTGAGTTATGACTCATAAAGCATTCAATGTTTGCTCCTTAATAAGTGGGCGTGGCACCGCCCATTTTCCAAAATTCCATCAAATTTCTTCTTAGGGGCCTCAGCTCAATACGTGGGTAAAATTTCATCACTCTAGCTATATTAGTGGCTGAGATACCAAATTTCCGATTTTTTCTATATAGGAAAAGTGGGCGTGGTCATGGTCCGATTTCGCCCATTTTCAATACCAACTGTCCCAGTGTCGATACCAACTTGCATTTCAAATTTCATCAAAATATCTCAATTTTTGCGCGAGTTAGAGTGTTTACAGACGGACGGACGGACGGACGGACATGGCTCAATCGATTTCTCTTTTCACCCTGATCATTTTGATATATATAAGTCTATGGCCCGGTTTCACCAACCGGTCTCAACTTAGTTAAGCCGATTTTTTTACGTTTTCAGTTTCACTATGCAACTAAGCTAAGTCACAAGTTAGTCAGCTTTTGCCTTGACTAAAACTAAACTAAGAATTTGAGTCGCTTTAGCAAATTCAACTACCAACAGAGCGAATATGACAAAAAAATGAGCAAATACAGCAACCAAAACAACCAAAAAACCCAGTATTCGCCATAAAAGGTTGGTTACAAAGCTATTTTCTTAGACTATTTGGTGAAACCCAAAAGTAAGTTAGCCTCAAATCTGGGCTAAACTAAGTCAAAACTTAGTTTTAGCTTTAGTCACGTTGGTGAAACCGGGCCTATATGTCTATCTCGATTATTTCATTCTGTTACAATCCACTGTTATGTGATTAAGACTATGGCCCGGTTTCACCAACGTGACTAAAGCTAAAACTAAGTTTTGACTTAGTTTAGCCCAGATTTGAGGCTAACTTACTTTTGGGTTTCACCAAATAGTCTAAGAAAATAGCTTTGTAACCAACCTTTTATGGCGAATACTGGGTTTTTTGGTTGTTTTGGTTGCTGTATTTGCTCATTTTTTTGTCATATTCGCTCTGTTGGTAGTTGAATTTGCTAAAGCGACTCAAATTCTTAGTTTAGTTTTAGTCAAGGCAAAAGCTGACTAACTTGTGACTTAGCTTAGTTGCATGGTGAAACTGAAAACGTAAAAAAATCGGCTTAACTAAGTTGAGACCGGTTGGTGAAACCGGGCCTATAATACTCTGTGTACTAGTACAGCTGAGTATAACAAGTAGATGAAAAATTACCTACATATGTAGGTATACACGTGTGGAATGTGTCGAATTGGCTGATATGCATATATGCCTGCAACATATTTACATACATATGTACACACATATGCACTTTAACAGCGAACTGTGGGGAAGGCAAAAGAGTAAAGAAGCTTTAGCTAAAGTTAAGCGCTGAGCGGATCATCAAAATGGCCACTCCTTACCACTTACACTCGTTACTTGTTGAACAGCTTATCTTGCCTGACAATTAGTTGGGTTTGTCTCTCCCGAATACAAACAAACATACACTTGCACCTACCCAACTATCTATGCATATGTGCCTTATCAAATTCCCTTATTTTGTTTGTATGTGTGTTGCTTGCCTCGTGGCATACTTTCTCCATATTCAGTTTACCGTGTAATGATCACGATTATGCTAACAAGTAAGGAAGCCTAAGTTCGAGTGCAATCGAACATTAGATACTCAGCTGTATGCTTTCATTGTTTGTTTGCGTTTGTTCGATATAGGGTGTATTTTATATGAAACGAGTGCTGCATAAACAGGGCGCAGCCACGCCCATTTTCAAAATTTATATCAATCATCCAAATAAGCATACAAATATTATTGTTAGTGCAAAATTTCATCCCTCTATGACTTTTAGTTACAAAGACTTCACGTTACAAATTCCAAAAGGGTGTTCCAGAAATATCTTTGTTAAAAAGTAGGCGTGGTCATAAACCGATTTCAATACATTTTTGCGTGTCTATTAACACATGTTATAAAAGTGTATAAACCAAGTTTCGTCATAATATCTCAATTATTTGTCGAGTTAAAGGCTAAGAAATCTCATATATCCCTTTGTCTAAAAAGAGGCGGTGCCACGCCCATTTTCCAAACTTTTTTATTTTTTGTTTCCGGTCTATTGTAAAACTCATGTCACAAAATTTCAATGAATTATCTTTATATTTCACATAGATATCGCTTAAAATGGTTTTATTAGGTCACTTTATAATACACATATATAAAAGTGGGCGCGGTCGTCAACCGATTTTGGTAATTTTTCGTCCACACATTTGGCTAAGTAAATATATCACGCGTACCAGATTTCATCGATATATCTTTAACGGTTTCTGAGTTATGGCTTATTAAACTTTCAATATTCGCTCCTTAATAAGTGGGCGTGGCACCGCCCATTTTCCAAAATTTTTGTAGTTTTTGTTTTATGTCCATAGTTGGACTCCTGCCACAAAATCTCAGTGATTGATCTTTATATTTGACAGAGATATCGCTTAAAATGTTTTTATTAGGCCCCCTTATATTTCCTATATATAAAAGTGGGCGTGGCCGTCAACCGATTTTGATAATTTTTCGCCAAAACATTTGACTAAGTAATTATATTACGCGTACCGAATTTCATCGATATATCTTCAACGGTTTCTGAGTTATGACTCATAAAACTTTCAATGTCTGCCCCTTAATAAGTGGGCGTGGCACCGCCCATATTCCAAAATTTTTGTGTTTTTTGTTTTATGTCCATAGTTGGACTCATGCGACAAAATTTCAATGATAGATCTTTATATTTGACAGAGATATCGCTTAAAATGGTTTTATTAGGTCACTTTATAATACACATATATAAAAGTGGGCGTGGCCGTAAACCGATTTTGATAATTTTTCGTCAAAACATTTGTCTATGTAAGCAAATTACGCGTACCAAATTTCATCGATATATCTTCAACGGTTTCTGAGTTATGACATATAAAACTTTCAATGTTTGACCCTTAATAAGTGGGCGTGGCACCGCCCATTTTCCAAAACTTCATCAAATTTCTTCATAAGGGCCCGAGCTCAATACGTGGGTAAAATTTTAAAACTCTAGCTATATTAGTGGCTGAGATACCAAATTTCCGATTTTTTCTATATAGGAAAAGTGGGCGTGGTCATGGTCCGATTTCGCCCATTTTCAATACCAACCGTCCCAGTCTCGATACCAACTTGCGTTCCAAATTTCATCAAAATATCTCAATTTTTGCGCGAGTTAGAGTGTTTACAGACGGACGGACGGACGGACGGACGGACAGACGGACGGACGGACGGACGGACGGACGGACGGACGGACGGACGGACATGGCTCAATCGATTTCTCTTTTCACCCTGATCATTTTGATATATATAAGTCTATATCTATCTCGATTATTTCATTCTGTTACAATCCACCGTTATGTGATTAAAACTATAATACTCTGTGTACTAGTACAGCTGAGTATAACAAGATGCACAAGGCAATGCATTTACATACATATTAATGTGTGGGATGTGTATGTATGTGTGTTTAGTTTTTTTTTTTGCATTTTAAAAAGCTTAAAAATTTTAACAGATTCAATCAGCTTTTGGCTACTGCCGCTGTTATCGTTAATTTTTTCGTTGACTGCCGCTATTGATAATGAAGTACTAACATGATTTGCTTTTGTTCTTATTGTTGCTCTTTTTGATGTTGCTCTTGTTGTTAAATAGTCTCCACTTATTTGGTTGAATGATTTGTGTGGATTTTTTCGTGCTTGTTTTTGGATTATCTGAGGAATATCAATCAGATAAACTGAACTAAAATTTTATATTTTTTTAAAGGAAAGGAATAAGCTACAAGAGGCTACTGATATGATGAATTGCAACTTGTAGAAGCTCAGAAAAGTCGATTATCTTCTGCTGGCTTAATTGCGAGTTAATTTTATGGAATATTTTAACCGACTTGCTATCACAAGTATAAGTCCTTTTGACGCTCTTTTTAAAGAATGCCTATAAAAGGGCTTTTGGGAGGTTTGTAGTGGGTTAAAATGTTCCAAAAAACTAATCCCTGAAAAATTTCACTAGGGGTATCCTTAGAATAAATTTTGATAGAAATAGTGCAAAAGACGACATGGATAAAAGAACAAATATTACGCCTTGAAATATGCAACAAATTTTGTATGCTAATTTTTTATTTTGTTTGGCTTTGTTCAGAAACTCAGTTTGAAGCGCAACCTGATTTTGTAGTACAGGCAGAGCGTTCATAAACGTAAATTTTGCATGAAGCATCGCCCATCACAATCATCAAACAAATAATTACTGCCGCTGTTGCGTTTCATGCTGCGTTTCTGAACATACCCTTTATAAACATATTTTTTAGCTCGTTTCAATGGAAATAGTTCGGAGAATAGTTTACAGGCATCGCAATCATCGGCAATAGCAGCATCTGAGTCAAATATGATACCCTCATAAGTATTGGCCGTCGTACTGATCCACCCGCAATGCCAGAACTTTTTTACAAAAGCTTTCTCTACCTGCGTACAATATATGTATGTATTACATCTGGCCATTTCAGTCAACAGCGGATGATTACGATAAAGTTAGTTTAAGTTCAGTCTATCAAAGCTCCCATACGCATGAATGATCTCCATTTCATATACGCCAATACTGTCAATTTCCGCTTTGTTGGATTAAGACTTAAAAACAAAATAATTAAACAAGTTTTTTGAAAACAAATTAGATTAATTTAATTTCGCGAAATAGTAGATATTTTGAAAGTTTTTCGGCGAAACAATAAAACGTTTCAAACTTAGTGCAAACTTAATTTTAGCTTTTAAGCGAGTGTATTTTCCTTTTCATATTGTTTGCCACTAATCGGAGGAAAATCTTTTCACTTAGTTACACCCGCATAAACTTTTATTGAACTCTAACTCAACAACAATAACAACAACAACAATAGCAACAACCAAATATATCCGCATAACTGTAAACACGTACATATGAGCATATCCGTATGAGCACGTGAGCACACATATTTGTGAATTTGTGTGTGTGTGTGCGACACGAAAACTTAATTGAAATAAATTGTTTGAAAACATTGTATCAAAGTGGAGTAACTAAAATAAAAACAAAAACAAAAACCACAACAGCAACAGCAACAACATAAATAAGTAGAAGAAGAAAATAAGCAAAGGAATTCTCGTTCTCTCTTGATATTTTTATATGTGTAAGTACCCAGCAAAAATTACCATAAGCTTATGCCAACGCAAAGCTGTTAAAACTGGAATACACTGGCAGCACTCAGACCCGATGAGAGGGGGGGAGGGGGAGGTGGGGGTTTTGCTTACAGAAAATAAACAAACCACACCTTTGATCACCTTTCGTAGATAGCAATCATTTTAAGTTTCAACAAATTTTGTAAATCTCTTAACGTGTCTGCACCTCACTTACGGAATTGTTGGTTTTTGGTGACGACTTTGCAGCATAACTTTGAATTCGTTTTCTGTTTCAACAGAAAAATTCGGTATGATGCAAATTCTTATACAGCGATATGGGTATTTACTGGGCGTTCCGGACGCTACAAAAACACGTCCATTTTTTTTTTAAGTGGCTAAAACAGAGGCATTAAACTAAATTTCTGTCGCTAATATACTTTAATCATTAGCCGTGGCCTAAATCTTTCCGTTTATCATAAAACGATACAATATTTCGCGATATTTCTGCCTCAAAAGTTCAAAAAATCGTGCGAGCATACTGTCCGAAACGCCCAGGAAATGCCCATATATACGCCGAAAACAAACGAAGCTTGCGAAGCTAAAATTTGCTTTGGTGCTTCGTACAGTTGAATTCGATTACTGTTTCACTAAAGCATTCAGCAGAATCAGTCTTTTGATATAGCAAATTCCTACCAACAAATATTTGTATTCCAATTTAAAGAAATTTATTTCATACAAATAAAGCAATATGTATTTAAACAGAATTCATTCAGACCTATGGTCCCATGGACAATATTACTCAGTATGACCCATGGATTCGGAAACTGGATGTGCCTTTTGAACAATACGTTTAACAAACCCTAATATGTATATTTCTATGTAAACATATTTACTTGATCTGTATTAATGTATAGATAAATTAAAGTTCGTAACTATATATTCATTGAATTTTTATTTTGAGAATTTGTTCATTCAGTATGGGGGCCCGTAGTTATTTTGACCCCGGGCCCGGATTTTCTCTCGGCGACCCTGGCAGCACTGCTTGCTGTTATGCGCTCATTTGCTCTGCTACGAACGTTTTAATACATAGCTTTCAGCTATGCGCTCATATCTTAAATAGAGGGAGAATTTTATAAGAAAACGTAGAAAAGAGAGCAAAATGTGTGGCGAGCGTAAAAAATTGCGTTGGTCCAAGGCAAGAATTATCTAAAAAAGGATATGGCAGTAGATAAGCTGATTGGAATTGTGTATGTATACTAAAAAGTGCGAATGTCAGACAAAACGAATTGGCAAAAGTTTTGCCTTGAAATTCATTTCTCTTCTTTTTCACATTGACATTTTTAAAGAAAACACACACATAAAAACGGAAGTAATATAACCTCTATTTGGATAAACCTTGGTCCAAGGAAAGATTACCGCTTTGAAAAATAAATACATACATAATTAGTTTTACTTCAACTGCCATCAAAGCAACGCTTAAGTTGCCCAAAAATGTGAATTATGTAGCTAAACAAAAAACCCCGTTTTATTAACCCTTATTACGAGCATAAGGTATTAACCCTTTCGGAACTTCTTTTTTGTTTTTGACCTTAAAAATCTATATTTGCATTTTATTTACTGTTAAGGGGTTTGTTATGAATAATCAAAAGGAATTTAAAAAAATTTTTATTTAAAAGTGGTTTTTTGGCACTATGCCATATGGCATAGATTTCACTCAACGGAAATAAAAATATGTATAGAATGAAATCAAGTCGCAGTGAATTCGTGTTTTTTGATAACAAAATCAAGCAAAATTGTGGCCCATAAACTAGAATATACTTTCCCGAAAGTCCAAATATTTCAATTTACTTTAGTTTTCGAGATATCCTTATCCAAAACTGTAAAAATTACATTTTTTGTCAGTTTTCGAGATCATTTAGCATCAAAGTTTTTCTTTCAGTCAAGATACTGTTAATTAAAGTTATCTAAAAGTATGAATTTTTTCCTTCTAAATTCCGTTGGCCGTTGGAAAATATCACTTTTCTTCACTGAGATATTGCATTTTTAAATGTGCATATTTGCAAAGGATGCAAAGGATATTCGAGATACAATTTCGATTTAAAGAAATAATGTATTTATTTTAAAAGATAGAAGTCATGCATAATAAGATGCATTGACATAAACCATTCATAAAACAAAAAACATTAAAGATAAAAGCTTAAATTCGCTTTAAAACGTTAGAATTATAGTGTAAACGATTTCAGCCCTTGTTCTAGTAAATAACTAGATCCACCTCTGTATCAGTCCTGAAACAAAGAAGAAAAAAGATAAAAATGAGATAAAATATATATATACATGTCTCTTAGAAGCAAATATAACTTACTTTATTTTTTATGGTATCATCTGAAACGGTTACCCGGGCCTTTTAGAATGCGCAACACGAATATCCTTCGCATCTTTTGCAAACATGCACATTTAAAAATGCAATATCTCAGCGAAGAAAAATGATATTTTAGCAAGCTCAACGGAATCTGGAAGGTGATAACTCGTTCCTTTAGATAAATTTAATCTTCTTGACTGAAAGAGTCATTTTATGCCACATTACCTCAAATAAAGGGAAAGACCCCAATCTTTACACTTTTAGGTCAGGATATCTCGAAAACTGGAGTGATTTGAGATAGTTGGACCTTCGGAAAAGTATACACTGGTTTCCGGGTGACAATTTTGTTGGCCTCTGTTCTCAAAAAAACACGCAATCGTTGCGACTAATTTCATCCCATACATTTTTTTATTTCCATTGAGTGAAATATATGCCGCATGGCATGGTAGGAAATAAAAAAAATCCTGCAGCCTTATTAAAAAGTCCAGGGTCCTAATTTTTTTCGAGATGTTAAAATCAATAATTTTCTACTAATACATGTACAAAAGTTTGCCAAATAAATTTTTTTTCCGTGAAATAACTGAATTTATAAAGTTACTTTTTCTTGCAAAAAACAAGACTCAAAAGAGATGATTGCTTTTGTAATTATCGCGAGTTACTGGTTGCAGTAATCAAAAATTTTTCAATGCTCTCTTATTCAGAATTCTTCAAAGAAAAATAAAAAATTAAAAAAAAATTGGATGTTGAAGTTTTATATCACAAATCTGCCACTGAAATGTGACTATGCCTTACGGCATAGAATAACCGAAAGGGTTAATTCTCCATACAATCCCTTATTATAAGAAATTATTCAGGCCTTATTTCCTGTAGAGAATAAACCTTAATATAAAGTATATAAATACCACATAAGGCCTTATTATAAGGAATTATCTAAGCCTTGGGAAAAAGATTTCCTCTCAGAGAGAGAGAGAGAGTCCTTATAGCCTGATGATATCAACACAGCAAAATCAGCCTAATAAGCCTTTGCTCATACAACTTTTGTCGCTTGAAATTTTCAGGCATTATTTCATAAAACTTTAAATCTTCTGGAATAAGCCTTAAATAAGGCGTAGATTTTTTGGAGTGCGTGGTATGTACACATGTACGCGTGAATGACTTTGGCGTGTAAGGTAACTTAACTTAAACGTACCAAAAATAAATAGATAAAGCAATAAAATCAAAGCGGCAATTAACAAAAGACTTATAAATTCAGCCAAAAGTAAAAGTCGAGGGCGAGCAAAAGTCAAAAGTTTAGCCAGTATGATTGAATGACTAAAATACATATGTATACACATACAAACATGTCTAACCTTTCTCAAACGCATGCACAAAAAATTTTATCGCCCACCATTTGCCTTTGCTGTTATTGTTACTGTTATTGTTGTTATTTGTTTTGCTGGGTATACGATTAGTTCGACTGCCAAAGTTTTTCGGTACGAGAGCCATAAAAGTGCATAAGTTTTTCAAGATGAGGAAGTAAATATAGCATAATCACACAAACACAAGCGCTACACACACATACGTGCATAAATATTGATTTTTCTGTGAACTTAATTGAAACAGATAAAATCTGAGTGTATCGAGTTAGCAAAGCAAACAATTCAATAAAATAGCAGCTAATCTGTTTTATCATAAAAGGGTTGCCGATGCAAATCTGCCAAAACGGCATTTAATTTACGAACAACGTAAACTATTTTTAAGGCATAGATACTTTTGGGATTTGGACTAAAATTTTTAATAAAAGTTTGGCAGACAATATAGCATTTAGCATGTAGACTGCATCACATATTCAACAATTTTGTATGTTTTAAAAATGCTTAATTATTCTACTGTAAAGTTGCTACCCAAACACTCCAACACTTGACTATAAATCGATTGATCTACATATATATTTGTAGGGCGGATTTTCGCTCAAAATAAATATTATATGAGCAGCTTGTTATCAAAACCAGCTCATTTCATATCTTTCTGAAATCCATTTATTTGCATATTTTCAATGTTAAGAGGGTCTTTCATAACCTGTCGAATTGATATAGTTCAATTCAAGCTCAATCCAACCAAAAATTAGATGAAAATGTTTGGCCTCTCGATCAAATCCTGCTCAATCCAAGCTTTTGCCATGAGCTGGTTTTGATGCGCTTCATATAGAAGATAATCAATAATTTCGGAATGATGTTACATACTGTTACTGGAACACTTACACATATTGCCTTGAAGAAAAGGATTGCTTATCAATCACTATTTATATATCGACGGCTGAGAATAAGATCGCCCTATTTCAAAAATTATTTCAAAAACGCCCTATTTGAAAAATTTTTTCAATAACGTCCTATTTCAGATTTTGCTTCAAAGACGCCCTATTTCAGAGAAAATTCTATATATAATTCTCCGAAATAGGGCGTTTTTGAAGCAAAATCTGAAATAGGACGTTATTCAAGCAATTTTTGGAATAGGGCGTTTTTGATACAATCATTGAAATAGGGCGATCTTTTTCTCAGCCGTCGATATACTCGTAAGAAATTCATTTGCTTGATTCAAAATTTACCAGCTTGGCCAAGCACACTAAATCCACATCAATTTTCCGGTCATTAAAATAAAGTTTTCTTTTTACGACACTTGCAAAGTGTAACTACCCCTTCCTCAAAGAGCTAGCAGACCTTGCATCCTAACTCGACTTAATCTGCATAGAAATACTAGATATAGGTATATATGCACCTACATATATTTTAAGTTTGTGTTTTTATATGATTGGTATGTTTTGCTTTCTTCTCATTGAAGTTATATGCGTCTCGATTTTTTTATTCTTCTCTTCCTTATTTTACTTTTTTTTGCTATTCTTTCGCCTGATTGCTCGTTGACTGTTGCTTGCTTGCTTTGATGCATTGCAAAAATGCCATGATTCCAGAAACAATTGTTTGGAATTAAATAATGATATCTATGATATAGAGCGTTTGCTTGTGTGTCCTTTACTAAATGGACCTTTGGTTTTCAATCGAATTGGCATTAAATAGGATTACTTACTATTCGTTGTTGTGATTGTAGTAAGTAAATTTGTATACACCCAATAGGAATAGTAAGGTTTGGACGAGTTAATCATAGTGTTTTAGAACAAGCATGATCAAAAGATTAAAATTAAGAACATTACACCAACTTAATATTCAATTGTTCAATGGAAAACATACATATATCATGACCAAGGTTCTTTAAAAGCTTTGGTTGTACGCCTATGGCCCACAAGGAATTCTCTCATAACACAATCAGCAGAATCAAACCTAAAAAATTTAGCAGTTGAGTATACTCGGAACTACAACATTTTTGATTAACAACTCTGTTGGAGAGTGTCGCTTATTCAGCTACATACTTTGTAGTCTAAAGTTTAGCTAAATGTAATTTGGAATAACTCGGTTGGTAATTCCGAATAGCCACAATGAAAACAAAGCACCAACTACGTATTTTGTTTTAATAACAACCAATCCAACTACAACACACAAAACAAACGAACATAAATAGGAGTAGCTGTATTACTCGTAGTAGCACAAGAAGAAGTAACTAGATGATGAAACAAGAAGATGGCGCAAGAAGAGAAATCAATAAGAGTAAACATATACTTGCATATAATTTTTAAAGAAGGTCAAGTGCAGATAACCAATAAACCACAAATAAGAAAGTGAGGATTAATTTAAATGGTGAATACGAAACGAAAAACTTAAGTGCGCTGCTGAGATAAAAATCTATCAAGAGGAGTACTAAACGTTTTCTTGCTCAATCGAAGATAAGTTATAATAGAGTTTGACGTTCTTCCGGAAGTAAACAGTTGTTGGTGACTAAAGGAAAGTCAATTATCTTTCGTGTCGTTTTTTAAAGAATAATGGTCAAATGGGCCATATACGCGCCCCTATATAGTCGATAGATGAAGACTCTAGAGACACAGGCCTTTTTTTACTCAGTGACGAGTGAACGAGAGACATCTCACACATTTTAAACGATGAGCGAATTTATTAGTAGGAAAAAACAAAATAGCGTCATTGTATTATTATATTAGAATATATAAGTAAACGTACGGTCTAAAAATTACTAAATTTTAAATTTTCCTTGGTGAACACGCAAACCCGAATGTGCAACTCTTCCACTCATTTTGGTTTACTTGGTGCTGTAATCTTTTGTTGCAGTCATGCTAGAAACCAGCTTCTCCACATATCATCCAAACCATTTATTTTACTGAGCGCTTATGGATTTGGAAGGCTAGAAAATCGAAACGAGTAGGCGATTTGAGATGATTTTCCACAAAGCGACTCGCTGCTTCAGTTTGAGCATAGTCAATGAGGCTTAACCCAGAAAAGTTTATATATATACTATAAATGTATGTGAATATGTGAAACACAAAACCACCAACAACTTCACAACTTAAACCTCACACATATATCTATTATATATGTATGCATGTAGAGCACATTTCAAAAGGATGTGGCAATGATGATGATGTCGAATAAAAAGGACAATCACGCTTGAATTGAGCAAGAAAACAAAAAGCAGCTTAAATATATTCGTTTAACTGTATTCTAACTAAATAAGATAAGACATTTACAAAAGTTTAGTGAAGCGTGCTGAAGTAGGGGGCACAAGTTCATATATAAATTTTTGTAACTTTGAGCAGTGTACACTGGATGAGAAGGTATTCAAATGGTGAGGAAACAAAGCATTTTCATGTCTCATTTCGTATTATATTTCAATATGCTGAAACGAAAATGCTAGTAGTTATGAAAAAGGATGTCTTTTAAATCATCTTTTCCGAATAAAGTATCTACTACTCCGGAGGGACTGTTTTTTTTTTTAATTTCACAAGAAATGCCGTTTCTTTATCGAATCCTTTTTTTATAAAACGACTTAAAATTATATTTCTGGCTTCAAACTTCTGCAGTAGAATTTATTGGTAAATGGGTTAATGCCATTAACTTAATGGTAGAGTTTACTGCTCACGCAATAAGACAATTTTAGCCCTTAGCTCAAACCGTTCGAAATAAAGTTCATTCAAAAATGCACTAAGGGCCGTTTACTCAACCACTGATTAACGCTAACCACGGTTAAAGCCCGGTTATCCATCATTATCGACTTCATCAAACCATACATTTAACATGTGGTCGATAATGCAGTCCTTAGCTTAACCGCACCTTTATCTTCCGGTTAGCGTTAATCAGAGGTTGAGTAAACGGGCCTAAGAGAGTTAAATGTTATACGAAAAAATCAGACAACCATTAACTCTGTTTAACGTTGAAGTGCATTTGAATTTTATTTAACGCAAGCGTCTTCATTATTTCACTTTCAAGTAACTTTTAACCCACAGTGCACCGCCAGCAAATCCGCAGTGCTATTAGGAGCAGTTACATTTTCTACAAGAATGCTAGGCATACACAAATATGTATATTCATGTATACATATGTACATATATACACATGCATTAAAGCACTTACAGATGTCTATTCTTTTAAATCATTTCTGTCTCATTTACTATTGATGATGATTTTTATGAGTATCAATGAGTAGTTTGAAGGGCTGTGATTTCCACTTTTTAGCCTAACAGAGAGACCCTCCATTATTTTCGGGTACGTCATTGATGAACAAGTATACATACTTATTTACATAAAGGATAGTTGTTAAAGTGAATGGAAGAATAAATAAATGCACATATATATGTACATAGTAAAACAGTATAGTAAATACGTATGTATGTATGTGCTTACATACCCTGTAGGGAAAATCTCTAGTTCCGAACTAGGTCGCTTCTAGTGCATTTTTCGACACTACTAGTGCGAGCTAAATCTCTTTTGCATGTTATCAACTGGCGAATTTAACACGGCAATGTCCTAGGCGGTGTCAATTGTCCCTCTCTGCACTACATTTTCGATAGTTCCGAACTAGTACTAAATTCTACAGTTTACACTAGTTCGTTTATTGGCACCATTTCGATAGTTCTGAACTAGCTACAAGTACCTACAAATTCTACAGTTTTACATCTGTCGCTTAAGTGCAGGATTTGACACACTTCATGCAAGTGGCGCGATGGCCGACTGGCTAACGCATGTGCCTTTCAATTTGAGGGGCGCGGGTTCGAATCCTGTCGGTGTCAAGGTGGATGATATTTTTTTTTTAATTTTTTTTTAACTAATATTTTTGTATTTATTTATTTAATAAAAATTTACAATAGTATTTAAAAAGTAATAAAATAAAAAAAAATTAAAAATAAGCCTGAGGGATCGGAAAAGCATAATTAGGGGAACATTTCATTTCATACAAGATGCAAATAGAAAACTCTTTATATAAAATGCTTCACTAAACATCTGAGAATTGCAGAAATATACAAAGCCGACGGCAATTGAACGAACGAAAAATTTTCATAGAATTTTTGTCACTTCGAAATTGCATACAAATCAAAGTGTGTCTTATAATGGTCACTCAATTCACTCCTTCTGAACTGGTGAGGGTCTAACTACAATTAATCTAGTTCCCTTTTGACACCTTTTCGCTAGTTCGGAACTAGAAATTTTGCTCACTAGTTATTGAGTTCCCTGCAGGGTATTTAAACCCTTAAATGTTTCAATTTTCCTAACTTGTGCACAGGGTAGGAAGAAACTCCGAGTATGTGTGAGTGAGTGAGGAAACTCCTCCTCACGGCGTGCTGTGGAGTGGCCGTTTGCGTTTCACACTCCTCTAGAACGCGGAGTGAGTATTTTTTTTTGTTTCTCCGCTCCTTTGGTTGGAGTGAGTTTCGAAGGAGCCGCTCACTGCGTGTGCGGTTGGAGTGAGGTTCGAAGGAGCCGCTCACGCTGTGTGTGGAGTGAGCCGCCGCACAGTGGGGGCACCTCCATACAAACGCGGCCAAAAATAGTAATAATTAAGCTAGAATCTTGAAACTCGGAACTTAAGCTTTTTTGGTTGAAGTTAGTAAACTGTGAAAATTTGAACAAAATCCACCCACAAATACGCCCACCTCCCATATAACGGTATTTTTGAAATTTCAGCATTTTCCTAACTATTATAGCTAAAATGCTCCATTTTGATTAGTGTATACATTTTTGAAATAAAAATCAAATGCGGTAATCATTTTGGAAAAAGGGTAAAGCACTTCACCGTTTTTAAATTAAAAATATATGCACTTTTAAGTATGTTATAAGCATTTATCATAAAACTTTCATACAAAAAAATCGCATTTCAAAAAAATTTTATACCGGAAATGAAATTACACTTTTCTAAAGGATTTCAGTGTGATAAACCTGAGTCTGGAGTCAGATTTTCCAAATTGTTTCTAGTTTCTGAGATATTCATGCCCAAATAGGAAAAAAACACGTTTTTTGGCTCTATTCCCTGCTTAATATCTTTTATATAATTACTTTCCACTCAAATTCGATTTAACCAGTTGAAAGCACAATCATTACCCTTGAAAACAGCGTTTAGTTTCTTCGAATATCTTAATTAGAATTGGAAATATCGATATTTAAGTTTCACCATTTTGACAAATATTCCCCATACAAAAAAATTTAAACTTTTTGAAGCATACTTCTGGGCATTTTGTATGGGAAAAATGTACCAAAACTCAAAAAACACCTTCCATAAAAATGTTCATAAAACAAAATGGAGCAAACGAATTTTTACAATTTTTTCGCCAGTTTTTAAAAGACATTCAGGAGCATCAAATATTAAAAAATTGAGGAGGTAATATTTTTTGTTTTTTTTTTAATTTCATTTTAAAATTTTACAATTTTAACAATTTTTTTTTTTATATTCTAAAATAAAAAAGCTGCCAAAGATAACAATTAACGCTGATAAAAAAAATTACCTCATAATTTTAAAGTATGGACCATTTGCTGAAAGACGATAGAGAAATATTCGATTAGTCGCCTAAATATACACGTTTTTCATAATGTCAAAAGTAACATAATTAATGCATTTACAAAAACACAGTTTTAGGCAGATGGGAAAAAAATTATAAAAGCAAATGGAGCAAGTGGATTTTTAAAGTGAAAATGCAGTTTGATTAAGAATATATTATTTCAAAGCATAAAAAAAAATTGAGGAGGTAATATTTTTTGTTTTTTTATTTTTTTATTCAAAGTCGAGGAAAATTTTTTTATCATCGACATTTTTTGTGAATATTTGAAAAATCATATAAATTCAACAGTGAGCGCTATTTACAACTAAGTTATTTTTTCTGAAAGAGAAAATCATTATCTATGTAACGATGTATCATTCGTGTATGTAGGTTAACAGTTAAATGAGAAAGAGCGTTTTGTATGAGGTGTGTTCATTGAGAAATAAAAGGACCTATGTTTTGCTCAACTTTGGGCACCCTGTACGGCTAAACGAAAAGATACTCAAAAATTTTTATATAAGCTTTTTTATTACAATTTGATGTATCTGTCGATCTCTGTTTAAAAAAATGGTTTTACTCATACTTTAATTTTGAATTTATTTTTGGCCGCAATCACCCATTGTGCGCCGTAGGTTTCCTCTTCTCACGGTGTAATGTGTGGGAGCGTGTGAGTGAGGAATGCGTAATTACGCTGCATAAAAATGCATACATACACATACATACATATGTATGTTGCAGTGTGCAATTTAGTGCTATGGTTTTTCTGCTAAATAGCATGTATGCTTGTTTTTTGCCTTTTTTCGTATTTATGCCCGTTTCAGGCGATTGAGTAGGTATGTAAAATCCATCTTTCTACCTATACTTGTTTTTTGTTTTTTTTTTCATCTGTGTACATGTGTAGATACATATGTAAATATGTATTTAATTCACCAGATGCAATTACGAATACATATTTACATATGTACGTATATAGGTAGGTAGGTAAAAGGAAAATTATTTTCAAGAATGTGCATTATTCGTTGTAGATATGTATGTAGGTACCTACCTACTTGTTTAGTTTTTATTTATAATGCGATTAACGCAAAAAACTATTTATTCGTCATTAGAATCATATTTTTTTGCAGAAACGAAATATTTATTAATAACTTTTTGGTTGCTTGTTTTTCCGACAGGGTAGAAATATGATGTATTGTGGAACGATTTTCCGTCATCCCTTGTCAAGGGGATGACGGAAAATCGTTCCACAATACGAAATATTTATTACTTCATAATAGAAATCATAACTCACAGTATATGTATATATGTGTTCGTATGGAACAGTACTCTGAAAAAAAAACGTTGTTAATACAAAGACTTTTGCAGTTAAATTAACAACTTTCCGCAGTTAAAATGTGCCCAACAACGCTCCGTTGTTGTTTCAAAGATGCGAGCGTTTTTGATTCAAATACTTTTCGTATTTAAGTTAACAACGGAAACTGTTGAATGAAATACTTTTACATTTAAGTTAACAGTGTTTGCTTTTGAATTAACAGGAAAAATTTTTAGTCCAAAAGCGAGCACCGTTGATTTAAATACTTTTCGTATTTAAGCTAACAATTTTTGCTTTTGAACTAACAGCAAAAGTTTTTGGTCCAAAAACGGGCACCATTGAAGCAAATACTTACGCTTTTAAGTTAACATCAAAAAAATTGTAAACAATAGTAATTTTTTTTTAATATAATAGATATTATTTATTTTATTTTATTTTATTTTATTTTGTTTTATTTTTTTTATATAATATATATGTTTACATAGTAATATTAATACTAAGGCCCGGTTTCACCAAACAAGTGATGGTCATTTGATACAACATTTGAACAACGCGATTGATGAAAAGAGACACGGACACAAAGGTTTTCATCACATTTTTCACACCGTCCATATAAAAATTATGGAAACTTGTAGGCAGTGTGTGACAGAATTATCCATCAATCGTGCGCCTCAAATGATATATCAAATGACTATCACTCTCTGCAGGGCTTTTTACACAAACACAAACACATAAACTCAACTTATTTTTTTTTTATTATTTCATAACACATTCTTTATTGTTTTCCGACCGCCACATTTATAGGTTTGCGGAATTTTATCCTGTCGGGGATGAGTTCTTTTTTATTTAATATTTCGTCGATGTCGTGGGAGTGTATCATTGCAAGCAGTTCAATATTTTTGATACCGTATCCATTGAACTGCATCAATGCACCTGTACATAACTCCCACGGCAAAAATAACTTGATTATTTTCTCATCGCCAACAAGTTTTACCTGCAGATTTGGCTCGTTCGATTGCTCGCTATCGGAAAAACGGGATAATCAAACATATTTAATCTGAAAATATAAAATAAATTTTTCAACGTATATATGTATGTATGTACATATAATTTTAATATATTATAATAATATATAAATAATATCATTTATCATCATACCTTTATTTGTAATTATATATTGCATATATGTACATATATATGTTTTACCCGAAAATTTAAATTAATTTAACGAGTTTGAAAAAAACAATTTTCTATTTTTTATTTACTTAAAAATTTTTCAACAGCAAGGGAGTTTTTGAATCAAAAACGCCCGTCTTTGAATTAACTATGGAAAGTTGTTGAATCAAAAACTTTGCCGTTAAAACAAATACTTTTGCTGTTGAATCAAAGACGGAGATTCAACAGCGGAAAGTTGTTGAGTTAACTACGGGTATTTTTTTCAGAGTAGCTTAAGTGTACTTAAGGAAAAATTGAGTCAGTTTGGAAAAGCAGAAGTAATGCATCCCAGAGAGTACATTCTGCAGTTTTTTTTTTTAACTCTTTCTTAGGCCTTCAACCAACTTCAGCCTCAATGATTTTACTAATGTAATAATATTGTGCGGGAAACTGCACTTTAAAATTTTCCTTTCGACATAAGCTACTGTTCGATATGAACACAGATATGTATGTATTTACATACATATTTCTTAACTATTCTTAACACTTAGGTACTTAATCAAAATAAGAAACTTTGCCGAGAATATCATTATTTAGCTTAACAATCAATATATTATTCAAGGTTTCTTTTGAAAGCCTCGTGCGCAGTTTTGTTAAAATTGTAGCCAGAGCACTAAACGCCCTCTCAACAGACACTTGAGTCGATGGAACCGCTAATACTACTTGAATCAGGTTTCCTAAGTCCTGATCATTTAATAAACGGGATCTCCAGTAATTCAGAATATCTACTCCACAAGGAACTCTTTGAGCATATGCCAGATTCTCCAACTTTTGCTTTAAGTTTACTTGCATAGTTTCTGTTGCACAATGACTGCTTAATAACGTGTCCCGCTTGTTGTTTAGCTTGCAGAATGAGCTGTGCACACTCTAGAGGATAAACAAATTTGTAGCATTCATGCAGCTGCTTACTACACACTACAGACGTTTGGCTGCTTCATCGCCAAGCTGTGAGGCCTCGCTCATCCTCACTCACTCCGGAGTAAAATATGGAGGCGCAGCGGAGGAGAGCCAACGCTTCATTTTTGCCTCCTATTGGCTGCGCACTCTGTTGCCACTCATGCGGAGCGCTCACGCTATTGTGTGGCCTCCGTTGTTTGCACACTCACAGGATCCTCATGAGTGCGGCATGTGGGAGTGTGGAGGCAAAATGAGGCAAATCCGAACCCTGCTTGTGCAGTTAAAATTGTTGGAAAAGTCTTTTAAACGCACAAAATTTTTTGGTTTGAGGAAAAATATAAATACCTACTTTTTTATACTCAACGTTCCTACAAAATATAACGTTGGCTTGTTAGTGTAAAATTTCATCCCTTTATGACTTTTAATTACAAGGATGCCAAGTCACAAGTTTCCAAAGGGAGTTGTACAATTTTTTTTAAGTATGCGTGGTTACACACCGATTTTGCTAAAATTTTACTACAAGTAATAAATGTACATATGTACCTACACCAAGTTCCGCCGTAATATCTCAATTATTTCTCGAGTTATGGGCTCCGAAATGTCTTAGATTCACGATGCCACGCCCATTTTCAAAAATATTTATGGTTTCTGTTTTTGTCCATAGTTGGACTCATGCCCAAAAAAAAAAAAAATCATAGAAAGCAAATGTGCTAAGTCCTAAAGAAGCTCATAACTTTGGACAAGCTTTATATCAAAATGTGCCGATAACTGGTATTTTAGCACGACCATCTGAGGAAGAAAACTGCATTTTCAGATTTTTAAAATAGTAACAACAAAAAAAGTTAGGAGGTTTTTTGCCTCTCCTGAAAAGTTACCATAAATGGACTTAGCACATTTGCTCACGAAGCCAACGATAAGCTTTATCGTTGAATCCCAGATCTGATTATTTAAGGCTTAGTTTTTTCAGACTTTTCAACGCACTTGTATGCGTATTTCCCTCTTTGGAGTTTTATTAATAGCGAATTGAATTTTGCTTTCGCTTTAAAAGTTTTAAGTACCATAAAATAAACTAAGTAAATTTAGGCTTTCTTGACATTAAATAATTCACACACACAATTACTTCTTACAAAGGGCTAACGGACTAGGCACATTGCAAACACACACACACTTTCCTTTTTTGTGCGCACTCACCCACCCACCCTCACTCTTATCATAACAGCACTTTACATAGCAACAGCAGCAGTTGATATCTTCATATCGTCAAAGTTACCGCTATATAACTGTAACTAATCACTCTTTCAACAACTTTTCGCCTTTTCGCCGCTCGCTCGCAATTGTGTCGCTGACAGTTGTGACGAATTAGGTTTTCTGCATAAGTGACTCCTCCACTTTGTTTGGATGCTTAACTTTTTTGAGTGTATCTATGTACCTATATTTCGTGTGTTCTTTTCTTTCTTTTTTTTCCTTTCCATTGCAGGAGACAATTCATAGAAAATGTAGGCACGAGGATGTGCCGCTGGGAGAAAGCTTTTGCCTTAATTTAAGTAAAATTAGGCAGAAAATATGGTAGATGGATTTAACTTTTGATGGTGTGGAAACAAAAGTAAAATTTGTAGGTAGGTATTTAAAAATAAATAAACGAATTCAACCCAATAAACACAACGGATTCGCCTCGAATTCGAGACGAATTCGCTTCTCTGATTATATTATCGCGGCGATAGTTCGCGACGATAGATCGGCGAATCCGAATTCCCAGGCGAGTCACCCCTCATTAGCGATTCGCGCATTTTTATATTCTCGGATCGTTGGCGATTCGAGATTTATGCCCATTGGCGAATACATTCTAGAAAATCTTCTTCTGCGAATCCACCTCGAATTCGCCACGATATCATCTGAGCTTTTCAATCTCTTGAGTAGAGTTTTAAATGGTAAATTAAAGCCCAACAGGGAATTTCTTCGTGTAAAGCAAGATTTAATAAAATTAATAAATGCTATTGCGATAATTGATTGATCTCGAGTCCATATCGAACTCGATACGAGTCCGAAAAATTACAATCACCTCCGCGAATTCTTCTCGAATTCGCCACGATATCATCCCGAATTCGCCACGATATACCTCCTCGCTTGTGTTTATTGGGTAATGATTTCACATTCGAAACTACTGGCGTTAGCAAATATAGCTTTGATGAAATAACAAAAGCTTTTCAAATAACCTTAAGCGGCAGTACTTATTTTGTTCCATTGCTGCATTAAATAAAGTTTTACTTAAACTTGTTTCAAAAAATATGAGTTCTTTTTTCCATATATTTATGTATGTACTACACATGTACGTATCTGATTTGAAATTCGCCACGATATCATCTTGGGTTTTGCGCTTATACTATATTTATTACTTAAATTTAAAAGTGGATTAAAAAATGCTTTCTCGAACTCACCCCGAACTCGAATCGACTCCGAGAAACTCATTCGAGAAAGTCTACTTCCGCGAACTCGCCTCGAATTCGCCACGATATCACCCAAGCTTTGAGTTTCTTGAGTAGATTTCAAAATGGTAAATTAAAGCCTAACAGAGGTTTTTTTTGTGTAAACCAATATTTAACAAAATTAAAAGATGCTACTGTAAAAACCGATTTTCTCGAGCTCATCTCAGACTCGATACGAGTCCGAAAAATTACATTAATTCATCTCGAATTCGCCACGATATCATCCTCGCCTATGTGTTTATTGGGAAGTGAAAGGTTGCCTCAACCTGACACCAGAGTTTTGATAGTAGGGGAGTAGACTAAGCTATAAGATTCCACTGAACACAAAATAAAATATCCACTGACAAGAAGAACAAAATGCAACAGAGTTTATTTTATGAAAATTACAAACATGCTGAGTATTAATTTCTGATCGTCAAAATGATAAACTTCATCAGAAAGCCATTAAGTGAAAAATATGTTGTAAAATAGCCAAGAAAAACTTTGTAGCCATTACAATACACTTTTTACAGTTAATGATGCAACATAATAAAAGCAGAATATTACAATATCGAATTTAAAAGAAAACTTTAACAAGAAATCACACACTCACAAACTCATACAATAGAAGCTCGTGTATTCACTGCCATAAACTAAGCAAGTAATTGTATAAATTTGTAATTTATTTTTTAGAAAAGAAAAGCCCAATGGAAAATGCATAGAGAAAAAGTTACTTACACATGCTGATACATACATACATATGTACAACATCTACAGTAAGATTAAGTTTAATGCCAAGTCATAAAGGATATCCGGTATTGCTCAATTTGTTTTTGAATGAATGTTCATACAAAACTAAGTACGTAGTAAATATGTATGTCCATATGTATATACATATGTAGATATACTTACTTATTTACTTTTATACACAAGGGCTAGCAGAGAAAAATGAGGGGATTTAATGAATGAAGAAGATTTTTTTTGACCTGACCATTTTTCAAAAAAAACTATGACTATTGCATGAGTTTCTGCAAAAGAAAAATTTAAAACAGTTTTCTTTGAATCATTTCATCCCTAAGCAAGTTCTAGCAACCGAAGCAGTAGCTAAAGAAGATGACAATAAATTCGAGCACCAGTGGCAATAGTTATGAGTTTCAGCATCCTAGACACTCGTTCTGAAACGATTCCTAGAACTCAACTTTGCTTAAATTGCCTATGAACACTTAAAGCCCGTCTCCACATAACTTGATTCGCCAACGAAACATGTAGCGAAACATCTCGCGAAATTACCCATCTCCACGTGGCTGATCGTTATTCAGTTTGACATTTCTCATTCTTGTTTTTTCCTAAATGTTTGTATGTTTGCTCATTTTTGCGTTCTTGTTTTGGTCTGTGTGAGATTTCGATAGATTTTCGATGCAAAATCAGAGAAGGCATCGATATCATCGGGGTTGGCAAGAGAATTGAAAACGAAACCAGTGTTTCATTGTTCATTCGCTCTCAGAAATTTTTATGGAAATTATCGAGTTGCGGCACTGGTTTCGAGGTCGAACGAAGATTGAGAGAGTGAATGAAGATAAAAAGAGCGAAACACGTTATGTGGAGACATGGTATTACCTAAATGACATATCGTTTAGAGAATGACTCGATCACAAGACTAGACATAGCTCAAGAAACATAAGTTTTCAAACAAAAAGAGAAAAATATAACTCTCTAATGAGATTCTTATGATAATTTGCAAGTATTTTCAACTGATATACTCGTAAATATGTATATATTTCATAGACATTGAGATTCGGCTCAAAATTCAGTATCCAATCGAAATCTAGCATAGTTTTCTACCCCCGCATACTAGTTCCACAAATCATCTAAGGTTGGAGACATTTTGCTTAATAGTTTCAAAAACCTAGACCCTCTCTATGAAACCATTCATAGAACACAACTTTGCCTAAAACAAAAGCAAAAACAATTTACACATAATTATATTTGATGTATGAAAATATTTTATTTTACTGAATTAATGTATGAATGCATGTGCAATATTGTGAATTGTTTCATTACAAAAGTTTTTCACAATTTGTATCAAGTTATTTTTCATAGTTAGGTACTACATTGTTGTTATTGGTTTAGCATAGTTTCAAATGAAGAAAATATTTTGTAATTTTCCTGTACAACTTGTTCTCGTACAAAAGCTTGTTTCATAAATTCGAACATGTGCTTCGACATGTTTTCTGAATGTGTTAATGTGTTTATTGCTTTTTTATGGCAACAGCAGAGCAGATAATTTTAGTTTATATTTTTATTATGAAATACATAAATACATACATACATATTTATTAAATAAACTTGGTGAGGGGAAATCATAATGGGGAATAGAAAGAAACAGTTTTGTGGGTGTTTAACCCAGAAGGGATTTCAAAGCAGCAAATGCATTGTATAGACTTTTTTTTAATTGGAGACAAGTTGTTAAGTATTCATGCACTTTCATCTTTTATCGCTTAGTTACTTATATACTATGTCTATGTTTGCCTGAAAGTGACACAGAAACATGATTTCCTACATCATGTAATGTAATAAAATAAAAACTTTTTATAATTTTTGAAGTTGCACCACATTCATTGCGACCGCTCGAATTCTTCGAAATGTAATATACTAAGTTGAAAATAATATATGTATGTATGTAATTGTTTAAAAATATCTGCTCTACTGTGATACAATGTACATAAGTTAGGACACAGCCAGACGACGCAAGAAATTACTTTCAGAAAGTGAAAAATTCAAATTTTTGTATTTGTTTTTTTAAAAGAAACAAAAACAAAAATTTGAGTTTTTCACTTTCTGAAAGTAATTTCTTGCGTCGTCTGGCTGTACCCTTACACATTTCAGTAATACATGAAAGGGTTTCTATTGCAGCATTTTTGCATCAAATTATATCGAATATTCATCTCTCTCCATCACTAAATGAATATATATGTATGTTTATTCCAGTGGCGGACCTAGCATAAATTGCCTGGGCAAGCCTATGTGTGAAGCATAACCATTAGCCATTTATGTAATTTCCTTTGCTGTATTATTTAAAAGTCTGATTGCGTTCCGTCATTGACTTTGATTTAGAGTTCTCGATTTCTTTTTAACATTTTCGAGTGGCCCGAATAAATGCTTTTCAATGCTCGAACGCTCGTTTGTTTGTTTATTACGCGTATGTTTGTACGGGCATTTGAACAATTGGGGTATTTTAAGATCGTTTTTTCTCGTTTATTTTTTTTTGTTTTTTTTTTCATACATATGTATTTTTTATTTTTGTTTTCCTGATACACATTTTTTTGTTTGTATACTCAGAGAAAGGGAATAAAAAATTAAATATTTATTTTTATAATGCACGTTTTAAACCAATTCATTTTTATTTTATAAATGAAATTTTTTAAATTAAAAATTAAATTTTTTAAATTAAAATGTATTTAGGATTTAAAAAGAAACATGTTTAAATTAAAAATTAAAATTAATGGAATAAAAACGAAAGTTTTTCCTTCAAAATCTCATAGTGCTTAAAATAAAAATAAACATTTTTAAATTAAAATTGTTTTTTCTTGATTTTGCAATTTTACTCTGAACATTTTTAAAATAAAAAAATTTCGTATTTACATAATTCTTAAATATAAAAACGTGCGCTAGGGAAATCTTACACGAATGCGCAGAGGTATTTTTAGTTTCCTTATACCGACGGAAATTTCAGCAGTAGCAAGTGTATTTGCTTATTGCCTAAAAAATGGGTGCTTTAGTGTTTGAAAAACTGAGGTCCAATTTGATTTCCACCGCTCTTTAAAATTATCTTGATATTGTGCCAATAGTCGCAAAAAATCACAATCAACCCTTTTATAATCTGATATTTGATATTTACTTATGTTTGCATGCACATGCAGATGTAAGAAATTATGTGCATAAGTATGTACCTACATGCAAACGAAAATCAAATCAAATATGCATATGGTTGTGAATACTGAACTTTTGAATGCCGAAGCCAGCTTCATATTCGCATACAAATTTGATGTGAAAAATAGAAAAACTGCTTTGCTAGTTTTTTTTTTCAATTTAAGTCTGAAAATAAGCAATTGGTTTCTCCTTAGCGAAAGCGAGAAAACAAGCTATGTTATTCTGTTTTGAAAGCCAGGTAAAAGCTAATGTGTGGAAACGTTGAAGCATGCTCACTGTGCTGTGATTGGCTGTACCAACAAAATACACATAGTGTGGTGGATTGGTGGTGTATTTGCGCTATTTTCTTAGCAGACTTTTAGGGGCATGTTACAGTGGGGGCTATATTATTGAGAACTTAAATAGTAAACACATTTAAAACGTAAAATAACCAGATTTTAAAGAATTTCGTATGAAATTAACGAAAATGTGTACGCAAGCTGGGCTTCTCGGCTTGTATGAAGCGACCGCCTCTGGTTTATTCGTTCAAATGCATAGCATATTTACTATAGATTTTTGTACAATTTAGTTATAAACTAAATGTCAAATATATGACAACTTTGCCCTGCAACATATGCTAACTGTGACATAGCTCTGTGGTTGGTCACATTCATTTCACTGCTAACTAAATTTAGAGCTTGTTAGTTATTTGTCAGTTGTGTCTTGTTATGACTGACGATGTGATGATGATGTGATGTCCGATGCCTCTTTATTATGTAGCTACATGGACATGGGCATGAACATAACGCCATTATATTTCATTTATACAAATATATGTACATATATGCATTATGTATGGATGTTTGGATGTATATGTTGATCAAAATGTAATAAAATAACAAGCAAATTGCTGGAACATGTTTCAACAATATTCGATGCGGTTGACCAACAGAAGACTGTGCATTTGGCTAGGGCGCCAATGGCACTTATACTGTATGGTATACAGATGCTATGTAGTATAGCTAACAAGTGGAAAATATTTTGTATAATTTTGTATGCAAGAAATTTACTTTTGCAAATGTAGAGACAAATGTATTTTTGTGTGTGCGATTATGGTATGTTTTCAATAATTTTCTACTTTGGGAATTTGTTTTGTGCTTGTAGTAATTTTTTGTTTATGATCTTTTAGAGAAGGCCATAGCACGTAGGTATGTATGCAGTAAGCGAAACATGGGTCATTTCAAATACACCGAAATAAACTAGATTCTATATTAATCATTCCATTTCCTTTCTGTCGCATATTTATTTTATACAATGTTAATAATTTATCTATAAACATAATTTTACAGAAATATGTAACCGAAAATGAAGTTATTTCAATGTGCTTACATATTACTTGAATGAGGGTGATCAGAATGAGACAAAATGCGCCTTTGCTAAGAGTTAGCGAAATTCAACAAAAGTAGATAGTCCATATGATTTTTTTCAAAGATCCATTTAATTAAAATTTAATGTTATCATTTTATAGACACTTTTTAGTTTTGTTTTCACTTGTCTGTTGATTTTAGTTCACAACGGATTGCAATTTGAACGAATGTTACCTTTTTAAAACACATTCTCGGTAGTTGACGTGAATGTTGCTGGCAACATGCTGCGCAACATTTTCACGAACTGAACTCAGTACTAATTTGCCGGTAAAAACTTGTGAAATGTTTGAGCACATGTTTTATATTATAGATTTTGAGAGCAGTTTTACGTGCCGCTCCAAATTTATGCTAAAAGTGAGAACAAATTTGATGGGGTTAGTGACCATGTTAAAGATGATCTTCAAGATATCGCTGAAAAAATAAGAAAATAATTCATGAAAAGAGTATAATCAAGTCAACTCCACAAACACACAAAACTACAGCGTCAGCTATGGCAGTGATAAAGCAACTAAATCCACGAGTAAAAATTCATTGACCTCAATTATCATAAAAACATCGCTCGTCATATCACTCACTGGCAATTGTAAATATGCAAATTCCTCTGATAGCCAACAATAAAAACAAAAGTAAACAAGTAAGGAAGCCTAAGTTCGAGTGGAATCGAACATTAGATACTCAGCTGTATGCTTTCATTGTTTGTTTGCGTTTGATGGAAACACGGTGTATTTTATATGAATCGAGTGCCGCATAAAGTGGGCGCAGCCACGCCCATTTTCAAAATTTCTATCAGCCATCCAACTAAGCATATGAATATTATTCTTTGTACAAAATTTCATTTCTTTATGACTTCTAGTTACAAAGATGCCACGTTACAAATTCCCAAAGGGTGTTCCAGAAATATCTTTGTTAAAAAGTAGGCGTGGTCATAAACCGATTTCAATAAATTTTTGCGTGTCTATTAACACAAGTTATAAAAGTGTATAAACCAAGTTTCGTCATAATATCTCAATTATTTGTCGAGTTATGGGCTCCGAAATCTCGTTGATTCCTTTGTCTGAAAAGAGGCGGTGCCACGCCCATTTTCCGAAATTTTTCTATTTTTTGTTTCCGATCTATTGTAGAACTCATGCCACAAAATTTCAATGAATTATCTTTATATTTGACAAAGATATCGCTTAAAATGTTTTTATTAGGCCACTTTATAATACCCATATATAAAAGTGGGCGTGGTCGTCAACCGATTTGGCTAAAATTTTCAACATGTATTACCACAAGTAATAAAAGTGAACACACCAAGTTTCATCATTATATATCAATTATTTGTCGAGTTATGGGCTCAGAAATCTCGTATATTCCAGCTTCTAAAAAGAGGCGGTGCCCCGCCCATTTTCCAAAATTTTTGTGATTTTTGTTTTATGTCCGTAGTTAGACTCCTGCCATAAAATTTTAATGATATATCTTTATATTTGACAGAAATATCGCTTAAAATGTTTTTATTAGGCCCCTTTATAGTTCCCATATATAAAAGTGGGCGTGGCCGTCAACCGATTTTCACAATTTTCCGTCAAAACATTTGTCTAAATAAGTACATCAGGCATACCAAATTTCATCGCTATATCTTCAACGGTTTCTGAGTTATGACATATAAAACTTTCAATGTTTGACCCTTAATAAGTGGGCGTGGCACCGCCCATTTTGCAAAATTTCATCAAATTTCTTCCTAGGGGCGTGAGTTCAACACGTGGGTAAAATTTCATCGCTCCAGCTATATTAGTGACTGAGATACCAAATTTCCGATTTTTTCTATATAGGAAAAGTGGGCGTGGTCATGGTCCGATTTCGCCCATTTTCAATACCAACCGTGCCAGTCTCGATACCAACTTGCATTTCAAATTTCATCAAAATATCTCAATTTTTGCGCGAGTTAGAGTATTTACAGACGGACAGACGGACGGACAGACGGACAGACGGACGGACAGACGGACGGACGGACATGGCTCAATCGATTTCTCTTTTCACCCTGATCATTTTGATATATATAAGTCTATATCTGTCTCGATTATTTCATTCTGTTACAATCCACCGTTATGTGATTAAAACTATAATACTCTGTGTACTAGTACAGCTGAGTATAAAAAAGCAAGCGGGCCATTTAACGGCGAACGATGTTTTTATACTCAGCTGTACTAGTACACAGAGTATTATAGTTTTGATTTCCTAACGGTGGATTGTAACAGAATGAAATAATCGAGATAGATATAGACTTATATATATCAAAATGATCAGGGTGAAAAGAGAAATCGATTGAGCCATGTCCGTCCGTCTGTCCGTCTGTCCGTCTGTACGCACGATAACTCGCGCAAAAATTTAAATATTTTGATGAAATTTGGAATGCAAGTTGGTATCAAGACAGGAACGGACGGTATTGAAAATGGGCGAAATCGGACCATGACCACGCCCACCTCCCCTATATAGTAAAAATCGGAAATTTTTTATCTCAGTAACTAATAGAGCTGGAGTGATAAAATTTCACCCACGTATTGACCTCAGGCCCTTATGAAGAAATGTGGTGAAATTTTGGAAAATGGGCGGTGCCACGCCCACTTATTAAGAGGCAAACATTGGAAGTTTTATGAGTCATAACTCAGAAACCGTTGAAGATATATCGATGAAATTTGGTAGGCGTGATAAACTTACACAGGCAAATGTTTGGACGAAAAATTGCCAAAATCGGTTGACGACCACGCCCACTTTTATATATGGGTATTATAAAGTGGCCAAATAAAAACATTTTAAGCCATATCTCTGTCAAATATAAAGATATATCATTGAAATTTTATGGCAGGAGTCCAACTATGGACATAAAACAAAAAACACAAAAATTTTGGAAAATGGGCGTGGCACCGCCTCTTTTTAGAAACAGGAATACACGAGATTTCTGAGCCTATAACTCGACAAATAATTGAGATATTATGAAAAACCTTGGTTTATACAATTTTATAACTTGTGTTAATAGACACGCAAAAATTTATTAAAATTGGTTTATGTCACGCCTACTTTTTAACAAAGATATTTCTGGAACACCCTTTGGAAATTTGTAACGTGACATCTTTGTAACTAGAAGTCATAAAGGAATTAAATTTTGCACAAAGAATATTCATATGCTTAGTTGGATGACTGATAAAAATTTTGAAAATGGGCGTGGCTACGCCCACTTTATGCAGCACTCGCTTATATAAAATACACCGTGTTTCCATCAAACGAAAACAAACAATGAAAACATACAGCTGAGTATCTAATGTTCGACTCCACTCGAACTTAGGCTTCCTTACTTGTTTCTTTATGTTTTTAAACAAATTTAAATGCATCGAGCATTTCATTTTATAGCAGCGACATTTTCACTCGCTTGTCTCGCAAATTGATAAATGCAGCTGAAAAGTCTTTCTTCAACATTTATTTACGCGCGCACACACATACATGCGTAATCCTTACAAACACACAACAAACTAATTGTTTGTTTGGTTGTTTGTTGCAAAGTGTTGATGTAAAAAGTGCGTGCGGGTAAAGGATGTAAAGTGATGCTGCGTTATAAAATTGAGTACACGCGAAGGATGCGTCATAATTATGTATGTATGTATATGTAAGGTTGTAGTATGTATGTGAGCTTTTTTGTGGCTCCCACCAAGAAAACAAATTTATAGTTGTAGATATTTGTATGACTGGGTGCTTAATATTTCAATGATATGTCGATATGTACATATATACATACGTATGTATGTATGTATGTAAGTGAGTATGTACATAAAAACATATATCATCATCATAATGTGTTGTACGTGACGGATTTTATTGAATTTTAAGTACCGTTACGAGAACCCGCAAGCTTACACTTATGCGTTCAAGAAAATTTGTGAGCACGCGGATATAAAATAAATGGAGCGTTTTGTCAATAGTAAAATGTAAGTAAGGCACTTCAATTTTGGTTACGAATACTCAGAGGTTTCATACCAAAAAGTGAGATTTTATAGGTTTGTAAATTGTTTAAAAAAAGGTTTCGAGAACCCATCATCATCATGATCGTCTTCATCATCATCACCATCATCACATTAACAATCATAATCATAATCATAATCATAATCATAATCATAATCATAATCATAATCATAATCATAATCATAATCATAATCATAATCATAATCATAATCATAATCATAATCATAATCATAATCATAATCATAATCGTAATCATAATCATAATCATAACCATAATCATAATCATAATCATAATCATAATCATAATCATAATCATAATCATAATCATAATCATAATCATAATCATAATCATAATCATAATCATAATCATAATCATAATCATAATCATAATCATAATCATAATCATAATCATAATCATAAATATAATCATAATCATAATCATAATCATAATCATAATCATAATCATAATCATAATCATAATCATAATCATAATCATAATCATAATCATAATCATAATCATAATCATAATCATAATCATAATCATAATCATAATCATAATCATAATCATAATCATAATCATAATCATCATCATCATCATCATCATCATCATCATCATCATCATCATCATCATCATCATCATCATCATCATCATCATCATCATCATCATCATCATTATCATCACCTTTTTCTACCACATTTATTTCAAAAATCGAGAAAAATATCACTACCGGGTATATTTATAAGTTGCTATGAGTCATATATTCAGCGTTTAAAAATTTATAGCGTAAGAGCGAAAAGCCAAAGGATCAAAACTATTTTATATCCAATATAAACGCGAGTTATGGCCCAACTTGAAACGCTTGGCACTCGAAAGCAAATATTACGAAGCGAAATGAAATGTCCCTTCTTTTTAACACGCTTTTTTTTATGTGCAACTGCGTTTATATGTGTTACATATGTATGTGTGACTGCGCAAACATTTTTTTAACGCGTAAATAATTTTATTATTTACGACAATGACGATTTTCAGAGAATTCACAAAATGCGTTTTTTATATTCGTATTAAATCACCCTCATTGTAGTTATTGTTGTTGTTGTTGTTATTGTTATTGTTATTGTTTTTATTATTGCGATTATAGAGCTCGTTGCTTTTTGTCCTTTGGCAATTTAAACTTTCGCTCTTTCATTTTCAATTTCATTTTCATTGATATTGATAAATGTTTTCACACAAACAAGCAAATATACATACGTGCAAGAATTATTAGCAATTGATTTGTTAATGAAAAGCAAAAAACGAAACAATAAACAGAAAAACAAACAAGCAATGGAACAATGTAAAGTATGACATAAATCAGTGCAGAAATTTTTCGCTTTTATTTTGCAAGAGCGTTAAAAAATTGCACACATAATAAATGGGATCATGTTTGTACAATGTACATATGGATGTATGTATGTATGTATGAATGTATGCAAACACTAATTTCGACTTTTTTATGTGCATATTTTCTAACCCCAATTTCGCATTGAAGCGTACGATTCGCACACAAAATAAAAAAAGGAATTGTTTTAAATTATTCGCACAACCCCGCGGGATGGTGGTGGTGACAGCAATTGTTTGTTTAAACTTTAAAGAATGTCATAAATTTTTAAGTATACATATTTTTGCAAAAAGTTATGCCAATTACGAGTTAATGAACCCCACAAAATTTCATGTCGATAGGACGACGTTTTGAACTGCCCACAGCCCCGCAAAGTTGAAAGCAATAAGCACGATCTGGCACAAATATGAAATTTTCGAAATTATAAAATAAAAAAACGAAGTATGAGGATTGATAAAGATGGCTAAGCTGAGTATTAAACTGAATTTATTTTTTTTTGGAAACGACAACAACAAAAGTTATTAAAGGTCAAAGTTTACATTATGCATTTTTTAAATTGCAATTACTTAAAAACTACTAAACCGATTTCGAATGATTTTATACCGTGATTTTGTACCGTTATTCCTTTTAATTTGATATACATCTTATATATGAAAAGTAAGGGGGTAAAAGGCGGGTTGACCCCGGCAGGGGGGGTTTTATAGGACCCACATAAAATGTATATCAGATTAAAGGGAATCAAAATACCTATCGAATGGTATAAAAATATTCCAAATCGGTTCAGTAGTTTTAAAGTAATTGAAATTTAAAAAATGCATATTATAAACTTTGACCTTTAATAACTTTTGTTGTTGTTGTTTCCAAAAAAAAAATAATTCACTTTAATACTCAGCTTAGCCATGTTTATCAATCCCCATACTTCGTTTTTTGATTTTATAATTTTAGAAACTTTACATTTCGACGGTTGAGAATAAGATCGCCCTATTTCAAAAATTGTTTCAAAAACGCCCTATTTGAAAAATTGTTTGAATAACGTCCTATTTCAGATTTTGCTTCAAGAACGCCCTATTTGAAAAATTGTTTCAATAACGTCCTATTACAGACAAGTATTCAAAAACGCCCTATTTCAGAGAAATATATGTGGAATTTTCTCTGAAATAGGGCGTTTTTGAAGCAAAATCTGAAATAGGACGTTATTGAAACAATTTTTCAAATAGGGCGGTCTTGAAGCAAAATCTGAAATAGGACGTTATTCAAATAATTTTTCAAATAGGGCGTTTTTGAAACAATTTTTGAAATAGGGTGATCTTATTCTCAGCCGTCGATTTGTACCAGATCGTTCTATTTTTTTCAACTTTGTGGGGCTGGGGGCACCTCTAAACATGCGAGTAGGTCAATAAAATATTACAGGCTTATTTCTTGGCTACAAAGGTGCCGTTCGGGCTTTGGAACAAATTGAATTTCCAAAAAAAAATTTTCACTCCACCTTAATGTACATAGCTGAAGGTCTGAGCAAAAGAAAAAGCAAGAAATGTATGAGCTGTTAATAATTTTAGTGCTAGAAAAATTAATTAGTTTATCAAATCATTAAAAGCACAGTTCCATAGACATAAAAGAGAGTGACTGAGCACTTTTTGGTTTCTTAGTTTTTAGAAAACGGAGGAGTATGATGTGTTGTCGCAGATTTTGAGTTATCTCTTGCGAAATTTGATTTGGAGATTAACCGTTACGGGAGTAGTACCATCTTCAGTGTAATTTTTCGTTCGATAAGATCCCTTAAATTTAATACATTACATAGAAAACATATAACAGACAACAAATAACAGATAGCAATTAGCGGATAAAAGATAGCAGATAACAGATAGCAAAAAACATACAACTGATAACATATAACAGATAACGGCTAACAGATAACGGATAGCATATAAAAGATAACTAATAAGATATAACAGATAACAGATAACAAATAACAAATAATAGATAACAGATAAGAATTCGCGATAGCAGATAATAGATAGCAGATAATATATATGTAACAGATAATAGATGAACAAGAAAAAAAATGATAAAAAATCCCAAAACTTGAAGTAGTCAAATGAAGAAATCAGAGTTAATTTATTAAGGCAGACAAAAAATTATATCACAGTCTGTTATGTATGTATGTAAATACCTGCTGGGTAAAACCAGATATGCAGAGAGATATCCACGTATTTCACTCCCTCCTAATTATTTTATTTCGTGGTGGATACAATATATATATATATATATAGACTAGAAATATCATGGCTATGAGGGGCTAAAAAACGCTTCTCACCATAGAGGGTAATATCTACCTAAATCCTCATCGACGGTGAGGGTTTAAAAAGTATAAAATCGGCACCTTTCTAATATGACTGTTGCAGAAATTGCGATACCCTGAAAATTTATACGTAGATGATCTAATTTTAATGATATTAGCAAACTTATATGGAAATAAAATTCGTGTTTAAGAATTTTGTGAAGATTTTTGGAAAATTAAACTGATGCATCTTTTGGGTTTTGGTCGTTTTTATTTTCATAACTACTTCATTATTGAGCTCTCAAGACCATTTTTTTTTTGTTTTTTTTTTTATTAGAAAAAATTGGTGTGAAAAATTAATACTTTTTGGTAGAAGTTATAGAACCATTTCGGAGACCACCACATCTCTTCATCCGACTTCTTTTTTTAACGTTTTTATTCTTTGGCGTCCGCCGAGATCGAACCTCGGATTTTCCGTTTGGAAGTCTAATGGCATCACCACTAGGCTATCGTCGCCTTGCATTTTGCTTGTGTTAATTTTTCTTTTCATGCATTTTATTCTCATTTCTAATTGTAGTCACAAGTCACAGGCTGGATTTAAAAGCGTAATGCTATTTTCAAGTTAATAAAAGAAAGAAAACTACAAGCATTTGAAATAAATTAAGTTACAAGACATTTTCTTTAAGTAAATGCTGATAAAATCATAAAAGATACACTGCACGAATGTCAACGACTCTAAGTTTTATGCAAGAAATTAAATACGTTACAAATATACTAAACACCAAATGTCACGTAACACGATCTTTAAGCTACATAAATGTGTATGCATTTATCAGAGACATAACTAAAAATGTGGTAAATCAACACAACAAAATACCAAAGCCAAATGCAAGGACACGCTAATCCCTTTGCTGTCTAACTTTATGAGAGCGATGGCTGATACGTTAATCTTGCCATGCCATCTTCACATATTCCACTTAACCAAAAAGCATAAGCAACAACACTAACAACAACAACAAACAGCTTTGTTGTAACAACAAATATGACAAGTTACTGTTATGTATCTATGTATACTGTTTAGTGCTGCCAAAGTAACAAGTCAGTTTGAGATTTTCAGATACCTACTCATACTCATAGATATGAGTATGTGACAAGCACAGCGCTGGACTGTGACAGTCAATGGAGGTCAAGAGGCGGTTAAGCCAAACAAGCTAATGAGCCAAAATATGAGAATTTATGTCTGAAGGCAGTAAATATGTAAAGGTTTATGTTTGTGTGTGTGTGTGTGTGTGAAAGTTTGATGACTTTAATACCACTCAGACAAAAGTTGTAAGAGAGTGAAAGTGGAGCAGTCCCATGGCAACAGTTAGATGGTTGAAGTTAAATGGGACTGTCAGACCACTAGAGGACTGCTCTGAAAAGTTTGGAAAACATCTTTGACCAAAATTTAACATTACTGTTAAGGAGTTTCCTTGTGAGACTTGAGTTTTTTTTAAGGATTTTAAGCGTTGTAAGTGAATCGCGAATGGAGTACCTAGTAACTCATTCTGATCGACTTGAATCGATTCAAAAACAATTTTTACTTTTTGCATTAAGAAACTTGAATTGGAACCCTCATTGCAATCTTCCCTCGTATACTAGTCGCTTAAAGCTTATTAACCTTCCAACTTTAGCTAGTCGTAGGGAAACTCTGGGTGTAATATTCGTAACGAAACTGCTGAAGGGATCAATAAATAGCCCATTTCTTCTTTCTGAAATAAGCTTAAACATTCCTGCCCGTCCATCAAGACATTACCAGCCCATCCTTTTAAAACAATGTAAAACTAATTTTGAATTAAATGAGCCATTCCGATATCTATGCAAAAGTTTTAACACATACTCTACCTACTTTGACATCTCTGACTCTCTATCCATTATAAGGAAAACTCTTCTTTCAATTCTTAACAAATAACAAATTGTCAACTAGATATAGTTTCCTTCTACTAATTTAGTATAATATGCATTTTATTGTTAACTAAGTAATTGCTTCTAAGTGTATATATAAACTTATGTATGTGTAATCAGCTGATGAATTTCTATTCTGTAGCTGAGCAGCATAAGAACTCGACGTTTAACAAACTCCAAGCCACTCAACACCTTGGCAAAATTAAAAAATATATCCGTGCGTCATGCGGATTGCGCCCCTCGCGTCGGTCGGGCGGGAAATGGAGGGTAAACCGTTGGGTATTATTATTATTATTATTATTATTAACAAGTAAGGAAGCCTAAGTTCGAGTGGAATCGAACATTAGATACTCAGCTGTATGCTTTAATTGTTTGTTTGCGTTTGATGGAAACACGGTGTACTTTATATAAAGCGAGTGCTGCATAAAGTGGGCGTAGCCACGCCCATTTTCTAAATTTTTGTCAGTCATCCAGCTAAGCTTATGAATATTATTCTTTGTGCAAAATTTCATCCCTTTATGAGTTACAAAGATGTCACGTTACAAATTCCCAAAGGGTGTTCCAGAAATATCTTTGTTAAAAAGTAGGCGTGGTCATAAACCGATTTCAATAAATTTTTGCGTGTCTATTAACACAAGTTATAAAAGTGTATAAACCAAGTTTCGTCATAATATCTCAATTATTTGTCGAGTTATGGGCTCCGAAATCTCGTTGATTTCTTTGTCTGAAAAGAGGCGGTGCCACGCCCATTTTCCGAAATTTTTCTATTTTTTGTTTCCGATCTATTGTAGAACTCATGCCACAAAATTTCAATGAATTATCTTTATATTTGACAAAGATATCGCTTAAAATGTTTTTACTAGGCCACTTTATGATACCCATATATAAAAGTGGGCGTGGTCGTCAACCGATTTCGCTAAAATTTTGAACATGTATTACCACAAGTAATAAAAGTGTATATACCAAGTTTCGTCATAATATATCGATTATTTGTCGAGTTATGGGCTCAGAAATCTCGTATATTCCTGCTTCTAAAAGGAGGCGGTGCCACGCCCATTTTCCAAAATTTTTGTATTTTTTGTTTTATGTCCATAGTTGGACACCTTCCATAAAATTTCAATGATATATCTTTATATTTGACAGAGATATCGCTTAAAATGTTTTTATTAGGTCACTTTATAATACCCATATATAAAAGTGGGCGTGGTCGTCAACCGATTTTGGCAATTTTTCGTCCACCCATTTGCCTAAGTAAGTATATCACGCCTACCAAATTTCATCGATATATCTGCAACGGTTTCTGAGTTATGACTCATAAAACTTTCAATGTTTGCCCCTTAATAAGTGGGCGTGGCACGGCCCATTTTCCAAAATTTCACCATATTTCTTCATAAGGGCCTGAGCTCAATACGTGTGTGAAATTTTATCACTCTAGCTCTATTAGTGACTGAGATACAAAATTTCCGATTTTTACTATATAGGGGAGGTGGGCGTGGTCATGGTCCGATTTCGCCCATTTTCAATACCATCCGTTCCTGTCTTGATACCAACTTACATTTCAAATTTCATCAAAATATCTCAATTTTTGCGCGAGTTATCGTGCGCACAGACGGACAGACGGACGGACGGACGGACGGACGGACATGGCTCAATCGATTTCTCTTTTCACCCTGATCATTTTGATATATATAAGTCTATATCTATCTCGATTATTTCATTCTGTTACAATCCACCGTTAGGAAATCAAAACTATAATACTCTGTGTACTAGTACAGCTGAGTATAAAAATAAAAACTCTTCTGGACTAAATTCGTTGGCTGGGATGCTTATGAAACTAATACAAAGATACATAGGTATGTATAACTTTGTCAGTTCATATATGTATACCCATACTCTAACTGTCATAACATAAAACAACATGACATAAACTACCTATCAAAGATTTCAGTAAAGTTTAAAATAGCGCTTGAACTATCGCACATATGAAAATCTTAAAAGAAACCAATCAAATTACCACAACAACAACAACTTTCTTTGCATTTCCTCCCCCACCAGCTCATACATCAATACTTCTTCGAGCCCATAAGGGAATTTAGGTAGGATATGGGCGGACAGCAGCGCGGAAGAGCCCAAGCAACTGTTAGCAGGTTCATAACCATTTCCGGAACGCAAACGCACAAACACACAACACACACATATACACATGTACTAATATCCGCTTGTAAGTTGAGGTAACTAATAATAATTTATTGAACTTGCAAGTCGAAAACGAGGCGGTTAGCTTATGGTGTGTGTGTGTGTGTGTGTGCTTGCGTGGAGGTTGTAAGATATAAATCCACGAATACTTAAAAGAACATGCCGTCATTCCAATGCAGCCAATTTCGAAACCTATTGGGTGGGTTAAAAGTACTTAAAAGTGAGCATATAAGCTTGTGTGTGTGTGTGTGTTTGTGTATGTATGTGAGTTTGCTTTGGACCGTTTGTGCGTAAAGAGTTGGGGTTAAAAGGGCAATTTTTATGATTTATTACAAGAGCGCTACTGAAAGCGAATGGATATTTTGGTTCACTAGCGAATTCGAGCTCTTCTTCTGCAAATGGCAACCGCAATAAAATGTTGAAATGTTTGTTTGTGAGGTTCTCTTCTTTTTTGCGTTGCTGCTGAGCGGAAGAGAGACGTTTGTGTGTTACAAGTCGAAGCTTAAAGAGCTATCGATTGCATGGCATACAATCATGTGTGTTCTTATAAGCTTTTAGCTATCTATATACATATACATATATATCAGAGGCGGACGCTTCATGCAAACCGAGAAGCCCGGCTTGCCTACAAATTTTCGTTCATTCCATTTTACGAATTTGTTTAAAATCTGATTATTTGCACGATGCGATTAAATCATTTAGAGGTTACTAGTGTACGTAACTGAATATATCATATCAAGTTTTCAAAATTATTTATGTCTACAAGCAAAATATGGAAACATGGAACATGGAAAAAAGCGATTTTTATCGATTGTAATTTTTTAGTGGCGAGCACGAAATTTTTTTTTTTTTATCAATTTTATCGAAATTTTGACTTTGGTTGCAAGAAGGAGCGAAGAAAATCAACATTTTCTCAAATCTCATACATTCTATGTGGGCGTCCTAATGTATGTACATACACACATTCATACGTACATGTTGCTAAAAATTGCTAAGACAAATGTGAGAGCGTGAAATTGTGTCACGCTGCGACGAATGCTGAATTACTCAAGAAACAAACACAAAATTACAAAAAAGAAACAAAAAACTAAAGCGTAGAGCTTGGAGTGTCTTGCTCAAAAAGAACTGTACCAACCATATTTGTGAGCATAACAGAGATTTTCCAGTTAAAAACTCTAACGAAAAACCCAATAGAACCACAAAAACACACACACACACATACACATAGCCAGGCATAAAACTCACATGCGTATAAATCAAAAATGCACATATATCATACCAAGTGTTTTGCTGGAGCTGGGCGAGATGCGCCCAATTGGTAGAGGGCGGCAAAAGCGAACTGGCAGCACGCCACACACTCCCTCTCTACCACTTTTCTGTGTCTCTTTGCATGCGCGTTTGGTGCCTTTGCTGATTTCTTGCTCTGCAACCCAACTAACCAACCCACCAATTGCAAGGCATTTCTCTGCGACGAGGCTAAAGTGCTTGTCTTCATCTTCATTTGCTGGCTACACTCCACTGACTTTTGTTTGCTTGGGAATTTCCAAAAGGAATCGAGTGAATGAAACAATGTTGAGAAATTGTTCGTTCGTTCACTCTACCAGTTACTACCTTTGTGCATAAGCATTGCCATTAATTTGATTATTAACTGAAATTTATTTGCTTCATTGCCCCGTATGCGCTCTCGTATGCCTCTCTTGGTCCACCTCTGCGAATACTCCTTTAACTTGAGTGCAGTGCAGCGCATAATGGCCTATTTGGATCTGCAGGCGATTCATGTAGGCTTTATAATTCATGCTCAGCAGTTACAACAGCAATAAAATTATGTGTTAAACGATGTGTAGTATGTGAGCATATACATACATACATACATATGTACATATAGCTCCTTGTAACACATGTGTTTTCCTGCTGAGGTTCAGCTATGGCTCTGTAAGGCCACCTGTAGCCACCTGTGCACGAACGGCAAGTTGACGTCTTACTTGTTATTTTAATACATTTTTTATTGTGAGCTCAATTATGGAATTTCTTTTGGACATATTGTGTTTGTGTGGGTGCGTGCGTGTGACTTTGGAATTCCTAAGTAAGTACACTTACCTTTTGAAAATCACCACAAATCATTTTATGCCCTAAGAGGTGAAGGTAAGTTATTTGAAAACGGCATAAAAAACGGAAATTCGATTGGTTTTCTTTCGCAGAATTGTGTAAGTTGTATGATTGCTTTTGCAGATGTCATATTGAGCAGGCGTAAAATTGTGGGAACCATTCAATTTGTAGTAAAAAATATACATACATAAAAAGTATTCTGGAAATTGAAGGGGAAGTTCCATTTAAAAATTGTTAGAGTTATGGTGTGGCTGGCGTGCTTCTCAGCGGAAAAGTTAAGTATGTACTTAACTTGCTTCGTCCAAAATTAAATTTAAAGTATATTTAACTGGTGAAAAACGTCTGTGCTCTTCTTTGCTGAAAAACAACATCGAGTTTATGAAGTGTACCGTGTTTAGTGGCGATGGAAATCCACCGAGGAACTTTTTTTTTTTTTTTTTTTTTAGCATCCAATATATTTTGCCAACTGTATAAATAAAATACATCTAACAATTTTGTGGTTCGTTAAAAGTAATTAGTAATTAATAGTGACTTAATAAACATGGTGGGCATGTATGAATTGCTCTCAGTAGCGCATCCATTTATTATAGTGCATCAGCAAAGATCTGTAAATGATTTTCTTTTGAGGCGTACGAAATTGGTTGGTCTTGCCGTCAGGGCTAGAACGAGGGGGTTGGGGTCAGCTAGTAGTCTCTTTTTGTATGATGCAGCATACTTTCTGATTTCTTGAGCGATAGTAGGTATCTTTAGGTCACGATATAGACGGTCGCTCGTGACGTAGTAGGGTGCATTTACAATCATTCTAGGGGGTTTCGCTTGGAATCTTTGGAGAATTTCTATATTTGAGTTTGCTGCGGTTCCCCACAGCTGTATGCCATAGGTCCAAATGGGTTTTATGATGGCTGCGTAAAGCAGGGGTTTGTTGTCGATTGATAGTTGGGAGTTTCGATTCATGAGCCAATAAGGATTTCTTAGTTTTATACCAAGAGCTTTTCGATTGGTTGATTTGGTGGGTTCTTCATGTCAGTTTTCTGTCGAGGTGCATACCAAGGTACTTTGTTACGTCACTTTGCGGTATATCAATGCCATTGAGTTTTACGGGTGGGCAAGTGTTACGTCTAGTGGTAAACGTCACTTGAACAGATTTTGATTCATTTGACTTTATCCGCCAGTCTTTCAGCCAATGGGTAATTTTATTTAAACTTCTTTGAAGCTTGAGTGAGGCGACGTTAGGGTTGAGGTCTGAAGCCAATAAAGCAGTGTCATCGGCAAAAGTGCCGATAGTGACTCCTTCTGCTATTGGGAGGTCGTATGTGTAAAGTAGGTACAGTATTAGGCCCATTACACTACCTTGCGGGACGCCTGCTAAGCTCTCGTAAAGCTCAGACTGCTCTGCTCCTTCTTTGACGAAAAAGTAACGATTTTTTAGATAAGACTGTATAAATAGAAAGTAGCTTGTAGGGAGAGTATTTGTTATTTTATAGAGCAGGCCGTCGTGCCATACGCGATCAAAAGCTTGGGATATATCTAGAAAGGCAGCTGTACAGTATTTTTTTTGCTCAAAGGCAGAGTAGATTTTCTCGGTAAGTCTATGTACTTGTTCAATTGTTCCGTGTCCTCTTCTGAAGCCAAATTGGTGATTAGGTATAATGTTACGCTCTTCTATTTTGGGTAGGAGTCTTTTAAGGAAGAGAACTTCCAAGACTTTTGAGACAATGGGCAGCAGACTAATGGGTCTGTAAGACGCTGCCGTATCAGGAGCTTTCCTGGTTTCAGAATCATTTTCATCTGAGCGACTTTCCATTGAGGGGGTATGAATGCAGTTATTAGTACTGCATTAAAAAGTTGGGTGAGAAATTTTATGCCTTCGTAAGGTAAGTGTTTTAGTACATTGCCATTAATAATATCGTACCCAGGAGCTTTCTTTGGGTTGAGCATCGCTATTACGGTTTTTACCTCCGATATTGCGAATCGTTTTATGGGGAGGTCCATTTGATAGGGATGACTCAGAGTATTTTTCACTGATTTTAGGTGGCGTGCATAAGTATTTGCTTTCTCTGCGTCACTTTTCGCCCATTCGTTATTTTCCATTCGTATTGGAGAATTGTAGAAAATCGGCCTTTTTAGCTTACTAGTAGCTTTCCAAAGGGAGTAATCAGTTGCAGCTGTTGCATCAATATTACTAAGATATTGTTGAACTTGTCTGTTGTGTTCAATTTTGAGGATGTTTTTGAGTTCTTTGGTGAGAGCATTCAATCTTTTCTTGTCGTCGGGGTGACGGGTTTGTTGCCATTTTTTCCTTGCGAGTCGTTTTTCTTTGAGCTTAGCTTGTATGTTGTGGGTAACGCTTGTCCTTTTTTGTCTGATGAGGGTGGGAGTTGATTTCCATGCAGCTTGTTGGATGCAGCTGTTAAAATGTTCGACTGCTGCCTCTATATCTTCAGCAGATTTCAGGGCTAATTTGAAGTCAAGATTAGACGTGATGATGTGTCGGAAGTATTCCCAATCAGTCTTCCGATTGTAAAGGCTGCATTGTTCCGCTGCCGGTGTAAAAGTTTTATCAATTGTTACCAGGATTGTAGAGTGGTCGGAAGACAATTCAAAGCACGATTTGCAATTTATATCTGAAGAATTCACGCCTTTCACCACGCAGAAATCGATTAAGTCGGGTATTTTATTTTTATCTGTTGGCCAATAAGTGGGAGTTCCAGTAGAGAATGGAGTTAAACTGAGATTGCTAATAGCATTATATAGTTGTCTTCCTTTAGGGGTAATGAGACGAGAGCCACAGAACGTGTGTTTGGCATTGTAATCGCACCCAGCTAGAAATCGATTTCCAAGAGTTTTGAAGAAATTTTCATATTCTGCAGTGCTGATAGAGTGCCTCGGCGGGCTATAGATAGCAGAGAGTGTAAGCTGGCCGCTCGGGTCTTCAATTACAATATTTGTGGCTTGTATAGCATTTGTACGGAATGAATTCGTGCTGTAATGTTTTGACATCAAATTTTGAGTACTAGGCTTTGCTATAACATTACATGTGACCAACAAGGAAGCTTGACGGAATTTAGTTCTAAGACTGTTTCAAAATTTAGTAAATTCTATGCTTAGTATAAGTAATCAGTAAGCACTTCCAGTCAACAACCCAAATGCATGAAGGACGGTCAAATCTTTAAATAATGTAAAATGCAACTCGTCATTTCAGCTGATACCTGTCCAATAACACAGGCCGACAAGAAATTTGACCATAAACCAGACCATACTTTCCTAAAGGTTTTCGATGCGCTGAATTCAAATCTGGACGCAGAATTGCTCTATCACGTCAGGATTTTGAGATATCCTAACCTAAAAGTGCAAAAAACACCGTTTTTTGCCTATTTTTGAGGTTATATATAAACGACAGATTATTTGTAAAAAAAAAAAGCACAAATAGCATCTTAAAGAAGAAGTATTTCTCTAACGAATGGCGTTGAGTTTGCTCAAATATCTTTTTTTTTCGCTAACATAGAGCAATTTAAAGTTTATATGAATTAACGTAGGTATGATGCAGTAGAACACATACCTCTTACGATAAGTCTGCAAATTTCAATTGCTCCATCTTAGCGAAAAAAAAGGTATTTGAGCAAACTCAACGACATTCGTAAGAGAAAGACTTCTTCTTTAAGATGCTATGTGTGCTTTTTTTTTTTAAAAATAATTTGTCGTTTATATATAACCTCAAAAATAGGCAAAAACGGCGTTTTTTGCACATTTAGGTTAGGATATCTCAAAATCCTGACGTGATAGAGCAATTCTGCGTCCAGATTTGAATTCAGCGCATCGAAAACCTTTAGGAAAGTATGGTCTGGTTTGTGGTCAAAAAAATCGGTCTCATTTTGTCGGCCTGTGTAATTGTACGAAGACAAATTCATACACTGTCGATTTAAATCAACTAAAGACTCAAACTGTGTCATCGTTTAACACTACATTTTATACACAACATTTTATATCCTCTCCCTTCCCCTTTCATGCAAATAATTAAGACATTTTTTTGACAAATCATGCATGATAACGTAACATCATCATTCAACATAGAAACCCATATCATCATAACAAACAATACAACAACAATGAAGATAATAACAATAACGTTTATATGTAGATAAGCAAAAAAGCTAAAATCCGGAGATGATGTACAAAATGAAAAGGAAACTAGGGACGAGAGTCGAGGGATGAGTGAAAGAGTTTGAGTTGACGATTTCGCTGAATCAAGTGAACTCAATTATTAGGAACAGTGAAGCAAACATGATTGTATATAATCTATGTATGTACGTAAGTATATCCTGTGAGCGTAAGCCACATAGGAAACTGATTATAAACAAGTAAGGAAGCCTAAGTTCGAGTGGAATCGAACATTAGATACTCAGCTGTATGCTTTCAGTGTTTGTTTGCGTTTGATAGAAACACGGTGTACTTTATATAAAGCGAGTGCTGCATAAAGTGGGCGTAGCCACGCCCATTTTCAACATTTTTATCAGTCATCCAACTAAGCATATGAATATTATTCTTTGTGCAACATTTCATCCCTTTATGAGTTACAAAGATGTCACGTTACAAATTCCCAAAGGGTGTTACAGAAATATCTTTGTTAAAAAGTAGGCGTGGTCATAAACCGATTTCAATAAATTTTTGCGTGTCTATTAACACAAGTTATAAAAGTGTATAAACCAAGTTTCGTCATAATATCTCAATTATTTGTCGAGTTATGGGCTCAGAAATCTCGTATATTCCTGCTTCTAAAAGGAGGCGGTGCCACGCCCATTTTCCAAAATTTTTGTATTTTTGTTTTATGTCCATAGTTGGACACCTTGCATAAAATTTCAATGATATATCTTTATATTTGACAGAGATATCGCTTAAAATGTTTTTATTAGGTCACTTTATAATACCCATATATAAAAGTGGGCGTGGTCACCAACCGATTTTGGCAATTTTTCGTCCAAACATTTGCCTGTGTAAGTTTATCACGCCTACCAAATTTCATCGATATATCTTCAACGGTTTCTGAGTTATGACTCATAAAACTTCCAATGTTTGCCCCTTAATAAGTGGGCGTGGCACCGCCCATTTTCCAAAATTTCACCATATTTATTCATAAGAGCCTGAGCTCAATACGTGTGTGAAATTTTATCACTCTAGCTCTATTAGTGACTGAGATACAAAATTTCCGATTTTTACTATATAGGGGAGTTGGGCGTGGTCATGGTCCGATTTCGCCCATTTTCAATACCATCCGTTCCTGTCTTGATACCAACTTACATTTCAAATTTCATCAAAATATCTCAATTTTTGCGCGAGTTATCGTGCGCACAGACGGACAGACGGACAGACGGACGGACATGGCTCAATCGATTTCTCTTTTCACCCTGATCATTTCCATATATATAAGTCTATATCTATCTCGATTATTTCATTCTGTTACAATCCACCGTTAGGAAATCAAAACTATAATACTCTGTGTACTAGTACAGCTGAGTATAAAAACATTAAATGACACAATAAATATTAACTTTACTATAGTAAAAGTCAAGCGCTCTATAACTTGACTTTAAGAATGTGTATGTATGTGTATAAGCAAAATGTGGAGATTTACATAAATAGCCTCCAAAAAGTGATCTAAGGAATTTTATCAAAAAAGAGATGTACATATAAGGTATCTCGCAAATAGAGAGAGAGAGATAGAGAGAGAGAGAGAGATAGAGAGAGAGATAGAGAGAGAGGAAATTGGGTTTTATGAGCAAGCATGGCCAAAGAGAGCACAGCTTGCCGCTTTGAAAAAATCAAAGATAACTACACCTTTTTCAGTTTATATTCAGAAAGTTGCAATTGATATTCAGAAAATTAAAATTCATATTCAGAATTTCCATTTCATATTCAGAAAATTACAATTCATATTCAGAATTTCCATTTCATATTCAGAAAGTTGCAGTTCATATTCAGAAAATTAAAATTGATATTCAGAAAATTACAATTGATATTCAGAAAATTACAATTAATATTCAGAAAATTACAATTCATATTCAGAAAGTTACAGTTCATATTCAGAATTTCCATTTCATATTCAGAAAGTTGCAATTGATATTCAGAAATTTACATTTCATATTCAGAAAGTTACAATTCATATTCAGAAGCTTCATTTCATATTCAGAAAGTTACAATTGATATTCAGAAAATTTAAATTGATATTCAGAAAATTACAATTGATATTCAGAAAATTGAAATTGATATTCAGAAAATTAAAATTGATATTCAGAAAATTACAATTGATATTCAGAAAATTACAATTGATATTCAGAAAATTAAAATTGATATTCAGAAAGTTGTTCAGGTACTTTTTTATACTTTGCATTCAAGGAAAATCTAACATGTTGGATGCATTGTATAGCTTCACATAAATGTAGGCTTTATGTATGTCGGACTTTTGGAAAAACTGATTGGAACTGGTCTGCTGTGAGCTTTCGCGGCTTTTTACCGCCGGCACTTTGTTTTTCCAGTCTTCCACTTACAGCCCAAGTGTAGGCCGTTTTGTAGGCGATGCCCAGCGATTTGGCTAGGGTTGGCCAATCCTCCCCTTTGTTAGCGACATTGACAATGCGCTCCCTGTCCATCAAGGAGTAAGACTTGTAATTGCTCCTTTCAATATCTTCGGTGTCTGGAAAAAAAAGAAAAAAAAAATGAATTGTTAAAAAAGGTTCTGAAAAACCTTACTCAAGTTTCAAATACTTACCATCAATTGAAGCTCTGCATATTGCGCAGAGCTTGGGAATTGCCATGAGCAGCACATATGTATTTATCTATTATATAAAAATGAATGTGTGTGTGTGTGTATGTGTGTGTGTGTGTGCGTTATTTATGGACTCCCAAAGGAATCAACCGATCTTTGTGAAATTTTCACAGTAGAGTCATATGGTATATGCGCTGGTGATAGGGTATACAGACTTTCGGAAAAGTGGGAACTTCCCGGAATATGGGCCCAAATGTGGACCCAGAGTGACCCAGCTGCTCTCCAAGATATGGGTCAAAGCATGAACCGGAATGACCCCTGAATGCTTCCGAGCGATATTGGGATCAAATGAAAGGTGCTGAGCATGCCTTCAACATAGATTTATTTTCATTGCGATGCCTAGGCCGGGTCCCGAGATATGGGTCAAAACGTGGACCCGGATGACCTCTGAATATTTCCGAGCGATATTGGTAGCAAAGGAAAGCTGTTGAGGAGGACTTCAACAAAAAGCTCTTTAAATAGTTACACCTAGGCTGCTCTCCAAGATATGGGTCAAAGCATGAACCGGAATGACCCCTGAATACCTCCGAGCGATATTGGTAGCAAATCAAAGGCGTTGAGCAGGGCTTCAACCTACAGCTTTCCCAGAAATGGCTCAAATAGTGGGCCCAGATGGTGATGGATGGTCTCGGTAATGTAAAGATAAAGGTAAAGGTAAAATTAAAGGAAAGGGAAAGAGAAAGGTAAAGGTAAAACTAAATGAAAAAAAAGAAAGAGAAAGGGAAATGTAGAGGGAAACCCTCATTATAACATAAATTTTGCGTCGCTGCGAAGCGGGACGGGTATCTGCTAGTACAATATAAAATTTACACTCGTACAGTGAAATTTTCTGAATATCAATTTTAATTTTCTGAATATCAATTGTAATTTTCTGAATATCAATTGTAATTTTCTGAATATGAATTTTAATTTTCTGAATATGAATTTTAATTTTCTGAATATCAATTGTAACTTTCTGAATATGAAATGAACATTCTGAATATGAAATGCAACTATCCGAATATGAATTTTAACTTTCTGAATATCAATTGGAACTTTCTGAATATCAATTGTAATTTTCTGAATATTAACTGCAATTTTCTGAATATCAAATGGAATTTCTGAATATCAATTGTATTTTTCTGAATATCAATTGTAAATTTCTGAATATGAACTGTAACTTTCTAAATATGAATTTTAATTTTCTGAATGTGAAATGGAAATTCTGAATATGAATTTCAACTTTCTGAATATGAAATGGAAATTCTGAATATGAATTGTAATTTTCTGAATATCAATTTTAATTTTCTGAATATAAATTGTAACTTTCTGAATATAAACTGAAAAAGGTGTAGATGCGAAACTCTCAAATTTATCTGCTCTCACGGGGGCCTGAACTGCCTTTTCACTTTCAAACACTGACGAATCAGGGAAAACAGCTGACAGCAAAATCAGCTGATACCAAAAACCAGATCAAATTCACCATAAATAATAAACAAATTCGAGAATTTTGATATTTGCCACCAATTCATGAAATGACTTTATTACTTATTATATTAATCAAGAAGTGAATTAGAAATGTATAGTAAAGTTTGAAAAGTGGTGAGAATGGAATTATTTGCATATTTAGCGTTTTAATGAAAAATATGTAACAAATATCTAGATATGGGAAATAGGATATACTATAAATATAAAATATTTGTATTAAAATTAATGCTATATTAATGGATTTCTCAATGAAAACATAATATCATTTTTCTTTTTAGCTTGGAAAGAAAATTTGAATGAAATATTTGTGTGCATTTTATTAACTGGTTTATTAACATATCAACCATTTTACATGATCTAAAATACTCAAGATTATTTTTAGATCAAATATAAAGTATAACTGCGAAGTCACTGTCATACAGTGTTTAAAAAACTGGCATAGGTTTCATTTCTGTTGATTTTGATTTTGATTCCGCTTTTAAAAATTCAGAAGTCGCAGTTAATCAATATGAAAAAATATGAAAATGGACGATTTTGCCTGATTTTGAATTTGCGCTGATTTCATATTGCTCAAAATCAAAAGCGGCCTGATTTCAAAATGAACAATTTTGCCTGATTTTGATTTTGTGCTGATTTCATATTGCTCAAAATCAAAAGCGGCCTGATTTCAAAATGAACGATTTTGCCTGATTTTGATTTTGCGCTGATTTCATATTGCTCAAAATCAAAAGCGACCTGATTTCAAAATGAACGATTTTGCCTGATTTTGATTTTGCGCTGATTTCATATTGCTCAAAATCAAAAGCAACCAAATATCAAAATTAGCGATTTTGCCTGATGTTCATTTTGTGCTAATTTTGATTTTGTGCTGATTTCATATTGCTAAAATGAAAAGCAGCCAAATATCAAAATTAGCGATTTTGCCTGATTTTCATTTTGTGCTGATTTCATATTGCTAAAATCAAAAGCAGCCAAATATCGAAATCAATGCTTTCACAGTTTTGCTATTTACGCTTACATGAACACATGTGTGTATGTACATAATTTCTTACCCTCTGTATTACGTTTATATACATGCATATGCCCTGTAAAAAATGCGATCACTCCGGGATACATCCGGGACAACTCGCAAGGGAGCGTGCGATTACTAGCCATTTGTATCTCTTTATATGGGTTGAAGTGTTCTCTTTTGTTTGAGCATGTCCTATGAAGAGACTAATTGTACCCAGTTTGTACCCGAACGGGTAGCATAAGCGCACAATTGTACCCGTTTTGTACCCGAACGGTTAGCAAATGCGACACATCCATTTGTGCGACTAATTGTACCCGTTTGATACCCTTTCGGGTACAATTCGTCTACAATTAGTATACATATGTACCCGTTCGGGTACAATTGGGAACAATTGTAGACTAATTGTACCCGAAAGAGAGCGCTCCCGGACAAATCTTTTTAGAGACTCATCGCACACTTTTTTGCAGGGTGTATGTACGAGTATGCGCATGTAAGCGTAAATAGCAAAACTGTGAAAGCATTGATTTTGATATTTGGCTGCTTTTGATTTTAGCAATATGAAATCAGCACAAAATCAAAATTAGCACAAAATGAAAATCAGGTAAAATCGTTCATTTTGAAATCAGGCCGCTTTTGATTTTGAGCAATATGAAATCAGCGCAAAATCAAAATCAGGCAAAATCGTCATTTTAAAAAGCGACAAATATCAAAATCAAATAAAATCAAACATTTCACGACTTTTGCTAACTCCGACTGCAGTTTTTTAAACACTGCTGTCATACTTTGCAGCAAAAATTATGTAATATTATTCATTTGCAAGAAATAACGAAATACCCCCAAATTTTATTTTAAAATACCCACATTCACTTTCTTATGCAGTGGCATCAATGGAAAATGTTATAAAAAATGCACATTTTTCAGCGCTCTCACGAAACAAAGAGTTTCGTATCTAGTTATCTATGGAAAAAATATTCAGTCTTCTTTCAACTGGCATGCAAGCAAGTGGTTGGTTATAGAGCGCACGCATACATCCTTACATTAAAGGGTTATTTTGACTCCTTTTTATAAATTGAGGCAAAAATAGTATTTTTAAGGTCAGTTGAAGGTTAAAATGTCCTAGAAAATTATTCGCCGTAAAACAAATCCTCGTAAAATGGAGCTAAAAGACCAGATGAAGCAAAAAATATACATATAGTTCTCGAAATGTGGAATGTGTTTTATTTCGGGTTCTACTGAAGCGATCGAAGTACTTCTTTTGCAAAAGATTAATGATTTTTGACGATGTTTAACTTGCAGTCAATAAAAGATGCATTAAGGTGGTATAAATTAATAACCGGGTGGTAGTGACCCCATAGGGTGGTGAGATAGGGTTAATATTATATAGACTATATAGTCGAAACCTTTCCCTCACCCAAAAGTCCTTGGTGCAGTGAACTTATGGATGGTATCATGAATACCTAAGATATTAAAAAGATAAACTAAACCCACATCTAGCGGCGTCCAAAAAATTTTCAGGAAATTTTTTCCGAAAAGACATCATATGGGGGGCGTACGGTGGACTTTTTTGGTCCATATTAGGCGAGACGGCTTAATGTATGCTGTCTATCTATTCATGCATAAGCAAATGAGTTGTATGCAATGCACCATAAACAAAACTCAATCGAACAGGAAGGAAGATGGGCTGAGGAAAACTACAAACAAACAAGATAATATACGAGTGAATGAATGAATTGTAGGAAAATTACTTTCAAGAGGCGGACAAACGCTGAGATTGTATGACTTGCTCGAAAAAATAAAGAAATTTATGCTGCATCAGCAAGTAAAACGGCCGTGGCGGCAGGCGCCACACAAACTTACATGAGGGTGGCTTTGATGTTTGACGTAACGGTGGCGGCGCGGCGGTGGCGTTGCACAAAGCAAACAAGCACACAAGACAAACAAATTTTTATGAACATATATACGTACATATGTATGGTCTTTTTTTTTTGCATTTTTTTCGCAATTTCCTTTCTAAAACAGTAGATGGAGGGGCGTTCGGTGTTCGACTATATTATTATGCCACTCGTTTCTCCCCTCATTTCCGTTTTTGTTGTTGCTTTTTTTATAAGTTTTTTTTTTGTCGAAAATGTCGTCATTGCTAATAGCATTGTATGTTTTTGCAATACTATAAATTGTTCGATTATGACAATCAATTTGTAATGAAACGAAATGACACTCGTTGGTGACGCCGCCCAGAGACGCCCACCGCTAAAGCACGCGGCTTGTATTTACATCGGTTGTGTATATTTGTTTGACTAGTCCAATTCAATTGATTTCTGCTCTATTTTTGCAACATGACATATGAGTCATACATACGTAGGAACAGACATATATACATATTTGAATTTCCCAGTTGGAATCTTATGCATACAACATAAATTTTGGAAGCATGAATTGGAGCTGTGTATGCATGCCAGTATAAATGCTAGTCTATTTCCTTTTTACACGTATGGTTTCTCAGAGAGCATGCATACTCTAACCCCTCATATGTATCATATTGTATGCATACTCTTGAAAAAATGCTGAAAGCATGCAGAATCACTCATACAGCATATATCGGATGTATAGATTGTTTATACATACAAAGGTACTAATTCTGCATTAATAGGGTAGTATGAATGTTGCATTAATACAGTTTCAGTAACATTCTCATAGAATTATTAAAATTCCTATTAAAAATAATAATTAATTTCATTTAGCCACAGATATTATAACCATTGCAATTTGATTGAAGGTCATATTATGGTGGGGAGTCACCCTGAAAAATGTTTTGACACGAATAGCCATATTGTTATTCAATGTCTATGAAACTGAAGATTGTATACAGCTCGGAATATAATAAAACTGTTAGATACAATCTACTGAAAATAAATTTGGTGGTTTTGTCCCGCTAAACAGAGATAGAACTAACCCTGGATCATCTCTTTATATTTCTTTAACAATGCACGTCCACAATGCGTACGTTTTCTTACCAAAATCGATATGGTCAGCCCGTTAAGTTGCGAAAATATGCAAAGGAGGATATCAAAGGGACGGTACAAACTGCTAACGCTAGAGGTTTTGCAAAAGATTAATCGGGTAAATCTCTACGTATAAGCAGAAAGTGGTGATGACGATGATGATAGTTGAAATTTTTTCAAATAAATATTTTTGACAAAATGAAAATTTTCAAGACAAAACGTAAAATAAAAAAAAGGAGCTCTCAGTATATTGAAAGAAAAATATCATAAAGTAGATAAAAAATTTATAATGCATACGCATGCATATCGCATGGATATTTCATGTATATATACAAATTATACACACCCAAAACCCATAAATTATTCATATTTTTCATGCATACAGCATTCATAATTTTATGTGAACAAAATTTATTTATTTTCACAAATCATGCTCTGTACGCACTTTTCCATGCACACAGCATGCATGATTCGTGTATCAATACATCTGATTTCAACTGGGTTAGTTCTAACTTCGAAAAGAGTGGATCAGTAATCAAGATATTTTTATTCCTCAAGGGAGGGTACATTACAGTGAACTCCAAAGCCTGTCGTGCCGCTTTTGATTTCCACTAATAGCGCTTTATTACCAAAAAAGTTTTAGAAAGTTTTTTTCAAGCTGTCTTTAGTCATCCCTTGCAATGTATCGACAAACACTCAATGAGCATATTTCTGTTTATTTCTGCCATAAAATTCCAATAAAATAGTCCTCTTCTCCTTCTGCTTCCTGTGTTTTGACTTAGTATAAGTATGTATATGAATATCCATCAGTCTATATCGTCGGTCTCCTGCCAGAAACACGAATGTGAAATTTTTTTTAAGTGCGATGTCTGCTCTTTATGGGGTATATATTGATATAATAAAAATTAATATTTGTATATATATGTACATACAAGTATATATTATGTATGTATGTTTAAACAAGAATTTATACCAATATTTATTGTTATTACATCAATATATACCCGGTAAAGAGCAGACATCGTACTTAGAAAAAATTTCACATTCGTGTTTCTGGCAGAAGACCGACGATATATGGTTTATATGTATGTATATGTATTTATGACCGCTGGATATGCCTCTACTATTCATGACATTCATATCCACACTAACAATGAATTTTATGAACTAGAAAGCTCATTAAATTAATTCACATAAAATAACTATCATAATAAAAGAAAAATAGGAACACTCGACTGTCGTTCAGAAATTACTAAGTTATTTATTATTATGTTAAAATGTTTGCGAATTTATTGTGCTTGAAATGCATATATTAGCACAAGTACGCATGTACATATATTAGTATGCATTGACACTTGTCAACTTTGTAAAAACTTATTTGTGCTTTTGTGCTGATTGTTGAAATTTCTTGAAGGAAACAGCAAACAGCTGTCAGATTCAAATTTGAAGGAGAATACAAAATAGTCAACACCATGGTAGAAAAATAGAAGGTAAAATCACTTATTGACGTAGGCAGCCATCTTAGCCATTTGACTTTTATTGAATTTATGACATTTCATTGAAATCATCGCTAGCTTAGAGTGCAAATTGTGTAAGTCCTTTTTAAAAACTTTGTAGCAGAGACAAAAAACAAAAAATAAAAAATTTCGAAATCAAAAAAAAAAAAAACTCCGTTCATATAAATATTTTGGACTTACACAATTTGCGTATCACTGAATAACAACGAGAATAAATATAACAAGTATCACAGACTTGTTTAGCGTGGTGCGTATTTCATTTTTCTAGCGTTTTACATAAAAATACACTTTTTCATAAAAGTGGACTTACACAGTTTGCACTCTAAGCTAGCGTTATGCTACCAGAGTAAACAGCAGCAAATGTTTTTTTGGGCCGAAATCTGAAGTTTGTGAAAACAAATTAATTTATTTTCATAAAAGCTATTGCTTCTAAAGCTGTGTGATTTGTCCAAAATTAATAAATAAACAAATTTACTTTCATACGGGTAATTTGTGAAAAAAAAGATTTGAAAAATGAGCTGCCTCTTCAGGGGATGCGAAAATACCGTGCACTTTTGCAAAGGCTCAGCGGTGAAGTTTTTTAGGTTTCCAGAAATTCCGTTTATAAGGAATCAATGGCTTCAAGCGTACCAAATAGAGAAAGTTGATCTTCCAAAGAACCCGTTGATGTGCTCAATGCATTTCGGTGCTAGCGATATTAGTAGCACAAACAACAAAACATTATTATCGAAATATGCAGTGCCAAGTCATAATGCGAAAACAAAGTGTGGACGCAATGATTAAAGTGTGCATAAATCTTAATAAAATATGTATTTTTTAGAGTGCAATTAGTGGGTCTCAAAGAATTTGGACATAGAACGTGTGAGGAAAAGCATCAAAATTATTCGTTTGTAAATTGCTTATCTGAGGGAAGCTTATACAAGCCAAACTCAACTTTTATAAATATTTTGGAACATTCGGTCTTCGTAAAGTTTAATAAAGAAAAATTATGTATACAACAACATTATTTGGAAAATTTAGTACAAAATTCTAAATTTAATTGTGATATAAAAATTGTTAAACGGTTTTTCCTAGGCAGAACATTTTTCCGTATACGGCACTTCAATAGAAAGAAAAGAAAAAAAAAAAAGATTACAAAAAACAAAAAAATTAAAAAAATTATGAATTCTGCATTTCTGTTCCACCAAATTTTTGCATGTATTGTACTCCTTCTCTGCCCTTTCTGTAAGATAGAAGTGAAAAAGAACGAGCAAAATGTAAACAAAAAATTTGTTCGGATATAACGATGACTCCAGCCTTACTTCTTTGTTAAATGCTCTGTCTGCTGTATTGCGTAAGGCTTTGTATTAAATATTCGAGCCAAATACTTCCCGCTTTTCACATCCCTTTTAATAATATATGACTTTCTTTGATAATTTCTGAGCTTTCTTCAACTAAAACTAAAACTAGCAAAATTTTCTTTAAAAATCTCCATTTTTATATTTGTCCAATATGGCAACCTCACACATAATTCAGAAAAATTCAATAGCCGTCAAAAAGTTTTAAGTGAAATTACCTTCTGAATTTTTATACCATGGTCAACACTATAAAGCAAGCAGTGAAGGCGAAGAAGGTCCCACAATGATAGAAGAGGAGAACAAGCGGAGTTGAAGCTGAATATTTTTACATGGAAATCTAATAGAGAGGGTATGAAGAAAACTAGACCAGGAGAAGATTTTAGGTTTTTAGGTTTTACTAGAAGGAAAATGTGTCATAAATATCAGTCCAATAGGAGTCTTTATGACTCTTGTTCAGGCTCATATTATGTATGAAATTATGCTCATATCGGGCGACCACTTTAAGAACAGAAATACACAGCTCCGGACTCCAAAATGAGCTCATAATGAGTGTCTACTGGGATTGGCACAAGGATTTTGTTGTGTGTCACAAACTTTCATCAACTAAATTGATAATCAAGAGTTGAATTGGTTTTTCTCTTATGGTCTACAGCACATTATAAATCAACTAAAGACATTCGTGTGACCTTTAAGTTACATAAGCTGAATATATATTATGCTTTAGTTCAGCGGCGTACATTTTCTGCTGAAAAATTAATCTCGATTATGAACTAAGCTGGAGCATGACCTAATTTCAGCCAAGCAAAAAAAAATATTCAGTGAAAATATTACTCACAAAATTCAATAAAATTTCAGCTAAATATTCTAAACCCTTTCAAACAATTTTCTTCGAATCACTGCCTACATCGTAATTGATGTTGGTGAGTCAATATAAAATACAAAGAAAAAAAAACTGAAAATGAATAAAACATGCAGTTAATGTGCATGCAAAATATGCGAATAATCAAATTCATGCGTTTATTATTTTAATGAGTTCCATTTGAATTACAATCAAAGTTGCCAAAGTTATTCATAACGCTCTGTGGCAGAGGCAAATAAGGGGAAAAAAAAACGAAAGCGAAAACGTGAGTAAGTTAAACGGAAGCTGTCGAAAATTCTTTAGACAAATTTATTATTTTCTCATTTACATACATAAAATTTTTGTTACAAAGAAGCAAAGCTACGCGTAGAAAAAAGAAAACAGCGTGTGCGGTGAGAAGCTATTTGCTGTTGACTTTTGCCATTTTCGCAAATACTTCAATGAAATTTATGCATATCGACTTTGCTCAACACCCTTTACTTTATACCCCATCCCTTGCAGGGATTGTGCAATTACCGTCGACATTGCTTACGGCTCGCCAAAATAAATTAGCAATTTGCATAATTTCTTTTGTTCTTTTTTTGCGTTTTATTAGTTTAACGCGCTGCTTTTTCACCCCTGTCATTTAACAGATATTTGTACATGCATACATACATACATACATATATAGTACATTGTATATCTACGTACTTATGTATATGTTCATATTAACGCAATCATAAAATTATTATGCGTAAACTTTGTCTGTGCCTTTAACTGCTCGCAGCAAATAAGCAATAAAAGCATATGGACGTTATTTAACTATTCTACGGCAAGGCAACAAGAGAGACAACCCTAATAGACATTGTTGCATACGATTTACTCAATTCAGTTCATAAATTTTGTATCTTGTTATGTGTGTGTGTGCTTAATTAATTCAGACATTATTTTTAAATTACATCATCCATACATACATATAATAATTTGCCAATTGAGAACGTGTTTACACACGGACTCGAGTATCTGTAAATACTTATGTAAGTACCCTGCAGGGAACTCAATAACTAGTGAGGAAAATTTCTAGTTCCGAACTAGCGAAAAGGTGTCAAAAAGGAACTGGATCAATTTTAGTTAGACCCTCACCAGTTCAGAAGGAGTGAATAGAGTGACCATTATAAAAGCCCGTCTCCACATAACTTGATTCACCAGAGAAACATGTAGCAAAACATCTCGCTCAATAACCCGTCTCCACGTGGCTAATCGTGATTCAGTTTGACATTTCTCTTTCTTGTTCTTCTTAAATGTTTGTATGTTTGCTTATTTTTGCGTCTTTGTTTTGGGCTGTGTGAGATTTCGATAGATTTTCGATACAAAATTAGAGAAGACATCGATATCATCGAGGTTGGCAAGATGATTCAGAATGAAACAGTGTTTCAATCTTCACTCGCTCTCAGAAATTTGTATGGAAATTGGCGAGTTTCGGCACTGGTTTCCGTGTCGAAACAAGATTGAGAGAGAAAATGCAGAAAAAAAGAGCGAAACACGTTATGTGGAGACATGGTATAAACTAATCAAGATCTTTCGAATGACGTTGTCCGTTTTTCATTTCATTTCATTTCATTTCATTTATTTAAAGTGCAGTAAGACTTAGTCTTTTCTTTGCACATATTTAAAAGGTGTTTAAGACACATTTTGATTTGTATGCAATTTCGAAGTGACAAAAATTCTATGGAAATTTTTCGTTCGTTCAATTGCCGTAGGCTTTGTATATTTCTGCAATTCTCAGATGTTTAGTGAACCATTTTATATAAAGAGGTTTCTATTTGCATCTTGTATGAAATGAAATGTTCCCCTAATTATGCTTTTTCGATCCCTCAGGCTTATTCTTAATTTTTTTTTTATTGTATTACTTTTTAAATATTATTGTACATTTTTAATAAATAAATAAATAAATAAAAAAATATTAGTTTAAAAAAAAAATTAAAAAAAAAAAAATTATCATCCACCTTGACACCGACAGGATTCGAACCCGCGCCCCTTAGATTGAAAAGCACATGCGTTAGCCAGTCGGCCATCGCGCTACTTGCACGAAATGTGTCAAAGGCTGCACTCAAGCGACAGATGTAAAACTGTAGAATTTGTAGGTACTTGTAGCTAGTTCAGAACTATCGAAATTGTGCCAATAAACGAACTAGTGGAAACTGTAGAATTTAGTACTAGTTCGGAACTATCGAAAATGTAGTGCAGAGAGTGACAATTGACACCGCCTAGGACATCGCCGTGTTAAATTCGGCAGTTGATAACATGCAAAAGAGATTTAGCTCGCACTAGTAGTGTCGAAAAATGCACTAGAAGCGACCTAGTTCGGAACTAGAGATTTTCCCTGCAGGGTACCTACGACGTACATATTATCGTGATTGTATTTACATTTGTAAGTATGTACATATGTATGTTTGATGGAATTTCCTGTAAGTGTTACATATGCATATGCTTAAGGCCTATATGTAATAATATTTATTTCTGTTTTTGGCATAGTTCGCAATAATCATTAATTTCAACACTTACAATCTCATGATTTATCGCCTTATTAACAGCATGCAGTGACAATAGCTCACCGGGTGTTTGTGAGATTGACATTGATCAGGGACCGAAACGGTTATGAGTGATATCCAAAAAGTTGATTTTTAACGATTATTTTGTGAGTTTTATTTTTCTGCTCAGAGAATAAAAGTTTTACAGTTTATTTTTGGCTGAAATTGTAGATTTCGCCATATATATAGGTAAAGTATATAAATAAATTTTTAATTTTTTTTATTTATAAACTTTTCCTACGTATTAATGTGGCAAAATCTACAGCTGCAGCTAAAATTAGACTGAAGAAACTTTTATTCTCTGAGCAAAAAGATCAAACTCAGAAAATAACTTTTATTTTCTGATCGAAAAATAAAACTCATAAAATAACTTTTATTTTCTGATCGAAAAATAAATCTCGGAACAAAACTTTTATTTGCTGAGCGAAAAATAAAATTCAGAAAATAATGATTAAAAGTCAATATAAAGTCAATAAAAATCTAAAAAATAAAGGTTAATGCACCTAGAGGTAGTCTGCGTTACGGTGATCACATCTGTGTACTTCTTTTGCGTTTAGCATTTCTCCTTCAGTGTGATTTTTTAGTCAAATTTAAAAAATAACGGTTATTTGCAATCCCTGAAATTGATTTGTTGTTATTATGGAAAATATTGAAGTCAAGGGGGGAATCGCAACGCATGCCCAAAGCTTCATTAGACTATTAGATATGTATAGAGATAAAAAGATCAACTAGACTTCATCGAAGGAGGCCTTAAATCTGATCTACTTAGTTACACTGTGACACAACTTGAGGGCTGTTGTCTGGGGGGCGGAATAATTCCCATACAGAACGAAATACCACTAACTTTAGTAAAACCCCAAAACCGTTTCGCTCCCTAAGGTCAAATTTTTTATTGCCATGCGAAATTCCACCAGAGTGGTTTTTTAACAAATTAAACAAGGGTTAAAATACAGATCGTTCAGGAATATGTTGTTAGGAAACATAATATGTTATAGTAAAATTGCTCGAGGTTTACCTTTGTAGAATATTTTAACCCTCTAACACCTCCACAAAGAGATATTTTGGTCCCCTTTTTTATAAAGTCCGAAAAAATAGTATTTTGGAGGTCGTTAGAGTGTAAAAATGTTCTAGACAGTTACACTGAGAGAAAAAAATATATGGAGGGGTCAAAGAAATTGTTTACCTATTTTGAACACTACTTTCTTTGTTTTGAGTAAATTTTCCTTAAAACATGTTAAAAGGTTTATAAAATATTGTTGTTACATGCGTTACCATGGTTTCATATACTTGTTTTGAAAAAATTCATACATTAAAATAATGAAAAATTCTTTAAGCGCCATTCCATTCCCAACTCTCCTTGTTTTGAAGACTTGATTTCTTTAATTTTGAGAAATTAAATTCCCATACAAATCCCCATGGCAACGAATTTGTTTGAATGTTTTTTTATGTTTTTCCACATTTTTGAGAAAATTTACACAAAACAAAGAAAATTTTGTATTGGGACGCGTGTTCAAAATAAGGAAAATTATGTCTTTGATCGAGAGAAATTTTTTTTTGTGAGTGTACTCGCCATAAAATTTCACTAGGGGTCTTCTCAGACAAAATCTTCGTACAACGAACCTAAAAGACCTCAGAAAGCGAATTTTTGTCTAAACTTAGTTTAGGTTAGGTTATGTTGAGTTAGCTGTCACCGCAATTCATGAACGCGGGACACACTTAGGCCGAGTTGGCCCATTGTAATGCCACACGTTAGCCCTAGCTTCCTTATCCCTGTTTACAAACCTTTCCGGAAGATTAGATTCAATAGTATGTTAAGATTAGATGCCCGTAAAGCTAAACCAGCGCGTTAAACTTAGTTTAACTTTCCTATGAAAACTTCTTTCAAAATGCAATTTAATGAGTAAAACTGTCTAGTCTTTCACTATTTGCAGCTTGCTAAACATACAAACGAAAAATAGTAAGTATCTAATAACTATTTAAGGTCAGACCCAGTGGTAATATTGTGCAGAACAGTACCTGCAGAGCAGAACGTCTTCTAATACGAACAAGCAAGAACAACAACTACAGCAACAATCATCAGCTTGAATAAATGTAATTAAAATTGTTTAGCTAAATTTCCGCCGATATAATAATAATAGTACGAGTAGGTACATGTTGCTGAAGTGAACACTTACATATAATTATTGTGAACAATGCAGCTGCCAGCCAGTCAGCCAGCTAAAACAGCTGTGAAGCATAGCATATCCAACAACAACACAAAGTTTATGTGCACGCACTAAGCAATTTTGCTCATACGCCCCAGCCAACTCTAAGAAAATGTGAAGCAATGCCGCGCTTGCATGTAAGTATGTATGTATGTGGAGAGATAACTGCGCGTCAATAAAAGGTTCACACCTGTTGTTTTTGTATGTGAATTTTTTTTTTGTAAAAGAACCCTTAGCAAATCCTGCTAGCTAGCGGATAACTAGTATCGCAGCGCAATGCTTTAACTCTCTGTTTTAACACGTTATTCTGTCGCCCTTTCTTCGGCGAATAAAACAAGTATTTTGTGGTCTCGCTATTAAGACAGCGAGTCAATAATTGATTGTTTATTGAACAAAATCAATCCCTTTTATACACAAAATTTCTTATGTACTACTTATTTACTATAATACATATTTACACTAATTCTTACTAGCTATGTAGATATGTATGTACATATGTACGGCTTATGCATTTAAAGTGTAGTCAAGTGCCCGTGCACATACATACGTACATACGACTTAGCTTAAAGGCAAATGCGACAAATCAGAAATACGGCGTCAGCATAAAATTTGGCTGTTGTTTGTTTACGTTATAAATTTTAATAAATGAAATAGGTTGAATGCACTTTTAGTGCATTCCATATTTTTGTGTTTTAAATTACGAGTTGAATGTGCTCAAATATTTCTGACATGCTACACCTCCTTTCCTAAAAAGAATGCTTATACATTTGTAGGGTCAATGTATGAGCATTCTATTACATTTAATGGATTGCTTATTTTACTTGCTTGTGTTTATTTATTTATTTCGGTAAAATTAACATTTCAGTTTTTGTTTTGTGCTTACATACTTACATTTATTGGAAAAAGTGAAAATTTCTTATTCTATAGGTTTAAGTCTATTTTTATGTACTATGATTTTCTTATTCATGTAGCTTAGTGAATAATTATTGTGATTATTAATATTTGTTACTCTATAGGGAATTAAACTATAGTTATTATGTTTATCAATACCTATTACTCTATAGGGTCCCTTATATCTACTGTCTAATTTATGACCTGTTTCATTTACTAAGACTAAATCTCCTATATTTATTTCCTTATGCTGAATTTTCCTATCGTAGTAAATTTTTTGTTTTTCTTTTGCTTGTCTTACTAATCTATTAGCTCTTTCTTGTGCTATTTGAAGTCTATATTTAACTTCTTTGTCATAAGCCTCATAGTTGTACAGTGGGCTGATTGTATCTTCTTGTAAAAATTCGTATGTCGGTGCTGGTTTTCCGAATATTAGTTCAAAAGGACAGTAACCATGAACTGTTGAAGGTGTTGTATTATAACAATAAGTAAAGTACTTGAGGTACTCATCCCAATCGTCTTTGTCAATGGATATGTATGAACGTACATATTCATTGAATGTTCTATGGCTACGTTCAACAGTGCCTAACGTTTGATGATGGTAAGGTGTTGAGGTTTTGTGTTCAATTTTTAACAATTTACTTAGTTCTTGAAAAACGTTATTTTTATATTCGGTTCCCATGTCTGTCAGTATTGTTTTCATACATCCATAAATGAGAATAAAATGTTCGAATATAGCTTTGGCTACTGTTTTTGCGTGTTTACTTTCAATTGGAATTGCTACTAGATATTTGGTTAAGTCACATATTATGGTGACTGCATACTCATTTCCATTCAATGATTTTGGAAATGGTCCAATTGTGTCAATTTGAACTACATCGAATGCCTTAGTTGGTGTTTCGGTTATAGTCATTGGATCTTTTAAATGTATTCTTGTTTTATTTTTATTACAATGATCGCATTTTTTAATATATTGTTTTATGTCATTTTTCATATTTTTCCAATGGAATTTTTGTTTTATTTTATTTGTTGTACGATTGATTCCTGGGTGGCCACCATTAACAGGATCATCGTGATATTTATGAAGAATAGTTTTAATTTTTTCATTATCTGTCACATGCATAACCTCCGGAGTTAATGCAATGATTAAATTTTTGAGAACTTTGGTACCTTTATCTTTAAATTTATCTACTCGAGTATAATTATTCTTAAACAATTTGTCTCCTAAGGACAATTGTATTTTGTTTATTTTCAAATTGCCGGCTTCTTTCATAAGCCTGGCAAAGAATTGATCTAAATCAATCTTCGCCTCAACAATTAAATTATCAATATTTATTTCGCTACAAATTTTCTTTCCCTTTTTGAACTGCAGTTTCGGGGGGTCGAAAACGAGCTGAGCTAGCTTTTTTACTTCACATTTATTAAGCGCTTCGTATATTATAGGGTTCTCATTGTGACATTTTTCTTCATTTTTTATATTATTATTGGATTTTTCCTTAGTTTCCGATCTTGTGGTAACTTTCAATATTTTACATGCTTCAATTGACATTTCTTTTAAATCTTGTATATCTATACGCGATAGTGCGTCTGCTACATAATTCTCTTTTCCTGCTATGTACTCCACCCCAAAGTCATATTCTTCCAAATCTAGTCGAATTCTAGTTAATTTTGATGATGGGTTTTTCATCGAAAAAAGGTAAGTTAAGGGTCGATGGTCTGTTTTAATTGTGAATTTTCTGCCGTAGATGTACGGTCTGAAATAAGTGATGGCCCAATGAATGGCTGCTAATTCTTTTTCAATCGTTGCTTTATTTATTTCGCCTTTTGTGAAAGATCTAGAGGCATAAGCAACTGGTAATTGTTTTCCTTCGTATTCTTGACTTAGTACTGCTCCGCAGGCGTATCCGCTTGCATCTGTTGTTATGTAAAATTCTTTATTGAAATCGGGATATTGTAAAATGTTTGGGCTAATTAATGCATTTTTTAGATAGTTGAATGATTTCTCACATTCTTCTGTCCAATTAAATACTACTTTCTTTCTACAAAGTCTTGTTAATATTCTAGAGTATTCCGCGAAATTTGGTATAAATCTTCTATAGTAATTGCAGAATGCAACGAATCTTTTAGCTTCGTCGGCATTCTTGGGAGTTGGATAATTTTGAACTATTTTGTATTTAGTGGGATCAGGTAAAATTCCTTTACTTGTGCATTTATGTCCAAGATAAGTAACTTCTTGGTTGAAAAATAGACATTTATCTGGATGCAATTTTAAATTGTATTTTCTGCAAGTTGTGAATACATCTATTAAGTTTTTAATCATATGCTTTTCGGAGCATCCTAATACCACTAAGTCGTCCATATATAAAAATGCTTGTGATGGTTTTAGACCGGCGAATGCTAAAGTCATCATTCTTTGAAATGAATTTGGGGCTACTTTAAGACCATAAGGTAATCTTTTGAAACGGTAGGTACCATTGTCTGCTGTAAACGATGTTATATCTCGGGATTCTGGGCTTAATTCTATTTGATGAAAACCGGACATTAAATCTAAGCAAGAAAAATATTTTGCTCTACCTAATTGGTCTAGAATATCGTCGATTCTTGGTAATGGAAATTTATCTGCAGTTAATTTTTTATTTACCTGTCTATAGTCAATAACTAGTCTCCATCTTTTATCGTTATTACCTGGGAGTGATTTTTTCGGTACTAGTAGAATAGGACTATTGTATTCTGACATTGATGGTTCTATTAAGTCGTCTTGTATTAGCTTATTTACTTGTTTATTAATTTCCTGTTTGTGAGCTTCTGGTATTCTATAGTTTTTTACATAAACTGGGTTGTCGTCTTTCATATAAAGTTTTTGTTTGTAAAAATTATTAGTGGTTATAGGTTCTGATTCTAATGCAAATATATCAATAAATTCTGAACATAAAGTATTAAGTTGAGATTTAGCAAATGATGGGAAATTTTTATTTAATCTTTCTAATTTTTCTTTATTATTTGCTTCATTTTTCTGTTTATTATTTATAATTATGTAGTCGTCTAAGTTTTCTGTGTTAATATTGTAATTTTGAATAGTTGCATTTTTATCTGTTGTATTAATAATTCTAACAAATGCTTGATTTGGATTTACTATTGAATTGGCAATAAAAATTCCTTCTGCTAATTGTTGATGTGGTATGAATAATTCAGTATTGTTATTTTTTATGCGAATTTGTCGAACTACTTCTGATCTAGCTGGTACTGATATGCAATTAATGGTTGGTTCATTTGTCATTTGAATTGCTATATTTTCTGGATAATCATATGGTCGTAATATAAGTCTATCTTCATTATTTCGGTAATCTAAAATGCAATTATACTTTTTAATGAAATCGAGTCCCAAAATTCCGTCGCATGGGATTGGGAAGTCATCTTCTACTATGTGAAATTTGTGTCGAATCAAAAGATCGTCACCCTTTAAATCTGTTTTAACTGTTCCAAGAGTGTTTGTTATACCCTGACCAATGCCTTTTAAATCTGTTTTTTGTAATTCATTAATTTTAACATCATTTTGAATTTGACCCTTTTTTATTAGTGATATGTCAGCTCCTGTATCTATTAGGAGAGTTGAAGTTGAATTATTTAAAGTTGTTTTGGTGGATATGTAGCTGTTTAGGTGTAAATTTAGTACACAAATTTTTTTTTCTATGTTTGGAGTGGAGTTTGTTGGTTTTCCTGCTGGGTATAATTACGTACATTGCGAGTGTTGTTGGTATTGTTGCGATTATTTTGTCGCTGTTGGTTACCAAAATTCCTATTTTGTCTTTGTGAGTAATTGTTGTTTGATCTGTTAAAATTGTTATATCTTTGATTAGATCGATAATTTCTATAATTGTTATTTGGAAAATTTCTACGAAAGTTGCCGCGGAAATGATTTTGTTGTCTTATATTCAATATTGCGTTTGGGTTGCCTGTTACTTCAGTGCAACTGTTTGTAAATTTTGAAATTGCCTCGTTCATTGAGGTGAACGTTCCGGCTTGCATGATTAGTTTTACTTTATCATTAGAACAATTTTTACACATAGCCTTTACAGCTGCTTGTGTAGCATATTTTCCTGCTAAATCTGAGGTTAACCCGTCAGATATATATGCTCCTTCTAATGATTTTGTTAATTTTTCGATTTCAGTAGTATATTGGTTGGCTGTTTTACTGCGTTGTTGGATGTTTAGCAGTTTTGCTGTTAATACTTCTACTGATTCGCCTTTGATTGATCTTTTCAATTTTAATTTTATATCTTGTATTGTATTCTCATTCTGAATACAATTTCTTGCTGTGCCTTTTAGTTTTGTTTTTATCATAGACACTGCAAGTGCTTCATGAGCATCCTTGATTTGGTCAAGAATGTCGAGTGCATCTATGAAGCTATTTAGATTTTCTGAGTTGCCATCAAACTCTGGTAGGACAGATGAAGCTGTTTTAATAAAATCTACCGCTGTCTGAGGCATTGTGGATGTGTTTGAATTATTGGTACTTTCTGAATGAGTTTTAGTTTCTTCTTTATCGTTTGAAGAATTTTTGTTTTCGGCTTCCGTTGGATAGTCCGGTAGTAATAAATTTGTGTCAATTTTTATGTCTTTGTTGAATGACGTGGGTACTTGTTCTTCAATCTCGTATCGTGCTAGCGATGAAACAAGTTTATCCCTGACGTATAGGTATATTTGGTATGCCTGCTTTTGATGATCGGCTGTAAGCTTGCTATTTATATTCCTCAAGGCGTTTCCTATTCTATTTAATGCATCTATTATAAAACCTAAATGCTTAATAATTGTTTCTCTTCTAATAAAAACATTCTTGTTAATGCACTTGTATGATTTTTCTGCAATTGATTTTTCATTTAGTAGTGATGCATATATATTATCCCAATTATCCATTGAAAAGGATCTATTCGGTATTGATTTTTATACCTTGTCTAATCCATTTGCACGACTAATATATCGCTTTTTTAAAATTTTGTTGTGTACCGAATAAATCTTTAGAAATAAATTTATACAAGATACAATTGCAATAACAAGAAGAATAAGCTTGATTGAATCTAAAGCTTCGCTGTGATCAATTTCTATGGAGTTAACTACATTTGCGTTGGGTTTATCAATTTTTGATGTTGTTCCACCCATATTGATTGAATATTAAAAAAAAAAATTCCTAAAATCTGAAAATACCGAATTTTTCAAACATGCGTTGTGTTTCTTCTATTTTTGTCGTGGGGTTAATGACGTCTTCTAATGTTGGTTCCCTAGTCATGCCTATGATACGCCAAAGAGTCCTTAAGGATTCTAATTCCCTTATTAAGTCCCTGTTCTCTATTTCATTAGGAAGTGAGCCTACTGAATTCCTTGATTTAGGCATTATAATCACAATAATTATTTTTGTATGTATATATATTTATTTATTTAATTAAATCATTAAAATTAGTATTGTTGTGGCTTAGGCCAGAAAAATGTGTATATGTAAAAATGCAAAATTTTTAGTATCGAGAATTGACACGGCAAGGATTTTTGGTCTCTTGCCCTTCAATAGGCAGCCGCAAGGTTGCCATAAGATTAGTTAGTGATCAGTTAATAAGGCCATTAGTAAGCCTTTCAATCGCTATTAGTTTTTTTATATGCTTCCGTTTTGCAATAGAATCTGCGAATACTAGTTGTTGGTAGAGTTCGGCAACTCGTCGCCGCGCTTGGTATTTTTTACCACCACGTCTCCTGTGGTATAAAGGTTTCTGTGGTTGTGCAGGTTCTCTGCGAGCTGGGCGTTGTTGCCGTCGCCTGTACTCCTCGATTGTAATTGCTCTAGGACCTTGTCGTTCTGGCTGCTGTTGCTGTTCTTGTTGATGTTCGGGTTTAATTTGTTGTTCTTTTTCTTGGGCTTGTTGCTCTTGTTGTTGTTCGGGTTTATTTTGTTGTTCTTCTTCTTGGGCTTGTTGCTCTTGTTGTTGTTCGGGTTTATTTTGTTGTTCTTCTTCTTGGGCTTGTTGCTCTGTCTGCCGCTCACTAAAATACTTTTCCCATTTCTCAAATATTGCGCTTACTTCGTCCATCACCATGTAGTGTAAACGACTGGTTAATGACAGGATCTGGCAGGATCAATGGCAAGGATCCTGGTGTGTTTAACAGGCAAGGATCCTGTTTGTCTGGCAAGGATGCTGGCAAGGATGTCTTGTTTAACTGGCAAGGATCCTGTTTGTCTGGCAAGGATGCTGGCAAGGATGTCTTGTTTAACTGGCAAGGATCCTGTTTAACTGGCAAGGATCCTGTTTAACTGGCAAGGATCCTGTTTAACTGGCAGGATCGCCATATTCTGTCGCCCTTTCTTCGGCGAATAAAACAAGTATTTTGTGGTCTCGCTATTAAGACAGCGAGTCAATAATTGATTGTTTATTGAACAAAATCAATCCCTTTTATACACAAAATTTCTTATGTACTACTTATTTACTATAATACATATTTACACTAATTCTTACTAGCTATGTAGATATGTATGTACATATGTACGGCTTATGCATTTAAAGTGTAGTCAAGTGCCCGTGCACATACATACGTACATACGACTTAGCTTAAAGGCAAATGCGACAAATCAGAAATACGGCGTCAGCATAAAATTTGGCTGTTGTTTGTTTACGTTATAAATTTTAATAAATGAAATAGGTTGAATGCACTTTTAGTGCATTCCATATTTTTGTGTTTTAAATTACGAGTTGAATGTGCTCAAATATTTCTGACATGCTACAACGTTGATATCCTACTAAGTGACAAGTGACCCGTTCTGGGCTGTCTCTAATATGCGTAGTTCTGAGATAGTTTAAAAATTTATAAATATGTATACGGAGATAGTTTAAACCTTAAATCATTTTTGTTTTTTGCTTTTATTCAATTTTATAAAATTTCCCTTTTAGGGAAATTTTTGTAATGAGTCAGATTACGTTACAATAATCATTATAACTCACTGAAGTTTAAGGCAAGCTATTTTATTATGTTTTTAAAAAATTTTCCTTTTTGGGAAATTGTTGAAAATAGTATAATTATGTATGTGAAATTTGCATTTTGACTCAGTAGGGTTTAAGAGAAACTATGTTATATAATTTAAAAAAGCTCCTTTTTAATTTTAATTTGGGGTAATTTTCTTTTTCAAATTCGCCATTGTGACTCATTTAGACGTTTAGTGAAACAGATTTTACTGCTTTTAGAAAAATTTCCCTCATTGGAAAATTGTGTATATTGGTAAATTTTCTTTAATTTCCAATTTTGGGAAACTGTGGAAATTAGTATTTATAATTGTGTGAAGTTTATTATTTTGAGTCAGTAAAGATTAAGGGAAGCACTTTTATCTAAATTTAAAAAAAAAATCGCTTTTTGGGAAATTTTAATTATAGGTAATTTTTTAAATTACGCTACTGTAATTCGTTTAGACGCCTAGGCAAACAATTTCAGTTGATTTCAGAAAAATTTCCCTTTTGGGGAATTTTGTACAACTTTCCCGCTTACTGTATCGCTTTACGCGATAGGTCCCTATATTTGATGTAAGGAAAGGTCTATCATAATGAAATGTAGAAAATACATCCGAAAATGATTGAAAAGCGAACAGCAAGAGAAAAGATTACGTATTTTAAGACAAATACTTTATTTCATTAAAATTTGCTTTATAGAATGGAATAAATATCGAAATATCGGTGGCCGCTGTGGTGCAGTGTGTAGAGTGCTCGCCTGCTATACCAGAGGTCTCGGGTTCAAACCACGGTCCGAGCAAAACACCAAAACAATTTTTCTAATTAGTAAAAATCCAATTATTGGGGTTTTTAAGAGCAGCGGTCACCTCTCGGCAGTGGGCGGCATACCCTCCGAGAGTATTTCTGCCATGAAAAAGCTTCTCACAAAAAAATGCTTTCGCCGTTCGGAGCCGGCATAAAATTGTAGGTCCACCCAATTAGTAGGAAAAAATAAAAAGGAGCATACCTTGGATTGGGAGAGAAGCTCGGCCATAAAACTGGTCAGAGTTATAATAGCGCCACTGTATTATTATTATTATTATTATTATTATTATTATTATTATTATTATTATTATTATTATTATTATTATTATTATTATTATTATTATTATTATTATTATTATTATTATTATTATTATTATTATTATTATTATTATTATTATTATTATTATTATTATTATTATTATTATTATTATTATTATTATTATTATTATTATTATTATTATTATTATTATTATTATTATTATTATTATTATTATTATTATTATTATTATTATTATTATTATTATTATTATTATTATTATTATTATTATTATTATTATTATTATTATTATTATTATTATTATTATTATTATTATTATTATTATTATTATTACTAATATTATTAATATTATTACTATTAATAAATATCGATTTCTTAATGCAAAAAAATACATCGGGAAGCGATAGTTTTGTTTTGCTTGAAAATGATCGTATTTTCTAATTGATTAACAATCTTTATTTCATTATTGTAGATGAGTCTAAATTTTATTCGATGTCAACATCATTTTGACGCACAGTGTATCTACACACAAAGCAAAACCATTTTGTTGGAAGGAAAGTGCAACAGATGCGGCATAGTAGCGTTACTGACTAACAGAGAGCGCATCAGGCGAGAGGGCGTACAACACTCTGCCTTGAAGTGCGTATCTTTCACATTTTGTTTTTTTTTTTCTACTTTGTTGCAATTTAAAAATATATGTTATTATGAAAGTGCATATTGCATGCATCATGTTCTTATGCATACATTCCCATATACATACTATACTCAAACATAATAGCTCCGCTTGTAGCCGTTTACTCGCTAAATTAGATAAGTTAGCAGTTTCGCGCAAAACACTTTCAGCCATATGAGCCGCCAAAGGCGATGCAGATGACTTGCTTCCGAGTATTTCTCAGTGTAAAATACCATTTGCATTTGCATAATTTATAGACGCGAATCAGATGTGCGTTATCGACAATTAGATTATAATAATAATAATACAATGGCGCTATTATAACTCTGACGAGTTTTATGGCCGAGCTTCTCTCCCAATTCGAGGTGTGCTCCTTTTTGTTTTTCCTACTAATTGGGTGGACCTACAGTTTTATGCCGGCTCCGAACGGCGAATGCATTTTTTGTGAGAAGCTTTTTCATGGCAGAAATACTCTCGGAGGGTATGCCGCCCACTGCCGAGAGGTGACCGCTGCTCTTAAAAAACCCAATAATTGGATTTTTACTAATTAGAAAAATTTGTTTGGCTCGGACCGTGGTTTGAACCCGAGACCTCTGGCATAGCAGGCGAGCACTCTACCCACTGCACCACAGCGGCCACAATTAGATTGCATTAATCAAAAGTGATCAGATAAACAAGCGGTTGCGTTGCTTTAACTATAGAGAGACTTAATGGGTAACTATTGTAGTTTAACTACATGTGTGCTACTTTAAAGTTTAAATCTTATTTAGATATTTCTCTTCTGATTATCTACTTAGCTTAAGTTTTAATCTTTTAAGTAAAATCAAATAAAATATGCATTCTTTAAACAAATTGGCTAAAAACATTCTCTACATACTTTTAACTCTTATCTAAAAGAGCAAACTGTAAGCGAAATTTAAAGAATTTTTTTAAGAAGCACAACAAGTTTTTTGGCCAAAAATTTGCACGCTTAGGCATTTTGGGTTTATTTAGTTAGAGACAAGTGAAATTCCGAAATAGCTTGAAATGCCGAGCAACTCAAATACAAAAGTTAAGTGAACTTAAGTGCATAGTGGTAGCTTCTTGTAAACGTAAACAAAAAATGTTATAAACTTGCATAAATTCCAAACATAGTAGTAGTATTTAGTAAGTAAGCATACATATGCACAAAATTTTCTGTATGCGTAAAATTGTTTAAATTGAGAAAACTAAAGTAAGAGAATATTGAGATTTTTTTTAATAAATCATACTAAATTAAATTAAATCACTACTTAAAATAAATAAGTTTAAAATAAAAATTGCTCAGCCTTTGCGAAAATTAATTTACCTGTATCCTTTAAAAAATCATTAAAAAGTTGTCGTCATAATTACCATCATTATCATCGTCGGTTTCGTCATTATGTTCTGCTACTCTTTCTTATTCTTCTTCATATTATTATTACTATTACTATGCTTCTTCTTCATCATCATATTTGTCGGCTGATACTTGAAAAGATATTCGCTTTAGATGAAGTCTATTGTGTATTGGGTATACATGTACCAACCAGTGGCGTGCGTTTCATATAAGCCAAAAAGCCCGGCATGCCCATATATTTTGGTTCATTTCATATTAGGAATTTCTTTAATAACTGGCTGTTTTAAGCTTGAAATGTGTTTACTATTAAAGTTCTTCATTCTGTTTCAGCTGTAATCATACATGATTACACAACGAGCATAGAGCATATGTTTATTTTCGTTAAGACAAAAAAGGCTTAACTTGGCACACATCAAAAGCAACTAATGCTTAATTATTACAAATTCGTATAAAAAGGAATGAGTTCTATTTGGCAATGTAGTTAATTTGTTGAAAATACATATGTATATATTGTTAATAAAACAGCAAAAAAATATAATTGCTTAAGACGTCAGCTACAAGCAGTTATTAACAAACAGATTAAAAAGAAATGACAAGTGTAATTTAATAGATAGACATAAATAATAACTTACGACGAATAGAACTCATCTAACAAAAATTAAAGTTTTTCTCACCTCACTTAATACTAAACTTTTTTGTATGTAATTAGCAAAGTATGTAAATGAATAACAAAAGCGGACTAGATATAACTTGGAGGTCGGCTCGATCGGCCCTTGTAATGAAATGGGAATATTACTAAGCAATTGTCAGTTGACATGATTTTATGAATTAGTGAGCAAATCGCAAATCAAAGAGGAAAAAAAACTGTTATTGACATGTGCGCAAATTCTCACGTTGTGTTATGAATATATGTACTTCAGGCCGGAAGGCGGCTTATTCTTGGAAGGTGCTTATGTAAATACGTGCATAAATATTCGTACATACATATGTATGTATGTACATACTTACATAGATGAATGTTATAAACCTTGAATAATGCTATTTATTCTTAAGTGACTATTGATTTAATGCTAAATCGACATTGTTGCCAACGCAGTCTTTTGTTGTTTAAAATTTTATTTTGGTTTTATTATTACTCTCAAAATTTTATATCGTATTACGAGGGTGCAGTGAAATAACGCCCGTGGAATTAACTCCCGCGGGCGTTATTTCCCAAAAAAAAAAGGAAATAACACCCGCGGGCGTTTTTTCTTTTCTTGAGAAAGAAATAGCGCCTGCGAATAAAACGAAATTAAACCCGTGGGTATTATTTCCACTCAGAAAGGGAAAGAACGCCCGCGCGCCCTATTCGGCGATGTGGGCTTTATTTCCCTTTCGAAAGGGCAATTAAGCCCGCAGACGGGGTTTTTTTTTTAAATATGGTGTATTAGTGGGAAAAGCGCCGCAGGCGAAAAATTGGAATAAAAAATCGCGCGATATTTTATTCCAATTTTTCGTTTTTTTTAAATATGGTGTTTGTTTTATTGGAAAAGCACCGCAGATATATTTATTTTAAATAATATCCATTTAACTAAGCCTCTCTCAGTAATAACCCTGAGCCTCTCTGTCCCAGTAATTACTCGTAGGTATTATTTCTATTAAGCGGCGGAGTTGACACATATGTACATAATATTTGAATATTTAGAAGGGATTTAAAAAAAATTTAAAGAATCGAAAAATTGGAATTAAAAATCGCGCGATTTTTAATTCCAATTTTTCGCCTGCGGCGCTTTTTCCCTAATACACCATATTTAAAAAAAACCCGTCTGCGGGCTTAATTGCCCTTCCGAAAGAGAAATAAAGCCCATGGATCAAACGAAATAACGCCCGCGGGAATTATTTCTTTTTCAAGAAAAGAAGAAACGCCCGCGGGCGTTATTTCCTTTTTTGGAAATAACGCCCGCGGGCGTTAATTCCACGGGCGTTATTTCACTGCACCTATTACGAGTATGATGTCTTTTATACATAAATCTTAGAATTTATGATTTGCTGTTTTCTCATTTTCTTAGCCTAAGGCCTATTTCCCAAAGGCAAAGTACACATTTTTGACAGGCGTGTAGTAAAGTAAATTTAAGAACTACATAAATAGAATTGAATAAGTACAAAAGGAATGCTGAATTTCGATTTGCTTAATAAAACTGTATCATTGCCCTTAGTGGTGTTCCCCCTCACTTTAAACAATCCCTACATTTATACTTATGTCTGAATATGTAACTATTTAATCGAAAAAAAAAAGTTTAAACAATTGTAACTCCAATTACAAATTACAAATTACCCACACTTGTGTATATAATGTAGTGATGCAAATAGTATGCATTTTATTTTGCGCTTGTTAAAAAATGTAATTTAATTAAATCAATGAAATATAAAACCACAATATGCAGCACTGCGTACTTATTGGAATTTGCAAATAATGCATACATATGTATTTTTATGCATATATATATGTATATGTATGCATATATATTAGATATGTATAAGTTTTGTATACCCTTTTGGAAAAATCTCTAGTTCAGAACTGGTGCGTCATGGTGATGTCCGAGGTATTAGGTTTGTTTCTTATTAAACTAGCAGCTAGCTGTCAAGTAAGAGCAAAACGGAAAGAATTGCGCTCATAAAGAGCGAAACGAACAGAAAATCAAGAAACGGAAAAATAGTAAAAATTAGCGATTAATAATTTGAATGGTATTTTTGACAGTTATTGGTTATTTTTTCTAAAAAAAAATTTCATTTTCATTATTTCTATTTCAAAAATTCAACAGCTGTTTCTTACTTTGGCAGCAAATAATTTCAGCTAGTGATAATTTTACTAGCTGAAATTTGGAGCTGTCTATGGCTCTCTTCTGCTTTTTTATTTGCCAGCCGAAACTTGGCTAACTATTCATAACTAGCTAATAATAAAAGAACCTATTGTCAATTGCTACCGCAGCACTACGATTTCGATAATTCTGCAATAGCTGCAAGTTTTTATAAACCCTATATATAACAGCTGCCATTAAAATGCAGCATTAAATACATTTCGTACCATTTAAGAATCGTTCTCAATTGACTCCTTAAGCACCAGTGAGGGTCTGAATACAACTGAACTAGTACCTTATTAACACATTTGTGGTAGTTATTAACCAGGTATATTTTTCATCAGTTATTATTCTATCGGCAGGGTAGGTATATATATACATACATATATTTTTATGCATAACTATTCACAGTATGTACTTATGTATGTATGCGCAAATGCATTTATGTAATGCAGATTTCAAACGAGGGTAAGTTGTTAGTGATGTTATGTGATGTTATGTGATGTGATGTGATGTGATGTACCCGATACATCAAATAGAAGTGGGTACTTCATGCTCACCATTAGCTAATTGAATCAATTTACAGACCCTGACACATTTTCACAAAGCATAGTTACATAAATATATAAAAGTGTTTTTATTAATACGGCAGTCTTCCTAAAACAGATTCTTATCGAGGCTGTCTCCCTTAAAAATTCTAAAAGCACATCATTCCGGTACTCAAAACCCCAATTGACTAATTTTAAAACAGTTTCGAGTTAGTGGTTACTTTTTTGCTAGTTACTCGGCTCGAAAAAGCACTATTGACATACCTATATATGTACATACATACGTGGAAATATATACGTAGATATTTTTATACGAGTAAGGACATTTAAATACTTACATACAAACATTAATAGCTAAATATATATATATATATATATAAATATATTCATATGTAGGTATGATGGTTAAATGGAATTGCGGGTTTGTTTATTTAAACTACTTTGGCGAATTTGGTCTAGTGAAAGAACAGCAATAATTAATTAAAAATAATTCGTTTTGATAGAAAATTGTTGATTCACATTAAAATAATAAACAAGCAAAAAAATTTAAAATGTTGTAGCCGTGGGCGCAAATGTATAAAAATTTGTATGAATGTGTACTAGTTAATGTATGTATGTAAAGCAGGAGGGGTGTGTTACATAAGCAATCTTTACTAAGAAATTTATTTATTTTTAATTGGATAACATTATCCAGCTGTTTTTCCCTCTGCTGCCACCGGTACTTGTCGATAGAAATATATTCTAGGCCTTAGCATATTCATTCACGACGAAGCTAGCGCAACCGCTGAATTTTTATTCACTGAACTAAGTCGATGTTTGCGTAAACTGCATACAGTTCATCGTTAAATCTTCTTCGATACTCGCCATCACCAACACGAAAAGATGCCATAAATCTTTCGAAGAACTTTTCTGTCCAAGTGCCATTTCATCTAACCGTCCTGCAATTTGGGAACAGAACAGGGTGCCTTCCTCTTCCAAAAAATTACAATCATTTAATTTCGCTGCAGAATTTTAATAGTATTCATCTTACCCTCATTTAATAGTTCACTAATTTTTATTAAAATGATATAAAATCTATATATTAATAGGCTAACATTTTTTTCCATACAAACAATTGCCAGGCTGTTTAGCACATTTAACATACTCATATCCACATAAAATTGATATGGATGTGTTCGTATGAGTCAGGAGCAGTGCATAGGCATATAATTTTTTCTATAAATTATTTAATTTGTTTATAATTAATAAATAAAATTTTTAGTTAAGAGAAATAGATATCGTAAACGTGTTTACAAATATCGTAAACACAGTTGAAGAGTCGCTTTAATTTAAAGCGCTCTCTCTATTTTATATGCATTGGCCCAGTTTACGCTCAGATCAAAATCAACGCGGCCAAATATCTCCTATTGCTTTTCCATTAAAGCGAAAGATGAGAGAGAGGGCGGGAGAGCACACTGAGTAATTTTAATTTTGACCAAGGCATATCTATAAGGTAGGCTCGGCGGCGAATTGAAAAACTTCTTTTTTTATTTACAAAGGTAGAGTGTAATGTCAAAATCAAAAGCGAATTCACATCATGGCCAATAGGAATGGACGAGCCCCAAGCGAATTCAGATTTTAACCACGGCGAAATATCATTTTGACTTTACACTCTACCAATTACAATAACAAAATACATGGGAAATTTCTGAATCGCCACCGGGCCTACCTTCCTAGTTCTGCCTTGATTTTGACCATGATTTCGCGTCGGACCGTGATCAAAAGAGCAAATCAATGTTGCGGTACAACTGGAATTTGGAAAGTGTTGCTTATCTCCGCGAAAAGGAATAATTTTTGTACCAATACAAAGTTGAAAAAATAAATTGCATGGTCGAATTTTGAGAACCGGCGTTACTAGTTATAATTTATAGTAAATTTGAGAAGGGTCCTTCATGTCATTCGGACAAAATAAAAAAAACTATGCGAATTCGCTTTGTAATCCAACGACTGTCACAGCCTTAACCGCAATATATTACTGTGTAACCTAAATCAAACGCAAGTCGTCAATTTAACGCACGCACGCAAATTTTTCATATGCGTTGAACCGAAATTGACTTGCGTGCGTGTTCAGATAAAGAAATAGAAAAATACAGAAAATCAGAGAAAATCTTGTTATTTTGTGGAATATGTACCTAACAGACACGATATCAAAAGCAAGTGTCAATTTTTTTGCAAACAATCACCCACAATGCTTAATTTCAACTGTCACGCAAAACAAAAATTGGGCGTCGAATTTGCTTTTTACGCACGCCGTTCAATTTCGGTTACTCCCATACAAGTTGTATGGGCATGAGAAATTTTTGACAGTAAATTGACGGCGTGCGTTTGATTTAGGTTACACAGTTAAGCATTTATTTATTACAAATGTTATGTGAAGAAGGTATGTATGTATGTAGATGAAAATGATTCATGCATGCTATTGAAGTATGTGTACACATGCAATTAACACGACAATTAATTGCGGTAAATTAATGGCGAATTTTGATTAATCACAGAATGACGATGAACGAAGAGCGAAATGCAAGTAAGTTGACTTGCCACAAAGATCTACGCTTACATGCTTAATTCACAAGCGAATATACATACATACATAATATGTACATATTAGTTAAGTTAGGAATTTATAATACACACACACACCAAGCACACCAACAAGCACAAACTATGCCGTGCCACAAACTTCAATATTAACCTTAGCGTGCCACAACAATTTGCAATTGTCATGTTGCGGCAGTGGCAAGTGCATTGTTCTTGCAATTATTGCGCAGCACACAAAACACAATAATGAATGAAATAACAAGGCGGGAAGGCCAAGAGAAGCTACAATGTAGCTACGATTATGTGGCCATTAGAGTGGCAAGCAGCCGCCAAAGGTGCATAGGCAGCGGCGGTTGCAAGTACATACAAACAAGGACAATCGAACAAATTGCAACTTAACCAACACATTTTAGGCACCATTGTAAATAATTGAGGGTCACTTGTGGATGCGGCATTGCTGTTGTGTGGGTGCTGCTGTATGAACATACTGCCTTAAACATACACTCAAAAAAAAATTTCTCTCGATCAAAGACATAATTTTCCTTATTTTGAACACGCGTCCCAATACAAAATTTTCTTTGTTTTGTGTAAATTTTCTGAAAAATGTGGAAAAAACATAAAAAAACATTCAAACAAATTCGTTGCCATGGGGATTTGTATGGGAATTTAATTTCTCAAAATTAAAGAAATCAAGTCTTCAAAACAAGGAAAGTTGGGAATGTAATGGCGCTTAAAGAATTTTCCATTATTTTAATGTATGAATTTTTTCAAAACAAGTATATGAAACCATGGTAACGCATGTAACAACAATATTTTATAAACCTTTTAACATGTTTTAAGGAAAATTTACTCAAAACAAGGAAAGTAGTGTTCAAAATAGGTAAACAATTTCTTTGACCCCTCCATATATTTTTTTTCTCTCAGTGTAAATGCATACGTACCAGAGCTGTAAAAAGCTGCAATCATTCGTCCCAGCAATCATTGATTGTTCTTCCAATTTTATTGCAATGAAAATTTATTGCAGTTTTTTGATTGTAAAAATTGCAATTTGAAATAATTTGTGTTCCATAGATTGCAATAAACATTTATATAAAATTTTTGATTGTAAAATAACTACAATCAGCAATAATTTACCTTCCATTTATTGCAATAAATGTTTATTGAAATTTTTGGGGATCAAGTTCATTGCAATAAAATTTATTGAAATTTTTTGATTGTACAAATTTTCAATACAATAATTTACAAAAATTTCATTGCAATAAACATTTCTCATAAATCATTTTCATTGTAAAAATTACAATAGCAATAATTGTATTGTAATAAATTTTCATCGTAAATCATATTGATTGAAAAATGTTTGATTGCAAGGCTTGCAATAGCAATCATTTTCCTCATAACTTTATACGAATGTATTGGGACTGATGAAAGGCAAGTGCTTGGGTAATTCGAGCAATTCTCGGCATTCATATAACACGGTTTGCGCGTAATAACCCATTTCCCGGGTACATACCGTCGCTCCCAACGAAGACTAGCACGGTTCAGTTAGCGTGGAAGACTAGCACGGTTCCTTGTTCGCGTGGAAGACTAGCATGCTTCAGTTCTCTGCGTGGAAGAATAGCATACTTCGTTGTTCGCGTGGAAGACTAGCATGCTTCAGTTCTCTGCGTGGAAGACTAACATGCTTCACTTGTTTGGGTGGAAACTAACATACCTCTGTTTGTTAGAAATAAGCTTAGGGGTTAAGAACATGAAGAGGATGGTCCGAGGAGTGAAAGATATTTGATAAGTAAGTGCAAGAACAATAATTCATACTGCAATAAAACTTTAAACAGGAAGCTTCAGCCAAACCATATGAACAGTATATGAGTTTCAAATATTCCTAGACTTGTACTAGGCCTTCTTTTAAGTATGTGCATCCTCCTCCTGTTCTTAACCCCTAAGCTTATTTCTAACAAACAGAAGTATGTTAGTTTCCACCCAAACAAGTGAAGCATGTTAGTCTTCCACGCGAACAACGAAGTGTGTTAGTCTTCCATGCGAACAACGAACCGTGCTAGTCTTCGTTGGGAGCGACGATATGTATGTATGTATGTACATTAGGGTGTCCTTATAATCAGATTAGCGATTTTCTTCGATCTCACCCCCTACATCGTTAACAGCATGATCAAGGATACCATAAATAAATTTTGGTCCCGATCGGAGACGGTTAAGGGGTGTCGCAAAGGGGTACAAGTTTAGATAACCATATGGGACCCCGGGCGACACCCTTTAACCCTCTCCGATCAGGACCAAAATTTATAATTGGTATCCTTGAGTACAAGACTATCGACTTTGGCCATTAGATAAAAAAAAATTAATTAAATTTTTTGGTCTTTATATGGTAGTCTGAACTTTGATCCCTCTGCGACAACCCTTAACCACCTCCGATCGGAACCAAAATTTGAATTTAGTATTTTTGAATACAGGACAATCGATTTGCGCATTAGATATGCAAAAAACTAAACTTAACCCATATCGTCCTAATGTTCGATAAATCGAACAGCAAATTTCAACATTTTTTATTATTTTTTCTGATATGTTTTTCAGAACCTAAACCCAAAATTTTGATGTAGTTTATTACTGTGGAATATTTTATATAATTGAAAATAAATATTTAATTTTAAGCCCCCAGCTTTCTCAGAACGGGGCGTTTAAGAAAAACCCTTAATTTTAATATGATTTTGAAATTGCCAAAATATATAAAAAATACCAATATTAAATAAAATTTAGTATACACCTCATTTGGAAAGAAAATAAAATTCAAGTTTTAATTTGAATTTTATTTGCAAAGTCAACAAAACGAACAGCTCATATATTTAAAGTTAGCTGTTCGATTTATCGAACGCTGGGCGTTGCTCAGTGGTTTTTTTCTAAGGAGCATAGGCACTGTACGTGCAAACGGTATTGGTGGTGCATAATTAAAATCTGGAAGAAAACTGGAAAAATGCAATAATGACTTCTGTTTTGATACCCGGAACAGTATTTTGATTTGTCGTTGGCAGGATAATAGCGGGGTTGCACTTGCCAACTATTTCGAGCAGATCCTGCCAATGGTGTCTGTGAAAGAATGGAAGAAATAGAAAACCAACAATGAAGGGAAAACTCTTAAGCCCGGCAGTTATGTGAACTATAACCAGCCCCAGCTAATGAAGAATTACAAGATAGGGATTGGCGCAGTAGATCTGAACGACAATGAAGCACAGAATTATTATATCGCAATGCGATCCAAAGCGTGGTATTGGCCTTTATGGATTTCGACTTTAAATTCAGCTATCGTCAACGAATGGAACCTTGACTGTTTCATTCGCTGTTATTTAAAGTAAATATTCTCCCCCAACAAGATTTTAAGGTGGACATTGCACATTCTCTGCTAATGACAGCGGATGACGAATCCAAGGACTCTGAGGATATCGAGGTCGCGGAAGGCGACAAAAGGGACGAAATTATCGACCTGGATTTTCAAAGGATGCTCATCCGAGAAATCTGCCGCGACTCAAGGGACAATATCTCGTAGTCAAAATCGAAAATAATAAGAAATGGATATACAAATTGTAAGACAAACCAAGTTCCTTTTTGTGCAAGAGATGCCATTTTTCACTTTATACCCATTGTTTTGAGTCATAGGTATCATTTAAAAAACCAAAAGTAAATTAATTTTGACTTAAATATCTTATTTTTCTGTTTCACTTATCTAAAAATAAAACATGAACAAAAAAAAAGGAACATACGTTTTCTTTTGTTCACAGGAAGAAAAACCCAAAAAAATGTATACAGATAGGCCGAGCGTTCGATTTATCGAACACATGATATCTCAAAAACTAAAATTGTAATAATTTTTTTGATAACAGATTTGAATTCAGAGGCCCAAATTTACTTAAAGGTGAAAATTTCATCAAGATATGCTTCAAAAAAATTTGCTTAGGTCGATATGGGTTAAATTTTTGAGCCTCGATAGAGTTTTCTGGAGTTTGGCACCTGTTTGACACCCCTTAACGGTTTTCTATCGTGACAAAAATTTATATGTGGTATCTTAGACTATATTAGCATCGACCTAGGGGGTGAGGTTGAGAAAATATGCTATGTATACTAATGTGCATATTGGCACACGGTACTATTTGAAGTCGTCAATTTGTATAAAGTCTAGATGATATGATGATGAGAATGAGGTTAAGGGTGCGGATGGGTATAAGGATAAAGATATGGATAAAATTGAACATGAGGATGGGTATAAGTATATATATATATTTATGTTAAACAACCATACATACATATGTATGACAGTAATGATATCTCCGGGAGTAAATGAAAAAGCAAATGGTACAAAAATAAATATATATCCTTATCCCCATCCACACCCTCATCCTCTTTCTCATCATCTTATCATCCAGACTTTATATTTACATATTGAAGACTGCAAATATTGCCAGTACCGTGTGCCCGGCAGCATCCAATATGTACATAACTACGTACATATGTATGTACCCAGGACATGGGTTATTACGCGGCTACGCGTGTGATATAAGTGCCGGGTATTACTCGCATTACCCAGGCGCTTGCCTTTCATTAGACCCAATGCATGCGTATAAAGTTATGAGGAAAATGATTGCTATTGCAAGCCTTGCAATCAAACATTTTTCAATCAAATTTGATTTACGATGAAAATTTATTACAATACAATTATTGCTATTGTAATTTTTACAATGAATATGATTTACGTTTGAAGTTCATTGCAATGAAAAATTTTGTAAATTACTGTAATGAAATGATTTACGAGAAAAGTGTATTGCAATGAAATTTTTTTAAATTTTTGTAATTGTAATTTTTAAAATTAAAATGATTTACGGTCAAAGTTGATTGCAATGAAACTTTTGTAAATTATTGCAATTCTAATTTCTGAAATCAAAATGATTGATGGTGAAGGGCGATTGCAATAACATACTTCTAAATTTTTGAAATTTTTATTTTTACAATCAAAAAATTTACTAGCAATATGATTTACAATCAAAGCTGCTTACAATAATATACACTTTTTATGATTGCAATACAATCTGATTGCAGCTTTTTACAGCTCTGATACGTACTTACATACACACAAAAATCTACACTGCTGAGTAAATTTGTAGCATATTAATTTCTAAAATTTCTTACTTATTTTAAGTAACATAGAGTTAGCTCAAGACAAAGCGCTTGGTTACATTAAAAGACTCTAATACATTGAAATGCACCCAAGCAAAAGATCACTTCCTTAACAACTGCCTCACAATTGCACCTCACTGTGGCAATGCCGCTGTGGCGTAAGAAGACCAAATGTCATACGCACTCACCATTTTACAAGTTGACACATTCTTGACACTTGAACGCAAACGAACCGTTGAACACGTTGAAGGTGCGTATACTTAAACGAAAATGTGGGCATTTGTCGCAAAGCGATAGGGCGTGGCCGTTGCCACGCAGAAATGGCAAAAATAATGAAAGTGCAGTGCACAGTGCAGGTGTCATGTGCATTTGACAGGCAAGCGGCGGAAGCCGGCGGACAATACAGGGCAAGCAGAAAAATTCAGACGCTTAAAGCCAACGCGCCAACGAGAGGACGCGTAGCGACGTCCAGTCAATCATGCCGTCAGCCGGCCAGCCGTTTGTCAGAGCGCATCACATGCGTGCCGGTGGTAGCGAATTATGTGTGACGCACAATTTAAGCGGCGCGCCAACACGTGAAATTTTCTTCAATCACAAAAATCGTTATTGTCACGGACGGAACTGCTAAATGTGAGTGATGTGTTGAAAAAGCGATAGCGACAGTGACAGCGAGAGCCACAGAACGCAAAGACAGAGACGCAGAACGCAGAGATAGAGAAGTGAAAGCAACAGCCGTAGAATGTAAAGAAATGGTGTTCGTTTTGATTGCAAGCACTTTTGATAAATTGACTGAAAGATCTGCAGACACATATGTACACAGAGTAGGTAGGTAGGCGTGTTGGCACTTAGGTGTGTGTTAATTTGTGCTGCCGATACGCCAGGCTCACATGAATGATGTGATGTGAACAGAGCAACAACATTGCCTCACATTATTGAATTGAGTGGAGTTGGGTTGAGTTGATGAGAAAATAACGTAGCATATAATTGCATTTGTCGATTGCCATCTGTCATTTATGTATACTTTTAATGTACATACGTGTATGTATGGCTGTTCAAAGTGATATGGCAAAGTTATGGCCGAAGGTGAGAGGGTGATAAGGCAATGTACTGCCAAGGCTAGAGACGCTCTACATTGAGTTAAGTGCCTTCAAAGAAGCGTGCTGACTCAAGTGAAACTACTTGTACGAGGCATAATTGTTAATTGGACATATGTATGATAATAAAATGTCTGTCCGGTGATGTAATGATGCACTATTGTTGCGGGGGCTACATGTTTGAAGTGGTAAAAAGAAGTTGGATATGATTGATTTCCGTGAGAAATCAGTATTCGTTCGCTCGAAAGACATTGTAAAACAGGGGCCGTCATCATTATGAGTTTTATAATAAAAATCGCCATTTAATCATTATATGTTGAGTTTTTTTATATTTCATCAAAAATAATCATTATTTTTTTAGTTTTATTTTTTTTTTGATCAGAAATAACACTTATTTCTTGAGCGATATTTAATCTTTCAGAAATAATCATTATTGTGTGAGTTTTATTTTTTTCGATCAAACATATCACTCATTCACGAAGTTATATCGATGAGAATGTTATGGTAATTATGTTCCAGAGCACTGCAGAAAAAATTTGAGTTTTTCGACCTAAGCAAAAAAAATAAAACTCAAAGAATAATTTTTATTACTGAGCGATAGATATATCACTCAAGGAATAAGTATTATTTTCGATCAAAAAAATAAAACTAAAAAAATAATGATTATTTTTGATTTTTATGGATATCGCTTAAAATTTTTCGATCATAGTGGATTCTTTCAGACATGCACACACACAAACTCAATACTCTTCTACGATGTTTGCATGTATTTGATTTTTTTCACTGGAAATATAACGAATAATGATTATTATGGGTCGCTGTTGTAAAATACTCGGATTCTTTATTTTTTTTTTATTATAGTAGGGGAAAAGCATCGAAAGCCGAAAAGTGCGAGACTTCAACACGCTAAACCTAATCTACTCACGCCAGAGGCCACTCCTACGTAACCACTAGGTAATCCATGTCAAACCCCGTATCGCAGTTGGGCTAATATCAACGCTAACTCGTCTCTAACTGCCTCCCACATGACAGAGGACTGACACAAATGTGCAGTCAAGTTTGCCTCCTAAACTCTAATTCCCACAATCTCATTCAGCGGTGATCGCACAGCGGAAAAACGAAGGCAGTGAAAAGCACATGTTCAACGTTCTCTACAAAGTCTAGCAACATAGGACTATCGTTGCGATTAAATCTGTAAAAGTGCGCCTTATATCATCCATGTTCGCTAAGGAACAAGGTAACTTGGAAACTGAGGTCACCCCGCTCTCTGTATGCCCAACTGTTTATGTTAGGAGTTAACCTATAAGTCCATCGACCTTTAAGCGAAGTTTGTCAGCGTTCCTGTGAAAAGGTGAACTTGCTTCCTTTCTTCAGTCCTGTAGGAGTTTAGCACCGGCTTCGTTGCACTGTATCTTAAGCTAGTTTCTCGGGCTTCTCTACTTAGAAGAACACTATGCTTAGGAGTTATGAAAAGCGAAAGAAGAACTTGCGGCCTTAATGCGGAAGTACCTAAAACTAAAATGTCATCATACGGATATAAACAAGTTAGACCGCGACATACTTTGATCGTGCTTGATCATATCGGTATAGCAGGTACATTTTCAAGGGTCAATATCAATGAATCACCTCCTTTTCTAGTAGGTACTTAAAATAATTGTATTTTGGAGCAAAGTTATAAATAATATCATTAAATCTTTATGAAAGGTAGTATAAAAATCAAACAGTGCAATCATGTCGCGCGAAAAGTTTTCTCAGCTCATAACATTTGCACATTTCTCATGCCCACAATAAAAAGGCGATATTTTACATTTACTTATTTGATGATAAAATCGGCATGACATTGTTGTTATTTGACGCGTGCAACTCGCGTGTGTATCATTTATTCTTCATTTCGAAATGCAACCGAAGGAACATGTTTAAATATTTCATTTATTTGAAAACAGCCTTTAATAATTTCAATTCATTTTTTATTCTTCGTATCCTTTATACGAGTATGTGTATTGTTTTTGTTGTTGGGCTTACAAACGTCACTGTTGCACGTGTCGCCATTTTAATTAGACAATCATTCGTGCAATTTCTGTAGAAGAAAATTTTCCAAAAATATATGTATATGTAAATATGTAGGTATACGCTTAAATATACATACATATAACCCACCCATCCCTTAACCCGTGGGCACGTCATAAATTAACAAAATCGTTGCCATTAGACGTTTGAGCTCATAATCCATGTCAACCCCCAGAACTCATTGCACATTCTCTTTGTCGCATAATCACATTTTCGTCAAAGTGAATTAAGAAATGGCGTATAAATACATACATAAATATGTATAAACATTCATTAGGGTGAATCGCTTTAAGGAATTTTTTAAACTCTCTAAGAATCGGGTCAAAAATACACTCTTCGATCCTTTACCGAATGTGAATCCCAGCCTCTCTCAAACTTAGTCCCGACTGGTGTGGACATTTTGGCCAACATTTCCGAGCCTTGAGAATTTCCTAGAACATATTGACACTATATCGAAGGTAGGGCTACTTTATTCAGATAATTTAAAAATGGTGGCAAAATCACCTTTTCCTAAGAGGGTTAATCTTTTTATATATTTTTCATTCCACGCTCACCCCAAACAGCCTGAGCAATTTTATTAATTTCTTTTAGCAAAATTTATCATTTTTCGTGGCAATAAAATAGGAATAATTCTCTCCAATCAAAAAGAAATTCTTTACTTAAGAACACAACTAGCTGAGCAGACGTCTCAGCTCCATTTAAAAAGGCATCAGTTCCACATTAACCCTCAACAGCCGCTACTTCGCACACCCAAACATGAGAAAAGTGCCAATAAGAATATATTTAACCCTTAAATTCATGCCAAGCAAACCCCAAAGGACACGCAATAACAATTTGTACATAAAATAACAACAACAACAACAAAAGGATGGCGCCAGTACTGCAACAAAATCCTCTTTTTCGCTCTTGATTAATGAATATTTAAGTTCTTGACTTGAAAAATTATGCGATCGAATGTGCACAATCAACAGCTCAACAACATCAACGGCTAACGGCTTAATGCAACCAAAAAGGCGGTGAAATTGGAAGCAATGAAACAACAAATAGTAACAGCATGTATAACAACAACAACACTAACACATAAACAGCGACTATGCACAGCTTAATCGAGACGAAACGACATTCGGCCCGTATTGCCTTTTTGCGGCGCAACAAATTAAGGGTGTTGCATGCAACAGGCGCTCAAGTCGCACACAGTATCATTGCGTAAACGAGTGGGTAGGTAGGCAAGGCAGTCAAATGCAAAAGTCAAGTGATTTACTTTCTTAGCAAACACCAGCCTCCAGAGCCCATAGCCAACAACAACCACCAACGAAAATGGGAACTACTGGTACATTCATACATACATACATCCATGAACTCTTGGACATACTAACAAAACGAAATTTGGCATCTCATAACGGTGCATATTAAATTAGGCGGCTGTTTGTCGTGCACACGTAGTACGTACGGCAGACAGCAGAGACTTAGTTTGTCTGAAAATGCTGCACGGTGATATCTGGTGGACATGGGAGTAGACACACAAAAAATTCGTTAAAAATTCTTTAAAAAATTCACAAATTACGTTGCGAAGCTACCAAACGTTTACAAGCCGAAATCAGCACGTATATTGCAGAGGATAAATGGAGTTTCATACAAATTGTTGACAGTTTATTTATCAGGCTGATAAATTTATCAACTTATCACACTTACAAAGCTGAAGGCAAGACTGCGAAAATGGAATCTTTTTCTAATAGTTTTCGTATATTTAACGAAGAATTAAACTGATCTCTTGGCTTTTAGTTTTGATAAAGAATAAGCTATTGCTCTTTTAAAATTATTGCAGCTTTCGCATACTTGACTTTTTTCCCACTGTGCATTGTTGGCACGCAGTAGGTAGCAAACAACAAAAGCGTGAATCTTAGCGTGAATGTACACAAGTAAGCATGGCGAACTAACCGGCAACGGCTGGCAGTTGTCAATTGAAAACGTGCCAACAATTTGCAATGTTTTGCAATTAATCGTTCTACTTTAGTTATTTCTTATTACCTTGACGGCTATACGTTAGATGTTGCATATTTGAAATTGTTGCATGTTGAGAAAACGACTGCAAGTTAGACGATTTGTTTATCGTGAAGCTACCATACAAATGCGATTTAGATAGTTTACTGAGAATAAGCTCTCAAAGAGTTTCTTGTTAAAGGAAAGCCTAAAGCCTTGTTAAAGAATGGCAGCACTGGCTTGAACTGTTAGAAGGGCCACCCGAAAAAATGCAATGCACAATAAATAACTTTTGACATTTAAATAGTAAATAGCAGCCTTCGAATTATTTGTCATAATCATTCAAAATAGAGCAGCTTGATTCAATTACATAGTTTATCTAATTACGAGTTAAAATCAGCTGGGGTAACTAACTTCAAGTGTTATTTATGTAAGTCGTACATAAAAAATACGGCTTGCAGCCTTGCTATTTCCTCAATTCGCTAAAAGTTAATTTTAAAGTAAATTCTGACCTTGCCATCTTACAAGACTCAAAACCTATTTAGGCTTTTTGATGCGTACCGAAAATTAAAATCGAAATTTTTTTCGTACTCTTTAACGATACAAAATCTTGAGCCTTTAAAAGTTTCTATTTCTACTTTGCAGCAACACACTGTAATGACACTTTATTATAGGGAAGTTTTCAACTAATATGAAAATAAGCATAGCTTATGGTTTTTGATGTCATCACCTGTACAATTTCACCTAATATTAGGCACAAAATATGTATAAACACCTCTTATACCGCCCGACTGACGGGCTGTGCGTGCTAACACCATCATATTCCCCTTTCCAACAGCATTATTAACTTGAGGCACTCTCTCACTTTATTGGGAATCGTGTTCCACCAAAAATAACTTGTATGCGCTTAATTTGTTGACATTTATTGTTATTTATAACGATGCTAAGTAGCGGCCGTAAAGCAGCAAATTTATATTTTGGAAGTTTTTCAATTTGTTTTTGTTTTTCTAAAGCAAAGTTTTATACTCGTACTACCAGTATTCATTGCCAGCAGCTAGAAAATGATTAAATTTGTGAAACTGGGTAATGGTGTTGGGTAGATTCGGTGGCTGGGGTGGTTTGGGTGGTTCTTGAGCTGACAGAATGAGCGAGATTTAGTTTTAGTTTATTAAATAAGATTTTAGAGGAATTAGTCCGCATCTTAGGATATGAGCATTTGTGTTTTCAGCAGCACTGAAGCAGGAAATTGAAGTTTAATAAAAGAAGAATAGTAAAATAGTTTTTTGATGAAAATATTAGAAGAGGACAAGTGGAGGATGCCACATACATACATATAAAGTTTTGTCCCGACCGGAGACGGTTGAAGCGTGACGGACAGTGGTCAAAGTTCATATTACCAGATGTGACCTATATGCGACACCCGTTAACCATCCCCGATCGGGACCAACATCTATACATATGTGGTATCTTTGATTGTGCTGTGGGAAGAAAGTCGCTAATTTTATTTTTACTCTGAAAAAAAAACGTTGTAAATACAAAGACTTTTGCAGTTAAATGAACAACTTTCCGCAGTTGAAATGTGCCCAACAACGCTCCGTTGTTGTTTCAAAGATGCGAGCGTTTTTGATTCAAATACTTTTCGTATTTAAGTTAACAACGGAAACTGTTGAATGAAATACTTTCACATTTAAGTTAACAGTTTTTGCTTTTGAATTAACAGCAAAAAATTTTAGTCCAAAAGCGAGCACTATTGATTCGAATACTTTTCGTATTTAAGCTAACAACTTTTGCTTTTGAATTAACCGCAAAAGTTTTTGGTCGAAAAACGGGCACCATTGAAGCAAATACTTACGCATTTAAGTTAACCTCAAGCAAATTGTAAAAATAGTATTTTTTTTTAATATAATAGATATTATTTTATTTTATTTTTTTATACCTATAATATATGTATGTATGCTTACTTATCGAGCCCTAACCGCCATAAAGTGTATCCAACAAAATTATCGATTTTAGCGTTTTTAATCATTCCCACAATTTCATAGACTTAGGGCCGGTTTCACCACCTCCGGTTAAGCACTTAACCAGAGATTTTTGCCCGGTGAACCAATTTATTTGACAGCTCGCCATACAATTTACGTCAAACTAACCAGCGATTAAATTAACCGCAGATTGTGAAACCGGCCATAAATAAATTTCAAGGCTGATTACTAGACTGCGGATCTTTATGCAAAAAATTTAAAATGCTTTATTAAGTGTTATATAGATTCAAAACTATATATTCGCATTCCAAAACGAATTTTCTTGCTCTGTTTTGAATATGCAAAATATATGCAACTTATATGCAAGTTATATGCAAATTAAAAATACACCTTTTTCATATAAAATATAGAATTTTAAGTGATATAAACAATAAGTAAATACAGTTGAATGCAAAAATCATTTGTTGTATGCTGGAACATTTGTTCCATGCAAATAAATAACCCATTAACACCCAAAACAGAACTGTAAATGGTAACTAATTTTTATTATAATAATTTTTAATGTAAAGAGATAATTTTAGTTGTAGTTAAGACCACAATATACTACAATTGTTTTCTCCAGATTCTGAATGCCGAAATTGTGACGCTTATCGGTTAATATCAGTTTATATGCTGAAAATGAACGCTCAAATTTGGGTCTTTAATATTGTCAACCCAATTTCGAAGCTTCAAACACTTTCTCTTCATTGCTTTTCCCATTGCAAATGCAGAAAAATAAAATGATAAGCTTGTTAAACGCTGAATGACAAATTATTATTAAAAATTAAGCCATTAGAAATGACTCATTGCAAAATATATTCCATAGAATTCTTCAATTTGAAACAAATTATAGAAGTATGAAAACGCCAAAGTGTCTGTCTCACGATAAAATATGTATGCAAATTTTAAATTTTTTATGTAAATATTCAAGTTATATGCAAATATGCAAGTTATATGCAAATATGCAAGTTATATGCAAATATGCAAGTTATATGCAAATATGCAAGTTATATGCAAATATGCAAGTTATATGCAAATATGCAAGTTATATGCAAATATGCAAGTTATATGCAATATGCAAAATATGCAGAAATAAATATGTAAATTTAGAATATTTAATTAATAACATTCATTTTTCTCTTTTGAACCATATCGCTATCTCTTCTCCTTAAAAATATGCAATTGCATAAAGATCCGCAGTCTACTGATTACCAACTGTATGAAAAGAAAATAAAAAAAACCTCCTGTAAAATTTAATTTTTGTTGGATACACTTTTTGGCGGTTAGGGCTCGATATGTAGTAATATTAATATTAAGGCCCGCCGTCACCAAACGAATTTTAGTCATCCATCCATTCACCATTTCCAAACGCATCAGTACATCTGCAGACAACTCTCACGACATCAAAAAAAGCTGAGTTTATCAATAGATATTAGTTTTTGTTTAATTAATTTTTTTATTTATGTACATACATATGTATATATATTACTTTCTTTATTTTATTTTAAAATTGAAACGAATTGAACGAATTTGAAAAATTATGTTTATTTTTTAATTTTTTCTTTCAAATCCTTCTTTCTTTTTACTTAAAAAATGTTTAACAGCAAGCAAGTTTTTGGATCAACAACGCACGTCCTTGAATTAACTACGGAAATTTGTTGAATCAAAAACTTTGCCGTTAAAACCAGGGACCGTAACGATTATCATTTTTATAAAAAAAAATCATTTTTAATCGTTATACTTAATTTGATTTTTATTTTTTCAATGAAATTTGATCGATATTTTATGATTTTTATTTTTTCGATCAAAAATAATTGTTATTACTGGATTTAAATTTTTCCGATGAAACTTGATCGATATTTTATGATTTTTATTTTTTCGATCAAAAATAATTTTTATTATTGGATTTAAATTTTTCCGATCATAATAAACTCTAAAAACTTGTTTTTTTTTTGCAAATTTTGTTCTCAAATAGAACTGCGCCAATGTTGGCACAATCGTCAACTTCAAGCCATCAAATATAGGATTCACTAACGTTTGAAAAAGTTTACTATGATCGGAGAAAAAATAAAAAAATATTGATTAAAGTTGATCGGAAAAATTTAAATCCAATTATAACAATTATTTTTGATCGAAAAAATAAAAATCATAAAATATCGATCAAGTTTCATCGGAAAAATTTAAATCCAATAATAAAAATTATTTTTGATCGAAAAAATAAAAATCGTAAAAAATGGTTATTTAAAAATTTAAAAAATAAAAATCTTTAGAATAAAGATGAGCTCATATTTGGATAGAATGTGCTAAAATCATTGTATCGGCATACTTGCATTTTATTGTTAACGAAGTTTTCATAATGATTTTTTCATCCGAAGAAATGAAAATAACGATTAAAATCGGTCCCTGGTTAAAACAAATACTTTTGCTGTTGAATCAAATACGGAGATTCAACAGCAGAAAGTTGTTGATTTAACTACGAGTATTTTTTTCAGAGTAGCGCCACCCCAATGTACCTACATACAATACCAATAAGCAATTATAAACCTAACGCAACCATAGAGAGCTTGTGAATAAAGCGCATCTGCAAATCGAACCATGTTCTCATGGACTCAGTCACAGTCCCAATGCATGACAACGTAAATAACAACAACCAGTCAATGGGGCACAAAAATCCACTGAACCGCGCTTCAGCGAACGCAAGCGGTTGCTTGGCAGCCGTTCTATTGACTTTAGCGATGCCACCATGGCGTTGTTGTCTATAAACAACAAAAAGTAAAAAAGAAGAAGAAGCAAATATAACAAGAGTTGTGAACCAGGCCTTTTGGCTTTTCAAATATTTTTCAATTATATTCCCAGTATTTATTTTCTAGACCGGCTGTCAGTGAGCCTCTTTCACGCTTATTTAATTTCAGTATTTCGCTTTTTTCCTTTTTTCGTTTGATTCCATCGTCAATTTCAGTTGTCAAAAGGCAAGACAGAAAAATATTGAAAGGAAAAAAATAATAGTAATTCACTGCTGCTGTAAGGAAGAAACAAAAAAAAAAAAATTGTATAAAAAGAAATATTGGCCGCTGCAGAAAACTGCAGTAAAAGGATTTAACGAAAAGGAGAAAGAAGGCAAAACAACAATAAAAGGAAGAAAAAGAAGGAGGCTTGTCCTTGAAGTCGCAGAAGGCGCCACACAAAAATCATAATTTCTCCCACCAAACATCGGCCGAAGCAAAAAGTATCAGCTGCGCATCATCACAATGAAGAAGATCATACAGCCTGAGAAGCGACCTTACTGCGTCCAGCCACGCAAGCCAAAACGTGTCACGTTGCAAACGAAGAACTGTGAGCTGAGCGGCAGCGGCAGCGGTGACGGTGACGGTGGCGATGGCAAGCGACGCCAAAAACTCTCAATGCCGGTACGCAGACCAATTGTCGATTGTCCCTTTTATACATACAAATATAAATTCGACGATTTGCCGCTGGATCCGGCAAAAGAATTCATCGAGGAGAAGATAGGTGAGGGAGTTAAAGAGTGAGGAAGACAGAGAGAGAGAGAGAGAGGAGGAGGTTGTTCGTTGGTGTATTTACTTTTAAATAATAAAAGCGAAATCTGTGATTTTTTATCATTTTATCATTCGTTTAATAATTTTTTTTTTATTACTTTTGTAGCGCACATGCAAGTTGATCAAATAGTCGGTCGTTGCAATAAAGAATTGGACTTTCATTTATACCAAATGGACAATATTAAATGGGATATGGAAGATAGTGCTGATGAAGGCAATACTGATGATGATAATGCTGAAAGCATGGCAGAATTGAAACAGGAGAATATTGTAATGCTGGGAAAATACGAAGTGCCTAAAGATAAAAAGCACACACTTTTCTTCAATGGGATAGGTGAGTGTTATTGATTACATGATTTTTTTTATGATTTTTTCCATCTTTTGTTTCGCTGATGTCTTATTGTGTTATAATTGAGTGATTTTTATTTGTTGATGTCATAGAGTTTTATTTATCTACCTACTCGAGACGTTGGTTTGGGTGGGTACATCATTGAGCTTCAGTTACCTTTCTTCAGAATTTGTCCTCATTGAAGCTTCGTATGCCTCTTAATATTTCACTAATATTCTAATAGCAGCATACGGGACAGTCCAGCCAAAAGAGGAAAACGACATAAAATTTAAAATGCTACTAATCATTCCCATTTATTCAGTTACCTGTAACTAAATGTGTATATTTTCCTAATCTGGTAACAGAAATATAGAAAAATATGTAAAAACCCAAAATTTTTGTCCATAGAACTTTGACTTCCCACCTAACTATTTTGCGGAAAAAGTTTGGTCATGTTTGCATTGCTATATTAGCTATATTTTCATTTGTAAAAAAAAAAATTGCACGTCATTCAAGTAAAGCAGAGAAAAATTTAAATAATTGCATTAAAAAAATTAAAAAAGGATACGTGATTTTTGCGTATATCTTCATATAATTGATTCCGAGGAGTCACACGAAAAGGCATAAAAATTGGTCTGGTGACCTCAGGTATGACCCTATGAAACCAGATATTTATGGAAGTAAGGATTAAAAGGCTGTTCACCGTCTAAATACATTTTTTAAGTTAATAGGGTCATACTGTGGTTTCTAGACTATTTTGAAATATGTCCCAGGAGTCACACGATTCTGAACTCTAATGTATTAGGGCAAACCTGTACTTAAAATAGAAGATTCTGAAACGAAATTTTGAAATGTTTTTAGTTTTTATTACATAGTTTTAAATAATTGTTTCTAGAGATGTTGAATTCGACTTGTTTTAAATAAATATCACTGCTCTACAGCCAAAAAATACTCTAAACGCGACCATCCTATCTATATGTAAAATCGGTCGCTGTTTGCGAAAATCGGGTTCATTTTTAATTATATGGGAAGGTTTTTGAGATATCGGCAATTTACCGCTATTTGGCCAATGGCTCCACTTAATCCTGTATATGTCTTTAACGCAGTAAGCTATCTTCCTTGTGGTGGCTGTATTTACTTGATCACCTATAACTTTTCCATTTTACCATGGATTTTCTTCGTTGACAGCTTATTTTTTTGCTAATGGAGCTTCACGTAAAGGTAAAAACATTGGTTTTAAAGATATTGCCTGACAAAATCAATTTTTTCTTAAAGAAATCGTAAAAAATCGAAAAAAAATTCAAAATTTCAGAAACTATATAGGGATAGAGAAAAATGTTATGGGAGCCACGAAAAGTAAATTTAATTTTCTTTGTTCGGTGCCACCTCAAGGAAGATAGCTCACTGCGTTAAAGAGATATACAGGATTAAGTGGAGCCATTGGCCAAATAGCGGTAAATTGCCGATATCTCAAAAACCTTCCCGTAGAATTAAAAATGAACCCGATTTTCGGAATTAGCTACATATTTTACATATGGATAGGATAGTCGCGTCCAAAGTACAGACAAAAAATTTCATTTTGTGATCCATTGTATTTAATCAGAACTTTGAAGTAAATATAAGTATTATTTTGCATTCACTTTATTTTTTTCATATAATTGGCTTGGTTTCAATTCGCTGGGAGAGATTTATGAATAACTTGGTCAAAAAGGGCTAAAACAATAATAAAACTGATTTCAATAATCTAGTATATTACATATTTCGCACTTGTCCCAGGAGTCACAAAAACTTGTCCCAGGAGTCACAATTTTAAATATTGAAAACAGTTAATTGAATTTGAATATATAAAATATTTTTATAGAATATGGTACTATGCAGTATGTTTTTTCGACCATATACAAATTGTAGGTGAAAGTTGAATAGTTGAACTAAAATTCGTATTCGTGCTCATACAGGTGCAACAAAGGGATTTTTCGGTGTCCCAGGAGTCACACTCATTTACTAAGTAGTTACAAAGCTATTTGTTATTATTTAGCCAATTCTTTTAATGCATTTGTTGTATTGGATATTTATCCATGTCGATGAATATATTTCATAGCAATTTAAGTCCCGATGTCAGTTTTATAATTCAAAGTTGACTAAGCTCTGGAGTCAAATGTCCCAGGAGTCACGATGGAATGTCCCATATATCAATTTTTGACATATTTATAGAGGTAAAATAAGCATATTTTATGAGTAATACGAGTATCTACCCTTTGGCACTAACTCAAATGGCTATAAAAAATTTAATTTTGGTGACCTTTTAGAGTGTAAGGACATTGTGTAATAATAATAAAGTACCAGCGTAATTTTAATATTTGCACATGAGTAATAAAAACTTGTATTTATACACTCAGAAAAAAAATCATCAACACGATTCATGTAAAATTAACACGATCGATCTTTACACATAGAACGGCAACAATTTTTTCAAATTACACGATATTTGAAACATGATTTTGGCTTTGTAACTGTCATCTGAAAATTTGGTAAATTCAACCAAATTTTATTGTTGATACAAAATGAAGAAATTTTAAAATATACAAGATGATTCAAATATACAATTTTATTCCTAAATGTCATTTGGAATTTGGTTTATTTAACATGATGATAGTGTTAATATAAATTAAAAAAAAATTTTAGAAAAATGACGTACCAATTTTAGTGTTAATACAACATGAAAACAAATGTTAAAACAACAAGAACCACAATCAACAATTAAAGTTGGTTGATATAACACGAAACAATGTTCAAGCATAAACGTCATTTGGAATTTTGATTTATTCAACACGATGATAGTGTCAATATAATCTAAAAAAGAGTTAAAAAGAACGTCAAAACTGTTTTGAAACATACACAATTTTTTCAACGTTTGAACTTCTGCTGTTCGTGCAAAACACAAACTAATAATTTTTTTTTAACAAAAAGAAAATTTTGTGCCGTGGCAATGATGGCCATGCATAAACTATTCGTATGAGAAGGACGCTTTCAATTTGGTCGGTTGTGCGGGTGATGTACTCGAATATGCTTTATTGATCTGATGATTATATATTTTATGTTTTATATGTTTTTTTATAAAAAAAAAAAAATAAATTGCAAAATCAACAAGACTTTCTAGTTAATTTAACAATAAATTTAAGGTAAAATCAAAAAGATGTTATTGTTAATTCAACAGGACCACTTCGTGTTAATTTAACCAGCTTTTATTGTAACATTAACTAGTTAAAATTGTAAAATCAACAGGAAGACTCAATACTTTTTAGTGTTAATTCTACAGTTGTCATCCTGTTAAACTAACACTTGACAGTAGTGTTAAATTTACACGATTACATGATGGCATACATTAAGCATCGTGTTGAAAAAAATTAACCACAAAATTTGTTGATTTTTGGTTGATTTCACACTATTTTTTTTCTGGTTGTATACATACAAATATATGCATATCTGGTGTATGTAGATATCTCTGCATTTCTGTGAAATAAATATTGATATCGCCACATAAAATACACGTTCAGGTGTTATGAAATTGTCACAAAATCTCTAAGGAATTGACAATATTAAAAGTTATGAGTCCAGCGGCGGCATAAATCTTCATACATATATACGAACATATGTACATAGTATGTACATATATGAAGGCTATATATGATACTATATTTGTCATCATATGTATGTATACATATGTATTCGTTATGCATATACGAGTAATAAAATATTTATTAGCTGTGCTGTTTTTTTGGGATTACTCATGCTCTGAGTCAGAGTCATATTCATACTCATACTCTGAATCAGACTCAGAGTCATACTTAGACTAATACTCATATATTATGTGAGTATAATTACACTCAGACTCAAACCTATACTGGTATTAAGACTCACACCCAGACTCTGATTTAGATATCCCCATCCTCAGACTTCTACTCATACTCAGATGCATACTCATTTTAATATTCATACCCAAAAGAAAAACAAAAAAAAAATGTGCTACTTTAAATTTTCCAATGTTCTCCTGCTGACACTCTAAATAAATTTTGCACTCAAAGTATTGATAAAAGACCAAAATATTTATAATAGATAGGAATATGTATCGAAATCTGCTTATGGCTGTGAATTTTTATCATTTGGCACATACTCCAAGCACTCGAAGGAGAAAGAGTGTACGTCAGGGCCGCCGAGAGAAAATCCGGGCCCGGGGTCAAAATAACTAAGGGCCCCCATACTAAATGAACAAATTCTCAAAATCAAAATTCAATGAATATATAGTTACGAACTTTAATTTATCTATACATGGCCGCTGTGGTGCAGTGGGTAGAGTGCTCGCCTGCTATGCCAGGCTTCTGTTTTAGCCACTCAAAAAAAAAAAAAATGGACGTGTTTTTGTAGCGTCCGGAACGCAGTTTAAGTGGCTAAAACAGAGGCATTAAACTAAATTTCTGTCGCTAACATACTTTAATCATTAGCTGTGGCCTAAATCTTTCCTTTTATCATAAAACGATACAATATTTCGCGATATTTCTGCCTCAAAAGTTCAAAAAATCGTGCGAACATACCGTCCGAAACGCTCAGGATATACCCATATCGCTGTATAAGAATTTGCATCATACCGAATTTTTCTGTTGCAACAGAAAACGAATTCAAATTTATGCTGCAAAGTCGACGCCAAAAACCAACAATTCCTTAAGTGGGGTGCAGACACTTTAAGAGGTTTATAAAATTTGTTGAAATTTAAAATGATTGCTATCTACGAAAGGTGATTAAAGGTGTTGTTCGTTTATTTTCTGTAAGCAAAAACTTGGATATCATTTTGAGATTCCCGGGCCCTCTAAAGCCCGGGCCCGGGGCAATTGACCCCCTCAGCCCCCCCCTCTCGTCGGGCCTGGTGTACGTGGTATATTAATAAAATTAAATGCCTATTACTTTCACCACAAACTATACACATATTGAGCAGTGTATCTATATAAACTTAATATAAAGGAGTATTTCAATCGTTAAAATTTCCATAAAAATGTTATTTCAAATTGCCAATGGACTTAATGACACGCACCAAAAGCACTAACGCGCTTTATATTGAGAATATCCCCATCTCAGCCATGCCAAGCACAGATGTGGTGCATATTTGCCTCAAAATTACTCTTGAGAATTTTGTATGTTTGATGGTGATTAGAGACATGCGAAAAGCAAAAGGACAGGCCTTGCAGGACAAACATTTTGGTTCGGTATTTAATCCTATATATTACTAGGTTATTTTTTGTGGTGAATGTCTGTTGGCTATTGCTATTTAAAAAGCACACTCTGTTTTTTTAATAGAAAACTGAAAAACTGAAAAACTGGCAAACGTACATTCATCCGTAGGTACATATCATTTCACTTGAAAAGTTAATGACCCTAATTGAGCAGCACTAAGGAACAGTGGCGACTGTGAATAATTTGCTGCTATTTGCATATTTGAAAATGTTCCGCCCATTTCATGAGTTTTTTTTTTTTTCGGAATGTAAATTCATTGACAATTCGTGACCGAAACAGAACAAATGTTCACATTTTCATATCTGTGCATGTGTTTATGTATGTATGTAATACATCTATATATATATCTTCTATCTATCTATCTATATATATAAGGATGAAAGTTTGTTTGTTTGTTTGTATGTTTGTTCCCTATGGACGCCGAAACTACCGGGCCGATCACATTCAAATTTTGACACAATGATCACCTGGTATTAGATTGAAATTATAACCATATTTAATTCTGGTATCTCAACTCCTTCACGAGATATAGGCCAAAATATGGATCCAGATTCCTCCGAAATATTTTTCTGCATTATTGGTATCAAATTAAAGATATCAATCAGAGCTTCAATAGAGAGTCCATTCCGTTCCAATTTTCCAGTCGGTTCTCCAGATAGAGACCAAAACGTGGACCCGGATGGCCCCAAATATATTTTCGTAATATTGGTATCAAATTAAAGGTGCTGATCTGGGTATCCATATATATTTTACACTATACGTATATCTCAATCGGTTCCCGGGATTGAGGCCGAAACATGGACCTAAATAGCCCCCGAAATATTTTTGGCCATTATTGGTATCAAATTAAAGGTATCAATCAGAGCTTCAATAGAGAGTTCATTCCATTCCAATTTTCCAGTTGGTGCACCAAATAGAGACCAAAACGTGGACCCGGATGGCCCCAAATATTTTTTCGCAATATTGGTATCAAATTAAAGGTATCAATCAGAGCTTCAATAGGGAGTTCATTCCATTCCAATTTTCCAGTCGGTTCTCTAGATAGAGACCAAAACGTTGACCCGGATGACCCCAAATATTTTTTCGTAATATTGGTATCAGATTAAAGGTGCTGATCAGGGTAGCCATATATATTTTACACTATACGGATATCTCAATCGGTTCCCGGGATTGAGGCCGAAACATGGACGTAAATAGCCCCCGAAATATTTTTGGGCATTGTTGGTTTCAAATTAAAGGTATCAATCAGAGCTTCAATAGAGAGTTCATTCCATTCCAATTTTCCAGTCGGTTTTCCAGATAGAGACCAAAACGTGGACCCGGATGGCCCCAAATAATTTTTCAAATTAAAGGTACTGATCAGGGTATCCATATATATTTTACACTATACGGATACCTCAATCGGTTCTCGGGATTGAGGCCGAAACATGGGCCTAAATAGCCCCCGAAATATTTTTGGGGATTGTTGGTATCAAATTAAAGGTATCAATCAGAGCTTCAATAGAGATTTCTTTCCATTCCAATTTTCCAGTCGGTTATCCAAAATATATTAGTAATCATGATGTAAACCGATATGTGCACCGGATGGCCATGGAAAGTTGTTGATAAGGACGTGAGACGGGGAACGGGAAATGCTGACTGGTGGGGAGACCGATAGGGAAGGGAGTGGCATAGTGTGATTTGTCGCAGCGAAGTGTGACGGGTATTTGCTAGTACTATTTATATAGGCTTAAGTCTTTTGTTAAACTTGATTAGCTTGACTAGAATTTAATACTCTTTCCTTGATTGATTCTAAGGACTACTTAGTTTGTCACAATATCCCAGTAAAGCTTAACAGATGTTTACTTAAGATAAATCATTAAATTATCTGATGAATTTAATTATAGTAAAGCTTTTACCAGCCGTTTAGCAAACTGTCACTTTAGTTTTGCGTTTTTAAAGTTTTCGCACTTTCTCAGTTTGATTGCCAATGCCTTTAATATTTAAAAACAAGTAAGGAAGCCTAAGTTCGAGTGCAATCGAACATTAGATACTCAGCTGTATGCTTTCATTGTTTGTTTGCGTTTGTTCGATATAGGGTGTATTTTATATGAAACGAGTGCTGCATAAACAGGGCGCAGCCACGCCCATTTTCAAAATTTATATCAATCATCCAAATAAGCATACAAATATTATTGTTAGTGCAAAATTTCATCCCTCTATGACTTTTAGTTACAAAGACTTCACGTTACAAATTCCAAAAGGGTGTTCCAGAAATATCTTTGTTAAAAAGTAGGCGTGGTCATAAACCGATTTCAATACATTTTTGCGTGTCTATTAACACATGTTATAAAAGTGTATAAACCAAGTTTCGTCATAATATCTCAATTATTTGTCGAGTTAAAGGCTAAGAAATCTCATATATCCCTTTGTCTAAAAAGAGGCGGTGCCACGCCCATTTTCCAAACTTTTTTATTTTTTGTTTCCGGTCTATTGTAAAACTCATGTCACAAAATTTCAATGAATTATCTTTATATTTCACATAGATATCGCTTAAAATGGTTTTATTAGGTCACTTTATAATACACATATATAAAAGTGGGCGCGGTCGTCAACCGATTTTGGTAATTTTTCGTCCACACATTTGGCTAAGTAAATATATCACGCGTACCAGATTTCATCGATATACCTTTAACGGTTTCTGAGTTATGGCTTATTAAACTTTCAATATTCGCTCCTTAATAAGTGGGCGTGGCACCGCCCATTTTCCAAAATTTTTGTAGTTTTTGTTTTATGTCCATAGTTGGACTCCTGCCACAAAATCTCAGTGATTGATCTTTATATTTGACAGAGATATCGCTTAAAATGTTTTTATTAGGCCCCCTTATATTTCCTATATATAAAAGTGGGCGTGGCCGTCAACCGATTTTGATAATTTTTCGCCAAAACATTTGACTAAGTAATTATATTACGCGTACCGAATTTCATCGATATATCTTCAACGGTTTCTGAGTTATGACTCATAAAACTTTCAATGTCTGCCCCTTAATAAGTGGGCGTGGCACCGCCCATATTCCAAAATTTTTGTGTTTTTTGTTTTATGTCCATAGTTGGACTCATGCGACAAAATTTCAATGATAGATCTTTATATTTGACAGAGATATCGCTTAAAATGGTTTTATTAGGTCACTTTATAATACACATATATAAAAGTGGGCGTGGCCGTAAACCGATTTTGATAATTTTTCGTCAAAACATTTGTCTATGTAAGCAAATTACGCGTACCAAATTTCATCGATATATCTTCAACGGTTTCTGAGTTATGACATATAAAACTTTCAATGTTTGACCCTTAATAAGTGGGCGTGGCACCGCCCATTTTCCAAAACTTCATCAAATTTCTTCATAAGGGCCCGAGCTCAATACGTGGGTAAAATTTTAAAACTCTAGCTATATTAGTGGCTGAGATACCAAATTTCCGATTTTTTCTATATAGGAAAAGTGGGCGTGGTCATGGTCCGATTTCGCCCATTTTCAATACCAACCGTCCCAGTCTCGATACCAACTTGCGTTCCAAATTTCATCAAAATATCTCAATTTTTGCGCGAGTTAGAGTGTTTACAGACGGACGGACGGACGGACGGACGGACAGACGGACGGACGGACGGACGGACGGACGGACGGACGGACGGACGGACATGGCTCAATCGATTTCTCTTTTCACCCTGATCATTTTGATATATATAAGTCTATATCTATCTCGATTATTTCATTCTGTTACAATCCACCGTTATGTGATTAAAACTATAATACTCTGTGTACTAGTACAGCTGAGTATAAAAATGGTTTTATAAGAAAGACTGGAAAAATCCAAAGACTGCGAGAAAATCGATATTTTAATTGATTTTCAGTTTTAATTAAAATTTATTTCTTTTTATCGCATTTCAGCCTGCAATCAACTTCCGTGGCTGACGAAATGTTATGGAAATAGTAAGTTGCTATTGTTGATTTGTAATTTTTTGAGTATATTTCTTAGGTGCATTTAAAATTCATATTTTAATGACATATATTTTTATTAACATTAACATTAAGTTGAACTTTTAAAAAGAAAATGAAAGCTTTAATATAAACGTCAGTTTGAAGGCCACTGAATGCCTTCGGGGGAGTCATAACATTGTCAGTTATAGAAATTTGTTATTATGTACTATGTTTCTCACATATAAAAATAATTTCCTACCAAACCAGTGGATCCCAGCGATGAAATGGTCTATCGCATTACCAGCGAATTACTTCAAAACTATAGCGCTCGCCGCATACGCATTTTTTACACAAAGGGGTTGAAGCAAAAGCATGGCAGTTCGTCGAATGTTATAGGCAAGTGAAGTACACAGAACAAGTTATATTCCAGATAATGAAGAAATTTAATTTAAGTATTACTATTATTGATAAAATTAAAAGCTCTCTCTTTTTTTTTTTGCATTCTAATTCACCGGCCAAAAAGCTCTGAAAAGCATATTAAAACTATTTCTTTTTTATACATTCCACAGGCCGCCTACACACACAAACGGCAAAGAATTTACGCATTGGGGCGTTACAGCGTTCAAGCGGAACGGTTATATTCACGGCTGGCGATCATTATGCGCTGCGTACGCCTGAAGGTATGCAACACACAAAATGCCAAATACAAAGTAAAGCAAAAATTTGCTATATAAATGAGTGTGTACGAGTGTATGCCAGTTGGCAAGGTGTTGCTGCAAAGCGCAAATAGACAGAGAGTAAAAAGAAGGGGTTTTAAGTTCCAGTTGATTAGAATATGTATTATATACCCAGCTGTGCGATTGAGAGAATGTGTAGTTGGTTTGCTACCAGTCTAAGGTTGACGTCTCACAGCTGTTTTAATAAATATTTTGTTCGTCTTCGATTCTAATGAACATAAAACAACTGTTAAAACCACAGCTGGTTATAAACAATAGAAAAAGAAAATCACACCGCCTGCAAAATAAACAAAAACACCAAACTTATCACTTTATTTGCTTATACATAAATATATATACCTACTTAAGCTACTTAGCCACTTTTATGCTTTTGCATTTTTTATACAAAACTTTTTCACCCGCTGCAACTCGGCTGCAAGCAATACTTGTTTATATGCATCTCTTTTACCTTTTGCATTTTCTTTTTCTCTCCCACTCTTTTTCAAATATTTATTTGTTGCATGTGGCATGCACTGCGCTGGTAGAATGTCGAAACGAGCTAATACGCGTCGGTAAAGTTATAGACAAATTAATAGAGCCAACATTGCGACGTGCCAAAGAGAACTTAAAACGTCAAGCGGCGACGGAAGAACAAAACGCTGCTGCTGGCAATGCAAAAGCAATATCTGCATCAACAGCAACAACAACAACAAAAGCGAGACTTGCAACAGGCACGGTATCTAACCAGAAAATGTCGTCGCCGTCGTCCAGTGCAAACGTTGAACTTGGTGCCGGCAGGGATGCATGCTCGGCAAAGCGAGCGAGAATAAGAAAGGTGAGTGCAGCAACAGTAACAGCAACAATGAGCAGAGGCAACAAAGGGGCGGCAATTTCAACAAATATTTGCAACAAGTAAAAGTATCTACAAAGTATGTAAAAACTATGGACACGGGCAAAATAACAACAATAGCAATGCTAGTAATAATAATAATAATAGCTGCAACAGTTTTGAAAGTGCTGAAGTTAAAAGTTCTTGTTGGTTGGCCGGTTCAGAGAGCATGCAAATAAGTATGAAGAAGAAGTTGAAAATAACAAAAAAGTAAAGAAAAAAAGAAAAAGTAAAGATTATTGCAAGTAAAGAAAAGACAGTTAATAGCAAAGACTAAGATCAAGAAAAACATAAGTAATTCGAGTGTGAATTCCACGGTTAGTTGAAATAGTTAGTCTGACATACATATCGAGCCCTAACCGACATAAAAGTGTATCCAACAAAATTACTGATCTTGGCTTTTTTATGGAAATCAATAATTTATTACCAAACGTATCAGCTCCCAAAATTTCATAGTTATAAATTGTGCCGTTTCGAAGTTATAGACTAAACAAATTTCAAGTGTGCATAGAAACTGTATACAAAGAAAATTAAGAAAAACCTTTCTTTACTTTTTGTTGGATACACTTTTAATGCGGTTAGGGCTCGATATGTTGCTTTAATAAGCAATACCTGGCTGATCGAGCTTTTCTCGGGCTCCTAATTTTTCGGTAACCTCCACAAAAGTCAAAGGAAATGTTTAAAAAAGTGAGTATGAAAATAAAAATGAAGCTTTTCAAAAGTTCACCCTGATCATGTTATTCTCTCCTTCTTCTTCGTCTTAGTCTCAAACTCTCTTTCCCTCTACTTTTCTCTTTCTCATTCCCTTTTATTACCCTTTTCCTTCCCCTTCCCTTTCTCCATCGCTCTGTTTATCTTTTCTCTTCCTCTCTTTTCTCCCCAATCCTATTTTTTCTGCCTTTCTCTCCTCATTATATATTTCTCTTTCCTTTCTTCTCACATTCCACTTTCGTTTAATTTTCCCTCGCCTTTTTCGTCCCTTCTTCCTTCCTATCCCCATTACCATTTCCCTTCTATCCATTTTTACTGTCCCCTTTTCCTGTACCTTTTCCTCTTCCTTCTGGTATCAATATAGCTCATAAACAATCCGATATCATCCTAGTCCACATTTTGACCCGGTCTAGCAAGCATAAAGAATAGAATATGTAATATCCCTTCTCAGCACCCATATCTGAAGACCCAGCCTAGGAATCTTAATGTAAATAGCTCTATGTAAAAGCTTTGATCTCGGTACCCGGAAAAAAGTGAGTAAAAAATTAAATTTTTTGAAAGTCCACCCACGAGGTTACCTGTATACGTAATTTCATGAAAATCGTTCGAGCCGTTTCCGAAATCCAGATTATATAGGTATACATATTTATGTATAGAAGAATTTCTCGTTTAAAGGTATTAGATTAAAGCTCAAGTCAATAGCACGAATAGTAGATAGTAATTTAGCTGAAGAAGGGTATTTTTTTTTATTAATAACTCTTAAGTGCCAACAGTAATGCGAAGAACAAAAAAAAAATTACAAAAACAAATCATAGTCTTTCCGATATCGTAGCATCATCATCATCATCACGATTTCCTCTTATATCTTTTCTTCTAATTATACTTTTTCTCTTTCTCTTACTGAGACATTCTTTATTATCTTATTATATCTCAGGTTTTTCTCTTAATTTTTCCTAATTTTTTCTTCTTTTTCTACTACGTGTAATTTCCTTCTTCATGTTAACTTTCATTTTTATGCTTTCTATAATAATTTTCAAAGATAAAAATTTTTTCCCTGAATACTTAGGGAATGAACTCCGATTCAAGGCAGCATCTCATTTTGCATGGAATTGCAAACAAGATTGCTAAAGAAATAACCAAAGAGCAAAGAAGGTTGAAAAGCTTAGACTAAGGTTACGAAGAGCAAACAAGAAACTGCAGAAGACAAACACTGTGTTGCTGTTGCTGTTTATTCTATCACGCGCATTTCTACGCCGACGCCTCTGCTCTAATAATACAGAAAAAAAAACATTGTTGCAGCTTAATTTTGCTTACTTTTTTTTGTGTTTGAGATCATAATTGCACTCTAATCTAATTCTTATAATTTTTCTTCTCTTTTCCTCACTTTCTTCCATCATCTGCGTGTACGCTTATATTCACGTAGCTTAAGAAGAATCCCTGCAATCGCCGTGATGCGCTGCTGCGTCCTTCAGATTTTCCCACCATCGTAGAATACATGAAATGCATAAAACGATTCGAGCGCGAGTAAGTAGAAATTTAAACAAAAATCTGCATACACACAAAAAAAAAATAAAAAAAATAGAACAAGAAATGCACACAAAAACTGAACGAAGCAGCCAAAGATTGTATTGGGCACATGAAAACGCCGCAAAACATTTGTGTGCGGTAAATTTTGCGAAAAGCGTAAAGTAAAAACAAGTAAGGAAGCCTAAGTTCGAGTGGAATCGAACATTAGATACTCAGCTGTATGTTTTCATAGTTTGTTTGCGTTTGATGGAAACACGGTGTACTTTATATAAAGCGAGTGCTGCATAAAGTGGGCGTAGCCACGCCCATTTTCAACATTTTTATCAGTCATCCAACTAAGCATATGAATATTATTCTTTGTGCAAAATTTCATTCCTTTTTGACTTCTAGTTATAAAGATGTCACGTTACAAATTCCCAAAGAGTGTTCCAGATATATCTTTCTTAAAAAGTAGGCGTGGTCATAAACCGATTTCAATAAATTTCTGCGTGGCTATTAACACATGTTATTAAAGTGTATAAACCAAGTTTCGTCATAATATCTCAATTATTTGTCGAGTTATAGGCTAAGAAATCACGTATATCCCTTTGTGTAAAAAGAGGCGGTGCCACGCCCATTTTCCAAAATTTTTCTATTTGTTGTTTCTGGTCTATTGTAGAAATCAAACCACAAAATTTCAATGAATTATCTTTACATTTGGCAAAGATATCGCTTAAAATGTTTTTATTAGGTCACTTTATAATACCCATATATAAAAGTGGGCGTGGTCGTCAACCGATTTCGCTAAAATTTTCAACATGTATTACCACAAGTAATAAAAGTATACACACCAAGTTTAGTCATTATATATAAATTATTTGTCGAGTTATGGGCTCAGAAATCTCGTATATTCCTGTTTATAAAAAGAGGCGGTGCCACGCCCATTTGCCAAAATTTTTGTGTTTTTCGTTGTATGTCCGCAGGTGGCCTCCTGGCATAAAATTGCAATGATATATCTTTATATTTGACAGAGATATCGCTTAAAATGTTTTTATTAGGTCACTTTATAAGAGCCATATATAAAAGTGGGCGTGGCCCTCAACCGATTTCGGAAATTTTTCGTCCAAAAATTTGACTAAGTAAGTATATCACGCGTACCAAATTTCATCGATATATCTTCAACGGTTTCTGAGTTATGACATATAAAACTTGCAAGGTTTGACCCTTAATAAGTGGGCGTGGCACCGCCCATTTTCCAAAATGTCATCAAATTTTTTCCTAGGGGCCTGAGCTCAACACGTGGATAAAATTTCATCGCTCCAGCTGTATTAGTGACTGAGATACCAAATTTCCGATTTTTTCTATATAGGAAAAGTGGGCGTGGTCATGGTCCGATTTCGCCCATTTTCAATACCAACCGTCCCAGTCTCGATACCAACCTGCATTTCAAATTTCATCAAAATATCTCAATTTTTGCGCGAGTTAGAGTGTTTACAGACGGACGGACAGACGGACGGACAGACGGACAGACGGACGGACGGACGGACATGGCTCAATCGATTTCTCTTTTCACCCTGATCATTTTGATATATATAAGTCTATATCTATCTCGATTATTTCACTCTGTTACAATCCACCGTTATGTGATTAAAACTATAATACTATGTGTACTAGTACAGCTGAGTATAAAAAAGAAACAGAAAGCGATTGAGGAAGTTTGGAGCAGTATAGGAGGGTATTTTGTATAACCAGTTGGGGGAATGAGTTCATAAAAGCCAATTTTCTCACAAAAAATACATACGCTATTCGGAGTCAAAAAAAAGTTTGTAGGACGACCTAAGTTATAGGAAACATTTAAGAAGCGCCCTTAGCTTTGCTTTTAGCTTCTTAGCGTTACTTCCACGTCAATGTGGTATTATATTTTAAAGCGCAACTGAGTATATCGAAATAAAAAACAACTGTTGCAAGCATCACCAAGCATAACTTGCATTTTAGCTTAGAGGCTTAAACCAATGATGCATACTAACAAGTACATGTCTCTTAGTGCTATGGTAAATTAGCTTAAGTCGTATTAAGTAAATGTTGTGTAAGTCGATTTATACCAAAAAAAGAAAAGTTAAACTGCAGTATCAACTCATTATTTACTTTTAAAAAATAATATAAAAGGCAAATGAAAACTTTTTGAACATTTTATCTCAAAAAGTACAAGTAATTTGGTGATTCAACATATTCGCACTAAAATCGACTTACAACTTTTTAACATTTGCATACATTTCTATGCAATTTTTTGTGTTTTTGTGCGTTAGCTAAGCGCATATGGTTCGTTACCTTGGTTGTAGCTCTTAATTAATGCAATGTTGGTCGTTGCGTATACACAACATGCGCTCAAAATACGTACATACATATGTACATATGTATGTTTATAGTGTATATGTATGTACATGAACATGGGTAAACCACCCACAACCCACGATCACCAGTGGCAGCTGTCAGACAACTTCGTGTACACGGTTTTGTAGCAAGACACGACTCATTAAAATAAATCTGCAAGAATTTATATGGCCTCTTGCTAGTATGCTTAAAGTTTTTTCTTAATTTTTATACTCAGCTGTACTAGTACACAGAGTATTATAGTTTTGATTTCCTAACGGTGGATTGTAACAGAATGAAATAATCGAGATAGATATAGACTTATATATATCAAAATGATCAGGGTGAAAAGAGAAATCGATTGAGCCATGTCCGTCCGTCCGTCCGTCCGTCCGTCTGTCCGTCTGTCCGTCTGTACGCACGATAACTCGCGCAAAAATTGAGATATTTTGATGAAATTTGGAATGCAAGTTGGTATCAAGACAGGAACGGATGGTATTGAAAATGGGCGAAATCGGACCATGACCACGCCCACCTCCCCTATATAGTAAAAATCGGAAATTTTGTATCTCAGTCACTAATAGAGCTAGAGTGATAAAATTTCACACACATATTGAGCTCAGGCCCTTATGAAGAAATATGATGAAATTTTGGAAAATGGGCGGTGCCACGCCCACTTATTAAGGGGCAAACATTGAAAGTTTTATGAGTCATAACTCAGAAACCGTTGAAGATATATCGATGAATTTTGGTAGGCGTGATATACTTACTTAGGCAAATGTTTTGACGAAAAATTGCCAAAATCGGTTGACGACCACGCCCACTTTTATATATGGGTCTTATAAAGTGACCTAATAAAAACATTTTAAGCGATATCTCTGTCAAATATAAAGATATATCATTGAAATTTTATGGAAGGTGTCCAACTATGGACATATAACAAAAAATACAAAAATTTTGGAAAATGGGCGTGGCACCGCCTCCTCTTAGAAGCAGGAATATACGAGATTTCTGAGCCCATAACTCGACAAATAATCGATATATTATGACGAAACTTGGTGTATACACTTTCACTACTTGTAGTAATACATGTTCAAAATTTTAGCGAAATGGGTTGACGACCACGCCCACTTATATATATGGGTATCATAAAGTGGCCTAATAAAAACATTTTAAGCGATATCTTTGTCAAATATAAAGATAATTCATTGAAATTTTGTGGCATGAGTTCTACAATAGATGGGAAACAAAAAATAGAAAAATTTCGGAAAATGGGCGTGGCACCGCCTCTTTTCAGACAAAGGAATCAACGAGATTTCGGAGCTCATAACTCGACAAATAATTGAGATATTATGACGAAACTTGGTTTATACACTTTTATAACTTGTGTTAATGGACACGCAAAAATTTATTGAAATCGGTTTATGACCACGCCTACTTTTTAACAAAGATACTTCTGGAACACCCTTTGGGAATTTGTAACGTGACATCTTTGTAACTCATAAAGGGATGAAATTTTGCACAAAGAATAATATTCATAAGCTTAGTTGGATGACTGATAAAAATTTAGAAAATGGGCGTGGCTACGCCCACTTTATGCAGCACTCGATTTATATAAAGTACCTACACCGTGTTTCCATCAAACGCAAACAAACAATGAAAGCATACAGCTGAGTATCTAATGTTCGATTCCACTCGAACTTAGGCTTCCTTACTTGTTAATTTTATTTTTTTTTTTTTTGTTGCAAGTATTCATGACAAGCTTAGATAATAGACAACAGCTGCTGCATGCAAATATCTCCATCTATTATTCAAGCTATAATCCAAGAACTATTTATAGAAACAGATAGTAAAAAATGGGCGTTCTATGTATGTAAATAACAATGAGAATGAATATGTGAATGAATGTACATTAGAGTGGTCCCCAAATGTAGGCGGACAAATTTTATATAATATTTATTCAACCTTACCCTCTTCGTTGATGCTAATATAGTCGATGATACAAAATATGAATTTTTGTCTCGATCAAAGAGAGTTAAAGAGTGTCTCACAGGGGTCAACAAAGTTCAGAAAACTCTATGGAGAAGAAAAAATTTAATTTTATTTTATTTATATTTAATGCCCGAAATCGATAGTCCTGCACTCAAAGATACCAAATATAAGGTTTGGTCCCATTTGAAGACGGTTAAGAGTTGTCGCACAGGGCTCAAAGTTCATATTACCATATAAGAAAGTCTCTACAACTCTGCATAGATATTTAGCTCGATATTTATTTGCTCTCATATGTATACCACACGTATAAGCTCATGAAACACTCGTATCGGGTATTGATTCCAACATATCTCACCTGTGCTTTTCTTACACAAAATCTTGTGGACAATCGCAGATAATACTTTTTACCTATCAATGAATTTTTTTTTTGTGATAACAAGAATTTCAGGGCTTCATTGTGACATAAATATTTTCGAAAATATTTGAGTCAATTATAGTATAAAACTTTGATACGGATACTATGTAACTAGCTCTATCTTGTAACCTAAAGGATCAACCTTAATTTAGTGTTTGAGTACACTAACCAACATTTCAAATAATTTAATTTTAATTACAATCTTACAAATAACGAACTATTATCTTCTTTTTCAGACAATTTAAGTATATCGAAGGTCTGCAACCTGTCGATCCAGAGCAACAGAAAGCGCTCATACTCACACGTTATGAGCGGCAATTGAAAGCGGCTAAAGAGAAGTTTACAGCGAAAATTGAAATGAGATACAAATATCTAATGAAAAGTGTGAGTAAATACCTATTTTAACAAAAAAGCAAAAAAACAAAACTGAATATATGATAAAATAAAAACAGTTTAACAAGTTTTTTATGAAGAATCCATTCCAAGAGTGTGATACATTCGATAGACAAGACTTTGAAACATATTATGCACCTAAAAGAATTGTTCTATAAAAAATGCTAATAGTTCTAGCAAGTATTTACTATACTATTCTCTCTCTCTCTCTCTCCTCCTCTCCCTTTCACTATCAGCAACATATCGTGGCCATCCGGGTCCACATATCGGTCTATATAATTTGAATCGGTTCATGTATCTCGGGAACCGATTGAGATATCCTCATAGCATAAACTATATGCTCCTTTAATTTGATACCCGTATTGCTCAAAAATATTTCTCGGCCATCTGAGTCCATATGTATATTGGGCTATGTATATCTCGGGAAGGTGTGAAGATACTGGAAAGAAATATGATCTAAATTCTCTAGCGGGTTCATATTTTGTAATCGAGTTCTTCATTAAATAATAAACATACATGCCAAAAATGAACGGAGTCGGAACATAAATACGGATTTTGCAAACATAGCGAATCCAGCGTCATCTAGCGAGGAAAAAATGTCCTTGTCGAGGGGACTTATCCAAAGAATAAACTGTCAAAAATACGTTCATTGGTTTTTGAGCCAGTTCCTCACATAAAACCGCCTACAATTTTATATCAGTATTAGATTATATTTTTAATATTATATTAGCCGCTTTCGATTCACAATTTCTCTGCTGGCTATAAACTTCCCTCTGCCAAATTTATATGTGAATGATAGCGAGCAGAGGGAAATTTTTATCGACCAGTTAGCGAGTATCGCTACTACTCATTATGGGTTCAAACATTTTTGTTCGATCCGACCTCGCTTGTCTGATGGCGAATCGAAAACGCCTATTGTTTTTTATATACATACATATGTATTTACTATGTATTACTCTGTACTGAGTTTCTGTAACCGAACTCTATCAATGTTTCAATTCTGATATTTTGTTGCATGCAAACTTACCCATAAGCCTAGGCACTTTAATACTAATATTTATCAGCAAATTAGATGCGTGTTAAAGAAAAGTTTGCTTTATCATGTAGCTAATTAGTAAAGTGCTCATGCTCCAATATTCACATCAATGAAAAAAAAAGAAAACACACGAATGAATTGTTAAACAAGTGTCAACAAGCTTAGATATTATAGAAGTAAACGACATTACTACCTTTTCTCTGCTCTCTATGTTTTTCTTTATGCAATACGAGTTTGATATTAATGACAGCCAGGGCCGTGCGCAGGAATTAGCCTTGGGGGGGGTTTTTAATTTTGGTTTGCATTCGCATACATTTTTCGCTCAGATAAACATATTTGCTGAAGCAGATATCCAGACCCATACACCATAAATTTAAATGTTCTCTAACTTTTCTGAAACTCATTATGATTCATCAAAACCTAGTTAACCAGGTCCTGAATAGTACACGGAAAGAATTTTTTACTAGAATCAATGCCGAGACAAGAAAAATTAGACTTGATTTTGAACTTAGAAAACAATTTCTTAATATCAAGAAAATCCAAGAAAATTTGATTTTAAATAAATAAGTAAAAATTTTCTTGCTTCAAGTGAAATTGGATTTTAAATAAATAAGAAAACATTTTCTTGCTTCAAGTAAAATTGGATTTTAAATAAATAAGAAATAATTTACTTAGGGTAAGTGTTTTTTTCTTGTTTTTTGAAATAAATTAAGAAATTATTTTTTTGTTGCAAGTAAAACTTTTCTTATACGAGCTTAAGTAAGTAATGCGAGAGACACACATCGTAGTATAATAATAATATTTCGATCTATACCACATATGTGTCACCCTCATATTGTAGTTTAATTGAAAATTTTCATAACATAGCCAAATCATAGTATTGATATTCTAATATTCATACCACATGTGTGTCTGAGGCATTAGAAAATATTAAATATTAAATTAAGCAAATATTTTCTAAAAAATTAAAAACGTAAAAAATAAGGAAAATGAAAACTAATCATGAGGGATTGGAAACCCATAATTAGTCAACTAGTATTTTCCTAGGACTTGTTTATTGAAATGACAACATTTTATTTAATGTAACTTTGGAAATGCAAATTCAGCAAGAAAAATTTTACTTCGCTCAAGAAAACGTTTTCTTATTCATTTTACATTTTTTTTCGCTGTATTTTGTTGTTCCAATTCGTCGAAACAAAATTTTCTTAAATTCTTCTTGATATTAGCAAAAAGATTTTCTTCATTTAAGTAAATTTAAGAAAAGATGTTCTTATTTATTTAAACATTTTTTTTTCCAACATATTTTTTCTATAGATTTTGTTAGTGTTCTTGAATAAGAAAATAATTGTCTCATTTTTGGAAAACTCAATTTCTTATTTCCAGTAATAATTAAGTAAATTTTTCTTATTTCCCTAAAAATTTTCTAAATTGAGTTCAAGAAAGCATTTTTCTTGATTCAAGTATACAAATTTCTTTCCGTGTACTGTTTACAGTACTTGTTAATTGAAACTGCTCACTGTTTTCACAAAATGAACATTTTTTGTTATCAGTACAATTTTTTTAAAAATGCCAAACGAACATATGCTACACAACTTTGTAATTTCGGAAAGCTCCAAGTGCAATTCAAGGTGCCGAACTTATGTATTGGCCAACCTTATTTTTTGCAACTTTTACCAATTCTTCTTCCGTAAAATTGTTGTAACTAATATTGTCAAAAATTATGAGTCAAAATTCAATGCAAAATTTATAAACAGTATTTTGAAAATTTTTGCAAAATCATTGCAACTTAGATTTGGTCATGGGGGGGGGGTTTTAACCCCCAAAACCCCCCCTTGCGCACGGCCCTGATGACAGCTGATACTTGTACTATGAAGTCCAGCGCTTAAAATAAAATGAAGTCTTATTTTTTCTTTGGAGGGCATAATTTCGTCATAGTACATACATCATACATATCTTTGCTATGTATCAAATTCAGGCGGTGCATTTTTGCCTAAAGCAAAAAGTCCATAGGGATTCATCTCAACATTTAAGTACCTAGCCACTGGCGGGAAAAAAAATTTTATAATCAAATTATATCTCCGCAAAAAAAGAACAACAAAATGAAATCCAGCACATTAAATGCGCATTATTAACAAAGAACAACGATAAACCGCTTTAATAACCCTCTTAGTACAATTCAAGAGCTTTAAAAATTTAACACCTCAAAGCATTTACCAGAAAAAAAGCGATGAATTAAAACTGTTTTAAAGCACAAAACTAGAAGCTTAATTCGATTGCGTGGAAATTGCTGCAGGAATAAAAAACGTATATAAAGGCATATAAGTACATATATAAAGGTATATAAGTACATAGGTATATAAAAGTGTGTATATCCGCATATGTACCTACCCTGCAAAAAATGCGATTAATCCGGGACGTGTCCGGGATCAATCGCAAGGGAGCATGCGACTAATACAATTTTACATCCCTTTATATGGAGTGAATTGATCCCATTTGTTCGAGCATGTCCTATGAGGAGACTAATTGTTCAACTTGTATACCCGAACGGGTACCAATGTAGATTAATCACTAACATACCGAACGGGTACAAATGTAGATTAATCGCTTTCATCCCCAACGGGTACAAATGTAGATTTTGCCTTAAAAATTGTAAATGTTCATGCATATTTAAATAAAGATTATATAATGTTTTACTTTTGTAAAAAAATCTCAATAAATAAATTTAAAAAATTGTAAGTTTTGAGTGTGCATTATATGAGTGTAATGTAAAGGATTTTTTCATAGAATATTTTAGGCAACATTTTGTTAAAATTGTTATTAAAAAAGGGTGTTCAATTCGTTTTACCGGTTGTTCTACAATTTTTGAAATACATTGCATATTTTTGTAAAATTTCTACATTTAAGGAATCTAGATTTGTACCCGTTCGGAATGAAAGCGATTAATCTACATTTACACCCGTTCGGGATGATAGCGATTAATCTACATTTATACCCGTTAGGGAACAATTGGTCTACAATTAGTCTACATTTATACCCGTACGGGAACAACCGGGGACTAATTGTGGACCGATTGTTCTCGAAAGAGATCAATCGAGGACAAATCTCTTTCGGGATTGAACGCACATTTTTTTGCAGGGTATATACATACATACATACATACATACATATTTGCTTTTAATAAGAAAATGACCAATTAAAATGCATAACAATAAAAATGAAATAATAATAATATAATAAAAGAGCGAACGAACCACTTCGCACGCATCATCGCCTCGACATCAACCTGTGCTGGCTGGTGTGGCCTGGCCGCACCATTAAATGCAGTGGATTTGAGCAGTTGATTTTTGATGTTTTTGTTTGTTTACTTTTGTGTTTTATTATTTTTTTATTTTTTATTTTTTTGATTATGTTATATATATATATTTTTTGCTTTGTTTGTTTTGGTCGTAAAACTGTTTATGTGCCAATATAAAGGAAATTAACTACTTCATGGCAGAATTTTATGCGATTTTAAAATTGCAGTTTTATTTAAAAAGCAGATAAAAATACAATGGCTAAACGTGCGCCACAAATTAAGGAAGTATAAGTATATTATTATAGTATACATATTATATATGTTTTCTTAAATATATACATACATACATACCTACATACATATGTACATATATTTATACAGTTATGTATATAAGTATATAATTAAAGCCATACACTTGAGCTACAGCCACGTACCCCTACCCATACAGACATTTGTTAACTTTATTGCGCCGAAAAGTGGGCAACTGTTTAGTCAGTGCTTGGCTTCTAACTTGATTTTATTATTTTCTTAATTTTTTAACCACTCTTTATTAGAAATTGTTCCATAATTGCCTTTCTTGATTTTCTTTCTCATATTTCTAGATTAGCGCTTTGCGTCTGGAGCGATTTCCGTCGTATTTAATTAAGAAGATTTGGCTGAAAATTGATCCACGCATAAAATTTCTGCAAGAAATTCACAAATTCATACAAAAGGAAGAGGTGAGTTTTTGAATATGTGTAGATTTATAAAAATATAGAGTTAGATATCCAGGCATACATACATAGGTACAATAAATATACTTACACTTTTGGCAGAACTTCAAAGCGGTTGTCCGAAAAAAATGTGTGTACTTTTTAAACGGTTTTATTTAGCTCACCCCGTTTGTTTTATTACACTGTACAGCACCCGGCTGGGTATTGGACCAAACCAAGTTTTTCGAATAGATTGAGACATAAGAAAAAAATATGTATACGCCATTTTTCGAAGTTAGCCTCCAAAATTTAGTAATGGGCTTTCGAATTTCGAAATTCGACCCTCCCTAATTTGATTGCAATGTTTAAAAAATTGAAAAATAAAAATGTGGGTGTGATCCGCCTTATTTTCGAACTCGACTGGTATACATCTTTCTCTTTGAAAGCTTATGTAGCAAATGTTATAAGGGGTCAAAGGTCAGATCTTCGAAAAAATTAAAAGTCGAATATCTCCATTTTTTTCCAACCGATTTCGAAAATCTTTATAGCGTTGTAAAAGTGATTGAACTCCCTTTCTTTTGATATGCTCACCTTTATCCTTTTTTAAATAAAAATTTTATGAAAAAACACTTTAAAGAAAAAAAGACCGAAAAAAATGTTTTAAGTAGTATATTTCGAACTTTTTGCCAGCGATTTCGAAAACCTTCACGCTGTTATATAGGTGCTGGAATTCCCTTGCCTTTGATATGCACAGCTTTATGGTCGATGAATGAAAATATTATAAAAGCAACACTTAAAAAAATACCAAAAAAACTAAAATATTTGAACACATACTTTTATTCACTGTGCTCACCAACAATTGCAATTGCTGCCGGTCAAGTGTGCCGTGATTTTAAAGTGTGTAAATGCGGACAAGGATATTTAGTATTAAATCAATCGCACCCGATTTTACTCCGAGTTAATATTAGCAGCTTTTTAATTAAAAAAAAATGGCGGATTAAGTATGTCAAGCAATTCTGCAATTGAATTTTTGTTTTGTTTGTGCTAAATTTAATATAAAAACAAGCTACAATTTGGTATAAACTAGGTAACTCCAAACGACAATTGCTCAATTTCTTTCTTCCACCATTTTTGTAAATGGTTATAACAGGTTCTACATATCTTGTTGGGAACCCAAGACTCACCTTTGATAATGGGCTGATCAAAATAATCTTTATAAATTAATTCCACAACTGGAGTTACATATTAATCAAGCTTGTTTTTATATTAAATTTAGCACAAACAAAACAAAAATTCAATTGTAGAATTGCTTGACATACTTAATCCGCCATTTTTTTTTTAAATTAAAAAGCTGCTAATATTAACTCGTAGTAAAATCGGATGCGATTGATTTAATACTAAATATCCTTGTCCGCATATACACACTTTAAAATCACGGCACACTTGACCGGCAGCAATTGCAATTGTTGGTGAGCACAGTGGATAAAAGTATGTGTTCAAATATTTTAGTTTTTTTGGTATTTTTTTTTAAGTGTTGCTTTTATAATATTTTCATTCATCGACCATAAAGCTGTGCATATCAAAGGCAAGGGAATTCCAGCACCTATATAACAGCGTGAAGGTTTTCGAAATCGCTGGCAAAAAGTTCGAAATATACTACTTAAAACATTTTTTTCGGGCATTTTTTCCTTTAAAGTGTTTTTTCATAAAATTTTTATTTAAAAAAGGATAAAGGTGAGCATACCAAAAGAAAGGGAATTCAATCACCTTTACAACGCTATAAAGATTTTCGAAATCGGTTGGAAAAAATGGAGATAATCGACTTTTAATTTTTTTGAAGATCTGACCTTTGACCCCTTATAACATTTGCTACATAAGCTTTCAAAAAAAAAAAGATGTATACCAGTCGAGTTCGAAAATAAGGCGGATCACACCCACATTTTTTATTTTTCAATTTTTTAAACATTGCAATCAAATTAGGGAGGGTCGAATTTCGAAACTCGAAAGCCCATTACTAAATTTTGGAGGCTAACTTCGAAAAGTTGCGTATATATATTTTTTTCTTATGTCTCAATCTCTTCGAAAAAATTGGTTTGGTCCAATACCCAGAAAAAAAGTTGATTTTGTCGTATAGTGTTATTTATTCTTGGGTCAAATTTAGTAATTCAAATTTCACCCTCTTCCTGTCAACCGATTAATCTGAAATTTTGTACGCATGTATAACCCCGATGACAATGCAATATTAAAAAAAAAAATTCCGATAGGTGGCGCGTGGGTCGCTATATTTACAAAAATCGCATTTATGGTCCGATTTGGCTGAAATTCGGAACATGTATTACTACCGTGAAAAGAAATATTTTCTTAAAAAAAAATTCCGCTAGGTGGAGCTGAGATCGGGGTAATGAATTAAACAGAATGCGAAATAAAAACTAAAAACTAGAAAATAAAAATAGGTAAAAAAACTTTTTAAGTTAAACGGTTTTATGTTATACATACATTGCAATGTTTAAGATAAATGTACTAAAAACCAAAAAATAATAAAATAGATACAGTCGTGGGAATTATAAACATTTGCATAGACTAGACTAAAATAAAACCGTGGGGCACGTCAATTGTCTACAATCGTTGATTAAAATGTTTGTTTTGTAATGTTACACTATAATTAGGCAGTTGTTCAACCGACAACGATGGACGTGTGGTAAGTAGGGCTAGAATGTGGAAAAAAGCTAGCAAGCTCGATTATAAGCGAGTTTTAGGGTTTCATAGTGGTGAGCGAGTAATACTTTTATCATATGTTTTGTCGATTAAAGACAAACTACGAGCAGTGAAACGATTCCCCGTGTGAATGTCCAACGATAAACTAGTTGAAACATCTCTTTTATTAACATGGAGTGTATAACTATTGGAATTTCCATGAGCAAGAAAATAGTAAGTAATTTCCTCACCGTCTGCGGGCCCACTGCCTAACGACGAATTAAACGATTCTTCTATCGCACATTAAGTCGATAATTTGTAGACAATTGACCTGCCCCCCGGTTTTATTTTAGTATAGTCTATGCAAATGTTTATAATTCCCACGACTGTATCTATTTTATTATTTTTTGGTTTTTAGTACATTTATCTTAAACATTGCAATGTATGTATAACATAAAACCGTTTAACTTAAAAAGTTTTTTTACCTATTTTTATTTGTATACTAGCTGACCCGGCAGACGTTGTTCTGCTAAAATTTATTCCTATGAAGCCTAAAGAAAAAACTTTGATTATCGTATTGCTAACCATTATCTTAGAGTCCATCTTAATGACTGCGAATAATAAAAGTGTCTATTCTCTGAACAAAAGTTATAGGTATATTCACTGCGACAAACCTACTTCCCCCGATCCCTATCTCTATCTCAATCCCTATCTCTATTTCAATCTCAATCTTTATCCCTATCCCTATCTCTATCTCTATCTCTATCTCTATCTCTATCTCTATCTCTATCTCTATCTCTATCTCTATCTCTATCTCTATCTCTATCTCTATCTCTATCTCTATCTCTATCTCTATCTCTATCTCTATCTCTATCTCTATCTCTATCTCTATCTCTATCTCTATCTCTATCTCTATATCTATCTCTATCTCTATCTCTATCTCTATCTCTATCTCTATCTCTATCTCTATCTCTATCTCTATCTCTATCTCTATCTCTATCTCTATCTCTATCTCTATCTCTATCTCTATCTCTTTCTCTATCTCTATCTCTATCTCTATCTCTATCTCTATCTCTATCTCTATCTCTATCTCTATCTCTTTCTCTATCTCTATCTCTATCTCTATCTCTATCTCTATCTCTATCTCTCTCTCTATCTCTATCTCTATCTCTATCTCTATCTCTATCTCTATCTCTATCTCTATCTCTATCTCTATCTCTATCTCTATCTCTATCTCTATCTCTATCTCTATCTCTATCTCTATCTCTAACTCTATCTCTATCTCTATCTCTATCTCTATCTCTATCTCTATCTCTATCCCTATCCCTATCCCTATCCCTATCCCTATCCCTATCCTTATCGCTATCTCTATCTCTATCTCTATCTCTATCTCTATCTCTATCTCTATCTCTTTCTCTATCTCTATCTATATCTCTATCTCTATCTCTATCTCTATCTCTATCTCTATCTCTCTCTCTATCTCTATCTCTATCTCTATCTCTATCTCTATCTCTATCTCTATCTCTATCTCTATCTCTATCTCTATCTCTATCTCTATCTCTATCTCTATCTCTTTCTCTATCTCTATCTCTATCTCTATCTCTATCTCTATCTCTATCTCTATCTCTATCTCTATCTCTTTCTCTATCTCTATCTCTATCTCTATCTCTATCTCTATCTCTATCTCTATCTCTATCTCTATCTCTATCTCTCTCTCTATCTCTATCTCTATCTCTATCTCTATCTCTATCTCTATCTCTATCTCTATCTCTATCTCTATCTCTATCTCTATCTCTATCTCTATCTCTATCTCTATCTCTATCTCTATCTCTATCTCTATCTCTATCTTTATCTCTATCTCTATCTCTATCTCTATCTCTAACTCTATCTCTATCTCTATCTCTATCTCTATCTCTATCTCTATCCCTATCCCTATCCCTATCCCTATCCCTATCCCTATCCCTATCCCTATCCCTATCCCTATCCCTATCCCTATCCCTATCCCTATCCCTATCCCTATCCCTATCCCTATCCCTATCCCCATCCCTATCCCTATCCCTATCCCTATCCCTATCTGGGAAACAGCCTTAGAAATCACAATGAAAATAGCTGTATTTGGAAGCCTGCTCAACGCTTTTCATTTGCTACCAATATCGCTCGAAAATATTCAGGGGTTATCCGAGACCACGCTTTGGCCCAAATCTTAGAACCCGGCCTAGGCATCACTATTTAAAAAGCGCTTTGTTGAAGTCCTCCTCAACAGCTTTCATTTGATACCAATATCGCTCAGAAACTTTCCAGGGTCACTCGGTCCCACGTTTTAACACATATCTGGGAACCCGGCCTAGGTATCGCAATGAAAATAACTTTATGTTGAAGGCCTGTTCAACACCTTTCATTTGATACCAATATTGCTCGAAGACTTGCTGGATCGATATGGGTCCTCATTTAGGCATGTATTTCGGGAAGCTCCCACTTTTTCCAAATTCTATATACCCTACTATGTGCACTGACGCCACATGAATCTACTGTGAAAATTTCATAAAGAACGGTTGGCTACTTTGGGAGTTTATAAAGGACACACATCCACAGATGTACACATACACACCGATTTTTCCAGTTTTCTAACTTTTCCGGAGGGATTTTCCAAAATTTTCTTCCGTACGAACCATCTCCTCGAGAATACGAACAACTGACAAAAAAATTTACAGAAATCGGCCCAGCCGTTCTCATCTGATGAGGTTAGTAACATTTTTTACACCATTTTTATATATATAGATTAACTAAATTTAAAATTGTTTTATAATATGGAGCACGAAGTTCATATATAACTAAGTCTAAAATCTATTAAAGAGTTCAAAAATTACCAAGCCGCTGTGGTCCAGTGTTATACAAGAGGTCTCGGGTTCAAACCCCAGTCCGAGCAAACACCAAACAAATTTTTCTAATTTGTAAAAATCCAATTATTGGGTTTTTAAGAGCAGTGGTCACCTCTCGGCAGTGGGCGGCATAACCTCCGAGTGAATTTCTGCCATGAAAAAGCTTCTCACAAAAAATGCATTCGCCATTCGGAGCCGGCATAAAAGTGTAGGTCCACCCAATTAGTAGGAAAAACAAAAAGGAGGACACCTCGAATTGGGAGAGAAGCTCCGCCATAAAACTCGTCAGAGTTATAATAGCGCTATTGTATTATTATTATTAAAAATTACCAAGTCATCAATCAGTCGATATACACGACTTGAGATAAGCTCTCCATAAAAGGAGCACACAGATGCAGATGAGTTGCTCAATCGTTTACTCCACCTGCTCATCATTAAACTTCTGCGGCACTACTGAGCAGAGCACTTCCAAACTCTCTGCATTTGTGTTTCAATGAGGAAGTGCACGGTGAGAAGTGCTTCCATCAAGTGATAAATATCCACTCTTTCTATAAGAAAATTATGAGAGAGAATGCGTGTGGGAGAGTTCAGAGCGATTGGCGCTACATTGGTTAAAATTTGTGTGATGTTTCTCATATACTCAGATGAGTCAAAATGCCAAGATCTGCTATAAGCCGAGATCACTCCTGATCCATGTAAACAGTTCTGCTTGGTCATCTGCTGTAGAGGTTGGCGATGGTTCAGCTTTAGTTCAGAATTAAATTAATAAGAACCAAGCCATTTGATGGCTGCTTGGCTACAAATCCCTAACCGATATGGTCATTACCTATGCAACTCGTAGTTTCCGTAATGCCTTTCTTGAACAGCATTTCTAGCTTAATTCAATATCATATGTATCTACCTGAACTTCATTTCTTCCTACCCTTAACATATAGCTACTTAAGATGTCCACAATTTGATGACTTAACCATAAAACTTTCACTCTTAACTAACATAATGCACCAAAATATTTTCATAGCCCCATATGTATGTATGTACATATATGCATACATATGGAAGTAAAAGAGCAGTAAGGCATCCCTACGTCTAAAACTAATCTTAATCTAAGCATGTACTAACATCACTCGCTTATAATACACATTTAAATGCAGCAAAATAACACATTTCTCCCACCTCTTCAACAACAACAGAAACTATGGCCCGAAATCTATCCAGAAGTCATGCTCTTGGATTACCTCTTCAATGGTGAACGGCAAATAAATGCCACTGTCGCCGTCTTAATTATATCGTGCATCATAGATCTGCAAGAGGATTTTCGGTATTACGTAAAACGTGGCTTCTTGCGTTATCTACTCAAGTAAGAATGTATAAAAGTTATTATAGCAAAATATCTATGTATATTTAGAGGTCATGTGCATATGTGTGTTGGCAAGATATACATACATATGTACATATGCATTCACATGAGCGATAAACGAAATGAGTTATAAACTAGTCCATTAAGTTGCAACGACACGTTAGCTGTAGCCAAAAGCCATAAGACAAAGAGTCACGTGCATTGTTAGATAGATAGATATCAAGATGCTGCAAAAGTTATGAAATAATGAAATCTATATATATAAAAATGATTTGGTATTCAATTGTAACGCTAAAACTTGAAAACGGCCGAACCAAATCAAATACTTCCTTAGGGGGGTTTGTTTGTTGTCATCCCGCGAAGGTTTAGTCGAAGAAAAAATTAAAAAATGTTAGGGGGGCGTGGCACCTCCCATACAACCTTAATTTTTAAAGCTGATTATCTCTAAAACAGTTCAAGGTAGGGAGCTGAAAATTGGTATAGTGGTAGGTGATATCAAACCCCTTCTCACTCAGAAAAGTGGGGGTTATCAGAAAAGGGGGCGTGGCACCTCCCATACAACTTTAATTTTTAAAGCTGATTATCTCTAAAACAGTGCAAGGTAGGGAGCTGAAAATTGGTATAGTGGTAGGTGATATCAAACCCCTTCTAACTCAGAAAAGTGGGGGTTATCAGAAAAGGGGTCGTGGCACCTCCCATACAACCTTAATTTTTAAAGCTGATTATCTCTAAAACAGTTTAAGGTAGGGAGCTGAAAATTGGTATAGTGGTAGGTGATATCAAACCCCTTCTCACTCAGAAAAGTGGGGGTTATCAGAAAAGGGGGCGTGGCACCTCCCATACAACCTTAATTTTTAAAGCTGATTATCTCTAAAATTGTTCAAGGTAGGGAGCTGAAAATTGGTATAGAGGTAGGTGATATCAAAACCCTTCTCACTCAGAAAAGTGGGGGTTATCAGAAAAGGGGGCGTGGCACCTCCCATACAACCTTAATTTTTAAAGCTGATTATCTCTAAAACAGTTCAAGGTAGGGAGCCGAAAATTGGTATAGTGGTAGGTGATATCAAACCCCTTCTAACTCAGAAAAGTGGGGGTTATCAGAAAAGGGGGCGTCGCACCTCCCATACAACCTTAATTTTTAAAGCTGATTATCTCTAAAACAGTTTAAGGTAGGGAGCTGAAAATTGGTATAGAGCTAAATGATATCAAAACCATTCCCACGCATAAAAGTGGGGGTTATCGGAAAAAGGGGCGTGGCACCTCCCATACAAACTTAATTTTTCATGCTGAATATCACTATTTTGTTTACGCTAGGGGCTTGGAAATTGGTGTGGAGATAAACGATAACAATTCCATAGTAACGCAAAATATACGAAAAGGGGGCGTGGCACTTCCTAACAGCACTTAATTTTTTAAGCTGAATATCTTTAAAAGGATTTAAGTCAGGGACCTGGAAATTGGTACAGAGATATATGATATCAAAACAATTTTTGCGCATAAAAGTGTAGGTTATCGGAAAAGGGGGCGTGGCACCTCCCACGCGTTCTTAATTTTTAAGGCTAAATATCCTTAAAAGCATTCATGGCATGTACATAGAAATCACTATGCAGATATATGATATCAATACCATGTTCACTAGATAGGGTTGGTCCCCATACGAAAAAAAAAAGTTGTAAAAGTCCGCCCCTAAATTTGAAGCTTATGTTAAGAGGGTTAAGGGACACAAAAAAAAATTTTTTTTGATCCCGCGAAATACCGCCGAAATCGTTTTTTTATTGTAACTTTGTTATTTTTCATCCGATTTTTAAAATTGATACGTCATTATTTTCGTATTTTGCAGCTCTACACTTCCTTCTAATGCTCTTTTGAGCTCTGAAGTCGTTTTCACATAGTTGGGTCAGCTAACTTATTTGTATGTCCATGAATTATTCTCTTTGGTTTGCCAAATGAAAGTGCTTCAAAATTCATGACAATGTTGCCTTTAAAGGGTTTTACTAAATTAATAAACAAAGAAGTTACGTCACTACGAATATTTAATGCACCTATTATTTAACTCATTTCTTTCAACCAATTCAGGATATGTAGTTGTGAAAGTCCACCCCTAAATTTGAAGCTTATATTGAGAGGATTAAGGGACAAAAAAAATTTTTTTTCTGATCCCGCGAAATTGCGCCGAAATGGTTTTTTTCCTGTAACTTTGTTATTTAACATCCGATTTTTAAAATTGATACGTCATTATTTTCGTATTTCGAAGCTCCACATTTCCTTCTTATGTCCTTTTGAGCTCTGAAGTCAAATAACAAAGTTACAATAAAAAAACTATTTCGGCGGTATTTCGCGGGATCAGAAAAAAAATAAATTTTTTTTCTTTAATCCTCTCAATATAAGCTTCAAATTTAGGGTCGGACTTTTACAACTTTACATATACTGAATTGCTTAAAAAAAATAGTTAAATAATATCTACGTTAAATAACTTCTTTGTGACGTAACTTCTTTGTTTATTAATTTAGTAAAACCGTTTCAAGGCAACATTGTCATGAATTTTGAAGCACTTTCATTTGGCAATACAAAGAGGATAATTCGTGGACATACAAATAAGTTAGCTGACCCAACTATGTGAAAACGACTTCAGAGCTCAAAAGGACATTAGAAGGAAGTGTAGAGCTTCAAAATACGAAACTAATGACGTATCTATTTTAAAAATCGGATGATAAATAAAAAAGTTACAAGAAAAAAAAAAATTTCGGCGGTATTTCGCGGGGTCAAAAAAAAAAATTTTTTTGTGTCCCTTAACCCTCTCAACATAAGCTTCAAATTTAGGGGCGGACTTTTACAACATTTTTTTTCGACCCTATCTAATGTTCACCCAAAAAAAAAAAAAGATTTATCGAAAAATGGGGCATTGCACTTTGAGGCTGAATATATCTAAAAGGGTTGGAGGAGAGCCTGAAAACCATTATGGAGGTATACTATATCAATCCTCTTACTTACTTAGTGAAAATAGCCAATACTCAGTGAAAATAAATATCCGGAACAGAAAACTAAAAATGTTGTGTATCGTGCAGCCTTAAACTGAATACTAAATTATATATTTTTGAAGTTGTATACACAATGAAGTAGTGAAAAATTGTTAATTTTCTATTAAAAATAATACCGGTGTAATAACATGTGGCCGCTGTGGTGCAGTGGGTAGAGTGCTCGCCTGCTATGCCAGAGGTCTCGGGTTCAAACCACGATCCGAGCAAAACACCAAAACAATTTTTCTAATTAGTAAAAATCCAATTATTGGGTTTTTTAAGAGCAGCGGTCACCTCTCGGCAGTGGGCGGCATACCCTCCGAGAGTATTTCTGCCATGAAAAAGCTTCTCACAAAAAATGCATTCGCCGTTCGGAGCCGGCATAAAATTGTAGGTCCACCCAATTAATAGGAAAAACAAAAAGGAGCACACCTCGAATTGGGAGAGAAGCTCGGCCATAAAACTCGTCAGAGTTATAATAGCGCCATTGTATTATTATATTATTATAATAACAATTTTTGAAATGAAATTAATAAAAAAATCTATTTTGGGCAGAACGAAGTTTGCCGGGTCAGCTAGTATTCTATAAGTTTAAGATGCGAGCGAGCATAGAAATTACAAAATGGAATTAAAAAAGTTGAAGCTTTCATATATTTTAAGAAAGGAAACAGCCGAATTGTGACATTCTGGAATGAGGCAGATGCAATGTGGAATTCGTTAATATATACCATTTTCTTTTGCATCACCTTGTACATATGTAGGTATATGCACACATGTACATACGTATTTCTTTTTGTTTTTGTTTTTTTTTTCTTATAAATATAAAAATCCATACTTAACTTTGAAATTGGGATTTATGCCAAATGACCAGACTAACCAACCAATGAGTTGGCGAGTTAGCGAGTTGGCAGGATGTGTAGCAAAAAAAAAAAAAACAAAAAAACTGTGAAAAGTTTTAGCACTTGCCATTCTGTCTAGTCAACTGTAGTGTGTAATAGCCGCTACTTTAATTAGCTCGTTAATATACCCACTCACTTACTTTACTAATTTGCTCTCAATTTAAGTTTTATTTTATTTTTATTTTTATTGCTTTTCTCTCCCCGCCACCGCATCCTCTACTTTCTTATTTCTCTTTCATTTTTATAGATCTCCTTTGGAATGTGAACGTTTGCAGCTGGAAATGGAGCCACCAGATTTTCCGCAATTACTTATACGCGGCCCAGTACCATTTAAAGTTAATGTACAATTGGCTCGTAATCGCATTGACCAACTTTTAATGATAACACATCCAATTATTAGAGCACTCAATCAGCTGTGGCATGATTTGTAAGTATGTATAGTTACAGACAGATGTATGTATGTATGTATGTTTATACATACATATGTATGTATATGCAGTTGCAGGAGTTGAACGACGAAAAGTTCAGATGAAATCTTATACATTTCCATGAGTTTGGGTATAAATAAGAGTTGTTAATAACTATGAGTAGGTATATGCACAAATATGAGCAATAAGACTAATATTGAGTCGATTTAGACATGTTCGTCTGTCCGTGTGTTTTAACGAAAAGTAGGTAATATTTTGCTTAACACCTTTCATACGTCGAAATTTATTGAAAATTCATTTTTGAAACACTATTGTCCGTTTTACCTCCAAATAATACATACGATAAAAATTCCCAAAAAGGGAAATTTTTAGAACTAATAGCGCTGGAAGATCGAACTATTCCAAGATTGATTTTTGACCGTTTTACTTGAAAATAATACGTATACAAAAATCCCAAAAAGGGGAACATTTCAAAGATGATTTTTAACAAATTTTACTAGTAATACACCTTACAAAAAATACCAAAAAGGGAAATTTTTAAAACTGATAGCGATGGAAGCTCTAAACATTCTAAAGTTTATTTTTTCCCTTGTTACTTGAAAATAATTTTACTTTATTTATATTTATACTAGCTGGCCCGGCAGACGTTGTTCTGCCTAAAATTTATTCCTATAAAGCTATAAAACTGTAAATTCTCTGAACAAAAGAGATATATGTACATATAGTCGCCGCGACAAACCTAATTTCTTCTATCCACATCTCTATCTCTGTCTCTATCTCTATCTTTATCTCTATCTCTATTTCTATCTCTATCTCTATTTTTATCTCTATTTCTATCTCTATCTCTATCTCTATCTATATCTCTATCTCTATCTCTATCTCTATCTATATCTTTATCTCTATCTATATCTGTATCTCTATCACTATCTTTATCTCTATCTCTATCTCTATCTCTATCTCTATCTCTATCTCTATCTCTATCTCTATCTCTGTCTCTATCTCTATCTCTATCTCTATCTCTATCTCCATCTCTATCTCTATTTCTATCTCTGTCTCTATCTCTATTTCTATCTCTATCCCTATTTCTATCTCTATTTCTATCTCTATCTTTATCTCTATCTTTATTTCTATCTCTATTTCTATCTCTATCTTTATCTCTATTTTTTTCTTTTCTATCTCTATCCCTATTCCCATTCCTATCACTATCTCAAAATGTATGGGAAAATATTTTTTTTTTGCATTTTTCGGGAATTTTATTGGATATTCTCCTATTCTGAATTGGTGTCAATGATCCAAATCGGTGCAGGCGTTCTTGAGTTATACGCGTTTGTACTAACGCCACTTCCTTTTATATATATAGATATACAAAATATATGGGAAAATATTTTTTTTTGCATTTTTCGGGAATTTTATTGGATATTCTCCTATTCTGGCCAGAGGACAATCTGAATTTGTCTCAATCATCCAAATCGGTGCAGGCGTTCTTGGGTTATACACGTTTGTACTAACGCCACTTCCTTTTATATATATAGATTACAAAAATAACAAAAAGGGAAATTTTAAATATATTAAGTCTTGGACAGTCGCTATCTTATTTGTTTTATTCTACATTTACAGATACAATGATCTACTCATAATAGATGCTTCGAAAATCTTTTTACGCGAACGCCCAATGACTGCAGATGAGCTAATCAGTTTCGTGGATGAAAGTTGTGCAACAATAAGAGACGTGAGTTTTAACAAAATTCAAAAAAAAAGATTAAACTCAAACAAAACTATTTAATTCTCTGCAGTTACTACTCAACGATTGGCTGCCACGTTGCGCCGATTTAGCGGACATAATGCGTCGCACATGGAAGGATTTGGTGCCGATGAATCAAAGTTATGGTGGCCGTGCACAAGTCTTATTCAATTGTGTGCACGCCTTAATGTCCCATCATTTGGAGGGCTTAATAACGCGCAGCATTTCTTATTTGTATGCAAATTTGAAGCGTTATGAAGTGAGCGTAGTTTTTGGATTGAGTAAAAAACTTGAACAATAATTTTTTTCATTAATTTTCTAGGCAGGCAATGAGATTGAGCATTACCAAATGTTCGATAAAAAGCTGCAACGCCGTCCTCTAATGACTTTGATTATCTCTGTGGTGGGCGCACATTTCGATGCACGCATTGAGAGGCGCAATGATGGCACACCGATCTATATACATAACGAGGAGGATGATGCTAATATTTTTTATAGACGTCCAATCGAGTTTTTCGAAGAGGTTTGTTTTTTGTTCATTAATTTACTAATGCAAAATTTGTATCTAAGAAATACTAACTTGTTGTTTTTTAGACTTCCGTTGAAGTCGATCCCGCCGCTGAGTTCGTGCTGAAAAATGAAGGGAAATTCTTTGGTTTTCCTTACATTAACGAGTTGCCAGATATATTTATTTATATATTTAAGAAAATATTACGTGTTGGCTATCAAGTGCCACGCTTGGAATATTTCATGTCCAGGGGTAGGAATTTTGCTTCATGCAGTTTTCAATGTTTTTACTGAAAATCCATTTCTTATTCTAGACCAAAGAACGTTTGGCTATTTGCATGTTGTGCCCGAGCAACATTGTGACATGCAACGTTTATACAAAAATGTTTATGGCATTGTGGAAAAGAATTGGGGTGGCTTGCGCGTTTATTTGTATCCAATCTTCAAATACTATTATGCTCTATTTACTAAAAAGATGTTGCCGTTGGTTGAGAAAATATTCACACAAAATGTCATACCCGATTTGGTGGTAAGTATTTTTATTCTATTAGATATACATATCCATTTACATATAAATGCAATATATATATGTATCTAGTCCCTATATGAAATTAGCACTAATAGTAAAAGAGTAGAACTATTTGATAAACAATTAATGCTAGAATAAATGCGATCAATTCTTTCTACTTATACGAAAAGATCCGAAGTGATAGTAGTCGCATGTGGGTCAGAATTTTTCAAATCAGCACAAAAAAATTTTTTTTCTTTGATTTTTATGATTCGTGTCTTAATCGATAGGTCTCCGTGTTAAGAATTAGTTCCCGAAATATTTTTGCAAAATGAACATTTTTGCAATAGTTATTCGCCAAGAAAGTTTTACATCAACTTCTTTAAAAAAAAATTACTGTTAATCGACGGTACGATTAAATTTAACGCAAACTACGCCAAATTTTAGGTAATTATGTATATTTTAAAATAGTTTTTGAAAAAAATTAAAAAAAAAATTTCTGTATCCTTTTTAAGGATAATTGTTGTTATCAATGTTCTCCGCCTAGGAAAAATTCGGAAAAAATATTGTAGATGTAATGATGCATCGTAAGCTGAATTCCGAAGAAAAAAAGATGGGGACTCTTACCGTTTAAATGCAAAATGCGATTGAACGATTCCCCTCTTCAGCTTAGTAACATTACACTACTCTAAAATTATTAATTTGAAATAATTCCAAGAGATTCAGGTATAGGGGAGTTGGTCCGGTCTTCCTGATCTCAAAAATTGTTTTCTTTATATTTTGTATGGTTAGTTTTCGAGATAACGGTAAATTTTTGCAGTTTTGGGTATCACTACATTCAAACCTATTTTTCGCTAAGGTTGCAAGTGCGATAACCGCAAGCAGTACCTTGTTAGAAACATAATTAAAATACGCTTCTAACGACATGCAACTTGCAGTGATTGAACAAACCCTTGCTCGTCAAAATCAGAATTTTTTTGGATTTTCTGATTAATTTTTTTATTCAAATATTTATCGTCAACTAAGGTCATGGTTTACTAGAAACGAGTGCTTAAAGCATTCTTTTCGATTTATGCTCCTCTAGTGAGCATTTAATTACCTACCACTTTTTTACATTTTCTGGCTCACTTTTTTCATTTATCCTTTTACGATCTACTTACTATCAACTGTGACCATAGTTGGAACTCGATCGTACCACTCGTTCATACCAACCGTTGCCAAAACTTGTATACTGTGCATAATCCTTTTTATAAAAATGATAAATATTTGAATAAAAAAATGAATCAGAAAATCCAACAAAATTCTGATTTTGACGAGCAAGGGTTTGTTCAATCACTGCAAGTTGCATGTCGTTAGAAGCGTATTTTAATTATGTTTCTAACAAGGTACTGCTTGCGGTGATCGCACTTGCAACCTTAGCGAAAAATAGGTTTGAATGTAGTGATACCCAAAACTGCAAAAATTTACCGTTATCTCGAAAACTAACCATACAAAATATAAAGAAAACAATTTTTGAGATCAGGAAGACCGGACCAACTCCCCTATACCTGAATCTCTTTGAATTATTTCAAATTAATAATTTTAGAGTAGTGTAATGTTACTAAGCTGAAGAGGGGAATCGTTCAATCGCATTTTGCATTTAAACGGTAAGAGTCCCCATCTTTTTTTCTTCGGAATTCAGCTTACGATGCATCATTACATCTACAGTATTTTTTCCGAATTTTTCCTAGGCGGAGAACATTGATAACAACAATTATCCTTAAAAAGGATACATAAAATTTTTTTTTTAATTTTTTTCAAAAACTATTTTAAAATATACATAATTACCTACCATTTGACGTAGTTCGCGTTAAATTTAATTGTACCGTCGATTAACAATAATTTTTTTTAAAAAAGTTGATGTAAAACTTTCTTGGCGAATAACTATTGCAAAAATGTTCATTTTGCAAAAATATTTCGAAAACTAATTCTTGACACGGAGAGCTATCGATTAAGACGCGAATCATAAAAATCAAAGAAAAAAAAATTTTTTGTGCTGATTTGAAAAATTCTGACCCATGTTCTCTTGCGAGTGATGCCGTATACATCACTCAATAATAACATCTTTAATAAGATTTTTTAAAGGCTATATATCGTCGGTCTCCTGCCAGAAACACGAATGTGAAAATTTTTGTATGTGCGATGTCTTCTCTTTATCGGGTATAAATTGATGTAATAACAATTAATATTTGTATAAATGCTTGTGTAAACATACATACATAATATGTACGTGTATGTATATAAGTATATATACAAATATTAAATGTTATTATATCAATATATACCCGATATAGAGCAGACATCGCACTTAAAAAAATTTTCACATTCGTGTTTCTGGCAGCAGGCCGACGATATGTACATATGCATAATTATAAGCATATGCATATAGATATGTATGTATGTACCTGCATATATGTACATGATTATGTTTTCCAACTCGTCAGCGTTGATTAACTAAAAAGCTACTCACGTTCACGCTACAGCTGTTGAGTTGTGAATTGGCAACGCGTGTCATCATCATCGCAAGTGGTAGCGCCGCGGCAACATAATAAAATTTAATTTTAATACTACGCATCAATGCATTTAATTAAATAAAAATATAATCATAATTAATTTAGTTTTCCTGCAGCAAAATATTTTTTTTTTTTTTAATTTCAGTGTCAAATCCGCTGTGCAAAATTATGCAATAACAACAACAAAGTGTTGCGTTATGTCTGGCGTTTATTTGTCTGGGCAGAGAGTCTGTCTATTTGCCTCTTTGTCTGTTTGACTTTCAGTCTGTCTGTTGGCAATCAAATGCCATCGAGCGTATGATGCGTTAAATAATGATTTTATGTTTGTTTACTTTTTGTGCATTTTTTTTTTTAATTTTTTAATTATTAAATTTCATATTTTGCATTCGAAATACCTGTTGTATGTACATACATATACGCTGTATGTATAAATACCATGTAGGTCTTGTGATCAACGTTTCATTAAACCGGGCGTATCTACTTCCTTGCAATTACAACATTACTCCCCATTACTCCCTATTCTTCTGTACATAAGCATACAATTTTGTGTACTCGCTTTTAACATTGTATGATCTAGGTAGGTTAGTAATAAACACAAACAAAATAAAACAAAATGAAAAAAATATTTAATATTGCTCGGAAAGAATTTCCAATGTAGTACTCTTCTATTCAAGGCTTGCCGAGATCTCGCTCCAAGTTCTACTGGGTATTTCATTAATAAATTGTAAATGTATATGAGCTCAACACTTACTCTATAGATGCATATGAATGTGTGAATAATCGTTGCCAATATGCTCATCAAAAATTTATACAAGCTCATCATAATCATTAACATCAATCTCTCACATTGGCTGTTTGTAAATCTCATTAAATGCCAATTCGTATTGGGAATACCTACTTAGGGAATTTCAGTTTGTAAAAAAGCTTAAAGCTTATGTGTACATATACAAAATCATGTTTAATTATTTTTATAAGTACATACATTTATTAACATCAAAAAATATACTTGATGAAATTTGATAATATGATTTTTAATACATGTTCTGATTAAAATGTAATTAATGTCTGTCATAGCCAATCGATCTGCTTGATTAAACTTTGAAAGTAAAAAAAAACAAAATTATGATTCACCCCTTTCGCGTAAATGAGCTGAGTTTTTAGTATTAAATTGAGCTAATTTATCTACATATTTATTGTTATTAGATGCAATTTATTCAAGTTTAAATAGCTTTAATCCGGCGGAAGTTGTATAACTTTAGATATCATTCATTGGTGTTTTTTCCTAAAGATGTAAAATGTCACAAAAATCACTTACTATTCGTCCTGTACTGCTGTCCTATCCTATCCTATCCTATCCTATCCTATCCTATCCTATCCTATCCTATCCTATCCTATCCTATCCTATCCTATCCTATCCTATCCTATCCTATCCTGTCCTATCCTGTCCTATCCTGTCCTATCCTATCCCATCTTATCCCATCCTATCCTATCCTATCCTATCCTATCCTGTCCTATCCTATCCTATTCTATTCTATTCTATTCTATCCTATCCTATCCTATTATATCTTATCCTATCAGATCATATCATATCCTATCATATCCTATCATATCCTATCATATCCTATCCTATCCTATCCTACCCTATCATATCCTATCCTATCCTACCCTATCATATCCTATCCTATCCTATCCGATCCTATCCTATCCTATCCTGTCCTATCCTATCCCATCTTATCCCATCCTATCCTATCCTATCCTATCCTATCCTATCCTATCCTATCCTATCCTATCCTATCCTATCCTATCCTATCCTATCCTATCCTGTCCTATCCTATCCTATTCTGTCCTATCCTATTATATCTTATCCTATCATATCCTATCATATCCTATCCTATCCTACCCTATCCTATCCTATCCTATCCTATCCTATCCTATCCTATCCTATCCTATCCTATCCTATCCTATCCTATCCTATCTTATCCTATCCTATCCTATCCTATCCTATCCTATCCTATCCTATCCTATCCTATCCTATCCTATCCTATCCTATCCTATCCTATCCTATCCTCTCCTATCCTATCCTATCCTATCCCATCCTATCCTATCCTATCCTATCCTATCCTATCCTATCCTATCTTATTCTATCCTATCCTATTCTATTCTATCCTATTATATCTTACCCTATCATATCATATCCTATCATATCCTATCATATCCTATCATATCCTATCCTATCCTATCCTATCCTATCCTATCCTATCCTATCCTATCCTATCCTATCCTATCCTATCCTATCCTATCCGATCCTATCCTATCCTATCCTATCATATCCTATCCTATCCTATCCTATCCTATCCTATCCTATCCTATCCTATCCTATCCTCTCCTATCCTATCCTATCCTATCCTATCCTATCCTCTCCTATCCTCTCCTATCCTATCCCATCCTATCCTATCCTATCCTATCATATCCTATGTTTGACTCGTCTCGTATGACAAAAATATTATACATTTCCCTCTATTTTCTGCTCTAGCTTGTGGAGGATTTGATGAAACGTTTGAATAGCATCATTCATAGCACATACATTTTACGCGATTTTATACCACTCAATCTCTTTATGTTGGATAATCGTCATGTGAAAAAGTCAATTGTAATGCTGGTGCAACAGGTTTACGATTTTATAATCGACTATTACAAATCGGTTAATATCAATGAAAATCGAGCGTAAGTAAAATAGATAGAACACATACGTACATACATATATATTCTATTTATTTGCTATTTAGTATTTGCGATGCATTAGAGGAAATGTCCATGAAGGCTGGTGAGCGTCCCGAAGAAACGCCAGAGGTGGTTGCTTTGCAAAATTATCTAACCGAGTGTCGTGATGAGAAAATATTCGCAATTAAAGATGAAATAAAAATTGTATCAAGACGTGTTATATTCTTGTTAACGCATACGCTATTGGATAGTGAGTATAGTATTATATAAAGATAATACTTGAATCTACATAATATCTAGATGTTCTAAAATCATCAGTTGCTTCCAAAAAAAAAAAAACTGACGCAGTTTGAGTTAATCTTTGCATATCTATCTATATGAAATTACTAATTGAACATGAACTGAGCCTTGTTGCATTAAAAGTTTTACATTAGGCGAACTGCCTTGAGCATAAAAAAATAAAACTTTAACAAAACTTTTTACCCTTATCCATCCTGCGCATGTGTAATACAACAATATTTGCTATATTGCACATGTCACCCTACGGTGGCCCTTGTTAAAAGAAAAAAAAAAAAGAAGCTGTATTATAAAACTTTAATTTGATTAGTGATTACGCAAAAAGACATTAGTTAAAGTTTAGCAATTTTTTTCTTCTCCTTTCCTCTGCTGTCATTATAAACGTTTTCCCTGTTATCCGCTTGTTTTTCGCATGTTTTACCTGTCGCCGCTAAAGGTTCGCCTTGTTGGTTGTTGTCTTCTTGGGCCTCTTCGTGTACAGCGGAAAATAATAATATTTTTGTTACTAAGTTAAGTAAATGGAAGTTGATTTTTTCTCCTATTTCTTGTTTTTTTTTTCTATATTTTCCTACCTTTTACTTGGTTTTTCTCCTATTTTCCTTACTTTTCCAACAATCGCCTGCAAAATCTAATTAATTACCTTGTCTAGCAAACTTTGAACAAAGTTGTTGTGTTATTTGAAAGTTGCCATTTTAAAAATGCTGCGTTATATAACACCAAACTATCGACAACATGCAACATGGGCACTTGCAACAAGTGAACAAGCATTAGAGTGTGCCACGCACAAAGAAAAAATGTTGGCCCTAGAAAAATCGTATTTCAGTTTTTTGTCAGAAAGTAGAATATATCATTGATCAGAGAATTACTCAAATCTCTAACGTTAGAGGACGACTCGAGACAGCGAAGAATCATATAGGTGATTCACAAAGTGTCATAAAGTCATATGTCATATTAAAATATTGTACGGAAATAGTTATAAAAGAGTTTTCCGAAGCCCTGTGAAAAAGTAAACAAAAACAGCTGATCAAATACGATGACCCAAAAACATATCGTGCAGAGTTGTATTTATTTAGTACACATATAGCCTAGAATGCAACAACAAAATATTATGACTTATGACGATATGACGCAATATGACAGGTTGTGAATCCCCTAATAGTGTTCTCAACAAAATTATATCCTGCCTTGGAAATGTGTTAATGAAAACCGAGCACCTTTATTTAATTTTAGGTTGATTCGGTCTATTACACAAGCAATCTTACTTATTGTTGCTTAATTTGCACAAATATTCGAACATTTCTGTAAATAACCTGCAAAAAATGCGACTAATCCGGGATGTGTCTGGCATCACTCGCAAGGGAACGTGCGTCTAGTTAATACAACTTGTGGTCTCTCTATATGGCATCAAGTGTTCCGTTTTGTTTGAGCATGTCCTATGGGGAGACTAATTGTAACCTTTTATGCCTAAACGAGTACAAAGTTAGACTACTCCACTTTGATGCCAATTTAATATCAAATGGAAGTTGTATCCTTTTACCAGAACAAAAGCATATTTCGAAGTTCGTTTATAAACTTTTGAGTACAATTTTCAACAATTAGTCTACATGTTTACCCTTCCGCGTACAATTGAGGAATAATTGTAGACCAATTGTATACAAAAGAGTGGAATCCGGGACAAATATATTTCGAGACTAATCGCACAATTTTGTACAGGGTACCTTCAAACTTCTTTTCATTCAAGTTGCTCTTCCTTTCCGTAAAATGTAAAAAATGAAAATCTTCCCAAACGTTGAACATCTATGTATATCTAAGCTTCTGCAAATCAACTATGACTATGCCGCGATCTCTTCAATACCGAAAATCCGTTCAGAATCTATGTACAGCATATGTAAATAACAGCTGGGTATACCTTGCTAATACAGCTACGCAAAAAGCTAAAATAATACACTTACATACTTTCATTCAACAGGTGAACACATACATCTTAATTCACGTACGTTTATCTTGCCCAGTGAACTGGAAGAGGTATTGGACTTAAGCGCCGCACGTTTGAATGTTGTGCGCGAGAACTTGGAACTGGCATTGCGGTGAGTTTTTCTACAAAAAAACTAAACAAAACCAAACAAAAGAAAATGAAAGAAAAGAAAAGATACTACATCTCTGCATGTTCTAAAAACAACAACAAATGTGGAAAACCCTAGTACATATAACTAATTAAGCCTTTCCACTATGTATAGTGAATCCTTTTGTAACGTAATCGTATTGATTAGAAACACATTTCCTATAAAAGTATTTTCTTTACACTTTGTACAAGTAAGTGTATCTAAATACATTTGTCTTTCTCGTTCCTCCAGCGAACGCCGTAAAAAGTTCGAAGAGTTCATTTTGCATGAGAAAGATCGCACGGATGCCTTTCGTTTCAAGGAAACGCGTGAAGCTATGACACTTGATGAGCTGAAGGAGCGTGTGGATACGGTCGATGAACTGTACGATGTAATTGGGGTGAGTAGCAGAATTGTTTGTTGATTGCAAAACCTTCCTTTGAAGAATATTTCAACTTATTTGAAAACATTGAACTCATTCATATATCTGTTCAGAATATGAGTCGCGAAGCAAAAGCGATCAATATCGAAGAGCAGCTGTTACAAATCGATGTCTCAGCATTTCCCGTGCTCGCTGAAGTTATCGAGAAAATGGAACCAATTGAAAAATTGTGGAAGACTGCTTATGAATTCGAAAATAACTATCAAATATGGTGAGTTTTTTTTTTTTGAACATGCTTTGAAAAAGAAAAATCTATTTACGCATTGCTTTTGCAGGATGTTTGGTAACTTTGAATCTCTGAATGCTGATGCTGTTCGTGATGAGGTCGAGAGTATGCATCGGGTAAGTAAGCGATTATAAGAGTAACTAAGAAAAAGTACCTACTGTCTAAAGGATCTTCATTGAACGTTAACTCTCCCCATCTACGTAGATCGTTCACAAGCTCTCCCGTCAGCTGGCCAACAATCCCGCCGCTCGTCGTGCTGCCGAACAAATACGCATCAAAGTCGAGAAGTTCCGTGCCTACATTCCGATACTCGATGCGATTTGTCGACTAGGCCTCAACGAACGCCATTGGAAATTGATCTCAGAGCATTTGGGTGCCGAATGCAATCCCCAACTATATCCCACACTCAAACACATGATCGATGCCAATATAATGAGCATTTTGCCGCAGCTGGAGGAAATTTCAAATGCTGCCGGCAAGGAGTACGAATTGAATGCGGCGCTCGATGCTATGCAAAATGACTGGAAAGATATCGCTTTTGATGTGCTGCAATATCGTGACTCCGATACGCATATTTTGTCTGGTTTGGATGATATACAAACGCAATTGGATGATCATTTAATGCGCACGCAAGCGATGAAACGTTCGCCTTTCATTGTGGCATTGGATGAGAAAGCCGACGATTGGGAGGCTAAATTGCTGTTGATACAAAATATTATTGATGCTTGGACGCAGGTGCAGGTGACATGGATGTATTTGGAGCCGATTTTCAGTTCGGAGGATATAATGCGGCAAATGCCGACGGAGGGAAGGAACTTTAAGGCGGTGGGTTTTGAAGAACGGAGAGAGACAGAGAGATCTAGTAGATGTATACTAAAACTCATTAACGCTTTTCATTTTGCACTTTACATAGGTTGACAAAACTTGGCGTAAAATAATGAAACACACCGTGCAAAATTTAAATGTTATAGCCGCTACCGAATACCCGGATATGTTGGAGATATTATTGAAGGCAGTTGAAGATCTAGAAACCGTACAAAAGGGCTTAAATACTTATTTGGAACAAAAGCGCCTCTACTTTGCGCGTTTCTTCTTTCTCTCCAATGACGAATTGCTGGAAATACTGTCCGAGACCAAAGATCCGTTACGTGTACAACCGCATTTGCGAAAATGCTTTGAGGGTGTAAGTGAAACAAAATGACAAAACTGCGAGCGAAGCAAACAGTTCCTATCTCTTTATTAACTAATCTCATCTCCCTTTCACAGATTGCACGTCTCACATTCGATGATGCCATGGAAATAACAGAAATGATTTCCGACGAAGATGAGCAAGTGAAATTGGTGCGCAGAATTAATCCCGCTTTGGCGAATGTAAGTTGACAACACTATTGGTTGAATCCATAATAATATGAGCTCTCTTCTCTCTCGTCAAAAGGGTTTAGTGGAACTTTGGTTGAAGGAAGTGGAAACTGTAATGTTAGCCAGCGTATTGGAACAAATGAAATTGGCTTGGGAGAATTACTTTTTGGTGCCACGCATTAAATGGGTCACGTCATGGCCGGGGCAGGTTGTGCAGAGTGTCTCCTGTATGGCATGGACATATGAGGTGAGTTTACGTGAGAATTAGCAACTTACTCAAATCTTTAGAGTACGACTCCAGAAAGAATTGAGCATCATGGCATTATCAAACGAAATCAGTGGTTTTCTGAGTTAATACCATTATTCACTGTGGAAATTGTCTTTTCATGCAGAAAGGACTGGGGAGACGGCAAAATAGCTCAGAGGTTCAATGTTTCAGTTTCTACGGACGGCTCAAAAATGGCATGCAAAGTGGGAGTGGATATCTTCACAACTCTGCGGAGCACTTCCATATCATCAAGGCTCCTGGACGCGGCGAGCGTTTTTTAATCGGAAGTTTTCGCTACACAGGAGGCCTGCAAGGTTCTACTTGCATTGGAAGGTGCCGATGTCGGAAAAAGGATAGGAATTTTCTCGGATAGTCGGGCGGCTTTTAAGGCTTTGGGATCTGCAACGGTTTCATCCGGCCTGGTCGGGCAGTGTAGGGAGTGGTCTTGGGGCTAGCAACTCGTCATATCGTCTCTCTGATCTGGGTGCCCCGCGACATCGAGAGAAACTAAATGGCTGATGAGCTGGCCAGACCGAGCTCGGCTCTTGATATCGCAGAGGGCGCGGGAGATTCATGCGCCCCTGAGCTTCATAAAGCGCCGAATCACTCGCCACTTGTTGGAAGAGGCAGAAGCCAGAACTGCAGAAGTATGAGATGCGTTCTTCAACTATGTTACCTAAATTTGAACAGGGGGCGGGGGGGGGGGCATTTCCCGCTAACTGCAGTATTCACGGGGCATTGGGATATTGGTACCCACACTGCCGGATTGGGCTTGGATCATAGCACCTGCTATGCGAGTGTCCTTCGATCTGCCTAGTCAGAATGATATCCTTTTATTAGACAACCTCTCGGATCTCAAGGACATCAGACCTGAGAACCTTTTTAGATATCTAAACTCTACAGGATAGCTATAGGGCGTTTGACCTACCCTGGTATCCGACTTAATATTCTCGTTTATTCTATTCTTCTGGTTATGGTTCCTTAGTCATCAGTCGTGGTATCAAAACGGCGCTTCGGTGCTAATTGGAGTCTCCCCACTCAAACCAACCAACCACTGTGGAACTTTCGCTCTTTGCTTTGAATATGGTTCTCTTTAGTTAGGTACATCTTGTGCACTACTCTTCTATGACAGCTAATATGTACTTATGTTTTTTGCCTTAACCTCAAATCAACGAACTATACAATCATTAATAACTAACACAAAACAACCACGAAACCTTACTTCCCTTTACCGCAACATGATTTATGAAAAATTATAATTTCAGTGACAGAAACTTTGCAAATGCAATAAGCAGAAAAAGTAAGGAGGCCTAAGTTCGAGTGGAATCGAACATTAGATACTCAGCTGTATGCTTTCATTGTTTGTTTGCGTTTGATGAAAACACGATGTATTTTATATAAAGCGAGTGCTGCATAAAGTGGGCGTAGCCACGCCCATTCTCAATATTTTTATCAGTCATCCAACTAAGCATATGAATATTATTCTTTGTGCAAAATTTCATTCCTTTATGACTTCTAATTACAAAGATGTCACGTTACAAATTCCCAAAGGTTGTTCCAGAAATATCTTTGTTAAAAAGTAGGCGTGGTCATAAACCGATTTGAATAAATTTTTGTGTGTCTATTAACACAAGTTATAAAAGTATATAAACCAAGTTTCGTTTTAATATCTCAATTATTTGTCGAGTTATTGGCTAAGAAATCTCGTATATTCCTTTGTCTAAAAAGAGGCGGTGCCACGCCCATCTTCCAAAATTTTTATATTTTTTGTTTCCGGTCTATTGTGGAACTCATGCCACAAAATTTCTATGAATTATCTTTATATTTGACAAAGATATCGCGTAAAATATTTTTATTAGGCCCCTTTATAGTTCCCATATATAAAAGTAGGCGTGGTCGCCAACCGATTTCGCTAAAATTTTGAACATGTATTACCACAACTAATAAAAGTGTACACTGCAAGTTTCGTCATTATATTTAAATTATTTGTCGAGTTACGGGCTCACAAATCTCGTATATTCCTGCTTCTAAAAAGAGGCGGTGCCACGCCCATTTTCCAAAATTTTTGTGCTTTTCGTTTTATATCCGCAGTTGGACTTCTGCCATAAAATGTCAATGATATACCTTTATATTTGACAGAGATATCGCTTAAAATGTTTTTATTAGGCCACTTTATAATACCTATATATAAAAGTGGGCGTGGTCGTTAACCGATTTTGGCAATTTTTCGTCCAAACATTTGCCTAAGTAAGTATATCACGCCTACCAAATTTTATCGATATATCTTCAACGGTTTCTGAGTTATGACATATAAAACTTTCAATGTTTGGCCCTTAATAAGTGGGCGTGGCACCGCCCATTTTTCAAAATCTCACCAAATTTCTTCATAAGGGCCTGAGCTCCACACGTGGGTGAAATTTTATCACTCTAGCTCTATTAGTGACTGAGATACAAAATTTCCGATTTTTACTATATAGGGGAAGTGGGCGTGGTCATGGTCCGATTTCGCCCATTTTCAATACCATCCGTTCCAGTCTTGATACCAACTTGCATTCCAAATTTCATCAAAATATTTCAATTTTTGCGCGAGTTATCGTGCGTACAGACAGACAGACGGACAGACGGACGGACATGGCTCAATCGATTTCTCTTTTCACCCTGATCATTTTGATATATATAAGTCAATATCTATCTCGATTAATTTATGGTGTTACAATCCACCGTTATGTGATTAAAACTATAATACTCTGTGTACTAGTACAGGTGAGTATAATAAGCATAACCACTTATCTGCTAAATGCTTATTCATTAGCTACAGTTTAACCGCAGCTGCCACTGACATTTGTGTGCATACATACTCATTCATTTCATATTTTAAAATAACCCAACAGACCAGGATGTAAGCGAAATGTAATAGGACTTGAGAACAAGCTTATAACAATTGCCCATTGTAAGCTAATTGCAATACAGTTTTTATAAGCTTAATTGTAAGCTTATTCACAAGCATGATTGTAATAATTGAGGAACACTTACTTAAAAAGCTTGAAAACAATATTACGATAAGCTTACTTTATACTTGCAATGAAAGCTTAAAAAACTTTAAGCTTGCTGTAAAATTTTTTTAAATTTTGGTTTTACAATGATTCATACAATTCATTGATTCCTTTTTCGAAAAGGGAAGTATAAAAGCCTCAATAATGTTCAATATAATGTTGAATGTCCCACTATATGATACCGTTGGATTGAACTTCAGGTTGATGTCATGGTTCGAAACAGGATGAGAATATAAAATAAAGAACATTGCAGTAAAGGTGAAGAAGGAAAGAAAAAGAAAAAAAATGCAAATAAAAATTTATTTTTTTCTACTATTTATACATACAATTATATTTATAAGCTTACAATAAGCTTTCACAAGTAATATTTTTCTACAATTACATTTGTAAGCTTATAAAAAGGGTGCCGTTTTGATTTTTCTACAATTGTTCTTAAGACTTTTTCAATACTTTACACAAGCTTTCCTCAAGCTTAACGCTTATATTTGTAAGCTTGTTATAATATTATTCTCAAGCCCTTTGGTCTATTGGGAAGACTTCAATTAACCTTTCCATTTACGATAGTAAAAATCCCAAATCAACAAAGGGAATGAGAAAGTGGGAAGTAAAATAAACCAAGCAGCAGTTTGTCATTTGGCGTTGGCCACAATTTCCAATTTAAAATATCTATGTATGTGAATAGTGTTATTGTAGTAGATAACTGTTGACCATTTCCTTTTTGCATGCATATTCCTTTTCTATTACAAAATAGCTAAACAAATGCGCTTGGGACACTTACTTACATACATACTCATAATAGCAGTAAACGCCTCTGCGCAAATTGTGCCATGCTTGAGTGTGTGTGGGAGATTTTCATTTGTGATTCAATACCTTTTTTTTCCGCTTACGGCGAATTATGACTTTTGTTTTTCCAAGCATCCTCATTTTCTACACGTGTAAATATTTGAAAATACCTTTTTTGGGTTTCTTGTGGTTTCATTAAAATTTTCGTGTTTTTACAATTTATTTACGTATTTTCCATTTTCTCTAATCATACAAATATCTAGTTGTCATACATAACTTAATTCCCCAAATATTATCCTGTATTTAGGTAGAGGAAGCTTTTGGCATAAATGCCATACCAGAATATTTGGAAAAATGTAATTCTCAAATTAGCGATTTAGTACAATTGGTGCGCACCGATTTGGCAACGGGTACACGCTTAACCATCGAGGCATTGATTGTGCTGGATGTGCATGGTGAGTTTTAGTACTACGCAGATATAATTTTTCATCAGTAATAAGCGTTTTATATCTCTCAAATTCATTCATTGCAGCACATGATGTTGTCAAGTATTTAATTGATGCCGGTGTTGAAAATATCGCCGATTTTGATTGGATATCGCAATTGCGTTATTATTGGCGTGAAACTGAGAGTAAGTTTCGCTTTCGTTTTCATTTTATAGTTGTCGTACATATCGTCGCTTAAATTGCATTTTTGCGTAAGAGGTATTTTCATTTTCGAGTAAGGGACATTTTTGCCAAAAATGAGATTTTCCAACCCTGAGTTCCTGACGCTCAGCTCTATCGATCCATACCAAAACTTTGCAATTCTAACAACAAAAACGCATAATAACAGTAAATTTCATAATCGCTTATGAAGAGTATTGTTAAAATTTGGCAGCATTACCGCGTATAATTTCAGTTCATTCATACAAGCGAAGTTATATGTTATTAGATAAATAAATTAAATGGCGAATTTATATGAAAGGGAGCAAAAGTTAAATATTTTAAACAAATAATGTCAGGAGAGATGTCACGTTACAAATTTCTGAAGGGCATTCGAGAAATATTTTTACTAAAAAGTAGGCGTGGTCATAAACTGATTTCACTAAAATTTTGCACATATACTACCGCAATTGGTAGAAATAAGTCCACCAATTTTCGTCATAATATCTCGATTATTTGTCGAGTTATGGGCTCCGAAATCTCGTAGATTCCTTTGTCTAATAAGAGGCGGTGCCACGCCCATTTTCCAAAATTTTTCTCTTTATGGTCTTCTCTCTATCGTGGTACAGTAGACGCTCACAAATTAGAACCACTTTGTTTTTAGGGTGATTCTAATTTCTGAAAAATTATAATTCCTGGACATTTTTTTTTTGTTTCAATAAAACCTTAAAATTTAAGTCAATTTGCATTGAAAAACTACAATGAAATTTTGTCTTATTCAATTTTATTCCCAAAAACGAGAAAACAAACATATAGTTATGCCTGTATACGAAATTTCATAAAAATATTTAAATCTGTGTATTATTACAGCTGTGTATAAAAATTAATTTATTACATTGCGATGAAAACATGTTTTTTGTAGGCCATGATTCTTATGCGAAAATTTATAATACATTCAAGTCAGGTTATAAACCAGATAGAACACGGATGTTCGTAATCCAATCCACAAGTCACCTCAAAATTGCAAAAAGTAAATATCAAGATTTAAAATACTTAAAACAAGTGATGCCCTACGATTGTCATAGCCTTTATGACAATTTACCACATTTACCTTACGACTTCTCCAGCAATGTGTAAACAAAATTACGTTTTCTTATTTAAAAATATCAATTTTAGCTTTAAATTTAATATAAGTTTAAGTTTTGTTATTTTTTTCTTTATAAAATACTAAAAAAAAGAATTATATTGAACATTTTGCAATTTCATAACCGCTTGTGCGTGATTTTTGTGCCAAATAAAAATTGCACAACCGCACATGAAAACAAGTAAGGAAGCCTAAGTTCGAGTGGAATCGAACATTAGATACTCAGCTGTATGCTTTCATTGTTTGTTTGCGTTTGATGAAAACACGTTGTATTTTATATAAAGCGAGTGCTGCATAAAGTGGGCGTAGCCACGCCCATTTTCAACATTTTTATCAGTCATCCAACTAAGCATATGAATATTATTCTTTGTGCAAAATTTCATTCCTTTATGACTTCTAGTTACAAAGAAGTCTTGTTACAAATTCCCAAAGGGTGTTCCAGAAATATCTTTGTTAAAAAGTAGGCGTGGTCATAAACCGATTTCAATAAATTTTTGCGTGTCTATTAACACAAGTTATAAAAGTGTATAAACCAAGTTTCGTCATAATATCTCAATTATTTGTCGAGTTGTGGGCTCTGAAATCTCGTTGATTCCTTTGTCTGAAAAGAGGCGGTGCCACGCCCATTTTCCGAAATTTTTCTATTTTTTGTTTCCGATCTATTGTAGAACTCATGCCACAAAATTTCAATGAATTATCTTTATATTTGACAAAGATATCGCTTAAAATGTTTTTATTAGGCCACTTTATGATACCCATATATAAAAGTGGGCGTGGTCGTCAACCGATTTCGCTAAAATTTCGAACATGTATTACTACAAGTAGTGAAAGTGTATAGACCAAGTTTCGTCATAATATATCGATTATTTGTCGAGTTATGGGCTCAGAAATCTCGTATATTCCTGCTTCTAAAAGGAGGCGGTGCCACGCCCATTTTCTAAAATTTTTGTATTTTTTGTTTTATGTCCATAATTGGACACCTTCCATAAAATTTCAATGATATATCTTTATATTTGACAGAGATATCGCTTAAAATGCTTTTATTAGGTCACTTTATAATACCCATATATAAAAGTGGGCGTGGTCGTCAACCGATTTTGGCAATTTTTCGTCCAAACATTTGCCTAAGTAAGTATATCACGCCTATCAAATTTCATCGATATATCTTCAACGGTTTCTGAGTTATGACTCATAAAACTTTCAATGTTTGCCCCTTAATAAGTGGGCGTGGCACCGCCCATTTTCCAAAATTTCACCATATTTCTTCATAAGGGCCTGAGCTCAATACGTGTGTGAAATTTTATCACTCTAGCTCTATTAGTGACCGAGATAAAAAATTTCCGATTTTTACTATATAGGGGAGATGGGCGTGGTCATGGTCCGATTTCACCCATTTTCAATACCATCCGTTCCTGTCTTGATACCAACTTACATTTCAAATTTCATCAAAATATCTCAATTTTTGCGCGAGTTATCGTGCTCACAGACGGACAGACGGACAGACGGACAGACGGACAGACGGACAGACGGACAGACGGACGGACATGGCTCAATCGATTTCTCTTTTCACCCTGATCATTTTGATATATATAAGTCTATATCTATCTCGATTATTTCATTCTGTTACAATCCACCGTTAGGAAATCAAAACTATAATACTCTGTGTACTAGTACAGCTGAGTATAAAAAAGAGTCCTAATAATTCAATTTGTTTCTTTTTTTACACTAAGTTGATGTTTTAGCTAACAAACTGATCTACGTAACTATTTAAATTTAAGTTTGTACGCAGAAAGAAGTAACGGTTTTGAAATGAAACAGTTTTTTTGCTCTCCTGTAAAATTCAACCAATGTCCGCTACTCGAAAATGAAAATACCTCTTACGCAAAAATGCACTTTAAACGACGATATGTATAACTAAATAATAGTAGTTGGGCAATTCACTGGCTATTGTAAAGTTGTATGTTGTAAAGGAAAATGTACATAAGAACGCAGTACCTGTGAACAGACTCTCGTATGTGTTTTGTTGTATTTCGTTATTGTTTACAGTTTGTTGTTTACAAAAATTTGAATAAAAAAATGCCAGGCGAAAGCGAAAAACAGTTATTAGATTTGTTAGCGGCGGATTCAAGTCCTAATTGATATATGATACACACGATGTAAGTAATTTGTTTTTTTTTTCGTCTCACCGCTTCCATATTTTTGTTTAAATTTTTGTTAACAAACTGTCAGAATAAAAAACAAATCAAATAGCACACTCAATAAACATAGGCTGCCCAGTTGTATTGGTTGTATTGAAATTTGTATGAGAAAAATCAACCCTACTGATACACCTATTGTAAACCTTTACCAGTATACAACATTACAATACTTCCCAATAGACCAAAGGGCTTGAGAATAATATTATAACAAGCTTACAAATATAAGCGTTAAGCTTGAGGAAAGCTTGTGTAAAGTATTGAAAAAGTCTTAAGAACAATTGTAGAAAAATCAAAACGGCACCCTTTTTATAAGCTTACAAATGTAATTGTAGAAAAATATTACTTGCGAAAGCTTGTTGTAAGCTTATAAATACAATTGTATGTATAAATAGTAGAAAAAACAAAAAAAAAAAAATTTTTATTTGCATTTTTCTTTTCATTTTCTTTCCTTCTTCACCTTTACTGCAATGTTCTTTATTTTATATTCTCCTCCTGTTTCGAACCATGACATCAACCTGAACGGTATCATATAGTAGGACATTCAACATTATATTGAATTTTATTGAGGCTTTTATACTTCCCTTTTCCGAAAGAGGAATAATGAATTATATGAATCATTGTAAAACCAAAATTTAAAAAATTTTACAGCAAGCTTAAAACAATCTTATTATTAATAGTTTTTTAAGCTTTCATTGCAAGTGTAAAGTAAGCTTATTGTAATATTGTTTTCAAGCTTGTGTTCCTCAATTATTACAATCATGCTTGTGAATAAGCTTACAATTAAGCTTATAAAAACTGTATTCCAATAAGCTTACAATGGACAATTGTTATAAGCTTGTTCTCAAGTCCTATTACATTTCGCTTACTTCCTGGTCTGTTGGGTTTACAACAGCTTGTGAATTGCCCAAGTAAATATATGTATATCTAAAAAACAATTTTTTTTCTCCCTGCAGAGGGTGAGGATTGGGTTTGTGTTAGCATGGTTGTTACGGATGTTAAATATGGCATGGAATATTTGGGCAATAATCCACGTTTGGTTGTGACACCTTTAACGGATCGTTGTTATAGGTGAGTTAGAAGTACTGAAATTTTAACTTTTACATATTGAGTTCTTCTTGAAATAAACTAAATAGCATACTAAGTATTAGATTATGCAAAATATGGTATATCGAATAGAGTTTGCAATAGAGATTAGTGTAAGTTTTCTAAGAATATATGAAAATTTGAAATGTACCGCTACCTAGCCTAGTGGGACGCCATTAGATTACCAATCGAACGACGCGGTATTCGATACTCGGCGAGGCCGCCTAGCAAAGAAATCTGATGAAGAGATGCGGTGATCTCAGAAATAAATCTAAATCATCTACCAAACATTTTTTTTAAATTTTTCCTAAATAAAACTGGCCAATAGCTCTATAAAATAAATTAGTCCAGCGTTTTTCAATTTTTATTCCTTCCAAAAAAAATTGTATTTTTCAAGGCTCTTAAAATTGGCTTTTGTTTCGGTGTTAACCTCTTCATTTGACCCGAATCAACCACAACCCAGGCTTTGAAACAAGAAATAATCGGAGGGGGCGAAATCTGTAGAATTGGTGGGTGAGATAGCAATTCCTAATCCACACATGTGTGTGTACTTTCCAAGATAATTGATATGGATGACAGCGCGTGGATCTCAAAAAACTGTGGCCATATTGGTCGCCAGGTCCACTTTGGTCGTCATTAATGCACGTTTACCTGCAGAAACCCACTTTTTAGATTGTTCCTTGGTTTCTGGAGTTGTGTGATAGATGCAGGTAAAAAAAGTATGCAAAAATTGGTTCAGGTTGGTGCTGAACATCATCAAACACTCCTTTGAAATTGTCACACGATTAAGCTTATTATCAAGTGTAAGCAATCGCGGCACCCATCGCGCGCATAACTTTTTCATATCTAAATATTCAAGTCAGAAGTGATGTATTCACGCAGTTGAGACACCAATGGTCTCAGCTATTTCACGCTTCATTGCCCGATCTTCCAATATCATTCACCATGGATTTTATCTGCGATTTCTGACGTGTCTACTTGTTTTTTGCGACCTAAAATTATTATCTTCGTTTAGAGATGAGTTCGTTTACTACACACTGTTCCACAACCTCCTTCAGATCTAATTTCCGACTGCCGCTATACTCGTACTTCATTCGTTTATATTGGAGAAGTTTTTCTTTGGTTTTCAATTTAATTTAAAGTGATCTGAAAATGAATTCCGCAAGTATGAAGCATTCACAGCAAAAAAAGAGTAAATTCAGCCAAGAAAAAAAAGCACACAATGTAAAGAAAACATTTAAACTCGCCTATAAAACAAAACCAAATTGAAAAAAGGACAAAAAATATTTTTAATGGCTTTATAGATAACAGTTTTATGTTAAACCGAATAAATCATAGTTCGGTAGCTAAAGCAAACGAATAAAAAAAATACAAGCAAAGCATGTACATATAATAAAAAAAATCTCAGAAAAAGCGTAAACAGGAAATCTGTGTGTACACCCAGATATGAAAAGCAATTGATGGCCATTTTGGGTATTTTCGAAGTTTTTTTTTTAAATAAATAAAAGAAAAGAAATACGTTAACAATATTTTTTTTACTTTTTTCGGTTTTCAGCCTCCCTTAGGTTTAATGTATAACTTCGTCCTACATCCATTTATTCAGTAGGCCTTTGAATTCAAAAAAATCAACTGATCTAACAGTTTTCCATTCTTTATCCTATCGTTTCCATAGAACGTTAATGGGCGCCTTGAAGCTTTGCTTAGGCGGCGCACCCGAAGGACCAGCAGGAACGGGTAAAACGGAAACTTGCAAAGATTTGGCGAAAGCTGTAGCTAAGAAGTGTGTGGTCTTCAATTGTTCAGACGGATTGGATTACAAGGCATTGGGTAAATTTTTCAAGGTAATAAATAAATTCTAGGATATGAAAACCAGAAATGGCGTTTGGTAGTTAATTACAGAAACTTTAAAGTAGAAACATAAAGTAGTTACAATAGGATAATGGTTTAACTCATTCTACATCCAAGATTAATACAAAACACACAAGCAATTGATTATGATTTAACATGACATTTTTTTCTTTATTCACATTAGTTAATTTCGTTCGAGGTAGTTAATGTTATGTATTTCTAATTTTTACACGAAGAGTTAAATGAAGATGATGCGTATTTAGAAGCGACGATGACGATATTTCAAGCGACGGAGAGTTTTGTAACGATAACCATCGCTAGCGAGAACAGCAGATTCCTGAGGAGCAGAGTAGCTTTGTTCGATGGCAACTGGCGCGGCGTAGCTCTGTTGAACGGCAACTGGGGCGGCGTAGCTTTCTTGCACGTGCTCAACTGCAGCTGGAGCACTTTGTACTGGAGCCAAGTACTCGTTGGAAATGCTATTAGATGGAGGCAAGTATTCGCCAGATGGGAGTTCGCTCACATCCCGACGGTGTCGGTATCTCAAGCGACGACGGACGGTCTTGTAACGATAGCCATCATGAGCGAGAACAGCAGATTCCTGAGGAGCATCGTAGCTTTCTTGAACGGCAGCTGGAGCAGCATAGCTCTGTTGAACGGCAACTGGAGCGGCGTAGCTTTCTTGCACGTGCTCAACTGCAACTGGAGCACTTTGTACCGGAGCCAAATACTCATTGGAAATGCTATTAGATGGAGGCAAGTATTCGCCAGATGGGAGTTCGCTCACATCCCGACGGTGGCGGTATCTCAAGCGACGACGGACGGTCTTGTAACGATAGCCATCATGAGCGAGAACAGCAGATTCCTGAGGAGCATCGTAGCTTGCTTGAACGGCAACTGGAGCAGCGTAGCTTTCTTGCACGTGCTCAACGGCAACTGGAGCACTTTGTACTGGAGCCAAGTACTCATTGGAAGGCGGCAAGTATTGGCCGGATTGCAGTTCGTTCACATCACGACGGTGACGGTAACGCAGACGACGAACGGTCTTGTAACGGTAACCGTCATTAGCGAGAACAGCAGATTCCTGAGGAGCAGAGTAGCTTTGTTCGATGGCAACTGGCGCGGCGTAGCTCTGTTGAACTGGAGCACTTTCTTGCACATGCACATGCTCTACGGCAACTGGGGCACTGTGCTCTGGAGCCAAGTACTCGTTGGAAATGCTGTTAGATGGAGGCAAGTATTCGCCAGATGGGAGTTCGTTCACATCACGACGGTGACGGTAACGCAGACGACGACGGACGGTCTTGTAACGGTAACCGTCACTGGCGAGAACAGCAGATTCTTGAGGAGCAGCATAGCTTTGTTCAACGGCAATTGGGGCAGCGTAACTTTCTTGAACGGCGACTGGAGCAGCGTAGCTCTGTTGAACTGGAGTGCTTTGCACTTGCACGTGCTCAACGGCAACTGGAGCACTTTGTACTGGAGCCAAGTACTCATTGGAAGGCGGCAGGTATTGGCCGGATTGCAGTTCGTTCACATCACGACGGTGACGGTAACGCTGACGACGAACGGTCTTGTAACGGTAACCGTCATCAGCTAGGCCACCAGATTCTTGGGCACCATCATAGCTTCCAAATATTGCACCACTTTGCGCTGGAGCCAAGTACTCGTTGGAAGGCGAAGCCACTTCTGCTGGTGGCAAATATTCACTGGTGGGCCCATCGTTAGCAGCGACGACCGCGACAATCGCAAAAAGCGCGACGAATAATTTCATATTGATTTCTACTATCTTCCCTCAAGCACACACACACTCTAGCTGATTACACTAAAACTGTCCCGAATGAGTTTAACTGCGAGAATGATGTTCTTAGTTTCAGCACACAAAGTATTTATACGAAAAAATTCTACTCTTCGCTGTAGCGAATCTGCTTTATGGCTAATTCTTATAGCTAAAGCATCATACATACTTTCATATGCTAAAAAGGTAAACTATTCTCGAAAAGAATATAATAAAGTTTAATAAAAAATCAAGAAATCACAAGAAACCGACAAAAAAAGTTAAAAATAAAAACTCGTCCAGCAATTGAGATGGGTGGCAGAGTTTTTGCTATTTTTTTTTTAATATATATATTTTTTTTTTTTAATTCTCTCTGTTTCCTCTTTTGTTTATGTATTTTATCATCTCACATATATTAACTACTTAAAGTCATTTGTATTTCAAATTTCGATTCGCTTGACGACCAACCGGCCAACGAACCATTCACCTACTACTACTACTTTTCCCACACGAACATTAATATTCATAGAACAAGCGAAGAAGCGCTTGTACGAGGCAGCCAAGAAGCTCTACACCACGCGACGCCAGCGTTACAGTTCATGTTAATTGATTACCGATTTTGTCGGCAAGATTATTAATTAACCTCAAGTTTGGTGGTGCTTTGGCAGAGCAACATCATCACGCAAACCCATCGTTTATAATATGTACATACATACATACCCATAGTTGTTTAAATATTTGCCTATACACTCACATTAACACATTCGAAAGCTGACTGACCGGAGACAAAGTGGTGCCACTTAATGCCTCTGTAATAAATTTCGACCACGCTTTGGTCGGCTGTCAGCGCTGCTTAGGTGTGTTAGATTAGTGATTGAAGGTTTCGGTGATATTTGGTTTTGATTTCGGGATTCGCTTTAGAATTGCAGACAAAAAGAAACAGTGGTGACACAATTGGGTTTCTAGAGATTACACACATTGGATAACTATAAGTAGTATAATTCGGAAGCAAGTGTGGAAAACCACCTCAGAATTCATTGGAAACTGAAGAGAAAGAGTCACAACTCAATGCCTCATTTTGAAGCGTTTGAAAATTCTCATTTAAATCTAACCCAGCGGCGAAAATGTTGCTTACAGAATCGATTAAGTCATGCACACATGTAATGATGTAATGCACACCACCTCATATATAGTTCTGTTATACATTTTCTTATACATGGCCGCAAATGTAGAGTGAACGCCTACACGTTACATACAAAGTAATCAGAGTAGAAAAGTGTTCATCCAATCCGCATATCACTAACTAGCATACATTGTAAGCTGTAGGTAGGCAATTCGAATCATACTTCGCCAACGTTGTAAGGTGGATATAGGCGGACTGAATACAACTCCGGTTACACGGTAAGTTGTTGGTAGGCACCTCGAATCTACTTTTGCTTACCTTGTAAGGTAAACGTAGGCGGACTGAATACAATTCCACTTACATTGTAAGCTGTAGGTAGGCAGATCGAATCTACGTTCGCTTGCCTTGTAAGGTGGATTTAGGCGGACTGAATACAATTCCGCTTACATTGTAAGTTGTAGGTAGGCACTACGAATCTTCCTCAGTTTACCTTGTAAGGTGAATGTAGGCGGATGGTACACAATTCCGTTTACATTGTAAGCTGTAAGTAGACATTTCGAATTAAAAAACCACCACTATCCCCACTAATAATATGTATGTACATATGAAATGACTTTCAGATAATACAGCAAAGAAATTTATTTATTTTTTATTTATAGGCTTGCCCAGCCAATTTATGCTGGGACTGCTACTGCTATGTATTTAAAGAAACGTGCATAATTAGGGAAACTTAAGAAAACCCACATAAAACACCAAAAGAAAACACGGAAATCCGCCAGTAATCCAATATGTTTACATAGGGAGAACGTCCATGAAGAAGTGGTCCATTTTTTTTAACACTCAGATCTGTTTTATATAATTTTAAACAATTTTATTCTATCAGCGCTTGGTTCAGAAACGAATTTGTAACAAAAAAATTCTTCAATGTGATTGTTACTTTGTTTCTATGGAATTTCCGAATTTATTATACATAGCAACACAACAAGAATAAAATTTGAAGAAAAACAGAAAAATGAACAAAATTCAGTTTTGTGAACCCATGATACAAGAAAGAAGGTAGTGTAAACGTCAAATTTTTGTCGCCATATTAGCCACCTGACAATTATATGGATTATGACATTTCGTGCTGCCATACTCAATGCTAAAAATCCTCCATCTATGTTATTTTTTATTTCCATGGTAACCATGGTATCGATTGTAACAGAACGAATTTTTTCAATTTGAATATTGATAGATGTAAATAAAAATACGTACATTTACGTGTTATATTATTCATAATATCAGATCACAAATAATTTTATAAAAAATAAGATTTATTCTTAAAATAAGTTGCGGCAAGTTTGTGGAATATAGTACATACTATAAACGGAAGTTAAATATATAAAATAATATATTTTTGTAGTCTCAATTTGGCTCGCCGTGCTACAAAATAGCTGGTATTATCGCTATGTTTTAATCAGGGACTTGTAACGCGTTTCGGTTTCGGTTTTTGTTACACAGCTAAGTAACGACACTGAAACAGAAACAAAACTCCTTTGTAACAAAAGTCGTCACAAAACTCCGAAACGGTTCCAGCAGAAACAAAACCTGTAACGAAACTAAATTAATTTTGTTCCTTGAAACAAAACCTGTAACGTTTCGGAGTTTTGTTACGACTTTTGTTACAAAGGAGTTTTGTTTCTGTTTCTGTTACAAGGAAAAAAATTAATTTAGTTTCGTTACAGGATAGAGATGTGCGCTTAGAAATCCATACAAAATTTAAGCGCAGATGTATATGCGCTGAAATAAAAACAGGGCTATTGTATAAAGGACATTTTGATAAAAGTTTTCGACTGTAATAATTGTATAAATCTCTTTTATTTTTTATGAATAACTCATGATTTTATATTTTTTTAAAAGCTTTTTTCAATAGGTTTGTTTCTTATTAAACTAGCAGCTAGCTGTCAAGTGAGCAAAACGGAAAGAATTGTGCTCATAAAGAGCGAAACGACCAGGAAATCAAGAAACGGAAAAATGGTAAAAATTAGCGATTAATAATTTGAATGCTATTTTTGACTGTTAATGGTTATTTTTTCTAAAAAAACATTTAATTTTCTTTATTTCTATTTCAAAAATTCAGAAAATTTCAAAAGTAATAAAATCAAAAGCATTCGTTTGTTTATTTTTTCAACAGCTGTTTCTTACTTTGGCAGCAAATAATTTCAGCTAGGGAAAATTTTACTAGCTGAAATTTGGAGCTGTCTATGGCTCTCTTCTGCTATTTTTTTGACTCAAGAAACGATTTTCCAGCCGAAACTTGGCTAACTATTCATAACTAGCTAATAATAAACGGACCTATTATATTTAAAATGTTAAAATATACTCACTAAATCCGCTGATTTGTTTTGTTGATTAACATATGTATGTAAAATACACAAATTCATTTAAAATACCCAATATTTTGTTCAAATATACCCTCAGCCAAAAACTTTTGATTGGGCAACGCTATCCTAAATTTTTGACTTAAAGTAAGACGTCAATAATCCATATTATAATCAAAAATGACAAAGTCAAAGTGAAATGGAACTACCTTGTTTGGTTGTATCATGTGTGAACCCAACTTACTTTTTCATACACATTGTATGTTAGTTGGCATCATGATACAAACAGACAAGGTAGTTCCATTTCACTTTGACATTGTCATTTTTGATTATAATATGGATTTTTGACGTCTTATTTTAAGTCAAAAATTTAGGATAGCGTTGCCCAATCAAAATTTTTTGGCTGATGATATATTTGAACAAAATATTGGGTATTTTAAATGAAATGGTATTTTTCACATATGCTAATCAATAAAACAAATAAAAGACAACAATCAGCCGATGTAATTAGTATATTTTAACATTTTATAAAATTAAAAAAAAAAAAAAGCTTTCCAAAGAAAATAAAAAATAAGTTATTCATAAAAAATAAAATAGATTTATGCAGTTATTAAAGTCGAAAAATATTATCAAAACGTCCATTATATTTCAATATTTGAAAACTGTTCGATTTTTTATGAATAAGTAAGAGTTCTTGATTTTCTTTATATCGTCGCTATAGAAGAAAAAGGACGCAAAGTGTTTTGTTGAGGAAGAAAGACGCAAACTTTTTTTTTTCAAAGAAACACGCATTAAAAATATTTTTCGAAAGAAAGACTTTATTTTTTTTTTTTTTTGATAACGAAGAAAGACGCTTTATTTTTTTTACTATAAAGAAAGAAGCATTTAAACATTTTTTAGGAAAGAAAGATGTATTCGATTTTTTATTTTTCTTTGTCAATATTAATACATATGCGTCTTTCTTCGCAGTTAATAATGCTAATGCGTCTTTCTTCGTCGAAATATTTTATAATGCGTCTCTGTTCGTCGAAATATCTTTAATGTGTCTATCTTCGTCGACATGTTTTGTAAAGCGTCTTTCTTCCTCGACATATTTTTAATGCGCCTTTTTTCGTCGACAAATTACTGGCATGCGTCTTTCTTCTTCCGGATCGACGATATATATAAATACATATTTGGTTTCAATGTTTTATACAAGAATATTTCCAGATTTAAAAAAATATATTTATTAAGAAAATTGTTTAGCAGTTATATAAGAATGTAAATTAAATTTAAATTTTTATGTTGCAGTTTTCCTTAGATTTTACTTACGTTACTAATTTTATTTTTCTTTATTTTATTATTTACCTAATTTTGAAATAGATTCTTCGCAAAAAAAATCTTTTTACTAACTTTTCATCTAAATTAAATATTTTATTTACTAATAAATTTTGCATATAACTAGAGCCCTAGATACCCGGGTATCGATCAATTCGATCTTATCGTTTTTGTTTGAAGCCCGTTTGTTGTTCAAATACCCGTACAAACATACGGGTAATGAACAAACAAACAACTATTCGAGCATTTGAACAACAATTGTTCGGGCTACTCGAAAATGTTCAAAAAAAATCGTAAGCTCTACATATAACCATGCCATCAACCGCACTTGTTTTTTCGGTTACAAGTACATAAGTCTTGCCAATGGGTCATATTAATAAAAGCCAAGCATTTGCTTTTGCTTAAGATTTCAGACCTTTTGCTAAAATTTTGAAATTTGGTTCATACAAATTAATGTCAAATTTTCGAAATATTGAGTAAAAGCATTTGCTTGGATTTTATTAATACGACCCAATATTCATAATTTCCAAACCACTGAAATTTTTCAATGAAATTCACAGGAGGTGTAGTGGGATTGTAGTATGTACTATATTCCACAAACTTGCCGCAACTTATTTTAAGAATAAATCTTATTTTTTATATAATTATTTGTGATCTGATATTATGAAGAATTTAATACGTAAATATACGTATTTATATATATATCAATATTCAAATTAAAAAAATTCGTTTTGTTGCAATCGATACCATGGTTACCATGGAAATAAAAAATAACATAAATGGAGGATTTTTAGCACTGAGTATGGTAGCACGAAATGTCATAATCCATATAATTGTCAGGTGGTTAATATGGCGACAAAAATTTGACGTTTACACTACACAGAGCCAAAATACCACCTAAAATGCCCTATAAATTAGAACAAAGTTTAGCGGATTTCTCTATGCTTTCTCTCCAATAAGATGCCCGTCTTATTATTACTGGATATTTCATTTTAATAAAACTAAGTAGATAATCTGTAAAACTAATATGAAAACCTTTTCAATATAATTAAGAAGATGACCCGTGGATTTTAGATGAAATCATTTTCAGTAAAATTTAAGAGATAACCTATAAAACTAAGATGAAAACCTATTAAATAAAATTTAGAAGATGACTCCTAGAATAAATATGGAAACCTTTTCACATAAATTTAGCAGATAACCTGTAAAATTAAGAAGAAACCCTGTTTAATATTATTAAGAAGAGAATCTTGATTTTCATCGGAAAACATAATTAGTCAACTAGTATTTTCCTAGGACTTATTCAGACAAAGGGCAACATTTCATTTCATATAAGTGCAGATGGACATAATAAACTCTTTATACCAAGTGCTTCATTAATCGTTTGAGAATTATAGAAATGTGCAAAGCCGTAGTGAAATTACGAACGGAGGTAATACATAAGAGCTCTTTTAAAAATAAAAAGTTCTCCCTTTTAATTTCTTGAACATGTAATTGCACGCATAAAACGTGGCTGATGCAATAACTGTTATGCATACTTCTAGTATGTACGAGTATATATGTACATATGTATGTATGTACGTATGTTAAGACGTTTAAAGCTAAATTTGAATTAATAAGGGCTCTTTTATAAATAAAAAGTTTTCCTTTTTAATAAATTCAAAAAGGTTCAAGTAAAAATTAGAGGATGTCCTTATTGATTTGCTTTATAAAAATTTTCTCCTAAAAACAAGCAGATTTCTTCTAACAATTTAATTTTTTTTACAAAATGACATAAAAAATTAATAAACAAGAAGTTATCTCCTCGTTTTCAGACGATATCCTTTTAAATAAATTTAAGAAGAAATTCAAGCTAAAATCCAGAAGAATTTCTAGCAAAAATTTCTTCAATTTTGTCCCCTCTCCCTCTCCTCGGCCAAATAGCTTTTTTAGGTGGCAGTCTCTTTGATTGTAGGTGAACTTTTTGGCTCTGTTTACCTTCTTTCTTGTATCATGGTTGGCATTGTTCATGATGTGTAGTATACATCATTGGGGAGAAGTAGTGTGGTAGGCAATCTTCGCCGCTGGGAATTAGAGAACTACGTAAATTTGTACGATTTCGATTGAAGAATTTTGTCTCTTTTTTTAAAGATTTGAAAAAAATTGAAAATTCCCGAGCCATTCTCTAAGAGGTATCTACGCTCAGACTTTTCCCTCCACCTTTCCCTTTCTTTTTCGTTTTCTTTTTCCTTTTCTATTTCGACTTTTCAATTTTATTTTCCTTTTCCTTTTATTTTTCTCATTCTTTTTATTCTTCTTATTCTATCTCTATCCCTATCTAAATCCCTATCTCTCTCTCTATCTCTATCTATATTTCTATCTCTATCTCTATCTCTATCTCTATCTCTATCTCTATCTCTATCTCTATCTATATCTATATCTATATCTATCTCTATCTCTATCTTTATCTCCATTTCTATTTTTTTCACTTTCTCTTTATCTATTATTCTTCTTCTCCTCTTTCTTCCCCTCACTCCCAACTATTTTCCTGATCAATCTCCCAATACTTTTCGTTTCCCTTTCCATCTTTCTTCCGCTTCCCCTCCAGAGTTATTTTTCCCCCTTAATTAATCCAACTACTCTTGGAATAGTTTAATTTTGTATATTTTAGAGCTATTTGCCAGTTTTGGAATTTTTTTCAACTTCAAACAAAATCTTCGGGTTTTTTTCTTTCTCACAGGATTAAAATCTCTAGTAAACTTGTACATACATACGTACATATGGATTTATGTATTTAAAATACATATTACTCATTTCGCCGATCGTTAATCTCACTTTAGTATTCATTAAGTATATACCATTTTAATTAAGGCACCTTCTGTCGGTCGTTTGGCTCTTTTTTTGGCTTGTCACTTAATGAATAGGTCATTAACCAAAAGTTGAAATGGAACGGCTTTGATAAATTGCACGATTGCAGAGACACAGGTGAATGTGACACTATTTGCCCTAAAGGCACAATTTCATAATTTCTTGCTTAATGATCATTTAATTGATGATAGAGAGATAAACGTGATTTTTTATTGGTGAGGAAAATAAAAAACGTAAGAAAAACGCAAACACGTGGCATACACGAGCCGAAAAATTAAAACGCCTATTAATTTTGTTTATTATATAATATTTACATACATACATACATATGTTGCAATTTGCATTTGATTAAAATGTTGGCCCTTACGTCACTACATACTAATTACTAGGGCAACAGAAGATATCGTCGTACCATACGAAAACTAACATATTTAAAATTTCTGGCGAAAGCTATCAATAAAAAAATTCTGTACGAAAAGTAGAACATTTGACTTTTGACCGACGAAAAGTAATAAAATCGACTTTTGGCTGACGAAAAGTATCAGTAATTATATACTGTTTTTACATTAAAATTGTTGTTGTTTAAATTGATAAACATCGATAATTGAAATTGATAGTTTTCGTCAGCCAAAACTCGATTTTATTACTTTTCGTCGGCCAAAAGTTGAACTTTTTACTTTTCGTCAGCCACAAAAAATCTGATGTTAGTTTTCGTATGGTGCGACGATATGCAAATGCATATTTTTCTGTTGCAGTCCTATTTACATATGACATATATATATCGGCGTTTTAGTTCAAGACGAAGAGAATAAGCCTAACTTGTTAGGGCATATTTTCGCATATTTAGGTCAAAAGGATTATTTTTGCATATATTGACTTATTTGCATATTTTTGGCATATTTTGCTATAAATTCATATTTTAGAAAATTATTTCGTCATATTTTTCCATCTCGCTCGTAAAATTGTTTTTATTTAAATTTTTACTCTGGAAACTTTATTTTGTACTAGCAAATACCCGTCCCGCTTCGCAGCGACAAACAAAAGCTTTTATGTTATAATGGGTCTCTCCCTTTACCTTTACCTTTACCTTTACTTTTACCTTTACCTTTAGCTTTACCTTTACCTTTACCTTTACCTTTACCTTTACCTTTACCTTTACCTTTACCTTTACCTTTACCTTTACCTTTACCTTTACCTTTACCTTTACCTTTACCTTTACCTTTACCTTTACCTTTACCTTTACCTTTACCTTTACCTTTACCTTTACCTTTACCTTTACCTTTACCTTTACCTTTACCTTTACCTTTACCTTTACCTTTACCTTTACCTTTACTTTTACCTTTACCTTTACCTTTACCTTTACCTTTACCTTTACCTTTACCTTTACCTTTACCTTTACCTTTACCTTTACCTTTACTACCTTTACCTTAACCTTTACCTTTACCTTTACCTTTACCTTTACCTTTACCTTTACCTTCACCTTTACCTTTACCTTTACCTTTACCTTTACCTTTACCTTTACCTTTACCTTTACCTTTACCTTTACCTTTACCTTTACCTTTACCTTTACCTTTACCGGGACCATCCATCACCATCCGGGCCCACTACTTGAACCATCTCTGGGAAACCGACTCAAAAAATAACAATGAAAATATCTGTATGTTGAAGCCTTGCTCGACACCTTTCATTTGATACCAATATCGCTTAGAAACATTCGAGGGTCATCCGGGTCCACGTTTTGGCCCATATTTGGGGACTCTGCCTAGGCATTGCAATGAAAATAACTCTATGTTGAAGGCCTGCTCAGCACCTTTCATTTGATCCCCATATTGCTCAAACACTTGCTGGGTCACTCTGGGTCCACATTTTGACCCATATCTGGAGACCCGTCCTAGGCATCGCAATGAAAATAACTCTATGTTGAAGGCCTGCTCAGCACCTTTCATTTGATACCCATATTGCTCAAATACTTGCTGGGTCACTCTGGGTCCACATTTGGGCCTATATTCCGGGAAGTTCCCACTTTTTCGAAATTCTATATACCCTATTATGTGCGCTAATACCATACGAATCTACTGTGAAAATTTCATAAAGATCGGTTGATTACTTTGGGAGTCCATAAAGGACACACACACACACACACACACATCCATTTTTATATAATAGATATGCGCATACTATTTGCTGATGAATCGCAAACTAGTGCTACACGTTCAATATGAATATTGCGATATTTTTCTCGCTCTGAGGTTCAAAATATTTTACTTCCGTCCTTTTCACACTTTCACTTTCAATTCGTTTATTGTCAATATTGCGATCCATTGATTTCATCAATATATATTGACCGTCTGATGCACCCCAAATAGTTGTAAACGTTTGCGCTACTGCGATTTGAATTATTTTTTCGGTGAATTCGCTTTGTTCAGCTGTTATGATCTGGAGTGGAAACAATTAGAAATATAACTCAAGTAGAGCGATTCAAATATAAAGTAACCACTGTATTCACATTAAATAGTTTAGCTGAACTTTTTCCATCAATTTCGTTTGCTTTTTTAAGCTAAGTACTAGGTAAATATATAAACGAATGAATTATTCAACATTAAACAACATTTACAAACCCCAACATGTACCTCTAATAAAAATAAGCATGAACAAAGCTCTCAACTGCTTTTGAAAGAGTGCGCAGAGACTTATTCTATAAGTGAAACTTTTTTTGAAGATCTGTGTAGAGCTCTTGTTGGCAGTGACAGTATTCTAATTTTATTTAAAACAAATTTTTGATATTTGTCCGGGCCAGGGTTTGAACCTGGAACCTCTTGCATGAAAGGTGAGCACACAACATACAATGCCATATTATCTCTTTATTAAGTATATAAAAAAAAATTTAAGAGCATATTTTTAGCGCTTAAACCATATTTTTAAGGACATATTTTTAGCGCTAAAAACGAATTTTTTAGGGCATATTTTCTGTTGCCCTACTAATTACTATATACATATGTACATTTACTTGTTAAGTGAAGTCAAAATTACGCGCGTGTAAGATAAGTTCTTTGTTCTTTCTTTATTTCTTTCGGCAGCGTTCCGCCTTTTGGCAGTGGTCCAACAAAGCTTTTGCGTTTACAAATTGAGAAATTATTAGAGAAATAAGCAGTTCCACCTTTTATTCACTTTTTTCCCTACGAATAGTAGTTTTACGAATATGTGAATAGCGCTTCTTTTTTTTACAAATTAACATCTTGCGAACATGAAACAGAATTACGGCAACGCTAAAGTTTAAAAAATTAAATCCATAAATCATGTGGTTCAGACTGAAATGGAGCGCACAAGTCAACGTTGAAAACAGATATAAATTCTTACTAAAGCTAAGTTCTTATGTAAATTTTTATTGAGCATAAATTAAGCGGCATTCGAAAGTTTAATTTAAATCTTTATAATAAAGTTATTTTTTTTGTTTCTTAATATCGCAACAAATGGCTTTAAAAGTTTTTGATTCGGTTTTGGATTGGCAAAAACAGCGTCTTTCATTGTTGCAGCCGTCATTAGCCCAACTAATTCTGGAGACGATTGAGTTGGAAGGTTACAACAGCTCAACAAACAATGAGATTAGATATCGATTAGAGAACTATCCCTTTTTTTCAAATCGCTAACGTTGGTGGGTCTGAAGAAACAGTCAGGAATCTGAGCATCTCAAACAAAAATATTATTCTAATCGAAATGAAATATAGTTACATATATTGTGGAACGAATTTCCGTATTCCCTTCTCGGTTTTCCTAAAAAAGTTACTCAAGATGGCACATCGACGAAACCGGTATACATATAAGCTAATCAAGCTTGGCAAGTGATGACGGATATTCGTTGCATTATACATACACGTTTCTATAGAGAATGAGTATTAGTAGGAAAATCAGTGGGAAAACAAAAATTAAGGAGCGAGCCTCGAATTGGGAAGTCAAGCTCGGCCTTAAAACTAGTCAGAATTATATCATATATAGGTAGAGAATTACACTAGTTATTTGCTGTAGTCCCAACAAGCTCTAAAACTTTAGAGACTGTCTTTGCTGGCCTATGGCTTATGCTTGTTAAAGAAACCCTACAAGTTATATAAGCTTTGATGACTGCAAAAATTTCATGAGCAAAAAGCTGGCACTTGCAATTGAAAATAAATACTTAAAGTAGTATTTTAAAAGTCGCACCCACCCAATGACTTTAATTGGTTTGTTAGTTATCATTTTCAGTAAACAAAAATCAATTAATTCACTTGAAATAGAAGAAACGTGTTTTCGACAAGCAATTTCCATTATTTCATATGTACATATCTACATACATATGTATACACAATGCTACATTTTGAGCCATTGCACTTACATAAACGCCAAAATATAGCCAAAACATTAAACACGAAAATACTAAATACTAAATGTTCATCGAAACAAATTAAAAGTAAATTGTTATTACAACCTCAAATGTAGTAGAAATGATAGCAAAATGCTGACAAAATAATACACAGCAGCAAAGTAGCAATCTTATGAATAAAGAAGAAGCAAAACCATACATACCTACATATGTACATATGTATACGAGTATATAAAGAACAAAGCAAAGTAAACTGCAATAAAAGGATACTACAATGAAAGCACACTATTGTATTTAAATGCTTCCATTCTCTTCTGAAGTAAGGGAATGGCTAATTGAGATTTTACTGAAATTTAAACTAGAATAACTAAATAGTATTCGTAGTATAAATACTGATCAAAGTTGCCATACATACATACCTATTTCAGGTACCCCGAAATAAGTCCCAAATGAAATAAGTCCCAATGAAATAACTCCCAATGAAATAAGTCCCAATAAAAATGAAATAACTCCCAACTTTTAGAAATGAAATAACTCCCAAAGAAGGAAATGAGATAAGTCCCAATATTTGGGGCTTATTTCATAATGAGGCCCCAAATCCCAAAAAATATGAAATAAATCCCAAATGAAATAAGTCCCGGAAATATGAAATAACTCCCAAATGAAATAAATTCCAAGAAATATGAAATATCTCCCAAAAAGTACTACGCAGAAGGACATCTATCGCGCGATTTTTATTTCCAATTTTTGGTTTTTTTTTTAAATATGGTGTTTGTTTTATTGGAAAAGGCGCCGCAGGCGAAAAATTGAAATAAAAAATCGCGCGATTTTTAATTCCAATTTTTCGTTTTTTTTAAATATGGTGTTTATTTTATTGGAAAAAGCGCCGCAGGCGAAAAATTGGAATAAAAAATCGAGCGATTTTTAATTCCAATTTTTCGTTTTTTTTTTAATATGGGGTTTGGCCCGCGGGCGTTATTTCACTGCACCGAACACTTTTCTGCGTTGGCGGCCTTCGGCCGCGCTTATAAAAAATAACCCTGGGCTACGCCATCCGTCCGGACGTGTACCCTAACCGTGGCTACCGCCACGGTGATGTCCTTATGCGTGGTACACCCTTCAGCGGCGGCGATAAAAATGTAAGTCTACAAATTTCGGCCTTTTTCGGTCATTTTCCTCATTTCGACAGTTTTTAATTCGGTCAAAAATGTATAATAAGGCTTTTTTCAGTCTTAAAGGCTTCTTTCGGTCTTTTAAGATTCGACATTTTTTTCGATTTATCGTACGGATCCCGGCTTTCGGTTACTTTATAACGTTACAAAAACGTCGAAGCTTGTTAAATTGCAATTTTAAGAGAAATGAAATAACTCCCAAGAAATATGAAATAACTCCCAATGCATTTTTAAGAGAAACGAAATAAGTCCCAACAAATATGAAATAACTCCCAAAGCTGGAAAATAATGAAATAACTCCCAACGGAATTTCGTTGGGAGTTATTTCATTTGGGAGTTATTTCATTATGAAATAAGTCCCAACAAAATATTATGAAATAAGTCCCAATGCATTGGGAGTTATTTCATTATGAAATAAGTCCCAATTTGTATGAAAAATATTTGGGAGTTATTTCATTTTTTTTTTGGGACTTATTTCATTTGGGACTTATTTCGGGGTACCCCTATTTCACGCTATACGGATATCTCGAGATTGAGGCTGAGAGAATAGCGCCGAAATATTTTTGAGGAAAATTGGTATCACAATATATCAGTAACCAGGGTTCCAATATACAACTAATTTCATTTCGATACTTAAACCGATTCAAATGATATCGGATGGACATGGAAAGTGATTGATAAGGAACCGTAGGAGAGTGGGAGATAGTAGTATAGGGGAGGAAGAAATAGCTTGAAAAGGAGATGCAGAGTGGTAGGTAGACTTATGTGTAGGGAAGGTTAGGTTAGGTTATACTGGCTGGCCACTAATAGCCTCACATAGACTAGATAAGTCCGTAGTGTTACCAGAAAGTTCATTGAACATGAACACCTATACTTCGAAGCCCGGACTCAAACTGAAGAACATTCCCGTCCCTTTGGCAAATGCCAAGAGTTTCTTTACCTCTACTGTGGATACATGTTTAATACCATTGAAGAAGACTTTCCCTAGTAGCCGAAGTCTTAGCCTAGAAAACGCAGGACAGGAGCATAGAACGTGTCCTCCTGCAGTCCGCATCCTCTGCATTCACTTTCATCAACCAGTCCCATTTTGAACGCATGTGATGCTAAAAGACAGTGTCCTGTGAGGACCCCGATTATAAGTCTGCATTCTTCCCTTTTCAGGGAAAGCAACCATTTCGTTAGTTTCGGATCGAGCGACTTACACATAATTTTGGACACTCTACAGCCATGCGATTGTTTCCACGCCTTGTCAGCCTGGTCCATCATATACCTATAGTTCCTATGTTTAATTTCACTGAGTGGAATCGGGACGTCCGAAGAGTGTTCCGCTCCGAGACCTGCTCCCTTCTTTGCTAGCTCATCAGCCTTCTCATTATCGTATATCCCCTTGTGGCCTGGGATCCAGTATAGATGGACATTATTATCCCTACACATTACCCTTAAGGCCTCTTTACAGTCCTCTACACACCTAGATGAGGTGCTATGCGACAGTATCGACTTAATAGCCGCCTGACTATCTATATATAAGTTGATACGTCCCCTTCGTAAGGGATTACAGACTAACATTTCCGCTGCCCTCTTTACCGCTAATACCTCCGCCTGAAAGACACTACAGTGATCTGGCAGCCTAATACTGATACTGATATTCAGTTCACTGCAGTAGACCGCAGCCCCTACTCCGTCTGATGTCTTAGACCCATCTGTATACACATGTGTAGGGAAGGGAGTTGTATAATGTGATTTGTCGCAGCGAAGTTGGAAAAATTTTCCATTTCCTGCTTCTTTAAGACTGAAAATTTCCTATGTTTTTAGCTCGATTTCATTTTTAACGATTTCATGTCTTTCTATGAATTTTCTCTTCATTCTATTTCGCTTGTTGCTTGAATGTTTATTTATGCATGTGCTTGTTTGCCTTTGCCTTGAAAGCAAGCGTTGCGTTTTGTTTATTTTACTTCGAATCGCGATATCTGCGAAAATTTCAATTTGCTACAAGTGAATTTGCATGCGCTAACTATATTTGCCTTCGGATATTTCGTACAATAACTTATATCAAGTTACAACTGTATAACATTTATAGGTACCAAAACGCGATTGCTTAGATCCTGGCGCAGCTGAAAGTAAAATCGTTTTCAAATGTTCTAAGGTAGCACTATGCGTTTTTGTTTCAGTGCAGAATTAAATATGTACTTATCAGTGGTGGGCGCTTCATACAAGCCGAAAAGCCCGGCTTGCCTAAACATTTTATTTCATATTTTAAGAGTTTCTTTAAAATTTGGTTATTTTACATTTGAATTGTGTTTACTATTTATTTTCTTCAATGTGTTTACTACTTAAGTTCTCATAGCGTGTTAGCCCACCAAATACGTACACATATTTCGCCTAAAAGTAAAAATTCCACAGTCACATAAGAGTATTTGCCAAAAGCCCAGAACAATCATACATCGTAGACTAGACACTCGCGCTTCAGTCCACGTGTGCCACCACACGATTTCGCCAAACTCCTTTCATACAAAAATTACGTCTCAATAACATTTCCTTTATTCGAGCTTTTAACTGCTTTTTTTCTTGTATTGCATTTCCTTTATTAATAAACACACATACTTACTAACACATGTATGTATGTACATACAAATGTAAAATTATTGCAATTCTTCTTTATTGCAACGGTCTTTATTTTGGTTTGTTTTTTTTTAATCTTCCTTTGACTATCTTTTTTTGTAAACATAAATTTGCAATCTTTTTTTTTTCATCTATGCATGTACATCTCCTTATTCTCCCCTACATCTTCTTCTTCTTGCTTTGCTTTCAGGGCTTAGCACAATCTGGCGCTTGGGCCTGTTTCGATGAGTTCAATCGCATCGAATTGGAAGTGTTGTCTGTGGTGGCTCAACAAATTCTAACCATTCAACGGGCAATTGGTCGTAAGGTGGTAAAATTCTTCTTTGAGGATACGATGCTGCGTTTGGATCCCACATGTTCCATATTCATTACAATGAATCCTGGGTAAGTTGCGCATGGTAACGAAAGAAAGTGCTAAAAAACAGAAAAAGGTAGAAAAAATCAGAAAAAGAGTAGCAAAAAAAAAAACAAAAAAGAACAAAGACTTTGTTGTTTGTTTATTCAAATTGCTGTATTGAGCTGTGTTTGCGTACTTTTTATGTAGTGCGGAGGTGCAAGGGGGCGGAGGGTGTATGTTATACACATTTCTTGTTTAAGCTTTAAAATGCTTGAGGACATGGTGCCGATATTGCGGTCATATTACAAACTGCGTTTATCCGGTTGGTAGCATATTTTTATGCCTTTTATATACGGTATATTGTCTACTCGAAACTTTAGCTTTTATTTTTTTACTTCCGCAGATTTAATGTATGTACAGATTAAATGTACATATGTATGTATGTATGCATTTATGTACATATGTCTGCTTAGGGTACGCTAAAACAACTGCTTTTTAAGAATCTTTCTCAAACCTACATGTTAGCAAATTTGTGGAGACTACATACATACATACATTCTCCAACTACACTCTAATAAAAATCGAGGAGAGAAAACTATACTAGAATTCGATCGGAAATTGTTTAGAGAAAAAGCCTAGCCTAGGATAACGACCTACTTCCTGAAATGAATACCAACTACGTATTTCCACCTTTATTATCGAAATTGGTGCTTGAAGAGATTCCGTTTTGCAATCGTTATCGCAGTGTACCAATATATAATATATGGCCGAGCTTATCTCCCAATTCGAGGTGTGCTCCTTTTTGTTTTCCCTTCTACTAATTGGGTGGACTTACAGTTTTATGGCGGCTCCGAACGGCGAATGCGTTTTTTGTGAGAATCTTGTTCATGGCAGAAATACACTCGGAGGATATGCCGCCCACTGCCGAGAGGTGACCGCTGCTCTTAAAAACCCGATAATTGGATTTTTACTAATTGGAAAAATTTTTTGGTGTTTTCTCGGACTGGGGTTTGAACCCGAGACCTCTGGCATAGCAGGCGAACACTCTACCCAATGCACCACAGCGGTCAGCAAAGTGTACCAAGCCTGAGGTTTATATTGCTGTCATTGTATGTTTTTTTGTTTTTTTTTTTCATGATAAATTCTATGTTTGAAATGCTTTCGATGCTTCACAATAAAAACTGAGATGCCTTGCATAGCCACGACCATTTTCAGACATTGTTTGTTTGCGTTCTTTTGCATTGTTTCCTCTTTGATTTGTATAATTTTCTACAGTCTATTTTTTCCACAACTAACATGGAATATATGTATGTACCTATGTATGCATGGATGTGCATATGTATGTATGTATGTAGCTTACAGCATCAATGCACCACTGTACGCCAACTATCGAATTACGCAACATTCTAATTCTAAACATTGAAATATGCAGACCGATACAAAGGGCCATACGAGCAGATACAGTTTTTCATGCTTACATACATACATACGCACAAATGTACGCACATTCATATACATACATACCCTGGTATGTACATATACATAGGTACCCTGCAAAAAATGCGATTAATCCGGGACGTGTCCGTGATCAATCGCAAGGGAGCATGCGACTAATACAATTTTACATCCCTTTATATGGAGTGAATTGATCGCATTTGTTCGAGCATGTCCTATGAAGAGACTAATTGTTCAACTTGTATACCCGAACGGGTACCAATGTAGATTAATCACTAACATACCGAACGGGTACAAATGTAGATCAATCGCTTTCATCCCGAACGGGTACGAATGTAGATTAATCGCTTTCATCCCAACGGGTACAAATGTAGATCAATCGCTTTCATCCCGAACGGGTTCGAATGTAGATTAATCGCTTTCATCCCCAACGGGTACAAATGTAGATCAATCGCTTTCAGCACGAATGGGTACAAATGTAGATTTTTCCTTAAAAAATTTTAAATGTTCATGCATATTTAAATAAAGATTATATAATGTTTTACTTTTGTAAAAAAATCTCAATACATAAATTTAAAAAATTGTAAGTTTTGAGTATGCATTATATGAGCAACATTTTGATAAAATTGTTATTAAAAAAGGGTGTTCAATTCCTTTTACCGGTTGTTCTACAATTTTTTAAATACATTGCATATTTTTATAAAATGTCTACATTTAAGGAATCTAGATTTGTACCCGTTCGGAATGAAAGCGATTAATCTACATTTATACCCGTTCGGGATGAAGGCGATTAATCTACATTTATACCCGTACGAGAACAATTGGGGACTAATTGTGGACCGATTGTTCTCGAAAGAGATCAATCGAGGACAAATCTCTTTCGGGATTGATCGCACATTTTTTTGCAGGGTATGCACATTCGTACATACATGTATAAATGCATGCACTTGATATGGTCAACACGGCGTATTAGCGAATTCAAATACGCAATACCCATTGGCATATCGCCATATCAATAGCAACAAAAACGTGGGAAAAAAATCAGAAAAGTAGAGAAAGTACATACATACATAAACAATATTCACTATGCAAATTGTGCTATGCATAGAACAGCTGTAAAGTAATTTTGATGAGAGGCACAGCCTACTGTTGCATCGCATTCGATCAAATGTCGCGCATTTTTACCTGTCAGTAGGCTTAATGTTCGGTACACAATACAACACAATAACCATGGGCTTTGGTCGCGCGTTCTACACTGAGAAAAAAGTAATACATACTTTCACATTTGAAATGGAAGCAACCAGAGTTTTGGCAAATATCAACGGATAAACAATTTAGGTCTTGGTAAAGCAGGGATGGGCACTCTCCTCCCATACAAACTGAAACTTTCACAGCGAATATCTCTGGAAATATTTGTAGTAGGGTACGGAAAACTGGTGTGAGGGCATGTGAGATAATTACGTACTCAACGGACAAAAAAAAATAAGAAAACTATCTTTGACGTCAAGAATGATATTTTTCTATGTAACTTTTTTGGACTAACTCAATATGCTAATATTTTTAAAAGCACGTGGTGTGAAACCCGCGGGTAACCTCTAGTATGTAATATTTAACAGAACTTACATTTATTCCCTTTCGACCAATTTTTAGTGTTTTTTTTTTTCTAAAATAATATTGCATGAAATCAAAAATGTATATAATTTTAAACAAACTGCGGTTGATTCCCTTTGAAATTGTGAAAATAGCACTTTTAAATAATTTTTGGTTGACTATTTTTCTCAGTGCACTACGAGTATGTTTTGTGTTCATTTACATTTTACTTTCGTTTTCTTCAGTAAGTGTGCAATACATAGGAAGGTATAAATTCTTCCACACTGTCACGGTCTTTTTTTTTCTCTATTTTGTATTCAAAAACCCTTTAAATAACATGTCCGAATGGCCTTGTTATAAAAGAAAAGCTTTCATATTTTAATTTTATAAAACATGTATTTTTCGAGGTCGATTCAGGAACAGGAACTTGCAGTTTATCTATTTAATTTAATGGAAATTAGCTCTGTCACAGTCGTTTCCGCTGCTCCAGTGCTACAATTATTAAGTATCTATAAATTATTTGATTCCAGTTGATCCGATTTTTTTTTCTCGCATCTTTCGATTAAGAACATATGTATGTATGGATACGACATATACACATATTATGCATATATGCATGCTTTCATATGTATGTATATCTACATTCATTTCTAAATTCGTATTTCAACTCATGTCCATAGCTCTGCGGTTATTTAATACTCTATCGATTTTTCCTTTTTTTTCGCCAATATTTACTTTGTATAATTGCTGGTGATCAGCAGACACAAAAAAACGGGTGAAGGTGGCGCGTTTTTGGCTAATCAATTTAATGGCTAGTTTCTAACCACAAAAAATAAAACTTGTATGTATAGCTTCCAATGTTTTTTGATGTGTAAACATCTTTGCTGTAGCTACGAGTAATTTCGAAAAACAGATAAAGTTTACGCGTAAACTTGTAATTGCGTAAACGAGTAAACATGTAAATGCGTAAACGAGTAAACATGTAAATGCGTAAACCGTAAATGACCTTGGCATTGTCAGTGGTAGGTAGGTAGCTAGGCATGTACTTACAAATACTTGCATGCGTAGTCGTGCAAATGCAAATATCAGCAACAACAGCAACGAAGCGAAGCGAAGTTGTTGTTGTTGTTGTTTTCTGCAACAATGCGACAAATAAGCAAAATAAAAAGGGCCAACCTGTTTGAACATGTATGGATATGCATACCTACATCTACCTATCTAATTTTCTGAGCAATATTGGTATCAAATGAAAGGTTTTGCGCAGGACTTCGATATGAAGCTCTTTTCATTGGGACTCCTAGGCCGGTTCTCAAGATATGGGTCAAAACGATGACCCTGATGATCCTGGAATGTTTCTGAGCAAAATTGGTATCAAATGAAAGGTTTTCAGCAGATCTTCTACACGGAGCTCTTCTCTTTATGATTCCTATGTCGGGTCCCGAGATATGGGGAAATACGAGGACCTGGATGATCCTTGAATGTTTCTGAGCTAGATTGGTATCAAATGAAAGGTGTTGAGCAGGGATACTACATGGATGTCTATTCTTTATGATGTCTAGGTCGGGTCCCGAGATATGGGCCAGAATGAGGACCGGATGATCCTTGAATGTTTCTGAGCAATATTGGTATCAAATAAAAGGTGTTGAGCAGGGCTTTCACATAGAGCTCTATTCATTTTATGAGTCCTAGGTCGGGTCCCCAAATATGGGTCAAAATGTGACCCCGGATTAACCCGGAATGTTTCTGAGCAATATTGGTATCAAGTGTTGAGCAGGACTTCTATACGGAGCTCTACTCTTTATGATTCCTAGGCCGGGTCTCCAGATATGGGTCAAACGTGGACTCTGATGATCCTGTATGTTTCTGAGTAATAGAAAACAAAAGAAAATAAAAAATTTAAAAACCAACAACCAAAAACCAAAACAAACAAAAACAACAAAATAGTAGCAGTCACAATGACAACAAAAATTACAAAAAACGATAGTCGCATTTTAATCCATAGAAAACCAGGAAAAAAGGAATAAGGAAAAGGGAATAAATATCAGATTTCGAAACTGTTTACACATCAATGTTCATGAATACTCGTTATTCACGCTTTAATTTATTTTTTTAGTTTTTTTATATAACCAAATATCTATACAATCAGCAGCCATATCTATCTTTAGCGAAAATTGAACAAGTCGAGCGTAGCGTATATTTGAATATTTATGTTCTATTATAGCTGTAGGAGAAGTCACCTCTATGTATATGTACATATATGAGCATCAAAAAATCTTAAAATAACACTGCTCTACAGCCAAAAAATACTCTGAACGCCACTATCCTATCGATATGTAAAATCGGTTGCTGATTCCGAAAAGCGGTTTCATTTTTAATTCTATGGGAAGATATCGGCAATTAACCCTTATGTCTCTCAATATAAAACAGTAAAAAAAAAACAAAAAAATGCTCTCCTGTAAAATTTGCTTTTGTCCCTTACGATAAAGTCGCACAAAGAGGTCGATATAGATAGGATAGTTGCGTCCAAAGTACAGACAACAAATTTCATTTTGTGATCCAGTGTAAACAATAAATGAAAGTGGCTTTCAAGGCTATAATTTATTTTTATTACAACTTTGATGTGCTACGCGTGCGTATTTGCAAAAAATGTTTTTCTTTTAGTTTCGATTTCATCATGATTTTTTTTTTAGCATCTCGGCCAGCAAAGAAATTAAATGCTAACTATTTTGCAATGTTCTAGTCTACAGTAGTGCAAGATAGCAAGAAAATAAAAATTAATTTAGACTATAAATTCTAACTGCGAAATCTGAAATTCTAAACTGAGAAGTTTAGACATTTTCCTTGCTGATAAGTTCTTCTACTAATTGTTGACGATGAAGCGAGAATAATGAAGTTTGTTAAGCTGGTTTAACAGATACGGTTGATAGATATCGATTAGGGAATGACTCGATAACTATCCTTTTTTTAAACTTCTAATGTTAGAGACCCTCATTTAAAAAAGAAAAAAAATACAAACAAACGAAATTGAAAACGTATTTAGAATGAGAATGAAATTCTGCGACTTCAGAAAGTGTTTTTTTTGTTTGTTTTTTATTGAAATTGCAAAAAACGTGTTTCTGTCTTTAAGTTTTTGTTTTTAACTGCTATGGCTTTATGTTGACCTTTGAGATTTCCATTCATCTTACACCAACAGAATTTAAAATTTATCACATCAACTTCTCAAAATGTATTGCTGCTTGAGTGTTTTCATAATTTTTTGTGCAAATATTGAATTATCTCAGCCTCAATAATTGCGTTGTTCATGATTTTTGGTTTATTGCCCTGGCTGTTCAGCTAAGAAATAGATTACCTTTACGATACCATGAATTTCATAGTCTACCCAGCAAAACCTTTGAATTTAAATCATAATTTTCTGAATTTAAGCTTTAAAACGTGTAGTAGAAGTGCTCACAAAAGCGTAGATACATATCCAGCTGACAACAATTTTTAATCGTTTTTGCCATAATCTTGCTGGTTTTTCGTTTTTTTTTTTAATTTCGTTTCCACAGCTATGCGGGCCGCACAGAGCTGCCAGACAATTTGAAAGTGCTCTTCCGTACAGTAGCCATGATGGTACCTGACTATGCGATGATTGGCGAAATCACACTCTATTCGAATGGTTTTGATCAAGCACGTATGTTGGCGCAAAAAATCGTTCATACATATAAATTGTGTTCGGAACAGTTGTCATCGCAATCGCACTACGATTACGGTGAGTGGTCGCAAACATACATATGTACATACAAAAAAACATATGTATTTACAAATGCATATAGGTGCATACATATGTATGTATGTATGTATGTATATAGAAAACAAAGCTATGAATCCCATACGAATGTTAATCATGAAGAGTTAAGAGATTTGAAGTGATTGTTGGAACATACTTAGCTTCGAGTGGGGGCTACTACCTACTGACATATTCATTCATTCATTTGTTCATTCATTCACTTAGCGTTGATTTCGATATATGCAGGTATTGTTAGAAATGGCGATAGACACATACGTGAATTGAAAAAGTTCAATAAAACAAAAACGTACAAGTCTGTTTGATAAGGTAGCACTTAAATTGATTTTATTGATTTTATTTCAAATTAGAGCCTATACACACTTGCGACTCAATCGATTTAGTCGAATGTTGATTTGCATGGGAATGTATGGAAGCATTCACACTACATTCAATTAGTTGTACAACTGAAACAGTTGGATTTGCAGCCCAATTTCATTCCAACTGAAACAGTTGTACAACTGCTTGATCAGCAAGGCGCCCTTCTACGTATTCACAATTGAGACAATTTAGTCGAACGACTACAACAACAACAGTGATATTCGTAGTGGAAAGAGTTGCCATGCTGACAGCACTACTTTTGTTTCACTTTTGGTAAATTGTAGAGATTGAATATTTCAATTAATATTTTCAAAATGTTTAAAAACAAAAGGTTCGTTTCTTATTAACTACACCATTTCCAGATGGATTTTAGAAAGCGTTAACTGGATTTTAGAAAGGGGAAATTGGATTTTAGAAATGTCAATTGGATTTTAGAAAGCGGAAATTGGATTTTAGAAATGTGAATTGGATTTTAGAAAGCGTTAAAAGGATTTTAGAAAACAAAATTGGATTTTTGAAAGCGTGAATTGGATTTCAGAATGTGCGTTTAAAATAAATTTTACACAGAATTTTTCGAATAGAAATTCTTTATTGCGTATGAAAGTATAAATTAATAATTATATAAATTTTCGAAAATCCAATTTACAGTTTCTAAAGTCCAATTTCCCTTTTCTAAAATCAAATCGACATTTCTAAAATCCAATTTTCCCTTTCTAAAATCCATTTGGCTATTCTAAAATCTAATTTCCCCTTTCTAAAATCCAATTGACATTTCTAAAATCTAATTTCCCCTTTCCAATTGACATTTCTAAAATCCAATTTCCCCTTTCTAAAATCCAATTGACATTTCTAAGATCCAATTTCCCCTTTCTAAAATCCAGTTGACGCTTTCTAAAATCCATCTGGAAATGGTGTAGTTATAGACAAGAATTATCTAACTAAGGATATTTACTTCCGTTTTCATATGTTTCTTGATATTGTTGTTCTCTTCAAATGTCATTAATCGCATTTTAAAATAGAAATAATGAAAATGAAATTTCATGAAAATTATTAATGGCTGATTTTTACTATTTTTCCGTTTCTTGTACTTCTGTTCGTTTTGCCTTTATGAGCATAATTCCTTCCGTTTTTCTCTTTTCATTTACTTGACAGCTAGTTGCTAGTTTAATAAGAAACAAAGCCAAACAATGTATGCACTCTTTGTTTATTTTATTGTTTTTTATTTATTAATCAAGTTGACAGCTGACAAGAAGGTGCTTTCATGTAAGAATGCAGATAAACTTTAACAATTTAATACTTCATCACTTTATATGAAGACCACTAATGTAAAATTTGCTGAGTAAAATGTGAACATTGGCAACACTATGTCATTGTCAATCGCACGACTATTTAGTCTCAAGTGTGAATAGCTGCCACCGATTCGACTAAATAGTTGGAGTAGTGTGAATACAACAGTCCAATTCGACCAAATCGATTGAGTCGCAAGTGTGTATAGGCTCTTAAGTTCATGTTTATTCACTGCATTACCAGGTTCATAATTTGAGAGATGCCACCTGTTTCGAAATTTTCGATTGGCCATGTTTATAAATTAACTAAATATTTATAATAAATAACCGTATTAAATATTGAATACAAAAAATAAAAAAATTATCGTGGGCTAAACAAAATAATTTCAGCGTTGCCAGCTGCTTTTAAATTTTCTATTAACTGAATTATTGCCTATTTCGTATTAAAAAAAAAGAGATGTTTAACCCTCGAGTACTCGCGCCTCGTAGAGTAACACGGATTCTCGCGCATGAGCATTTTGCTCACTCGCTCTTGTAATGTAATTTTTTAATGCATTTACATTGTTAAACATTTCCTTTTTGTCGTAGAAATATTACTAACTAATTGTTTTTGAAAAAGCATATTTATTTAAGGAATTCACCTTTTAAAATTTTAGTAAATCAATCGAATAAAACATAAAATGGCCATTTCACATTTCCCAAGTAGTACATTAACAAAAATATTTATTGAAAAAAGAAATAACTAAATAAAATTATAAAATCAGTCTGCGTTATGATTCACATTAATGTTGCTTTCGAAGCAAAATGAGCACGTGTATATTACATGTTCCTCGCAGAGTAATTTTGCACATAAATTTCACCCTCTGTTTTGAACGCCTATTTTTACTCCTGAGGAACAGCTCGCAAAGGCCAGGCCTTTTAGTATACTCACTTATGTTGTCCTCCTTCTCCAAACTATCGGCGGATTGTTCAGAGGTAGTGTTGTGATCACTTTTTTCTGTTTCGCCATCACTTTGTTCAAATAATTCATTTTCGTCAATGTCTAAGCCTTCGTCATATAACACTTCTTCCAACCAAGAAGCAAGTTGTGAAGAGGCCCTACTACAATGACGTCTGCGTTCCATTTCAATACTATTTGCAAATACAAATGAAAGTATTGGAAAAATAATAAATATCAGCGTTAAACCCTAGGTTTCCAGCAAAAAAGATTAACATAAAATACTTACATCGTTTCTCGCGCAATGAGCAAAATGCCGCTCTCAAAAAACAATATCCCATCTGAAGCTGTGATGGTGCACTAATGGAAAGAAATATTCGTCAAAGTGTGAATCACAACCATTTGCGAAGGTACTCAACACATCAAGTGCCACAAATTCTTAGAACATAGAAATTTCGCGAAATAAAAAATTGCTTGAGCAAAATGCTCATAGCGGGAGTGCTCGAGGGTTAAGGAGGTTAAAAAATATTTTTTGGTGGTTGCCACTTTTTTAAAAATTTTTATTCACCATATTTATAATATAAATGAACCCTTACACACATATTAAGTATCAAGAGATTTAAGAAATCTAATAATTTTTTGTATAGTTGCCACATTTTTGAAAATGTGAAATGAAAATGAAAATTAATTTAAATTTTTTAAATTTGATGAAATGTGCAAATATGAGCAACAAACTAATGGGGCTTTATAGAACTCAGTGATAGAAATTTAGTTTAGTTAAGTTTGAAAATTTGAGCAAAATTATTAGTAATAGTCTTATGTAAACTTATACATACATATGTATGTATGTACATGCTCCAACGACATTCTCAAAATCTAAAATAATAAAAGCAAGAAAAAAATGTATTAAGTGGTGTTGCACTGACAGTTTTTTGTGGCGCGAAATATTTGTTGTTGCAGCTTTTGGCCTACCCACAAAGTCAAAAAAAAGCAAGAATAAGTAGACAAAATGAAAAAATTAAAAAAAAAAAATACGACAAACTTATAATAGAACGAAACTGCATCAATAGTTGCAGGTGGCGGTAGATATATTGAGGAAATGTGCGTTCAAAGTTGACTTGCTTTGTGACATAATTCTTTTATATCTTCCTTCCTCTCCTTCGTTACTTGCTGCTTTCATTCGCTCGTACGTTCGTTTGTTTGTTGGCTGCTGCAGCACATCATCAACTCCAAAATATGTCCGTCCGTTTGTGTCTGCTTGTTTGCTTCTTTTCAATATTTTCAGTTGATTCTTCTATTATTTTTTTTTTTTTGTTTGCTTATTTTTCACATTTCATTTTTACTTGATCCTTTATGAAAGCGTGTTTGCTGGCATTCGCAAGATAGTTTTTCAACTTTAAAATACTCTTTGAAAGTTTGTATCAATAGCGACTTAGTTTTTTGGTGGATTTTTTCTTCTTTTTTTTTCTGGTACCGAACGAAAATAATATCATGTTCAGACATAAAAATTAATTAAGTCAATTGGGGTTGATTGAACATCTTTAGATTTGGTGTTCAGACATATTTAATTTACTTGGCCCATTTAACAGGTCGGCTCAAGATACATACACATATACACGCCATGAGCTGAATATCAAACTCTCGTGACCTAAATGTCAAAAATGCAAAGAGGACGAAATAATTTGACATTCATCTCACAATTTTTACCAATCGTAAACACGAATGCATGTATAAAATAAGCAGAAATAAAAACAAATTTGGTAGGTGATGAAGAAGAACAAGAATGCAGCTGATCTGACGAACCAACCTATTAGTGGACACTGACGTTAATCACATTTCTCTTTTCATGACATTTCATTTTACTTATGAAACAAGCCTTTTAACAGGGTTGCATGCAGAATTGTTCTTAATTAATAACTCATTAATTTCTAATGAAGCATTAACTTTGTCAATTTTTTGTATGGTAAATTGAGAATCATCGGGCTTGAAAATTGAATGAAGGCTCTTAATGTTCAATTAAGGTTGTGTCTGAACATAACATAATTCTCTTGCTTGCACACAAGTAGGTCATCTCAACTTTGGAACGATGATCCTTTTGATTTAAGTTTTTCGTAGATTTCAAAGCCTTAGATCACAAGAAGTAAATTATAGAAAAAATTTTGAAATTTTCGATAATCGAAAAGTTATTCCTTCAAAGCAGATAGTATCTAACTACTTGTATATAAGTTGCTTTGAACACCGTGCACTAAAAATTCCTGCCCACAGCTCTTTGAAACTTAGCGAAAACGATCAAGACTGGTTAGGGTGATATTTCCGGACTTTTTATTTTTTATTTATGGTTGTTATATTGTGAACCCAACCTTAATAAAACTATTTCTGTAAATCTTTTATTTGCTCTCTCTCTCTCTCTCTCTCTCTCAGCGGCTTTTATTAGCCCACATTTTTCAAATGTATATCAGCCTTCATTCATATGATGAAAAACTTATTTGAAAATGCAATTCAAATGATAAATTGCCAAAGTATAATTGAACTTTCCTATCAAGGCAAAAAATAAAAAATACATATTTTACTGTCAACAATATTTGTTTGCCTTTAAGATGGCGGTTAGTGCGAACTTTTCGTGACACTTGTTCTTTTACATTGCAAACTCTCCCCCACAAAACTGATTTAAATCTTTTTAATAGCTAAACACGTTTGAATGACGGAAACTTCTTAAGTAAAGGTCAATGCCTAACAGCAGTGCTGAAATCGAATAGAAGAAAAAGTTTTTGTGGGAGTTTAACACGTTTTCTACATATACAGTTTTGCGCAAAAGAAATGTAGCTACTTAAAGAAATTCCTCTGAGCATGGAGTGAAAAATTAGTTCGAGAAATCACCCCACAGTGACGACTTTTCTGGTACTCAGTCCAATTAATTAACGTTCTTAAGTGATAGATGATTTTTATAAAAATAAAAGGATTTAAAAATAAAAAAAATACATCTTGTAATTCGTTAAATTCGGCGATTTATTTTATGTGATTTGTTTTTATCGGCAAACTTTGTAAAAATTAACTAGGTCCTCAAAAAGTACTCTACGGAATCCTCTAGTTAACTGAGATTTGGATATTTTAATGACATTTCACTTATTAAGCAGTTTATGACACTTCTTTTTCTCACTGAACACACATCCTTTGAGTTTTTGTGTGGTAAATACATAGATAATTATAAATGAAGGCTTTAAGTGGTGAAAGGTCCATAATGTTCTGAAATATTATTAATTGAAAATCAAATCGTCTAGGCAACAGTAAGTATAAGTACTTGTCGAAACTCTTTTTATGGCAGACTTTTATTGATTGTGAGTATAACTTAGCAAATTCGGATAGCCGCAAACTATAGCAGCATTTCTATTTTGTCTACATGGCTGCAATTATTTTCGACAATGCTGTACTTCCAAAATTTTGCATGAATCTATGTAGGTATATTTCTGCCTCTTTGGAAATGGATTTTTTCCATTGACATTTCAATAAAATCTTATACAAAACTGTGAGCAATGCCTACTTCTGTACATATGTATATTAGGGCAGGTCAAATTTTTTGCATTCGTGATTATGAAAATTTGTGTAATTTCAAATATTTCTGCCCAAGAAACCATAGGTCCAAAAGGAATTTCGGGTCAATGCCTTTTACTATAAAAAAAAGTACGGAAACGCCCTGTGGCGGCCGTCAAAATAAGAAATTAATGCCAAAAATGGATTCTTCGACCACAAAAGCTCCCAGATACAAATTTTGGCTAGTTTTAAATACAGCTGTAACCCACATTTTGAAAAAATATTAAAATATTAAAAAATATGTACATGATTTCCAGATGTACATTAGGAGTGAAATTTTTTTTTTTGGAAATTCAATTTGTTCCAAAGCCAGAATGGCACCTTTCTAGCCCAGAAATAAGCCTGTAAAATTTTATTGAGCTACTCGCATGTTTAGAGGTGCCCCCAGCCCCACAAAGTTGAAAAAAAATAGCACGATCTGGTACAAATGTGAAATTTCTAAAATTATACAATCAAAAAACAAAGTATGAGGATTGATAAAGTATAAACTTTGATCTTTAATAAATTTTGTTGTTGTTGTTTCCAAAAAAATCACTTTCATACTCAGATTAGCCATGTTTAGCAATCCTCATACTTCGTTTTTTATCTTATAATTTTCAAAATTTCATATTTGTACCAGATCGTGCTTATTGCTTTCAACTTTGAGGGGCTGGGGGAAGTTCAAAACGTCATCCTATCGACATAAAATTTTTTAGGGTTCATTAACTCGTATAAAGGCAAATTTTCATTGCTGGAACGTTTAAAAAAGAAACAAAAAAATCTGCATATGTCTTCACGCCACCTTAATGTACATACATACATATCTGTGTTCATATAAAGGCAGCTAACTTTAAATCAAAATGTATTAGTAAAAACTATGTGGGCTTTTGCAAAAACCAATGAAAGGTGTTTCTACTCGGAATTGTTTACACATTTTGTAATAAAAGGCAATCAAAAAACTATTGCTTTGCTGTAAATGACAGCTTACATGAATGACTATGTACTATATACAGAATCTTTTCTCTCTATATAGTACATACATATATATGCCCACAAGTAGCCGTCAATAAAAAACTACTCACATAGTACATACAAAAATCCTTCACATCCCTCATATTTTTCCAGGTATGCGTGCTGTTAAATCCGTTTTATTGGCATCAGCTTCACTACGCCGCCTATATTCAGAATTGCCTGAAGCACAAATTGTTTTACGCGCCATTGTTGATGTGAATTTACCAAAGTTTTTGGAACAGGACGTTTCGCTTTTCATTGGTATTTACATGGATTTATTTCCAGGATGCGAATTGCCAGAGGTAAGTCAAATATTTTCGCATATTTCCATTGAAAATATTTTTGAACGAAAAATTCACTCTACCATGTGGCATGTACGAGTATGTAAATACATACGTAGGTACCCTGCAGGAAGAAAAAAATCAATTGCTAAAAGTAGTTGACTTTTAACTGGCTATTTTGAGACAATTGAAAAAAAAAAAAATAATCAATTTGTATCAAACAGCAAGAAACCCATTTTTAATTAGTTGCTTCGTCATGCAGAATCCACAAAAAGGAGAAAGTGTGCATTGACAAAAGCTTTCAAATGCCTGATGAAAATATTTTTATTCAAAAATACATATTTAAACTGATAGAATTTTGCTGTGAAAAATCTCCTTTTTGGATTTGGGAAGCGAAGCAATGGAATAATATCGAAATTTTTGCGAATTCCATGAATGGAAACATGTACATATGTATGTGTGTAACAGCTACATCTGCAACCATTTCCCTTGTATTTTTTGTATAATTTTCTAAATATGAATGAGGTTATATTTGGGGATCAATTATTTTTCACCCAAAAAAAGTTAGTTTATAGTTACCCTCCAAGTAATGCAGAAGTACACAGGGCTGACTTTTTTATCGCCATTCCCATACAAAAGTAGTTAGCTTTTTTAAAAGAAAATATACAATTAAAAGTGACCACTAGTGTCTTTGTAAACAGTTTAAAGTCAGTTTTAAGTTAGATGCACTTCCTGCAGGGTATGTAAGCAAATAAAATTGTTGAGCGAAGTTTATTAAGGCATACATATTTACTTAGTAGATATTGACTTTGTGGACTTCATGTTTGAAACAGTTTCAATTGTTTTTTCTTTTAAATAACTAACTTAGCAGGTAGATTTCATAAAAGTTTCTAAAGCAATCTAATGTAGTATGTATTTAGTTCTCTAATAATATTCTATTAAAAATTCGCAAATACTTAGAATTGGCATAGACATTTCATAGGTATTCAAATATAGCTCTTTACCTAATCAAGTTCCAATAGAATTCTAGGAGTTTTTCTAGGAGTTTTTCTGTCCTCGTGCTCGATTAGAAAATATTTAAAAATTTACACTAGTTATCAAACTGCATACTTTGTTGAGATAGCCCCCTTGTTTAAGTCATGGAATCATTTCAAACCACTTTAACAATTTTATCTTCCATCTTTCAGCCTAAACGCGATGATATACTCAAATGGCTGCATATTAATCTAGAAGAACGCAACTTACAGGCAACGCCTTGGTTTATTGAGAAAATTTTGCAAATTTATGAAATGCTGCTGGTGCGTCATGGTTTGATGATTGTGGGTGGACCTATGGGTGGTAAAACGACAGCTTATCAGGTAGCTATTCAATGAAGAACTCTCTTACACGTAGGTATGTACCCTCATTAACTAATACCCTTTAATCCTCGACACAGATGCTCGCCCTAACTTTACGCTGTGTCAGTCACGATCCCGAAGCAACACTCAAAGAGTATCCCGTCAATTATCGCATTATAAACCCCAAGGCAATCACCATGGGTCAACTATATGGTCGTTTCGATCCTATCTCACACGAATGGTATGATGGTGTTTTAGCTAAAACATATCGTGAAATGGCTACCGCATCCAATAACGAACGTCATTGGGTATTCTTTGATGGTCCAGTGGATGCCGTGTGGATTGAAAATTTGAATACGGTGTTGGATGATAATAAAAAGCTGTGCCTGATGTCTGGTGAAATTATACAAATGACCAAAACAATGAATATGATGTTTGAACCGGCTGATTTGGAGCAAGCCTCACCTGCGACCGTCTCACGTTGTGGCATGATTTATATGGAACCGTCACAATTGGGTTGGCGTACCTTTCACAAGAGTTTTATGAATGTTTTAAGCGAGACGATGGGTTTGAATGAGATTTATATGACACTGTTTGATGATATGGTGGAATGGTTGATACCGGCAACGCTGAAAATATTGAAAGATTGCAAGCAGATGGTTGAACCGTCGCCGATTTATCAATATAGAGTGCGTTGAGTGTGGTTTTCTTGTTTCTTAACAAAGCTTTTATAAAGCCTTTACACCTTGTATTTCTATTCTATTCTCTTTTATTTTATTTTCTTTTCAGATGTTTTCGCGCTTCTTTCATCATTTCTTGGAGAGGCATAAGACATTCAATCAAATTTGGTTTCAACAAGTATTCCTGTTTTGCTTTGCTTGGGCTTATGGTTCGGCATTAATGGGTAAGTACTGGAAAAGGTCGGTGTGGAGATAATTAGACCGTATCGCAAAAAAAGTTCGCCGTGCACCCACATATGAAGTCTTTTTGGAAAACATTTCCGAAAAAAATTTTATTTTTATTTTGGACGCCGCTAGATGTCGCTAAATGCATTTGTTTCATACCTATCGTATTTGAAAATACGATGCCACCAATTTCTTGTGCCTGTGAGAAGGTTTCGACTATATAATCCTATTAACTCTATGCGCGCCATTGGGGTTAGTACCACCCAGTATTTAGTTCATACCACCTTAATGTACCATTTTTTTGCTTGCATGTTAAACGTCGTCAAGAGAAGTGTTGCGATCATTTCAGTAGAAACGGAAATAAAACACATTCAACATTCCGAGGAATAAATGTTTTTCGCCTCCCGAGGCCTTTTAGTTTCATTTTACAAAGGTTTTTTCTGAGAAGACCGCTACAGAAATATTATGGCGAATAATTTTCTCGAACATCTTAAGCCTGCATCTCCCCCACGAAAGGGTTATTTTGACCCATTCTTAGAAATTCAGGAAAAAATAATATCTTTAAGGTCGTATATTTCATTGTCTATTGGGTCGTTTTACTTAAGACTTCTTCGGTGATTATTGAATTAAATATGCATCCTTCAAAAACAGCGGTTTCGAGAAACTGAATACTTTATATGCACTATGTTTTCCACCCTACATAGAATGAGGTTAAATATCGATTAGAGAATGAGTCGTGTACAAACCATGCTCTCTAATCTCTAACGATAGAGAACGAAGCGAGAAACAGTGGAGAATCATCAAAGTATTCTCAAACAATAAGGGAGATAATTCTCCAACTGAAAAAAATTAGCTACATATATTTCTCGAGTAGTAGTATAAAGCAGTTATCTAATGAGATTCTAATGGTAATTTGCAAATATTTCACAGACATTGTGATTTGGTTATTTCTCGAATCAGTTTTCAATCGAATGCTAGCGTACATTTCTAGCCCCACTCTCAATTAGAGAATAGTTAGAGAATTAGACTAGTTAAGTAAGGTGTCTGAAGACGGAGTTGTTCTGCAGGAATCTATCGCTTTCATTCTCTCTATCTATCAGCTTTTTTTAAATACCCTAAAGCTGATTCCACATAAAACTTTTCCCGCTTTGCGTTACGCCGCTTTCTATGTCAAACAACGCAAAACTGAAAACCTATGCCACAATGAACGCTGCAACATCACTCAAAAAATATTTATTTTCTGAAAAATCTCTCATTCTCCGCTTTATTTACAAAAAAGTAAATAAGAAAATAAAAATGTATTAAATTATTTTTCAATTGTGTGAAATTTAAATTTGTTTATTTACATTTGAATTAAAGTGAAACTGAAAAAAATTTCAACGCCCCCAAAAGTTGAGATTTGGGCAACTTTGTGCTTTACGTAACTTCGGCGTTGCGTTACTTTTTGTTATGTGAGAAACCTCATATAGATATATGTATTTTAATCTCAGCTGTCACGCAGAAAATGTCAGGTAGCGCAACACAAAGTTCTATGTGGAATCAGCTTTCAAAACTCATAAAAAATTGTTCTAATAAACGTCATTGTCCCCTACAAAAACAAACATAACTACTTTCTAAACTATCACTAAAGCTGATTCCACATAGAACTTTGTGTTGCGCTACGTGACACTTTCTGCGTGACAGCTGAGATTAAAATACATGTATCTATACGAGGTTTCTCACATAACAAAAAGTAACGCAACGCCGAAGTTACGTAAAGCACAAAGTTGCCCAAATCTCAACTTTTCGGGGCGTTGAAATTTTTTTTCAGTTTCACTTTAATTCAAATGTAAATAAACAAATTTAAATTTCACACAATTGAAAAATAATTTAATAGATTTTTATTTTCTTATTTACTTTTTTGTAAATAAAACGGAGAATGAAAGATTTTTCAGAAAATAAATATTTTTTGAGTGATGTTGCAGCGTTCATTGTGGCATAGTTTTTCAGTTTTGCGTTGTTTGACATAGAAAGCGGCGTAACGCAAAGCGGAAAAAGTTTTATGTGGAATCAGCTTAAAAAAAGTAAAAGAAGAAAAACATCAAGCTAATGTCAAACTCAAATTAGAACTCGCATTTCAAAACTTCTAAATTTTAAACGAAAATAAACTAATGCCGTTCATACATGCAATTATTATTTTATATACACTCATTCACTCGCTCACCCACTTGTGCATTTTATGACTTTTAAAAACCAAAAGTAGCAAACTATCTACTTCATATTCTAACCGTTTATTATTATTATCAACTTATTGCGCATGCATACATACATACATACTCACTTATATACATATATAGATACATTCTTTTTTACTTGCAGTTGATGGCCAAAAACATTTTGACACACTCATCCGTAAAATACTCTATGGTGCCAATGAGGATTATCCTCGTCCCAAATACTTCTCGCTCAATCGTGGTCAAATGTTTCCCGAAAAACTTTCACTCATGGACTATCGCTTCGATGAGGTGGAGAATTGGTGGACTTGGCAAAAGTCCAGCGATGATCCAACAGCGGCAGGGAACGCAACAAACCAATTCCCAGAGCGCGCCATTATCAGTGAGCTAATTGTGCCGACAAAGGAATCTGCACAAATTACTTATTGGCAAGAGTTTTGTATTAACAAGTCCTATCCGATGTTGGTTATTGGACCCACTGGCACTGGCAAGAGTGCGGTGATAGCAAGCAATTTGAATGCGTTGCCTAAGCATGCAAATCTTGTGAATATTGTAAACTTTTCGGCACGCACAAGTGCACAGCTGGTGAGTTGATAGAAAGTGAAAAAGTGGAGAAAAAATATTTTCAGAGACATGTAGATACTCGCATGTTGAAAGATTTGTATAGTTTAGGGGGATTTTGGTATACACAAGGTGATTCCAAAGACATAACTATCACAATAGAAACTGATGTTTTGCATAAGAACTATATTAATGGGATGTATGTACGTAAATATATTGAAGCGACTACTAAGAAGTTTCGTTTCTGTGCTGAACTTCGAAGATATAAAGCTTCTATCTTTACACAAAATTAGGTTATGCTAAGTTTGATAAATCTTAAGGCCCGGTTACACCAAACATACTTAACTTATTTTAGTAGTAAATTTGATGCATTCGGTTTCACCACTCGTTCTTAACTTAAGTCGATTTTTTTATTAAGCGATCTGCAAAAGAACGTCCGACTTGCTAGTTGGTTTCATGTAAGCACTCCACGATAGAAGGCTTCCTACGAATTCGAATTTTTTGCACCAGCAGAATTCGGTTGTGTTGAGCTAGTTACCGGTAGAGTTCGCTGGTGTAGCGTCTGCATAAAAGCATAAGATTGGTTGATGTTTATGCTATTGGTTGATGTTTATGCTACAAGAATATATGCCAGTGGAATTTTTCTATTGACAATAGCTTCATTCTTTTACTTGGCAACACTGATGTTCAGGTCTACTAACAGCTAAATGCTTCCAGCTCAATTCGCTTAACCTAGCTAGCTAGCTTAGTTTTGGTTGTTGCTTTCCATGTTATTCGCTAAGCTATGTTTTTCGAACTTGCTTGCTAAAGAAAGTAGCATTAGTCACAAATTAGTTAGCTTTTGTCTTGACTAAACCTAAACTAAAAATTTTAGTCGCTTCAGCAAAGTCAAGAACCAAGAGAAAATATGACTAAAAATAAGCAAATACAGGAACCATAAAACCACCATTTGGCAAAATAGCTGGCAGGGTTGTTACGTGCAAAATATGAAACCGAAAAGTTAGTTTAGCATGGAAGCTCGCCTAACTTAGGTCGTGGCTAAATTTAAGTATGATTGGTGAAAACAGGAATATGCCTCACTTACTTATAGGTCTTAGCCATATGAATGTGAATTCTCTGCTTCACTAAATTCTTCAAAATGTAATTGTATTTTCTTTTTGTACAACCATGTATTTACCACACAAAAACACCTTTGTGTTCGGAAGCAAGTTTGCTTTTCAAAATTATTCAGTTATGACAACAATTTCGCTAGCTTACATATCTATGTAGCCGCTGTGGTGCAGTGGGTAGAGTGCTCGCCTGCTATGCCAGAGGTCTCGGGTTCAAACCACGGTCCGAGCCAAACAAATTTTTCTAATTAGTAAAAATCCAATTATTGGGTTTTTTAAGAGCAGCGGTCACCTCTCGGCAGTGGGCGGCATACCCTCCGAGAGTATTTCTGCCATGAAAAAGCTTCTCACAAAAAATGCATTCGCCGTTCGGAGCCGGCATAAAACTGTAGGTCCACCCAATTAGTAGGAAAAACAAAAAGGAGCACACCTCGAATTGGGAGAGAAGCTCGGCCATAAAACTCGTCAGAGTTATAATAGCGCCATTGTATTATTATTATTATTATTACATATCTATGTACATATGTACTTAGGCGGTCATACCAACTGCTGCGATTCATTCAACTGACAAAAATTGCCAACAGCACGACACTATTTGGCATTCTAGCCCACTTTTCATGAGGGCATGCATACAATTGTGTGCATATGTATGTATGTAAGTAAGTTGGCAGTTTGAATGCGATCAAGTAGTACGGCAGGGATAACAATGCGTGGGTTAAGTACAATACTTTCGTAGGCTTAAGCTAACATGTATGTATGTATGTATGTATATGTATGCATAAAAGCTTACTAAGCATGCATAAGTAATTGCTGTGCAACATTTTTGTTGTAAAGCTGCAATTGCACGACCAGCAGCCATCTCCCCTCCCTGAATGCGTCGTGCGCAACACAACTCAACTGATCCCCCATTCAAATGCTTGTTTGCGTAGCCAAGTGGCCGAGTTTGTGCTGCGGTTACCATTGAAATTGAGTTTGGCAACAATAGCAGCAGCAGCCGCAACGACATCATCTTCTTGCTATTCATCTGCTGCTTGTTCTTCTTCTTCTTTAACCCGCCAACGATTTAACGGCGGGCAAGCAAGCAAGTGAGCTTGACGCTTTTATTTTCGCAACAACTTCAAATGCCCTTTTTCGCTTGTGGCTAAATGCGAAATTGATTGGGTTCGTTCAACCAGCAGGCATTTTATTGTCCGTCCGAGAATGGGACCACTACATTTGTTGCTAATCAACTTATTCAAAAAATTGTTAAACATTCAGTTTTAAATTGGGTGATATGTTTTCTTTGTCTTTCAACTTTTATACCCAACACTGTATACCTAATCACTTAGCAAAGTTTGGACGTCTTTCTTTAGTTCTAATGTTTTCAAATTTCTTATAATTAATGACAATTCTTTTATGACAAAAAAAAAACAAAATCATCGCAGAATTTGTCGACACCTGCCAAGAAGTATTTGCTATTAGCAAAATCTCTCACCAACATCATAGACTCACGCCATTCGCAGTTAGCATTAATTTAAACTGCTTGCCGTTTTTTATAATCCAGCTTTCGTTCCTTTATTTATCACAATATGACATTTATATCTATATTTATTTGATATAACCGCATAGTTAATTAGCACTTATGTTATTATGCTAATTTAAAAAAAAATAATAATTTTTTATGTTGCCACATATCAAATGGGTATTTTATTTGTCTTAGCGCTTTGTTGCTTTATTGCTATGCGTATATGCAAATTTTTGAACATAGATACTTTTTATTGTATTAACTAATTTACTTAAATAATTTTAGCTAGTGTCTTAGTGAGAATTTATGCACAAACGTAACAAAAATATATAAAAAATCGTCGCTTGAAAAATAAAATAACGTATAGTTAATGTATAGAGTAGAGAAAATATTAAATAAGAAGCAAGTAAGACTTACGCCAGTTTTGTGCGATATCCAAGCTTCATACCCCTGCTAGAATTGTGTGACCGAAAGTACTAACACTATTACAAAAAATAATATTACCAACACATTTGCACTCGTATGTGTTTCTAGCCAAGTTCCAAACCAATGAGATAGATAAGGATAAAATGGAATTTGAAAATACACATATGGGAACGTGATGAATGAAACGGTCACAAAACTTCCCGATGCCCTTAAGAATGTGATAGGAAATATCCCAAAACTTTTGGTCATGCCTGCCGGTCATATGACCGGTCAAATGACCTGCACATTTCTTGCAGGGACGTTTCATGGAACGGAATGGGATGGAATTATGATAGGCCGAGAAAAACAATTTCTTTCCCGAACACTTAGGCGTACTTGCCCATTGTACTTAAGGCCTTTAGCAAGGATCAGAATGTAGCGAAAAGTTGGGTTAGTGGAACCAGAGTTCCTCTGAAAAGTTTTCAGATTCTCTTATAAATATGAGAAGTTTGTCGAGTGGTAGAGAGTGTGCATCCATCGTTCTCAAGACATCTGCAATTTCAGTCTAGCGAAGGCCGGATAGGTGCAGAAAAAATGTTCTGTCGTCCTGCTCTACTACCAGCCAGGGCCATTACCCTACATTCTGTTATCGCCAGAATTCTAATTAAGAAATACATACAATAAATATTTAGAAAGTCTGCATTCGCCAGTCTAAAAATAAAACCGTTTCCACACGACATGTGCGATAAATTACAGGGATGTAACGGTTATAAGAGAAATGGGGTAAAAGTCATATTTAACCATTATCATGAGAAACAAATTTTTTTGGTCCTTAATAACCATTATAAAAACCAAAAACCGTTTTGGTACTGAAAACCATTATGGCAACAAAAAAACTGTTTTGGGCCTGAATAACCGTTATCCAGATTTTTATTTTTCTTTTTTGGTCAGCTATAAAAATCAAGCCCATTTATTTGTCAAAATTTCTGGACGATATTGGTATCAAATTAAAGTTATTGAGCAGGGATTGTAGCTCTGATTACCTCTTTTCGTTTGATACCAATATTGCTTAGGGCATCCGGGTCCACTCACTTTTCATAACTGGGAACTCGACCTACGAATCTTAACAAATACACCTCTATGTAAAAGTTCTGCTCAACACCTTTCATTTGATACCAATATCGTCCAGAAATATTGACAAATAAATAGGCTTGATTTTTATAGCTGACCAAAAAAATAAAAATCTGAATAACGGTTATTCAGGCCCAAAACACTTTTTTGGTTGCTATAACGGTTATTCAAGCCCAAAATAGTTTTTTGGTTGTTATAATGGTTATTAACAGAGCTGGGCGATAAGGATTACATGTGCAATCGATTACACATAGGATTACGATTACATTAATCGTAATTTCAAGTTTTTTACGATTACGATTACAGTAATCATAATTTTTGTAACGACGATTACGATTACAGTAATTGCAATTTCAAGTTTTTGACGATTACGATTACAGTAATCGTAATTTTTGTAACGACGATTACGATTACAGTAATTGTAATTTCAAGTTTTTGACGATTACGATTACAGTAATCCTTATTTTTGTAACGACGATTACGATTAGAGTAATTGTAATTTCAAGATTTTGACGATTACGATTACAGTAATCCTTATTTTCTGTAATCTTAAATTACAAAATTTAAGAATTACATGTAAAAAATTATTAAAATTGCTTTTTGATACTAAACGGTGGAGGGAGGAAAATATGCTTGGCTCTGAAAGAAGTGCTAAAAACTACAAATAATTATGTAAAGCTTGCAATTTCACACATATTATATACATTTTGAAATATTTGCGGTTGAGATAACAGCTTTTAGTGGGCTGGAGACAATGGCCTCATGCATAAAAATCGAGGTGTAGCTCACACTAATTTTCTTCGTAAAATGTGGATTTTGCATGTATAAAAAATATGTATTACAATTGCTAGATTTTACTAAACAAATTACTTAGGTTTATCTCATAACAAAATTAAAAAGTAATAAAACTCCACGGCAACTTTTGAAGATGTAAATGACCATAACTATGAAAAGCCAATATTAGATAAAGATTTTTTTGACTTCGGCGGTAAATACCTAACCACATATCTATATAACAACTTAATATATATTTTATTTAAGACTCAATATACCTTTAGAAAACACTGATTTACCTGAAGTGCTTCCTGGTAGTGGCTCAAATATTATAGAAGATTTTTTTAAATATTTGAACGATGCTGATAGCAGCCATGGCTGTTTTAAAAGATATCCTCTGATAAAGAAAGCATCTTTAAGATTCAGCACCCCGCTTACATCGTCAGCACCTGTGGAGAGGCTATTTTCGTTGGCGGGCATTATAAACAGTCCTCGACGCCATGCACTTTCCGATGTTTCTTTTGAAAAATTAGTTCTGCTTAAGGCTAATATTGAATATTATTGAATGTAAATTATCCAAAGAACAGTCTTAATTTTGTATCTTTATTATTTCCGCTAATTTTCTCTCTTCTTAATACACATCCCAGTTTTAATTGTTTACTTAATGTGTGAGAAATAAACACATATGTATGCATGTATGTAAAAATTATTATTATTTCTTGGAAAATGATGTTGGGTAAGTATATCACTGTTTTTTACACATTGTAATCCCAGAAAACAAGAACAGTAATCGTAATTTCAAGTTTCTTACGATTACGATTACAGTAATCGTAATTCTTGTAACGACGATTACGATTACAGTAATTGTAATTTCAAGTTTTTTACGATTACGATTACAGTAATCGTAATTTTTGTAACGACGATTACGATTACAGTAATCGTAATTTCAAGTTTTTTACGATTACGATTACAGTAATCGTAATTTTTGTAACGACGATTACGATTACAGTAATCGTAATTTTAAAATTTCTAAGATTACGATTACTGTAATCGTAATCATCTTGTAATCGTAATCCTTATCGCCCAGCTCTGGTTATTAATGACCAAAAAAAATTTTCTGATGATAATGGTTAAAAATTCCCAAAAGAAGATAAAGGTTATTTTTGCGTAACCTTTTAACCACACTAGAAATAAATAACCGCTATTTTCGGTCCCTGATAAATTATGCAATGGCTAAACGAAATCGCTGTCTCGCTAATTTTCTGAAATTGCATTTCTTTTTTCGGTTAATTAGGAAACTTGAAAAATTGGTTGTCGGTTAGACAGAATTAGAATGAGGCTTATTTGGCATATTGAAATAGTTAAAAATATAATAAAAAAAAAAAACAACTTATTTATGCGCTGGAAAGTTGAATGAGATGAATAAAAATGCTATATATAATTTTTTTTTAATTGTTTATGGCTTGTGCTTAACTCTTTTGCATAACATTTAAACGATAAAACGGAAACATAACAACTTTTAAACTTCCTTATGCATAACGATGACATTCACTCGCGTATATCGCTGGGAAAAACATAATCAGGCCAAAACTTTCAGATGTTAATATATGCAAGACCTCTTTATAATCTGCCATGGGATAAAACAAACACGAAACAATGCTGTTCTATGTCTCTTGTAGAATTTCGTAGTTTATTTCCGCAGTTAAAATTTAAATTTGTGATGTATGTGGAACGATTTTCCGTCACCCCTTGTCGTTCGAAAAATTACACTGAAGATCGCGCTTTTAGCCGAAACCGGCTCGTCTCCAAACCAAACTTGACAAGGCATGACGGAAAATCGTTCCACTATACATTTATTATTTCATTCGTTATTCGCTTTCAGAATTTTGTATTGAAATTATCGGCTCGGCACTGGATTCGAGGTCGAACGACGATTTATAGAGCGAATGCGGATAAACCCTGCAAAAATCATTGGATTATATGCTCCATTTGTGGTAGGTTGGAGTACTTTCAAAGTGACCACTAACATAGCCCAAACGACCGATTCGTGTATCTGCATCGGTTCGTAGTTAGCCGAACATAACAAAAACCAAATTTTTATTGCGACGACGGCGATATGTGTATACATATATAACTACATACATACATATGTTTGTATGTATACACGTCATTCGTCGTCGTCGCGATAAACATTTGTTTTTGTTGTTATGTTCGGCTAACTGTTAGGTACTCCATCAATTAATCCAATGTAGCTACTCCATGGATTAATTTGTTTGTTATGCGGGGCTGGAGTATATACTCCATTGCAATGACATGCAATGTTAAATGGACCATATTTTTTGTATGAAATGTGGCAAGTTATGGAGTAATCGGTTGGTCCATAGCGAGCACTCCATGGATTAGCGACTGGAGTACTCGGAATTTTTGCAGGGAAAGAGAGAACGACGTTATCTGGAGACATGCTATTATGTAGTACTCTAATGAAATTCTAATAGGTTAGGTTGGCCAAGATACAGTGTTCCGTCACATAGACCTTAGTGTTGTCAGCAGCGTATTGGAGGCGTTATATTAAACTTGGAATGCAGGACTTCGCAAGTTCTAGTATTTTGTGCATTTCCTAATCTGGAATGCCTTTTAGGGACGAGAAGTGTACAGAACCGAGGCAGTTACGGTGGAGTCTACCAAAAGCTGGACATTGCTAGAGAGTATGTTCTAGGGTGCCAATAGCATCGGGATCGTTACATGCCGATGCACCAGTCCCATTTTGAAAGCTTGAGATGGTGTGGGACAGTGCCATGTTAGTATGCCCACCGCCAGTCTGCAGACTACTCTAGGAAGTGTGAGTAGGTAGTTAGCGCGGTTTTTGCGTTGCATGGCCGTAGCATGATTTTAGCGGTCCTGCAGGATGACAGGGTCTTCCACTAGGAATCGCCTTTGCGCATCAGTGCCTCATCTACTTGAGCTTTAGAGAGGGAAAAATGTCTTCTCTCTCTAATCCGTTCATTTGTAATTTCTATAAAAATTTTGACAGGCTTTTTATGAGACTAGACTAAAGATTTAACAATTTATGTATGTAAGCACCTTTACAAATTTTAATCGATTAACTTTCAATTTCTTTTTTTCTTTTTTCATTTCTTCTCATTTCAGGTACAAGATACAATTATGTCAAAATTGGATCGACGCCGCAAAGGTGTTTATGGGCCACCAGTGGGCAAAAGGGTAAACATTTTTGTACAAATAACTTGAATATTCAATTAAAACATGCAAAAAAAAAACATGCCACTTGACACAAAGCAGCGCCTCATTTTAATTACGCTTTATGTCACAAGCTAATTTTTTTTTTTTCAACTTTACTTTTTCAATTTTTAAACCCCTCTCTCCCCAACAACAGTGTTTAATATTTTGCGATGATGTTGCGATGCCATCAAAGGATACATACGGTTCACAACCGCCGCTGGAATTGATACGACAATGGTTGGATCATGGCTATTGGTCTGATTTGGTTGATACAACAAAAATCGAATTGGTTGATATGGTGAGTGTGGCGTAAGAGGGTGATACGTAGATTTCCTTTTCTATTTGTATGTCCATGTGCTGGGGCAAAATGGCTTACAGGCGTTGACTTTTTAACGCCGACCAAAGGCTTGTATTATTTGTGTTGGCGCTGCAGATTGTGGATATCGAAATGCACTTACAATGCGCGCAGTCACACAGACAAACATTCATATGTAAATACCCTTCAAAAAATCTACGCCTTATTTAAGGCTTATTCCAGAAGATTTAAAGGCTTACAAAATAATTACCGAAAATTCTAAGCGGTCAGAAATTGTATGGACAAAGGCTGATTTTCCTGTGTTTAAGGTCATCAGGCTATAAGAATTACTATCTCTCTCCTGAGAGGAAAGCTTACTCCCAAGGCTTATCCGCCATGGAAACAAGGCTTTGATAATTCCTTAAAATAAGGCTTTATGTTGTGTATAACTTATATTTACAGTATAAGGTTTATTCGCCATGGAAAGTAAGGCTCAGATAATTCCTGATAATGAGGCCTTAGGATAATAAAAGGACTAAAAAGACTTGCTTGCATGTCAGTTGAAGAAAACTAAATATCGCTAGGTTATAGTGCAAACTGTGTAAGTCCACTTTTATGAAAACCTGTATTTTTATGTAGAACGATATAAAAATCAAATACGCACCACGCTAAACAGGTCTGTGATACTTGTCATATTTCCATTCCTTGTTATTCAGTGATACGCAAATTGTGTAAGTCCAAAAAAAGAAGAAAATTGTGTAAGTCAAAAATATTTATGTACACGAACAGAATTTTTTTTTCATTTCGAGATTTTTTTATTTTTTGTTTTTTGTCTCTAATACAAAGTTTGAAAAAAGGACTTACACAATTTGCATTCTAAGCTAGCGATATGTATGTATGTTTTCTATACGGCAATCATTCCTACGACAATAGGCAATTTTTACGCTCGCCACACATTGTACTTTGCCCATGTTTGCTCATAAAACGAAATTCCCTCTCTATATTTGAGATATGTATGAGCGCATAACAGCAAGTACCCTCACGGAAAAAAAAGTTAGTTGCAAAAATAAATATATTAAAAAGTGATTTATATTCAACTAATTTTAAAGTAGCTTTAAACAAATGCAGCGCGGGACAGTTTCTTGTATATGTACATATTTAGTATATGTAAACACATGTTTTCAGATCTAAGTATGCCAAGATTGGTTTTTCCATTTTTTGGTTACCGTTTTTCAGCTTCACTTCCCATTAAACACTGAAAACGAAATTCTCAAAGGGAGAAAATATTGTTTCATATTTATCATTTGAAAATTAAGATAGGTAAATTCAATTGTTTCTCAAATATTGTTTATCAACTTAAGAACAATTTGCGAAATTTGAGGAAAATTTGCTTCGCATTTTTACCATTTCTTGAATTTCGACATCAAATGCAGGATTAAGTTATTTATATTAAACTACAAGTAAAGTAGTTGAAAAGAAACTCAAGATAAAGTTATTTATTTTAAACTACTAGTAAAGTAGTTGAAAACAAATGCAGGATAGGGCAATTGACTGCTTGCTATGACATCGCCGTGTTAAAAAAGTCAGTTCATTGCAAAGGAAAAAGTCACATTTTCAATTAGTTGTTATTGAAAATAAAGTAGTTTATAAAGTGATTTAAAATTAATTAAATTTCCTACAGGGTAGTTCTGCGAGCGTTTTTCAGTTTTAATCGCTTAAGGCCCTTGGTCACTTAAAATCGGGAATGTCAAGCGGTGCATATGTGTGAGTGTCGGGTGATTGGCGAAAATATCAAAAAGTATTGAATTACATCAACACGAGTTCGGCAACAAGAACGTGTAACACGTCGACTGCCGATTGCACTAACCCACACAAAAAAACACTCACACATAAACACTGCTTGACATGCCAGATTGTAAGTTGCCAAGAGCCTTTAGGATTCAGCTTAGGCTTATCAATTCGTTTGCAGGGTCCATACATATACACATGCACCTACACCGAAAAACAAACATTTGTTGCTGCTGTTGTTCGACGTGTTTTAAGTTGATTGCTTAAATTTGCGAGTAAACAAAAAATGCCACATGAATATGCAAAAGGCATTGGCATCACCGGCACTGGCGGCCATTTAATTAAGTGCAAGAGTGAATGCATTGCGATGTGGATGACCCTGATGCAATCGAACACAGCGAACACACGCCAAACGAATGAAATGAAAGTTGTTTGCTGTGAAATTGAGTGCAACACAATTGTCGAAAAAAATTAAGATCAAACAAATAAAATTAAATGAAATAAAAATTTTACAAATTCATTTTATTTTAAACATGTTTCATTTTATTTTATTTTTCGTTTTATTTATTTTTTTTTCCTTTTTGTTACCGTAAAAGTGACCAACTTTTTGGTTTGTCGATAAGCGTGTGCCACGGTTTCCGTGCGGATTGGTGGTGGCATTAAAAAATGTTTTAAAAGTACAAAAGTGTGTGCAAATGCGTTGCACATGCGAACATTTTTTTGTAAAGCAATGTGTTATATAAAAAAAAAAACGAAAATTACAACAATGATTTTTGTAAATTTTTAAAACTTTTCTCTGCACGCGCAAAAACTCAAAGCGAAAAAATACAAAAAACAAATGCAGAAAAGGAAACAAAAAGTAATAAATCAAATTCCAAAGTCGACAATTTGTGAATATTTAAAAATTATATACCGCGTTTTGTGATTAATATTCATCTAGATACATACATATTCATGCATTCATTTGAAAGTAGTCTAGCACAACAAGGAACAACAGACTGCTTAACTTATTCCAATAAACACTTTACAAATCCAAACAATTTTCGTTTTTGAAGACACATGACAAATCATTCCTTTGCGTTTCCATTCAACAGCCCTCATAGATGTATTAAAAGCAGCAACTGGTTATAAAATTGCACATTTAAGTGAACACATGGCACTCAAACGCTATTTGGCTGTTGCAAGTGCTTAAATAGCGTATTTTGTTTACGCGAATATTTGTGTGTTTTGTGTATGTAATTGTGAGTATGTGTAGATATGTATCTGTGTTTGGGATCCTTTCCATACAAGTGTATTACGGCTCTTTGGCAACGCGCGCTTAACTGCCCACAGAGCCAGTCAGTCCAGCCATCAAGCCACCAAGCCAAGCCAGGCCAGGCCAGTCAGCCGACCACCAAACCACCAAATTGTTGCACATATTGCAAAAGTTTATATGCCAAAGTTATGGCCATTGTTGTTATTGCTTTTAAACATTTTTTAAACTTTTTTTTTTAATTTTTGAAACTTTTTTTAATTTTTAACTTTTTATTATTTCGTTAGATTTCAATTTATTTTTTATTTATTTTATTTTATTTTATTTTATTTTTTGCTACCAAAAGTTTTTCGCTGTAACATTTTATTTATTGTTTTTATGCAAAATAAATTTTTAACATTTTTTATTTTAATTTTTTTTTTAATTTTTTGGAAAATTTGCAATCGGTAAAAAGTTCGAAAAGCTCAAAAAACAATAAAACAAATGTGACTTGCTTGCTGGCTGGCGTGTGTTTGTATGTTTGTGTTGTGCTTGGACATTGGTATTATTAGTTGTTGTTGGCTTTATTTCGTTTATACTATGTATTATTTTTCCTTTGGTTGGTTTTTGTTGTTATTTTTGCTTTTATTATCTTTCGTTGTTGTTCTTTTTTTACCCCTAGTTTTATCTGTAATTTGAATGTCCTTTTTGCTTTTTCTCTCCCTCTCTATCTCTCTTTTCGGTCTCTCATCCCCTAAAATTGTTTATGCAGAGTTTCCTTGGCGCTATGGGTATGCCGGGCGGCAGTAATTTCATCTTTCCACGTTTTTATCGCCACACATTCCTCCTGGCCGTGGACTCGTTTGAGGATGCGACCATCGTTAAAATATTTACAGCAATTGGCGATTGGCATTTTGCCAAGGATTATCCAGAAAAGGTGGCACTGTTATCACGTGTAAGTATGACATGTGTGTTTTTATTTAAATTCGTATGAACATAATAACTACTTATGTATGTATGCAGAACATTGATAAAAGTTTCGGTATACAAATATTGACATGTGTGTTTTAAAACTTTTCCCGTAGGATGTCTAACTCAAAAAACCTTTGAAGCCGTTCAAGCACTCCTGAAGGCGGCCTCCAGCTGCCAGTCGGATCCAGTACCCTATTGCGTTTTTATCCGTCTGTGTAGATGATTTTCTTGGATCTTCCTAGTAGAGTTGCTGGATCTTTTCATTGATCTCTTGTAGGGAAATCGACAGTGTATCGTCTACCAAAGGATGCTCGGGTTACCAGCTTGTCATTTAAGCCAGAAAAAAAGGGTATTGCTCTGACAGCCTGCTAACCAATTCCTAGTGCCTCGAGCTCCAATCGTCGTGACACAATCTGAAGGAATGTAGTTGACACATCGTTTCCATACACTCCTCTTGGACCACCAAATCCAGAGGGAACATATTCAACAGAGCATTGGGGGCAGCACCTGATGTTGTACTCATTGCACCCGTAATGTTGATACACACACTCCTCTGCAGTCTGTTCAATATATTAACCGTGGACTTAACCATTAAAGATGCAGTTTTTCTCCTCACGATCAGCACTCTTTCGGATAACATGACACGGATCAAAGTTATAATTGTCTCATCCACCCCATGTCTTCTGGCCGCTAAGCACATAGACTTAGATACTTTTGAGTTGTCAAAGGATCCCTCGATATCGGAAAAAACTTCCGTTGTGAATTTCCCTGCTTCGAGCCCTGATTCGATCTTTGCCCCAAGAACATGAAGAGGTGATTCACAGAATTTTCCACTCTGGTATACATGTCGGTGTATGATGAGTGGTCTATACACCAGAACCTTTGGCCCGATGTACTTCTTGACTGTACGTTCCAGACCTTGCAGCATGAAAGATGTGAGACAGATTGGCCTGAAGCCAACGAGTAGTCTTGTCTCCCTGTTTTTGGAATAAATAATACTTTTACCTTTCTCCAAGGTGTTGGAAGGTGGCTCAACGCCAGGCATGCGCTAATTATCCAATTCAGGGCTTTCCTAAGTCTTTCACCCTCACATTTGAAGTCCTCGAAAGAGGTTATAGAGAACCCCACCGACACCACACTTGTTGCTACGTTCCAATCCAGTCTGGTGGCTCTCCTCGCCATGCCCTCTACTTCCATATCTCTTTCTCTGCGCCGGAATTTATCCTGCTACCCGAAAAATGGGTTTTTAGGAGAGTATTGCAGGTTTATAGCAGTGACGTGGTAGGTATATGATCCATCAGACATTTTGAGGGAGTCTAGGTATACTTGTGATGCAATAAAGTCGACAGCAAGAGAATGTCTGTTTTCAAACGCCTTTTTCTTCAGCCTGCGATTTTATAAATCCTGCAAACAAATTAAAAAGTGCCTCAGACCAATACAAATGATTTCGAGTTATCGTAAAGTTGTACCTAGCACTTTTCGGCACAAAAAGAAACATCGCCATAATACATGCATATATGTAGATATAAACTGTTTATTTTTTATAACCCCACTTCAATTCTTTAAATTTGTAAATTTCATTCTTCTTTCACTTTTCCAGGGTCTCGCCGAGGCAATGGTCAACGTTTATCGCCAAGCCTTAAAAGTCTTCCTGCCAACACCCGCCAAATCGCATTACACATTCTCATTGCGTGACATCACGCGCATCTTTCAGGGCATCGTTCTGGTGCCGGCGAAGAGGCTGCAAGAGCCAGAGAAGCTGGCACGTTTATGGGCACATGAAACGTATCGCGTTTTTTACGATCGGTTTGTATGCAAAGAAAAAAAAAAAGGTTTTTATTCCATTTTAATTTCATTTGCCAATGCTGAAGAGCGCAATGAAATTAAATATCAAGCAAACACTTTTGTTTCTTTTTCTTTTGGACCTTTACGTTATTTGTTGTAGCATTTAGTTTGAAATAAATAATAGCTTAAAAAAACTAAAAAACACGCTTTAATCTTAAAAATCGTACTAAAAATTGAGAAATAATTTAATTAGAAACAAAATGATGAACGAAAATATAAGTATTTAAGGAAAAGCGTGGGGTGCTCAGTATGTCAAAAAATATTTAAAATCGGTGTTTTTTTACTAATAATTTTATTTTGACTTTTTTGAGATTTCATATATCGTACTCTTTAATTTCGCAACTAGGTATATTTTTGTACTAGTTGTACGAATCGAATATTTTCATGTTCAAATATTACTGAGCACCCCCACGCTTTTCCTTAAATACTTATATTTTCGTTCATCATTTTGTTTCTAATTAAATTATTTCTCAATTTTTAGTACGATTTTTAAGATTAAAGCGTGTTTTTTAGTTTTTTTAAGCTATTATTTATTTTTAACTTTTTAGTGAAATTTTTCATTAAAGGATGTTTTATGCGGACGCAAGAATAAAAGTAAAAAGAAGTCTGATGGGATGTGGTGTTCTCTGAAATAGATCTACATACATACATATGTATTTATAACTTCTACCAAAAATCCCAATATGCAGTGAAGTAAAGTAGCTTATTATGCAATAATTTCCAAACCCTTTTATTCAAGGTTTTCCAAACTAGTTTGGAAATACAAAATTTCCCAAACGTTTTGTTATGTTTTACAATCAGAAGGTGCAGAGGAGGGCTTTGTTCAGAAACTCAGTTTGAAGCGCAATTTGCTTTTGTAGTACAAGCAGAGCGTTCTTAACGCAAATTTTTCATCAAGCGTCGCTCATCACAATCATCAAAAATATGTATATATACTGCCGCTGTTGCGTTTTGTGCTATGTTTCTGAACATACCCAAGTTGAGGTAAAGCATTTGAGTGTTAGCATTTGAACAGAACAAATAAAAAGAAACCTGATTGAATAAATTCGAATTTAGACATCAAAGTTCGGAATACGATTGTAGCGTAATGGTGGGGTATGCAGCCTACGGACTAAGCAGCTCAGGTTCGAGTCCCGAGTGGCGCATTTTTTTTTTTTCTTTTATATTTTTTTTTTTATTTTTTTGTTTTTAGAGAAATTTTTTTCACCTCACGTTTACAAAACATTGTATAAAAATTGCTTTCCAAACGTGAAATGCAATTATAGAATTAGGGTTCCTTTTCGTTGATTCAGCACTTACTATTAAATGAATTACAAACAAAACCAGTTCTTGCTTTGCATACGTATGTATGTACATGCGGCTGATTTTATTGCAAATACAACAAACCCAAAACAGAAAGCTACAAGCTTCATTTTTGAGTGAATTTATGCATTGAGTTTATCGCCATCGCTATGAGCGATCGCTGGCTGTTGTGCGTTTGTTCGCTCGTTATTTGAGTGGTTATACGTTTTTCTTTGAACATTTGTTTGTGATTTGAGAAGAATGTATTTTTGAGCGTTCGTGAGTGAGTTTTTCCGTACCCTGCAAGCTTGTTACTTATTGGCTTGTATACGGGAGTGAATTGAAATTCATAGAGGCTATTTTGAAGAACGGTAACATAAAAGCCGCAATGAAGCATAAAATATAATGTTGAATGTCCTACTATATGATGCCGTTGGGCTGTTGATGTCATGTTTCGAATCCGGAGGAGAATAGAAATAATAGAGAGAACACAATAAAAGTGAATGTTTGAAAGATATAATAATTTAGTTAAATGTTACAACTTTTAGGATGGGATGAAGTTACATACATACATACATACATACATACATACATACATACATACATACATACATGCATACATACATACATACATGCATACATACATACATACATACATACAGGCGAATCTAATAAAAGCGTGTTAAAAAAAAAAATTTTTTTGGTGAATAATTTTTTAGTAAACTTGCGTGCTCAAAAAACACATGGGAAGGTCAAAATGACAATAAAAATGGCGAAAATATTTCCATTCAACTATGTACATATATTCGTGACAACATGGCATAAATTCTATGTATTTTTCTATTTAGTTATTACTTAGTACAACATTTATAAACCGAGTCTTTGATGCGCCACTGCGTAGTAATCCTAATTGCCAATTGTTTTACAAAACCCAAAAATTGTAATTCTTTCATTTCCATCAACCAACGCGTGCACTACCAAAATGCATTACATAAAATCCTTTCGCTTTTGGCTTACCGCTGTGCCTTCGACCATTCGCGGATTTCGCTAAAAGCGCCTTTAATTTTGTGTGCATTTGTGTATGTGTGTTTTGGTATAAGTAATTTTACACAAAATGCATTTGCAAATCATAATTTGTCTGCCAACATTCTCCGCTTGCATGCACCTTTATTACGCTTATTTTGCACGCATTCAATCCTCAATAATCCTTTTGACATTTTCGCCACGCAATTCTATTGCGAGATACGCTGCTATTGTCTTTAGATATTAGTGCAGTTAGTTTGGCATGCCACAAGCTACATGTAGTCCGTTATGATTTGTATGTAGATATGTATGTATATTATTTGTTTGTTTGGTACGCACAAGTGACGTAGACGAATTTATGAGTGGGGGAGCGGAATGGGGACTTTTATATATGGTTGCCTTGGCGTGTGTTTTATTCTCGACGAAAGTCAATACACGCTTTTTTTGACGATTGAGGTGGAGATCATGCCACATATTCTTCTTCTTAATTGGCGCGTTAACGCCTAGGCGCTTGTGACCGAGTCCAATAAAGCGCGCTAGTCGTTTCTGTTTCGTGCTGCCTGGCGCCAATTTAAAATACCAAGGGAGGATGAGTAGGCAACTGAAAAGTAAAGTCCTCTCTCGACAAACAAAAATCACACTCTACAGGACGCTCATCGTTCCAGTCCTCATGTACGGCGCAGAAGCATGGACAATTTCAAAATCAGATGAGATGGCACTTGGAGTATTCGAGAGAAAAGTTCTTCGTAAGATTTATGGACCTTTGCGCGTTGGCGTGGGCGAGTATCGACGGAGATTTAACGATGAGCTGTACGAGCTTTACACAGACATCGACATTGTTCAGCGAATAAAGATCCAGCGGCTGCGTTGGGCAGGTCATGTCGTGAGAATGGACGAAGGCGCTCCGGCCTAGAAAGCATTTCTATCGAAACCCGCTGAACGCAAAAGAAAAGGGAGACCTCCACTGCGTTGGGAAAATCAGGTGGACAGCGATGCTGCCTCCCTAGGTGTTCCCAAGTGGCGCCATGCTGCACGAAACAGAAACAATTGGCGCGCTCCGTTGGACTCGGCCAGAATCGTCTAGACGGTTAAGCGCCAATCAAGAAGAAGAAGAGGATGAGTCAGTCTTCAGCAGCTGATTTTTCCAAAGCAGTTGAGGTATACCTTTTCTTCTGTCTTTAGCGGGTCCATATATAAATACTTTCTGGACCGGCGCTTATCTTCATCTATTCTCATGAGATGAGCTACCCACCGCAGCCGCTGTGTTTTTATTCGCTGAACAATGTCGATTTCTGCGTAAAGCTCGCAAAGCTCATCACTATTTCTCCCTCTATACTCGCTAACGTGCAAAGGTTCATAACTCTTCCCAAGAATACTTTTTGGTTGCTTGTTTTTCCGACAGGGTAGGAATATGATGTATTGTGGAACGATTTTCCGTCATCCCTTGTCAAGTTTGGTTTGGAGACAAACCGGTTTCGACTAGTATGCGCCATCTTGAGTGTCTTTTTTCTCAGACGCAGAACGCTTGGCACATAGCGTGGAACTAAATTACATCCAAACTATCACAAGTAGATGTAATATGCGCTACTTTTTTAACGAAATAAATAACTTGAAAATATTTTCAGTAATAAGTCTACGTATCCAGAAAATTACCGGCCAGTGAAACTGCTGTTGGTTCGAATAGTCCTATCTTTGTTCTGAGCCCGTTTCCAACCCACCAAGGGCGGCCACGTAATTTTCCAACCTATCTTTCTTTCCAATGCGGTGTTGGAGGCTTGCCTCTTCCTCTGCTGCCGCCGTTGAGGGTCGAGCACTTTTTGGACCACAGCATCTTCATTTTTCTTCGCACAACTTCACTTAATCAGTGTTTGCTTAAATCTCGTACCATTCATCACTAAATCTAATTCGATACTCGCCGCCACCAACACCAAGGGACATATGTAAATCTTCCAAAGAATTTTTTTCCCAAATACTCCAAGTGCTATCTCATCTGATTTTCGCTTCATACATGCTTCTACACCGTATATCGGAACGGTAACAATGATTTTTGTTCATCGTTCTCAGAACGAAAGGAGATACTGAAAATGGCACATTACCGAAACCGGTTTATAACTAAATCAAACTTGGCAAGGAGTGACGGAAATTCCTTCCACAATACATCCAATCCTACCCTAATGGAAAAACAAGCAACAAAAAATAAACTGACAATTTCCTTTTCCAAACCACGCAGAAATCTAACTTCATTTCGAAGAATCCCCCCAAAGAATTTTCTATGTAACTACATTGGTGTTGCACATACATACATACACACATATATACGAGTATGTATGTATATAGAACTGATTTTTATAATTTTTATTTTTGCATCATCATCATCAACACCCGCCACCGCCGCCGCTGCTGCCTTTGCTGCAGCCTGATTGAGCAGCCAGATCGTGACGCTCTGTTGGACATGGTGAGTAATGCATGCAAAACGAATTTGCGCTTCCCGCTGGAACAGGCATTCGCCGAGCGGATATCCGAGCCGGGCGCCAAAGTGACTGATGATGATTTGCGGAATTTATTTTATGGCAATTATTTGGAACCAGATGCAGATCCGAAAATTTACGATGAGGTCGAAAGTTATGATAAATTGGAAAAATTGATGCACTACTATCTCCGCGATTACAATGCATATTCGCATACGCCAATGGATTTGGTGTTGTTTCGCTTTGCCATCGAACACATATCGAGGTGAGTACGGGTATGTTTGTATGTTGATAGTTAAAGTGAGTGTGATTTTCATGGCTTGTGGGTTGGTTGGTGTGTTGGTGGATTGGTGGGGTTGCTTTGGTTGTTGGGTGGCTTAATTGGTTGGCTAGGGTGGTTGTGAAGGCGGCGGTTGGTGCTTGCAGCGTGTGTTTGGCTGTTAATTGTAGCAGCGCGCAGGTTACTATTTTCATCTGATTTAAAATGAACAATAAAAGTTTACAATCGCGAATGCATTCATGGCAGTAAAACAAAATTATGGATGGATATGCGTTGTGTAGTTTTAATGTATATGCATGTGTGTGTACATATGTACGAGTACTATTCACTAGCAAGTTCGCATTTAATTGCACGTGTATTTACGGCTTCTCTGCTGGCATATGTACAATAGTCCGTATCGCAAGCGAAAGTCCACCGTACGCCTGCAATATGATGTCATTTTGGAAAACATTTCCGGAAAAAAAATTTTTTTACAAAACTAGATGTCGCTAAAATAAGTTGTTTTCATAGAGGAAAGTTTTGACTATATAATCGTATTAACCCTATGTGCGCCGTTGAGGTCACTACCATCCAGTACTTACCATCTTAATGTAAATTCTTTTTTGCTTGCATGTTAAATCATTAACCTTTTGCCACTGAATTATTTCGATCGCTTAAGTAGAAGCCGAAATAAAACACATTCTAAATTCGAAGGAATATCTGTTCTTCGCTTCCTGGGATCTTTAGGTTCATTTTACAACCATTTCTTGTGAGTATACCCCTACTGATATTTTATGGCAAATAATTTTCTATTACAATTTAACCCACTAGCAACCCTTAACCCCTATTTGAAATTCTGGAAAAAATGGTATTTTTAATGTCGCTAGACCACTCTAGAAAATAATTCTCTAAAATTTCTGTAGGGGTCTCCTCAAAAAAAATTTTGAATACAAAATGCAAAAGACAAAATACTATTTTTTTCGAACTTCATAAAAACTGGTCAAAATGACCTCTTGGTCGAGGTGTTAGAGGGTTAAGTTATTCTACGAAATGAAAGCTCGTGCAATTTGACTATACGTTTTCTAACAACTTTTCTATACGTTATGTCTATTAACCATTTTTTCCTTTATTTATAAATCACTTAGGAGAAATTTCGCAAATTAAAATGGCAAAAAAAAATGTTACCGCAAGTAGGAAAACGGTTTTGGGGTCTTACTATGTGGATGGTGACCTTTCGTTCTGTGTTGGAATTATTCCGCCCCCAGACACCAGCCCTCAATTTGTGTCACAATGTTATAAAACCAATAATTATTAGGGTCCCTGCTTTACTTTGATGCTATTGCACCTACATTGCGTATTATGTACACAAGTGCACACGGCTGTATGTATATACATATGTATGTATGTATGTGTATAAATTACAATTCAACCGAGTGTGTGATTGCAGGTAAAATATTTACATATAAAAAAATAACTTGAAATTTAAGTGCAGCCATAATCGTGTGTGAATGCATTCGCGCATACATACATACTTGTATATTTAAGTTAAAAAAAAAAAAACGGCGCGCATGCAAGTGTCATAGCAATATGGCAACTCTATTAATTTTATGTTTTTGCGGTAGGCCACTGACGCCGCCGCCAGTGCCGCACAACGTCATCATCAACGCGCCGCGTCGCACGCTTGCATTTTCATGCGGTTTCGCAACACAGCCGCCGACCGCTCTGACCAACCAGAGTGCATTCATCGAAAGTAGTTCGTTGTTGCTGCCGCCGCTGGTCATCAAACCAACGCACGCACATACATACATACATACATTCATAATGCACATGTGCATTTTGCAACCATCGACGGAACACCAAAATTCACTTATCGGTCCGGTTCATCATTTGTTGGTTGGTTGTTGTTGGTGTTGTTGCTACATACGTGCGAAAGTTATTGTTGTTGGAATAGTTCGCGATGCAGTGCAGTGCACGCATTGTACGCACAATTCCACTCATCATTGACGCATAATTCACTTTATCGTGTTGCATTTCCATTTGATTTCATGCATTGTTGCTTTGATTGCATTTTATTAAAAAGGGATGTCGGTTTACGTTTGTTGTTGTCATTGTTGTTGTGGTTGTTGTTGTTTCAGTTATAATACTTTCATCTTTCAATTTGTTTTTGTTTTTATACTCAGCTGTACTAGTACACAGAGTATTATAATTTTGATTTCATAACGGTGGATTGTAACATAATGAAATAATCGAGATAGATATGGACTTATATATATCAAAATGATCAGGGTGAAAAGAGAAATCGATTGAGCCATGTCCGTCCGTCCGTCCGTCCGTCCGTCCGTCCGTCCGTCCGTCCGTACGCACGATAACTCGCGTAAAAATTGAGATATTTTGATGAAATTTGAAATGCAAGTTGGTATCGAGACTGGGACGGTTGGTATTGAAAATGGGCGAAATCGGACCATGACCACGCCCACTTTTCCTATATAGAAAAAATCGGAAATTTGGTATCTCAGCCACTAATATAGCTAGAGTGATAAAATTTTACCCACGTATTGAGCTCAGGCCGTTATGAAGAAATTTGATTAAGTTTTGGAAAATGGGCGGTGCCACGCCCACTTATTAAGGGTCAAACATTGAAAGTTTTATATGTCATAACTCAGAAACCGTTGAAGATATATCGATGAAATTTGGTATGCGTAATTTGCTTACCTAGACAAATGTTTTGGCGAAAAATTATCAAAATCGGTTGACGGCCACGCCCACTTTGATATATGGGAACTATAAAGGGGCCTAATAAAAACATTTTAAGCGATATCTCTGTCAAATATAAAGATCTATCACTGAATTTTTGTGGCAGGAGTCCAACTACGGACATAAAACAAAAAGTACAAAAATTTTGGAAAATGGGCGGTGCCACGCCCACTTATTAAGGGGCAAACATTGAAAGTTTTATATGTCATAACTCAGAAACCGTTGAAGATATATCGATGAAATTTGTTTTGCGTAATTTGCTTACTTAGACAAATGTTTTGGCGAAAAATTATCAAAATCGGTTGACGGCCACGCCCACTTTTATATATGGGAACTATAAAGGGGCCTAATAAAAACATTTTAAGCGATATCTCTGTCAAATATAAAGATCTATCACTGAAATTTTGTGGCAGGAGACCAACTAGGGACATAAAACAAAAAATATAAAAATTTTGGAAAATGGGCGGTGCCACGCCCACTTATTAAGGGGCAAATATTGAAAGTTTTATAAGCCATAACTCATAAACCGTTAAAGATATATCGATGAAATTTGGTACGCGTGATATATTTACTTAGCCAAATGTGTGGACGAAAGATTTCCAAAATCGGTTGACGACCACGCCCACTTTTATATATGGGTTTTATAAAGTGACCTAATAAAAACATTTTAAGCGATCTCTCTGTCAAATATAAAGATCTATCACTGAAATTTTGTGACATGAGTTCTACAATAGACCGGAAACAAAATATAAAAAAGTTTGGAAAATGGGCGTGGCACCGCCTCTTTTTATACAAAGGAATCTACGTGCCTATTACTCGACAAATAACTGAGATATTATGACGAAACTTGGTTTATACACTTTTATAACATGTGTTAATAGACACGCAAAAATGTATTGAAATCGGTTTATGACCACGCCTACTTTTTAACAAAGATATTTCTGGAACACCCTTTTGGAATTTGTAACGTGAAGTTTTTGTAACTAAAAGTCATAGAGGGATGCAATTTTGCACTAACAATAATATTTATATGCTTATTTGGATGATTGATACAAATTTTGAAAATGGGCGTGGCTGCGCCCTGTTTATGCAGCACTTGTGTCATATAAAATACACCCTATATCGAACAAACGCAAACAAACAATGAAAGCATACAGCTGAGTATCTAATGTTCGATTCCACTCGAACTTAGGCTTCCTTACTTGTTCTTTTATATTATTTGGTTTTTTTGTTTCTCTGTTTGTATTTCGCAGAGTCTCACGCGTATTGCAAATGCCACGCGGTAATATATTGATGGTCGGCATGGGCGGTTCGGGACGGCGCAGCTCGTGCAAATTGGCCGCCAGCATTGCTGATTGCCGCCTGATGGCAATTCAAGTGACAAAGACATATTCGCAAACCGATTGGCGTGATGATCTGAAGAAGATATTGATGACGGCCAGTTTCAATTTAAATCATACTGTCTTTCTTTTCACCGATGCCCAGGTGAGTGTGTGTGTGTAAATGTTGAAACGAAATCAATTAAATATTGTAAATATTACGAGTATGAGGCACATTCATATGCACAGCTAGATGGATACGAATATGTACGTGTCTGATGAATGACAATTACTTCAAACGTTAGTCCCGGACCAGAGAATTCATAACTGGCTCAGAACTGGTTCTAAAGGGTTATAAAGCGGGACAGTGGGCAAAAATATTGTAAACAATTGTACTAAAAAGGGAAATATATATAAGAATCAAATAGAATTGTTTGCCTAAACGTCTAAATGAATCAAAGTGGCAAAATTTAAAAAAAAAAATTTAATCAAAAATTAAAGCAAAAGCATATACACACAAACGTTAATGTTGTTCTCAGAGAACGAAAGAAGACACTGAAGATGGCGCATATTAGCCGAAACCAGTTTGTCTCCAAACCAAACTTGACAAGGGATGACGGAAAATCGTTCCACAATACATCATATTCCTACCCTGTCGGAAAAACAAGCAACCAAAAAGTTGTTGAATTTCTTTTCCACTTACCCCCAACAATTAAAACTTGAATTAAATAAATTTCGTGCTAAACACTAAAAACTCTTTAAAGTCAAATAGAATTGTTTGCCTAAACGTCTAAATGAATCAAAGTGGCAAAATTAAAAAAAAAATTACCTCAAATTAAAATTTCCCAAAAAGGAATTTTTTTTAAATTAGATAAAATCGTTTCTCTCAAACTCCACTCAACCAAAATGGTAGATTTCACACAATTCTACTAATTTCCCAAATTTCCGAAAAAGGGAAATTTTTGAAAAACATAATAAAATGGTACGCCTTAAGCTTCAGTCAGTCTTAATGATTGATTTAACTCAATTTTTCTAATTTCCAAAATTTCCCAAAAGGGGAAATTTTACAAAATTGAACGAAAGCAAAAAAAACATTTTAGGGTTTAAACTAACTCAAAACTATTAGTTTCTAAACTACCATAGAACTTTCCATATTAGAGATAGTTCAGAATGGGTTCTAGAGTTCTGCAGAGGAGAGCAATTGTCACTTAGTAGGTCATCACCGTATTAAAAAAAAACGATGGAAAGCATTGCGTTGCGATAAATGGAGAACCAGTGTTGCCTCCTTATAAGCTAGTTCTGCGCTAGCTTTGAACTAGTGCAATTTGATGAAGGGTAAATAGTTCAGAGAAAACTAGTAGGAATACACATTCGAAAGACTTAATTAGTTCATCCTCAACATCATGATCATCACCATTATTATCATAACCATCATCATCATCAGCAGCTGGATAATCTTCACCATATTGACATCGGCGTTCTTAACTTGCAAACCAAATGATCTTGCCTTTTGGCATTGCCTCAAAAGCTCTTGTAGCGTATATCTATAATAATAATCATTATTTTAAACATTATCTAAATTAGAGCTGTCGTTAAGTATAAAACAAAAATTATTGTATAGCTTTCCTTTCGAACAATAAGCAGAATGCCTAACAGATTCTAAGCGACTTTCAGTGTCGCGTGTCGATTTTCAACAACAATTGCAATTATTTTTACCTCAGATTAATTACCTTTCTTCTCGCATGAAACCTTATACTACATCCCTTCAGAAAGTGGCCAGGCATTCAACAATAGAATATCGAATATCTAATATTGCTAATGGATTAATGGTATTGATTAGCTAAGAGTGTATAAATCAAAGTAAATTATACAAATAAACGACATTCGATACAACTTTGACCTAATAAGTAATTTAAATGGACATAATATACATATGTATATACAAGTGCTCATGCATGCATGCGGGCCGTGAATGCACAGTGCTGGGAAATATATATGCACTCAGGGATCATTTTCGTTTATCAATAAACCAAAAAAAATTTGCTCGAACTTAAACACTGACAACTAACAACTCGAAGTTTTAAAGTTCTTACAAAAACAAAAAATTTAAATTCAAAAGGCCTTCATTTAAATTTTGGGAAGTAATTTATCGACTATATATAAATATATCAAGCCCTTACCGCTATTTGAGTGTAACGAAGAAAAGTACCTTACACAAATGGCTATATGTGCAACAGTGTATAGGTTAGTTTTATTAAAACTTACGGTTGTTTTAATAGGAATATATGGTTTTATGTTTCATTTTTATTAAAGTAAACTATATAAATACAAATTTTTTTAATAACCACATTTTAACTAGAAAAATTAAAAAAAAAATATATTTCCTTCATAGAAAGGTGCTATATGTGCAAAATTTTCTTTACATCATCTATATATATATATATAAATCAAGCCCATTTCTTTGTCGCCGGCTTTCGCCCAAACGCGTGGAGGGATTTTGACCAAATTTACACACCAGCTTAGTACCTTGCCCTAGATGGTTTATATACATATTTTTTTTAAATCCGGAAGTCGGTTCCCGAGATATAGGTCAAAAGGTCAAAACGTGGATCCGGCTTTCCCCTGAATATTTTTGGACGATATTGATATCAAATGAAAGGTATTGAGCAGAGGAGTTACATAGAATAGTACTCATTGCGATTCCTAGGTCGGGTCTCCAGATATGGGTCAAAACGTGGACCCGGATGATCCTCGAAAGTTTCTGAGCGATATTGGTATTAAATGAAAGGTATTGAGCTGAGAATTTACATAGAATAGTACTCATTGTAATTCCTAGATCGGGTCTCCAGATATGGGTCAAAACGTGGACTCCGATGACCCTTGTGACCTTCGAATGTTTCTGAGCGATATTTGTATCAAATGGAAAGTCTTGATGAGGACTTCAGCACAGAACTATTATAATTGTGATGCCTAGCCGGGGTCTCCAGATATAGGTCACAACGTGGACCCGGACGACCATCGCATGTTTTTGAGCGATATTGGTATCAAATGAAAGGTATTGAGCAGAGAATTTACATAGAACTATCTATTTTATTTGTGATGCCTAGGACGGGTCCCCAAATATGGGTCAAAACGTGGACTCGGATGACCCCGGAAAATTTCTCAGTTATATTAGTATCAAATGAAGGGTTTTGAGCAGGGATTTTACACAGAACTGAACTCATTACGATCCCTAGGTCGGGTTCCAAGGTGTTGGTCAACACGCGGACCCGGATAACACCGGGATATTTCTCAGGGATATTGGTACCAAATGAAAAGTGCTGAGCAGGGCCTTTACACAGAGATAAACCTAAATGTGGGTCAAAACGTGGACCGGGATGGCCCCGGAAAATTTCTGAACCATATTGGTGTCAACTGAAAGGCAGGGCTTTTACATAGAGATGAACTCATTATGATTCCTAGGTCAGGTCCCCAGATGTGGGTCAAAATGTTGATCCGGATGGCCCCGGATAATTTCTCAGCGATATTGTTATTTAATCACTGTGCATGACGATTCCTAGGTGGGATCCCAAAATATGGGTCAATATGTGGACCCGGATAATACCGGGATATATCTTAGGGATATTGGTACCAAATGAAAGGTGTTGAGCGGACTGTCATGTAGGGCCATACCCATTACGATTTCTTGGTCAAGTCTCCAGATACCGTACCCATTATGGTTCCTAGGTCAAGTTCCCAGATGTGGGTCAATAAATGGACCCAAATGAGCCCGGGATGCTTCTGAGCAATACTGATATAAAATGAAAGTGTTGACCGGGTCTGCTATATAGAGATATTTTCATAGTGATTCTTAGTCCCGATACCCAATTAATGGTAAAAGAGACGATTCGGACGCCACGGAATGTTTTTAAGCAATGATGGTATCAAATGAGAAGTGGAGTGCAGGGTATGTTATGCTAAACCCAGTTCCCTAGAGAAAGAGGAAGAGTAATGAGACTGGGAAAGGCAAAGGGACGGAAAAGGAGAGGGAGAATATAATAAAAATGGAATGAAGAGGATGGGAGAGAGACAGTAAGACAGGTAATTAGTTAAGGAATAAGAGGGGGGAATAAAAGGAGAAAGACAGAAAAGGAGAGGTAAGAAAGAGCGGTAGACAAAGGGAAGCGGAAATGTGATGGAAAGGAAAAAGGAAACGGAAATGAAAGGAAAGATAAATGAAAAGGGAAAGAGAAATAGTAAAGTAGAGGGAAAGGCAGTTGCAGACTAATACGAAGAAAAATGGGATAAGAACATGAAGAGGGCAAACTTTTGAAAACATCAATTTTTTCCTTCACTTTTTTTAAACTTATATGAATTGTGCCGAGCTCTGCAGCCCGAGGTAATTTCGGTTTCTAGATACTTCCAACATATTTTAAAGTATGCCGTTTTTCGCTTCAAGTACCTATAATTGGAAGTGGGCCAAAGCAAAGCTTGGCCGGGTACAGCTAGTTTTATATAAATTTATTTAAATTTAAGAAAAGTATGTATTAAATTAATATGAAATAGTGCTTCCCCTGTTGTGTTCTACCAGTCTTAGTCTCCGGTGTATTGAACTGGCCAAGTTTTTAAGGGCAGATAAGTAAATTTTTCCCATTTCGTGGCAATGGATGGTTTCAAGTCCATAAATGTGTTATATTGGTTTGTTAGAGCGAAAATTATGGCTGATATTATACCCCAAAGGTCCTCCATCAGGTTAAAGCCTGGTCTGAAGGCTGGCCATTGCATTAAAGGCATATTGTCCGATTCAAAAAAAGTTTCGTTGCCCGTGCGACATGAACGGGCACATTATCCTGCTCATAAATCCAACCGTGACCATGGTAGACCTCTTCAAATGGAATCATTTCAGTATACAGTAACTCTATATATGATTATCTCCACATTCGGCTCGCTAAGAAGCATATGTGGGACTTGCCTGAAGCACCTAAGGCAGCCTATAACATAAGGGTGCCACCACCATTGATTCGTTCGAAGTAAGTCTATGGTGGATGTCACGTATCCGTCCAATATTTGCGGTAAATGTCTGGACCATTAAGATTAAACTTCTTTTTGTCATTACAAATTACATTTTCAAATTCTATGTCCCAAAATTGGTATTTTTGTAAAAGGCGATTCGGAAATTTTTGTGGTGCTTAGTTAGACGAGGTTTAGATACCTTTGATTGATATTGAATCTGCAAGTCGTGGGTCAGAATTTGTTGGAAACGCTACCTGGTAACATTAAGATTTAATTCGGTTTTAATTTTGATGCATGTCCTGTGTAACTAATGGCCGAATTCGGCGTTTAGTTCGCTCGACAATGATAGTTTTTGGACCGGTCCCTCTGCAAATTGCATAGTCCAGGCAACTTTTCGAAAAATTTGAAATGGTGGTACGGTGTCGGTTTGTAGCAGACGCTATATGACCGATTCTCATCCCGCCTTCATGAATTCCCCTGATCCTATCCTGCTCCTCAATAGAAATATATGTTCCCCGCGCGATTATTAACTAATAAATAATAGTTTCAATTTAAAATGTGCAACGTATTGGGTTTTATGTCGACAAAATGCGTTATTTTTCAGTTACAGGCACTTGGATAGCTACGACTCCGTCGTCAAAGTCATTTCAGAGCAATAAAGCATTATGCACATATGTATAGCTATTTTCTATTGAACTCTCGACACTTTCCAGTAAGCTAAGGATATTGTATAACAAATTTGGTGTAAAGTAGAAATAAATGGGTGGAACATATGCACAACACTTTGACGAACCAAATTGCATAATCAGAAGCGAGAAATAGTCATTCCAATCTAAAAGAAAATAGATATACCTTTTGCACATATAGCCATTTGTCTAAGGTACATTTTACAGGAAAAGTTTTTTTTTTTTTAATTTCTTTGGTATACAGTTTGTATGCAGCCATCAAGATTATATTTCATCTAAATTCAAAACGGCACATTTCACAGCTATGAAATTTTGGGAGTTGATGTGTTAAATTAGTTACTTCCATAAAAAGCTAAAATCGATAATTTTGTGATTTAAAAATACGATTTTTTGCATCATTTCGATAAGAACTTTGGTTTCAAAGAAACTAACAGTTCACACTTAGACGTCACGCAATTCCAAGATTTAGCTCTACAGTGTATATATACATAAATATTTAATGGCAGGCCATACTTCATGCCCATATCTTAATTATGAATGGATGAATGGACGCATGCATCAACTACGAAACTAAGGCAAATCACTAAAGCAGCAACTCTAACGTAGTAAATAAATATTTTATTATGAGTACGTACAAATATGTAAACGTAAATTTGTAATCGGAGCGTCAACAACTCGTATGTGTAACACGAATAATAGGGAATATTAAACCTTTGTATGCTCCAAAGGATTTATGTACATCCATACACATGTACATGGAGTACACTCGCATTAGCCTACGATATTGAATACACAATTCCTTAACTGCCAAATTTACTACTAATAAGCTCTAAATATATGAATATTTAGCTATAAAATTGTACACGGAGAAAACATCCATATATATGCATAATAGGGTGGGGCGATTTGTATGAAGGGAAATTAATCGATACCGCACTATCGAAATTTAGATTCCTCTCATTTTTCTGAGTAGAAAACTCCTCCACGACATTTTTCTAAAATTAATTTTGATGTTCCGGAATTTGGTTTTTATGAACCAAGACGAATTTTTGAAAATAAAAATTGGGCAAAAATCGACAAAAAAATATCCAGGCCAATATGCACATCGAATTGAAGCAGAATTTTGTGCTGAATTCAGATATGAAGTCCGAATTAAAATCGGATGATCCGTTTTTGAGATAAAGCCTGATTTCCGGTTATGGAGACTGAATGCCCAAATCGCATATTTTCGCTATTATCTCTTGTTGCGTACAATACATCTTAAATTTTTTTGCAAACTTCTTTAAGATAAGTCAATTCAATATATGAACAGTATTTTAAAATATTAATTTATCTTGCGGTATAGGAAAACTAGAATGCACTCTTTTTTCCTTGGCCCAAAATCGCGGTATGGGTTATCTATGTTATAGTCATTTGATACCGATGATTTTCGCCGACAGCGCTTTTTGTACAATAAATGCTCTAAATACAAAATTTCAGAATTTTAGCTGCAAAAATTGAAGAGTTATAACCCAAAACGTAGACGTATGCTGTTTGGGACTTGTTTTTTTACTTTAGTCAACTCTAAAAAAAACTCAAGGTTACTCATACGCCATAGCGTACTATTGGAAGCAAAAAACAAATTTCAGAAGCATAAGTCTACGTTTTAGGGAATAACTCTTAAATTTTTGCATCTTAAATTCTGAAATTTTGGATTTGAAGAATTTAATGTACACAAAGCGCGATCGGAGAAAATTATCGGTATCAAATAACTATAACATAGAGAACCCATACCGCGATTTTGGGCCAAGGAAAAAAGAGTGCATTCTAGTTTTCCTATACCGGAAGATAAATTAATATTTTAAAATACTGTTCATATATTGAATTAACTTATCTTTAAAAAGTTTGCAAAAAAAATAAGATGTATTGTACACAACAAGAGATAATAGCGAAAATATGCGATTTTGGGCATTCAGCCTCCATAACCGGAAATCAGGCTATATCTCGAAAACGGATCATCCGATTTTAATTCGGATTTTATATCTGGATTCAGCACAAAATTCTGCTTTAATTCGATGTGCATATTGGCCTGGATATTTTTTTGCCGATTTTTGCCCAATTTTTATTTTCAAAAATTCGTCTTGGTTCACAAAAACCAAATTCCGGAACATCAAAATTAATTTTAGACAAATGTCGTGGAGGAGTTTTCTACTCAGAAAAATGAGAGGAATCCAATTTCGATAGCGCGATATAGGTTAGTAAATCGCCCCACCCTAATGCATAATCCTGTCTCATCCATAAACTATGGATATAATATCAATATAATGGGTATCACATCAAAAAAAAAATTTGTAACATATGTACTATATGTAAATAAATATGGATATGGCATCCATTATATGGATGTGACATCCATAGTTTATGGATCAGATATGATTATCCATATATATGGATGTGACATCAATATAGTTTTTTCCGTGTAGATATGCTTATTTTAGTCCACCCACAGAATACATGGGATTTGAGAAAGTATTGTTTTATTTTCGCCCCTCACGCATTTGCTTAGAAATGCGGCACAAAAGACAAACTCTATAAAATAATCTTGACATTTTGTGTGAAAAAATTCCACTTCTATTTTTGGCCTAAAGTTTCAAGATGTCTCAAAAAATTGCTAATATCTGCCAAGTTATTTATAGAAAAATTACAACATCCTTTCATGCATATACATACATACATACATACCTATATACATATTTCACTTACAAGAGTACTTTAAAGTAATTTTGATAAGCCAACGGCAATACAAGTGATTTGGATTAGAATGTATGAGTTTCGCTTTTTGTATCAGCTAATAGAAAAAGTAGTGTTAGATATACATATGTAATTTGGCGGATTTTAAAAGCAGTTGAATTAATTTTCCATATTAAAAAGATCTACTTAACTATGTATTTACATATGTTCACGCAGCATTAATCAAGCGACATTTTCGAAATATACCTAATTTCTACATTTAATTTTAATTTCAACATATTTACGCATGTAAATTTTTGTTAATCATTATTAGTATCTAGCGTAATGAATAAACTAATTATTTTTAATTATCAAAATTACACAAAATAATATTTTCTATATTTTAATTGAAACAAGTATACCTGGCATTATTTGCAAAATTTGTTGTTTGTTTCCTGCAAAAGATACAAAATAAATTAGTAGAAAATTACGTTGCAAAACACATATGTTTAAACACACATATTTGAGCGTAATAAAGATTTAATTTATTTGTAACAATACCAGCACAAAGCTTCCTCTCTCATTGTTTCTGGTTCAAACAAATAACCATAGGTATGTACATAGAAATATTTCGATACAATACGAGCATTAGCTCACCTGTTCTGGAGCAATCGCCTTCAGGCACAAATGAAACCAAATCAAATTAGAACAACACTAATGAAACAAAATTTGTATGTATATAAGCAAAAATGTTCTTTTAGTTAGTTGTATGAGATCATATGAAGAAGAAAATATGTATGTGAACATCAGAGTATATGGCGACAAATAACAAACAGAGCTGTACGAATGCATTGAAATGTATACATACTATTGAAAAGCAAAAATTCCTCCTTTAATAAATATTAATTTTACACTATGCTGCACCATTTCAAGTACGTAGAAAAAATTTATGAACTTAACTGAAGGACATACATACATCTGTACTTATAGATATGTGGCTAAATATATGTATATACTCCTTTGATGCAGCCAGAAACAGGTAAGATATGTACATACATATGTACATTGTACATATATAAAAATGCAATACATGTAGTTCGCCCGTATAACAAAGTTATAGTTTAAAGACCATTAAGACAGCTTTAGAAGTACTTCCATTTACAATGAGTACCCTACATTACACACATTACTCACAACCTCACCCGAGTGGCGTAGATAACTCGTTCACCAAGGCTAAGCAAAAAATTGCCTTCAAACTTCGTAAATAGAGTTCAGTCTATAGACATCAGACTTCAAAAATATAATTTGTCATCTAATTGATGATGTTTGCTTGACTGCAACATTACTCAACAACCAGACATACATATCTACATTAGCTTCTACTTAGATTACATCTCGTTTGCTGTCGGCACATACTACTGGGATTTTATATTAGTTTTTGTTCTTATGGCAATTTTCCAAACTGATCTTTGTACAAAGTCACACCTACATACATAAGAGCAATAAATGCTTGTTCACGTGATTGCTTTGCATGCCATTCGACGATTGATATAAATTATTGGCAGAGTACGGAGTAATGCAACAAAATTTACATACACACTCACATATATTTATGCTGCAACTTATCAACTTTGAATGCATTTACTGTATACGCTTCCACATAACTCGTCGCCTCTACACACGTAGATACATGCATACATACATACAAGTATGTCATTAATTCAAAGTTGTAACTGTTCGAAATTAGTGCCAATGCTATGGGGTATACTTATATGTGAGTCTGTATTTAGTATTTCGAATGGTCATTGACAACACTTGATTGCACAAAATCAATTAAATTGTATAACAAAGCAATGAACAACGTTTGGGAAATTTATAGTTGAAACATAAATTAGTGTTGCTTCCCCATCAACCAATTTATTCACACATCCATGCAAATGTATTGTGTATGTAACTGTATGCTACATTGCATTAGATAATTTAAATTAATTTAATTTTTTGTTTTTCCAACTAATTGGGTGAAACTACAGTTTGATGACGGCTCTGAATGGCGAATGCATTTTTTGTAAGAAGCTTTTTCATGATAGAGATGCTCTCGGAGCTTAAGCCGCTCACTATCGATTGGCGTGGGTATTTTTAACACGCTTTTATTAGCTTCACCTGTATGTATGTATGAATGTATTTATGTAACTTCATCCCATCCTAAAAGTTCCAACTCAACTCAATCATTATTTTTTTGAAACATTCACTTTACTTTTATTGTGTTCTCTCTTCTATTATTTCTATTCTCCTCCGGATTCGAAACCTGACATCAACAAGAGATTCAGCCCACCGACATCATATAGTGGACATTCAACATTATATTCCATGCTTCATTGAGGCTTTTAAGTTACCTCTCTTCAAAATAGCCTCTATGAATTTCATTCAATTCACTTCCGTATGCAAGCCAATAAGAAACAAGCTTTCTGTTTTGTTGTTGTTGTGTTTGCAATAAAAACAACCGCATGTACATTCATAGGTATGCAAAGCAAGAACTGGTTTTTTTGTTTTTCTTTGCTCAAATTCTATTTATAGGCTATGAATTATAGCACTTATAGCACGGTTGCCGAACTTGGTAATTACCAAAATAGGTTATTTTTTCGCTGTTGGTTTCTTGGTAACTTTCACATGTGTTTGGCAATTTTTATTTTCTCAAGAAGTTGTTTACTATTTTTAACACGCTTTTATTTCGTTTAGGCTTCATTTTTGAGCTCTCATGACCAATATTTTTTTTTTATAAGGAAAAAATTTACATACATATGTGAAAAATTAATATTTTTGGTAGAAGTTATAAATACATATGTATGTAGATCTATTTCGGAGATCACCACATCCCTTCATCAGACTTCTTTTTACTTTTATTCTTGCGTCCGCATAAAACATCCTTTAGTGAAAAATTTCACTAAAAAGCTAAAAATAAATAATAGCTTAAAAAACTAAAAAACACGCTTTAATCTTAAAAATCGTACTAAAAATTGAGAAATAATTTAATTAGAAACAAAATGATGAACGAAAATATAAGTATTTAGGGAAAAGCGTGCGGGTGCTCAATAATATTTGAACATGAAAATATTCGATTCATACAACTAGTACAAAAATATACATACATACCTAGTTGCGAAATTAAAGAAATCTCAAAAAAGTCAAAATAAAAATATTAGTAAAAAAACAGCGATTTTAAATATTTTTTGACATACTGAGCACCCCACGCTTTTCCTTAAATACTTATATTTTCGTTCATCATTTTGTTTCTAATTAAATTATTTCTCAATTTTTAGTACGATTTTTAAGATTAAAGCGTGTTTTTTAGTTTTTTTAAGCTATTATTTATTTAAAATATAAACTAGCATCGAGTACGTGTATAATGGTTATTGAGATTTGTTTGGTTGAGCAGCATAATTAAGAAGATCTATGTGCATAGATATGCATGCAGTGAGTCTAGTATATCCATACTCTAGCACAACCCAATGAGCAGGCAATTATTAAGTTAGAAATGTACATAAAAACAATCTTTCAGCTTTAATGCTTCCTCCCTAAATTGCAAAGCTACAAACCTATCTCCTTGAGTATTCGAAATATCATCTGCATAACACAATGAAAAGCATTGCTTTGGGCATTGCTTTACGCTGACTGGTTTTAAAGGGTTATTACAATGTATAAATACATATTTATATAATATACATTATATGTACTTATAATATTCAATATTAATACATGCATATAGATCAAGGATGCATCGTAACGTTAATTTTAACGCTAACCGAAATGTTAAAGTCGTTTTTGTTGAAACGACTTAGGTTTTCAACGTTATACAAATTATCAAAATAATTTCCGTTTCGTTTTTAACGTTAACGAAACTCAAGCGTTAACGCTGAAACGTTGAAAAGTTGAGTGCGTTTATTTTTGAGTTGGCAATGCTCTAGCGAGTTATAAACAGAGTTGCCGAGAGATCCCAGTAATTAAATCATAAAAAAAGCTACAAGTGGTAAATTTTTTATTTTGTAATATGACTCAATGATAATGGTAAAATTATTTGAAAATCGCTCTACTTTTTCCTGTTTTAAATAAATGTCAAAATATTGTGTTTCGTTTTGGTATTTCATCCGTTTACTGCGTGGAAGTGCTTTAGTGTTCAGTGGCGCTTTTCAACTAACACAAAACACACACTGTTCTTAACATCTATCAAAAACGGTCATCGAAAGGCAATTACGTATTCTCTTTTAACTGCTAGGACCTGTATAGTTGCGCCTTATTTTTTACTGTTGAAATTACCATTTTTGATAAAAAGTAATTCAAACTAAAAAGTAACAGCTGTGTTCAATAACAAAAAAATTGATACGAATTTTTCGTAAAAAATGACAGTTCTCCATATGAAAATGACAGTTCTTATGAAAAATTCGTAACATTTTTTTGTTATTGAGCACAGGTAATGATTCTTTTGGTTTTTAGCGATATCGAATTAATTTTAACAATAGTTGATTTTTCTATTACGCGACCGTGAAAACAACACTAAACTTGCTAAATATTTATTACAACCACTCCCGTTAGATGGCTTCGGGCTGATTCGAATTTTTGCCATTCACCAGCAGAGTTCGGTTGTGTTACCGGCAATTACTGGCAGAGTTCGGGTGTGTTGCGGTAGTTACCGATGGTTACCGGTAGAGTCCGCTTGGTGCAGCCTCTGTATACCTCTGCATAAAAGAATACGATTGGCTGATATTTATGCACTTGGTTGATGTTTATGCTACAAGAACATATGTACGTTCCAAAAACATAGATTCCAAAAATTATATGTTTTTATTCGTTCTTTACCAAAGCAACACTTTCGTGCAAAAGAATGGGGCTAATGTAAAGTCAAAAAGAAAAAGATTGGCTTTGAGTTTACAAAAACATATGTATAATACTACCCGGCAAAAAAAAAATATCCTCGACATTTGATACATGACACATAAAAATCAAATTTGGTATCTTTTTGTTAACTTGGTTGTTTTTCAGATTATGGTTAGTAATTTTTCTTACAAGTGGCAACCTTTCTTTTGCTTTTTGTTAAAGCATTGCCAAAACAAAAAAAACGAAACTTTTTTGTTGACCGTTTTTGTTTCAACGTTAACGAAATCAGTTTTGTTGAATTATTTCGTTGATAACGTTAACGGTTGCATATCCGTTTCGTTAACATAGCATGTTAACGAACGAAAACATATTTTGATAGTTTGTTGAGCATCCTTGATATAGATACATCGACCTTCATATTGCCCCCATAACATGCATCTGTTATGCTATTACAGCTGCAACCCAAAATTGTAGTATACATAAATTATATTCAAATATATTCATATGCTACAGCAGGTAACACGCAAAGTGCATATTGCAACGCTGTATATTTGTATAAAATTAGATAGTTTAAACAATTTCCGTTTGCCATGTTCAACACATGTAGTAAATAATAACTAGATATTTGTTGCGAATGTGTGCCTCCAGCACGCACTAAACGCTTGTTGTTCATCATACGCCATGTCCGGCAACAGTTTCATATGTTTTGTAAGTAGACACTTGTAGTTAAGTGTTGTTGCAAATAATAACAGAAAATCACAAACATACACAATATAAGTTGTCATAAATGGTATATTTAAATTGAATACAAAGCTATCGAGTATGATATGGTAGGCTATGGCTGCGGGTTTTTGTGCATTGGCACTTTGAAATGGGCACTACTGATTATAACTAAGCTTTAAATTCTCTCATTTTAATAAAATATTTTTGCAAATTGTATTGTTAAAATAGAAGATGCAGTCTTAAAAGAGACACCAGTATTTTTTCCTTATATTAATAAAAAAAATTTATTTCAAATTCACACCGCATAAGAATCATTCCTCCTGAATAACTTTTACCTACTACTCGTACATATATGCATAATTTTTAATCGCTTCCTACTTGCTTATTCTCTGCCTATGTCTTTACTACTCTTCATTTCATTTCATTTTCATTCCCTTCTCTTCTCAATGAGAAGTTCTCATCTACATATTTAATGCGGATAATGCACTTCCTTTCAGGCCATTGACGAAGGTTTCATTGAAGACATTAATGGCATTCTTAACACCGGCGACTTGCCGAATATCTACCAGCTGGAGGATAAAGCCACAATTATGGAGAATATGACGAGCATAGCAAAGCAATTGGTGAGTTTGTAAAGCAAAAATAAAATAAAAGAGTATGTCAATTGCTATGCATAAATTTAAACGGCTGTTTAAACCTTTCGTGCTTGACTTGTGGTGAGAGTTTGTAGTTGTCTTGAACGATCCGATTGGTATGTTCTTTATTTATTTATTAAAAGCTAAATCAATTATATAAAATTATAAATTATCTGTATAGCAATAGCTTCAAAGGCCTTAGTTAAGGGCCGGTTGTTATAACAATTTGCGTTCCGAAATAAAGGCAGCTGGTGTCTGAAAATTCTCAACTAAGCCTGGCACTTGCCTAGCAAGACATCTCAGGGTAATCAAATGACTTGCGAGTGAACAACTTCAACCCCCGTTTTTGTTTGACTCATAGTAACTTTGTATAAACCACGAAAGGGTTAATACTCTTCACATCTTTATATATATTACACTAAGCGATTTTTTGTAAGCACCACAACTTTTACACCGTTATACCGATTTTCGAAAATATGGTGTCAGATGAAAGGGCTTGACATGTGGACGTGCAGGAAGGTTTAATTTTTTTGAAAAGGGTTGCCAGATGTTTGAAAATTTAATTTTACGCTATAGTTTGTTTGATTTTTAAATTTGAAGTGTCATATGAAAGGGCTTGACTTGATATTAAGTAATTTAATAAAAAATTTACAAAAAGGGTTGCCACCTGTTCAAAAATTCAGTTTTACGCTATAGTTTGTTTGATTTTTAAATTTGAGGTGTCATATGAAAGGACTTGGCATGGAAATGAGTAATTTATTAAAATTTTTACAAAAAGGGTGCCACCTGTTCAAAAATCCATTTTTACCCTACAGTTTATTTCATTTTTAAATTTGAAGTGTCATGCAAGGCCTAGCACTGAAGGTGGGTAATAAAAGGAAAGGGAAGAGGAAAATGAAAGTGGCGGATATGGCGAAGGACAGGAAGCGAAAGAGGAAATATGAAAAATAAAATGGATAAAGAGAAAATAAAGCGCAAATAAAGGGGAAAGGGGAAGAGAAAGAGAACTAGAAAGAAAAGGAGAAGCGCGCCAAATGGCCTTTTGTAGGTCGCTTTAAGGCTACCATAGTCTAGAAAAATATTCGGCACAAAACTTCACTATGGGGCTCCTTGGTCAAAATCTATGTATAAAAAATCTAGGTCCACAGAATATAAAAATAACCAGTAGCTATGAAGGTATATCAAAAAATTTTCAAATGTGGCAATAAGTGATCTTCTACCTTCAAATTGTCGCACAGTGTAATTGAAAGCCACAGCATCGCGTGGCCGGGTTTACTAGTTGTACTTATTTATTTTAAATTGTCACCACAAATCTACAAACTTGTTATTCAATTTCTATCCTTCCACCATATTTTGTATGCATTTTTTATATTCTTAAGTTATTCTGATTGCTAGAATTACACATTCATTCCGATTAGCATTCGAACAGATCATTATTTTGATGCTAATGAAAAAATAAGCGCTAGTGACCGACAGCTTCGATCCGGTGCGACTTAAACGAGCACACATATACCTATGTATGTAACTCAGGGAACTTAAATGATGGTTTGGTTGAATTAAAAAAAACGCAATATCAATTTAAAAGCACGCCTTTTATGTGTGAGAAGTTCAGCGTAAAACTCGTTGGATTATAAGTTACTGTGATAAATGGGTGTTTTGGCAGTATATAATACAGTTATCAACTTATCAGGTTTACAAGGCTTTTTCAGTTCATATGAGTAGATAGATATCTCTATTATAACAATGTACAACATCACTATTCGGGGCGGTTCAGATTCATTATACAAAAATTTTGTCTGAGGAGACCTCTAGTGAAATTTGGTGGCGAATAATTTTCTGTAAAATTTTAACCCTTTAGCTACCTTCAAAATACTATTTTTTTACACTTACTAGAAAGTGGTTGCAAACGACCTCTTCGTGGAAATGTTAGAGGGTTAAAGTATTCTACGAAATTAAGGCTCGTGCAATTTTACTATATGTTTCCTAACAACATCTTTCTATACGATATTTATTTTAACCCATTATCCTGTATTTGAAAATCACTCAGATGAAATTTCGCAAACTTAAAACGGCAATAAATAAAGGTTTAACCTAAGGAAGCGGTACGCGGGTTTCACTATATGGATAGTGATATTTCATTCTGTTTCAAAATTATTCCGCCCTCAATTTGTGTTACATATTGTAATCATTACGTTCCCTGAAATAAACTTATTATTATGATAACTACAAAAACAATAAGCTGTAAATTATGTTGACAATTGACAGTAGAATACAAGCACAACAACATATTACAAAAACAAGTTTTTACCACACTAGCTTACTTATGTATATCCATATACTACACTAGACACACACACTAGCGCAAATATTTACATAATTTCCGGTAACACATTCACTTCCTTATTCCTTCCTCCTGTGCATCTTCCTGTCCACTCCCCAATGTCGTTTGCTGCTCCTGCACATCAACGGCCAAATGATAAATGTCGGCTGGATCTTTGGTTGCTGCTGGTCACTGTACATTGGTCCCGTTGTGTGCTCCTGCTTGGCCGATATTCAATTCAGCTTCCTTTAACCTGTTTTATAATTCAGTTGACTTCGATGCTGAGTTTATGTCTTGATTCTTCTACTTTTTCGCTTTCCTTTCTCCTTTTGCCTTCTTTTTCTTTTTCTTTTTCTTCTTCTTGTTTTATTAAACAATTTCATTGCAACAATTGCTGTGTCAACTGCGGCGCTGTTGCTGCTGCTGGTGCCTTGCCCCTTTGCTGCTGTCGATCTTGACGCTTCTGGTTGCGGGAATTTCATTTGCACTTCTTCCGCTTTGGCTACAACAACAACAACAACAACATCAACAACAAAAATTGCAAATATTTTCATATAAAAATGCAACAACGAATACATATGTATGTATATACATACAAACTTATACTGGCATGCCTCTTGTCATGCCGCCCCACAAATGGCTCTCCCACTGGAATCATTGCACTGCCACATCGTTTCTCTCTGTTACTAACTTACTTACTCACTTAGTATATACTCACTTGCTTACTTATGTACGTGCACATCACACAGAATAAATTCATATTTCAACTGCATTATTAAATGATGATGCATCTTCCTACTTGCGAACCTTTGGCTCTAACTCTCTGCTGCTCATGCTGGGGTTGCACTCTGGCAACACTGATGTCGATGCTGATGATAATTTCCTCTGCAAATGCAAAAAAAAAAAAAAAAAAAAAACAAATAAAACTAAAAAAAAAAAAAAACAATAATGAATAAAGAATACACACATATATTTTTCTACAGCAACTAAAACAACAATTGATGCGCCCTCTGTGGTGCACCATCTTCTTCTTTTTTTCTTCTGTTGCATTTGCAATTTCGATTTTTTTGACTCAAATCGTATGCGATGCTGCGACGTTCGGGCTGAATGACGTGACGCGACGTGGCGTGCACAGGCGAGACAAATTGAAAATTCTCCCGCAGAGATGTATGCATACTTTATAGAAAGGATACGTGAGCAACTGCATATAGCATTGGCATTCTCGCCGATTGGTGATTCCTTCAAGGAGCGTTTAAGAATGTATCCATCATTGATAAATTGTTGTACGATTGATTGGTAAGTGTGAACAATTATTTGTATCTTCTAAGTATATAAGATATCTGTTTATATGTACTATGTATTGATACTACATGCATAAATTTGTCTGCACTTGAAAAATATCTATGAGTGCAAGTATGGAAAAGTTAGTTTTATCGCTCACAAGTGCATTGTAACTTACCGACATTGGGGTGGTGCAAATTTTTTTTATACAAAAGAGATTGAGGTTTGTTGAAAATTGTTTAAGTTGACTTCCTAGTTCTCTTTAATGACAGTTAATGAAATCATGAGATTCGGCAAATTGACTTCAGTCACAGTGATATTTTCAAAGATTGTAACTTTTAAGGTTACTGTTAATTTTTGAATAACGATGACCAAGTCACAGGTATGCAAATATTTGCCTCAACTAAACTCCAAAAATATATTAAAATTATATTAACACATTCGCCTATGGTTGTAACACTTACACTAACACTAACACTAACACTAACACTAACACTAACACTAACACTAACACTAACACTAACACTAACACTAACACTAACACTAACACTAACACTAGCACTAACACTAACACTAACACTAACACTAACACTAACACTAACACTAACACTAACACTAACACTAACACTAACACTAACACTAACACTAACACTAACACTAACACTAACACTAACACTAACACTAACACTAATACTAACAGTAACACTAACACTAACACTAACACTAGCACTAACACTAACACTAACACTAACACTAACACTAACACTAACACTAACACTAACACTAACACTAACACTAACACTAACACTAACACTAACACTAACACTAACACTAACACTAACACTAACACTAACACTAACACTAACACTAACACTAACACTAACACTAACACTAACACTAACACTAACACTAACACTAACACTAACACTAACACTAACACTAACACTAACACTAACACTAACACTAACACTAACACTAACACTAACACTAACACTAATACTAACAGTAACACTAACACTAACACTAGCACTAACACTAACACTAACACTAACACTAACACTAACACTAACACTAACACTAACACTAACACTAACACTAACACTAACACTAATACTAACACTAATACTAAACACTAAAAAATCTTTTCTGTCCAAAGAAAAACACAAATTAAAAAAGCTTTAGTCAATGCTAAACATATTTCATACTTTCAAAAAAATTAATAACCACCCTAATATGATTTTCAGCAGGACACACAAAAACATAATTTAACTACTAGAAGTAAAAACAGCTTGTTCATACAAAGTACACACAAAGCACGGTACAAAGCAATGTATGTGTATGAATGCTGTTTAGATTGTGTGTTGAGGCAGTAAAAGAGTTGTATCCTTCTGGGATAAGGAAATGTATTTGGCATGTCAAACAGATAAAGCTCATCATAGTGAACTATGAATGCTTGAATGAGATTACAGCGCCTAAGTATGTTCGAATGTATTTATGTACATAAGTATAGGAAAAGATGGAAAGACAAAATATATGAAGTTGACCGCAATTTGAAATTTTTGGCTGAGCTGACTTCTCTTTTGCTCTTGTGAAACACATAAAGCTGAAGGAAATGATTTTTTGCGGTTTTTTGCAAGTAATTTCGAAATTGAATGACTATTTAAGGCAACAAAGGACGAATATATAGATGCTTAGGAGAGATTAGATGATGATTTAAACGAAAAACTGAGTAAAACATGTTGTCAATTTTGAAATACCTAAACTGTCTTGCCTATTAAAAGTGGTTGGGCACATAGCCCAGAATATACTCAAAGTACTACTTACATACGAGTACTGCACAAGAAATAATAATAAAAGAAATAATCTACTAAATAAAAAGTAACAACAAATTACAGGTTTATGCCATGGCCCGCTGACGCCTTAGAACGTGTCGCTGAATATTTTATCAGTTCCATGAAATTGGGGCAAACACAAGAGGAAGCTGAATCCGGTGCCGCTGTCGCTGTCACAGCTGCCGATGTCGATGGCGCAGAATCGCATGATGGCGGCAGCAAGAAAAGCGATGTCGATGGTGATGATGATGCCATCGAGGAAATTGTGCTCAATGAATTGGAATTGGAGCTGGTACAAATTGTTATGCATTTCAATAAAACTGTTTTTGAAGCCAGCGAACGGTAAGTAACTAAGTGTTTTACATACTAAGCATGTACCTACATGACGGAAATTTATTGAAATTCAACAAACGGAATGAAGTGATAAGTTGACGCGAACTAAAAACTGAAGACTGAAGAGACTGAAAACAGAATGACCGCGCTATAAACACGTGTAAACAAAACATACGTCATATACATACATAAGTGCTTCTGTATAAGCAAACATTCTTTATTTATAAAAAAAAATCAAAAATATCTGCCTACATACTCGTATAAAGATATGTATTCATTGATTCTTATTCAAACGCAGTTGTTATTTGGAATTGGGGCGACGTAACTACGTGACGCCATCATCGTATTTGGAGATGTTGAAATCATTCAAAGCATTTTATATACGCAAATTAGAGGAAATTACAAAACTGAGAGATCGGTAAGTACGCAAACATGTTTGTATGCTTTTTATCTACGAGTACTTGTAAATCATTATTGCAACCAAAAAAAAAAACAAATACAACACACTTCAAACAGCTACACAACTGGTTTGGAAAAACTAGAATTTGCCGCCGGTCAAGTGGGTGCAATGCAATCGAATCTCTATGATCTACAGCCCAAATTGAAAGAGCTCTCCGAAGAAACCGAACGAATTATGGTGAATATCGAACGTGAAACAGCTGAAGCTGAAAAAAAGAAGGAAGTCGTTGGTGCCGATGAAGCGGCAGCAAATGAGGCAGCTGCCGCCGCGCAAGCCATCAAAGATGATTGTGAAAGTGATTTGGCTGAAGCAATACCCGCGCTCGAAGCAGCATTAGAAGCTTTGAATACCCTAAAACCGGCCGATATATTCATTGTGAAAGCTATGAAAAATCCACCTTATGCAGTAAAGTTGACTCTAGAGGCGGTTTGTGTGCTGCGCGGCTTTAAACCGGATCGTAAGCCGGATCCATCTGGGCGTATGATGGAGGATTATTGGGGGCCATCGATGCGCATGTTGGGTGATATGAAATTTTTGGAATCGCTAAAAACATTCGATAAGGATAATATACCAGCAGCGAATATTAAGAAAATAAGAGAGAAGTAAGTAGAAGATTTGAATATTTTAAATAGGAGCATTAGTAATACATGATATCACATAACCTATGTATATATTATCATATCTCGTAGATATGTAAATACATACTAGCTCACCATATTTAGTCGGGCTACTCGAAAATGTTCAAAAAAATCGGGAGCTCTAATAGTTAGGTAAACTAGTGACCAGATAACATTTTTTTTTATAACTTTTTATCACATGTTACTTGTATTGTGCATGATACATCATAAGGTATCACTTGATGTGAGCATCAGATGACGCATATCACACACCGTTAAGATCACAACTTCACGTGTAACTTTTCGTTTTCAAATTTTTCATATTTCTTTATCGTATCTCAAGCTTAAAGCATTGTTCTCACTCAGCGACTATTTCAGCCAATTTTGTATTTTATGCTGATGATATTGCATCGCAACATAACAATGCTTAACACAAATAGATTATAAAGTATCAATATATATATTAAAATTAATTTTATTACGATGTGCACGGTCGACTTTAGGCATATTTCCATAATTATATCACATCGCATTTAACTATTAGACATTCGTGTGATATTATAATCATATGATGTAGCATCACATTCAAGCATATCACTAAATCTGAATACTACATGATGTGTTAACATGGTCTGAAACGTCATCGTTATCATAGGCCCGGTTTCACCAACGTGACTAAAGCTAAAACTAAGTTTTGACTTAAGTTAGCCCAGATTTGGGGCTAACTTAATTTTGGGTTTCACCAAATAGTCTAAGAAAATAGTTTTGCAACCAACCTTTTATGGCAAATTCTGGGTTTTTTAAACGGTTTTATTTAGCTCACCCCGTTTGTTTTATTTATTATTCTTGGGTCAAATTTAGTAATTCAAATTTCATCCTCTTCCTGTCAACCGATTAATCTGAAATTTTGTACGCATGTTTAACCCCGATGACAATGCAATATTATGAAAAAAAAAATTCCGCTAGGTGGCGCGTGGGTCGCTATATTTACAAAAATCGCATTTATGGTCCGATTTGGCTGAAATTCGGAACATGTATTACTACCTTGAAAGGAAATATTTTCCTAAAAAAAACTTCCGATAGGTGGCGCGTGGGTCGCTATATTTATAAAAATCGCATTTATGGTCCGATTTGGCTGAAATTCAGAACATGTATTACTACCTTGAAAGGAAATATTTTCCTAAAAAAAACTTCCGATAGGTGGCGCGTGGGTCGCTATATTTACAAAAATCGCATTTATGGTCCGATTTGGCTGAAATTCGGAACATGTATTACTACCTTGAAAAGAAATATTTTCTTAAAAAAAAATTCCGCTAGGTGGAGCTGAGATCGGGGTAATTAAAACTGAAAATCCTAATTATGGACCGATTTGGCTGATATATAGCATGTGCATTACTTAAATAATTTACAAATGTTTAAAAAAAAATTGGAGCCGCTAGGTGGCGCGTGAGTCGCTCTATTTAAATAAAAATAGGTAAAAAAACTTTTTAAGTTAAACGGTTTTATGTTAAACATACATTGCAAAGTTTAAGACTAAATGGCGTATAATAATAAGATTTAAATTTAGAAATTGAATCTGTAATTTAGGTATCTGATTAATCCAGCCTGAATCCACCACCCAAGTCAAGATTTTGTATCGTGTTGAGGACTGTGTGGCGTTAGGGTGGCTAAAAATGATACGTCGTTAGCGGTACACCACCCAAGTTAAGGTGAAAGGTTAAAACGCGCCGAGAACTGTATGGCATTAGGGTGGATAAAAATGATATGTCGTTAGCGTTTTCCCCTCAAGACTCAGGCGCATCTTGTTGTACATAGCCTTGCCCCTTTATTGGACCTCTGGGGGGTCTACCGTTTAAATGTCCATTACTCGTGGGAACAAAATGGTAAACAAAAATATAAATAAAAACTAAAAACTAGAAAATAAAAATAGGTAAAAAACTTTTTAAGTTAAACGGTTTTATGTTATACATACATTGCAATGTTTAAGATAAATGTACTAAAAACCAAAAAATAATAAAATAGATACAGTCGTGGGGATTATAAACATTTGCATAAACTACTAAAATAAAGCCGGGGGGCACGTCAATTGTCTACAAATTATCGACTTAATGTGCGATAGAAGAATCGTTTAATTCGTCGTTAGGCAGTTGGCCCGCAGACGGTGAGGAAATTACTTACTATTTTCTTGCTCATGGAAATTCCAATAGTTATACACTCCATGTTAATAAAAGAGATGTTTCAACTATTTTCTCGTTGGACATTCACACGAGGAATCGTTTCACTGCTCGTAGTTTGTCTTTAATCGACAAAACATATGATAAAAGTACTACTCGCTCACCACTATGAAACCCTAAAACTCGCTTATAATCGAGCTTGCTAGCTTTTTTCCACATTCTAGCCCTACTTATCACACGTCCATCGTTGTCGGTTGAACAACTGCCTAATTATAGTGTAACATTACAAAACAAACATTTTAATCAACGATTGTAGACAATTGACGTGCCCCACGGTTTTATTTTAGTCTAGTCTATGCAAATGTTTATAATTCCCACGACTGTATCTATTTTATTATTTTTTGGTTTTTAGTACATTTATCTTAAACATTGCAATGTATGTATAACATAAAACCGTTTAACTTAAAAAGTTTTTTTACCTATTTTTATTGGTTTCTGTATTTGCTCATTTCTTTGTCATATTCGCCATTTTGGTTGTTGAATTTGCTAAAGCGACTCAAATTCTTAGTTTATTTTTAGTCAAGACAAAAGCTGACTAACTTCTGACTTAGCTCAGTTGCATGGTGAAACTGAAAACGTAAAAAAATCGGCTTAACTAAGTTAAGACCGGTTGGTGAAATCGGGCCATAAATTACCGCTTTTTCGAAAAATGCCACATTATACGCAGGCATCACATCATATGATGTATCGTGTGTGATCCATATCATACGGTATATATTATCAGTTCACATCATTATTAAATACTAAAGCTCTCGATTTTTTTTTTTTTTTTTTTGAACAAATTCGATCTGTTCGAATTGCTCGATACCCGGGTATTTAGATCTCTATTAAATACTAATAAATTAATAAATAGTATCACGTAATATATAGTTTATCATATCATATAATCCACATCACATGCACATCATATGTGAACAAATAACATGACATCACAATATCGTAACAACTTAGCGGCAATCATGTGATTGGTAATCACTGATTACAAAGCTTGCATGCAATTTCAGATCACACGCTCACCTTAAATAAATTTACACAACTTTTGCTGTAGTAAAAGCATCATTCCCTTCACATCACAGATACATACCCGATCGCGATTTCGTGCCAGAAAAGATCAAAAGTGCCTCCACGGCCTGTGAGGGCCTTTGCAAGTGGATACGCGCGATGGATGTTTATGATCGCGTAGCAAAAATCGTACAACCCAAGCAACAAGCACTGGCTGAAGCTGAAGCAGATTTAGCCTCGCAAATGGAAAAATTGAATGCCAAGCGCGCAGAGTTGCAAGTCATTTTGGATAAATTACAGAAACTGAATGATTTCTTTGCGGAAAAATCGCGTGAAAAGAAACGGCTGGAAGATGAAATTGATAATTGCGAAAAGAAGCTGAATCGGTAAGAGGCGGAAAGCGGAACCGATGCAGAATGATTTGAAGATTGATTTGAGAAGAGAGAAATTTTTTTTTTAATTTAACTTCTGAAAGTTTTAATCATCATTTAATAATTTACTTTTCAACAGCGCAGAGAAACTGCTCGGCGGTTTGGGTGGTGAGAAGACGCGCTGGTCCGTAACGGCACAGAATTTACACAAATCCATAAGCAATATTGTTGGCGATGTTTTGTTGGCCGGTGGCGCGGTTGCCTATTTGGGTTTCTTTCCCACTGAGGTGAGAGTTGGTGAAATGCATTTAGCCTACACAAAGTAGATACAAAAAGTTGTCCAATACTCATGATACATAAAAAAAATTAAAAAAAAAAATGTCCGCCACAAATCAATTTTATTTAAAGGATATACGAGCCTGCCATTTATAATCTGTTGAATGTTCGCTAACTCACCTGGCTGCTGCCAATTAGATACGCTTCATTTAAGTTGCTCGTTTCATGCATTTTTTTTTCTTCTTCTTTTGGTCATTTTTGTTTTCTGTTAAAAAACAATTTTTTTTTGTCTCGCGAAATACTTTTTTACTTTAACTTTATTTAAAATTAATCACTCTTGACGTGGATTTTGCATGCTTCAAAAACTCAATTTGTTCACCTTTTTTGCATACAAATTTGTAGATATATACACGGGTGGCTGCTGCCTAGCAATAACGCCATTAGTTAGCGGTTTTTATGTTCAGAATTTGCACATCTACATATCGCACCCTAAATCATAAAATGACACAACTCAAAATTTTTCGAAATCGGGTGTCTTTCATAAATCGGTACAGATAATATATCTCTAGCGACTGCCAAAATATCTTTTCCATTAGTCTTTTTTTAACACGCTTTTATTAGCCTCACCTGTATGTATGTATGTATGTATGTATGTATATATGTATGTATATATGTATGTATGTATGTATGTAACTTCATCCCATCCTAAAAGTTGCAAACGTTTAACTCAATTATTTTTTTTTTGAAACATTCACTTTAATTTTATTGTGTTCTCTCCTCTATTATTTCTATTCACCTCCGGATTCGAAACGTGACATCAACATGGGATTCAACCCAACGACATCATAAAATGAGATTCAACATTATACTCTATGCTTCATTTTGGCTTTTATGTTACCTCTCTTCAAAATAGCCTCTATGAATTTCATTCAATTCACTCCCGTATGCAAGCCAATAACAGAGAACGTAGATGAACAGAGAAGTTGCAACTACGAATAATCGTGGAAGCCAGAGACCCAACAAAATTCTGTTAGTGCATCTGGTGAATAAAAAATTTTAAGTCAACACAGCTGGCTGTTAAAATAACAGAAGTAGAGCGAGTTCGTCTGTAGAAAGGAATGTTATATTAAATTTCTGCACATCTGCTGATATGGCTCATTATTCCTCCCATATACCAATTCCATCGATGCACTAATTTCCCAAAACCGCTGGTGTTTTAACTATTTTCTTATCGAATTTGAATTATAAATAAATTAAAAATTAAAAAAAAATCAATTAAAATTAATTTCAATTTGACTTTACTGGGACTCGAACCTGCGCATCAATGCATTTTCTGTATTAAAAACCATACAACAATGCATCAGTTTGCTACAACCGGTGAGTATTTTTACAATTTCCACATCGATTTTTTAATTATTTTAAAATTTTCGAAATTTTGAAAATGTAAAAACATTTTGTTGTCCATTTCATCTTGTTGATGGCCAACCCATCAACCTCGTTGATGAGCAACGATCAACCATCTCTATACCTATGCCAATGAAATTTAATTGTCACCCTCTCTGAACAAATAGATGATGCATCAATACATATGTACATACATATGTACATCTATTGAGCAATAATAAATTGGTGGCTGCTTCAAAACCCTCACCATTCATCTTGGTGTATCGGGGCACAGCAGCTGCTAGAGTCTGATGACTGATCAACGAAAATCCTACTGACCCCCAAAACATATCAAAAAATTGTTGTGTACACAAAAGCATCTATTGAATTATAATTTTTTTATTACAGAAAGATATGCACATAGAGGCGCAGGTTCGAGTCCCAGAAAAGTCAAATTGAAACTAATTTAAATTGATTTTTTTTTAATTCTTAAATTTATTTATAATTGAAATTCGATAAGAAAATTTTAAAATTACTTGGCTGTTTTAGGAATTTGGTGCATTGGGGAAATCGGTGTATGTGAATAAAACTAAGAATATCAGCAGATGTGCACAAATGTAAAGTAACATTCCATTCTACAGCGCGCTGCTAATTTTTTCAACTTTTCTCTCAAATCTGTAATTCACCATCACTCAACTCTGGTAATGTTAACAAGATGCAATAAGCAAAAGCAGAAAAAATGCAAAGACAACTAATTGCTGGAAGTAAAATGAAATCCCCCAAATCGCGTTGCTTTGCTTAACTACACAAGCAAACACGGCTCAGCTGAAAACTGAAGGGAATGAATCGTGTTCTCGTTTTTTACTCGGCTGGCCGAGTTTGCTAATTTACTTTTCATTAGCAAAAGCAAAGCAAAAGCAAATGCAGCAAAAGTAGCTAAGCAATTTCAAACCCTGGTTCAAATTCTATTTATAGCACGGTTGCCGAACTTGGTAATTACCAAAATAGGTTATTTTTCGCTGTTGGTTTCTTGGTAACTTTCACATCTGTTTGGCAATTTTTGTTTTCAAGAAGTTGTTTACTATTTTTGGTATACAAGAAAATATGGAAGTGATAATAGGACAATGAGAATATTTTGGAGCACTGACTGTTCAGTGTGAATGTGGACAGGCAAATAAAGAAGAGCATATCTCCGATTAAAAACTGAAATAGTTTTGCTTCGATACACATAGTACATATTAGTTGATATTTTTTCGTTTAGGCTTCATTTTTGAGCTCTTATGACCAATGTTTTTTTTTTTATAAGGAAAAATGTATGTGAAAAATTAATATTTTTGGTAGAAGTTATAAATACATATGTATGTAGATCTATTTCGGAGATCACCACATCCCTTCATCAGACTTCTTTTTGCTTTTATTCTTGCATCCGCATAAAACATCCTTTAATGAAAATTTTCACTAAAAAGTTAACAATAAATAATAGCTTAAAAAAACTAAAAAACACGCTTTAATCTTAAAAATCGTACTAAAAATTGAGAAATAATTTAATTAGAAACAAAATGATGAACGAAAATATAAGTATTTAAGGAAAAGCGTGGGGGTGCTCAATAATATTTGAATATGAAAATATTCGATTCGTACAACTAGTACAAAAATATACATACCTAGTTGCGAAATTAAAGAGTACGTTATATGAAATCTCAAAAAAGTCAAAATAAATATTAGTTAAAAACAGCGATCTTAAATATTTTTTGACATACTGAGCACCACCCGACGCTTTTCCTTAAATACTTATATTTTCGTTCATCATTTTGTTTCTAATTAAATTATTTCTCAATTTTTAGTACGATTTTTAAGATTAAAGCGTGTTTTTTAGTTTTTTTAAGCTATTATTTATTTAACTGTAGAATAGCCATTATACGTGGCCTTTTCCCATATAATTGCCTATAAAAAGAAACAGTTTTTTGGTCTCCTCAAAATTTTTGAATTTTGAGTTGTGTCACTTTATGATTTAGGGTGCGATATATATTTATGTGTATAGAGATAGACTATATTTTTTATTTTTTTTAGCTTAACAGACTATTATTAATATGCCTGGACACGTTTAAATTTTGTGGCTGTAATATTATTTTTATGTACCGAAAGCACAAAAACTTTTTGCATCGTCGCATATCGATACCTGTGCATATTTGTATATTCTTCTGCATATACATATATATTTACATATTTCGTGCCCAAACTTAATAGCCTAACACGAAAAATTTATTTTAGACATATACTAAAGAGTAATGTAAATATTAATGACCTTTTATAAGGTTAATATTCCCTTTTTCCCAGAATCGTTAGTAAAAAATGTTTCTAGTAGTTTTCACCCAGCAAACACTGCGTTTAGTTATCGATCAGAGAATGACTCGAGAAAAAAATGTTTTCTCAAATCTCTTTAACTTTAAAAAAGTTATTTGTAAACGTAGATATAACTTTGTGATCTCTTTATAGAGTTTATTCCGGCCACAACTAATTATTCTTAGGACAAAACAAACATATTTTATCTATTAACTGTCGACTAAATTTAGTTATCTACATCGGCTGTGCTTACTTTACTAAATCATAATAGAATGATAATTACTTATCCAGTGTTTTTATGTTTAAATTCAAAAATGCTATTTTTAACATTAAACATTAATTGCATATGTACATATTTCCGCATGTATGTATGCAAAAATATGTAGACATACAAACATTTTAATTGAGCACTAAAACATTCCAAATTTTAATTACATGGTATGCAATATGGCATTCTAATTGCATTGAAATATTATAGACAATTATGAAAATTAAGCGGAAATATTTGTGAACACAATCTAAATGTGTTGGGAGGTAGCTTCATATCGTCGTACCATACGAAAACTAGCATGCAATTTTTTTTAGCTGACGAATACAAGCACATTCAATTTTTGGCTGATGAAAAGTAGAAATTTCGCTTAAAGAACAGCAATTTTAATGTATAAATAGTATATGATTATTGCTACTTTTCGTCAGCCAAAACTCAAATGTGCTACTTTCAAGATTTGTATTTAAATCCAACCCTGAGAAATATACGCACTGATTCTGGTCTATGATATATGGTAATTTTTACTACCTTTGTTTATAAAAATAAATTCATAAATTAAAACGCCACACAAATTGAGTGTTGTTGTCTGGCGCGGAACAATTGACACGCAGAACGAGAGATCCCTATATACATATGTAGTTAAACCACCAAACCGTTTTACCCCCTGAGTTCAAATTTATTTTTAAAGCCCTTTTAAACTTACGAAATTTTCCCTGAGTAATTTTTAAATAAACGGAAAAAGGAGTTAAAATAGATATGGTTTAGAAATATATTGTTGGCAAACATATAATGAAATTGCACGAGCTGTAATTTCGTAGAATACTTTAACCCTCTAACACCTCCACGAAGCTATCGGTGTTACCCCTTTTTTATAAAGTGCAAAAAAATAGTATTTAGAAGGTTGATGGAGAGTTAAAATGTTCTCGAAAGTTATTCGCCATAAAATTTTACTAGGGGTATTCTCAGACAAAAACGTTGTACAAAGAACGCAAAAGTGGTATTGCACAGTGTTATTTATTTATTTAACAAGCGCACGCCCAGCTTATTTTTATGTTTTTTTTTTTTTTTTTTGATGATTTTTAGAGGAATCTAAAGTGAAAAGTGGTGTGCAATTTTGTTAATCTAAATTCTAATGAATTTCCATTTGAGCTGCTTATACAAAATATAGTGGCATAAGCTGCTTAATTTGCAGTTGCATTACAAATTTATCCCTCATTCTATTTTCAAATTCAAAATGTAAAAATAACTTGCAAAATATGAAAGCACCGCATTACGTTATAGAATCTATAGTATATATAGATATTAACTCCATCAAAGGGATAGCCATTTGCAACAGGCAAAACAATTATCAAATTACGTAACCTGACTTCGTTTAAAATGGCTGGTTTTTTAGATAATGCTGCCCTGTGACTTAGAAGTCCATATTCGTTGAAATGACCACACAAGCTTAAAATATGGCTAAGAGAATCAAACAGGGCAACATTTTTTTGAGAAACGAAAATGGCATTAGTTGCTGCTATTGTTATTGGTGCATGTGTGTGTGTGTGCAAAAGAGGATTTATGAGTAGTAAGTACAGTAATTACACAGACCGATACATTTTTGTAACAGATACAAACCTATGTATACATTTTTCAACTTTTGCTGAAATTTTGCCGGCCTCTATTGGCAGTCGTAATAAATACATATATCTACTGCCGGCTGCTACATAATAATTATGTAATAATTTTTGTATACCCAGCTGTTGAAGATATTTATATTAGATGACTGTAATGGACGACACCAATAGTGTATTCGAGAGAAATTTTCTTTGGAAAAATTATGGAACTTTACGGATTGGCAGCTCCCCGAATTAAATATAATGATGAGCGAATATGCGTTTAATTGAACTCGACGAAAATCGTTTAAACAGTTAAGCGCCCAATTAAGAAGAAATTTTATTCACACGACGATTATTAGTTATTCACATAGCATATAATATTATAATTGTTGTGCTGTCAATCAACTAATCTGAAATAAGCTCCGTTGTATTAGTGTACGCTTCTTTTTATAGAACTTTAATATTTGAATGTTGCAAACCTATTGCAGAAGCCCAGCCAGCAAGGTACCGTACATTATACGAACATTGCGATTGACGAGCTATTGTCAGAATCAGAAAACAATAACAAAATAAGCTTTTTTCTATCATGTCAAAAAAAAGAACGAAAAATTTCAAACAAATAATTTTAAACGAAAAATTTCAAACTCAATATTTTTAAAGTAAGTATGTTTATAAAATTTCTAATTAAAAACACAAATAACATAAAATATGTGTATCTTTTAAATTATAATTAGCGTGCAGGAAGTAAGAACGTGCTGGAGGAAATTTATTACCGATGAAGTAGCCGAGCATTTTTCGTGGAGGGGCACTGGTGTGAAAATTAGCGCAATTGGTTTGGCAACGACTGCAGCAATAAGAAGTATGTATGCTACATTTTCAATAATACTTATTAGGTTTTATCTTTTACTTTGTTCTCTAAGGTGCATTTCGTAACAAATTAAATTCAGATGAAGAAGTGTTTACGACGATTTCGAAGAATATCGCATCCACTACCATTGTTTAGTTAATTAATATATTATTATAATTATCGCATGCATTACCATTGCTTAGTTTATATTAAACAGCTGTCAATAAAAAAACTTTATACCTAAAATTTAGTTTTGTTTATGGGCATTATTGTACGCATTGAAAATCAGTCGGTAAGGCAGTCCAAAAGGTCGTTTTTTCTATTGAAAATCAATCGTTTACGAGTACATTTACGATAAAAAAAAACGGACGTAAAAAGATTCATAAACGAGTGCTTTTTCGATACACTTACGACACTCGTAGGCACTGAACATTTTAAAGCGAAACAGTATTCGTAGGCGAATCGTAAACGGATTTCATAAACGATATTTTATTAAAAAATTGTGCTTTACCTGAATATGTACAGTAATTTATGTACCTATGTAATGCCCACATGTAAGTCCAAATAAATCCGCTTTGTATGCATAAATTATTCGAATTTCAGGTAGATACATACATTGATAACTCTGCACACACAAAATAATGCTTTTATTAATTTAGTGCGTTGGGTAACATATTTACATACATACGTATTTACGCACAAAGCAATACTCACTAAAGCATTAAACAAATCATACGTAAGCTTACATCACTCGTAATCACATACAATACAACATTTTAGTAAAACATGCAGTACTCCATGTCTACCTCTAACAACCCCTCTCCCCTCTGTTTTCTCTTTTCCAGTATCGCGCTGAAATATTAGAGGATTGGAATGAATTGTGTGTACGCAAAAAAATTCCTTGTTCGGAGAAATTTTCACTCGCCACCACCCTCGGCAATCCCATGCAGATACGCGCTTGGTCATTGGCCGGTCTGCCGGCTGATAATTTTTTTGTAGAGAATGGCATTATTGTGGCCAACTCTAATCGATATCCGCTAATGATTGATCCACAAGGTACATTTTTTTTTTGTTCAAACAATTTCTAATTTTGTAATTGTTGCTTTTTGTACACATTTGCTTGATATGTTTTGTTGTTGTTGTTGTTATTGTTGCATTCTGCAAATGTTTATTTGAATCAAAGTTAATGAGCATTGAATTGATATTTACGTAAGTATAAGTTACAACTAACACGATGTTGATGGTTTTCCTATTGCGTTTGCTAAGTTGGCTTTTTGTTTCAATGCATTACAATAAGTTATCTTTTAAAGCGATATGCCATTTTTAACAAAATCAACTGCTTTACTTAAATATTTAGTAATTAATTCGTCATATTTCATATGTATATGTTTTATATTTCCAGTTCAAGCCAATAAATGGATTAAAAATATGGAGAAAGATAATAATTTGCTTGTAATAAAACAGAGTGATGCCAACTACATGCAGATACTCGAACTGTCGATTACCTATGGCAACCCGGTGCTTATTGAAAATGTTGGTAAGTTCAGTTCGTCTAGACGATTTTAGGTGAGTCCAGTAAGGCGCGCCAATCGTCGCCAATTAGCAACACCAAGGGAGGCCAAGTCGTTACTCACTTCAACTTCCCAATGCAGTGGAGGATTTCCTCTTCCTCTGCTGCCATCAGTGGCTGTCAATAGAAACACTTTCTCGAGCATATACACCCCATAACATGACCAGCTCAGATTAGCTCTTATTGGTTGAACTTTGTCGGTCAGTGACGTAAAACTCTTGCTGTTATTGTTGTTGTTGTTGTTGTTGTTGTTGTTGTTGTTATAGCAGTACTAAGCCCTATTTAAACGGCAATTTTGGCTTACAGATCGTTGACAGGTTCACTTAACAGGAGGCCCAGGAATGAGGCAGTGTTTTTTGGGCTACTCCAAAGGAACAAGAGGTTAAGTGAGTGGGTATGAGTGGGCATGTGAATAGGTAGTGTGTCGTGCGCCACGCCGCGGCGTCTCTCCACATGCAGGATAAATTTGATATGTCGGGGCCTATTCTGGCCTTATATGGGTTCAGCCGGCTGCAGTATCCCGTATCCCGACCGTAGTTGTGCAAGGGTGACGCGGGTTTCTCTCGACAGCTCCAATTCCTCTTCTGCTATAGGCGGTGGTTGGTTTCTCAATGCTACATAGGACGGGACGGACGGACTGAACGAAGTGGCGATGGTCTCTGGATGTATCTTCTTCACGGCCTGCCTGAACGACTCGGGTTTTCTCCGTGCAAAGGCTGTTGTTTAAGTTTAATCCTGTTTAGACCGGCACGCAAAACTTTGCGTAAAGCTCGTGTGCTTCGGCGCCATGTATAATAGGACGGGTAGGATGAACGGCTTGTAGAGCAAGATTTTTGTTTATCGAGAGAGTATTTTAGCTTTCAAATTCCTACTTAGTCCAAAAAAAAAATTTGATTCTTCGTTGGCTTTCAAGGCTTAGACATTTTTTTAACATGACTAAATCATAAATTAGAAATCATTACGATTAGAAAAATTAAGTAATCTAATCATTAGATTTTTTTCTGATTCTTTATATTTTGATTACTAATTGATTAGATTAGAGCTAATCAAAAATCTCATAGCGATTAGCGACGATTAGCATATCTAATCAAAACTAATCAAAACTAATAAAAATAAAAATCAATTGGATTTCTCGATTAGTTTTGATTAAATTTGATTAGATCAACTGTTTTGAATTTTTTTTTTGTCATTTAATTCATAAAGTATAATATATAATACAATGGCGCTATTATAACTCTGACGAGTTTTATGGCCGAGCTTCTCTCCCAATTCGAGGTGTGCTCCTTTAGTGTTTTCCTACTAATTGGGTGGATCTACAGTGTTCTGCCGGCTCGGAACGGCGAATGAATTTTTTGTGAGAAGCTTTTTCATGGCAGAAATACACTCGGAGGGTATGCCGCCCACTGCCGAGAGGTGACCTCTGCTCTTAAAAAACCCTCAGGAGCCAATGTAAAATATGGCTTAAACCGTTCTCTCAATTGATGTTCTAATTGTACTGCTGTTGAGCTAACATTGCTCAAAACTTCGGGTTTTCTGGATAATTTTAGCAGTTTATTACTCAAAGAAAATGACGCAGGATTAATACAACCATATTTCACATTGGCTTCACCTTGGAGAAAGTCCAAAGTTTGGGCAATAGGCTCCATTAGCAGCTTGTACGACTCCAAATATCGAAAATCACTTGATGTAAAAGGAGACAGATTCAACTCATCGGAAAGCTTATTCAATTTCTCTTTGTACTGTAGTAACTTCACGGTTGCAGATATTTCAAAATAATTGATCTAATCAAATCTAATCAAAACTAGTCGAGAAATCTAATCGATTTTATTTTTGATTAGTTTTGATTAGATATGCCAATGGTCACTAATCGTGATTAGATTTTTGACTAGTTCTAATCTAATCAAAAATTAGTCGATTAGCGCAATTAATCAATTAGGATTAAAAAAAAAAAGTTTCTAATCCGATTAGTAATCATTAGGATTACTAATCATTATTCCCCAGCTATGGACTAAATACTCTTTAACGCAGAATCTTTTTATTTGTTCCTCCCAAAAAGGGCTACAACACAAAATGGTCATGCTCTTAATCAGATCACATACCAACTTATTGAAGCACAAAATCATTCCTACTTATTTTTGATCTCATAGACGCCAACTGTCTTAACTAAATAAGTAGAAAGTGATGTCATGCATATGAAAATTGTTCGTTTGGAGTTTAACGTGACTTTTCAGTATTCGGAGAGCTTGAAACGTGTAACTACTACTTGACATGTTGGACCTTTTAGTTAACAAGCGCTGATGGAAATTTTATGTGTGTGTATCTTTTTTATTTCAATTTATCGTTAGTCATTAAATGTTGGAAGAAAAAGAAAATGGGATGAGTAGGAGTTGACCGCACAACAAAAAAAAACAATAAAAACAACTTAAGAAAATAAAAATTTTCCTAATGATTTTCTTAAATTTATTCCACCGCCTTCACCACATTTATTTATTTAATTTTTTTTCTATTGCGCTAACTGAATTGGCAAAGATTAATGACGCAATGAAATCAGCTGAAAATACATAAATAGACAAGTGACGTCGGCACAAATCCAATTAAAAGCAACGCAATAAATAAAATATATGTAACATAATAGATAGATAAGAATACTTACATATAAGTACTAGGTACTCGGATGTTACATATTTGGTGCGCTAAGTAGGTACTTATTTTGTAGCAAGTTTTTTATTTACAGTACAGTACAGTTACTTTTTGTACTGTATTTGTGCGTGTTGAATTATTAACTACTTAAATGTTGTAAAAAAGTAAATAAATAAATAAAATAAGGAAATTTATCAATTCAAGTACAGCGTGATTGGCAATAAATTATTTTTGATACAGAAAAAAAAAATTGTGAAACAAATAGCAAAACATAAAAAATGATTTAAAGTTTTCTTAAAGCGCGATTACGCTTTTGTTTGCGTGCGGGTCAGTGGGCAGTTGATGATTTGAAGTATTTAATTTTTTATAGGTATTGGCAAATAAATGCGATTTTATTTGTTTATGCTCTAAATAAAAACGTCATTTAATCTGCTATGGTATTAGGGCGGTGCGATTTACATATATGAAGGGAAAATAATCGATATCGTGTCATTGCAGTTAAGATTCCTTCAATTTTTCTGAGTAGAAAACGCTTTCGCGACATTTTTCTAAGATTAATTTTGAAAATGATTCAATTTAATGTTGGGGAATTTGGTTGTTATGCACCAAGACGGATTTTTTAAAATCAAAAATGGATAAAAATCGTTAAAAAATAATCAGGCCAATATGCGCATCAAATTCAATTAAAATTTAATGCTGATTCCAAATATGAAATCAGAATTAAAATCGGATGTCTCGTTTTCGAGATATGGCCTGATTTCCGGGTTTGGAGACTGAATGCTCAAAATCGCATATTTTATCAAATATCTATGTATGCGTATAATATATCTCATATTTTCTTGCAAATTACTTAAACATAGTATCTAACAATATTTTAAAATTATAATTTAGCTTCCGTTATGGGAGAACTAAAATCCACTCTTTTTCTTTAACCCGAAATCATGGTATGGGTTGTCTATGTTATAGTCATCCAATATCGATGATTTTCGCTGACAGCACTTTGTGTACAATAAATGCTCCAAATACAAAATTTCATGATTTTACCTGCAAGAGTTCCATCCCAAAATATAGTCTTATGCTTGCGATTCGTTTATTTTGCTAATTGCCAGTTAGCTTAGTTATACGCTGAAATGCCTTTATACATATGTTAATTTTTTTTTTTTTTAATTTTAATGGACCTTAAAATTAAAATTTCTACACAAATAACAATAATAATCCTGCTTAATACGTCATGCAACTTTTTATCAAACAATAATTGAAGCATACAAAATGACTGCACGCTTAAGCGCCTGTAAATATGCATCACTCCCCTTATTTTTATTACACTTTTTTATTTGTTAATTTGTATTTGATTTTTCGCGTTATCAATCAATGCGCACATCATAAACTGTCAACGTTCACTCTTTGTTATATGTATGTATGTATATATTTGATGAAAATCAGATTTGTTTATTAATATTGCTACTAAATTAAAATTTAATAACAAGCACAGTGCACTGAAAAAGCAATTGCAATTAGTTTCATTTTATGCGTATTTAATTTGTAATTGATTTTTTTTTTTTGCTATGAATTCAATAAACACTAAATGAAGAATGAATTTTTTATTAAATATTTGTTAGCCGGCAAAATTTTTTTATAACTACACTGCTTTCTTTGTGGTGTGAGTTAAGACAATTGAAATTTGTAACTAAAGTACTGAGGAGGTGCACAAAAGCAGCCCTATCCATTAGGCCCTGTTGCATAACACAATAGATTTCAATGGAGTACGCATTGCAGGAGTGTTTAATAATAAGAAGAAGAACTTAATGAGCAGTTGCACCGATAAGATGTGAAAGTCTGGTTGCGAGGATGGAGATGTTAAAATATTTAGCCTCCCAAATTCCGTCCAACCTCGCAGCCACAACGCCTTCCCTCTGCCAACAAAGCTTAGTCACAATCAATAATTTTAATAAATGTCGTATACACTTTATTACATTTTTTGTTCAAATATTGCATAAAAAGTACTTAAACACATACATATGTAAATCCATACCAGAGCTGTAAAAAGCTGCAATCAGATTGTATTGCAACCATAAAAAGTGTATATTATTGCAAGCAACATTGATTGTAAATCATATTGCTAGCAAATTTTTTGATTGCAAAAATAAAAATTTCAAAAATTTAGAAGTATGTTATTGCAATCGACCTTCACCATGAATCATTTTGATTTCAGAAATTAGAATTGCAATAATTTACAAAAGTTGCATTGCAATCAGCTTTCACCGTAAATCATTTTAATTGTAAAAATTACAATTACAATAATTTAAGAAAATTTCATTGCAATACACTTTTCTCGTAAATCATTTCATTACAATAATTTACAAAATTTTTCATTGCAATAAAGTTCAAACGTAAATCATTTTCATTGTAAAAATTACAATAGCAATAATTGTATTGTAATAAATTTTCATCGTAAATCAAATTTGATTGAAAAATGTTTGATTGCAAGGCTTGCAATAGCAATCATTTTCCTCATAACTTTATACATATGCATTGGGTCTGATGAAAGGCAAGCGCCTGGGTAATTAGAGTAATACCGGGCATTTATATCACACGCTTAGCCGCGTAATAACCCATGTCCCGGGTACATACAAATGTATGTAGTTGTGTACCTACATATTGGATGGTGCTGGGCACACGGTACTGGCATCTAATATTTGCAGTCTTCAATTTGTATAACGTCTGGATGATAGGATGATGAGAAAGAGGATGAGGGTGCGGATGGGGATAAGGATATATATTAGACTGGGTTGGTCCCCATACGGAATAAAAAAGTTGTAAAAGTCCGCCCCTAAATTTGAAGCTTATGTTGAGAGGGTTAAGGGACAAAAACAAATTTTTTTTTTTTGATCCCGCGAAATAGCGCCGAAATTGTTTTTTTCTTGTAACTTTGTTATTTAACATCCGATTTTTAAAATTGATACGTCATTATTTTCGTATTTCGAAGCTCTTTATTTTCTTCTAATGTCCTTTTGAACTCTGAAGTCAAATAACAAAGTTACAATAAAAAAAACTATTTCGGCGGTATTTCGCGGGATCAGAAAAAAAATACAAATTTTGCCTTTAATCTTCTCAATATAAGCTTCAAATTTAGGGTCGGACTTTTACAGCTTTACATATCGCTAGCTTAGAGTGCAAATTGTGTAAGTCCTTTTTTCAAACTTTGTAGGAGAGACAAAAAACAAAAAATAAAAAAATTTCAAAATGAAAAAAAATTTTCTGTTCATATAAAAATTTTGGACTTACACAATTTTCTTCGCTTTTTGGACTTACACAATTTGCGTATCACTGAATAACAACAAGTAGAAATATGACAAGTATTACAGACTTGTTTAGCGTGGTGCGTATTTGATTTTTCTAGCTTTCTACACTTAAAAACACTTTTTCATAAAAATGGACTTACACAGTTTGCACTCTAAGCTAGCGATATACTGAATTGCTTAAAAAAATTAGTTAAATAATAGCTACGTTAAATATTCGTCGTGACGTAACTTCTTTGTTTATTAATTTAGTAAAACCGTTTCAAAGTAACATTGTCATGAATTTTGAAGCACTGTCATTTGGCAAAACTTATCATGGACGTTCAAATAAGTTAGCTGACCCAACTATGAAAACGACTTCAGAGCTCAAAAGGACATTAGAAGGAAGTGTGCTTCAAAATACGAAAATAATAACGTATCAATTTTAAAAATCGGATGATAAATAACAAAGTTACAGGAAAAAACCTATTTCGGCGGTATTTCGCGGGATTAAACAAAATGTTTTTTGTGTCCCTTAACCCTCTCAACATAAGCTTCAAATTTAGGGGCGGACTTTCACAACTTTTTTTTTCGACCCTATCTAATATTTATTTATTTTTGTACCATTTGCTTTTTCATTTACTACCGGATATCTCATTACTGTCATACATATGTATGTATGTATGGTTGTTTAACATAAATATATATATACTTATCCCCATCCGCACCCTCATCCTCTTTCTCATCATCTTATCATCCAGACTTTATACAAATTGACGACTGCAAATATTACCAGTACCGTGTGCCAATATGTACATTAGGTTACATAGAATATTTTCTCAACCTCACCCCCTAGGTCAATGCTAATATAATCCAAGATACCACATATAAATTTTTGTCCCGATCGAAAACCGTTAAGGGGTGTCGCACAGATGCCAAAGTCCAGAAAACTCTATGGAGGCTCAAAAATTTAAGTTAAATTTTTTGCATATCTAATGCACAAATCGATTGTCCTGTACTCAAAAATACTAAATGCAAATTTTGGTCTCGATCGGAGGTGCTTAAGGGTTGTCGCAGATGGGTCAAAGTTCAGACTACCATATAAAGACCAAAGAATTTAATTAATTTTTTTTATCTAATGGCCAAAGTCGATAGTCTTGTACTCAAGGATACCAAATATAAATTTTGGTCCTGATCGGAGACGGTTAAAGGGTGTCGCCCGTGGTCCCATATGGTTATCTAAACTTTGACATGTTTGCGACACCCCTTAACCGTCTCCGATCGGGACCAACATTTTTTTATGGTATCTTTGATCATGCTGTTAACGATGTAGGGGGTGAGATCGAAGAAAATCGCTAATCTAATTTTAAGGACACCCTAACGTACATACATACATATGTACCCGGGAAATGGGTTATTACGCGGCAAACCGTGTCATATGAATGCCGGGTATTACTCGAATTACCCAGGCGCTTGCCTTTCCTAAGTCCCAATACATTCGTATAAAGTTATGAGGAAAATGATTGCTATTGCAAGCCTTGCAATCAAACATTTTTCAATCAATATGATTTACGATGAAAATTTATTACAATACAATTATTGCTATTGTAATTTTTACAATGAAAATGATTTATGAGAAATGTTTATTGCAATGAAATTTTTGTAAATTATTGTATTGAAAATTTGTACAATCAAAAAATTTCAATAAATTTTATTGCAATGAACTTGATCCCCAAAAATTTCAATAAACATTTATTGCAATAAATGGAAGGTAAATTATTTCTAATTGTAGTTATTTTACAATCAAAAATTTTTTACAAATGTTTATTGCAATCTATGGAACACAAATTATTTAAAATTGCAATTTTTACAATCAAAAAACTGCAATAAATTCTCATTGCAATAAAACTGGTAGAACAATCAATGATTGCTGGGACGATTGATTGCAGCTTTTTACAACTCTGATCCATACAAACATACATCTGTAATTCTAAAATTTCCATTTAATTAATTGTGTGCATTTGCCAAAAGGAATGGATGGCTGAGGTGAATGATTGCAACCACAAAATTCGCAAACATACTTATGTACATATGGACATACATAGTACATACTAGTGCCCTGCGTAAACACTACCGTTCACTGTTCGAACACGTATGCACTAACATTAAACACTGTCGAACACATGCATGTCCGACTTCAACACCAAACATTTCCGATAACTAGCAGCAGGCAAGCAGAGACGTTCTCGTTCTTGAAACGATCGCTGCCCGCAAGTTTCGGTCTTTTCGGTCTACTGCTAAGTATTCGAATACTAAGATGGTGCTTACAAGAGCCTGCCTGCTAGTATTTGGCAACGTAGAAATTTTGCTCAACTGCGACGATTTGAACGATTAACGTGCATGCATACATATGATGTATGTTTGTATTGTATTGAAATTTTCACAGCGAATATCTCTGGAAATATTTGTAGTAGGGTACTGAAAATTGGTGTGAGGGCATGTGAGATGACTATGTATTAAATGGTAAAAACGCTAGGTCTTGGTAAAGCAGGGATGGGCACCTCCCATACAAACTGAAACTTTCACAGCGAATATCTGTGGAAATATTTGTAGTAGGGTTCTGAAAACTGGTGTGAGGGCATGTGAGATAACTATGTATTAAACGGGTAAAAACTAGTGATGAGCGATATATCCCAAACGGTGATTTTTTCACTGTGAATAAAAAATCACAAATCGCAATTGCGATCACTTTTTCAAAGTAGCAGTTCACTACTTATTGGGAACTGCTATCGATGTACCAAGTAAGCAGTTCACCTATGTGAATCGCAATCGCAAAAGCATTATAAATTTCTTTTTGTTTACACTTTTGAGCAGACCACATACGTACATATATAGAAATATAAGAAAACAAAATTATTGAATTTACAATTTGTCTTTGAAAAATATTTACAAACAGCGATATTACTGCGGAATACGTTGTTATTGCTATCATTTTGTTAACATAAAAGAAAGACAGGTTATATCGCCCAGAAAACGCTAAATTAATCTCTACCGGTAACTGATGATTTTATACCAGTCCATGCAATCGCAATAGCAGTTTAAAATCACAGTGATTTAAAAATAGCAATCACCGAAATCACAGATATCGAAAAATCGCAGTTTCACTCATCTCTAGTAAAAACGCTAGGTCTTGGTAAAGCAGGGATGGGCACCTCCCATACAAACTGAAATTTTCACATCGAATATCTCTGGAAATATTTGCAGTAGGGTACTGAAAATTGGTGTGAGGGCATGTGAGATAAATATGTATTAAACGGGTAAAAACGCTAGGTCTTGGTAAAGCAGGGATGGGCACCTCCCATACAAACTGAAAATTTCACAGCGAATATCTCTGGAAATATTTGTAGTAGGGTACTGAAAACTGGTGTGAGGGCATGTGAGATAACTATGTATTAAACGGGTAAAAACGCTAGGTCTTGGTAAAGCAGGGATGGGCACCTCCCATACAAACTGAAATTTTCACATCGAATATCTCTGGAAATATTTGTAGTAGGGTACTGAAAATTGGTGTGAGGGCATGTGAGATAACTATTGGCGTTTTCTTTTCTGACAAAAAATGTTGCCCTTTAATATCTCAATTATCGAATTACGTAACATGACTTTCTATAAAATGGCTGAATTTGTAGTTAATGATGCCCTCTTACTTAGTCAGAGGACAACATTCGATGAAATCACCACACAAGCTTACAAAATGGCTAAGAAAATCAAACAGGGCAACATTTTTTCGAGAAAAGAAAACGGCATATGTATTAAACGGGTAAAAACGCTAGGTCTTGGTAAAGCAGGGATGGGCACCTCCCATACAGACTGAAATTTTTACAGCGAAAATCTCTTGAAATATTTATAGTAGGGTACTGAAAATTGGTGTTGGGCAATATGAGATAATTACGTACTCAACGAACAAAAAAAAAATAAGAAAACTATCTTTGACGTCAAGAATGATATTTTTCTATGTAACTTTTTTGGACTAACTCAATATGCTAATATTTTTAAAAGCACGTGGTGTGAAACCCGCGGGTAACCTCTAGTGTACATATATGTATGTATGCATTTGTCTAATTTTTATTTTATATTAAATACCTAGTACCTAGATAGTACATACCTAATATGTACCTACTTGCGAACGGATACACATATCTACATATTTATATGAATTTATGTTCGTATACCTAAATACTTGGGGCAAATAATTAAGTTAGATACTAAATGTTTCATTTTTAGTTTAAAAGCATTGATTTTATATCTACTATTTTAACATAACATAATTATAAATCTTATACTTAATAATAGCCCTGTTTTTATTTAAGCGCATATACATCTGCGCTTGAATTTTGTATGGACTGCTAAGCGCGGAAATAGATGTGCGCTTAGAAATCCATACAAAAGTTAAGCGCAGATGTATGTATATGCATATGTGTATCAGCTATACAAAATTATACAAAACCATAATGATATGTATCTACATACGTACATACAAATGTACATATATATACATATGTACATACATCTATGCATATCTCACTACAATTTAATTTTGTCAATAAATCAAAAAAACCTACCTAAAAACATATTCAATGAATGTTAATTTAGCCCAAATAACACCATCTGCATGCGTATGAAATTTTTACATTCTCATTTACATTTACAAAGCATGTTCTGCCTGCACATCAATAAATTTTCGGAAACTTGCTTAAGTATCCGAGAACTTCTTCTGGTATCCGAATATTTGTGCTAACAACATCGAACATGAACGTGCAGTATTGAGATAGCAAAATTTCACGCCACTGAAGTACTTCACTTTTCGAACACTTCGAAAACCATACATGTGCTACAGCGAGTGCAACACAGCATGTTCGATATCGAGATGTCTTGCGCAGCTCTTTAGTACATACATATCTTATTTGATTGAAATTGCTTTGCTTTGTATTGCATTAAATTGCGTTGCATTTTTTTTCACATACCACATTTCTATATTTAATTAAAAACATTCACTTTTATTGACTCAATTTTCCAATTTTCATAATTATTTTACGTTTACTTTTATTTTTCTGATTGTTGGTTAAAAAAAAAAAATAAATAAAAACCAGGTGAACGTTTGGATTCAAATTTAACACCAATACTGGAGAAGAATGTAATTAAACACAAAGGTGGTCTGTTCATTAAAAGCGGCGATACAATGCTCGAGTACAATCCGAACTTTCGTCTTTACATAACAACATGTTTGCGCAATCCACGTTATACACCGGAAATAATGGTTATGGTAAGAATAAGCAAACAAGTTTATTTATTTTGAACATACTCTTCATTTGGGATGAGACTGAAAAAGAAATTCATTTGATTTTAAGGCTCACCCTAATGAAGATTTATCATCGGAGTACTCAAGTACAAGACACTATCTTTTAGTATCACGTGCGTTCAAAATGGGAATAATTGGCGCAAATGAACGCAGGGTATGCGAATTTCATAAAGACACAGTAGAGCATGTTCTTTGCTCCTGTCATGCCTTTTCGAGTTTAGGGCTTCGGCTAATAGCGGAAGTCGTATTTAGCGATCTCGAATCGGTATGCAAAATAGGCGTAAAGAAGTTCTTGGTGTTTTCGAAAGCGACAAGGTTGTACTTCAGTCTGAGTCCAGGCTCTAAATTTAGAGCTATTCATGTTCGAGAACTTTTCTGGTGCCACCACGGACTCACTCAGTTTATGTGAGGCCATTAACGGATAGCTAGTTTAACCTAACCTAGCCTTCCTCCGAGAAGAACTAAACCAGCTATACATTGTTGGCAATTCCCTACAGTAACATTGAGAACTTTAACTTCCAAGACACAGTCTGGAATGACTTTGAGCTATAGATATCAAACAAGTAATACCGTACAGAATATTTCCGCGAATAAATGTTTTCAGTCGCCTATGAAATATCCATCTGTATTCGAGTCTCATAGTAATGGTAGTTATGCGATTTCTGCTTATCTCATTTGCTTCTTTCATGCATCGCAATGCACTCTTAAATCTTTCCTTTCTTTATACATATTTGGTGATTTTATTTTTACTAAAATTCCGCTTCTAGGTTGCTGTTTTGAATTTCATGATAACGGAGCAAGGCTTACGCGAACAACTGCTAGCCAATACTGTTGCACGCGAACGTCCCGATTTACAGGAGAAAAAGGAACAATTGATAGTTGAATCAGCTAAAAATCGAGATGCCTTGTACACAATTGAATCGCAGATTCTGGAGGTAAGTTGGTTTTTACAATTTATTTTTGGAGCTTATAAAACTACAACTGTTGATCAGGAAGAGATTTTATTTTACAAAAATAAACAGATTTTTAATCTCTCTCTCGGCAGCATAGAGCGGTTTTTCAAAACATAATCATTAGCCACATTAAATGTACACAATTTATAAAGAATTTAGGTGAATTGAGAAATAAACTCGTTATTCCGTTGACATTTTGTATGTAATTTTGTTCTTCAGTAACTTCTCGGCGCCTTATTTGCTGGGTATATGTTCACTTTCAATCTTTATAAATGCAATTGCCTGAAACGAAAGTCATTAATTAATTGACTGAGTAGACTAGTTTTTGTTATCTATATCTATATATATATATATATATATATATATATATATAAATCAAGCCTATTTCTTTGTCGCCGGCTTTCTCCCAAACGCGTGGAGGGATTTGGACCAAATTTACACACCAGCTGAGTACCTTTCCCTATATGGTTTATATGCATATTTTTTTCAAATCCGGAAGTCGGTTCCCTAGATATAGGTCAAAAGGTCAAAACGTGGTCTTCAGATATGGGTCAAAACGTGGACCCGGATGGCCCTCAAATGTTTCTGAACGATATTTGTACCAAATGAAAGGTATTGATGAGGACTTCGACACAGAACTATTATAATACTGATACACAGGTCGGGTCCCCAGATATGGGTCACAACATGGACCCGGATGAAACCAAAAAGTGGGAATCATGGTTTCAGTATAGAGATTTTCTCGATGTAATGCTCAACCTGCTTCCCTGTCGAATGGCATGGTATGGAATGGGAATGGGATGGAAACGAAAATAGAATGGGAGAGAAAATGGGAGAGGGAAAGCGGGAACGAATAGGAGGGGGAGGGAAAAGAGGGGTAAGGGAAATGAAAAGAAACAGGAAACGGGGATGAAAGAGAAAGGAAGAAACAAAGTATAGGGAAAGGGAGTGGAAGTCTAAGATGAAGAAGAAAGGGAGAAGGAAATGAAAATGTAGAGATATCGCGGCGAAGCGAGATGGATTTACTTTGTTTCTGGATCTCACAAACAGTCTAAACAATTCATGAAATTTAGTATACAAGGGACTCGGAGCAGACTTCTGAAAAGTTTAATTTTTCCAATCATTTTTTTTTTTAACTTTTTATCTCGCTTGGGAAGACCTTCAAAAAAATGGCAGCCCGAGATAAGTTCGGTCAACCGGGTACTAGGGGTCTTAATTGTGATGCTAAGGTCGGTTCCGCAGATATGGGTCAAAACGGGACCCGGATGGCTCCGGAAAATTTTTCAGCGGTATTGGTATCAAATGCATGGCATTGAGCAGTGCTTTTACATAGAATTAATTATAATTCCTAGGTCAGGTCGCCAGATGTGGGTCAAAACGTGGACCCGAATAATCCCGGAATATTATTCAGAGATATTGGCATCAAATGAAGGGTTTTGAGCAGGGATTTTATATAGAAATTGACTCATTATGGTTCCTAGGTCATGTCCTCAGTTATGGATCAAAACGTGGACCCGGATAACATCGGGATATTTCTCACTGATATTGGTATCAAATGAAATGTGTTGAGCAGGCCTTTTATATCGAGCCGTACCCATTATGATTCCTAGGTCAAGTTTCCCGATATGGGTCATAAAGTGGACGGATGACCACGGAGTATTTTCAAACAATTTCGGTATCAAATGAAGGGTATCGAGCTGGGATTTTGCATAGTTATAAACTCATTATTCCTAGGTCGGGTTGTTTATAAGCAACGATGGTATCAAATGGAAAGTGGAATGCAGGGCCATGTTATGCTAAACCCGGTTCCCTAGGGAAAGGGAAATGGCAAGGGTAATGAGAATGGGAAAGGCAAAGGCAAAGCGATGCAAAATGAGAGGGGGAATATAATTATAATGGAATGAAGAGGATGGGGAGAGAGACAGTAATACAGGAAATTAGAGAAGGAATAAGAGGGGGACTGAAAGGGAGAGAGACAGAAAAGGAGAGGTAAGAGAGAGTGGTAGTGAATGGGAAAGGGAAGCGGAAATGTAACGGGAAAGGAAAAAGTAAACGGAAGTGGAAATGAAATGAAATGAACGGGAAAGATAAATGGAAAAGGATAGTGAAATGGAATAGTAGAGGGAAAGGTAGTGGGAGATGAATACGAAAAAAAAAGGGATAAGGACATGAAGAGGGCAAACTTTTGAACATATCATTTCTTTCCTTCACTTTTTTTTAAACTTAACTGACTTTTGCTGAGGTCTGCAGCTCGAAGAAAGTTCGGTTTGTAGATAATTCCAACTTATTTTAAAGTGTGCCGTTTTTCGCTTCTATGCCTGTAATAGGACTAGCTTAATTGTCGTAGCTCCATATTACTTACCTTTTGCTTTCCTTCGCAATTGATTACTATTTTAAACTCATTTGGTACCGAAGGCAGCTGAAACCAAAGCTTAACCTTGCATTTGTTTATTTTGCATTCAGTATCTTTTAGTTCAGCATTGTATTTGTAGAGAATGCCATGGGTGGTTTCCTTTTTTACGGAATTAACATTTGAAATACTGCAAAAGCGTGGTAAGATATAAATATGTACATATGTATATTTATGTGTTTCAACTTGCAAGCACTCATAATTACCACTCACCTATATTTTGGTCCGCTGTTTGTAGCAGCCAATTTAATTAAACAGCTGTTCAGTCGTGTTATTTCGACATCTTTCGGAGGGCGACTGCAACTAATCCCCTAAAATATAATATACACTTCAATAAACCCAATGTAAATTGTTAATCTTTAAAGTACGAATTTAAATTATTTCCACCACTTCTTACTGCATATGCCACGGCAATAAAACAGCTGAACACTAAACACAATCTCGTAGACACCATTTCAAATATTTATCGCAAAGATAAAATAAAACTAATTAATAACTACTAAAAGTAGGTCTTGACTTTTATACTAAAACACTAGTGAGTATAAAAATACTCATGTATAGGGAGAATAGATCAAAGTATACGTGGACCAACCAAATTCACGAAAACGGAACTTAGCTTTCACAAAACCACATAAATAATTCGAAAATAAAATTATACACCTTATGTACTTTTGTATATTTGTACATATGTATATATGTATATGTCAGTAGGTACACGTTTTTTTATGTAATGCAGCTGTTTAAAGCTCTCTCACATACCGCTACAATCATTACTTTTCGGTTTTTAATTTGATACTCGTGGTTTTCGTGCGTTTTAGAACAAGGGTGGCCACGCAAATTAAATAACGGAGTCAAACAATAATAACGCCAACAACAATATCGTTCCCGGAATGACAGAAAATAATTCAAAAGCGAAATCAGAATTCTCTTTAGCAAAATGCATTATATTTCGATTGGAAAATTACCTACATATGTCCCTACTTTTTTGTTTGAAAACACTATGGTTCTCCAATGTGCCACAAGTCGTCCTCTAACGTTAGGCTTTTGAGAAAAGGGCTAGATCTTGAGTCATCGAAGCAACTTCAACTAAGTATGTATATATATATATATGTATACGACAACTTGATTTAAAGGCAAGCTGTTAAAATATTTGTATATTTCATTACCATTTTTTTTTTTGCATTTTCTTTTGTTACTCTCCCTACTTCATTTTTCACAATTCATTTCACTTTTCTTTTAATTTTGTTAGAAAGGTTATTGTTATACTTTATCTATTTGCAAGAATGTTGACTTCTTTGCACATTAAGCTGATTGGATACAATTTCTTTGCCAGATTGAACAAATATAATACAAATAAATACTGAGTAAATATATACGGTCATATGTACATTAGGCCGTCTCGCCTTATATGGACCAAAAAAAAAGTCCACCGTACGCCCCGCATATGATTTCTCTTTCGAAAACATTTCTGGAAAAAATTTTTATTTTTTTTTGGACGCCGCTAGATGTCGCTAAAATTCATTTTTTTCATATCTTCGGTATTTATGGTCCGATACCTAAGTTTGATACACCAATCTCTTTGGCGTGAGAGGAGGGTTTTCACTTTCTAATTGCATTAACCCTATGTGCGCCATTGGAGTCACTTCCACCCAGTACTTAGTGTATACCACCTTATGTAACTTTTTTTCCGGAATGTTAAACGTCGTTAAAAAGCATTAATCTTTTGTAAAAGAAGTATTTCGATCGATTAAGTAGAACCGGGAATAAATCACATTTAACATTCCGAGAAGTATAATTTTTTCGCTTCCTGTGGTTTTTTAGGTTCATTTTACAAAGATTTTTTCTGAAGAGACTCCTACTGAAATTTTACGCCGAATAATTTTCTAGAACATTTTTACCCTCTAGCGACCATAAAAATACTCTTTCCTGACTATACTCTATTTTCTGACTGTATAAATAGTGGTAAAAATAACCCTTTTTCAGGGGTGACGGCGTTTAACATGCCGGTAAAAAAAGTGACATTAAGGTGGTATAAACTAAGTACAGGGTGGAAGTGACCCCAATGGCGTACATAGGGTTAATACAATTATGAAACCCTCCTCTCAAGCCAAAGAGATTGGTGTATCAACTTAGGGATCGGACCATAAATACCGAAGATATGAAAAAAAAACGAATTTTAGCGACATCTAGCGGCGTCCAAAAAAAAAATAAAAAAATTTTCCAGAAATGTTTTCGAAGAAGAAATCATATGGGGGGGCGTACGGCGAACTTTTTTTTTTCGCGATACGCTCTAATGTACATGTACGAGTATATAGCGCAAATGTTCATTCAGCGTGAGTTTCTTTTGAGAGCTTACGTACCAAAAAGATGAAAAATATGGCTTCATAGTAAATGCGATGAAGGAGTAGGCGCAACGAACACAACTAAAGCGTTTCAAAGAAAAACACACACGGTTCTTTCTAATCCACGTCGAATGATCCATTCACGGTTTAAAATGTTGCAACAAAATTAGCAAAAAACATTAAAAAATTACTGTTACTACCTATTTTGCTTGCATTCACATGTTTTATGTATTCACCATCAATTCATAATACTTTCCCTTCATTTATACACTCACATCCTTGAATTTGAAAGGTACTCTCCACCTCCGAGGGCAATGTTTTGGAGGATGAAAATGCCATCAACATATTGTCATCAAGTAAAATACTATCGGAGGAAATACAAGAGAAGCAAATAATCGCTGTGGCAACCGAAACGGAAATTGATGCTGCACGCCAACAATACATACCGGTGGCGAAACATTCGGCCATACTATTCTTCTGCATCAGTGAATTGGCCAACATCGATCCAATGTATCAATATTCATTGGCATGGTTTCTCAATCTATTTGTGAATGCCATAATGAAGGCGCCAAAATCGAATGTGTTGGCGGAGCGTTTAGAACATTTGAATTATTACTTTACGAAATCGATTTATCAAAATGTTTGTCGATCGCTATTCGAGAAGGATAAGCTGGTTATTTCGTTGGTGATGTGTTTGGGTATATTGGTATCGCGGGTGAGTACAAGTACATATGTAGATATGTATGAGATATTTAGTAGTTATATTTCGGTATAAGTGATGGAAAAAATGTGCATGGGTAAGAATAATTAAAGCGATGAAGACTTATGCATGTGTCAGTAGATATGTGTGTTAAGGAGCTTTAAGTGCAAATGATTTAAGTACCAAGCAGTTGAAGAGGTTCCGTTGCTTATATATATACACATATATATATATGTATGTATGTATCTCAGAGAAAATCACGCTAGTTTCAGACTAGTGCAGAACTAGTGCAAAAAAAGACAGGGTTGGTTCTCGTTCTATCCCAAGGCAATGCCTTCAACTGTCTTTTTAAACACGGCGATGTCCTATCAAATGGCAATTTTCCCGCTCTACAGAACTTTGGAATGCGCTCTAAACTACTTCCTATATGGACAGTCCTAGGACAGTTCAAAAATCATTAGTTAGGAAATTGCTCAAAAGGAAGCACATCAGGACTAGTTCAAAAATGGTGGATCTTTGGCCGTGCTTTACAAAAATAATCCTCAGCCGCAGAACACACTGAAAATAAATGCGGCATAATAGATATAATAAAATACCAAGTTTTTGAGAAGGAGAAATAATCCCTATTCACCCACAAATGCCTACACTCAGAAAAAAAATCATCAACACGATTCATGTAAAATTAACACGATCGATCTTTACACATAGAACAGCAACAATTTTTTCAAATTATACGATGTTTGAAACATGATTTTGGCTTTGTAACTGTCGTCTGAAAATTTGGTAAATTCAACCAAATTTTGTTGTTGATACAACATGAAGAAATTTTTAAATATACAAGATGATTCAAATATACAATTTTAATCCTAAATGTCATTTGGAATTTGGTTTATTTAACATGATGATAGTGTTAATATAAACTAAAAAAAAAATGTTAGAAAAATTACGTCCCAATTTTAGTGTTAATACAACATGAAAACAAATGTTAAACAACAAGAACCACAATTAACAATAAAAGTTGGTTGATATAACACGAAACAATGTTCAAACATAAACGTCATTTGGAATTTTGGTTTATTCAACACGATGATAGTGTCAATATAATCTAAAAAAAGTGTTAAAAAGAACGTCAAAACTATTTTGAAACATACAAAATTTTTTCAACGTTTGAAGTTCTGCTGTTCGTGCAAAACACAAACTAATATTATTTTTTTTTTTTAACAAAAAGAAAATTTTGTGCCGTGGCAATGATGGGAGTTTAGCATTTATATTTCCATTTATATTTTTAGTTCGCAGGTAAGTTAAAAGTGGATTGCATTTTTGTTTCTAAAAGTTTTTAATGTTCAATATTTTATTTTCCCACTTCATAGTTTGCAATTTTTACCACGACGAGATGTTTAGCGAATGGAGTCTTTCACGCAGCATGCGATGCATATACCGTTGCATTAGCGGCCAAACATTACTCGGTGCCAGTGATAGTAAGTACTATCGCCCATGTATAAACTATTCTTATGAGAAGGGCGCTTTCAGTTTGGTCGGTTGTGCGGGTGATGTACTCGAATATGCTTTATTGATCTGATGATTATATATGCATTTTATGTTTTATATGTTTTTTTATTTAAAAAAAATAAATCGTAAAATCAACAAGACTTTCTAGTTAATTTAACAATAAATTTAAGGTAAAATCAAAAGGATGTTATTGTTAATTCAACATGACCATTTCGTGTTAATTTAACCAGCTTAAATTGTAACATTAACTAGTAAAAATTGTAAAACCAACAGGAAGACTCAATACTTTTTAGTGTTAATTCTACAGTTGTCATCCTGTCAAACTAACACTTGACAGTAGTGTTAAATTTACACGATTACATGATGGCATACATTAAGCATTGTGTTGAAAAAAATTAACCACAAAATTTGTTGATTTTTGGTTGATTTCAAACTATTTTTTTTCTGGGTGTAGTAATATTAGTAGTATTATATTACTTTGGTTATATGTGTGTACGTCCTTGTAACCAAGTGCCATTTGGTAATTTCCAGCAAAATACAACAAAAAGGTACATTATTGTAAAGTGCAACATTTTTTGTTGCTCAACTTTCAAGTAATAGCTGTAAACAAAAATTTTTTATGAAGTCACAATAGTAAACTGGCCCGCTCTGCATCCCTTTAGAACCAGTTCTGAGCTAGTTGTAAACTCTCAAGTTCTAGACCGTCCTTTTTCGAGACTGTCCCTTATATTAGCTGCAGGGTACATATCGACGCTTCCAAACAATACGGTACTAAGCCGACTTAGTACATTTTCCCGTTCTTGGCGTTTTCAAGTAGAGCGTGTCTTAATTTAGATGCTGTCTAATTTTAGTATCAATCGGACAATCCAATCAAAAGTTATAAGCAAAAGTGTACATACAATACAACTCGAGATTTTTACAGAATAAAAACTTTGAGAGCTTGCCATGAAAAACCACGTAGCAAATTTTTATTTTTTCTTACGGTTTTATATAAAGCGTACCCTGACTTTGATATTGTCGAGTTTTCGTTTTTTTCTGGAGCAATACCCTCTTAAAAGGTTAATGAACGCACCGCCAATTGAAGAAAGGTTCGGCTTAAAACTCTCTTAAATTTTATTGACGCCACTCTAATCCCTGCAGAAAACGGAACTAGTCCATACATGCATGTACAAACCAGCCGCTTGTGGCAATCAACTAGCCCAAAAACTGCCACATTCCATTTACAAATATTGGTCCAATTAACATTGCAATGTCCTAGCACAGGACCACATGGTCCATCGCTCGATCGCATCAAACTAGTTTAAAAACTAACTTGCCGTAGCTACTTTGCAAACCACCTACAAGAGGTTACTTTTTAAACTAGCTACGGCAAGTTACTTTTTAAACTACTCTAAGGAGTTAAAAATGTAAAATATTTCCATAACTACTTCATTTTTGAGCTCTCAAAACCAATTTTATTTATTTTTTTTTTTTTAAGGAAAAAATGATGTGAAAAATTAATATTTTTTGGTAGAAGTTATAGATCCATTTAGGAGACCGCCACACAGTTTGCTGAAATTGACAAGTAGGGAGATAGGACTTCAATTGTATATTTTCATATTCTATGATAATTTGCCATAATTTTTAGTTATATAACTTTTTTTCGTAAAACCTTGTTTTAAGAAGTTATCAGGCTTTTAGTAATAGATTTACATTAGATGCGTTTATTTGTATGCCATTGTTTAAACCTTCTCAGATCCTCCCTCCGGCCCCAGAATATGAAAATAGGTTGTTTTATAGTAAATAAAATGAAAAAAAAATCACTTTTCTAAAAACTAGATGGAGCTTCACCAAAAACCGCGCAATTTTCAAGAATTTCAAGGTGTGTTTAGTTTTATGTATGAAATAAGTTGAGATTTTGCACAAGATAAAAAATTGTTATCTAGTCGTACGTAAAATTAACCGCTTAAACGAATGGCGTATTCAGTACACTAATCAGGGAAGGTAATATCGCGGCCTAAATTGAACATTTTGTTTTCTTTCTCACGAATCTTCAACTTCATGTCCTATATTCTTCCTGATAGCTGAAATTTTTTTTAAATTCAATTACACATGGGGCTGTGTAATTTAATGCAGGTTTCAAAAATACATTCAGATTAAAAATCTAACAATATTTGGATGAGCTCTTGAAGTATAAGTGAAGCAAAGTGGGGTATAATAAGGCATAACAGAATATTTTAAAGAATATCAGCGAAATTTGACTCTAATTTTAGGCTTATATGCATATGGCGAAACGGTTGACACGGCAAAATGACTTCACACTGAAGTCCTAAAATATTTTTGGTTTTCACATTATACCCAGCAATGAAAACTGATGCGCAATACTGGCATATGACCCAGTTAGTAAGGGAATTCTTAAATTTTACGAACCACGAAAATTAATAAAATAGATAGTACGTTAGACCTTATGTATAAATAAATAAAATTAATTATGGGGAAACGCGAGGAATCTGAGTTAACGGCAAACAAAAAATCGAAAAAGATGAAAAAAATTTTAACTTTGACCAGCTGTCACTCAACCAGGGTTGGTTCAATCACTACAGGTTGTATGTCATTAGAAGTGTGTTTTAATCTTCTACCGAACGAGGTACTGCTTGGGGTTGTCGCATTTTTCTCTTCAGCGAAAATAATAATATTGCCATAAGACCTAGTCATTAATGGAACTTTGACTGAAATTGTAAACTTTTCCGAGCTTTTCCGAACCACGAGGACTAGTAAAATATATAGTAAATTAGACCTTATATATAAATATATAAAATTAATTTTGAGGAAATGTGAGGAAATTGAGTTAAGGGCAAAATTCTGAATTTTTCCATAAATTTTTTTTTTTTAATTTGCTATAACTTTTAAATTAAAGACTTTATGAAAAGTTACTCAGATACAAAAACCTCATGTAATAAGGTTTAGAATCGAACTCCATAATTAGTTTTTTATTATTAACTAGCTTTTATTTCATGTCTCTATGTCCACTATCGACCAATTTCAGCCCACTGTGCGCCACATATCTTCAAGCAATTCTTTGTGCTAATTAGTAGAGCTTGTTTATCGGCTGGCTAATCCGATTAAATTTTACTTTTGGTTTTTTTTGTCGTTTTTATTTTCATAACTACTTCATTCTTGAGCTCTCAAGACCAATTTTTTTTTTTTTTTAATATTTAGATTAATGCTTCTTGGCAACACTGTTAATAAACATCGTGCATCGGTTACGATTGTTAAAACCGATCTTCAAACACAAATCTACATACATACATATATATGAACTGGCCCAATTATTGGCTTCATGTGGCAAGTTCGTAGCTAGTTGACTGTGGCACAAATGTACCAAGTAGTCCAACAATTTTTGCAGGGATGTTATTGTTACATACATACATATATATATATTACTTGTTACTATCATACACCTACTATTGCTATTGTTATTCAACGATGGTCAAGTGTTTTGTGTTTTGCTCCCTAAGTTGCTATTAACGCTTGCATTTGATTAAAATGGCGCAAATAAGTACATTCAACTTTCTCAACATAAACAAGTTAATGCATTCAGCTATTGTTTTCAAACACCTACATACATACATACTTGTGTATGTACCCTGCAGGCAAAACAACTAGTTGCATACTACAATTCTACCAGCTTGAAAATGTCGGCATCTAGTTTCCCAACTATCCATTTTACTTGAAAGAAACTGGTAGTTTTAACGTGGCGATGGCCTACGAGATGGCACACGGTAGGCAGGAAGCGACGATAGGTTGCATGAAAATGTCGAGAAAAAAGGAAAGTGGGGTTGTGTTATGTGATGTTTATAGATGAAACATCCGTTGAAATTAAAATCCGAGCTGCTCCTTTTTCAAGGATATCCACATTTTTTGTTTTTTTTGAAAGGATCAAATATTGAGGAAATCGAAAATTCGCCACCGTCCAAATTTTTCCGATTTCAATACATTATTTGGTCGCTAAGGGATACAAAAAAAGGTATTAAAAAGAAAAAAGGACACCTGTAGTGGAAAAATCCAATGTCAACAGGACCTAAAGGATAACCACTGAAATATAAAATAACACAAAAAGTACCCACTTTAATTTGCGTATAACTCCTAAAATGTTAACTCTACGTGAAAATTCCTTATAATATGTTTCATTCAGAATAAATAAGGGAATATTTCTTTGATATACAATTTTGTTGTACCTGCAGTGGTTAATGCACTTTGGTCCATCTAAAGTAAAAATTTCAAAAAAAAAGTACTTTTTTTATGGTGCTATTTTAAGTTCAAATATTTTTCTAGTTTATGTAAATATTTTAATCTAATGATCCAATTCTCATTCGTACATATCTATACGTTAATATTAAAAAGAATTAGAGCTGAAATACGCGCTATGGGTGCACGGTGGGCGGTAAGCAACAAAAGGTTGCATGAAAATATCGAAAAAACGATCGCCGGCTAAAAACTTACGTAAAATGAAATTCTAATATACTTCATAAACACACAGCAAGCGTGAATAAAATCTCCAACATTTTTTTTTTAAACGAAAATTAGTACCAGCACACAGCTAGGCACATATTCGTTGGGCCATCGTTTTTAAGATATTCCCATGCAACCTATTGTTGCTTCCCGCCCACCGTGCACAGCGGGCGCGTATCTCAGCTCTAACTCTTTTTTAGTATTAACGTATAGATATGTAGGAGTGAGAGTTGGATCATTAGATTAAAATATTTACATAAACTAGAAAAATATTTGAACTTAAAATAGCACTATAAAAAAAACGTACTTTTTTTGAAATTTTCACTTTAGATGCACAAAAGTACATTAAGCACTGCAGGTACATCAAAATTGTATATTAAAGAAATATTTCCTTATTTATTTTGAATGAAACATATAATAAGGAATTTTCACGTAGAGTTAATATTTTAGGAGTTATACGCAAATTAAAAAGGGTACTTTTTGTGTTATTTTATATTTCAGTGGTTATCTTTTAGGTCCTGTTCACATTGGATTTTTCCACTACAGGTGTCCTTTTTTCTTTTTAATACCTTTTTTGTATCCCTTAGCGACCAAATAATGTATTGAAATAGGAAAAATTTGGACGGTGGCGAATTTTCGATTTCCTCTATATTTGATCCTTTCAAAAAAAACAAAAAATTTGGATATCCTTGAAAAAGGAGCAGCTCGGATTTTAATTTCAACGGATGTTTCATCTATAAACATCACATAACACAACCCCACTTTCCTTTTTTCTCGACATTTTCATGCAACCTATCGTCGCTTCCTGCCTACCGTGGGCAATTGCCTTCCCTTGCATAACCTTCATACTAGAAAAATACCAGTTAAGGGTATACTAGAAGAATACCAGTCAGAATAATACTAGAAAAATGCCAGTTCATCTAGGTGAAAAAATAGCATTTTAGTTCATTTAATAAAGCTCACTTTAATTAGCTCAGTACTTTTTAGTGCATATTACATACAGTACACGCAAAGATGGTAGAATAATGGCTTCGTGTTACTGCGGCAGTTGGATAATAGAATCGCCAATTTGGATGAAACCAAATCAGCTAACTAAACTCTCTTAAACTCTTCTTGCCACCTGCTGCAAACATATATATGTACCCTTGCACAAAAATAAATGAAAAGCCTTAAAACTATTTATTTTGTGAGAAATGGTTGTTTCTTTTTGGCAAATTGGTAATAACTATTCTGACCCTTTTGTTAAATAATACCGTAAATTTACTTCAAAATCGCCAATAAAGCTTAGTTTGGGATATAATTTCACAAAGTGTATTCAGTTAATAAATAAATTGGTATATTACTAGTAGAATACCATCTAGTATGATTTTGTCTGTTTAAAAGCGGTTGATCAACTAGGAGATAGCTAACTAGTGGAATTTTGACCGTTTCATACCAGTTGATCAAGTAGTAGAAAACCAACTAGTATAACTTTGTCCGTTTCCTACCAGTTGCCCAACTAGTGGAAAACCAACTAGTTGAATTTTTTCCTTTACATACCAATTGATCAACTAGTTTATTTTCATACTAGTTTAATTTTGCCTGCAGGGTACATATAGATGCTTTTGTTTTATTAAAGCCTATTCATTTGCGAGGTGAAATGTTGTGCTGCCATCACTTTCATTTATTTAGGTATTTATTTAGCTCTCATAGCCATTTGACTTTGCCTTCCTTTATCATTCATTACATCACTCACTTTTCACGCTGCTCTTTGCCTTTTTACTATTTTTTATTCTTGCTCAGCAGGCAATTTTTCTCCTGGCTTAGTCCTTGCTTTTCCTTTTGTTTTGTTTTTCCGTTTCGACCTTCGCTCATCGCAATTTTTATTATTCAAGTATACTCTTTTACATAAGTAAGTACACATACATACATATAAATAAATAATAAAAAAAGTGGTAGAGCTTTTTTGGCTTTTGACGCCATTGCCATATCTTAATGTTGATTAATTTTTCATTTAATCCCATTTAATTTTGCATGAACAAGCATAAAACTGCAATCAACTAAATGGAACTTACCATTTTGCTAATTTCCAACTTCTCTGCTCTTTACTGGTGTATAGTGCTAGTGCACTGGCCATCCCAGTTGGAAAGGTGGTCATGCATGGCCTTGCGGACGCATGAAAAGATGTACGAAAAATTTGCATTATAGTATGTATTCCAAATAAAACTATGATTTAATCTAAACTCTATGTTGTGTGGCTGCCAACTTATAGGAAATCGGATACACTCCAGAATGCAACCCAAGGTAAGCGAAGAGGTCAGTCATCGGCTCTCAGCTATAACATTGAATCTAGCAAAAAAAAAAAAAACAATTAGGAGAATCAGGTGTTCTCTAGTTTTGCTTTTTTACAATGACGAAAACAATTCACAGAGTCTATTTTAACAAACGGACGCATAAAACCGGCACTAAAGATCAATATAATGTTGAATGTCCCACATGGGTGAAGCAGTGAAGGGGAAGATGGTGCGACAATGAGAGAAGCAGAGGAGTACAAGCTGGAGTGAAGTTACATATTTCTAGTTGGAAATCGGATGGAGAGAGAATGAAGAGAAAAATGCAAAAAAAAGTATTTTTTTTATTTTTAAGTGAGAAAATAAACCGACACTGAGATCACGGCAAGAGCGACTGTCATCCAAACATTCCTTTTTGCCTTACCTTGGTAGGAAAAAGTGGATGCATGACTTCCCTAGGACATCACAATGAAAAAAATCATGCATTCTGGAATGTATAGATCCCATGGCCTTTATATCCATTTATAGATGACCATACATTACCTTTTCCAACTGGGATTATGTATCCCTACATAGATGTATGCGTGCATGTGTGTTGTAAATTTTTAGATGATGCTGTTGCTGCATTTAATTGCCTGTCTGTTTGTTTTCTTTTGGTTTCCTTGTTGTTGTTGTTTATTTCGTTTTGTTGTTACTGTTGTCAGCAACATTGTGTTTTTGGCCAATGGCAATATATACCTACTTCCAAATGCTAGTACCGTTGCCTACCGCCCAATATCTGCTTATTTACGGTACTATGAGCATCAAAAAATAAATACATAATAAAAAAAGCTTTACAACAACATCAATGCTAAAAGCACAACTGTAACAATGATAACACTAAACTGAAACGCCAACCATGCCATTAATGATTCCTTTATGGCGTACAACCAACTAAGTAAATACCGACAACATTTACAATAACAATAGCAATCGGAATCTCCATCAAGCAATCAGGCCAGAAATCGTGTGCAGAATTATATAACCGTTTGAGAGTTTTATCATCGAAAAAAAAAATGGTATTGAGCTTGGCTTTTATCACGACTGAAATTAAACGATTGTGGCAATTGGTTAACATATTATGAGGCCAAAGCTTTTCTATGTATGTATATAAAAATTTGGTAAGATACCTGCAGCTAATATAAGAGACAGTCCCGAAAAACGACAGTCTACACCTTTGCCAACATTACTTCAAAAATCAAAATGTATATTTCATAAGTTGTTACATGCAATTCAAAATAGTAATATTTAATTCAAAACACATAAAATGTACTTCAAAATATTCAGTTTTATTTCAAAAGTAGTAATATGTACTTCCATACGGATACGTTAAATTCATAAAGTATAAAATTTACTTCAAAGAACATTAAATTAAATTCAAATATTGTACCAATTTATACATATATGTATGTACATATCGTCGTACCATACGAAAACTAACATATTTAAAATTTCTGGCGAAAGCTATCAATAAAAAAATTCTGTACGAAAAGTAGAACATTTGACTTTTGGCCGACGAAAAGTAATAAAATCGAGTTTTGGCTGACGAAAAGTATCAGTAATTATATACTGTTTTTACATTAAAATTGTTGTTGTTTAAATGAAATTGATAGTTTTCGTCAGCCAAAAGTGGATTTTATTACTTTTCGTCAGCCAAAACTCGATTTTATTACTTTTCGTCGGCCAAAACTTGAACTTTTTACTTTTCGTCAGCCACAGAAAATCTGATGTTAGTTTTCGTATGGTACGACGATATGTAGATTAAAAAAATATGGTATTCACAGTGTTTTCTGAAACACTTGATGTTTTTCGAAATATGTACACCTTTTGAAGTACATTTTGTACATTTGGAAGTACATATAACGCTTTTTGAAATAAATTTTATATATTTTTAATTACGATTCGCTCTTTTTTAAATATATTTGGTGTATTTTGAAATTAATGTTACTTAATGGAAGTACATATTACGACTTTTTAAATAAAATTTACTAATTTAAAGTACGTATTATGCCTTTTGAAGTACCACTGAAAAAGGTGTAGAACTAGAGAGTTCCCAACTAGCTCTGAACTGGTTCTAAAAAGATGCAGAGCATGACTGTTTATTATTGTGACTTAACGAAAAATGTATGCTTATAGATATTACTTTAAAGTTGAGCAACAACTATTGATTCACTTTACAATAATGCCCCTTTTTGCTGTATTTTGCTGGAAATGGAACTTGGTTAAAAGGACGTACATATAACCAAAGTAATATTACTTGGCATTTGTAGGTGAATGGGGAAAATTCCACCTTTAGAATATTATAATACAGGGCTGCTCAACGCTCTCGTATTGAAAGTACAAAGCTCAATACGTCTACAAATTTTGTATATGCACTGAAAAATTTTTTGCTCATTTTAATTCTTTTATGAATTCCAATAAAATATTAAGGGTATTCATTTAACCTTATAAATGCCTCGTAAAGTGTGTAAACTTGTAAATTTATAAAGTTTGTAAACGAACTGTCAAATTTTGTATGGAAAATCATTTACGCATGGTTGAGAAATTTACGCGCACATTTCAGTGTGTAAACGCTGTAAACTCGAAAAAAGCAACCTTGCGCAACAGAAACCTCTAGCATCAGTAAGTCATTTACAAAAATTTCCTTGTAAAGTCGTTTTAATTTGGATTTCTCACTTATTTTTGGCATATTTTAATATATGTCTTTAATATATGTAGATATAGTTTTAAATAAATTTTGACAATAGCACAGCTGATGACAAGTTTACGAAAAAAAATTATTAGGTGCGTTCATATAACAGTGTGTGTAAACTGATAGAAATTTACACTTTATAAACTTATACTCTTAAATGAATACCCTTATTATTTTAGAATTTATTTTCAAATGGTAGTATCACATACATACAAATTTTTTTTTATTTTTTATATGACAATTTTTTGAATACTAATTTTTTACAGTGCTTTCATTTGTTGAATTTTTTTTTCATTACACATTTGTTATTGTAAAATTCGATTTCTTACGGCAGTGCTCGAGCTCCTATACAAAGTGCCTTTGTTCTGCACATTCAATATTAATCATAGGCACATACCAAGGTTTATCCAAATAGAGATTATATTACTTCCGTTTTTATGTGTGTGTTTTCTTTAAAAATGTCAATGTGAAAGAGAAGAGAAATGAATTTCAAGGTAAAATTTTTGCCAATTCGTTTTGTCTGACATTCACACTTTTTAGTATACATACACAATTCCAATCAGCTTATCTACTGCGATATCCTTCTTTAGATAATTCTTGGCACATACATATAAAATTTTTTTATATCTGAGTGCTTATGGGAGTGCAAAGAAAATTTTATTTTCATATTTGAGGTGAAAATATGTATCTGTGCCTATGATTCGGCACAAAACAAAAAAATTGTGCTTTGAGTGCCTATGAGGTGAGCAGCCCTGTTATAATATAATGCCGCATGTATGTACTTTCGCATATATGTGGGTAGTGCATTAATGGTCCAGTCCCAGCACCAGGGAGGGCTAATGAACTATTCTTGCACTACCATTATATTATATTTAGTGCTAGTGCAAGTCCTATCAGCCGTGCTCGGCAGTAATGGTAATGAGGCTGCATTAATGGTGCTGGTAGTGCTGCACTACCATCCCCACTCAATAAATTGAAATACAGACATCTTTGAATTTTTTTTATTTGTTCAAACAAAACAGAGCTACCCAGTAGGGCAGGGAAATACATAACATAAATGTAATTTTTTTTTTATAAATATTTCAAATCATGCATATAATGTATATGTAATTCATTCACTGTGTATTTAATTCAGTTAGGTATAACGCACACGAAGCGTATCGTTATAACTACGGAATTTTAGCAATTATTTGCTTTTAGCAACACAAGCTTCTCGAAATATGAGTCGCTTGTCTTTTTCCTTCGAGGCGTATCAATCATTCCACTTAAGGAAAACAAGCGTTCGACTGAAGCAGAAGAGGGCAAAGATGTGTTGAATTTCAAAAACATATGTCTTATTAGTGGATATTTCGCCAGACGCGACATACTACACAGAGAAAAAAGTACAATGGTTTTTTTCAATCAACTTCTTGGTTAATGTTTTATTGGTTGATTTATTCATGTCAAGAGGAATAAATGTAATATGTACATTTCCATTGTACCATTAACCAATATTTTGGTAAGAATCAATATCAAACAAAAAGTTGGTTTCCCCAACGTTTATATTTGTTATATTAACGAAAATATTGGTTAATTCATATCTGAATAAAAGTAAAAAAATTTACGAAGCTTTATGGCTTCGGCTCTGTTGTTACCATCGCCTTCAACACCGTTTGTGCTTGACGAAGTTAAATGGCTGGACCCGAATTGCAGAGAGCGAGAGAGTGAGTATTTGGAATTTTCTTTGGTATTCAGTTAAAATACTAACACTCTCTTATAGATCATACGTAGCAGTGCTGCAACTGGCATAAAAATATAACCAACAAATTGTTTAATAGTAGCAAAAAATTGGTTGAAGATTTCAACGAACATTTTGTTATATCAACAAATATCATTGTTAATATAACCAAAAACATAGTCAAAAAAATCAAACAATATCATGTTTAATATGTATAACCAACAAATTGTTTAATAGTAACAACAAATCGGTTGGAGATTTCAACTAACATTTTGTTATATCAACAAATATCATGGTTAATATAACCAAAAACACTGTCTAATATATCAACAATGGTAATATTAAATAAAATTCACGTTGATTCCATTTCAAGTGTGAAATTAGTACTATTAACCAACTTTTGGTTCATTTTTCTCTCAGTGTAGTATCCAGGCCCAGCAGATAAGACTCCATCTCATTTCGTATGACATATTTTTGCACTAATACTGTAGGCCCTAGTATAAAAATTATTAAAAAAAAAATAAATTATAAAATAACAAAACTAGATTAACTATTATAAGTTTCTCCGTAATCTAAGAATCCATTAGCCACAGTGGTTTTCGGAGCTGATTCTATTCACGATCTATTGTGTGTAACCTTTCATCTTATTGCTGTATGTAGAAGCTTTTCATAAATTTCCTATTGGGTTAAATTTTTCAAATGACAACTCAAATTTTTTTTTTATAATTTTTGAATAGTGCTTGTTTCAGCTCTGCACTACTGAGGCTGCACTATTTTTTCAGCCCAGAACGACTTAATGGTAATGATGCTGCAAAATATTGCACTATTTTTTTTTTTGCTGGTAATGCAGAAGGCCTGCACTATCAGCTAGCTAACAAAAAAAATAGTGCAGACTACAACTTCTTCAATAGCTGTAATGCTAATGCAACCTGGAATGCATTCCCGGTTTAGTGCACTACCCCCAACTATGTACTTTCGGTACCTATGCTAAGAGTTCTGCCGGCTGAGGATTATTTTTGTAAAGCGCGGCCAAAGACCGACCATTTTTTGAACTTGTCCTGAAATGCTTCCTTTTCAATAATCTGCATACTATTGATTTTTGAGCTGTGTCAGGACCGTCCATGTAGGAAGTAGTTTAGAACGGGGAGTTCTGCAGAGGGAAGAAATTGATACTTCGAAGGACATCGCCGTGTTAAAAAAAGCGGTTGAAAGCATTGCGTTGGGATAGAACGCGGACCAAACCAGTCTCTTTTTGAATTAGTTCTGCACTAGCCTGCAATTAGCGCGATTTGTTGCAGCTTTTTATCTTATTTTACTTCAACCGCTTTGTGCAAGTTACATTTGGGTATAAAATACGCCTATTACAATAACAACTTAAACATTAAACTTTGCTCGCAAAAATTTATAATACCGAAACATTTACTTAACTGCTCTACAAAATTTAAAATATAAAATGCGAAAATAACTAAGCTTAGTAAATATTTGTATACATATTTGCTTAAATATACATACATATACATATACATATACATATACATATACATATACATATACATATACATATACATATACATATACATATACATATACATATACATATACATATACATATACATATACATATACATATACATATACATATACATATACATATACATATACATATACATATTGTTACTTTAACACGCCAATGTTCATTTCAATTACTACCGCCCTGCTGCTGCTGCTGCTGCTTTTGCTGCTCTTACTCCTTTTGCCATTTTTCTGATTCTGCAATTTCATTTCATGCTGATGCTGTTGATTCGGCTGCTGCTGCTGCTGTTCCTGCTGAAATTCTCCAACAACCAACAACAATCATCATCGCAACAAACAAATTGCCACAACACCAACAACAACAAACAAACAAATAATGAACACCAGGGCAAAATAAATAAATCGCATTTGTTATTCTTCCTGACTGGAGGCGTTGGCTTGCAAGCGGTGCCACCTAATCCGGACAATAGTTGGCTACCGGAAAAGGCTTGGACGCAAATATTTCGCGCTAGCGATCTTGAAGGGTAAGGAAATACACGCATATTTGTATACATATTTACTAGAAGCTGCTGATTAATAAGTGATGGTGGTGGGGTGGAATTGCATGAGCAAATACGCGGTTTTTGTAGTAAATAAAATATAACAAATCTATATGTATTCTGAATTAGCTTACTGTGGCTTAAAGCTTAATTTTTGCATGGATATTTTCAATCATTATTTGAAGAATACTCGCAAAAAACCTATTTTGTGAATTTCTTACAAATACATACATATGTATCCCCTATAAATCGTCCAATGTGGTAGATAATAACATGAACATCCTGAGCGATCGAGCAAATGCAACGAGTAGATGTCAAGTTGGTTTGAGCGAGTGTATCTACTCGCTAGCGAGTGTCACGATCTGAAAAAATTATGTTTACGATAAAATATGTTTATCGAGGTATGTGTTTTCAACGGACTTTGTAAATAAAAACCATCCCGAGAGTTCAACTCGTCGCTTACACCTATGCATATACTTTTGAAATCAATTGCACTCGCTGTATTTATGAGAGAATAAATCGCTGAAAAAGCACACAGTAAAACAGCGCCTGGAAATCTTAAGAAAAGTATAATACTAATAAATGTTTCCTAAACGAATAGAGTACCTAAATGCAATTAAAGCTACATAAGCGTTATCAGTTGAACTAACATCAAATAGGAGGAGGCAGTGCATAACAAAAGGGCGCAAAATATGTAAAAACAAAAATTAAGAAAAATTGTTGCTTTAATTTTCTTTTCATTTCTACATGTTTCTTATGCAGTGGAATGGCTAATGGAAAATTATTCCAGCAGCTTAATTACACATAACAAAGGCGTATTTAAATGCCTAGGCAACAACCAAGCAAACGTTCCGACAGAGAGTATCTAGTAGAAAACAAAAGGGCGTCATCATCATTTTTCAAAAGAATCTTTCTTTGTTTTTTTTTTCTTATTTGCTTTTACCTTTGTCTTCTTCATAATTCATCTTGCTTAATTTTACGCTTGCCACCTACGCTTCTTTACGCCGCGACTTAACTCTGTTGCAGCCGGTGCGTTTTGGTTGGCACGTCTTAAGCTTAATCCTTTACGCTAATTTGCGGCGTGTAGCGTTATTCGTAGATATACAAACAGCGAATAGAAGCGGAAGAAGAAGACGAAGAAGAAGAAGAAGAAGACGAAGAAGAAGAAGAAGAAGAAGAAGAAGAGGGAGAGGAAGAAGAAGAAGAAGAAGAGGAAGTAGAAGAATAAGAAGAATAGGAAGAATAGGAATAAGTAAACAGCTTTGTAAGCGTAGCTAGTAAGACAACTCGTCGTTCTTCGCCGCCCAGTCCCACGCTCGTTAGCTATTATGGCCATCAATTAGCAAAATGATCTCGAGTTACTTTTGCGGCTTAAGGCGTTGCGGCGCAGTGGATAATCGCACTTCAATTGTTAAGGAAACAAACAAAACGAAAAAAAAATTTGTTTCAAATTTTTCATTTTATTTTTTCAATTAAAATGCATTGCCTGCAAATTAAAAAATTTAATGTGAATATTAGTAACAAAAGCGAACAATATACAGCCACAATAAATCTACATATTTATTTACATACATACATAGTAAGTATTTATTTAAATTACTTCCGCTAAGCTCACTGTGTGACTGACTGGCTGGCTGGCTTTGTCTGTCTCTGTCTCTGCTGCTTTACCCATCGAGATGTGCGGTAATTAATTTAGGTAATTTCTCTTAATCATTAACAGTACGCCTTAAATACATATGTAGCTCCGCCCGATAGATTTGTAAACTAACTTTTTTGTATGTATGTTTCTATTTATGTAGTTAGATGTGGACTTTGCATCTTGCGAATTTCTAGGAAACGAGCGTGTTAATTTGTTGATATTCAATTTTTTTTTGCTTCTTTATTTACTGAACACTTGGTTAATATATTATTGTAATTAGTAAGTGAATGTTTTATTTTTTCTGCAGTGCCATGCGAGGTCTTGGCTAATTTTCTTAAGCGCCGCCAAGTTGTCAGCTGAGAAGACTGAGTAGACTCCTGTTTGTAATACGTTGCCCCAGTAGGCGGTATTGCTTTATAAAAATAATTCGCTATATATACTCCCTTTTCATTTGATCTCAATTTTTCTTGTCACTTATTTGATTGTTGAATGATTGTTTTTTGATTTCTCTTTCGTCCACTTTCAGCCTGGAGGATTTCTACAAGCAATTCGCAAAAGATATCCATCTTTGGAAGCAATATTACGATTTATCAGCGCCCGAAGAGCATTCTCTACCAAAACCATATGATGATGTTGAAGAAATGTTGTTTCTGATTATATTGAAGTGCCTGCGGCCGGATAAAGTTGTACCAGCTGTGAGGGTGAGTATTATTTGGTAACAGTGCCAAGCTCTTAAGTCAATTTTGTCGTCAATAACAGTCGAAGAATTATAGAAATTTGTAGTTGGATGAAAATTAACAAGATGGAGGTACACAATATGTATGTCTCTTGGATCGGGTTGCATTTTGTGTTTGATTCAGAAGCACACGAGTCTTATAAACAAGTGAGACAAAGTGACCATCTATTTTAGGCCGGGGCGATTTGTATGATTTGTTCTATTGAAATTGTGATTCCCCTCATTTTTCTAAGTAGAAACTCTTCCGCGACATTTACCTAAAATTAATTTTGATGTTCCGGAATTTGGTTTTTATGGGCCAAGAAGAATTTTTGAAAATTAAAAAAAAAAAATGGACAAAATCGACAATAAAATAGCCAGGCCAATATGTACATCAAATTGAATAAAAATTTTATGCTGAATCCAAATAATAAATCAAAATTAAAATCGGATGAGTCGTATTCGAGATATAGCCTGATTTCCGGTTTGGTAGGCTGAATACCAAAAATCGCATATTTTCGCAAATATCTCTTGCTGTGTATAAAATATATTACATTTTCTCGCAAATTACTTAAAGAAAAATAAATTAAATATAGTAACACATTTTTTCAAATTATAATTTAGCTTCCGGTATAGGAGAACTAGAATGCTCTCTTTATTCTTTAGCTCAAAATCGCTGTATGGTATCTCTATGTTATAGTCATCCGATATCGATGATTTTGGCTGACAGCGCTTTGTGTACAATAAGTGCTACAAATACAAAATTTCCGATGTTTAGCTGCATTAATGGAAGAGTTATTCCTCAAAACCTAGACTTATGCTGTTTGAAAATTGTTTTCTGCTTCCAATAGCACCCTATGGCGTATGAGTAACCTTGAGTTTTCGTAGAGTTGAATACAGTTATTACGAGTAAAGTAAAATTAGAACAATTCGAATTTCGATGGCACGATATAGGTTAATAAATCGTCCCTGCCTAATGTACATATGAATGTACATATACATATACATATGTATGAAGGCCAACCTCTAATTTAATCAACTAATTAATTTCTTCCCGCTCCGTTTTTGAACAACTCGGACTGTTTCTGGGATGCTTTTATATGACAGAAATTAACCCGGAGGGCTAACTTAAAATCGTAAATGCTAAAAACTTTCGAATTTCGAGAAAAAATCCAACCTCAGCTACTGTTACCATGAAATTATGCCACTTCATACTCTGAAACGCCCTATAAATTACCATATATACATAGTTACGTATTTATAATTTACATCTCAACTCATTTAATGGCATGAACTTTATGTTATACAAAGTAATGTGTATATCAGTATTTATTCATCACTTGTGCTACACCAGCAATGCCAAATGTCAACTGCCAAATAGTGAAAAGTCAAGCGACAGACGAACGAAAGCTAGAACGCGCTCATTGCACTACAATTTGACTCTGGCGGACGGACGTCAGCGAACGAACAAATGATCAGCGTACAAAAATGACCAGCAACAAATTTCCAAAGAAACTAAATACATTCTACGAGCTTACATACATATTTTGTTGTACACGATTGAATGACAACGCTGCTACACAAAGTGTAAGCTTGTCGGAATTTCGAATGAATAGAAAATGCACAATGACGGATGTAGTTAGTTAGTAATACATAAAATCCGACGACTTGGCATGGCAAACTAACCGTGCGTTTTTTTTTTGTTAGTTTCTTCACTTCCTTCCTTAAACCAAAAACGACATTCAACATTTTTCGTTTTATAGTTGCTTGATGTTTCATTGTGTTGGCGAAAGAAGTGGGTGATGGAGAGAGTTTTTGAGAAAAGTGAAAAACAGTAATCCATTGAATATGGAAAGTGAATATGGCACGAATGCATGTATCGTTACTAGTATTTATCTTTTATCTTTTTTTTTTTCATGCAAAAAATATAGTGTTAATTTTTATTAAATTTTATACACAACACTACTTAATAAGTTAGGTTAGGTTAGGTTGGCCGGAATACAGTGATACCTCACATTAGACATATACGCCGACAGTGATTCCGGCGGCGGCGGCGCTATTCCAAAAACATTTCGGCGGCGGCGGCGACGGCGGCGTGCTTTTTCGCGCCGGCGCGCCTGCCCCAAATCTACAAATCACAATCCTTATTCAAATATAAATTAATATTTAGTTACCTTAATATCGCTGGCTGAATGGAATAAATAAACTAATTTCCACCTTAAATTGTTTAAACTTTTTTATTAACAGCAAAAAACAATTGTTACATAAACTAAAATATAAAATAAAGAAAATAAATATTAAAGAATATACACAAATCCATATGTAAGGGTAAATTTAAATTCATTTGCTTATTTTGTATGATAATAAACATGTATACATATATTTACATATGTACATATTTATATATATATATAAGACATTTTAAAATAAATATATGTATATGTATACAATGTTGGAAAAAATAATAGGGACAAAATTTTGCAATTCTCCATTTATTTAATTTTAAGACCAAATAATAATTACCATATATTGATGCTTACACGGAGAGGACATGCTTCAATGACTCTGGGGTGGTTTTTGTATAATAATTTAATTTTTATGAATAAAAACAATGAAATGTATAATTTAAGTTGGAAATAATAATAGGGACAAACTTTAAATTCGATTGTTTTTTCAAATAAACTACAATATTACTGCTGCAGCTAGATTTAAACTAATGTTTAGTTGAAGCTCCTTTATTTTTTATAACTTCCTTACTTCTTCGTGGCATAGGGTTGATCAAATCAGCGCAATTTGCAACTGGTATTAAGTACCAAGCTTCTTTAATTTTTTTTCCATAACTCTTGCTTATTTTTCCATTTTTCATCCCCCATCGTCTTTTTTAATATTCCCTATAGGGCTGAGGTTCGACAACTGTGAGGGCTACTCAAAAACAGCAACTTTCTTACGTTCAAAGTATGAGTTTTCGATTCTGGAGGCATGTTTGGGATCATTTTCGGCATCTAATGATATCAAGGAGGGTTGAAATGGTGCAGTTTTGAGTAGAACAATTAGCAACAGACCTCGAGAAGTAGGACTAAATGGAAGAGATCCCAGAAAAGTTCCGTATCTGAGAAAAAATTATGTAAGCCAACGAACTGAAATTTTCCAGTAGCTTAAATTCTTTAAAACTGATGCTAGTAAAGTAGGGAACAGTCAAAGTTTTTGTTAATAACTTTTAATCGGCAAAAAATAAAACATTTCCGCATTCAGCTTCGTGTTCCTGAGGTCAAAACACGTCGATTGGTTCCTTTTTTAATTTTGAAGAACTTTAGCAGTTAGCAAAACTAGGAAAATATGTACACATCTCGCTCCATACGGGTATGGCGCGGCGGCGTGCGCTGGTACGCCGATTTCACAGATTATGGCGGCGGCGGCCGATTATGAAGGTAATCGACGCGGCGGCGGCGGCGGCGGCGTCAATCGGCGGCGTATATGTCTACCTCACATAGACCACATATGGTCCTTAGTATTGCCAACACAGTGGCGTGCACTTCATAGAAGCCGAAATACCCGGCTTAACTAAATATTTTCGTTCATTTCATATTACGAATTTCTTTCAACTTTGGCTATTTTATGCTGAAATGTGTTTACTTTTGCGCCGATGCCATGATTACAAATACTATGGTGATATAGTTAGCCCACCAACAACATTCATGTGTATTGGGCCCATTGCTTCCAGTAGTAGGTACCCTATGGCGTTTGAGTAACCTTGAGTTTTCTTAGAGTTGAATAAAGTAAAAAACAAATTGCAAACAGCATAAGTCTACATTTGAGGTATAAATCTTAAATTTTTTCAGATAATATATGTATGTACATTAGAGTGGCCCTTATTTTCGAATATTGGAAATTTGCAGGTGTTACCCCCCGATATGTTTTTGTTTAATAAAAAAATAATTCCCTGAAAATTTTGGCCCGAGTGAACAACTCTAACCCGTGCCACAACGAGTTGAAGTTGAAAAATTGGCAACATCACTTTTGGTAAGCGCTTCTTTTGGCTATGTCGTGACAAATATATGTATGTGCGTAGGTATACCCGAAAACCTAACTCTGAGATGTTTACAAGTTTAAACTTGCATGCCACACATAGGTACCTTTTTAGCACATGTAAAACAAATTAGTTTTTTACAAACATACCAAAAGTATGATGGTCATTTTACGCGTAGTCAGCGTAACTACCGTTTGAAAATGATTCAGAAATATAATATCGAGACGGTCCAGCACTATTCATGATAGAGTACTCAATGTGGTTTTCCGATTCTTCTTCCTCGAGTCATTTTGTAAGGATTTCATCCGAGGAGGCACTTGGAATATTAAACGTTTCCAATTTTCTACATTTGCACACCATTTTAGTTAAATTCTGATATAAAAGAATTAAGTGCTGTTGCAAAGTGTTATAGAAAAAAATACCAAAATTGTCAGCAGCAAACGCTGGCGCAGTGAAATAACTCCCAAATAAAGTAACTCCAAAAAACAAATGGAAAAACTACAAATATTTTCATACAAAATAGAACTTATTTCGTTATGAAATAACTCGCAGTGTGTTGGGACTTGTTTAATTTCCTTCTTTGGGAGTTATTTAATTTCTTTTATTTTGGAGCTATTACACTGCTCTTCAAACGGTTTCAAAGGACTTTCAAGAGAATTAAAGTTCTGAATTGTATTTCTTATTTGTGTATGCATGTACGAGAATGTACAATTACACTAATAGAGGGCACTTATTTTTAAAATTTCCCATATAAATATGTATGTACGAGTAACTATATGAAAAATATACATTAAAAATTTCAATTTTCTCAAATTGTTTGTATATATCTATCAGTAAATAAGGATCCATGATATTTCAGTACTTCAGTGCTTTGTTTATAAATCATTTATTTGTGGAGTCTAATAAATAACAACGTTGTAATCTACTAAAATTCAACAATATAAGAGAATTCGTCCAATATAAACGTCCACCGAACCATATAACCCTTGGCACATTACTTCAACACATTGTGGCACGGGTTAACGTTGACCAATCGAGCAAATATTAAACAGGGAATATTTTCTTCGTACATGAAACCATTTCAGGGGGTAACGTCTCAAAAAAGTAGAAAAAAAATTTTTCCATAGGCGTAAGGGCCACTCTAATGTACATACATAAATTTTGTATTTGGAGCATTTATTTTACACAAAGTGCTGTCAGCCAAAGTCATCTATGTACATCGGATGACTATAACATAGAGATCCCATACCATGATTTTGGCTAAAGAAAAAAGAGAGCAAAGAGGAAAACGGGAATCCTATATCGGAAGTTAAATTAAAATTTTAAAATATTGTTTCTATATTGAATTTACGTATCTTTAAGTAATTTGCAAGAAAATTTAAGATATATTATACACAATAAGGCTATGTCTCGAAAACGACTTATCCGCGTTTAATTCTGATTTTACATTTGGATTCAGCATAAAATTGCAATTGAATTTGATGTGTATATTCGCCTGATATTTCTTTGTCGATTTTTGTCCATTTTTGATTTTCGAAAATCCGTCTTTGCCTATAAAAACCAAATTCCGGAACATCAAAATTAATTTTATGCAAATGTCGTTGAAGAGTTTTCTACGCAGAAAAATGAGAGCAATCCCAATTTCGTTGGCACGATATCGAGTAATTTCCCTCCATACAAATCGCCCCGGCCTAATGTGTATACACAAGTTTGTACAATCATACTTTTAACTAAAAAATCACTTTCATTATAGTCTACATTAAAAGTTTTCCCATTCTCAGTACTTTCGTTTTATTACTTTTCTAAAAAGCAAAAAAAAAAAACAAAAAATAAAAAAAAAAATTACAAATAAAAAAATGTTAAAAAATCTTTAAAAAAAACTTAATTTTACAGACATTCATTACGCGCAACATGGACCAATCATTTGTGGAGCCACCACTCTTCGATTTGAATGCCTCATTTGCTGATAGTTCGCCAAGAATACCATTGGTCTTTCTGCTATCGCCTGGCTCCGATCCAATGGCAAATCTATTCATGTACGCCAAGCAACGTAACATGTATGACAAGTAAGTTAATTAAGGAACTCGTCGTAGTTCGATAGTTGTTCGATAGTGATAGTTAGTAACAAATATATGTATGTATATATGTACATATGTATGTATGTGTGCACTTTCAGATATGCATACATATGTACAAACATACATATCGTCGTTGAAGATGCATTTTTGCGTAAGAGGTATGTAATTTAATACCTCTTACGCAAAAATGCATCTTCAACGACGATATGTTTATGCACATTATGAAATTCTGAGTTAAATGTCTCAAGAGAACACTCCTCAAACCAATCCATTTCATTACAATTTAGAAAGCATTGAATGCAAGTCAAAATTAAAAAAATTACCGATCAAGTTTAGAAAACTAAAACTCATAACTTTCCTTTGAATTTAATTCAGAAATTTAATTTTAATTCAGAAATTTACAACTCAAATTCAGAAAATTACAATTCAAATTCAGAAACAAAATTGTTAGCGGTTGCGATATTCTTTTGGGGGAGTGTTCCCGAAACACATTCCATTATCTAACGTTTATTCTGCAGGGATAGTCACTTATCAAAAATATCTACTCAGTAAGACTACATACATATGCGCATGCAATAATTGTCCACTGGACCTTGAATGTCCTTCCAATAAGTTGTCAGCTTGTTTTCACTCCACCTTTTGGCTATGAGTATTATCAAGTGCCCTACACATACATACATACATATGTAATACATACATATTATGTATGTATGTATTCTTATTAATGTTCATTTTTACAATATCAAATTTTCCTTGTGCACTTAGAACACACATACATACATCGTAAAAGTACATATGTATTTTCATCATTCATGTCAACTAATTGCACGAAAAGAGATTAAGTATTATATCCTTATTTCCGCTAACAACTGAACCAAAAAAAAAAACTTTCAAATTGTAATTAAATCCACACTCGACATCCATACACGTAGATACATACTCTTAAATACACTTTCATGTCATATTCGAATGTTAGTTATTGACAAATGCTCTTTCGCAATTTTTAATTGCTTGCCATGATTTGTCAATATAAACTTATAATGATTAGTTTGTAGTTATAGTGCACAAATCAAAAGATTCATTACAACAACATAGCTTTTATGTACATATGTACATACAAATCCGCACTCGTCGAGGATGTGTAGAAGAGACAGAAAAGAGAATTTTTTCTTATTGCATTTAAGCGCACTTATGTAATAATTAAACGGATTCATAGTTTTTTTGATTTCAGATTTAATTTTTACGTATTAAGTTATTTTAAAGGGATGTTGAGACCAGCTTTAAATACACCAGCTAAATCTTCCGCTTGATGTCTCTGCACGGCTTTCTCAATTTAATCCTTTTTCCGTTGAAATAAGTTCTCTTTACAAGCACTGCTTCATAAACCCTTTGATGAACTGACTTTTCTCTCACACTGTGAAAAAACGCCTTCTACCAAAAGCACCTGAGATCTCTGCTCTTGCACTAGGTCCAAATTTGTTTAGTCTTCACACCGTTCCCATCTTGATACATGGTGCCGAAGCATGAACGATATCAACATCAGTTGAGGTGGCACTTGGAGTAAGAGAGCTAAAGTTCCTCAAAAGAGCCATGGAGCTTTGCGCGATCCAATTGGACAACCATAAAAAAACCATTTTAGAATTACTAACTGATACACAAATAGCTTAGGTATTTATCTTTTTTATACACAAACACCTGTATTTAATTTATGCACAATCAACTAAAACCTTTCTACAAACAACTAAATAATAAAAAAATCCAAACATTGCAATTTCTACTAGAACAAAAACCATTTCGTTGGGTCAAGGTCAAGGACCACGCGCCGAAAAGCTGATCATGGAAGCAAATCGCTATGGGCATTGGGTTGTTTTGCAAAATTGTCACGTTGCCGTCAGTTGGATGGGCGAATTGGAGCGCATTTGCAATGACACCACCTTAGCCGAATCAGCACATCCGGATTATCGTTTGTGGTGCACCTCCTACCCCAGTAATGTCTTTCCCGTGTCGGTGCTACAAAATTCGGTGAAAATGACAAATGAGCCGCCAAAGGGACTTAAGGCCAATATGTTAAGGTCATTCAATTCAGATCCGTTGGTACGCGATAAATTCTTTACGAATGCTTTTCTCTATTCGGATATGGCGAATAAATGTTGGTTGCGTGGCGTATTCGCTTTGGTGTTCTTTCATGCGTTGGTGCAGGAGCGTCGTGAATTTGGCCCACTTGGCTGGAATATACCGTATGAGTTTAGTGAGGCGGATTTGAAGTGAGTATGTGGCGGTTAAGATATATGCATATTATGTACATAGCACGTATGTATGTATGTATGTATAGTAGAGTGCGTTTTAATTGCATTGAATTGAAACATGACAGCAGTAATCTTTAGAAACGATGTAAAGTAGCGAGTACTGTCAACGAGTAACAATCAGTATCGTCTCTTTAAATAACTGTCGACCTGCTCTTTAACCCTTTTCTAAGTAAGCTGTTTTATTGTGAACAACTGCACAAATTTCTTTTAATCAAAAATTCAAAAATAAATCAAACTTTGAAGCATTAAAGTCACACCCTAATGCATACGAAATTATCCCCTTATAAGTGAGCAATAAATTACGTAAATATGGGGATAAGCGCCGCACACATGGAATGTGGTAAATTTCTTGAGTCTTGAACATTTGGCATCTACTTGCACTGATTGTTTGGGTGGTGGCAAGAAAAATGTCAGTGATTTTTATTTTTTGTTTTTTTTTTTGCAAATTTTATTTAAATACATATGTAACTATTCAGCGAGAAATGTTGAATGAGAAATGAAACTAATTTTTCAAAAGGTTACAAGCTTATTTATGTATTTGTCAGTTATTTTAACATTCTAAACATTTTTCTACAATTGCACTATACTCGCTGGTGTGTGTGTGTGTCTGTGTCCACACATCTTGCCACCCACTTTACAAAATGTCAAGCAACTTAACCACAAATCCCAAACAGAAATGTGCATATGGACTCGTATGTATGCATGCCCAGCAAACAGACTCGTAAGCCTAAGCTAAAGCTAAGTTGTTAAACTGGAACACGCTGGCAGCGCTGCTTGCTGCACTCATTCTCTGTGCTCCAACGATTTTAGTACTTCAGTTTAAAATATCTCAAAGAGACAGAAAGCGAATTGCGTTTTTATGAGCAAAGTACAATTTGTGGCGAGCGTAAAAATTGCGTATAGTCGCCTCAGTCAATTTTCAACTGGCATGCAATGAAGTGTTAAGTGGTTAAGTGCGCTCGCTTATCTCATTCCGATATATACATACATATATGTTTTTCCCATTTTAAGCACGTTTTCATATGTTTTTATAATTTTTCCCTGAGTGTACATGTACTACATATCGCACGTTTTATTCAATAGGGATTTAACTCAAAAAAAAAAAATTTTTGGGAAAACGCAAACAAACTTTTATAAAATCAAATAGTTTCCTTTTACGACTAACTACAAAATCACTTTTATTTCCGGCATTTTTATATTTTTGAGTATTTTATAAGACTAGACTCAAAGGCATGGCCCATTTATTGAAATATATGGCAAAATACCAGAAATCGAAAATTTTAAGTTAAATCTCTTTTGCATAAAACGTGCGATACATAAATGTATGAATAATAACGTTTCAACCCTAACAGAATATATTTTTTGTTATTAAATTGCACAAAAAATGTGAATTATGCAGCCAAACAAAGAACGCCTTATTAATAAGGCATTTATAAGATATAAGGCATTAAATAAGCTTTATTTCCCATGCGCAAAAGCCTTATGAATTAGGTGTGCTCTCAGAGAGAGGCAGAGTGTTACTTATGGCCTGATGACATCAATACAGGAAAATCAGCCTTATTTTAAGCCTTACGCCATAAATTTTGCTTCACTTGTAATTTTCAGGCCTTACTTCTACTGTAATAATTCTTAACTAAGTCGTAGATTTTTTGCTGGGCATGGATGCGTTTTCTTTTCATTCAACTTGCTTAGTGTTGTTCGTTGTCCTTTTCAGCGTTTGCGTTTTTATTGCTCGTTTGCTTGTTGCTATTTTTGTCGATTCTGCGTTTTCGTTTGTAAATTTTCTCTATATAGTTTTATTCTATTTTATACCCACTAGTGTATGTATGTACCTACATATGTACACTGAGAGAAAAAAAATATATGGAGGGGTCAAAGAAATTGTTTACCTATTTTGAACACTACTTTCTTTGTTTTGAGTAAATTTTCATTAAAACATGTTAAAAGGTTTATAAAATATTAAGGGTATTCATTTAACCTTATAAATGCCTCGTAAAGTGTGTAAACTTGTAAATTTATAAAGTTTGTAAACGAACTGTCAAATTTTGTATGGAAAATCATTTACGCATGGTTGAGAAATTTACGCGCACATTTCAGTGTGTAAACGCTGTAAACTCGAAAAAAGCAACCTTGCGCAACAGAAACCTCTAGCATCAGTAAGTCATTTACAAAAATTTCCTTGTAAAGTCGTTTTAATTTGGATTTCTCACTTATTTTTGGCATATTTTAATATATGTCTTTAATATATGTAGATATAGTTTTAAATAAATTTTGACAATAGCACAGCTGATGACAAGTTTACGAAAAAAAATTATTAGGTGCGTTCATATAACAGTGTGTGTAAACTGATAGAAATTTACACTTTATAAACTTATACTCTTAAATAAATACCCTTATTGTTGTTACATGCGTTACCATGGTTTCATATACTTGTTTTGAAAAAATTCATACATTAAAATAATGAAAAATTCTTTAAGCGCCATTCCATTCCCAACTTTCCTTGTTTTGAAGACTTGATTTCTTTAATTTTGAGAAATTAAATTCCCATACAAATCCCCATGGCAACGAATTTGTTTGAATGTTTTTTTATGTTTTTTCCACATTTTTGAGAAAATTTACACAAAAGAAAGAAAATTTTGTATTGGGACGCGTGTTCAAAATAAGGAAAATTATGTCTTTGATCGAAAGAAATTTTTTTTTGAGTGTATGTATGTAATTCGGTAAAATTCGAAAAATCGCTATCCAACTTTTTTCAGCTTATTTCATTTTATTTTTTTATCACATTAATTTTTACTCCTTTTTCTCAATTTTTTTTGTTGTCAACAAACTCTGTAGAATATCGCTGATGCAGCTGAAGATGTTCATAGCACAAAGCAAGTGTATACCGTTTCGTGGACATGTCTATCTAACCGGCGAATGCAACTATGGTGGGCGCGTTACAGATGACAAGGATCGCCGCTTAATCCTTTCACTGCTCAACATGATATATAATCCAACCACAATCGAAATGGACAAGTAAGTTTTGCTTTTGTTGTGTTGTGTTGTTTTGTAGTAAAGAAATAGACAAGTGCAAAACTTCGTTGTACGAGTATGTATAAAAAGATAGTTTAGAGCTGGTTGTTTTCTTACCTTTGACTCATATGGATTTGTTTTGGTTTTCCTGTTTTTTTTTTTGTTTGTCTTTTTTATTATCGCATATATTGAATTTTGCCAATTTCGCGAAATGTCATTTGTATTTTCGATTTTAAAGGCTGTCAGAAACTTGTTCTAAACCTTAACTTACAGTTATCTGCATGGAAATACAACACCCTGCAGGCAAAGCAAATACTACATGGTTCAACGAGTTGTTGAAGAAATTATTAGTTAATTTTTAATGTATTGTTGAACGAGTTTACGTCAACTGTTGTCAAGTTTGATTTTTTTATAAACCAGTTCACCTTGGATCCCTCAAAGACTCATCAGGCTACTTTGCCGGGAGCACGATTCGAATTTGCGCTCACGCAGTACAATGACTTTAACCATTGAGTGCCTGATTGCCTTCAACTGTTGATAGAAATTTTTGCTAGTTTCTTTCCTGCAAAGTATACTTTTATTGCTTTCTGTTCTATTGACAACACTGAAAATACACTCGTCTGTGTGTACTTTGATATATGTATTTATATATATTCACTTGTTTCCTTTTTTCTTTCTCATCTCACGCGCAGTTATCCTTTATCACAATCCGGCACCTATTGCGTACCTTTAAATCCAACACGTCACAATGCCATTGAATATATTTCGACATTTGCACTTAGTCCGCATCCGGAGGTTTTCGGTTTACATGAAAATGCTGACATAAATCGCAACAACAAGGAAACAAATAGCGTAAGTGTAAAACGTAGTGAAATACATATATGTATGTGGCATAATAACGCTTAGCCCAAGAAGTGCACTGCATTTACACGTGTACTTTAAAACTCCTACTTCCATTTATTTATTTATTATTTCTGTTTTTAACTCAGTTGATTGGCGGTGTATTACTTACGCAAACGGATTTAATGGCTTCGATGAAGGCAAGTGGTGGCGGCGGTGGTGCAGGTGGTGGTGGTGGCGCTGGCACTATTGATCCAGCATTTGCTATTTGCAATGAAATTTTGGCACGCCTACCACAGGCATTTAATCTAGTCGAAATTAGTGAAAAATATCCGGTTATATATACAAATTCAATGAATACGGTGCTGCGACAAGAATTGATACGGTAAGTGCGATTTTGTATGTGATTAATCGTGTATTGTTTTCTACATACCCCGCAAACATTATTGGACTACTTGGTACAATTGTGCCAAAGTCAACTAACTACAAGCTTGTCACATGTATTTAATCATTGGGCTAGTGCCATGCAGGTACACTATCGTATTTTGCTACGACCATCGCTTGTTTTTCACGATCATTGCTCATTTTGACGATCGCCCTACAGTGTCACAACAAACTAGCTCAAAACTAGAAACTTTTCATATAAAAAAAATTGGTCCAATTAATATTGCGATGTCCTAGGAGAGGACTAGCCCATCCATGCCTGTATAACAGCTAAGAGTAGCCACGGCAAGTTAGTTTATAAACTAGTTTGATGCAATCGAGAGCGGCCCACTTGGCTAGTTTAAAAACCAGCCACAGCAAACCAATTCAGAAACCACTTATGATCACATTTTATCTTAATTTTGTAATACCTACACCCAGAAAAAAAATAGTGTGAAATCAACCAAAAATCAACAAATTTTGTGGTTAATTTTTTTCAACACGATGCTTAATGTATGCCATCATGTAATCGTGTAAATTTAACACTACTGTCAAGTGTTAGTTTAACAGGATGACAGCTGTAGAATTAACACTAAAAGGTATTGAGTCTTCCTGTTGATTTTACAATTTTAACTAGTTAATGTTACAATAAAAGCTGGTTAAATTAACACGAAATAGTCCTGTTGAATTAACAATAACATCTTTTTGATTTTACATTAAATTTATTGTTAAATTAACTAGAAAGTTTTGTTGATTGTACAATTTATTTTTTAAATAAAAAAAAACATATAAAACATAAAATATATAATCATCACTTCAACATCACCCGCACAACTGACCAAATTGAAGGCGTCCTTCTCATACGAACACAAATGTACCGGCGATAGTTTATACATGGGCGATAGTACTATCACTTGCACCGAGTCAGGCCCGTAGCCAGGAATTCGTTTCGGGGGGGCTTACAGAAATTATGGACAAATTGCACCCCCCCCCCCCCCCCCCACATACATATACATATGTACATACATAGGTCAAATGAAAGTTATTCATATTGGTTGATTATTTTGAAAATGAATATGGAAAAAATTTGTACATATGTACAAGATTACTGAAAAGCTATTTTAATTGACTTTTATTATGTACATACATACATACATATACATATGGAATGTGGTACAAAATTTCATATAAAACTTTCTTTTACAATAACCTTTTCATCAAAGAAGTAGCCTTCTGGATTTCTTTTTTGATAAAATGTTTATGACATGGTCAGGATCAACAGCGATATCCCAGTGAATGGAGATCATAGCGAGAACTCGAACTTAGGCTTCCTTACTTGTTATCTAGAAATTTAGTGTTGGCAGAAAAAATTTTGATATATTTAATTTAACGAGCACAGGCCCATGTTATATTTAATTTTTTATTTTTTATAAACTAGAAAAAAACTTTTTAAGCATGGATGTAACTACAGCTGTTTCGCCTTAGATCCCTCTAAGACTCATCAGGTTACTTTTGCTTCTGCCAAGACTCGAACTTGCGCACTTTGGTTGGGGCTAGGTTCACGAAAAAAGGGCTTGAAAGAGCTAAATTTTTTAAAGAAAATCCAAACCCGCTTTCGCCATGCTTGACATTCGAATTTGTGAGACGCGAGTTGAGGAAATTACAAAAAAAAATACTTCCTTCGAATTTCGGGGGGGGCTTGAGCCCCCCGAGCCCCCCCCCTGGCTACGTGCCTGCACCGAGTAATATTTGGCCGCTAATGCAACAACCGCATGCTGCACGCAAACCCCCATTCGCTAAAAAACCTCCTCGTGATATTGCAACCTATGAAGAGGAAAAATAAAACATTGAACATTAAATACTTTTAGAAACAAAAATGTAGTCCTCTTTTAACTCACCTTACAACTGAAAATATAAATCGAAACCCCACTATCGCGAACTGACAATGATGCTAAACTCGCATCACTGCCACGGCAAAAAATTTTCCTTTTTTTAAAAAAAATAATTTGCGTTTTGCACGAAAATCAGACTTCAAATGATCAAAAAAATTTAGTATGTTTCAAAATAGTTTTGACGTTCTTTTTTAACACTTTTTTTAGATTACATTGACACTATGATCGTGTTGAATAAACCAAAATTACAAATGACGTTTATGTTTGAACATTGTTTGGTGTTATATCAACCAAATTTTATAGTTAATTGTGGTTCTTTTTGTTTTCACATTTGTTTTCATGTTGTATTAACACTAAAATTGGGACGTCATTTTTCTAACATTTTTTTTAGTTTATATTGACACTATCATCATGTTAAATAAACCAAATTCCAAATGACATTTAGGAATAAAATTTTATATTTGAATCATCTTGTATATTTTAAAATTTCTTCATGTTGTATCAACAATAAAATTTGGTTGAATTTACCAAATTTTCAGATGACAGTTACAAAGCCAAAATCAAGTTTCAAACATCGTGTAATTTGAAAAAAAATTGTTGCTGTTCTATGTGTAAAGATCGATCGTGTTAATTTTACATGAATCGTGTTGATGATTTTTTTTCTGAGTGTATTTATAATCATTGTTTTAAAGTCTTTCATACGTACATAGGTATATCTAAGAGAAATTAGTAATTTAAGGAATATTTTAATTTGAAATAAACAGCAGTTTGGTAGTTGTCATATCCTAGAACATCGCAATGTTAATTGGACCAATTTCGTTATATGAAATGTGGCAGTTTAGGGACTACTTTATTGCCACAAGCGACTGGTTTATACATGCGTGTATGGAATAGTTCCGTTGTCTGCAGGAATAGACTCAATAAATATTGAGATTAAATAACTACCATGCAGCAAATCGCGCTAGTTTCAGGCAAGTGCCGAACTAATTCAAGAATAGATAGGGTTGGTTCTCGTTCTATCCCAACGCAGTGCTTCCAACTGTCTATTTTAACACGGCGATCTCCTACGAAGTGGCAATTATAACTCTATATAGAACTTTAGAACGCGTTCTAAACTAATTCCTATATCGACAGTCCTGGCATGGTTTAAAAATCAATAGTTTGTAGATAGTTCAAAGGGAAGCCCTTCCAGACTAGTTCAAAAATGTTTGGTCTTTGGTCGCACTTTACAGAAATCATCCTCATTGGGCAGAACGCTTAACATACTGAAAATAAATGTGGCATTATGTTATAATATACCAAGTATAACATAAAAGAGGTGTAATTAACCCCATTCATCTACAAACGCCAAGTACTATTACTTTGGTTATATGTACGTCCTTTTACCCAAGTGCCATTTGATTACTACCAAGAAAAATACAGCAAAAAGGGACATTATTGCAAAGCGCAACATTTGTTGTTGCTCAATTTTAAAGTAAACATGAATTTTTCATGAAGGCACAATAGCAACCTGGCCCGCTCTGCATCCGTTTAGAATCAGTTCTGCGCTAGTTGCGAACTCTCTAGTTCTAGACTGTCGTTTTTCGGAGCTGCCCCTTATACATATTAGCTGCAGGCTATCGATTAGTGTATCACTCGCAGTTTATCAAATCGTTAGTGAATGAGCTCGATAAACTGTGGACCATTGTAGTGTTTAAGGGCAACATGAAGGAAACTGCTCTTTGGCATACTAGATATTTATAAAATGTGCTTTAAATAAAAACCTTTCAAAATTGAAAGTTTATACAAATTTCTTAAAAAAAAAAACCCAAATAAAAATAATCATAATAAAAATGCTAATGTTTGGAATTTATTATTATTTACGTGAACTACATACACATACAGCCATAATTAAACATAAGTTGCTAAACCTGTGGCGAACCACAAATTAAAGTGAGCGCATTTATTATGTTAAATAATAAAAGACAAACTTATTAAAATTATATATATATACACATTTATGCAATTTGAATAAACTATTAAACATTAAAATATATGCATTTAAAAGGCGACAAAAATAGTTAAATCAAATCAAATCTTTTTTTCGCATATTTCCTTTCACTTACCTTTCGCTTTTCTGTTTGACAAGCAATGCACAAATGCAGACATCGTATTGTATAATATCAAAAATAACTATAAAATTTTAAGTAGTTGATTTGTTGATTTGTGATTCCTTATTTGTGAGTGCTTTCTTGTTTCATTCCCCAACAGATTCAATCGTCTGCTCGACTATATACGCAAAAGTCTGATTAACGTTAAAAAAGCTATACAAGGCCAAATCGCTATGATACCCGAATTAGAGCGTGCACATTCGTCTATGGTAATTGGCCAGCTGCCGGCCGATTGGCTAAAAAAAAGTTATCCATCGCTCAAACCGCTTGGCAGTTATGTTGCTGATTTTCTTATGCGGTAAGTTTGTTTATTTTTTTGATGTTTTCATTTAAATTTCATTATAAATTGCATATAAATCTATTAAATTAAAGTTTTATAAACCGGAAATTATTCCTATTTTTTTCGAGTTTGTTTGTTTTCTAGAGAATATTCATACATATACAAGTTGTTAATTTTTAGCGGCTTCGGTTCTTTTATCAGCGCGCTTTTGATTTCTTACTTAAAAAAAAACGTGAATAGCAGTTGGTTAGATACAATGTTTTGCATTGGCTAAAATCTAGCTTTTTTTTGTAAATACTAAACCGAATATTAAAGTTGCCTCTTTCTTACTTCTAAAATAACTAAATCCAATATCTTACCCTCTTTCAGTTTGGAGTTTTTTCAACGTTGGGTAGACGAAGACGAACCAAAAGTTTATTGGCTATCGGGCTTCTATTTCACGCAATCCTTTATTACTGGCGTTTTGCAAAATTATTCACGAAAAAATACGCTACAAATTGATATGATCGAAATTAAATTTGAATTAACTAAATACGAAATGGAAGTACCAACAACGCCCGACTTTGGCGCCTACATAAGAGTAAGTTCAAATTGGAACTGAATGCAATTTCGATCACTGTTATTACGATATTAAAACAAAAACAAACAAAAAATAGAAAATAACAATTTTGCTTAAAATTACAATTCTTTTACACATGTCTGTACACAAACGCACACTTACACATCATGTATGTATGTATGTAATTTTAAAAAGGAGCAACAATCGATCAATGATGAGACGAAATTTTTTCATGTAAGAAAACATATGTATCTGCATCATCACACATCACATCCAAAATAGAAAATCGTATACTTATTAAAATCCAATAAAAATTACTATTTTTTCCTCTCTTCCACCCAAAAACAAAAAACTACAAATAGGGTCTCTTTCTGGAAGGTGCACGATTCAATCGTGAAACACAAGAAATCGATGAATCATTTTCCAAAATATTATTCGATACATTGCCGGTCATCTACTTTCGACCAGTTCTAAAACAAACACATGGTCGTGCTGGAGCAGAGGCGAACAAAGACAACAATGCCAAAAGGCGTACGATCATCTACGATTGTCCGGTGTATAAGACAAGTGAAAGGCGTGGCGTACTCTCGACAACCGGACACTCCACCAATTTTGTTATGTATATGCAATTGAATTGCAGTCGAACACCAATGCATTGGATAAATCGTGGTACAGCGTCGTTATGTCAATTAGATGATTGATGAAATGGAGTGTAATATGAAATGAAAATGATTTTTCCACTATTCCACATATATTTTGTATACATTTTGAAGTCTACGGCATCTGTATATACATATGTAGATATGCTTATTTTTTGCTAATGAGATAAATTTAATAAAACAAAAATTAATCTCAAAAAACTAAAGAAGTATAGGGAGTAACAGAGTACTCGCGTGGGAATACTCTCGGATTAATATACATAACTACTGGGTAGACACAGATCTTCTACACACATAGCATTTGGAAGATTGTTTTATGAAAACACTATACTGAGACTTTTTCGATTCACTTTTCTGACCAAAAACTTATTAATCACTTCCGCGATTAAAAGAAGACTCGAGAATGAGTAAGACCAGCAAGTGAAAAGTGGTTTAATTTTTTTGATCGTATAAAAATCATATTATTGAAACTTTTTCTAGCCCATTTGGTGACCAAAAAATAATTTATAACAATTTAATCATACTGAAGATCGAAATGTAATCGTTTACTTTACTTCATAGATGCTCATGCCTATGCCCTTGAATCACATTTGTTTTTGTTTTTCCCCCCAGACATAGGCACAGATACAAATTCGCCCAATGAATATAAAAATAAAATTTTCTTCCCCTGCCATATGCCCACAGGTATAAAAAATTTCAAATGAATGGGATTGAGTTTCTTATGGGAAGGGCGAAGCTACGTTAGCTTCGCCCTTCCCATATGAAGCTACGTTGGCGTCGCCCTTCCCATATGAAATTGAAAATTACACTAACAAATTGAAAATAAAATTTTTTTGAAAAAATTGAATTCTTGAATTGAAAAGCGACGTAACTCAAAACCCAAATAAATATAAAATAAATGGAAGAAATGCAAGAAACCCTTTTTCTTTACAAACGAAGCTTTGAAGTAAAACCTTGGGTAAGGAAGAAGACTTTTGCTGGGAGGAGACTAACATTTAGCAGTCCCTAAATACGTTATTCATGGATTCAAAAAATTTTGAGTTGTGCAATTTTTTGATTTAGGGTGCGATTTGTAGGCAAACGAAAAAACTGAACAAAATTTCTAGTTAATTTTACTTGAAAGAGTTTTTAGTGCTTAGCACGAAATTTTTATTTTTAATTCAATTTTTTAATTGTTGGGGTAAGTGGAAAAAAATTCAACAACTATTTACAGCGAAGGTTGAGTGTATAGCTATTTCACGAAAAACCATTTTCGATCATCAGCACTCTTTTCGGAAGTGGATGCACCGGGGATTGAACCCGAGTCCATTCCAACTTCAGCCGCAATGACCCAACGGATAAACACACTCGGCCATTGAGACTCTGTGCAAGCTGTTGGATTTTCCCCACTTTTGCCTTTTTCATTTTCAACATTAACGTTAGTGTGTATATGCTTTTGCATATATTCTCCACAAACGTGCTGAATTTTTGTTGTAGGCAGTTCGCAATGAACATTGTTGTTGGTATTTATTTTATGTATATACCAAACAACGTTAACAATTTTACTTGAAAGAGTTTTTAGTGCTTAGCACGAAATTTTTATTTTTAATTCAATTTTTTAATTGTTGGGGTAAGTGGAAAAAAATTCAACAACTATTTACAGCGAAGGTTGAGTGTATAGCTATTTCACGAAAAACCATTTTCGATCATCAGCACTCTTTTCGGAAGTGGATGCACCGGGGATTGAACCCGAGTCCATTCCAACTTCAGCCGCAATGACCCAACGGATAAACACACTCGGCCATTGAGACTCTGTGCAAGCTGTTGGATTTTCCCCACTTTTGCCTTTTTCATTTTCAACATTAACGTTAGTGTGTATATGCTTTTGCATATATTCTCCACAAACGTGCTGAATTTTTGTTGTAGGCAGTTCGCAATGAACATTGTTGTTGGTATTTATTTTATGTATATACCAAACAACGTTAACAATTTTACTTGAAAGAGTTTTTAGTGCTTAGCACGAAATTTTTATTTTTAATTCAATTTTTTAATTGTTGGGGTAAGTGGAAAAAAATTTCGTGCTAAGCACTAAAAACTCTTTCAAGTAAAATTGTTAACGTTGTTTGGTATATACATAAAATAAATACCAACAACAATGTTCATTGCGAACTGCCTACAACAAAAATTCAGCACGTTTGTGGAGAATATATGCAAAAGCATATACACACTAACGTTAATGTTGAAAATGAAAAAGGCAAAAGTGGGGAAAATCCAACAGCTTGCACAGAGTCTCAATGGCCGAGTGTGTTTATCCGTTGGGTCATTGCGGCTGAAGTTGGAATGGACTCGGGTTCAATCCCCGGTGCATCCACTTCCGAAAAGAGTGCTGATGATCGAAAATGGTTTTTCGTGAAATAGCTATACACTCAACCTTCGCTGTAAATAGTTGTTGAATTTTTTTCCACTTACCCCAACAATTTCTAGTTAATATTGAAAAATGTTTGGCAAAAGTGTATTTCAAATTATTTGAAGAAAAATAAAAGCATATTTTAATAAGAAAAATAGGAATTAGAGCTTTTTTTGCTGAAATATTATTGCAAGTCACAGTCTATGCTAATTAATTATAGGTACGTACCTATATAAATTCATAATTAAGGTAAGTTACATATATGACAGAAATAAAATATGACAAGTATCCACCCATAAGAAATGAAATTTTAAAATACTTATCCAAGTTCGGAAGCACATATGTGCATATATTTGCGAAAAAGCCTTTTCTAGCCTTAAGTTAATCAAAACAAACCAAAGAAACCTTTTATCACAGAAGCATTTGGAAGCAATTCTGCAATTATCCACCTCTGGTTCGACAATAAATATTGACAATTTATTAAACAGCCTTGAATAAACTTGTCACTTATTGTTATTATGTAATATGTAGATAATTTTTTTTTATATGTACGAGTTCTTATCTTAATTTATTATAAATAAAATATATTGTAAATATTGTACATATATGTATGTATTTATGTTGTATGTAAAATTTTCCAATGGTACAATAAAAATTTACTTGTAGTTTGTAACTTTTTTTTTTAAATCTAACACAAATTTTTTCTCGGTGCACTAATAAATTTTTGTAGATGTATTGGAGTTTCCCCATTCAATACGAGAGCGTTGAGCACCCTTGCTTTACTTCTTTAGAAAAAAAAAATTAAAAATGAACTAGAAAGGATTCGATAACGATTGAAAAATTACCAAAAAAAAAACGATTCAAAAACAATCAGAAAACTATTGAAAAATGGCCTAGGAAAGATTCCACAATCTCGAAAATTATCAGAAAATTTTTGAAAAATAGGCCAAAAAAGATTCAAAAACGACTGAAAATGGAACAAGAAAATATACGAAAACGAAAACGATGACAAAAATTACAAAACAAAAAATATTCAAAAGCGTTCAGAAAACGATTAAAAAATTACAAAAAAAAATATTAAAAAACGATTAAAAAATTAACTAGAAAAGATTCGTAAACGATCAGCAACCATTCAAAAATGACAACAAAAAAAAACAAAAACGATCAGAAAACGAATCAAAAATTACCAAAATAAGATTCAAACACAAGAAAACAAAATCGAAAGAGACTCTAAAATGATTAAAATATGATTGAAATAAGACTCGTAAAGGACTCCCCAAGAAGAGTTGAACATAGGGTACAATTTTCGGCCGACAAAAGACTTATGATCTGAAAATTAGCACATTTACATATCGTCGCTCCGGAAGAAGAAAGACGCATGCCAGTAATTTGTCGACGAAAAAAGACGCATTAAAAATATGTCGGAGAAGAAAGACGCTTTACAAAACATGTCGACGAAGATAGACGCATTAAAAAATATTTCGACGAACAGAGACGCATTATAAAATATTTCGACGAAGAAAGACGCATTAGCATTAATATTGACAAAGAAAAAATAAAAATCGAATACGTCTTTCTTCCCTAAAAAATATTTAAATGCTTCATTCTTTATAGTAAACAAAAATAAAGCGTATTTCTTCGTTATCAAAAAAAATAAAGAGTCTTTCTTTCGAAAAACATTTTTAATGTGTCTTTCTTTGAAAACAAAAAAGTTTGCGTCTTTCTTCCTCAACAAAACACTTTGCGTCTTTTTTCTTCTATAACGACGATATATTGCCTACATACATCTGTATATACATAATTTCGTTTAATGTGCTTCTATAATTAGATTAATAGCGCGATGACGTAAATATGTACTTATTTACATACGAAACAGCTGATGACTTGATGATGGGCAACACGAATAACTGACTGACTGACTGATTGGAATGAATGTTTGTTTTTTTGCGGCGCCAAAAAGGTTTTATTTGTTTAGATTGTTGTTATTATGTACTCTTTATTTTATTAATTACTTAATTTTTTTTAGCATCCAATATATTTTGCCAACTGTATAAATAAAATACATCCAACAATTTTGTGATTCGTTAAAAGTAATTAGTAATTAATAATGACTTAATAAACTTGGTGGGCATGTATGGATTGTTCTCAGTAGCGCATCCATTTATTGTAGTCCATCAATAAAGATCTGTAAAAGATTTCTTTTGAGCCGTACGAAACTAGTTGGCCTTGCCGCCAGGACTAGAGCGAGGGGGTTGGGGTGAGCTAGTAGTCTCGTGTTGTATGATGCAGCATACTTTCTGATTTCTTGAGCGATAGTAGGTATCTTTAGGTCACGATGTAGACGGTCGCTCGTGACGTAGTAGGGTGCATTTACAATCATTATAAGCGGTTTCGCTTGGAATCTTTGGAGAATTTCTATATTTGAGTTTGCTGCGGTTCCCCACAGCTGTATGCCATAGGTCCAAATGGGTTTTATGATGGCTGAGTAAAGCAGGGGGTTGTTGTCGATTGATAGTTGGGAGTTTCGATTCATGAGCCATTAAATATTTCTTAGTTTTATACCAAGAGCTTTTCGTTTGGTTGATTTGGTGGGTTCTTCATGTCAGTTTTCTGTCGAGGTGCATACCAAGGTACTTTGTTACGTCACTTTGCGGTATATCAATGCCATTGAGTTTTACTGGTGGGCAAGTGTTACGTGTAGTGGCAAACGTCACTTGAACAGATTTTGATTCATTTGACTTTAATTACTTAAATTGAAGCCAATACACTGACATAATGAATTGTTTATTATTCTACTTTGTTAAAGCATAAACTTTATTTGACTCATACATTGGTACATAACTTAAGTCAAAACAATGATATAAATAGTACATATGTATGTATGTAAATAAATAAAGCAAACTCTAATTTGAATCTTTATAACAGGACTGCTGAGATCATAGGCACTGAAAGCACAATTGTTTTTGTTTTGTTCCGAATCATAAGCACAGATACATATTTTCACTTGAAATACAAAAATTTAATTTTCTTTGCACTCCCATAAGCACTCAGATATATATAAAGAAATTCTATATATGCTCCTATGATTCATCCCAATACGGACAACGGATTCGCCTTGAATTCGCGTCGGATTCGCTTTCTCTGATTATATTATCGCGGCGATAGATCGGCGAGTCCGAATTTTCAGGCATGTCACATATCACTAGCGATTCGAGAATTTGTTCATTCTCGAATCTTTGCGATTCGAATTTTTTATCATTAAGCATAGTACTGACTTCGAGTTTCACGTGAAACTGCTGTCAAAATTCATACAAAAAAACTGGTTGTGAAACATGTGTGAAATTTCACAGATATTTCACGACAAAGTTGTACTGAATTCCTGCCGTGAAAACGTTGCGCAACATACTAGCAACATTATGCCAGCAACATTTTTTCACGCCAATTTAAATATACAATGCCATGTATTTTCGAGTGAAAAGTGACATTTGTTGAAATTGAAATTTATATTTTGTATAAAGATTTTTGATTGGTCAAAATTTGAAAGTAGGTTCTGAGGCTATGCTCCAAATTTTTTCTTTTTACATTTGCTCAGTTTTCGTTTTGGCATTTATTCTCATTTGACAAAAAATTGTTCTTGAAACATTTCACGGCAAAACAAATGCATGTTGCTGGCGAAATTTCACGGCTGTGAACTTAGTACTAGGCTTTAGCGATTCGAATTCGAGATTTGTTCAATCTCGGATCGTTGGCAATTCGAAAAATTGTTCATTAGCAATTCGAGATTTTTATAAATGGCGTTTCGAAAAATTAGAAGTTCAGAGTTTGGCTTATTGGCAATGGGTTAACTCCGTATAAAATAATACAAAGCACTTAAGATATTTTTATAAGGAAAGTTTAACTTTCATGAAATAACAAAAGCTTTTCAAAAAAAAATTGAGCAGTAAATAAAGTCCCCTTATTTAAACTATTTATTATAAACTGATTTGATCTACTTTCGCGAACTCGCCTAGAATTCGCCACGATAACATCTGCGGAATTGTGATAATCGAGTTCAAGTATAAATGTAAAATTTCAGAACTATAATGACTTTTTAGTGCAAAACAACTTAAAAAAAAAATAGAAAAAAATTATATCGCGAAAATTGATTTTCTCGAACTTGCCGCGAACTCGAGTCGAGTCCGAGAAATTACATTCGCGAAAATCTGCTTTCGCGAACTCGCCTCGTATTCGCCGCGATGTCATCCTCGCGTCTGTGCTTATTGGGTTCAATACGAGAGCGTTGAGCAGGCCTGCTTTATAAAATTATAAAACAAAACATACGTGGCGCCAGTCGGTATGGTTTGTGCTGTCACGCCCATTTTAAAAAACTTATTATTTATTTGGTTTGGTGGAACTTATGGAACTTTCAATGACCTACCTATATGTTTGACAAAGATATCGCATAAAATGTTTTTATTATACCTATGTATGTATATAGGTATGTGCATTATATTTTTATATAGTTTACATATATTTTTATGTACATACATATATGTGGTCCCTGCCGACTTGGGTAATTTTTTTCCACACGTTTTCCTTGGCAAGCAAATCAGTGGTCAAAGCTTAATCGATTTATCTGCTACAGTTCCTGAGTTTTGACTTATAAATCTTTGAAAATTGGCCCCTCTTGGCCCATTTTTTTAAATTTCAGCATATTTCCTCATAACGGCATAAGGTCATTACATGGATGAAATTCCATCACTCGGGCTTTATTAGTGACTTAATTATCATGTTTTACGTGTTTTTCGAAAAACATACATATGCCTTATTTTCAACCCCAACCTTCTCTGTTCCCATTAGAATCTGTGTACCAAATTTCATTAAAATATTTCTATTTTGGGTTTACCACGTTATCCCCAAAATCAAAATCCCCAAATCAAAATCCCCAAATCAAAATCCCCAAAATGAAAATCCCCAAAATCAAAATCCTTAAAATCAAAATCCCCAAACACAAAATCCCCATATGAGAATTCTACATTAGACGTTATTTCTCAAACTGAAACTCAAAAGAATTGTATACGTGATGATTTCACAAATGTTTATTAATAAATTCATCTCAATAACTTATGATTAAAAATTTACATAGGGTTGGGTACGAAATGTCGAAAAAAAATATCGAAATAATGTCAAATTAATGATGTGTAAAATGTGCGCGAGTATAAAACTTTTTTGCATTGGAATAAAACGTATAGAGCAATCCACAGTACTTTTGAGTAGAAAACCTTTTTGCACTGGCGGCCTTCCGCCGCGCTTATAAAAAATAACCCTGGGCTACGCCATCCAAGTCCGGTCGTGTGCCATAACCGTGGCGGTGATGTCCTTATGCGTAGTCCACATTTCAGCGCAAGCGGCCTTCGCCTTCATTTATTCATTTCATTTATTTAGATGAACATATTTTTTATAAAATATGGAATCTCTTAGATACCCTGTAGGGCCCATTATATCGAAGCCGACCCACCTACCGAAAATGAAGAAAAACACGCCAAGTATTTTTCCACATTTTTCGACATTTTGCGACTTTTTTATTTCGGTAAATTAAAATTCGACATTTTTTTCGACATTATTAGCGAGAACTCCATGAATTAGCGAATGGAGTACTCCGATTTTTTGCAGGGATATATATGTATTTTATATGTATGTATACATATATGTTATTACGTATCAGAGCTCAGATTCGGCATGCGGTTTTTTAAATATGATCTTCATCGTTTTTTATTTAGTCATCTTTTGGGGATTTTGTGACGCTATCCCCGAAAAAATGTGGGGATTTCGTGTTTGGGGATTTTGATTTTAAGGATTTTGATTTTGGGGATTTTGTGCGTTGGGGATTTTGTTTTTTGGGGATTATGTGGCACTCCCTTCTATTTTTGCGCCAGTTAGATTATGTACGACCGGCCGTTCAATCAATTTTTTTTTTTCATCGTGATCGTTTTGATTTATGTAAGTCCATATCTATCTCAATATTTTATGGTCTTACGTACAACCGTTATTTGATCAAAACTATAAGCACATGTACATATATTGTACTACGAACAGCTGTGTATAAATAAGCACATCCCATGCTGAAAACCCCCCTTTCAGCGTTAGTATGAATACACACGTGTTCGCCTGAAATAATGTGATGTTTACATACAATCATACAGTTGAAGTTTGTAAAAGTGTTTTAAAATATACACGACTATTCATCTGGAGCGACATCTACATTTGAAATTTGTATTTAACACTGCACTCTTGTTAGAATAAAATAATTCTGAAGGCATAGTTTTAGGCGCAAATCTTTTACTCTATATTTAAACATTTTATTTTTGCAAACAAACTATTAAAAAAAGTACCACGCCCAATAAAACATCGTTTCGCATGCATAGCTAATTAATACCTTTAAAACGATGCCTTACTTATTAATTTTGGTAAATTATGTGAACAGAAAAAGGGATATTTATAAAACACCAATTAGAAATAATATATATATGATAATCAGAGACCAACATAACTGTTAAGTTTTTTCTAAGTGTCCTAAAATAACAGTTTCATGTAAACACAAATGCATAACAGTTGAGCAACGCCGATAACAGTTATTGTTTACAGACCAGCTGTTTCCGTCAGTGGGAAACCTTTATTTTCAATTTTTTTCCGTCACTGTTGGACAGCGACGGTTTTCGCTGAGCAGCGAAAAATATCAGTCGCGCAAGGACGGATATTTCGGGCAGAGAAAAAATAAAAGTCTTTTGTGCATGTATGTGTCGTGCGCACGTACACCCTGCAAAAAATGCGATCAGTCCGGGATACATCCGGGACAACTCGCAAGGGAGCATGCGATTACTACCCATTTGTATCTCTTTATATGGGTTGAAGTTTTCTCTTTTGTTTGAGCATGTCCTATGAAGAGACTAATTGTACCCAGTTTGTACCCGAACGGGTAGCAAAAGCGCACAATTGTACCCGTTTTGTACCCGAACAGGTAGCAAATGCGACACATCCATTTGTGCGACTAATTGTATCCATTTGATACCCTTTCGGGTACAATTCGTCTACAATTAGTATACATATGTACCCGTTCGGGTACAATTGGGAACAATTGTACACCCAGAAAAAAAATAGTGTGAAATCAACCAAAAATCAACAAATTTTGTGGTTAATTTTTTTCAACACGATGCTTAATGTATGCCATCATGTAATCGTGTAAATTTAACACTACTGTCAAGTGTTAGTTTAACAGGATGACAACTGTAGAATTAACACTAAAAAGTATTGAGTCTTCCTGTTGATTTTACAATTTTAACTAGTTAATGTTACAATAAAAGCTAGTTAAATTAACACGAAATGGTCCTGTTGAATTAACAATAACATCTTTTTGATTTTACATTAAATTTATTGTTAAATTAACTAGAAGGTGTTGTTGATTGTACAATTTATTTTTTTAAATAAAAAAACAATACGCTAAAACAACCTCCTCGCGATATTGCAACCTATGAAGAGGAAAAATCAAATATTGAACATTAAATACTTTTAGAAACAAAAATGTAATCCTCTTTTAACTCACCTTACAACTGAAAATATAAATCGAAACCCCACTATCGCGAACTGACAATGATGCTAAACTCGCATCACTGCCACGGCACAAAATTTTCCTTTTTTTTTTTTAAAAAAATAATTTGCTTTTTGCACGAAAATCAGACTTCAAATGATCAAAAAAAATATGTACGTTTCAAAATAGTTTTGACGTTCTTTTTTAACACTTTTTTTAGATTACATTGACACTATGATCGTGTTGAATAAACCAAAATTACAAATGACGTTTAAGTTTGAACATTGTTTCGTGTTATATCAACCAAATTTTATTGTTAATTGTGGTTCTTGTTGTTTTCACATTTGTTTTCATGTTGTATTAACACTAAAATTGGGACGTCATTCTTCTAACATTTTTTTTAGTTTATATTAAAACTATCATCATGTTAAATAAACCAAATTCCAAATGACATTTAGGAATAAAATTTTATATTTGAATCATCTTGTATATTTTAAAATTTCTTCATGTTGTATCAACAATAAAATTTGGTTGAATTTACCAAATTTTCAGATGACAGTTACAAAGCCAAAATCATGTTTCAAACATCGTGTAATTTGAAAAAAATTGCTGGTGTTCTATGTGTAAAGATCGATCGTGTTAATTTTACATGAATCGTGTTGATGAGTTTTTTCTGAGTGTAGACTAATTGTACTCGAAAGAGAGCGCTCCCGGACAAATCTTTTTAGAGACTCGTCGCACACTTTTTTGCAGGGCATGTGCCACTCCGTTGAGGATGAACATATGAAATGCATATGTACATACATATGTAGGTATGTATGTTTGTAATTATACTAAATGGTACGCCGGTATGCCTGCGATCTGGAGGAATGGAAAGCAGGTAATGCAATTTTCCATGTTTATTATACATCAGTGTCGGCCAATGCAATAGCCCTGCAAAAAATGCGATCACTCCGGGATACATCCGGGACAACTCGCAAGGGAGCATGCGATTACTACCCATTTGTATCTCTTTATATGGGTTGAAGTGTTCTCTTTTGTTTGAGCATGTCCTATGAAGAGACTAATTGTACCCAGTTTGTACCCGAACGGGTAGCAAAAGCGCACAATTGTACCCGTTTTGTACCCGAACAGGTAGCAAATGCGACACATCCATTTGTGCGACTAATTGTACCCGTTTGATACCCTTTCGGGTACAATTCGTCTACAATTAGTATACATATGTACCCGTTCGGGTACAATTGGGAACAATTGTAGACTAATTGTACCCGAAAGAGAGCGCTCCCGGACAAATCTTTTTAGAGACTCGTCGCACACTTTTTTACAGGGAGTATGTAGCTTTCACTTGTGTGCGTACAATACGCTGCTGCCGAACCAAGCTATTCATAGATATACGAGCAGTTTACTGGCTCTTTCGTTTTTTCTGAAGCTGGCAGAAGAGTATACGAGCAGTTTATTGGCTCTTTCGTTTTTTCTGAAGCTGGCAGAGAGTATACGTGTGTGTATACGTGTTTGACGTCGCAGCAGCTAGCCTATGCCCCGGGCATAGGAAAAATGCATTTTGGCCGACACTGTTATACATTATTGAATCTTTCATTTAACATTTTTTTGCTTATACATACAGAGAAACCTCTCCTAACGGACACCTCTCATAGGCGGACACCTCCCTTGAGCGGACATTTTTTCATGCACCAAGGTTTAGGTTCAATTTTTAGAACAAATTGCCCTCTCTTAGGCGGACACTCTCTTGGGCGGACGCGGACAGTTATTTACTATTGAATTGAACTAAATACTTCTATTAAGCGGACACGAACCTCTCTTCAACGGACACTTTGATTTTTTTTCATAACGAATCACACAAAAACCTCTGTTAGGCGGACACGAACTCCTCTTATGCGGACAAAATATAAGTATGTATAGCAATATAAAAAAGTTCGCGGAATGTTCGTTAGGTAAAAAGTGCTACGATGAAAGGGAAATCACAACTAAAATAAATGTCCGCATGACTTTATTGGAATAGATATATGTAACTACATTCACAGATTTCCAGTTAGATGATCTAACTGACGAAAACGTCGAAACGATTGAAGATGATAGTACCGATACTGAAAGTATTACCGCTGAAAGTAGGTAATGCAATCTCCTCGAACGAAATGGCTTTGACTGCAGTTTCAAATTTGAAAAGATTTTGCACGGAAGACCTTATTGCATTTGAATTGTTGCAGAAATTTGAAAGCCACCTGCAAAACAATTTTATTTTAAATAAGCAAAAAACCCGTCGTAAATCGACAATTTCGCAATTTTTTAAATAATTTCAAAGATATCCCAACATTTCTAGTTATCAGCAACTTACCTACTAATTGAAATGTAATATGTATATTAATACTTTATGTATATACCCAATAAACACAACGGATTCGCCTCGAATTCGTGTCGGATTCGCTTTCTCTGATTATATTATCGCGGCAATAGTTCGCGGCGATAGATCGGCGAATCCGAATTCGTAGGCATGTCACCTATCACTAGCGATTCGAGAATTTGTTCATTCTCGGATCGCTGGCGATTCGAATTTTTTATCATTAGCGATTCGAAAATTTGTTCATTCTCGGATCGTTGGCGATTCGAAAATTTGTTCATTAGCGATTCGAGATTTTTATAAATGGCGTTTCGAAAAATTAGAAGTTCAGAGTTTGGTTTATTGGCAATGGGTTAACTCCGTATAAAATAATACAAAGCAGTTAAGATATTTTTATAAGGAAAAATTTAAGCAGTAAATAAAGTCCCCCTATTAAACAATTTTGAATTGTTTTTTCTACATACTCGTATCTATTTGATTATAAACCGATTTGATCTACTTTCGCGAACTCGCCTAGAATTCGCCACGATAACATCTGCGGAACTTTGATATTCGTGTTCAGGTATAAATCTAAAATTTCAGAACTATAATGATTTTTTAGTGCAAAACAACCTAAAAAGAATAGAAAAAAATTATATTGCGAAAATTGATTTTCTCGAACTTGCCGCGAACTCGAGGCGAGTCCGAGAAATTACATTCGCGAAAATCTGCTTTCGCGAACTCGCCTCGAATTCGCCGCGATATCATCTTCGCGTCTGTGTTTATTGGGTACATACATACATATGTATATGTATTTATGTATTTAACCCTAATCACCGAATTTTGAAAAGTTACGTAAAACCGAAAGTGAGACTCTGAAGCTCACCTATGGGGAAATTTTGAAACACATTATTTTGGTATTTGTTTTTTACTTTTATTTATGCAGTAATGAATGCAGAAGCATTTTTATACATTCTTATAACGGTTTATGAAAATTTTTTTAGTATATAAAGATAAAAAAGGTAATTTCATAAAATAGGGGATATTAATGAACTGCAATTTTCACACATTTTTGTAGTTGTTGAATGTTCATTATAAATGGTATTACTACATCTGTTATAAATTTGTTTTCGTACACACAATGAGAAAAACTAAGAATCAAATGAATATGAATAAATATTTCATATGATCGCCTCTAATATATATTTTCCGCGATCAAATTTCAAATTTTTAAAACGCAACGTTCGTGGTGAAATTACTGACGCATAAAAGCAGACGATCGTTCGTTTCCCTATCTGAACGCATCTTTTCCGTAATTAATTTAGAATCTCAGTAAACAGAAAATGATAAGATTTTAATGGTTTTGATATTGCTCACTTTACCGTTCTCCATAATTTTATGACATCATATGATCTAAAGATCTATGGTGAAATACGACGAATTCACCAAAATCCGGAGGAAGTATGGTGAGTTAACAATGCAAAAACCTCACTGGATAAACCTTGTAAACAACGGATTCAAAATTTAGTTGAATTCTAGAAATGTAAGCTTATTACGATAAAGATACTTAAGGTGAGTCTTTGAGGCTCACTTTCGGTTTTTCGTTACAATTGGTTAAAATAAATAAATAGCCCAAAGATCAACATTATTTCATAATTTATGAACACAAATGGAGGAATACCCAAAATTTCAAGCAAAAAGCTTTTTTGGTTTACGAATTATTCGCTTTTAAACTTTAAAGTGAGACTGAGAGGCTCACTTTAGAGGATTAGGGTTAAGTGAAATTTTGAAGACATAAGAATCCTTGTTTTTTTTTAGTGAAATATGAATAAATAAATCCTTTAAAATCCAAAAAATTTCTAAAATAGCAACCCACTCCCTTAAGCGGACACCTCTCTTGGGCGGACAAAATTTGCCCGACGGTGAGTGTCCGCCCAAGGGAGGTTTCACTGTATATAGATTAGGTAGTCGCCTTTTATTAAATTTTAAGTGAGAGGCGGTAAAATCTTAATACCAAAATAATAAATTCGTTATTTTTAATAAAGCCGAACTCTAAGTATTAACAATAATAATAGAAAGTAGCTATGTACACAGGTTTGCACTTACATACTACTAAGCTTAACTATGATAAGTTAATATGTATGTAAGTACATACATATGTATGCTGTAGATATAAGAATTGCAGAAATATGCAATGCCGACGGCAAATGAACTGGTACCTCTTTGACACATTTTCGCTAGTTCTGAACCAGCAATTCTGTTCTCTAGTTACTTATTAACTTCCCTGCAGTGTATGTAAAAAAATTCAGACACATGCCTTTATAATTAAATACCTATGTATATTAATATGTACATAAATATCTAAGTAACGAATCTAATATCAAATTATATTTTAATACATATATTATGTACATATCAATTAACTAAATAATTCAAAATAAAATTTCTGTCCATACCTGCTAAGTTACAAAATTGGTTATTTTAAATACAGTCATACCTACTACGAATACAAATTTTCTTCCATTAGCACACATGCGTATGCGCACGAACGTACATGCATATCTACATATGCAAACATATTTTTCAGCAACACTTTTCTTTATCCCTCTGTTTTTAACTGTTATCAAAGGACGGAAAAAAATAAAAGTCTCATTGAAACCGTCACTTGCTGAGGGATATTTTTGAGTGTTGAAAAATAACTCTTAAATGGCAACAGAAAAAAGATCGTTGAGAGAGGTTGCCCACGGAGAGAAACACTTTGAGTGTAAGAGTTTTCTGTTTCAGTCAGTGGGAAACACTTTGCGCTCAGCGTTTTTGTGTTTCCGTCAGACTGAAATGGAATGAAAATAAGTGTTAACTGTTAAAGTTGGTCTCTGATCATAATATAATATAATATAATATAATATAATATAATATAATATAATATAATATAATATAATATAATATAATATAATATAATATAATATAATATAATATAATATAATATAATATAATATAATATAATATAATATAATATAATATAATATAATATAATATAATATAATATAATATAATATAATATAATATAATATAATATAATATAATATAATATAATATAATATAATATAATATAATATAATATAATATAATATAATATAATATAATATAATATAATATAATATAATATAATATAATATAATATAATATAATATAATATAATATAATATAATATAATATAATACAATGGCGCTATTATAACTCTGACGAGTTTTATGGCCGAGCTTCTCTCCCAATTCGAGGTGTGCTCCTTTTTGTTTTTCCTACTAATTGGGTGGACCTACAGTTTTATGCCGGCTCCGAACGGCGAATGCATTTTTTGTGAGAAGATTTTTCATGGCAGAAATACTCTTGGAGGGTATGCCGCCCACTGCCGAGAGGTGACCGCTGCTCTTAAAAAACCCAATAATTGGATCTTTACTAGTTAGAAAAATTGTTTTGGTGTTTTGCTCGGACCGTGGTTTGAACCCGAGACCTCTGGTATAGCAGGCGAGACTCTACCCACTGCATCACAGCGGCCACGATGAAATAATATAGGTATATGATAACAAAAAAGAAGACAAAAACAAAATTGTACAATAGTCTGAAGTTGACGATAATCCACTCAAAGACAATTGAAACAAGTAAGGAAGCCTAAGTTCGAGTGGAATCGAACATTAGATACTCAGCTGTATGCTTTAATTGTTTGTTTGCGTTTGATGGAAACACGGTGTATTTTATATAAAGCGAGTGCTGCATAAAGTGGGCCCATTTTCTAAATTTTTGTCAGTCATCCAACTAAGCTTATGAATATTATTCTTTGTGCAAAATTTCATCCCTTTATGAGTTACAAAGATGTCACGTTAGAAATTCCAAAAGGGTGTTCCAGAAATATCTTTGTTAAAAAGTAGGCGTGGTCATAAACCGATTTCAATAAATTTTTGCGTGTCTATTAACACAAGTTATAAAAGTGTATAAACCAAGTTTCGTCATAATATCTCAATTATTTGTCGAGTTATGGGCTCCGAAATCTCGTTGATTTCTTTGTCTGAAAAGAGGCGGTGCCACGCCCATTTTCCGAAATTTTTCTATTTTTTGTTTCCGATCTATTGTAGAACTCATGCCACAAAATTTCAATGAATTATCTTTATATTTGACAAAGATATCGCTTAAAATGTTTTTACTAGGCCACTTTATGATACCCATATATAAAAGTGGGCGTGGTCCTCAACCGATTTCGCTAAAATTTTGAACATGTATTACCACAAGTAAAAAAGTGTACACACCAAGTTTCGTCATAATATATCGATTATTTGTCGAGTTATGGGCTCAGAAATCTCGTATATTCCTGCTTCTAAAAGGCGGTGCCACGCCCATTTTCCAAAATTTTTGTATTTTTTGTTTTATGTCCATAGTTGGACACCTTCCATAAAATTTCAATGATATATCTTTATATTTGACAGAGATATCGCTTAAAATGTTTTTATTAGGTCACTTTATAATACCCATATATAAAAGTAGGCGTGGTCGTCAACCGATTTTGGCAATTTTTCGTCCAACTATTTGCCTAAGTAAGTATATCACGCCTACCAAATTTCATCGATATATCTTCAACGGTTTCTGAGATATGACTCATAAAACTTTCAATGTTTGCCTCTTAATAAGTGGGCGTGGCACCGCCCATTTTCCAAAATTTCATCATATTTCTTCATAAGGGCCTGAGCTCAATACGTGTGTGAAATTTTATCACTCTAGCTCTATTAGTGACTGAGATACAAAATTTCCGATTTTTACTATATAGGGGAGGTGGGCGTGGTCATGGTCCGATTTCGCCCATTTTCAATACCACCCGTTCCTGTCTCGATACCAACTTGTATTTCAAATTTCATCAAAATATCTCAATTTTTGAGCGAGTTAGAGTGTTTACAGACGGACGGACGGACAGACGGACGGACGGACGGACGGACATGGCTCAATCGATTTCTCTTTTCACCCTGATCATTTTGATTTATATAAGTCTATATCTATCTCGATTATTTCATTCTGTTACAATCCAGCGTTAGGAAATCAAAACTATAATACTCTGTGTACTAGTACAGCTGAGTATAAAAATGTTAACATTGAACTTGAAAATATGCTATTTATGTGCATATGTATGTACATACATACATACATATATTTGTAAATATTTATGTTTTTATGAAGTGGCTACACAATATTTTCGCGCTAAACGCGTTTAAAACTAATAAAACAAAAACAAATAAAACGAAAAATGTAGCAACTTAAGGACGTATTTACATATGTACATATGTGTATAGGTAGGTAAATATAAATCAAGTTAACAAAGTTGGGGCACATTTCGTTCATAACAAGATTCTGAGAAATAATTATAATGGAATACATATTTTGGATTTCAAAACTGACATTTCTTGTTTTACATTAATTTTAGCTTATTAAAAAATTACATAAAGTCATTATTAAAATAAAAACGGCCAGAAAAGTTAATATATAACCTTTAGTTTTGCTATTTTTTTCGGATTTTTTTTAATGTATCAATCTGCAACTGTAGATATGGAGGGCTTTCTTCTGCAAACCGGTACCGGTACTGAGGGGTTTTGAGCTATATAAACATATCTACATATATTATGCAGCTTTGTTGATCGATAGCTGGAACTCGACGACATCTTATTTGTTTAATTTTATTTTCTTTAAATACCTGCATTCCTGAAAGAAAAGTTATTGAGTGGTTGTAGATTAGTTTTCTTCTTATGATAATAAGTAAAGTCATGCCTTCGCATTACCTCTTGATTTCCCTGGTATTTGATTTCAAATACGACATAATCCTTTGCCCGTGCCCATTTCGGGTACAGGATAGTAATATCGCGATTGGGTTTTATTTCGTCACCAGGCTCTTGTTTTAGATCAACATTGTATTTGTAAGCGGTACCATGCTTCTCTCCTGATGTCGTTTCTGCGCGATTCACTTTTGAAATACTAAAAGGATCGGCAATATATGTATATGCATCGCTATGATTCCATCTTTTTTTAGCACTCACCTGTATAGTGGTCCGTTCATTCTAATCATCTCCTGTAAATATTTCTCCAACATATTTACATATTGGGGATCCACAGGCCTACTACTGCTGCCAATCCCCTGAAATATAATAAACACTCATATATAACATTACTCTATACATATTGTAAATTTTAACAAAAAACTTAAAACACATTTGGATCAGCATCAAATCAATTCATATATCTACAAGTTGTGGATTTCCTCGACAATGTGAGATTGTAACTAGATAGTGAATACTACATAGTAGATACAAAAATAAATTCACTAAATTGTTTAAATGACGAATGTCTTTTCTTGTTTATACTTGATAATAAAAATTTCTGTGTCAACTAAAAAAATTCTTTCAGGTGTGCGAATTTCAATTATTTTCACTAATTCTTACCGCATATGCCACGGCGATAACACAGCTGAACACCAAAAATAATTTCGAACAGCACATTTCAAATATACCCGTATTGTATGAATATAGTTCTAGTAAAGAGAAAAGAAAACTTACTAATAACTGCTTAATTCGGGGTTTGTCTTTTATACTAAAATAGTGTTCCAAAAAAATATAGAAAACCAAATTAAAGTACACGTGGACCACGTTATATGTATGTATCTACTACATATTTCGAAACCTCTAGCTTTAACAAACACAAATATTTTCGACTTTTATTGCTTCAAATTGTGCAAATATGTACTTAACTTTTGTCTAGTTTTAGTACATACCCAACAGACCAGGATGTAAGCGAAATGTAATAGGACTTGAGAACAACCTTATAACAATTGTCCATTGTAAGCTTATTGCAATACAGTTTTTATAAGCTTAATTGTAAGCTTATTCACAAGCATGATTGTAATAATTGAGGAATACTTACTTAAAAAGATTGAAACCAATATTACGATAAGCTTACTTTATACTTGCAATGAAAGCTTAAAAAACTATTAATAATAACATTGTTTTAAGCTTGCTGTAAAATTTTTTTTTAAATTTTGGTTTTACAATGATTCATACAATTCATTGATTCCTTTTTCGAAAAGGGAAGTATAAAAGCCTCAATAATGTTCAATATAATGTTGAATGTCCCACTATATGATACCGTTGGATTGAACTTCAGGTTGATGTCATGGTTCGAAACAGGATGAGAATATAAAATAAAGAACATTGCAGTAAAGGTGAAGAAGGAAAGAAAAATAAAAAAAATGCAAATAAAAATTTATTTTTTTCTTTTTTCTACTATTTATACATACAATTATATTTATAAGCTTACAACAAGCTTTCACAAGTAATATTTTTCTACAATTACATTTGTAAGCGTATAAAAAGGGTGCCGTTTTGATTTTTCTACAATTGTTCTTAAGACTTTTTCAATACTTTACACAAGCTTTCCTCAAGCTTAACGCTTATATTTGTAAGCTTGTTATAATATTATTCTCAAGCCCTTTGGTCTATTGGGTACATATATATTTAGTAAATTTTTTTGCTATTTTTGTTTTATTTCCCCCACATCATTTCATTGCCATTTTTGTGTCTTGAACTTTTGACATACATACATATGTATTTGTTTAACAAGCTGATTGGATAAAATTTGTTTGCCAGAATTAACAAATATGTACACACATACATACATACATATGTACATTGAACTCATTAACATTCTCTGGTAAAGTCTGGTTCACTTGACGCTAACATTTTAGTGGAAGAAAATGCTTATTAAGCAACTGCTTTTGTAACTACTTGTAAAAATATTTATGCTACAATTCAAGATAAACCGTACTTTTTATACTCAGCTGTACTAGTACACAGAGTATTATAGTTTTAATCACATAACGGTGGATTGTAACAGAATGAAATAATCGAGACAGATATAGACTTATATATATCAAAATGATCAGGGTGAAAAGAGAAATCGATTGAGCCATGTCCGTCCGTCCGTCCGTCCGTCCGTCCGTCCGTCCGTCTGTAAACACTCTAACTCGCTCAAAAATTGAGATATTTTGATGAAATTTGAAATGCAAGTTGGTATGGTGACTGGGACGGTTGGTATTGAAAATGGGCGAAATCGGACCATGACCACGCCCACTTTTCCTATATAGAAAAAATCGGAAATTTGGTATCTCAATCACTAATATAGCTGGAGCGGTCAAATTTCACCCACGTGTTGAGCTCAGGCCCCTAGGAAGAAATTTGATGAAATTTTGGAAAATGGGCGGTGCCACGCCCACTTATTAAGGGTCAAACCTTGAAAGTTTTATATGTCATAACTCAGAAACCATTGAAGATATATCGATGAAATTTGGTACGCGTGATTTACTTACTTAGGCAAACGTTTGGACGGAAAATAGTTAAAATCGGTTTACGGCCACGCCCACTTTTATATATGTGTATTATAAAGTGATCTTTTAAAAACATTTAAGCCATATTTCTGTCAAATATAAAGATCTATCAATGAAATTTTGTCGCATGAGTCCAACTATGGACATAAAACAAAAAACACAAAAATTTTGGAAAATGGGCGGTGCCACGCCCACTTATTAAGGGTCAAACATGGAAAGTCTTATATGTCATAACTCAGAAACCATTGAAGATATATCGATGAACTTTGGTATGCGTGATTTACTTACTTAGCCAAACATTTGGACGAAAAATAGTTAAAATCGGTTGACGGCCACGCCCACTTTTATATATGTATATTATAAAGTGACCTAATAAAAACATCTTAAGCGATATCTCTTTCAAATATAAAGATATATCACTGAAATTTTGTCACATGAGTCAAACTATGGACATAAAACAGAAAACAAAAAAATTTTGAAAAATGGGTGGTGCCACGCCCACTTATTAAGGGGCAAACATTGAAAGTTTTATGAGTCATAACTCAGAAACCGTTGAAGATATATCGATGAAATTTGTTGTGCGTAATATACTTACTTAGGCTTGGACTAAAAATCGCCAAAATCGGTTGACGACCACGCCCACTTTTATATATGGGTATTATAAAGTGGCCCAATAAAAAAATTTTAAGCGATATCTCTGTCAAATATAAAGATATATCATTGAAATTTTATGACAGGAGTCCAGCTATAGACATAAAACGAAAAACACAAAAATTTTGGAAAATGGGCGTGGCACCGCCTCTTTTTAGAAGCAGGAATATGCGAGATTTCTTAGCCTATAACTCAACAAATAATTGAGATATTATGACGAAATTTGGTGTTTATACTATTATTACTTGTGGTAATACATGTTCAAAATTTTAGCGAAATCGGTTGGCGACCACGCCCACTTTTATACATGGGAACTATAAAGTGGCCTAATAAAAATATTTTAAGCGATATCTTTGTCAAATATAAAGATAATTCATTCAAATTTTGTGGCATGAGTTCCACAATAGACCGGAAACAAAAAATAGAAAAATTTGCAAAATGGGCGTGGCACCGCCTCTTTTTAGACAAAGGAATATACGAAATTTCGGAGCGCATAACTCGACAAATAATTGAGACATTAGGACGAAACTTGGTTTATACACTTTTATAACTTGTGCTAATAGACACGCAAAAATTTATTCAAATCGCTTTATGACCACGCCTACTTTTCACAAAGATATTTCTGGAACACCCTTTGGGAATTTGTAACGTGACATCTTTGTAATTAGAAGTCATAAAGGAATGAAATTTTGCACAGAGAATAATATTCATATGCTTAGTTGGATGACTGATAAAAATGTTGAAAATGGGTGTGGCTACGCCTACTTTATGCTGCACTCGCTTTATATAAAATACACCGTGTTTTCATCAAACGCAAACAAACAATGAAAGCATACAGCTGAGTATCTAATGTTCGATTCCACTCGAACTTAGGCTTCCTTACTTGTTAAAAATAGACATGCATGGAAAAATTATTTCAGCTAACCGTACAGATATTTGAAAAAAATCAACTTCGCTATCACGCTTGCTTAATTGCAGAATTTAATTTCAATTCTGTGAATACTAAGTTACTTCAGCAACAGTAGGTAACTCCAATCATGTACATATGTATGTATTACGGGTTGAAAACCACCCAATCTGTCAAAAAATTTAAAAACTAAATAAAAGTATTGCCGGATAAAACAATACGCTACATCAAAAATTCGGTCTATGGTTAAAACAAAAACTTCGCTAAACATAGATTGGTTAGTACGGCGAAATATGTGCTTAGTTGACGTCAACATTTATTTATTAAAATTGCTCTCGGATATAATACAAATTCCCAAAGGGTGTTCCAGAAATATCTTTGTTAAAAAGTAGGCGTGGTCATAAACCGATTTCAATAAATTTTTGCGTGTCTATTAACACAAGTTATAAAAGTGTATAAACCAAGTTTCATCATAATATCTCAATTATTTGTCGAGTTATGGGCTCCGAAATCTCGTAGATTCCTTTGTCTAAAAGGAGGCGGTGCCACGCCCATTTTCCAAAATTTTTATATTTTTTGTTTGCGGTCTATTGTAGAAATCATATCACAAAATTTTAATGAATTATCTTTACATTTTACAAAGATATATCTTAAAATGTTTTTATTAGTCCACTTTATAATACCCATATATAAAAGTGGGCGTGGTCGTCAACCGATTTCGCTAAAATTTCGAAGATGTATTACCACAAGTAATCAAAGTGTACGCACCAAGTTTCGTCATTATATATCAATTATTTGTCGAGTTATGGGCTCAGAAATCTAGTATATTATAATAATATAATAATATAATAATACAATGGCGCTATTATAACTCTGACGAGTTTTATGGCCGAGCTTCTCTCCCAATTCGAGGTGTGCTCCTATTTGTTTTTCCTACTAATTGGGTGGACCTACAGTTTTATGCCGGCTCCGAACGGCGAATGCATTTTTTGTGAGAAGCTTTTTCATGGCAGAAATACACTCGGAGGGTATGCCGCCCACTGCCGAGAGGTGACCGCTGCTCTTAAAAACCCCAATAATTGGATTTTTACTAATTAGAAAAATTGTTTTGGTGTTTGGCTCGGACCGTGGTTTGAACCCGAGACCTCTGGCATAGCAGGCGAGCACTTGGGCTTTTCAATTACTGAGTACTGGTAATGGTAATTGTACCTGTACTTGGTTTTTTCCAGCTCTGGTTATAGGTAATATGTATATATACAATGGCTCTATTATAACTCTGACGAGTTTTATGGCCGAGCTTCTCTCCCAATTCTAGGTGCGCTCCTTTTGTTTTTCCTACTAATTGGGTGGACCTACAGTGTTATGCCGGCTCCGAACGGCGAATGAATTTTTTGTGAGAAGCTTTTTCATGGCTGAAATACACTCGGAGGGTATGCCGCCCACTGCCGAGAGATGACCGTTGCTCTTAAAAAACCCAATAATTGGATTTTTACTAATTAGAAAAGTTTTTTCGGTGTTTGCCCGGACTGGGGTTTGAACCCGAGACCTCTGGCATAGCAGGCGAGCACTCTACCCACTGCACCACAGCTGCATAAAGTAAAAGAGATATAATTTTGTTTTGTAATTTTTTCGGTTTTTTTTAATGTATCAATCTGCAATTGGGAGAGAAGCTCGGCCATAAAACTCATCAGAGTTATAATAGCGCCATTGTATTATATTATATATTACACTGCTCTACAGCCAAAAAATACTCTGAACGCGACCATCCTTTCTATATGTAAAATCGGTCGCTGATTCCGAAAATCGGGTTCATTTTTAATTCTATGGGAAGGTTTTTGAGATATCGGCAATTTACCGTTATTTGGCCAATGGGTCCACTTAATCCTGTATATCTCTTTAACACAGTGAGTTATATTCCTTACACCAAACGAAAGAAAATTAAATTTCCTTTTCACGGCTCCTATAACATTTTTCTCTAACTCTTATAGTTTCTGAAATATTGGCGATTAAATTTTAATTTTTTCGATTTTTTACGATTTTTTGAAGAAAAAATTGACTTTGTCAGGCAATATCATTAAAACCAATGTTTTTACCTTCGGTTTTACTCCTTTTCATGAAGCTCCATTCTATTACCAAAAAAATAAGCTATCAACGATGAAAATCCATTGTAAAATGGAAAAGTTATAGGCGATCAAGTAAATACAGCGAGGTCGCGCAATGCCTCTGCACGCGTACATTCTACTCACTGTGTTAAAGAGATATACTGGATTAAGTGTACCCATTGGCCAAATAACGGTAAATTGCCGATATCTCAAAAACCTTAATATATATAATACAATGGCGCTATTATAACTCTGACGAGTTTTATGGCCGAGCTTCTCTCCCAATTCGAGGTGTGCTCCTTTTTGTTTTTCCTACTAATTGGGTGGACCTACAGTTTTAAGCCGGCTCCGAACGGCGAATGCATTTTTTGTGAAAAGCTTTTTCATGGCAGAAATACTCTCGGAGGGTATGCCGTCCACTGCCGAGAGGTGACCGCTGCTCTTAAAAAACCCAATAATTGGATTTTTACTAATTAGAAAAATTGTTTTGGTGTTTGGCTCGGACCGTGGTTTGAACCCGAGACCTCTGGCATAGCAGGCGAGCACTCTACCCACTGCACCACAGCGGCCTCTCAAAAACCTTACCATAGAATTAAAAATGAACCCGATTTTCGGAATCATCGACCGATTTTACATATAGATAGGATAGTCACGTCCAAAGTACAGACAAAAAATTTCATTTTGTGATCCAGTGTTATCAATCTGCAACTCTAGATTTGGAGAGCTTTCTTGCTAAAATCGGCGCCGGTATATAAGTATGTATGTATGTGTATATATATGTGTATATATATGTATGTATGCATATACTATGTAGCTTTGTTGACCGAAAGCTGGAACTCGGCGACATCTTATTTGTTTGATTTTATTTCCATTAAATGCCTGCATTCCTGAAAGGAAAGTTATTGAGTGGTTGCAGATTAGTTTTCTTCTTATAATAATAAGTAATGTCATTATGACCAACTAAAATGTCACGCCTCCGCATTACGAGCAGGTACCTCTTTATTTTCCTGGTATTTTTTTCAAATACGACATAATCTTCGAATTTTTCCTAAAAAATGACAGTTCTCCATATGAAAATGACACTTTTTATGAATAATTCATAACAATTTTTTATTATTTTCAATATTAATTATCCTCCGCTTTTTACTGCCAATGCGACGGCGATGAAACAGCTGAACACTAAAATTAATTTCGCAAACACAACTTCAAAAATATTTGCCATGAATTGAAAATAATAATTGCAAAACCGGGAATTGTATTTGTACTAAAGAACTAATGTCTGTGCAAAACAAAAAAAAACACAGGAATCAAGTTTAAACTGTACGTTCAGCAACAATATTTTTCCTAGCAAACGAAACTTATGTGGCTTTGATATAAACACACAATTCTAGCATTGTCTTAAAAAAAAAATTATGCTAACATTTATATGTATATTAGATAGGGTCGAAAAAAAATGTTGTAAAAGTCCGCCCCTAAATTTGAAGCTTATGTTGAGAGGGTTAAGGGACACAAAAAAAATTTTTTTTCTGACCCCGCGAAATACCGCCGAAATTGTTTTTTTCTTGTAACTTTGTTATTTATCATCCGATTTTTAAAATTGATACGTCATTAGTTTCGTATTTTGAAGCTCTACACTTCCTTCTAATGTCCTTTTGAGCTCTGAAGTCGTTTTCACATAGTTGGGTCAGCTAACTTATTTGTATGCCCACGAATTATCCTCTTTGTATTGCCAAATGAAAGTGCTTCAAAATTCATGACAATGTTGCCTTGAAACGGTTTTACTAAATTAATAAACAAAGAAGTTACGTCACAAAGAAGTTATTTAACGTAGATATTATTTAACTATTTTTTTAAGCAATTCAGTATATGTAAAGTTGTAAAAGTCCGACCCTAAATTTGAAGCTTATATTGAGAGGATTAAAGAAAAAATTTTTATTTTTTTTTCTGATCCCGCGAAATACCGCCGAAATAGTTTTTTTATTGTAACTTTGTTATTTGACTTCAGAGCTCAAAAGGACATTAGAAGGAAATGTGGAGCTCCGAAATACGAAAATAATGACGTATCAATTTTAAAAATCGGATGTTAAATAACAAAGTTACAAGAAAAAAACCATTTCGGCGGAATTTCGCGGGATCAGAAAAAAAAATTTTTTTTTGTCCCTTAATCCTCTCAATACAAGCTTCAAATTTAGGGTCGGACTTTTACAACTTTACATATATTGAATTGCTTAAAAAAATAAATTAAATAATAGCTACGTTAAATATTCGTAGTGAGGTAACTTCTTTGTTTACTAATTTAGTAAAACCCTTTAAAGGCAACATTGTCATGAATTTTGAAGCACTTTCATTTGGCAAAACAAAGAGGATAATTCATGGACATACAAATAAGTTAGCTGACCCAACTATGTGAAAACGACTTCAGAGCTCAAAAGAGCATTAGAAGGAAGTGTAGAGCTGCAAAATACGAAAATAATGACGTATCAATTTAAAAATCGGATCAAAAATAACAAAGTTACAATAAAAAAACGATTGCGGCGGTATTTCGCGGGATCAAAAAAAAAATTTTTTTTTGTGTCCCTTAACCCTCTCAACATAAGCTTCAAATTTAGGGGCGGACTTTTACAACTTTTTTTTCGTATGGGGACCAACCCTATCTAATGTATATCTATATACATCGAGCCCTAACCACCATAAAGGTGTATCCAACAAAATTATCGATTTTATCTTTTTCACAGAAATCAACAACTTATTATCACACGCATCAACTCCCAAAATATCATAGTTGTGAAATGTGCCATTTCGAATTTAGAGACTAAGCTTCGTAGAGTAACTGGAAATTTTTTTTATCTTATCACTTCCAGTACACTCATGCTTATCTGGCATGCTTATCTTTAAAGTGTCTCACCTACATATTAAATGTTTGGTATGGCAATTGTTCATTTCATGTAACTTAGCTCAACTTAGTTGAATAAAGAACGTCAAACTAAGCTTGTTAACGAACAACTCGAATTGCATAACTAATTCTAAAGAAACTTCTTTTATTTTAATTGTGAAAATATTTAAAATAAAACAAATAAAAAATGCAATTGTTAAAAAGGAGTGCGGCTTATTTTGTAATATTTTTAGGTAAAATAATATTTTAGTAAAATAAAAACTTCTCCATATGCATATGTATTTATGTACATCAGCATTAACAGAAAAAGTTATAGAAAACCAAATACATATGTACATATATGTACATTAAGGTGGAGTGAAAATTTTTTTTTGAAAATTCAATTTGTTCCAAAACCAGAACGGCACCTTTCTAGCCCAGAAATAAGCCTGTAAAATTTTATTTACCTACTCGCATGTTTAGAGGTGCCCCCAGGCCCACAAAGTTAAAAAAAAAATATCACGATCTGGTACAAATGTGAAATTTCTAAAATTATAAAATCAAAAAACGAAGTATGAGTATTGATAAACATGGCTAAGCTGAGTATTAAAATAATTTTTTTTTTTAAACAACAACAACAAAAGATATTATAGGTCAAAGTTTTTATTATGCATTTTTTAATTGCAATTACTTAAAAACTACTCAACCGATTTCGAATGTTTTATACCATTCGATAGGTATTTTGATTCCCTTTAATTTGATATACAGTTTATGTTGCGGGGCCAACCCCCCTTTAACCCCCCTTACTTTTCATATATAAAATGCAGCATTTTGCGCAAGCAATTTTTTATTTCGCGAAATTTCTATGTTCTATGGATTTGTGGCACTTGATGTGTTGAGTACCTTCGCAAGTGACGAATATTTCTTTCAAATACTTTTTGGTTGTTTGTTTTTCCGACAGGGTAGGAATATGATGTATTGTGGAACGATCCTCCGTCATCCCTTGTCAAGTTTGGTTTGGAGACAAACCGGTTTCGGCTAATATGCGCCATCTTCAGTGTCTTTTTTCGTTCTCTCAGAAGATGGCGCATATTAGCCGAAACCGGTTTGTCTGCAAACCAAACTTGACAAGGGATGACGGAGGATCGTTCCACAATATTTCTTTCCGTTAGTGCACCATCACAGCTTCAGATGGGAGATTGTTTTTTGAGAGCGGCATTTTGCTCATTGCGCGGGAAACGATGTAAGTATTTTATGTTTAATCTTTTTTGTTGGAAACCTAGGGTTTAACGCTGGTATTTATTATTTTTACAATATTTTCATTTGTATTTGCTAGTACTGTTGAAATGGAACGCAGACGTCATTGTGGCAGGGCCTCTTCACAACTTGCTTCTTGGTTGGAAGAAGTGTTATATGACGAAGGCTTAGACATTGACGAAAATGAATTATTTGAACAAAGTGATGGCGAAACAGAAAAAAGTGATCACAACACTACCTCTGAACAATCCGCCGATAGTTTGGAGAAGGAGGACAACATAAGTGAGTATACTAAAAGGCCTGGCCTTTGCGAGCTGTTCCTCAGGAGTAAAAATAGGCGTTAAAAACAGAGGATGAACTTTATGTGCAAAATTACTCTGCAAGGAACATGTAATATCTACGTGCTCATTTTGCTTCGAAGCAACCTTAATGTGAATCATAACGCAGACTGATTTTATAATTTTAGTTGGTTATTTTTTTTTACAATAAATAATTTTGTTAATGTGCTATGTGTGAAATGTGAAATAACAAATTTATGTTTTATTCGATTGATTTAATAAAATTTTAAAAGGTGAATTCCTTAAATAAATATGCTATTTCAAAACCAATTAGTTAGTTATATTTCTACGACAAAAAAGGAAATGATTAACAATGTAAATGCATTGAAAAATTACATTACAAGAGCGAGTGAGCAAAATGCTCATGCGCGAGCATCCGTGTTACTCTACGAGGTGCGAGTACTCGAGGGTTAAGCGTCATTCCATTCCCAACTTGGGCTTGTTTTGAAGACTTGATTTCTTTAATTTTGAATTCCCATAGCAATCACCATGGCAACGAAGCTGTTTGAATGTTTTTGGGTGTGTTTTTCCATATTTTCGCGAAAAATTAATCAAAACAAATAAATTTTCCTTTATGTCTTTGATCGAGAGAATTTTTGAGTTTACATGCACACATACATACATATGTTAAAAATAACAATTAAACTAATGGATTTAAAATATTCTATTAATTAAAATGCAAGCCTAATTATAGTTTTTTCTTATCTTAAAAATTCACTAAGTATGTAGGTATTTATGTATACACGCCACACTGTAAACGTGAAAAAGTTGTTATCTAGTTTACTTGCCTTTGTATTTATTTACAAAAGATAAGAACAACAAGAAGTGTGTATGACTAATGGCAAATTCGTAATATTTGTAAACGCTTCATGCCAGGAAAGTCATCATCGCAGATACAATGCGAAATGAGGTCATCAAAATGCAATTCGAGAGGCACAACTTACACACTTACTAAGATACATGGAGAAAAAGTGATATACATTGTTAAGAAAGTGTTTCATTCAAATAATATGTGTATTTATAATTCTTTTCCTACATATATATGTACATATGTATATTATCCGTTATACTATATATACGAACACCAAAAACTGAAAATAAATAAATCGATAACGGATAAAAAAAATATTATAAAGTTTCAAAAATTTACAGTCTGTGCACCATAGTGCTAATTGCATAAAGCATCCTGGGCTGCAGCCTGTCCGCCATTGAAAGCAGCCGCTGCCGCTGCCGCTGACAGATTTCCATATTTAATAGACATTTATGTATTTCAAAGGTATGTTACAAAGCACGTTTGTGAGAAGCTTTGCCAGGAAAATAAAACATATTGTATGTATGTATGTACCTATATGTACTAAGTGAATAGGCTTAAAGTGTTAGAGATTTGATTGAAACAACAATAAAAAGGCAGCAGCAAAACCAGTTCTCACATAAATTAAAGCGCAATATATCGCTTTGTGTTGCTCCACGCTTGGGAACTGAATAGTCGAAAACTATGAAATATGTAAACAAAAAAATTAAAAAAAAACGCGTGAAGTTTGTGATTAATTATACACCCAGTTGCGAATTTTCATTGCACATCTTTAAATACAATTTTGAAAAAAAAAAGAAGACATGATCATGCATTCTTGCTCGTGATAGTTGAGTTTTCCATATCCGCAAAAAAAAACCCATATACACTCAGAGAAAAAGCAAACTAAATTTCAGTATAGCGGGCTTGAATCAAGCCGAAAACGTTATGAAAGTCTGTTAAGCTTGAAAATGCTAAAATCAAGAATATATTCTTAATTTTAGAACGGAATTTTTGAGAAGAAAAAGCTTATATTAAGAACTTTCCGGTTTGAAACAAGTTTGAATAAATTAATTTTAAGCATAGCTCATGATTGATTTGAGAAAGTGCATTCTTATTTTCAGAATATCTAACTTTGTCTTAAGAATACTTATACTTGCTTTCCACTTTTTCGGAATTCAAATTTCGAAATCATTTAACCCACCTAACAAAAATTGGAGAAAACTTTTTTTTTATTTCTTTGCATTGTATTTTATTATTTTTTTAATGGATGAGTCATATGTACATGTATATGGAGATGCAATTCTTATTATCACTATATATATATATATAATTCAGTCTTTACATACATACTTATAAATAAGAAAAATCTACATACATATACATATCTTATACCGAACTCATTTTAGAAAAGTGTATAAATTTTTCCTTAATCTTCTTAAAAAAACGCAGTCAATACCAACACAGATTTTCACCACCCAATTTGAGTGATAATATCCCCATACCAAGTCATTTTGAACCGTTTCTTACCAACACCGATGGTCTGGAATCCAAAAATTTTGGCCACGGTTTAAAAAAGTCAACGGCTTCCAAATTATTCAAGTTTTGCTTTCGCGGTTCATACGTACATGCCCACTTTGCTTGTTTGACCACTCCTCCACATTGGATGCAATTCTTCATCTATTTCAAATTATTAAAAGCCATATAAAAACATAAGCTAAATTCTCATCAACGCGATAACTCTTACATGTTCCTTTTTCCAAGCAAATGATTTCACGCGAAGCTCCATTCACAATCCCAGCGGGGAATAGCTAATTTTTTTTTTGTTTTATTAATCTTTTTCACACAAAAATCAACAACTATTGAAAATTATATATTTTCTGGTAAACATTTGGCTCTGGTGCTCTTAAATTAGGAATTTCATTCTTAAACCAAGATTTTTTCAGTTTTTTATCTTGTTTCAAGAATGCTATTCTTGATTCAAAATTGGGGAAACTTAAATTTCATTTATTTTTCATTAATTTCTGTAATTCTTAATTCAAGTACGACACAGCTTGTTTTTAGCCCGCAACTTTTCTCTGAGTGTACATATTTTTCTTGGACTACGAAAATTTTTATAACCAACAAAGTTTTACAGAAAGAACTTACATTTTACATGTCGTTTCTAGAAGGTCCTTCCGTTTGCAGCTGGGTATATGAACATATGTACAATAAATTCTCTCCCAAATTCCTTCTCCCCGGTGTGTGCCACCGGTAAAACAGATCTACTTACATATGTACGTAGGTATGTACATATCGACGCTGCCAAACAATACTGTACTAAGTCGACTTAGTATGTTTTCCTTTTTTGGTGTTTTCAAGTATCACGTGTCTTGACTTGGATGCTGTCAAAATTTGGTATCAACCAATAAAAGGTTGTAAGCAAAAGTGTATAATAAAACTCGAGATTATTACAGAATAAAAGCATAGAAAGCTTACCATTAAAAACAACGTTGAAATAGATCTATAACTTCTACCAAAAATATTAATTTTTCACACCAAATTTTCCTTATAAAAAAAAGATGTATCATGGGAGCTCAAAAATTAAGTATGTAATTACAAATTAGCAAGTTTTATTTTTTCTTACAGTGTCTCCACATAACAGGTTTCGCTCTTTTTTCCTGCACTCGCACTGTCAATCTTGTTTCGACCTCTAAACGAGTGCCGAAGCTCACTAATTTCCATACAAATTTCTGAGAGCGAGTGAAGAATCAAACACTTGTTTCGTTCTCAATCCTTTTGCCAAACGCGATGATATGTTTCGCTAGATGTTTCTCTGGCGAATCAAGTTATGTGGAGACGGGCTTTTAGATGGTATCGAGTTTTGAACTTTCAATTCAAATGGAAGTTACAAGTGAAGTTATACTTAGAATACAACTAAAGTTCCATATCGAAATTAAACTTTGAGAGCTTACCTTCAAAACACAGTTTTCAGACTTAGTACAGTATTGTAAGGAAGCGTCGATGTGTATGTACATTAGACCAACCAAAGAATATATAGCATTTTTGAAAATTGGAATTTTCTATGCTCCTCATAATACATTGTCATAGAGACAAAAGAAAAGCTGTGCCTGGACATCTGTGGTGGAAAAACTCTATGCGATTTTGACCTCAAAAGAAGATGCGCTCTAAAATGGTTACTGTATTCAAAGGATGGTTTTTCAAAAAAGGATGGCATAGCCTGCGTATATTTCTGTCATGAAAAAGCTTCTCACAAAGAATCCACACATTGTTGGGAGTCCACCCAAATGGTAAGAGAAAGCATGCCGGAGAATGCCTCAAATGTGGAGAGAAACTCGACATAAAACTGCATTGATCTTATTGCCTATGTGATCTAAAGTAGATTCGTATATATGTATGTGTACAGATGTAGTATACATATATGTTGTTTATACATATGAACATCTGTTTTGCCAATTTTTATGGGCGTAACAAATGGCATATTCACCTGGGCCACTTGTTGGCCGGCCACAATACCGCACACCATAAGTATTGCCACTATTTTATGTCAATTTTTTTTTTTTGCGCTGACCGCATGCCATTATTTCTATTGTATGTAGTGGTTACATACATACCCTGTAGGGAAAATCTCTAGTTCCGAACTAGGTCGCTTCTAGTGCATTTTTCGACACTACTAGTGCGAGCTAAATCTCTTTTGCATGTTATCAACTGGCGAATTTAACACGGCGATGTCCTAGGCGGTGTCAATTGTCACCCTCTGCACTACATTTTCGATAGTTCCGAACTAGTACTAAATTCTACAGTTTACACTAGTTCGTTTATTGGCACAATTTCGATAGTTCTGGACTAGACAAGTACCTACAAATTCTACAGTTTTACATCTGCCGCTTAAGTGCAGACTTTGAAACACTTCATGCAAGTGGCGCGATGGCCGACTGGCTAACGCATGTGCCTTTCAATCTGAGGGGCGCGGGTTCGAATCCTGTCGGTGTCAAGGTGGATGATAATTTTTTTTTTAAATTTTTTTTTTGACTAATATTTTTTTATTGATTTATTTAATAAAATTTACAGTAATATTTAAAAAGTAATAAAATAAAAAAAATTAAAAATAAGCCTGAGGGATCGGGAAAGCATAATTAGGGAAACATTTCATTTCATACAAGTTAAGATGCAAATAGAAAACTCTTTATATGAAACGCTTCACTAAACATATGAGAATTGCAGAAATATACAAAGCCGACGGAAATTGAACGAACGAAAAATTTTCATAGAATTTTTGTCACTTCGAAATTGCATACAAATCAAAGTGTGTCTTATAATGGTCACTCAATTCACTCCTCCTGAACTGGTGAGGGTCTAACTACAATTGATCTAGTTCCCTTTTGACACCTTTTCGCTAGTTCGGAACTAGAAATTTTGCTCACTAGTTATTGAGTTCCCTGCAGGGTATGTACATATACATACCTATATGCACATTTGTACAACGCAACACGGGGCAACTTGGGAACAAAACGGCAAAAGGTAGCGCCAGCGGATGCTGTTGCGGGCACGGAAAGAGGCTCGACGGTGATAGTGACACTGATGATGATGAACTGTTTTTACCTCAAACTACATACATACATACGTTTTGTTAACATTGCGATATCAAAAAAGGCAAACTGAAAGCACAAAAATCACCATCTTTCTATTTGTTGTGTTCCGCTACATTTTTTTGTACATGCAAACATGTTTTTTTTTATTGATGTATTATGGAACGATCCTCCGTCATCCCTTGTCAAGTTTGGTTTTGGTTTTTTTATTGTTGCGTGCAGTGTTCGCTCTATCTTTTGCATGCAAAGCTTATTTGGAATGTAAATATGCATGTATGGAATGTAAATATGCATGTATTTTTTCTTGCTATTTTTTTACCATTTTCCATTTTCCGTTATTGCGTTAGTAATGGATTTTTATGCAGATTTTTCCGGTGTGTGTATCGCATTGGCATTAATGCACAGGAGATGTCATGCGAGAGCCGCTTCTGTGTACACTGTGCATGATGATTTATGTATGTATGTATGTATGTATGTACGCATGTAACCCTCCTTGCATCCGTATGTTTATCAATTTTTCAATTTTTGCAAAAGAAAAACTATTAAAATTGATGGAGTGGGTTCGAAAAACAAGTAATGCAAAATCAAATTCAAATAATGCTTGTATGTTTAGGTCACAAGGAGTGATGGCTACACAATAACCCTGCAGTAAATTTGTTTCACTGCTGAAGGATCAGTGATGATTCTTTCTTGAATATTCATCACTATCGTCATAACTCAGTATATTTTTATTTGTTCTTGTTTTTTTTTTTCTGAGGAAAGCAAACCATTTATATGAAAAATTCATCAGTCTTTATAGGAAAGTATTCACTGATGCCTCCTCGTCATAGGTGAATTGCATCAGTGATTCATTAAGGATTCATTGCGGATTTTTACTGCAGGGAAATAATGATATTTTCAAAAAAAAAAAAAAAAATAAAAAATATGTATGTACATATGTATATATGTATGTATGTACATATCGCACACTAAATCAAAAAGCGTTACAACTCAAAATTCAAAAATTTTCAGGAGAGGCAAAAAACTTTTTAATTTTTATAGGCAATGATATGGGAAGAGGCTACGTATAATAGTTATTTCTCAGTTAAAAAAGACTCTGCTGGAAAAGATTTTTTGGCAGCCGCTAGAGATATATTCTGTGTACCAATTCATGGAAGAAACCCGATTTCGAAAAATTTTGAGTTGTAACGCTTTTTGATTTAGTGTGCGATATGTACATAACAACAAGCGTGAATATGGACAGCTGTCACTTTAGTTACTTGAAAAGGGGATATACATACGTATGAGTGTTCGGAATCAGATTAAATTTATTTTTGACTAGCAAAAATACGTTCCGCTTCGCTGCGACGAATCACACTATACCGCGGCCTATCAATCTCCTTACCACTTTCCATATCCCGTTCCCTCTATCTTTTCCTCCCACTACACTACTCTCTATCTATCTCTCCTCTTCTCCCGTTACCCATTAACAACATTCCACATATCGGTATATATCATTTAAATCAGTTCAGCTATCTCGGGAACCGATTGAGATATCGACTTATTATGAACTATATATTGAAACCCTGAACGACTACTTTAATTCGATATCAATATTGCTCAAAAATATTTCGATGCCATCTGGGTCGGTAAGGAGTTGAGATACCGGAATTAGATATGATCTAACTTCTCTAGAACAGAATCTTTTGCAAATATAGTCAATCCAGCGCCATATCGAGAGTACTTATCCAAAGAATAAACTTTTCAAATTGGTCAAAAATCCGTTCAGTAGTTTTTCAGGCATTTCATCACATAAAAAGCTCCTACAATTTTATATATCGTCCTACCATACGAATACTAGCCATTTCCAAAATTTCTTACAAGGAATTTCTTCGTAAAAAGTTTTGCAAGTGCTAGTTTTCGTATGGTACGACGATAAATGTATATGTATGTGGATTTTGTTTTAGTTTTATTTTAATTTTGTTGTTTTTCATTCATTTTGTTTTCCCTTTCAGTTTTACTCGCCTGCTGTACACAAGAGACGGAGGCAACTAGGCGAGTTATGCGCGGACGCAGGACATTAACACGTCGTTACTTTAGTAAGTAAAAACTGTAAATAAAACACCTTGTATACCGCCTAAAAATCATCACCAGCATCAACATCATCTTTGTCTGCAATTCTTCTTCTTTTTTTTCTTTCGCTTCCACTTCTTCTAAACTCATCTATCCTTCAACCTTGCATTTTAGCATTTAGCAGATTTCACGAAGAAATTGCCCTAAATAATTTTCAATGATAAACACTTACTTTCTAAGCTCATTATTCGTTAATTTCATTTGTTTTTTTTTTCTCCATTTGCAGCTGGTCTTGGTATACCCGGTTGGTTGTTGGCCGTGTTTGTTGGCATTGCTGAACTGATACTCGGTGGCGCCCTGTATTTGGTGCTAAATCGTGTGATTCTAGCAAAGCCGGTAATGGAGACTAATACATATACACCAGCAAAACAGAGCAATGAAGTTTAATGAATTAAAAATCTAATTAATTCGTTTTTTATTTATGCATATTTTTTTTTTAATTTAATAAAATTTTTTATTTTATTAAATTCATTCTTTTGCGCTAAACAACATACATGATTTATATAAATACATACATAAGCATTTTTTAAAACGACGGCTACTTTGAAATAGTACAAACCAAAATAGATTGTATAACATTTGGGGTTATATACAGTCAGTAATTTGAATGGCAATTAACATAATGATTAAATGACCGTTAACAATAAAGAATAGCAGAAAAAAAGAAATATGTAAATATATTATATAATTTTATTTTTTTTTTTATTATTTTTCTAAAGTAAATATGTATATCTATTATCTAACTCACCCATAACGAAGTCGCTTATTTAGCAAATTCATGATTTTTTCTCTTTCAACTTATTAAACTTGTTTGAAAGGGCAGCTGCTCTTTTGCTGAATTTAATATTGCTTATTTACCAAATACAACATCACACTAACTTATACCCTAGAGAAAATTCGCGCTACTACCAGGCTAGTGCAGAACTATTTCAAAATGGGACAGTCTTGATTCTGGTTCTAATCCAACGGAATGCTTTTAAATGTCCTTTTTAACACGGCGATGTCCTACGAAGCGGTGATTATTCTCATCTGCATCACTTTGGAATGCGTTCTAAATTACTTTCTATATGGACAGACCTGGGATAGTTCAAAAATCAATCATTCGGAGAGATAGTGCAAAAGGAAGCACTTCGGGACTAGTTAAAAAAATGGTCGGTCTTCGGCCGCGCTTTACAAAAATAATCCTCAGCCGGCAGAACTCTATTATAAAATACCAATTTTTTGAAACTTAACCTTGCAGAAGCTGGAATTAACCCCATTTACCTACAAATGCCAAATAATATTACTTTGGTTATGTGTACCCAGCAAATCTGGATATTATTGTAAAATGCAACATTTTTTGTTGCTCAACTTCAAAGTAATAGCTGCAAACATAAATTTTTCAAGAAGTTGTCAGTGGACGCTCCACAGTAACTAATCTAGCAGTTTTCACCGAATATTGCTTATCGGCATTTAAAAATGGGTCATAAGTAGATACTATCTACACAGACTTTTCAAAAGCATTTGACAAGGTTTCACATGTCATTTTATTGCGGAAACTTAAAAAGCTAGGCTTTCATTCTGTATTTCTCTCTTGGATTGCATCTTACCTTACAGATAGAACTTTATTTGTTGAAATCGAAAACTGTAAATCCCACTCTTTTGCCGCTACCTCTGGAGTACCGCAGGGGAGTATTCTTGGTCCACTTTTATTCATTCTTTTCATTAATGATATTGGCTCGTGTTTCAAATATTCCAGATTTTTGCTATATGCAGATGATCTTAAACTTTTCCGTAAAATAACTTGTGCGTCTGATATTTTGCTTATTCAGCATGATATAAATAATTTAATTACTTGGAGCCGTAATAATAATTTAGAACTCAATATAAATAAATGTTTCCACATATCTTTCTCAAGATCTTCTAATAAATTTCTTTCCAAATATTATATTCAAAACGAAAATCTAGCCTCACTACAAAATTTTGTTGACTTAGGGGTGGTTTTTGATTCAAACTTTACCTTTGTAAACCATATCTGCTATCTGATTCCTAAAGCATATAGTAACTTGGCTTTCTTACGTCGGTATGGAAGAGAATTTAGAGATCCGTATACCAGAAAGACCCTCTTTAACTCGCTAGTTAGATCTAAACTCGAATATGCCTCAGTTATTTGGAGCCCGATTTATGTTTGCCATACGTCACGAATTGAACGAGTACAAAGAAAATTCCTAAAATTTGCGTTACAGACTCTTAATTTTTCTGATCCGCTTCCACCTTATTCCGCCCGGTGTAAATTAATTAATATTCAATCCCTAGAAAACAGAAGAATTATTCAATCTCTAATGTTTATTTTTGATATAGTATGTGGTAATATTGATTGTCCTGATCTGCTTGAGCTTATCAATTTCAATGTTCCTCATAGAATTTTACGTTTTCCACTACCTTTTCATCTCAATACCATTAAAGCAAATTACCTTTCTTTAGCTCCAATATTAAGAGCACTTATAGAATTTAATAATATTTCAAGGGTCGTTAATATTGATTTTTCATCTTCTAGATCTTCATTTAAAAGTTCGCTTGCTCTGTATTACTCTTAAACTTTAGGTTTACTCATTGTTTTATTCTTACTTTTGCTCTAGTCTGTAAGATTGTATATCATAGACGAAATAAATTATTGAATTGAATTGAATTGAATTGAATATACTGTACCGCTCTGCATAACTTTAGAACCAGTTCTGAGCTAGTGATGAACTCTCTAGTTCTAGACTGTCGTTTTTCGGCACTATCCCTTCTGTTAGCTGGAGGGTTACTTTTGTTAGCATACATACATACATATACATAAATACACACATATAAACACCAAAAGTTTTTGGCACACATACCTACGTTGATTCTGTACACCCAACTGCGAAAGCAGACCACGTCTTCATTATAACTTCTTCGTCAGAATTTCGATTATTAAATCTCCAAATATAAACATCAAGGGAGATTTTTCCAATGCAGCGGACGCCTCCCTCTTCCTCTGCTGCCATCGGTGGTTGTCGATGGAAATACTCTCTGGACCGGAGCATCTTCATTCATTCGCCCAATATTGCCCAGCTAACGCAGTTGCAGAGTTTTTATTTGCTGAACCTTGTCGATCTATGCGTAAAGTTCGTATAGCCGATTGTTAAATCCTATTCGCGTAAAGATTCATAAACATTCCGAAGAACATTTCACTCGAATACTTCAGTACCAACTGATCTGTTATTGATATCGTTCATGCTTGCGCGCCGTGACATGTTGAGTGTGACTTTTGTTTGTCGACAGATGAATTTACTTTTTAATTCCCTCTTGGCAGAGCCAAAATCCGTTGGATTTCAAGGCTAACGCTTTTATATTTATTATCCGCGTAAATACTGGTTCCTAAGTAGACAAAATAGACAGTCTAATTTAGTAATAAGAAGCAAAGAAAAAATTCCAAGTTTCCTTTTTAATCTCATTTTCTAAAAGTCCGTCTCCACATAACTTGGTTCGCCAGCAAAACATCTAGGGAAACATCTCACTAAATAACCCGTCTCCACGTAGCTGATCGTTATTCAGTTTAACATTTCTCTTTCTTGTTCTTCTTAAATGTTTGTATGTTTTTGCGTTTTGTTTTGGTCTGTGTGAAATTTCGATAGATTTTCGATACAAAATTAGAGAAAGCATCGATATCATCGCGTTTGGCAAGAGGATTGAGAACGAAACAAGTGTTTCAATCTTCACTCGCTCTCAGAAAATTTTATGGAAATTGGCGAGTTTCGGCCCTCGTTTTGAGTTCGAAACAAGATTGAGAGAGCGAGTGCAGAAAAAGAGAGCGAAACACGTTATGTGGAGACATGGTATAATCGAGCAGCCTGGTATATAATGCTTGCTACAGTCGAGCTTTTACTTTTTAATCTTTTGCTCTAACTTTGTTTTTTTCTACCGTTTGGACTAACTCAAAAGTTTTTCTTTCTTCTTGGCCTTTGTTGTATTTTTTTTTATTTTTTTTCTACACTTTTAATTCTATTCTATCTTTTTTTGTTGTATACCACAATTTTTAATCCAGCTGCTTATCTCTATACTGCGCAAACTCACACACATACTTACATTGTCCATTGTATTTTGTTATTATATACATATGTATGTATTTAAGCTTTGATACTTCTCTTATTTATATAAACTACATTTTGTTCTTGTTTGCGCTATTTTTTCATTAATTAAAAGCTTTACTTTTAGTTTAACCTTGGATGGTGTTTTCCTTCTGATATTTTTACTTTTTATAGACCAAATTTGCTATACAAACTTATGTGTTTTCTGTGTTGCACTTTTACAACACGCTTATAAGTAGATAAATAGCTTATAATAAAAAAAGTAGTGGAAAATTCAAATATAACAACTTTCCTCTTCCAACCAATATTCTTTGTTTAAAACAGTGCAATCTGGTTGGGATAAATTTTAATATAGAAAATTAAAATAGACAAACAGTAAAGAATACATATGTATGAGTATGTATGCACATTTACAAGTATGAGTTTAATGTTTTGTAATTTTGTATTAAATGGCACCAATTGCAATTTTAGGGAAGAGTAATTAGAATTCAATTGAAGGACATTGAAAGGAAAAACGATTGAGTGCGCGGAAATGATACGATTCCTATTGATTGTGTGTGGGGCGGAAGCAATGCGAACTCACAAAGTTCTGCGCATACGAAATTGGTGAAAAAATGTTTTCTTAACTCTTACTGCAAGTTTAGCAAGTAAAAATAACAGTTTCATAAATTCTATTCTAATGCTGACCGGTTTTTTTTTTGTCATTGTAGGCTAATGTATGCTCAAACTAAAGATGGCAAATATTTGGCGTACCTGTGATTTTGTCACCGTTCCTCAAAATTTATTGGTGACTGCCGTGACTGATTTCCAAAATCACGTGGACAAAATCACGTATTTTGAAAACATGAAAATTTAAGTTTTCAAAAATTTATAGTTTTTTTTTTATTTTTTTATTTTTATTTTTAAATAATATTTTAAATTGACTTCAATTGATTTTGTTAAAGATTTCCAAACGCATTTTTGGGGAACTAGGTAAAATGCAGTTATTTTTTAATTTACATCAATTTTTGTTTTGCTTTATTATGAAATACTTTTATTTCAGGATAAGCTTAGCTCTATTATTACTGGGCCTGGAAAATAAAGTCCGATTAAAATAAACGTTTATTTACTTTTATTAAAAAGTGAATAAAATCCTTGGTTCCTGTCAGGAACCCTAAAAGTCGCTGTCACTGAAAAAAATCACAGTGGCTAAAAATTCACAGTCACGAATCACTCCGTTCCTCAAAAATCACGGGATCGGCCATCTCTAGTTAAAACGTTAAGTACAGTACGATCAAAATACTATCTATATTTACCTACGCCTAAAACCATGCAACGCCTTTTATATGAGATGTGTACATGGCCAGTATTCAGCACTGCATAGCCTCGCGAGTACGACATTTATCACATTTTTCAGACCGACACAGTCAGCAACTATTATTTGCTTGATCTTGCTGAAAGCAATACTACCCAACTCATGGTTTTTGAGTTATGACACTAATGAGTAAAGTAAATGATTTATGGCTATAGGGATTTCAAACTTCCGATGATCATTTGATGTGTAAGTTCGTTGTACTCGGAAGTTATTCTAATATCATTTTCATATTATGGCACTATGATTATCACCTTTGCAACACATTTTTATTTTAACCTTTAAGCGACGAGGTGAAATTTTGTGACATAGTTTACGACGTGGTGGTAAATTTTTTTCTACGCATTTTACTTAAAACTCTCAATAAAAAATAAATTTTTTTATAATAATTTTTGCATTGGAAAGAGGCCAGTCCTTTTTCAAATGAAATTAATAAAAAAAGTTAATTAAATTTTTTAAATCAACAAAGTTTTTACTATAATTCACAAGGCCTTGTTCTTTCAAAATAGCGAAAACATCACATGAGAACCTTATAGATAAAAGGTAAAACAAAAACTTTCTTTAAACTTTAGAGACGGTTTTTCATAAAAAAATATATATTTTTAAATATATAATAGGAATTTTATTGAAAAAAATTTTTTTGTAGAAAATGCTGGCCAGTCTTTTTGAAGTTTTTTTCATAATAACGTGAGCGTATAAAATGAATCACGAAACGAATTTTTTAATTTTTCTTCCAATAATCATTTGAAGAAGTGGTAAAATTAATAATCCATGTTATTCAAATTGCCAGTGAGAGAATTTTTAAATGGAAATAAATTACTTTTGAAGAAAAAGTTACGTTAACGTCGAGGTGTGGTAATTTTTACCCCGATATCATAATTTATCCGTTATTGGAGATCTTCCACCATAGAAACTATACTGATCGATAATTATGATGACATGAGTAGATTCTAAGCGCACAAAAATGCTGCAGAGAAGCGAGAAGTGGTAAATTTCCAAAAATTGCATTCGAAGAAAAACTAACGTTACCCTAGACGTGGGGTAATTTTTACCCCACCATCATCATTTCTCGTCAAATGTTACACCTTTCTTCATAAAAACAAAACGTGTCAATAATTATAAGGAGATGGGAAGATACTAAGAGAGTAAACTTGCTGGATGGTAAGTTAAAAGAGATATTTAAAGAAACTGTAAGTCGGTGTAAAAATTACCACCACGTCGTATGTTAAAGGTTAACAAACACAGAATGTATGCATATTTAAGATTTGGATAGATAGATAGGTACATGCATATGTACGTAAAGATGTATACAAAAAGCTTTTAGCACAATTCGTTAAAGTAAACAAAAAAATTTAGTTAAGAGCTTGTGAAAATTAAAAAAAAAACATACCAACAACAACTACGTTTATAGTAAATATGTACATATGTTTGTTTTTATAGAATACATGGGTAGTTGCTACGTCAATATCAGGGACTTGTAACGCGTTTCGGTTTCGGTTTCTGTTACACAGCTAAGTAACGAAACAGAAACAGAAACAAAACTCCTTTGTAACAAAAGTCGTAACAAAACTCCGAAACGTTTCCAGCAGAAACAAAACCTGTAACGAAACTAAATTAATTTTGTTCCTTGTAACAAAATCCGTAACGAAACTAAATGAATTTTGTTCCTTGCAACAGAAACAAAACCAGAAACAAAATTAATTTTGTTCCTTGCAACAAAAACAAAACCAGAAACAAAATTAATTTTGTTTCTCAGTAAAAAAACTATATTTGCAGAACATTAGGATGGACTTGTTATTTTTAGGTATATAATATACATACAAATATATGTATGTCTGTGGCAACCAACTAAAGTATGGAATAAGACACTTATATTTTTTAAATATTATCGTAAGGGACATTTATTCAAATACGCTCATAAAACATTGGAGTGAAATTATCGTAAGGGACAAAATTATGATTTTTTCGCAAACTGCAAATTTTTTCAAGAAAAACGATATCAGGTTCAATATATTAATTAACCATCTAAACGCGTGTTCAATTTCATTTAAATATACCAGTAAAAAACAGTGAAAAAAACAAAAAAAAACTGTGCACACAATAGATCAAAACAGCCTATATCAAAAAAACATATTTAAACATTTGATCAGCAAAAAATCACAAAAAAAAAAAAATGCTTTCCTGTAAAATTTGCTTTTGTCCCTTACGATAAAGTCGCACCAAGGGGTCGATATGAAGAAAAATATAACTGGGTGACTATTAGGGTTGTCTTTTTTAATTTTTTTAAATGATATATAAAAACGCTTCATATGCATAGAACAACGGATTGTGAAAAGTATACATTAATTGTTATCAAGAAATATTTAATTTTCTAATAATATCTCATTCAGACTACTTTGTAGTGCAATTTCTTCATCATCATGATTTTTATAAGACGTCGAAGCAGTACAGGATGCTTTGGCGGGTGTAATATCGTTTCGTACGGATAATGGGATATCCGACTTGCGTTTTTTTTTTGTGTATTACGTGACTAAGGAGTACTCATGAACATTGATGTGTAATCAGTTTCGAAATAGGACTTTTATTCCCTTTTCCTTATTCACTGGGTTTCTATTGATTAAAATGCGACTATCGTTTTTATCATTTTTTGTTGCCATTGTCACTGCTACATTTTGTTGTTTTTGTTTGTTCCGGGTTGGTTTTTCATTTTTAATTTTTGATTTTTGATTTCTGATTTTGATTTGTTTTGTTTTGTTTTGCTCAGAAACATCCAAGATCATTCGGATCCACGTTTGACCCATATCTCGGGGCTCCGTGTAGAAGTCCTGCTCAAAACCTTTCATTTGATACCAACATTGCTCAGAAATATTCAAGGATCATCCGGGTCCTCGTTTTGACCCTATCTCGCGACCCGACCTAGGAATCATAAAGAATAGGGCTCCCTGTGGAAGTCCTGCCCAAAACTTTTCATTAGATACGCGTAAACTTTACCTGTTTTTCGAAATTACTCGTAGCTACAGAAAAGATGTTTACACATCAAAATGCCACGGGTATATATATATATATTATATACCTAAAAATAATAAGTCCATCCTAATGTACGGCAAATAGTATTGAAATAATATTTATAGTGTTGCCACTGAGAAACAAAGTTAATTTCGTTTCTGGTTTTGTTTTTGTTGCAAGGAACAAAATTAATTTTGTTTCTGGTTTTGTTTTTGTTGCAAGGAACAAAATTAATTTTGTTTCTGATACTGAGAAACAAAATTAATTTAGTTTCGTTACGGATTTTGTTACAAGGAACAAAATTAATTTAGTTTCGTTACAGGTTTTGTTTCTGCTGGAAACGTTTCGGAGTTTTGTTACGACTTTTGTTACAAAGGAGTTTTGTTTCTGTTTCTGTTTCTGTTTCTGTTACAAGGAACAAAATTAATTTAGTTTCGTTACAGGTTTGGTTACTTATTGAAACGTTACAATCTTTTGGTTTCGAATTTAGTTTCTATCCTTTAATGTTTCTTGGAACAGAAACGCCAGAAACGAGAGTTTCGTTTCGTTACGAGTTTTGTTACAAGTCCCTGGTCAATATAGTGCCATCGAATACATAGGGTATACTGTATGTTTGTAGCCCAATGTGTAGTTGTAGCAAGCCATAGATGCTCATGCCTATGCCCTTGAATCACATTTGTTTTTGTTTTTCCCCCCAGACATAGGCACAGATACAAATTCGCCCAATGAATATAAAAATAAAATTTTCTTCCCCTGTCATATGCCCACAGGTATAAAAAATTTCAAATGAATGGGATTGAGTTTCTTAGCTACGTTAGCTTCGCCCTTCCCATATGAAGCTACGTTGGCGTCGCCCATCCCATATGAAATTGAAAATTACACTAACAAATTGAAAATAAAATTTTTTTTGAAAAAATTGAATTCTTGAATTGAAAAGCGACGTAACTCAAAACCCAAATAAATATAAAATAAATGGAAGAAATGCAAGAAAACCTTTTTCTTTACATACGAAGCTTTGAAGTAAAACCTTGGGTAAGGAAGAAGACTTTTGCTGGGAGGAGACTAACATTTAGCAGTCCCTAAATACGGTATTCATGGATTCAAAAAATTTTGAGTTGTGCAATTTTTTGAATTAGGGTGCGATTTGTAGGCAAACGAAAAAACTGAACAAAATTTCTAGTTAATATTGAAAAATGTGTGGCAAAAGTGTATTTCAAATTATTTGAAGAAAAATAAAAGCAGATTTTAATAAGAAAAATAGGAATTAGAGCTTTTTTTGCTGAAGTATTATTGCAAGTCACAGTCTATACTAATTAATTATAGGTACGTATATAAATTAATAATTAAAGTAAGTTACATATATGACAGAAATAAAATATGACAAGTATCCACTCATAAGAAATGAAATTTTAAAATACTTATCCAAGTTCGGAAGCAAATATGTGCATATATTTGCGAAAAAGCCTTTTCTAGCCTTAAGTTAATAAAAACAAACCAAAGAAACCTTTTATCACAAAAGCATTTGGAAGCAATTCTGCAATTATCCACCTCTGATTCGACAATATATATTGACAATTTATTAAACAGCCTTGAATAAACTTGTCACTTATTGTTATTATGTAATATGTAGATACATTTTTTTTATATGTACGAGTTCATATCTTAATTTAATATAAATAAAATATATTGTAAATATTGTACATATGTATGTATTTATGTTGTATGTAAAATTTTCTAATCGTACAATAAAAATTTACTTGTAGTTTGTAACTTTTTTTTTTAAATCTAACACAACTTTTTTCTCGGTGCGCTAATAAATTTTTGTAGATGTATTGGAGTTTCCCCATTCAATACGAGAGCGTTGAGCACCCTTGTAGTAAGCAATAAGCAATTATTTAACATTCTCATATCTAGTACATATTTGCATGAAAGGCAAATGTTTAAACATTTTTCAAATGCACGAGGTATTGCAAGAAAAGCGCAGGGTAAAAAATCACATGTGTTCTTAAGCTTGGTATCCACATCATAAGAATTGCTCAAGAAAAAATTGGCATTTATTTAATAATAATAATAAAGTAATTTTGACGTTTGATTTTTTCTTCAAGAAATATATACAATCGTATATATTTCTTGGCAAAACCAGCGTTGCCAACCTCATTTTTCGTCAAAAATTGTAATAGATTTTCTTGTGAAGTGGATACTGCCTAAAGAAAATTTGACACAAGAAAATCTCTTGACCATTTCTTAAGCGTTTTTATACTCAGCTGTACTAGTACACAGAGTATTATAGTTTTAATCACATAACGGTGGATTGTAACAGAATGAAATAATCGAGATAGATATAGACTTATATAAATCAAAATGATCAGGGTGAAAAGAGAAATCGATTGAGCCATGTCCGTCCATCTGTCCGTCTGTAAACACTCTAACTCGCGCAAAAATTGAGACATTTTGATGAAATTTGGAATGCAAGTTGGTATCGAGACTGGGACGGTTGGTATTGAAAATGGGCGAAATCGGACCATGACCACGCCCACTTTTCCTATATAGAAAAAATCGGAAATTGAAAGTTTTATATGTCATAACTCAGAAATTTGGTACGCGTGATTTACATACTTAGACAAATGTTTTGACGGAAAATTGTCGAAATCGGTTGACGGCCACGCCCACTTTTATATACGGGTCTTATAAAGTGACCTAATAAAAACATTTTAAGCGATATCTCTGTCAAATATAAAGATATATCATTAAAATTTTATGGCAGGAGTATAACTATGAACACAAGACAAAAACCGTAAATTCTGGAAAATGGGCGTGGCACCGCCTCTTTTTAGAAGCAGGAATATACGAGATTTCTTAGCCTATAACTCGACAAATAATTGAGATATTATGACGAAACTTGGTGTGTACACTTTTATTACTTGTGGTAATGCATGTTCAAAATTTTAGAGAAACCGGTTGACGGCCACGCCCACTTTTATATATGGGAACTATAAAGGGGCCTAATAAAAACATTTTAAGAGATATCTTTGTCAAATGTAAAGATAATTCATTAAAATTTTGTGATATGATTTCTACAATAGACCGCAAACAAAAAATATAAAAATTTTGGAAAATGGGCGTGGCAACGCCTCCTTTTAGACAAAGGAATCTACGAGATTTCGGAGCCCATAACTCGACAAATAATTGAGATATTATGACGAAACTTGGTTTATACACTTTTATAACTTGTGTTAATAGACACGCAAAAATTTATTGAAATCGGTTTATGACCACGCCTACTTTTTAACAAAGATATTTCCGGAACACGCTTTGGAAATTTGTAACGTGACATCTTTGTAACTGGAAGTCATAAAGGAATGAAATTTTGCACAAAGAATAATATTCATATGCTTAGTTGGATGACTGATAAAAATGTTGCAAATGGGCGTGGCTACGCCCACTTTATGCAGCACTCGCTTTATATCAAATCCATCAAACGCAAACAAACAATGAAAACATACAGCTGAGTATCTAATGTTCGATTCCACTCGAACTTAGGCTTCCTTGCTTGTTTTATATGGAGTTTTAGCATTTCTTGTAATGTGGCTTTAAGACAAAAAAGACAGATCGGTAACAACAGAAAAATGATTTCGGTGAAGTGAATCGGATTTCTTCTTTTTACACAGATCTTTATTAGCTCTGCAAATATCTTCTTATCCATCTGTCTGTATATTTGTCTCTACATCTACATATGTGTGAACGCAAACTAGTTCCTTAGCTTTTGAGATATTTGATTCAAATTCGGTATGCGGTTGTATTTTTATGTACAACTGACCATTAGTCTGAACCGATTGTTCAGATAAAGAATTTTTGAAGCCGATAATACAACTTAATGAAAATCATGTCATGTAAAATTTCGTTTTCTCTACTCGTGAAAGGTATGGAATTTTCTGCATAGTCGAATACAGCAACAGTCTCACTTGTTTTTCTTTTTTGTTTGCATTCATCTGTACAATGTAACTTTTCCACTTGCTATATACTTGCATTCAATTTAATGCGATTTAAATGGTTGGCAATTAATAAAATAAGGCTGCATTCAATTTAGAACTAAGTAGCATTATGTGCATGCATGCCTACATCATTTATATATGTCAGGGACTGCAACGGTTATGAGTTACATATATCAAAAAATTTGATTTTTAATCATTATTTGCTGAGTTTTGTTTTCTGCTCACAACATAAAAGTTAATTTTTGAGTTTTATTTTTCCCTCAGAAAATAAAAGTTATTTTTTGAGTTTTATTTTTCGATCAGAAAATAAAAGTTATTTTCTGAGTTTTATTTTTTTGCTCAGAGAATAAAAGTTTTTCACTTTAATTTTGGCTGCAATTGTAGATAAATGAGTAAAGTAGATAAATAAATATTTAATTTTTTTTTTATTTATGAACTTTATCTACATGTTAATGTGTCAAAATCGACAGCCGCAGCTAAAATTAAACTGAAGAACTTTTATATAAAACTCAGAAAATAGGTTTTATTTTCTGATCGAACACTAAAACTCAAAAAATAACTTTTATTTTTTAAGCGAAAAATAAAACTCAAAAAATAACTTTTATTTTCTGAGTAGAAAATAAAACTCAGAAAATAATGATTAAAAATCAATTTTTTTATAAAAATCAAAAAAATAATAGTTAATGCACCTAGATGTATTCTGCGTTACGGTTATTAAATCTGTGTACTCCTTTGGCGTTTATCATTTATCCTTCAGTATGATTTTCTTAGTCAAAATAAGAAAAAATAACGATTATTTGCAATCCCTGGTATATGTAAGTTCCATTCGATCATAAATTCCTAATGCATTAAAACCGAAGACAACGAAATCAATTGTCCAATGACAATCTACTGAATATATTAATAACATGTGAATGTATATTCATACGAAGGATAAGCAATGGAGAAAAATAATCGTCTCGTATAGGCAAGCGAAAGTGTAGCAAAAACAGACCATCGACTTAAAAAAAATAATGATTTCAATTTGTTTAATTTTTAATTAAGTCAAATGACGCTTTATAAGGGAGCCAGACAATGGAATTTACATGCACGCTTGCATATTGAAAAAAACGTTTGGAAGTGATTATACTTGTATGTGCTTATATGTACATATATATGTAAATAAATAATCGCGCAGCAATTCGTTTGTATGTATGTATATGTACCCACCAGTACATTTACCTAGGCTCCGAGAGGCGCATTATCATAATACATGGGACTGAAGACCCCTTCAAACCAATGCGTGAATGCCACAAATTGTAGTAAGTTCTATTTTTTTCTGGGAGATGTTAAACTCACGCAGATGTTTCAGTTTTTCAAGATTGCGGGCAGAGAAGCGAGCGGGTATCTTCGCAACAACCAATATCAATCAGGCTCGCGGGCACGGCGAGCGTTTTTCAGTCTCAGGTTTTCGCCATACAGGAGTCCTGCAAAGCTTTACATCGCGACATTCAGGTAAATGAAATAGCTCATGAGTTAGCCCGGCAAGGCTCGGCTCTTGATGTTGCAGATGCGGATTAGGTTCATTTGCCCCTGTGTGTGTTTCATCAAGGGCCAAATATCTCGGCACTGGTTTGGGGAGGCTAAAAAAACAAGTTGGAAACGGTTGTAGACCTGCAGGATCTGTAGAAGTCTTTGGCCCTCATACAACGAGATGTGATCCTCAGCCATTCTATGTATGGACAGAAGGGACCTTTCCCACTTAACTGCGGTCTTCAACGCGCATTGGGCTATTGGTACCCACGCGGTCCGATTGAATTTAGACTATTACACTCTATGCCGCAGCTGTAATCTTCCTAGAGCAGAGGAGACGTTGGAGCACCTGCTGTGTGAGTTTCCTTCGCACTGCCAAGGCAGAATGGAATTCCTTACTAAGCCCCTCTTCGCAACCTCTCCGAACTCGAGGACGTTAGGCCTGAGGGGCTTCTTAGATACTTAAACATAACAAGATAATTATCTGTGGACATTTGGAAAAGCAACCTAAGTCTAAATTCGCAATTTTACAGGAGAGCAAAAAACAGTTTTGCAAGTGCACAGAGTCTTTCCGTCATCTATTTTCATAGAAGTAAGAGCGTGGCATGATAAAATAATCTTCTGTTGTTCATTTTAAATTGAATTTTTATTTCTTGGCGCAACGGATTTTATTTAAATGGATTTCAAATAAAATAAGTGCTTTTTCCAAATTGTTTTTTGAAAAAACACCAACTTATCACAATTTAGGTTCTTTTTTCAAATTGATCTTCATCAAAATTTTATAGAATTTTAGCCTCCTAAATGGAATTAAGTTCATTTGGCAAACTGAAATATGATAGAAAATCGACTGGTTGGTTTTTCAAAAGCATATTGAAAAAATATGCCACCTAAATTAAATTAGGTTCTTTTTTCAAGAGGAATTCTTGCAATAGACTTAAGATGATTTTCGAGTCATCATATCTCCTGAGCCCGAAATGATATCGTAACACCGATTAGACAGAAAGAAGCGTATTTTAAAATGTATATTTATGATAAAAAAAAAGCGGAAAATGCACCTAGGTCGACTTAGGTTGTTCTTTCAAATGTCCACAGATATATTGATGGGGAGCTGTCTTGCCTCCGAATTGATATTATTCTTTAATCTATTCTGGTTTTATTAGTCACGAGTCGTGGTATCAAAACGGCTATTCGGCGCTAATTGGAGTCATTGGGATTCGTGACTCTAACCAACCAACCAAGTTCTACTTTACCAAGCCCATCTTCGCCATCACATGCCCTGCAGTAGTCGTTCTAGGCAGCTCTCAGCCTGTCCACCTCTTTTTCTCGAATTATATGGTATCAGCATACTGAGTAAGTGCAATCCTCTTAAGCATGGGACGTTCCTCTCCCGTGAGCTTTGCATGTTTACCAAGGCCCAGATTACGCCGGCTGCCACTTGCTTGCTTATAGTAAAAATTCTTCAGTAAGAGCTTGCTGGTGCCGAACGGTATCTCTAGAGTCTAGACCCTTTCAAGGCGGTAAAGTAGAGAGGATGTGACCGCTCAGAAAATTTGTATGCAGTGCTCAGGCATCCTTACCAAGTCACACAGGACTATTTTTGGCGGCGTTTGTATGGAGGTAGTCCCACTGTGCGACGGCTCAGCCATATCACGTAAATATCTGCCGCAGTTCCCCACGATAGTAAGAATGATATAAATATATCTCTAATCCAGTTCGTTTTACGTGTGGCTATAAGTAACTATAAATATTTAGAATAACAAAAAACAATTATTCGCAAAAACGAAATTGAATCGCAAGTTGATCTTTTTACGCCCTGAAACAAATAAAGAATATCACGAAACACCGCCCCACTCGCTTATGATGCGCCTTAATCCCCACTCAAAATCGAAAAAATACTTTCGTTGCGACAGTCGCTGCCACCCGCTGCAGCAACGATTTCACAAAATAAACAACTGTACAAATATTCCCCCTAACTATTAGCGATTAATGGCGAGCACGGGTAACGGTCGAGTACGGAGAAAAGCTGGCGGTGAGCGGTGCCTTGCGGCGGATCATCAAATCAGTCAGCGACAGCGTCAAATTTCGCACAACTGTGTGCCATTTGAATATCGAATAAAATTGTCAGCTGCACAAACGTTCCCCAACAGTTGAGCAATGCGGACCATAAGTACTAAGTAGTAAGCGATTGTAGGCAAATAAGCCGAAAAAAATAATTAATGCAAATAAAAGGATAAATTCAAAAAAAAAGAAAATTGTAATTTTCTATTTTAACCAAAAAGGAAGCTAAACAAGTTTGGTGTTACTTTGAAAAAAAAAAAGCGTGAATTGTGTGTGTTGCATTAAAAGTGCATGAAACGTGTTTGAAAGTTTTCAGCCTTTTTTTTCCTTTTTCCAGCCGCGCAAACTTCATCAATACATTTACACAGTTTATGTGATTGTGATTTACTTCTTTTAACTAAAGAAAGGCACACGCGCATATAAACGATAACTTTTTTTTTTTTTTTAATTTTTTAAGCAAAAAACACATTGAAGTGGAAAAGAGCAAAATTTTCGCAGTCAGTCGCTTTCGAAAAAATCAAATCGTGCGCATCTTTGCATGTTCGTGTGTGCGCAGGAGTTAAAGCTGCCACTTAACACCAAAAAGATTCAGCCAACCAACCCGCCAACTTATTTTTGAGCTCACAATTTCGTGGTCTAAGTCGAAAGCAAATAACTTTCGTCACATACGACAGCAAGATAGTGAAAGATCTGCTGCAGATATTCCTTCAATCCAGCCATTCAATTCAACTAAAAATCACGTGCTCAACGCCTTTTACCCGGAAAGTAAACTGTTTCAACTTTATACTTAACCTGTTAACAGTTCACTTGATTCAATCCACTTGGCTTGGCCGCCTTTGCCTCTTCTTTCGGCTGCCTTTGTTGTTATTCTGGCTGCTTTTCCAATTCGATAACTAGCAGCAGATACTTCGTTATAAATCTTTTTACTTTTCCAACTCATACTTTTGGGTTTTGTATCCGTTTGTAAGTGACAAAATGCATTCGCCTGTCACCAAAGTGCCGGGATTCGTTGCCCTAATGATTGTGCAAATAGTTTTACTTGCACTCTTTTGGTGGTTCGTGCGTTACAGTGATGAAGCGCTGCCACGCGATGATGGCATTGAAGGCGGCGAATTAGGCGAACAACACGTTTCCAAATATCCGCGTAAGTATACGAGACACAAAAGTGTATTATGTACTTAAGTAACGGCAATAGATATTAGATAAGGGTTCTAACTATGTACATATGTATGTATGTTTGTATGTATGTATATATGTATGAGACTGAATAAGATTTATATGAATTTATGGATACATACATACATACGAATATATGCATGGAAATGTTTTTACATACATATAATGGGCCCTTAAAGTTGTTTTACCCAACAAACACTGATGTTAGATATCGATTAGATAATGACTCAAAAACTAACCCTTTTCACAAATTTTCAACGATAGGGGATGAATCGGGAGGACTAGTGAAGAATCATAACATTCTCAAATAAAAAGGGACATAATTCTACAATCGAAATCTAATATAGTTTTCAAATGAGAATTCGGAAACACTGAGTTTTGGCTTTTTTCTAGTCAGTTTCCAATCGAATTCTACTAGTGTATTTTTGTACTCTTTCGCTCTCGATTAAAGATTAGTTAAAGAGTTACCCTAATTATGAAATAAAAAACGGTGGCAACCATTTTTGTAAAAATTTTAATATATTACTCATACTCAAACAAATCCATTTCATATGAAACCTCAAATTTAAAAATCATACTAACTGTAAAAATTTATTTTTGAACAGTTGTCAATCCTTTTTTGTAAGAATTATAATAAAAAACTTATTTTCGGGTAAATCACTAAATTATTTTTTGAACAGGTGGCGACCCTTTTTGTAAAAATTATGATAAATTTCTCATTCAAATGAAACAAACGGTAAAAAATTATTTTTTGAACAGGTGGCAACCCTTATTATAAAAATTAAAATAAATAAATAATTCTCAGGCAAAGCCCTTTCATATGGCAACTCAAATTTAAAAATGAAACAAACTGTAGAAAATGAGTATTTGAACAGGTGGCAAGCCCTTTTGTAAAAATTAAAATAAATAAATATGACACTTCAAATTTAAAAACCAAACAAACTGTAGCGTAAAAATTTAATTTTTAACAGGTGGCAACACTTTTTGTAAAAATTAAAATAATTAGCTCATTTTAAGGCAAAGCCCTTTCATAAGACAGCTCAAATTTAAAATTCAAACAAACTATAGAAAATTAGTTTTTGAACAGGTGGCAACCCTTTTTGATAAATTTCACATTTTCAGGAAAACCCCTTTGAATTGACAGTCCAAGCAAACTATAACGAAAATTTAAATTTTTCAACAAACCTTATCAATAAAAAATTAAACCTTCCTGCACATCTACAGTTGAAGCCTTTCATTTGACATCTGATTTTCGAAAATCGGTATAACGGTGTAAATTTTATGGCTTTTACAAAAACTCCTTTAACGTATTATATATGAAGAAAATACCTGAGCCTTCTTTACGCTCTGACTAAGTATTCCTGCGCGCACCGCTATAAGTAAATCAGAATTCAGTTACAAACTTAAACGAAAACCTTTGATCTTTATAAATATGTATGTATTTCTGAGAGTGGCCGCTGTGGTGCAGTGGGTAGAGTGCTCGCCTACTATGCCAGAGGTCTCGGGTTCAAACCACGGTCCGAGCAAAACACCAAAACAATTTTTCTAATTAGTAAAAATCCAATTATTGGGTTTTTTAAGAGCAGCGGTCACCTCTCGGCAGTGGGCGGCATACCCTCCGAGAGTATTTCTGCCATGAAAAAGCTTCTCACAACAAATGCATTCGCCGTTCGGAGCCGGCATAAAACTGTAGGTCCACCCAATTAGTAGGAAAAACAAAAAGGAGCACACCTCGAATTGGGAGAGAAGCTCGGCCATAAAACTCGTCAGAGTTATAATAGCGTCATTGTATTATATTATTATTATTATGTATTTCTGAGAAAAGTAATTGTGCAATTTTGTGCCTTTACGCCTTTTAATTTGAATAACTTACACTTCTGTAAGTTTCGCAGTCCAAAAAAAATATGAACAAAAAGCAAACAAGAAGGTATGAAGCAAAAAAAGGATCTTTCACATAACAGTGAAGTTGTAAACCGCAGAAATGGCTTTTATACCGAAATTTCTAATTTTATTTGTAATATATACATACATATGTATAAATGTGTACAAATATAGTTAAAAGTATAAATATACATACATATGTACTTACATACATATATCTATATGTTTGCTTTCATTTTTATGTTTATTCGCATATTCACATTTATTCCAGCCTAAACAACTCGTGATGTATTTCTAATGTCTGTAAGCTAAAACATTTTGATGTTTACCACATGTTTTGCAAACATCTTGCACACGAAATAAAAAATCAAACAATAAAGATAACATAAAGCAAAAAAAATTAGTATTAGCTTAACAAAAAATATTAAACGCAGCTAGAATTTTTGCACACATATTCTAAGTGCGCTCATATTAAATACGCTAAATGCCATAATTGCTGATTTTATCAAAATAAGCCTTCAACCAAAATGAAAAATGGGCTTCAGCTGAGAGACAAATAAATGCAAAATTAATTGTTAAAAGCTTTCTACGCTAAAGCAATACATACTACTGGCATATTTTAAAACAAAAGTAGGAAATGAATTTTGTTTATGCAAAGTAGGCAAGCAATACTTATTTGCGTTTAGCGCGACAGGTATTTGTATGTATGTTTGTATGTATGCACAAAAAATATATTCGCAAACATTTGTTTGTTTGTTGTCAAATTATGATAATAATTCATTGCTTTCTCACAATTAATACCGTCAATATATCGCACACTAAATCAAAAAGCGTTACAACTCAAAATTCAAAAATTTTCAGGAGATGCAAAAAACTTTTTAATTTTAATTTTTATATGCAATGATATGGGAAAAGGCTACGTATAATAGTTATTTCTCAGTTAAAAAAGACTCTGATGGAAAAGATTTTTTGGCAGCCGCTAGATATATATTCTGTGTATGGAAGAAACCCGATTTCGAAAAATTTTGAGTTGTGACGCTTTTAGATTTAGGGTGCGATATGTACATACATATATCATATGAAATTGATATAATTAGTACATATATATGTATATGCATGTAAGTATATAAATGGTGCTCATACGACATGTAGCACTCATTTGTGATATCACTAAATGTAGCCATAAATTTGTACGAATTTAGCATATATGCCCATAAATAATTTGCAGATTTTTAGTTAAGCTCTTATTACGTACATACATACTTAAATTTGTATGTACATATGTTTACTTGTATCGAATTTCATGTGCTTTTCTAAGCGCTTACTTTTTTATTAGAGCAACTTGTGTAAGGGGTGCTATAAATTTTTGCGTATCTAACGCACTGCTTCAAGCTCCCACAGTGATAAGATTTTATATTTTGTTACTTGTACCGTCTGTCCCAAATAATAACTGCGTATCTTTTGTCCTCTTGTTTTAATTAATTAGCGCTTTGCTGTTTAAAATAATTCAAGCAAAGGAATTTAACCAATAAAGAACCTTCTATTAAAAGTTACCTGTTGCTCAATGTTTTCTTTAGTACTAGTTTTGAAATGTGTGGTCAAGGTAATAATTATGAATAAACTAAACCGATTGTGTATAGTTTGGAGATTTATTTCGTTATTCAGGAAACGACAGGAAAATATAAACTTAATTCATATTTAATACGTATATATATTTATATATAAATACGTAGATCTGGCAATGTATCTATATAAAATTGTGAAATTGCCATATGTTTGGTCGCTGAGTTTAATCCATCCCAATTTGGGTTTAATTTAAATTAGAAAAAAAAAAATAAAAGATACATTAAAATAAAAAAAATTAATAAAAATTAATCGCAATTCACGCATGCGAATGTCTATACATTTGTTAAGTTAGCTACGCGCTTAATCATAGAAAATAGCATTTTTTTGTTGTAGAATTCATTAATTAATATTAATTAGTTTATTTTTTTGCGCCAATACTCATACATACTCAAACACTGTTCACTGTATGAAAATTCACATTACGAAGACCTCACGTATTTCCTCTCAGCAAATCGCGCTAGTTCAAAGCTAGCGCAGAACCAGTTCATAAATAGACAGGGTTGGTTCTTGATCATTACATCAACGCAATGCTTTCAACAGTCTTTTTTTAATGATGTGATGTCCTACCGAGGCAATAGCTCCCCTCTGCAGAACTCTAGATCCTATTCTGAACGATCTCTAATGTGTGGAGTTCTGTGATAAGTAGCGTACAAATTAATACTTTGGGGATAGTTCGGAGAAAAGCTGTTAAGGTTTACCTTTTTTGCTTTTATTCAAGTTTATAAAAATTTTCTCTTTTTGAAAAATTTTAGTAATTAGAAAATTGCATTAAATTAACTATAATGCCTTACTGATGTTAAGGCAAACCATTTTATGACATTTTTAAAAAATTTCCCTTTTTGGGACATTTTTGAAATTAGTGCAATTTTGTGAAATTTGCCTTTTTGAATTAGTAAAGTTTAAGAAAATTATTTTATCTAATTTAAAAAAAAATTCCCTTTTGGGAAATTTAAATTTGAGGTAATTTTGTTTTCAAATTCGCTACTATGACTCGTTTAGATGTTCAGGCAATCAATTTTAATTGATTTTAGAAAAATTTGCCTATTTAGGAAATTTTATAAATTGTTATAATTTTGTGAAATTTACCTTATTTGTACCAGCTGTCTCTTTAGAGCCAGCTTTGAGCCATTTATGAACTCTCTAGTGTTAGATTATCGCTCTACATGACTGTCCCCTATATTTGCTACAGGGTTTATATAAACATACATTATGTACATAAATATGTACATCTATATGCATGTATATAACTTAATAAATATATGTGCACATGGGAGCTTAGCTTATTTATAGCAAATTAATGTGTAAAGCTTGCGAATGCGCGAATATGCATTTCTGCAAATCCACCTCGACCAATTTAAATACCTTAAATCTCCTCAACAGCTTACTGTGATAGCCCCACATGCATATATATATGGATATGGATATATGTATGCATGTATGTATGTATTTGTACATGCATTGATACATACATATATGCACATATCATTAATCTTAATACAATTGGCTTTTGACAATGCAATTTCAACAGCTTAATTGAGGCAATTAGACGAAATTAATATGCATGGACGATAGTAATAAAAGCAGTATAACAATGCATAAATATGTATGTATGTAGGTGGGTATGTGTGTGTTATATATGTATAATTGTCAATTTTATTTATTTCTTATTGTTTCTTTTTTTATAAATTTATGTATATGCAACTTCAAATTTTTCAATTATGAAACTATAAATTTGCTTAATTAACTGATGACAGAATGAGTAGAGCGCAATTTTGTAGCCATTGCGGTCGTCATAAATACATAAATTAATTGGATTTAATTTATCTATGAGACAGATAATTTTTTTTTAATGATATTCTTTTTTCTTAATTTATTTTCTTAACCCTAATCACCGAATTTTGAAAAGTTACATAAAACCGAAAGTGAGACTCTGAGGCTCACCTATGGGAAAATTTTGAAACACATTATTTTGGTATTTGTTTTTTACTTTTATTTATGCAGTAATGAATGCAGAAGCATTTTTATACATTGTTATAACGGTTTATGACAATTTTTTTAGTATATAAAGATAAAAAAGGTAATTTCATAAAATAGGGGATATTAATGAACTGCAATTTTCACACATTTTTGTAGTTGTTGAATGTTCATTATAAATGGTATTATTACATCTGTTATAAATTTGTTTTCGTACACACAATGAGAAAAACTAAGAATCAAATGAATATGAATAAATATTTCATATGATCGCCTCTAATATATATTTTCCGCGATCAAATTTCAAATTTTTAAAACGCAACGTTCGTGGTGAAATTACTGACGCATAAAAGCAGACGGTCGTTCTTTTCCCTATCTGAACGCATCTTTTCCGTAATTTAGAATCTGAACAGAAAATGATAAGATTTTAATGGTTTTGATATTGCTCACTTTACCGTTCTCCATAATTTTATGACATCATATGATCTAAAGATCTATGGTGAAATACGACGAATTCACCAAAATCCGGGGGAAGTATGGTGAGTTAACAATGCAAAAACCTCACTGGATAAACCTTGTAAACAACGGATTCAAAATTTAGTTTAATTCTAGAAATGTAAGCTTATTACGATAAAGATACTTAAGGTGAGTCTTTGAGGCTCACTTTCGGTTTTTCGTTACAATTTTATACGATTGCAAAAAAAATGGTTAAAATAAATAAATAGCCCAAAGATCAACATTATTTCATAATTTATGAACACAAATGGAGGAATACCCAAAATTTCAAGCAAAAGGCTTTTTTGGTTTACGAATTATTCGCTTTTAAACTTTAAAGTGAGACTGAGAGGCTCACTTTAGAGGATTAGGGTTAAATTTGCAGCTTGTCAATTTTATCAATGTGCAGCAAACAACTGGCTAAAAATAATGCATTACATTCAAAAGGCCACAGATAAAATTGACAATATAATATAATCGCGCGATAATGACTTTTAGAACGAGGTTCTTCGCCAATTCTCGTTGCATTATCTTTTGCTTGAAGTAATTTTTTTACAAACTTTTAAAGTTAATAAGATTGAAATATGGATGCAGGTAAAAAAAATATGCCAGATATCTACTGATTAACACAAAATTTTCACTGAGAGACTTTCCATTCTAAAATCTGTATCACACTTTTCAATTGTACCCCAAATAATACATTTTTCCATAGCTTTTTTGAATAAATCGTCACTATGGTATTAAGTTTACTTCAATTACATTTTATTTTCTTATTTTTATTTTTACTGCAGATTTTCAAGATGTTCAAGTAATGATCTTTGTCGGCTTCGCATTTCTGATGACCTTCTTGCGAAAATATGGCTACAGCGCTACTGGTTATACATTATTCATGGCCTCGCTGATCGTGCAATGGACAATTTTAGTGAAGGGGTTCTTTCATATGAAAAATGGCAAAATTAGGTAAATACCTTTTCACTCTTTAGTTTCAAAGCCAGCATATAAAGCGTGAAATTCTAAATCACCAAACCAAAACTCACATTCTTCTATGATTATATCAGAAAAGAAATCATAGAGACCTTATCCCAACTTAAAGTAAATTACTGTAGTCCAAAATCTTTTATAGCATTAAAGCAAGCAAAAGTATGAGAAGAGAAAAAAAATACATATCAAAATTTAAAACAATAAAGAAGGACGCTGCTTCGTTCAGCTTGTAGCATAACTTTCGCTCATAGCTAAAAAGTACAGACACCATAAGCAGCAGTAGCAGAAAGAAATGCAAAAAAAAATCCGCTTTAAGACACACGACTTAAGCCCCCAATTATAGTTGCGATTGCATTTTCCACTACCATAACAACCCCAAAGGCGCTTTGTCCTCGAAACAAGCGTATGGCGCAGAAGGAAAGCGTGCAAACTGTTGATTTTAACATAATATTTTCTTTGTGGAAAGAGCATATACATGCACACATAAACATAAGTACATAAATGTATATTTCTACTGCTACATAATTTATTGTTGTTGCTTAGCTAAGCCACACGTATATACAAAAAAAGGTATTTGCTAAAGGTGTTCTCACTCCAACCGTTTCTTTGTGTTTATCATTTTATAGCAGCATTTCCTTTTTTTGTTCGAGCATAATGCACTTCTGTCTGGGCAACCGAAGATTTTATCTCTTCCTTGCTGCAGGCTCTAGACGACGAGCAGGCGACAGTTCTACTTCGTACCACCACCGGCTTGTTGTTGTTATCCGCCATTTCTCAAACCAAAAGCAGCAAATTTTATTAGCTTGAATTTTTGCTTCAACGCTAAATATATCTATGTATATAGCATACATATTTAATAAAATACGCAAGCATCAAGATGTGCCTTTAGCGTTAAAGTTTTAAGCATGAAAACATTGTAGAGTTTGCAACTTGTTGTTTTTTTCTGTTTCTTCTATTACTAAATTTGGTTTTCATTATTTTCTTATAACTTTTTACTGCGTATTTTGTCTATCTCTTCTTATTATTATTTTAATTTTCTAAGTTTGCCATTTTCTTATCGTTTGCAGCTTATCGCTGGAGAGCATAATTGATGCAGATATCGCCGCTGCTGTGCCACTGATCAGCATGGGCGCTTTGTTGGGTCGCACCACACCCATTCAATTGCTGTTTATGGCTCTGATTGAAATTGTTTTGTTCGCCGCCAATGAATTTGTTGCTTTGAGTATTTTCAGCGTAAGTTGTTAATATACATACATATCTACATAAAAATATACAAATATTAAGGGTTATATGAGTATTGAAAAGTTTATCCGCTAAATATCATCTATATATACATTGTTATATAAACCCCCTTGGGCAATTTATTTGTGTAAAATATTTATGGATTTATTTTTATGAAGAAATTGGTTCAGATTACTAAATTACCAACCGTTTCCAAACGAAGTCAGTGCATATTTTTTTTCTTTCATATTTGATAAATTATTTATCAGTCTGATAAATTTATCCAGTTATCACATTAGATATTAGTTGGATTTTCTATTAAGCGACTGCAAAAAGAACGCCCAACTTGCTAGAAATTAATTACAAGCACTCCAAATTAGAGGGCTTCGGATGGATTTGAATCCTTGGGTCTAAGTCAGCGTTGCGCAGCCTCTTGCCCGCGGGCAGACCAGCTGTTTGCGATTTACACGTATACACACCGATTGTCACTACTACAGACAAATAAAAAGCGTAAAACGAGCGTTTACGATGGGACTAGGCGAACGTCGATTAGCAAAAATAATTAAGTTGCCTTCGACTGGCGTGAAAGCAAGTGGTCGCTAGCTGATCTTCGCTTGAAATTCTTTTATTCTAATTACAGATGCCAAACAACAAACAAAAGTACGAAGAGTTTGCATATAACGTGTGTAAATATGTACGTCGATATGTATGTTGTTTCATAATTTCGCAAAGAGTGCGCACGTGACCCTGCTCGCTCAACATCTACATGAAGACTGATTTCTTTGGTAATTTTTCATTTTGGCATACGGTAGGCGCACCAACGCACACTCATTTTTCGGTCGTTGCTTGATTGTGGTAGTGAATCACATTTGGACAGCTATGGTCTAAAAGCCCGTCTCCACATAACTTGTTTCACCAAAGAAACATGTAGCAAAACATCTCGCTAAATAACCCGTCTCGACGTGGCTAATCGTGATTCAGTTTAACATTTCTCTTTCTTGCTCTTCTTAAATGTTTGTATGTTTGCTTATTTTTGCGTTTTTGTTTTGGTCTGTGTGAGATTTCGATAGATTTTCGATACAAAATTAGAGAAGACATCGATATCATCGAGGTTGGCAAGATGATTCAGAATGAAACAGTGTTTCAATCTTCACTCGCTCTCAGAAATTTTGTATGGAAATTGGCGAGATTCGGCACTGGTTTCCGTGTCGAAACAAGATTGAGAGAGAAAATGGAGAAAAAAAGAGCGAAACACGTTATGTGGAGACATGGTATTATACCGGCCCGGCAAATCGACTCACGCGAGTTAATGAGTATAACACACATAGGCTTACGCTCTGTGATTCAGTCGTTGTTTAAACAGCGAAGAAGCAACACAAGCACTGGCTGCGTTGCTTTGCTTGTTTATGCGACAGTGTGCCATTGCGTATGTATGACCATGAATAATAAATCATTTTGTACTGCAACCAAATTTTCAAGTTGCAAAATTGCAATGCTTTATTTTTCAATTCATATAATAAAATTTGCTGTATTCTTAAAGGTTCTACTAAATCTTCAGTTATAATTTACGCCCCATCCTTGCATACCTTAACAAGTTTAGTTATGTACTTTTGAAAAAATTTGGTAAATGATAACAACTCTCAACTATTTCTCAATGAATATTCTTCAAATAAATTTTTAATGTATATTTTTTACACTAAAAACTTCTTATAGATATTTTTTTATTATTGGAATTTCCAATATTTTACATTGGTGAATCAAAATTAATTTATAAAACATTTTTTCAAGTTAAAAATTCCTTAGTAATACATTTTTTATTATTATTCAAATATTTATTTTATTTTCAAAGCGTTGCTATTTTGTACGTTTGCCCCATATACTTAGTTCTTACACCACTGTTGCATAAATCTCTCTGTTCTCACTAACACAATCTCAGTTTTAGTTTTGCCGGGGTCTGGTCTAAGTCAGTGATAGGCGTTTCATAGATCAATTGATCGCGCTCAAATCACACAGACACGTTATGCTCTTTCTTTTGTAAACGATTTAGTCGTCGCTCAGCAAGTGGCGTAGCAACATCGTGGGCACTGTAGACCTGTAGGCAAGGTTAGGTGAAAAAGAAAAAAATGATTGTCCTTTCTGGAGGTGAATATAGCGGACATTAAAGTACACCACACATCAGAGTTGCATATCAGTTGCTCTAAAAAACTTTAGAACTTGAAAACAAGAAAACTGTCGTATTTGTAACAAAGTAGTGAGGTCAAGGAGCATTTTTTAATTATGCAAATGAATACACATATGTTTTTTTCTATATTATTAAAATATACCACCATTCTACCACGACCTTAAAATATTTATCTCACATATTTTCGCTGTGCTGGCAACCCTCTTCTGTCGATGTTCATTTGGGAGGTGAGTTTCCCAAAATCCCATCTCAAAGCTTGCCTACAGTTCTACAGTGATCGTGGGTGAATGACGTTTGTTTGCGCATATTTATATATATAAAAGCATAATTACTTATACATATGTACGCATGCTTGTTGTTTTTATAAACGACCGCATTCATTGAGGGCCAGCAAGCGACTAAACGAAAAAGAACCACTTGATTTGCGCTATTACGGCGCTCTCACTAATACAGTTGCATGTCAATTTTGCCTATCACTGGTCCAAGGCAGATCTAGGAAGGTAGGCTCGGGGGCGAATTCAGAAACTACTTTTTTTATTTACAAAGGTAGAGTGTAATGTCAAAATCAAAGCGAATTCACATCATGACCAATAGGAATGGGCGAGTCCCAAGCGAATTCAGATTTTAACTAAGGCGAATTATCATTTTGACATTACACTCTACCAATTACAATAACAAAATACATGGGAAATTTCTGAATTCGCCACCGAGCCTACCTTCCTAGATCTGCCTTGCACTGGTCTAAGTCATAGCTGTCCAAATGCGGTTCACTACCACAATCAAGCAACGACCGAAAAATAAGAGTGTGTAGGTGCGCTTACCGTAGGCCAAAGTGAAAAATGAATAACAATAATCAGTCTGCATGCAGATGTTGAGCGAGCAGGGTCATGCTGCGCACGTTTTGCGAATTTATGAAACAACGTACGTATACTAATGCATACGTATGTTATATGCAAACTCTTCGTACTTTTGTTTGTTGTTTGGCATCTGTATTTATAACAAAAGAATTTCAAGCTAAGACCAGCTAGCGACCACTTGCTTTCATGCCAGTCGAAGGCAACTTAATTATTTTTGCTAATCGGCGATCGCCTAGTCCCATCGTAAGCGCTCGTTTTACGCTCTTTATTTGTCTGTAGTAGTGACAATCGGTGTGTATACGTATACGGGCGCTTACTGTCATTGCTCATATGAGTCGCATTTGGACAGCTATGGTCTAAGTCAGTGGTCGGCGAAATCTGAAATGAGGTTGTGTTGGTGAGAACAAAACCAATTCTCCGCATGCGCACCCCAGTAGGAAATTGATCCGCTTCAAGTGGAATATACATACGTATATGTAGAACAGACATTTTTGATTTTTTGTTGTTTTTGTTTTTTGCTTTTGAAAGGAAAAAAACTTTTTAATGAAAAAAAAAAATTACCTCTTCTGAAAAAAATTAAAGGGTAGTTGGCTAAAACAGAGTGTTTGGAATACAAAAGTCATCCAAATAAGAGTACAAAAACTCTTTGTGAAATACTTCGCAATGCTAGTGCATAATCATTTGTATTATTTTTAAATACTTTATAGCAAAAAAGGCATTGCATATCGCCGAAGGCATTTCCATCATATAAAATTTCTCGCCGGGCATTTTATTTGTGGACATACATACATACATTTCCCGTATAAAGTCAATGCTTGCGTTCAACCACGAAGCGACATAGTCAGGCGCAATGTTTTTCGTTCGACAGTTGGCAAACGACTGATGAAGAGAGTAAGAATACGTGTGAATTGACTTCCCACAATTGTGGTATGGGCTGCCTATGTCTGGTCTAAGTACATTAGATCATATAGCCCAAATTAAATCAGCGATGTGGCAGCGGGTAGCGACGGTTTTCGAAATCAGCTGATGCGTCTAATATGAGCAGTGACTGCCAGACCAAACACAATAGAGCGTTCGCAGTATTTGGCAGTGACTTCTTTATATATTAGGTCTGTTTCCTTTTACCTTGGACACGTGGTGACATAAATTTACTTACCATTGTCATGTCCACTTTTTTCTATTAAAATAATCAATCTTGTTTCATTTTTTCCTCCGCTCTTTCTTCTTCTTTGCTTTTGCATCCCGCCAGCAATATTTGCTAGTGGAAATCAATTAAGTAAAAATTAAATTCTCTCCCGCTTGCTGGCATCAAAGTACGGAAACACAAAATTAGTAAAAATTTATTACATTGGATAGTACGGAAACAGACATAAGTTCACATCAACATTTAGAAGTTGGCTGCGATTCAAGGCAGCGGCAGCGAATTTAGAATTTGGGCTAAACGGAGCGGTGCTGCCAGCTGCCTCTGCTGTATTATGTGCTGCTTCATTGCAAACCGTAGTTTCTAAAAATCAGCCGACTTCGAAAAACGATCGCTGCTATTGCCACAGCGCTATCGCAAAAAAGTCCTCTGTATTTTTTTTTTTACTATGTGAAGGTGTTAACCAGCTTTGGGCAAAATCTTAGCACCTGCTAAATGAGAGTAAGCGCTCGTGTACGTATACACACCGATTGTCACTACTACAGAAAAATAAAGAGCGTAAAACGAGCGCTTACGATGGGACTTGGCGATCGTCGCTTAGGAAAAATAATCAGTTTGCCTTTGACTGGCGTGAAAGCAAGTGCTCGTCGCTTGTTTCATAATTTCGCGAAGCGTGCGCGCATGACCCCGCTCAACATCTGCATGCAGACTGATTATTTTTAGTAATTTTTCACTTTATCCTACAGTAGGCGCACCAACACACACTCATTTTTTAGCAATGGCTTGAGTGTAGTGGTGCCCAAGACTGGTGTTAACCCTTTTTGTTCCATTGTGGTACTAGCCACCCAGTACATAGTTTCTACGACCCTAATATAATACATTTTTATGCCAGCATATTAGAGGTCTTACAAAACAATTAATCTTTTGTGAAAGAAGTGTTTGGATCACTTTAGCACTACCCAAAATAAAAAACATTTAACATTCTGAGGTATATATATTTTTTACCTTTTGTGGTATTTTTGGTTCTTTTTACAAAGATTTTTTCTGAAAAGACCCTTATTGATATTTTATAGCGAATAATTTTCTAGAATATTTTAAGTTTCTAGCGACCTTAAAAATACTATTTTGCCAGACTTTCTAAAAAAATGGGTCAAATTAACCCTATCGTGGGGGTATTTTTTCTTTAGGTTCTGCAGGTGTTGGAAATATATAAATGTACTACTTTCCCTTTTCCGATGAACATTAGTATGAATTTTTACAGATCTGCTTTTCTTCCTCTTCTACTTATGTTAAATCTTATGACTCCCCTGATAAAATTTAATATAAAGTTATACTTAAGGAACTCCTAGTTCTTATGGCATACAGTTCAAATCCTCAAGCAGATATACAACTAACGACTTCTGCTTCTGAGTGTTCCCCTAGACCATTCATGTTTCAAAAGCATTATCTCCAAGCATTTCCAGTCAGTAGAAAAAATAAAATGAAACACAGAGTCAGTAAAATTAGAGCAAATAAATTCACTCACTTTATTCTCTTTGCTAATCACGTTTAATCAACTATGTAGTTGAAAACAAAAATAATTGTCGCGCTCTTTTTTAGATTTGGATAAAATCGAAGTTGTTGTGTAGAAAAGGACTTTCCTACACGCAAACGTACATATGTAGATATATAAATATCTATGTATGTATGTATATGTATTTATTTATATTTTTTCCTGCATTTATATACATACATACGCATGTATGTATGCATGCAATTGCAATGCGTTAAAAATAACTTAAGCCTTTTTCAAAAGCTCTTCTCACCACACAAAAGCTGCTGATGAACAGCTGCTCCTCTTCTTAGTAAATTCTTACAAAAGAGAAACATCACGCTGGTTGTTTTGGTTTCTTTTTTCTACTTTTTTGTTTTGTTTGGTTTTGTTGCATTTATAATGCAGTTGTTTTCATTCACTGAATTTTTTGTACGCATATACTTACATATGTACATGTAGAGATGAAAAGAGTTTTAAGCATGGAGCGAAAATAAAGTTTTTTTTTTATAATCGGAGAAAAGCTTATACATTTTTTATTTTTATAAATATTTTTTATGAGAAACCTCTAATGGAGTTGTTTAACTAATTTCTAAGAACAAGTCAACCCTCTGCTTATCTGGCCCAAAATCAGGTATTGAAATTGATTCTGTCGTAGAAGAATTAGTAAAAATATTTGATATAATAAAGTTACTCATATAAACTGATAATGGTCTTATAAGCCCGATATGCTTGATAAATTTATCAACCTGATAACTAAAGTGTGAAAATTTGTATGAAAACTCATTTATCAAGGCCTGCGAAATACACGCTTTGCTTTCGCTTTGTAAACGAATGATTCCAAAAAATAAATTCATAAATTTTTATACAAATATTTGGAGCTTTAATAAATTCTTATGTGATAAACTTATCAATTTACATATTTGAGTACTTACCATTGGTATGTATATGAGGATAGTAAATTTCTCTACTTAAGTTATGATATCTAAATGAAATTTCTCTTGTGAAAAATATTAGCATTGTAGTCCACGGTTTTTATAAAGTAATTTTTTTTTCTTTATTTTCATATTTTCCTACTTCTACATACATATTTCTTCCACCACTCAAACGCACCCTCTGGCCCACACAATTGTACCACGCACACACTCACACGTACATTTAAATGCAGATCTGTGATGTTGGCGGTTCAATTACCGTCCATGCCTTCGGTGCATACTTTGGTTTGGCTGTGAGTCTAATGCTACGCCCCGGCAAGGATCAAAATGAGCCAGGCAAGCACGAAGGAGCCAATTATACATCGGATATCTTTGCTATGGTGGGCACATTGTTTTTGTATGTGTATTGGCCAAGCTTTAATTCGGTGTTGGCCGATGGCAATGGCCAAGAGCGTGCCATACTCAACACGTATTTATCATTAGCTGCGGCAACAGGTAAGCACGAACAAATGCATATAAACACATATACAGAGAATAGATGTATGTATATATGTATATATGTACTACTAACACACAATAGCAACAATAAGTAAAACACTCTAGTTGTGCACAGGAACAATGAGCATTGCAGAGAATACAAAGTATAAAGACAGAAGAAGCAGCTGAAGAAGGTAGGTAGATGTGGTAGAAGAAGCAATGAATGAGTGTAGGAGCAAGTGCAAGTGGAGCTTGTGTTCACACTTATGCCTCGACGCATTTAAGTAAAGTTAATGCTGTTTGTTCGGGCACTACAAGTGCTAATACTCATGTCCATATATGTATGTAGCTGCAATCCGTTTGTCTCTGCGAGTATGTATCTCAATTGGTGTGTTCACGTACACCTCAATAAAGCTGCATAACCTGAAGCATTCATGCATTCATTTATCCATTGTACATACATATGTACATATATATGTATTTTAATAAAAGAGAATGTGTTTTTTGTTGTCTATGTTGCTGAAAATTGTTTTGTATTTTGTATTTATTTATTTTTTTTGTCTTCTTTTTGTGAAAGCACTTATCTCTGACTACGATACAATGAAACAAATGCGTATAATTCTTTTACTTAAAGAGTATCAGCAGTTGCTCAGAATCAAATCGAAATATAACAAATATGCAACATTACGCAGTATTAAATAAAAAAATATTCTGTTTAAATAAAGCACAATGCACATATATGAGTTAATTTGCCATTGTTCATGTATGTATTTTGCGTTTGCTTTAGAATTGTAGCAATTGTGCTACACAAACAATGTTAAATATGTATAGCTACGTACATACATATGTGTATTGGGCCTTAATTAAGTTAGGGTTTTGCCTTATGAAGTCTGACGATGACGCAACAAGTTATTGTTATGACTATACAAATATAAAACAACAACAATTATATGTATATTACAACTCTATACACTACAAGAGCAAATATGTATTAACGCTTGTTAAAGGATGGATAAGAATCATGAATGAGATATGAGTATACCATGATGGAAATGTATCAAGCCTTGTCAAACTTTAGAATCAATATGGCCAGCCAATGGCTCTATGACACACAACATCTACATTTTGGCTCAGTTTTGTCCGTGCGACATTGTTTTTTTTTGTGCTTGTTAAAGATATGAGTATTGTTAAGACCTTTTGGGCTTAACAATAATAAATGCGCATTCATGAGGTATCATATCATTATTTACTCTTATTTGACTAGTCAAGCCTTCATAATTAATTTTACTTATATCGATCATTTGGTTTAACAGCCCATTAATAAATATGTAAATGCCAAACTTATTTCCTTTGTTAAAATTGTGTGATATTTACCACTTGACCACAGTAAATGATATTCTTACATAAGATTGAGTGAGCACATTGGTGACGAAGCAGAAACAGGGAAACTTTATGCACCGGTTTTCGTGTATAAATAGTTATATACAAATATATACATTGTGAATATTTATTTAATCTAGATCTATGTATATGAGTATACTTGTATCTATGTACATATGTATGTATGTTTTTTTATGCTGCTGCATGTTATCCCAATAAAATTTCGTATTCCACACCCATATCCAATTAAATACCTAAAATCTAAATTATCATACACAGATCGCGTTGGATTATTTTAAACACGTTCGAAAAGTAACAAAAAAAGCAAAAAAGAAACTTAAACGAAAGATGAAAAGTATGAAAATTTTTTTTGCTTATACCTACTCACATATAAAAAGAACTTTACATCTAGATATCAACAGCAACAACAAAAATTAAAAAAAGTTCAAATCCTATTAGCATTTTCCGTCCACAGAAGAGGATGGACTGTATACTCCATTAAGAACAGGTCAGGGATCATTTAAACTATCTTTGTAAAAATTAACATAAGCAATAAATGTGCTAATTGGCAGTAAAATTATCTATATATATAAAAATGGTGTAAAAAATGTTACTAACCTCATCAGATGAGAACGGCTGGGCAGATTTCTGTAAAATTTTTTGTCAGTTGTTCGTATTCTCGAGGAGATGGTTCGTACGGAAGAAAATTTTGGAAAATCCCTCCGGAAAAGTCCGAAAATTGGAAAAATCGGTGTGTATGTGTGTATGTGTGCATTTGTGGATGTGTGTCCTTTATAAACTCCCAAAGTAACTAACCGTTCCTTTTGAAATTTTCACAGTATATTCATGTGGTGTTAGTGCACATAGTAGGGTATATAGAAAAAGTGGAAGCTTCCCGGAATATAGGCCTAAATGAGGACCCAGATCGATCCAGCAAGTCTTCGAGCAATATTGGTATCAAATGAAAGGTGTTAAACAGGCCTTCAATATGAAGTTATTTTCATTGCGATACCTAGGCCGGGTTCCCAAATATGGGTTAAAACGTGGGACCGAGTGACCCTGGAAAGTTTCTGAGCGAAATTGGTATCAAATGAAAGCTGTTGAGGAGGACTTCAACAAAGAGCTTTTGAAATAATGATGCCAAGGCCGGGTTCCAAGATTTGGGCCAAAGCGTGGACTCGGATAACCCCTGAATGTTTTCGAGCGATTTTGGTAGCAAATGAAAAGCGTTGAGCACACTTCCACATACAGCTATTTTCATTGTGATTTATAAGGCTGTTTCCCAGAGATGGCTAAAGTAGTGGGTCCGGATGGTGATGGACGGTCCCGGTAAAGGTAGGTAGCTATAGGGATAGGGGTAGGGATAGGGATAAGGATAAGGATAAGGATAAGGATAAGGATAAGGATAAGGATAAGGATAAGGATAAGGATAAGGATAAGGAAAAGGATAAGGATAAGGATAAGGATACGGATAAGGGTAAGGATAAGGATAAGGATAAGGATAAGGATAAGGATAAGGATAAGGATAAGGATAAGGATAAGGATAAGGATAAGGATAAGGATAAGGATAAGGATAAGGATAAGGATAAGGATAAGGATAAGGATAAGGATAAGGATAAGGATAAGGATAAGGATAAGGATAAGGATAAGGATAAGGATAAGGATAAGGATAAGGATAAGGATAAGGATAAGGATAAGGATAAGGATAAGGATAAGGATAAGGATAAGGATAAGGATAAGGATACGGATACGGATAAGGATACGGATAAGGATAAGGATAAGGATAAGGATAAGGATAAGGATAAGGATAAGGATAAGGATAAGGATAAGGATAAGGATAAGGATAAGGATAAGGATAAGGATAAGGATAAGGATAAAGATAAGGATAAGGATAAGGATAAGGATAAGGATTAGGATAAGGATAAGGATAAGGATAGGAATAGGGATAGGGATAGGGATAGGGATAGGGATAGAGACAGAGACAGAGATAGAGATAGAGATAGAGATAGAGATAGAGATAGAGATAGAGATAGAAATAGAGATAGAGATAGAGATAGAGATAGAGATAGAGATAGAGATAGAGATAGAGATAGAGATAGAGATAGAGATAGAGATAGAGATAGAGATAGAGATAGAGATAGAGATAGAGATAGAGATAGAGATAGAGATAGAGATAGAGATAGAGATAGAGATAGAGATAGAGATAGAGATAGAGATAGAGATAGAGATAGAGATAGAGATAGAGATAGAGATAGAGATAGAGATAGAGATAGAGATAGAGATAGAGGTAGAGGTAGAGATAGAGATAGAGATAGAGATAGAGATAGAGATAGAGATAGAGATAGAGATAGAGATAGAGATAGAGATAGAGATAGAGATAGAGATAGAGATAGATATAGAGATAGAGATAGAGATAGAGATAGAGATAGAGATAGAGATAGAGATAGAGATAGAGATAGAGATAGAGATAGAGATAGAGATAGAGATAGAGATAGAGATAGAGATAGAGATAGAGATAGAGATAGAGATAGAGATAGAGATAGAGATAGAGATAGAGATAGAGATAGAGATAGAGATAGAGATAGAGATAGAGATAGACATAGAGATAGAGATAGAGGTAGAGATAGAGATAGAGATAGAGATAGAGATAGAGATAGAGATAGAGATAGAGATAGAGATAGAGATAGAGATAGAGATAGAGATAGAGATAGAGATAGAGATAGAGATAGAGATAGAGATAGAGATAGAGATAGAGATAGAGATAGAGATAGAGATAGAGATAGAGATAGAGATAGAGATAGAGATAGAGATAGAGATAGAGATAGAGATAGAGGTAGAGGTAGAGGTAGAGGTAGAGATAGAGATAGAGATAGAGATAAAGATAGAGATAGAGATAGAGATAGAGATAGAGATAGAGATAGAGATAGAGATAGAGATAGAGATAGAGATAGAGATAGAGATAGAGATAGAGATAGAGATAGAGATAGAGATAGAGATAGAGATAGAGATAGAGATAGAGATAAAGATAGAGATAGAGATAGAGATAGAGATAGAGATAGAGATAGAGATAGAGATAGAGATAGAGATAGAGATAGGGATAGAGATAGAGATAGAGATAGAGATAGAGATAGAGATAGAGATAGAGATAGAGATAGAGATAGAGATAGAGATAGAGATAGAGATAGAGATAGAGATAGAGATAGAGATAGAGATAGAGATAGAGATAGAGATAGAGATAGAGATAGAGATAGAGATAGAGATAGAGATAGAGATAGAGATAGAGATAGAGATAGAGATAGAGATAGAGATAGAGATAGAGATAGAGATAGAGATAGAGATAGAGATAGAGATAGAGATAGAGATAGAGATAGAGATAGAGATAGAGATAGAGATAGAGATAGAGATAGAGATAGAGATAGAGATAGAGATAGAGATAGAGATAGATATAGAGATAGAGATAGAGATAGAGATAGAGATAAAGATAGAGATTGAGGTTGATATTGAGATTGAGATTGAGATTAAAATAGAGATAGGAATTGAGATAGAGATAGGTTTCGGGGGAAGTATGTTTGTCGCGGCGAATATAACTATAACTGTTATTCAGAGAATAGACAATTTTTTATTATTCGCAGTCATTAAGATGGACTCTAAGATAATGGTTAGCAATACGGTAATCAAACACTTCTTTAGGCTTCATAGGAATAAATTTAAGCAGAACAACGTCTGCCGGGTCAGCTAGTTTTAAATAAATAAATTATTTCAAAGAAAAAAACTAAATCGCAGCTTCACGATTTCACCGTTTTATAATTTCTATGTCACTTATTTGCGCTTTTTGTTCATTTACTTACATATCAACCCACGCTTTGTTGTTATTGCTGCTGCTGAAATGTGTAGATATGTGTGACATTAAATTTAGACAAAGTTGGTACTATTTCGGCAATAATGGGTATTAGGGCGGCATTACATTACAACAACCGGACACAAGTGAGTCAGTGAGCGGACATGTTGTACACCGTGTCGTATGAGTGTCATGCACTGCCTGTCCATCTCTACATACATACGTACTATGAGCAACAACCCAAACATAAACATGATACAATGAAAATGGCTGCGTTTGTTTGTTTGAATGTTTATTTGTTTGCATGCCAACACAGCTGTTGCACTATTTGCTCTAAGCACACAATTACATCGCATAAACTTAGCAAATGCAAATAATGTAAAGTATGCTTGTTGCCGCTGTTGTTGTTGGCATTATGTTAAGCAAGAATACTATTTTATGTTTGAAATGATACTAGATACTATCGGTAGGTGTTGCTGGTGGCGTTGATTTAAACTGTTTACAAAAATGCTTGCAACATGCAATGTGAATAATTTCAACAACAACAACAATGTAATTGAACGCTTGTCGCTGCAGTTCAGAAATAATCGATAGACGATGGTGTCTTTTTTCGATAGTTTCGCTGACGTTGATTTTATGATGCACTGGTTTCTGTTTTTAAGCTGAGGATTTCTGTCTTTTTGGCTTTCTACATTAGCCAAAATAGTGTCTTAGACTCAATGAACTTTGCGCTGTACTGAACTTGCTTGTCGGTTCACATTCTTCTTGTTTATACGTAGCTTGTATACCGACCTAAAAGCACCTTTCCATATACCCTTCAAAGGCTTTAGTTCTGCTGTTTAGACGTGTACGTTCGTTGTAAAAGCAATTTCAAAATACTCAAAGATTATGCCGAAGAATTTGACTATGGATAGTCCTAAATATACAAATATGAAAATAATATATATAGTCAGCTGTTATCGATAACCCAATACTGCTTCTCCAGCACCTCTCGCATCGGCAATTGAGCAGCTGTTACGAATGGCACTGTAAATATTTATAATTTTTTATGTATTTTGTAAAAAAATCGTATTTAATTGTTTTTAAAGCTAAAATGTTGTGCATATGCAACCATTATAGACTGAGAAAGTCAATGTCAGCAGTACTCAACACATGTACATTAGGCCGTATCGCTTTATAGCGACCAAAAAAAGTAGTCAACTTCATTTCACAAAGATTTTTTCTGAGGAGACCTCTACTGAAATTTTATGGCGATAAATTATTCTAGATTATTTTAATTCTCTAACGCCCCGACTGAAATTTTATTTTGCCGCCTTTTTTAGAAAGTCTGTAAGAAATTATAATTTTAAGGTCGCTAGATGGTTAAAATGTTCTAGAAAATTATTCACCATAAAATTTTAGTAGGGGTCTCCTCAGAGAAACTCTTTGTAAAACGAAACTAAAAGAGCATGAGTAGCTAATGAGTAGCTAATGAGTTACAAAAAAACACGTAAATACCTTTTTCAGATACTTTTAAAAAAAAAAAGCCATTTTGTCAAATGTGCCCCCTGATAGGGGTACCTGTGACTTGAATAGGGGCACATGTGACCATCACAATGTAAACTAAATTTTATTAATTTTTAGCTTAAAAAAACGAGGCATTATGTCACAAAACAAAATTAAAGTTTTTATTTAAACAGTATAACAATATTATAATAATAAGCGAAAATATATGGTAAATTCACTAGCTCTTTTAATGTTGTACGCTGTAAATTAAATGTGTATTAGAACACAACACCTGTGGTAGGTATGTTGTATTGTATTTTGTTGTCAGATGCTTACTAAAATTTTAATATAAAAAATACCAAGCAAAAGTGGAAAAGGTAATATTATAAAAATATAAATGATAAAAAACTTGAAAAAAGTCAAAAAATAAAAATAAAATCGAATAGGAAACTCAATAAACATAGGCTGCGTTGTTGTATTGATATTATTCTAATTTTTATGGGAAAAACTAAACCTGCTGATACAATTGTTGTAGACCTATACTACTTTATAACGTTATACCACTTTAAAAGAGCTTGTGAATAACCCAATGGATATTTGAATGTTTATATCGAATTAATATTTTATACGGCATCGAGATGTTCTAGATGGGTTTGTTTTGGCAGGTTTAGCTTTCTTAGAGGCACATAAACCTTTAATTGGTCATATTATTTTATTTGAAATTCGTCAAAGGCACCCCAAACTGGAAAGTCAAATGTACCCCAAATGACTTTATCCAAAATAATCATCACAAAATTTTTTTTTCTTTCAAAACATTGAATAATTAAGATTTATTGGCAATATTTAAGCTTCGAAGACCCAGTTAAGAACACTCATTTAAAAAAAAATGTTCGTTTTACTTGTGAAAACGCTTACGTGTCACTATACAAAAATTACATCAGCTAACGGAAAATCATCGAATCATGTGCTACTTCACTAAGTATTAAAGCAGAGCTGCCAAATTAGGTATACACATGTGTTATTGTATAAGGCTGCATTCAATTCTATTTTTGTAAAGTTTTTATAACGTTTTTACACCGAAATTGGCAAAGTCAACGGTGCCCCAAAGTCAAAAGGACCCCACTTTACCGTACATTAAGTTGGCATAAACTAAGTAATGGGTGGTAGCAAGCGCAATGGCGCACATATTGTTAACACGATTATATAGTAGCAACCATGCTTTGAAGCCAAAGATACTGGTATAAGCATGGATATCGAACCATAAATACTAAAAAAGTGTAGTTGGGTGACATCTAGCGGCGTCCAAACCAAAATTTTTTCCGGTCATATTTTCCAAAAATAAAGTGCGGCGAACTTTTCAGTTTGCGATACGGTCTAATGTGCATACCTACTTAAAACCCAATGCTTGTAGGTAGTAGTACTTTACTTAAAGTATGTTGCTTCTTGTTTTTAAATTTCACCGCCTCTCTATTAAAAGCTTAACATGGCACATTGACCATCACATTCATACTCTGAAAAAAAAAACGTTGTAAATACAAAGACTTTTGCAGTTAAATTAACAACTTTCCGCAGTTGAAATATGCCCAACAACGCTCCGTTGTTGTTTCAAAGATTCGAGCGTTTTTGATTCAAATACTTTTCGTATTTAAGTTAACAACGAAAACTGTTGAATGAAATACTTTTACATTTAAGTTAACAGTGTTTTCTTTTGAATTAACAGCAAAAGTTTTTGGTCCAAAAACGGGCACCATTGAAGCAAATACTTACGCTTTTAAGTTAACATCAAAAAAAATTGTAAACAATAGTAATTTTTTTTTTAATATAATATATATTATTTTATTTTATTTTATTTTTTTATATAATATATATGTTTACATAGTATGTAATATTAATACTAAGGCCCGCTTTCACCAAACAAGTGATGGTCATTTGATACATCATTTGAACAACGCGATTGATGAAAAGAGACACGGACACAAAGGTTTTCATCACATTTTTCACACCGTCCATATAAAAATTATGGAAACTTGTAGGCAGTGTGTGACAGAATTATCCATCAATCGTGCGCCTCAAATGATATATCAAATGACTATCACTGTCTGCAGGGCTTTTTACACAAACACAAACACATAAACTCAACTTATTTTTTTTATTATTTCGTAACACATTCTTTATTGTTTTCCGACCGCCACATTTGTAGGTTTGCGGAATTTTATCCTGTCGGCGATGAGTTCTTTTTTATTTAATATTTCGTCGATGTCGTGGGAGTGCATCATTGCAAGCAGTTCAATATTTTTGATACCGCATTCATTGAACTGCATCAATGCACCTGTACAGAACTCCCACGACAAGAATAACTTGATTATTTTCTCATCGCCGACAAGTTTTACCTGCAGATTTGGCTCGTTCGATTGCTCGCTATCGGAAAAACGGGATAATCAAACATATTTAATCTGAAAATACAAAATAAATTTTTCAACGTACTATATATGTTATATGTACATACATATACAATATGTTATAATAATATATAAATAATATCATTATTGTGACTTACCTTTATTTGTAATTATATATTGCATATATGTACATACAAATATTTTTCCCGAAAATTTAAATTAATTGAACGAGTTTGAAAAAAACAATTTTCTATTTTTTATTTACTTCAAAATTTTTCAACAGCAAGGTAGTTTTTGAATCAAAAACGCCCGTCTTTGAATTAACTATGGAAAGTTGTTGAATCAAAAACTTTGCCGTTAAAACAAATACTTTTGCTGTTGAATCAAAGACGGAGATTCAACAGCGGAAAGTTGTTGAGTTAACTACGGGTATTTTTTTCAGAGTACGAGTAATGTGCAATAATTTTGCTGGTAACACCATTTGGCAAAAATCTGTAATGATTTTGCAACAGAATGTAACAACAAGCAAGCAAGTTGGCTATCTTACATAGAAAGTCAGAGTGAGGCTTACCAAAAAGACTAGGTAGGTATGTAGTATATGTAATGTATACTATATACATATACATATATACATACGTAGTTAGACCGTAGCGAAATAGAGGTAAGGGAAACACAGTTTTCGAGTGTTGTTCATGAAACAAAAAAGGTATTTTTATCCAAATAATGAAAACGCAAAGGCAATCGTCTGACACCAAAGCTTCCCCATTGTAGAAATCGAGCTGTGGTAACTGGTATGAAAAGCTTCGTACAGCCCAAATTTTGGCTACACATGAGTTTAAAAATAAAATATTGTTTTCTTTCAAATAAATAATGCCCATCAAACTAGCAGACTTAAGAATGTTTCTACGCTCAGGGAAAAAAATTATAAAAACATATGAAAACGTGCTTAAAACAGGGCTGCACATTAACGTTATTTTTTATCAATAACCGAAAAAATATTTTGTTTTCAATTCAACTTTGAAAAATTTTAACGTTAAGAGCTGAACAAAAAAATACTGTTTTGATAATTATCAAAAAAAAAATTATGAAAAAAAATTTCGTTTTGTTGATTATCAAAAAACAAATATTGAAAAAATTTTGTTTCTGTAGCCAACAAAAAAAATTATCAAAAAAAATAACGTTAATAAAAATTCAAAGTAAAATGAAGCCGTAAGCCCGAAACAAATTTTTATTATTATTTGGTTTTTGATAATCAACGAAACAAAAAAATTTTGATAATTTTTTTTTTTATAATCAACGAAACGAAATAATTTCAATAATTTTTATTTGATATTCAACAAAACAAAATTTTTTTGTTAATTTTTATTTGATATTCAACAAAACAAAATATTTTTGTTGATATCGTTGTGCAGCCTTGGCTTAAAATGGGCAAAAACATATTTAAAGATGATGTAAATACCAACATTTTTATTTTAAAAATGTTCATTATAAAATTTTTAAATCAAGAAAAAACATTTTAAATTTAAAAATGTTTATTTTTATTTTAAGCACTATGAGAAAAAAAAAATGCTGTAGTGTTCTCTATATAATTTTCTCTTCCGGATTCGAAATTGTATTCAACTGCATTCTCTTCACCTTCTCTCAGTCCGAGTCCCAACTACAAAAATATAGCATTCGCTTGTTCTCCTCTTCTTTTCTACTTCGCCTTAACTGTTTGCTATATTTATTTCTTATTCTCCTTATTCTCCTTTATTTTATATTCTCCTCCGGATTCGAACCATGACATCAACCTGAAATTCAATCCAACGCCATCACATCATTGCAACGCCATCACATAGTGGAACATTAAACATTATATTGAATTGTAGTAACCTATTTATACTTCCATTTTCCTAAAAAAGATTCCATGAATTATATGAATATTGTAAAAACAAAAGTAAAGAAAAATCGATTCTCATTATTGTTTTTGTTGGATTTCTCACAAAAAATATTTTTTCACAAAAAAATTTTGAACAAAGAGAGAGTTTTTGAATCAACATTCATTTTCATTTTTAATTTAAAAATTTTCATTGTTAAAATAAAAAAGGTTTGGTTTAAAACGTGCATTATGAAGACAAAAATTTTATTTTTGACTTTAAAATGCTGTTTTTCCCTGAGTGTATGGATCTATTCCCCTTTTGCTGCTTCTTTCACTTCATGCAAGGCATACAAACCTTTCGTGAAAGTAGAAAATTTTGCACCTCGATTTTCGTTGCACCGCGATTCTCGTTGCACACTTGCTACCTTGCAACCCACTTACAACCAGCTTAATTACGCCACATTCCTGTTGCATTTTATAATGGCAAAAGTAAAAACACGCACATGTAAGTATTTAAGTTTAACATGTTTCAGTATTATGATGCTGCTCGTAATTTGGCTGGTTGTTGTTTGTTGTTGTGCAGCAACTCTATTGTAGCAGCAACAGTTGTTGCTATAATAGCGGCGGTCCATTGAATTGGGTGGCTTGTGTATTTGTGTTGCATGCCACACATGCCACAAAGCAATGTGAATTTTATAAAAGCCGTGATTGTTTGTTTTTTGTTTTTGCTTTTGTTTTTTTTTTTTTTTCTTTTTTGTTCTTGCACATACGGCGCTTGTGGTAAAAATAATTTCAATGTACTCTACGCATGTGTTTGTATTATGTGCGGAAATAATTGCAATTATCGAGAAAAAAAAAACGCGGCGGTAGCAAATGTAGTTTGGTAATTTTGCGAATTGTTAACATATGGAAAGTAACGCTTTATATGTTTCAAGTTAAAAGGTAAATGGAAGGCTGCGTTTAATACGGAAAAATTGCAAATAAGAGCGGATTACAAAGAAGTGGAGTCGCGAACAAAGTGTGATGTTGGTTAGGTGTTTATTGGCATTCAGCGGACTTTTATCAAAAACAATGCTCAATGAAATGCTCTAAAGCTTTACGATAGACGTAGTAAAGTTCGCATAGAATATTTCTTATATTTAAATATCCAGTATATCTGACAGTTGTCAAACTTTAAGCAAACATTGCATTTTAATAGCGTAGTCACTTTTCATTGTAGACCAAGAAGACACAGAAGCTGTCATAATATCCACCTTGAAAAACTTTAGCCTCCATGAGATCTCTTACTATAGGAGTCTTCATACTCAATTGTATCCAAAATTTTGTTTTATAGTCTCTAAAAAAGAACCTCTTATGAAAATATCTCAATAAGCACAACGCATAGCTGCGTTCACTTTCTCTAATTAGATTTTCGCGGCAATACTTTGTGACGATAGCTTAACGAGTCTGAGTTCCAAGACTAATCGCTCATTATTGGGGATTCGAGCATTCTCGCAGCGACGGGGATTCGAGATTTATGCACAGTGCAGAATATTTACGAGAAATTCTACTTTTACAAATCTACCACGATATCTACCTACTCCTGTTTTGCACTTATTGGGACTTCAATAATTTTATATTATCCATTCGAAAAGCTAATGCTAACACTAAAAATGCCGCACTGCACATTTTCTCATTTATTTTTGTTTTACTTATTTTAACCCCACTCACGCAGTGCTCTGCTTCACGTGAAATGAACTCTCCTATGAATTATGATCTTTGATTATTTTATAAAATATGAAATGCATATTTGCATATGTTATTATGTATGTATTTAAAAAATTTTATGCATTAAATATGTATCCCGTTTATATATGTATGTATGTATGTATATACACACTGTCATAATGTCATTAACCGCTTAGCTGTTAAAGCTATGGAAATTTTGTTGCAGTGTTGGCAGTGGCTTATTGATATTGATACAAAGATATGCTCATACGAGTACATACTGTCAAGCCCTGACCGCCAAAAAAGTGTAACCAACAAAAAGTAAATTTTACAGGTGAAGGTATTTTTTAATTTTCTTTGCATACAGTTTCTATGTAGCCTTGAAATTTATTTAGTCCTTAACTTCGGAACGCCAGATTTCACAGCTATGAAATTTTGGGTGTTGATGCGTGTGATAATAAGTTATTGATTTCCATGAAAAATCAAAAATCGGCAACTTTGTTGGTTACACTTTTATGGCGGTTAGAGCTCGATATGTCAAATAATTCATAAAATATGTCGGTACATATGTATGTACATATGTAATTACACGTATTCGTTGGCGCTATAAAATAAATTATAAACAAACTTGCATAATTAATTCCAATGAATTCTGCTCTTTTCGTTAAGTTCGCTGAGCAATTTATACATACATATTTTGTGTGTATATCGAGGTGTTGTATATGTGATCAAACCAATTTTATCTGACGCATATAAATGCGCCCGATGGACACATTCTTATACTCAATTGCGATAGTATTTTAATTTTTTAGCCATTTTCGAAACCCCAGTTTTAAGTTATCACAAAAAAAAACTAACTATGATATATAAAAACATTTTTTTTTTGTTTCAAAAACCGAGTTTTTTGTAATGAGCAAAAAACCGCGGTTTGATACTTGACCTTTTCAATTAGTTTTTATAAAAAAAACGTACTTCATAATACCTATACAAATTTTTGCAACAACCGAGTTTTCGTCAGTGCATAAAAACCGGGTTTTGACAATTTAAATTTTCCTCATCTATTAAAAAAAGGAACTGTGTCAAATATAAAAACAATTTTCTTTTCCCTAATGAACAAAAAACCGAGTTTTAGTGCTTGACCTTTTTAATAAGTATTTCTTTAAAAAAAAGTACTCTTTTTTATTATTTTTTTTGTTGCAAAAAAACGAATTTTCGTCGTTTTCAAAAAACCGATGAGTGGTACTTAAATTTTTCCTCTCAGTATCTTTTAACAAACGAGCTTCGTGAAATATTAAATAATTTTTTTTTTCTTTGAACCCGAGTTTTTCGCAACGAATAAAACCGGGCTTTGGTACTTGACCTTTTTAAGCAGTATTTCTTAAAAGACCGTAATTAATGATACTAAGAAGGGAATTCATTAAATTTTTGCAAAAATCGAGTTTTCTTCATTCCGAGAAACCCGGATTTTGTTAGGTACCTAAACTTTTCCTGTCAGTATATTTGAAAAAGTCATACTTTAGGTACTATACCAAAAACACGTTCATTGATGTGTTAAAAAAAACCGAGTTCACGTCATTAAAAAAAACCGGTTTTTAGTACTTGAAAAAAAAATTTTCAATCCCGCCTTTCTGAGTAAAGAAGAAAATTAAAAGTTCAAATGAGAAAATATCTGTGGTCACAAGCAATAACCGCTTAAGTCGACTTAGGCAGATTTCGAGTTATATATACCAAGTTATTCTCCTTTTAAAACTCTATATTTCTGTAAAACCCCCATACTTATAACTTAATTCGATAAAAAGACATAAATAAAAACATTTGGTCTTAACTTACAATAGAGGTATATTAAACTTGCTATAACAGCCAAAGTAGATGTACATATATATTTAATCAAATTTTTACATGACATTTTGTTTTATTTACAAAATATGATCGTAACATTGTGGACGGCTCACTGATTTTGCGTCCATAGGTTTTAATCGACTTTTATGATTTTTTAAGAAACGCCTTCGAATATAAAAACCCAATTTATCTCGAAATCATATTTTTCGACTTAAGCGATTATTGCAAATTGCCACAGATATTATGTTGATATATTTGGTACCGACTTCGAATTAATAATTTTTGTTTAATGCTTTTACTTTCTTATATGAACAGCGGAATTTGTTTCAGGTTAGACTCACAACCGAGTAACTATGTAATATTCGTTTCTACTCAAATTTCAATTTCTACTACATTAATTATACTACAAACATATGTATAAATATATCTACTATAATGCTACAAACACATGTATTCAAATTACACTACCACTTTACATTTGTTTTTATTTTTCTTGTCTTTATGTGCTCTTTACACTTTCATTTTTGTTTTTTTTTTTTTGTTTGCAGTTACAACATTCATTATGTCGGCGCTTGTTAGTCATGAGCACAAATTGGATATGGTGCATGTGCAAAATTCAACATTGGCAGGCGGTGTTGCCATCGGCACTATTTGTAATTTACTAGTTGGATCGCATGGCGCCATTTTAATTGGCATCATTGCCGGTTGTATTTCAGTATTGGGTTATCGCTACCTAACGGTAAGTGCGAATATGTAAATGTGTAACTTAGCACATGCAAACATGTGTACGTACATACCCTGCCGGGAACTCAATAACTAGTGAGCAAAATTTCTAGTTCCGAACTAGCGAAAAGGTGTCAAAAGGGAACTAGATCAACTGTAGTTAGACCCTCACCAGTTCAGAAAGAGTGAATTGAGTGACCATTATAAGACACACTTTGATTTGTATGCAATTTCGAATGACAAAAATTTCATGTATTTTTTTCTTTCGTCCATTTGCCGTCGGCTTTGTACATTTCTGCAATTCTCAGATGCTTAGTGAAACATTTTATATAAAGAGTTTTCTATTTGCTTCTAGTATGAAATTAAATGTTCCCCTAATTAAGCTTTTCCGATCCCTCAGACTTATTTTTAATTTTTTTTTATTTTATTACTTTTTAAATATTATTGTAAATTTTTATTAAATAAATAAATAAAAAAATATTAGTTAAAAAAAAATTAAAAAAAAAATTATCATCCACCTTGACAGTCGGCCATCGCGCCACTTTCATGAAGTGTGTCAAAGGCTACACTTAAGCGGCGGATGTAAAACTGTAGAATTTGTAGGTACTTGTAGCTAGTTCAGAACTATCGAAATTGTACCAGTAAACGAACTAGTGTAAACTGTAGAATTCAGTACTAGTTCGGAACTATCGAAAATGTAGTGCAGAGAGTGACAATTGACACCGCCTAGGACATCGCCGTGTTAAATTCGCCAGTTGATAACATGCAAAAGAGATTTAGCTCGCACTAGTAGTGTCGAAAAATGCACTAGAAGCGACCTAGTTCGGAACTAGAGATTTTCCCTACAGGGTATATACATATGAACGATTATGTATTTGTAGCTGCCCTGTTTGTCATTTTGTTAGAATTTAAAATGCATAGATGGATATATACGTATATGTGTGTGTGTATATTTTCCCTGCAGAAAACGGAACTAGTCCATACATGCATGTACAAACCAGCCGCTTGTGGCAATCAACTAGCCCAAAACCTGCCACATTTCATATAAAAATATTGGTACAATTAACATTGCAATGTCCTAGCACAGGACCACATGGTCCATCGCTCGATCGCATCAAACTAGTTTAAAAACTAACTTGCCGTAGCTGCTTTGCAAACCACCTACAAGAGGTTACTTTTTAAACTAGCTACGGCAAGTTACTTTTTAAGCTACTCTAAAGAGTTAGGCCATAAACCAGATACGGAAAACTGCCTTTAAAACTACCCCGAAGGATTACTTTATAGAGCACCTATGCCAAATTACTTTCGAAAGTAGTTACGGGAGAATAAAGCCGGAATTACTAGGCGATATTCGCAAACAAATGTCATCGCCGCACCACGCGAAAACACGTCCGGCGATTGGTTCTCTTTAAAGCTAAAAGCATAAATTCGAGGTTGCTGTGGCGAACATTTTACCAAAGTAAGTATACAGATGTATGCAACAGCTGATTTCAACCAATTGGTTGTGTGTTTACCTGACGTCAAACTGCTTAAAATTCTGACTGAGGCTTTAAACAGAATCAATCGCTGGGCGATTTTTCGCCTGGCGTTCCGATGATATTTGGCTGAGAATATCGCCCAGTTAATTAGAATCAAGCCATATGCATATTTTTATAATCATGATGCTTCCTTATTCTTAAATTGACTTCTTTTCTGTCCATATTTTTAATCTTTTTTGAAACTAAAATTTTTATATTTTTGTTTTGATATATTTTTTATCAAATTTAAAATAATCAAACACGAATCTACATACATACATATACATAAACTGGCCCAATGATTGGCTGTATGTGGCAAGTTCGTAGCTAGTTGACTGTGGCACAAATGTACCAAGTGGTCCAACAATTTTTGCAGGGATGTATTCATTTACACAAACAAACAGTATGTGGTGTATCATGTTTGATTTGCACTTACTACAAAAATGGCAATTATTTACAAATTTACTGCTTTGTCGTATTAGCCCACGGCTTATTGATAAATTTTTTGCTTGGCTTGCCTATGCATAAACAATACAAATACATTTCGCATCAGTGAATTTAATAGATACATACGTACCTACATATTTATGTATGTATGTATATCGATATGCTTATATTAATACAAGCATACATAGTACTTATGTAGGTATGTATTTAGTATGTATAATGAGTACCAGGCTCGTAACGTGAATTTAAAACATTTTTGCCTGAAAATTACTTTGTAATCCAATTTCAATGAGCCTATTTGCCGCCATGGTGAGCTGTAGTGCCACATAATTTCCCATAGAAACAACAGTTTTTTCTCGCTCTCTTTCATCGCGTAGTTACGAGTACAGCTTGCGATAGAGCTTAATATTTGTCCTTTCTTGAGAAACTCATGATGCCCCGTTACTTAGCAAACGAGAGAGATATCAGTCGTGAGTCACTAATTTTCTTTCAATTCGATGTCAAATTGTTACTTAATGAGCTCTTTATGCTAATAGCTGACTGCATGGGAACCACCTTATCCAATTTTGAATCATTCTTAAGCAAATAGTAACTTTCGGCTTTGCTTTAACCCCGATCTCTCTATCTATCCGCTCCTGGCATATTTGTATGGCATAATGCATTTTCAACGCTGCTTATTATTGATTTATTAATGAATTTTTGGGCCTAAGCTTGCTTGATCCAACATAAGTATGTATGTAGATTTGTATGTGCGTGGGGTTATATACAACTACACATATATATATGTATATGTACCGGATTCATGTGACATTCCTTGTCCAACCACAGCCCAACATTTCAAAGAACGCTTTAAAGTCGGTCACTCACTCACTCACACATCAATTTAACACTCATACGCCTAGGCGAACCTAGTTAATTACAAACTGCATTTCTCTTTGTACAAATGCACATACATACCTACCTACATACTTCTCTTGAATTGCCAAAAATTTACAATAATTTGTTTCCATTGCATCAAATATAGAAAATGCTTTTAGTTAGGCCAGTTTTCATAATTAACTATGCATTTATGGAATTTGTGGCACAAATGAAAGTTACAATAATATGCCCACATATATGTAGATGCGTGTGTATAGCTTAACGAATCGAAATAATTGTACGAATTTGGTATCACAAATATCCACAAATTAGCTGAATTTGACATTTTTTGATTTAAAATAGAGTTTGCAAATTTGTAATGAATAGTGAAACCTGTCAAGTTGTAAGGCCATTTTGATATTCATTCTTTTTGTATTTCATAAAGCAAAACGTTATACAAAAATTAACTTTTAACTTTGCAATTTCCCATACAATCACTTTGGATATCATCCAACAAAAGTTATGTATATATTCTTTCAATTTTTTCGCTTGTAAACTTTTGGCACTCAGTCCGTCCCCTTGTGCGAATATCATCTGCTTAACTTCAATTTAAGTTTAAGTTTTCCATAATTTTATTTATTTTCTTTTTAACGCAAAAGTTTTTCAAAAAGCACTTAGCGCATAATTTCAGGCTAATTATGTAATGCGTTTTGCCAAACAAAAAAATTAATTAATATGCTGTAAAAGATTTATAAAATTTTAAAACTTCATGTGAAAAGTGCACAAGTACTTTTGTATCTTGGTACCGCCAAGCATTAATTGATTGCTTGGAATTCAAGGCAGGCATATACATATGTATTTACACACATATTTTGCAATTATTCTGACATACATGCCCTTCGTCGTAAATCGTATGCGGGAAACTAATCCTTTACGAAAATGTTGCTCATACGCCGTGTATAGCCGCAACGCTTTTAATGTGCTTATGAATATAAAAGTGATTTGATTTAGTTATTGCTAGCGCTTAAAAATAACTCTGCCTCTATTATCTGTTTATATTAAATTTCATTTAGGGGATTAAAATGATGCGTGTTAGTTTATAGATTGTTTTCAACTTAAAACGACCTGTAGGCAGTAGAAAATACTGCACTAGATGTTAGTCAATACTAAAAAAACAAAGGAAATTATTACAAAGCCTGTTACTTCGCCGACTTTGCGTTTGCTTTAGTGGTTTAGAATTTATAACTTAGAAAATATACCTATTCACCTTTATAACTATAAGTATTTATATTAGCCTTTCATTTGAAATAGTCTATAGAGCAATAATTACACTCCTTTGCCAAAATATTCAATGCTTCCAATGCATGTATTTGTGTTACCGTTTGTTTACTCAAAACTACACTGTTAGGCTTGTGGTCACAAAAAAGGTCATCATTGGACACAAGTACCTTGTAAACCAATAATAACAGCATTTTAAACGAAGCTCTTTTGTATCTTTTATACATAAATACATATACCCAGCAGGGGTTTTCTCTTTCATGTAATGGGTAAAATCATCGAGAAATCTTGATTCATCGCTTACACTTTCGAATACGGATTGCATTACTTTAATATTGGCATTTCATTGGCGGTAATAGCTTACAATATTGTAGACAATAATGCATTTCACTGGTAGAATTAATTGTATATATCCCACAATCCAGTATAGTGAGCTATAATGAATTATAAAATCGCTGCTAAAATTGGAAATATAATTATTTAATTTTTCTTTTTTAATACTTACATCCTGTTTTCAAAAATTTCAATACAGGTAAATAAATTTAATATTTTCATACAAATATTAATTTTTTATATTTTTTAAGTATACAAATTAACATCAAACTAAATTATCTTACTTATTATTTTTTATACTTTTTCCTTTTCGATTATTTTCTGTATTACCAGTAAGCGGAAAAATAATAATTTTAAAACTCTCGCATTACAAGTAATGGGCAAAGTAAGCGAAGGACTGTTTTTTAGCTATTTGTAATGCGTTATTTCATTGAATACAATTTTAAGCCATTACCAAAATATGGAAAACCCTACTGGGTATATGGGTGTGTGTGTATGTGTGCGTGTATGTAAGTATGGTTGTGTTTGCATGGGCATAAATAAAATTTTCTAATGGCACTTTGGATATTGTTTCACAAAAGGGAAATTTTAATTAAAATATTTAGCCCATGTACACAATTTGTATGAGCGTACATATGTATGTGTGTTTATATTAGACTGTGCCAGAAAAATTTGGCTTTTTTAGAAACTTTGTAAATTATTTTTTTCATGCCCTTACAAAAAACAAAAAGAAATAAAAAAAATCTGACAAAAATGCTCAGGGTTACAGGTATTTATGAGTTTTAGAATGTAAACGGCAACGTGTTAATGTCAATGATATTAATTCACGTTTGAAAGTGACATTATTACCACCATTCCTTTCATATTAGATGCAATTAATTTCACTGACCTTAACTCACTTTCAAAAAGCAGCACAACACTTTCTAAAAAGCGCTGATATATGCTGAAATTTTCTTTCTAGCACAGCCTAATGCCTACTTAGGTACGTCTATTATTGTAATTATAAATAGTTATTTAATCCTCCTGTTGAGAATATCATATAAATTAATTATTTCATTACTTTCACTTGCTAAGGCAATAATTCACCTACATATAAAATCTGCTAAATCATCTAACAAACACACAAATTCAGTATTTTTTTCCTTTTTGCTTTTGCATATAAAATAGTTTGTTAATTTGTCATTTTGCTTGTGCTGCTGCTACTTTTGCTGAGACTTTGGTTTAAATTATGTATGTACGAGCAGCGCTGCCAATGGTCAAGTGCAACTGTTTATTTATTAGCTTTCGGAAAATATGTGTATTGAATAAGTTTTAAATTAAACTTATCATAAAAATATGTAATTTGTGTGCAGGATAGCTTACAATTTGATAACTCGCCCATGGGAGCAATAAAAAATGTTAAATTATATCAAAGTATTTTTTTGGTATTTGGGTAAAGGATCACAAAGCAAAGCAGGACAAAAAGCGGTAAATATATAAAAAGAGCAGAGCAAGTAATTTTAATTTATTGGTATGTGATTTATATTTGGCATGTTTTAAAATCATAAAAAGAGACCAGACAGTTATTGCAGCATAGTTAAGCAGATAGTTGAAGGTATATTTTGGCCTTTTTTTTTTTGTTCAACTTTTTCCCCTTTTCTAAGTACTTTTTTACTTTTAATTCAAATGTTTAACGTAAATTCAATGCCAACCTTTTTTTGTGAATTTGAGGTTTGTTTGTTGATTTTTGCTCAACAAATGTAGTATCTAATGTTAGAGAATTTCCGGTAGTCTCCTTTAGATAACTAGTGTAAGTCTCTAACCACTATCTAATCGAGAGCAGGTCTAGATATCTACACTAGACTTTAATTGTAAACTAGAGATGGCCGATCTTGTGATTTTTGAAGAACGGACTGATCCGCGACCGTAACTTTTCAGTCAGTGTGATTTTTTTCAGTGACAGTGACTTTTAACCGGGACTTTTATTCATTTTTAATAAAAGTAAAAAAATGTTTTTAGTCGGATTGTATTTTCAAGTTAAGTAATAATAGATAAACTTGCGCAGATACTTTTTTAGTCTGAAATCAAATTTTTTCCTAATAAAACAAAGCAAAAATTGGTATCAAATGGAAAATAAATGCATTTTACTTTACAATCAATTTGAAACATTTTTCAAAAACAATTATAAATTTTTAAAAACTGAAATTTTATTGTTTGCAGAATTTTTAGGAACTTTTCAAGTATTCGGTTTTGAAGCCCAATAAAGTCAAGTCTGTAAAAAATTCCGCTAAGTTTTGAAAATTTTTTTCTTTTTATAGACAAAATCCCTTTTTGTCGCTGTTACTTTCCACGTTCCAGTGACAGGAGCAGTGATTTTGTCGCTGTCATGTTCTTAAAAAGGAACGGTTCAATCGAACAGTGATATCGTCTTTTGAAAGGATCGGTTCGATGAAAAAGTGACTTGTCATTTAATATTTTTTTCGTCTCAGTGACTATGAGTGAGTTTGTCGCTGTTTGTAAAAAGTAACGGTTCCACGGAACAGTGATTTGGTGATTTCAAAGGAACGTTTCGATAGAACAGTGACTTTTAATTTCATATTTATTGCATTCCTGTTACTGTGAGTGATTTTGTTACTTTTTCGTGCCAGCGACCTCAGAAAAGTCATTGCAAAGAAGAAAATATGAGCTAACTCGAGGCACATACATGCATACACCCTGTAGCTGAACACAAATCCACATGTACGCACGTGTGATGCTTGTTTAATTGAGAGGGTAGAAAATCGATGCTAGTTGGTTTCACTGACGTTTATATGGTTGGTTGCGGAAAGGCACTAAAGGAGCTGAAATTACGTTCCAACGTTCCGTAATTTTGTCACCGTGATTTTATCAAATCAGTCACTACAGTGACCAGTGACTTTTAAGGAACTGTGACAAAGTCACAGCTGCGCAAATATTTGCCAACTCTATTCGAAACTGATTAGAGTAAGAAATATTTTTTTTTTTAATTCTCATTAGAATGTCATCAGAGAACTACGTTAGATTTCGAAGAGATTTAAATTTTCTCATTGGCTTGGATATCTAAATATCAGAATCTAAATATCAGAAATTCTTTCAATCACACCTTTCTTTGTAGCAATCATGTTTGTTGGCTTCTTCCAAATAGTTCTCTAAAGATCTTTACACACTTTCTTCTCCTTCTCATTATTCCTCTTCTACTCGTACATTAATTCCAAAGTGGCAATTTGCATTTAAATATGTATTATAAAATCATTTCACTTTGCAAAAACTCATAAGTAGTGAATGAGTTCTTGGAGAAACTTGTAACTAATTTCCAATTGCTACTTCTAAGCAAATGAATTATGAACTAGAAACTTTACAATTCCAAGTAATTACTAATTAAAAATACCTTTCTGCAGTATCTTTTTTTAAACTTCTCTAACAAACTTTGTAATGAGCAATTTTTATACATACATATGCATATATTTCGAAAAGATGTCGCACTCTACGTTAGTTAATTGAAAATCAGTTGCAAATTTTTTTAAGCGAAAATGCAATAAATTTTTAGTATTCAGACGGTATTTAAAGTATCAAAAAAAAAAAATAAAAAAACATTTAATTATGAGTGGAGAAAATTTAAAACAAGTGCCCTTGACAGTTTCAAGTAATCAAAAATTTTGGAGAGAGAACACACTCGAGCGCATATAAATAAATGAAACGCATTTTTGTGTCTCGTTTAAAATTCCGTATGTAGTAGGTATTTGTGTAGCTCTGAGTATATATATGCATGCATGTGTGTGTGCATATCAGTAAAATATCATTAATTTATAACAAAATTTATTAAATTTAATTCAAAATGCAAATTAGTCACTGAAGAGTACTTAGAGCTTGTGCAACCGCCAACGATGAAGCAACGAACCAAACGAGTGTACAAACACACGGTAAACCTCCCCAACCACGCCCATATTGGCATAACCATATATACATATATGTGTTTGTTTATTGTGTGTGTCGACGCTGATGACGTTGACAACCAACGGAGCATATTATTGAGCTATTACAGACCAAACAGATCCAAACAAGGCAGCAACAGGCAGACAAGCAAACATGCAAAGAGGCATAAAGTGGCAACCGCATGAAAGGTAGAGGGAGGCGTGGCGACAAAGTGAAATATAACGGCGACAGTGACTATAGTCTATATATAGACAGTGTCATATACACATTTACATACGCAGACATACTTCCGCCTGCAAGGTGACACAAAAACTGCCACTCTCTTGAAGGCATCGGACCATTTAAAGGCGATAAATGAACCTGAGTTACAAGTGACTAATATCTTTCAAGGCACAACAAGCGCCTTCTGTAAGAGCGTTTTGATACCTTTAATTAAAACCTTATTCACTGCTTAGCACTCAAAAGTGAGCTCATAGAAATTTAACCCATATGTGCCAAATGTGTCAGTAAAGAACTTTTGCCGCAACTTGTACTATGATCATGTATGTACATATCTACGTATGTACATATGTTTGTGTGAGCAACAAAGAACATTAGTGCTTTAGCCTGTGACGCAGAGTGCTTAATTTTCAATTTAGTTGTAGCACAACCACCGCATACATATAAGCTTTTTGCTTTTGTTGCCGCTTGCCACTTTTGTGAACGTGGGCAGAGGGAGGGAAGAAAGTGCTTCGAAGCGTTACCATTTCAATATTAAATTACTGCATTGGCGCATTGAATGCCACCCAGAAGGGTGTATAATGATGCTGAATGCAGCAGTACCCGCCACACAAGCAATATGAATAAATTTAATAAATCCCAACAACAAATACACAAATAGAAAGCACATGCATACAAACAAACAAACACATGCACAGACACTGACACCGCAACACTTCAATTTAGCCACTCGCTTTCTACAAATGAAAATCATTTAAACCACCTCGCTCTCTGTGCCTCTCTGTAAACGCATCCAATTGTGTGGGTATTGCATATTTAATAGTGGCGGATGCTTCAAACAAACCGAAAAGCCCGAATTGCTTAAATATTTTCGTTCATTTCATTTTATGAATTTCTTAAAAATCTGATTATTTTACGATTGAAATGTGTTTACTATTTAAGTTACTCAATTTGTTTGCTACTTAAGTTCTGATAGCGCATTACCCCGCCAACAACATTAACGTGTTTTTTATTTGTACAGCCAATCACAGCACAACCTAAGTTAGTGAGAATGCTTTAACAGTTCCACACATGGGCTTTTATGAGGCTTTCAAAACAGAATAACATAGCTTTCACTTGCTTATTTTCAGAGAATTGAAAAAAAATTGCAGCGAACCACTTTTTTATTATTCGCATCAAATTTTTATGCGAAGGAGTAGCTGGCTTTGGCATTCGTGATTTGATATTCAATAGTACAGTTCACAGACTGATATTTGATGATTGGCGACTATTGATTTTGAGTAATATGAATTCCGCACAATATCTAAAATAAAGCAAAAGCGTCATTTTGAAAAGCGACGAAAATCAAAATCAAACATTTCACAACTTTTGCTAATTCGACTCCATTTTTTCAAACACTGGGTCATATTATTAAAAGCCAAGCATTTGCTTTTCCTTAAGATTTCAGACATTTTACTCAAATTTTGAAATTCGGTTCATAGAAATTAATGTAAAATTTTTGAAATTTTGAAAAAAATCATTTGGTTGGATTTTATTAATATGGCCCACTGCTTAAATGTTAACCTAAAGCACTAATTTTGTAAATGTTCGCTTTGCTATAATAAGCAAATCCACTTGCTATTACTGAAATTGCCGTCGGTAGCTCGGTAGCTATAATGAAACTAAAAATACCTCTGCGCTTCCGTGTGAGATTCAGAGACTTCTCTATAAGTTTGGTGTCAGCAATAAATTTAGTTGAATTCTTCCCAAATGATTCCAATAATAACTTCCCCTCGGCTTTTGTTCTGATGGTGAAGAACTTTAATTTATTTTCGACTGCACCAGGCAATGACGAAACCGCAATCAGACTTTCAAATAGTACATACAGCAATGAAAATTACATAAAAAGCTAATGGCTATGCTTCATACATAGGCTTGCCCAGCCAATTTATTGTAGGGCCGCCACTGATATCTAAGTATTTTGTTGCAGAAGGGTGAATGTGAAGAGGCGATTGCAGCGGTGCTTTAAGTGTTACAAGTAGTTTTTGAAACAAATTTTTTTTTGTTTTTTTTTTTTTGCATTCATGTTATACGTACATTTTTTTCCTATTCTAATGAATTTTATTTTCATTATTTATTACAACGAAGCTTAAGTGGCTTGTTGAGTGCAGAATTTCAAGTGTTTGAGGCAATTGATTTTGTAAATAGCACATTTTTCCATTTCACTGTTATTTTATAAATTTAAATGATTTGGAATTAATTGCGCTGATTAAACTAATTACAAGTTTATTTTAAATTTCAAGTGTAAATTGTTTAATTGGATTTTTGTTTTAATTGCAATAAGTAGTTATTACGAAAAGTTTGACATTTATTGATAATCATCACCATCATCATAGTTATGTGCATTAAAATATAACCAGCAGCGATGTAATAAAAATGCATGTCTTTATTTCGTTTTTTTTCAACAGCCACGCATCAGATCCGTTTTGGGCATTCACGACACTTGTGGCGTTCACAATTTACACGGCATGCCAGCCATACTCTCAGCGCTTGCCTCGGCGATTTTTGCTAGTTTTGTCACAAAAGAGCACTATAAATCTGAGTTGGGACAAATATTTCCGGCAATGGGTGTGGCACCAACAGATGGTCATAATGCAACAAGCATACTAGGGGTGGGTATATCTATAATTTTTTGCCGGCATTTTCGTTGTGAATGAATCTCTATTTTAGGGTTATGAACGCACCGCTTCGGCTCAAGCTGGCTACCAGCTTATTGGCATCGCAGTCACTTTGCTAGTGGCAATTGTTGGTGGCATTTTAACTGGTAATAACAACAACTTTTACTAATTTAGTTGCGTGTTAAACGAAATGCCATTCCTTACTACTCTTTTCATTTTATTTGTTTTTTTTTTTTCAAGGTACTCTTCTCAAATTTATCGGCATTCGTAAATTACAAAAAGATGAACAACACCAAGACGAGCTATTCTGGGAGGTGCCCGAACCAAAGGAGGAATAGTAAAGTGAAATGTGTATTATTTTACATTTAGTAGTTTATTTTTCAACACACGCAAAATAGTATTAGCAGTTGTAAATTGTTAGTTATGTAGTTATGTATGTAGCTACTTGAAATGCGCTTGAAATCATAGATATTTTCTTTTATCATATGATTTCATTTTATTACAGAAAATCGAATATTATGCTTTATGCAAAAAACCTTGCTTTTTGTTTTTCATTTTTATTTAATGATTTTTTTTTTTAAGTGTAAAAGTGTTACCCCATAAGCATAATAAGTAAACGATTATTTTGCGTGCTTGACCAGTGCTGCCATTTTCACCTTAATTGAAGTGTTTCACATCTTTTTTCGTGGCTCACACTTTGTCACTTCCTCTTTGGCATGAACACTGCCATTTGGTGCGAAATATTTGTATATGAAGCTTATTTCGAAAATGGCAGTATCGATCGCACGCACCTCTAAACCGAAAGCTGGTATGCCACATTCACACAAAGTTTATTAATTAGAAAAACAGCTTTCACTGTCCGTTCTGTAAAAGCTTCAAATTTTAGAATACGCAAACATGTTGTTAAATAGTGGCAGCACTGAAAGCGCTTCATTTGGGGCGCGCTGCAGTAAGCACCTAAGTGAAATACATGGCAAGGTAGTTAAGTTTATCTAAGTGAAGTTTCACCTAAAAATTAGTTTCACCTGTATGTATATATGCATGTATGTATGGATGGATGTATGTATGTATGTATGTAAACATTGCATACTTTTAGGCGAAAGCGTGTGTATTCATACACTGAAGTTTTTCAGTGTGAGATGTGCTTATTTTAGTTTCGCCTGTACGTACATATGTATGTATGTATATAAACCAGTGATTATGAGCGCCTATCCACTCGTGAAGCTTTCACACCGACAGCCTCACACCGACACTACAAAGCTCTTCGCTCACAGAAATTTATTGGTGTTTGCATGTTGTATTGTTTGGATAATTTTGTACGCTTGTAAATGATTGTGTGTTGGGTGGCTTTTTAATTTGAATCTTTTTTAGTTTTCGACTATGTTGAGTTTCTTTTGGGTGTAGTCAAGAGCTTTTTGTGCTTTCAGCACACTGGTCTTAACACCTCAAATCCAAAAAGGACGCAATTATTTTAATCTATTTTCAATCCACTCAACAACCAAACAAAAATTTAACGAAGAAAAACTTGTTTAATGATTTTCTTTTTATTTCCCCCATAACAGACAAATTTGTTTAATTTTAATTACTTTTAAACTTTTTAAGCAGCGTTTAATTTCTTTATCTGCAACCACACATTATTCTACATACATAGTATTTTTGTATATACCCTCAAGTCAAATGTTTTTATTAAATTCGCCTTTAAAATTTGATTCCCTTAACTTGCCTTTACTTTAACTTTTCATCTTACTGCTTTACTGCTCTTTATCTTCATATTCTCATCCCTTTCTATCTCTCTCTCTCTCTCTCTCTCTCTCTCTCTCTCTCTCTCTCTCTCTCTCTCTCTCTCTTCCCACTCTATTTCTTTCCATTCATTTATTATTAAAATTTGTGACGATTTGCAAATAATGCTTGTCGTCAAATTTTTATTTTAAAGTTTCAGCCAACTTTTACGCCTTTTGGACGCCGGCAAAGTGTCACCGAGCGATTGGCGCCCAATTAGGTTGCGCTACTGGAGCGCAATTGCGCCCGAGTATAATTTGTACTATCGCGGTGTTTACAAATGAATTTGTTTGTTCGCTTGCTGCGTTACTTTTTAATTTTTATGGACAAGGATAAATGTGCATATATGTGCATTCGGGCTGTCAGTCCCGACAAGTTTTTTATCCCGAAAAGTTTATCAAATTATCGCAAGCGCAGATGGATTTATTTTAACTTTATTATCGATGTAAACAATATTCAAGATGTTTCATGAAAATATACATATTTACATACGTATGTAGAATATAAATTTCTTTAGAATCAAGTGCATAGCTTTTTTTATCGTCTCTCAATTATCAGAAACATAAATGTGAACATTTTTAGTTTTTGAGCGTTGGTTTGATTTTAGACTAACAAGACTAACCTACGAGTAGTTCCAGTCTAAAAATAAGATCTCCCAAAAGCTTAAATTCTTTCATACTCATGTCTTCGGCAGCTTCATATCAATTTTTGTGTCGTCGTAGTGATAAAGCTTAAATAAAAGCTTTTAAACACTTTCCCGATAATTGAAAACTAAAATCACAGAAATACCGAAAATTTTGCACCGTCAAAGTTGACATCCGTAATACGTACCTACTCACACTTCTATATATGTATGTGTGCATGTTTTCAAATGAACTTTAAAATTGATAAAAGTCAGCAGAGCCAAATGTGAAATTTGCCAATTGCCATAAAAATGCGTATGTGCATCTGAAAATGCATGTCCATGTAGCGTAAAAGTACCCAGCACATCAACAACTACACACATACTCGTACATACATAAATGCCAAAGTGAAAAATACAGAAAATATAAAAGCAAAGTGGAAATAATAAAATTTCGCATTATTTCATTAAAAAGTTTGCGATTCGTTTGTTTTTTTCTTTTTTCCCATAGCGGCGTTGCTATTCGTTAGGTAAGTAAACAGATTTATACATGTGCACATATGTATGTATGTACATATCAGAGGCGGTCGCTTCATACAAGCCGAGAAGCCCGGCTTGCGTACACATTTTCGTTCATTTCATACGAAATTCTTAAAAATCTGGTTATTTTACGTTTTAAATGTGTTTGCTATTTAAGTTCTCAATAATATAGCCCCCACTGTAACATGCCCCTAAAAGCCTGCTAAGAAAATAGCGCAAATACACCACCAATCCACCTCACAATGTGTATTTTGTTTGTACAGCCAATCACAGCACAGTGAGCATGCTTCAACGTTTCCACACATTAGCTTTTACGTGGCTTTCAAAACAGAATAACATAGCTTGTTTTCTCGCTTTCGCTAAGGAGAAACCAATTGCTTATTTTCAGACTTAAATTGAAAAAAAAACTAGCAAAGCACTTTTTTTTATTTTTCACATCAAATTTGTATGCGAATATGAAGCTGGCTTCGGCATTCAAAAGTTCAGTATTCACAGCCATATGCATATTTGATTTGATTTTCGTTTGCATGTAGGTACATACTTATGCACATAATTTCTTACATCTGCATGTGCACGCAAACATAAATATCAAATACCAGATTATAATAGGGTTGATTGTGATTTTTGGCGACTATTGGCACAATATCAAGATAATTTTAAAAAGCGGTGGAAATCAAATTGGACCTCAGTTTTTCAAACACTCAAGCACCCATTTTTTAGGCAATAAGCAAATACACTTGCTACTGCTGAAATTTCCGTCGGTATAAGGAAACTAAAAATACCTCTGCGCATTCGTGTAAGATTTCCCTAGCGCACGTTTTTATATTTAAGAATTATGTAAATACGAAATTTTTTATTTTAAAAATGTTCAGAGTAAATTTACAAAATCAATAAAAACCAATTTTAATTTAAAAATGGTGGTTTAAAACGTGCATTATAAAAATAAAAATTTTATTTTTGATTCCTTTTCTCTGAGTATACAAACAAAAAAATGTGTATCAGGAAAACAAAAATAAAAAATACATATGAAAAAAAAAAACAAAAAAATAAACGAGAAAAACGATCTTCAAATACTCGAATTGTTCAAATGCCCGTACAAACATACGCGTAGTAAACAAACAAACGAGCGTTCGAGCATTCAAAAGCATTTATTCGGGCCACTCGAAAATGTTAAAAAGAAATCGAGAACTCTAAATCAAAGTCAATGACGGAACGCAATCAGACTTTTAAATAATTATTATAATACAGCAAAGGAAATTACATAAATGGCTAATGGTTATGCTTCGCACATAGGCTTGCCCAGGCAATTGATGCTAGGTCCGCCACTGGTACATATGTATGTATGTACGCTCAATCTGTAGGCATAAATGCATTTATTTGCAAATCTGTGCGCACATAGTATCTGTCACTTGCTAAGTGCTGCATTACTTAATTGCAATTTGCACTTTTAAAAAATTTTTGTTGGCGAATAGTTTTGCCCAATTCGACGCGTCATCAGGTTAATTGGGAGAATTTTCACCGTGGATGGGTTAAAGTAGCGAAATAAATTGGTTTTACTTATACCAATAAGGTCAAGTATTGCCATTTTGGATTCTCTTTTCAGAACTTCTGGAAAATGGTTTAACTTCGCGAGAAATATAGTTTACTTTTTTCAGCTAGTTTTTACTAAAACGATCTTTATTTTGTTGTTTTGTATGTATTGTGTGCGGTTACATCGCTCTTTATATTTTAATTAGACTTGAACTGCCATTAATTCGTTCGCTATTTAAAACGCGGGGTGTTTTTTTTATTTTCCGGACTTTGTTTACTATATCAAGGCGGCTGGGCAACTCATTCTATATATTTAACTCATTCAAGCTTATCATAATATATGTAACTAATCATCACGATTTCACAGCCTCTCACTAATTGTAAACCGCAAGCCGTTACTTCGATCAGCTGTGCCGAGTCGTAAACATGTTTTTGTATGTAGGTATGTATATTAGGCCGGAGCAATTTACTAACCTATATTGTGCCATCGAAACTCGGATTCCTCTAAGGAGGAGAATAATCCTCCACAACATTTGTCTAAAATTAATTTTGATATTGCGGAATTTGGTTTTTATGGACCAAGACGGATTTTTGAAAATTGAAAATGGACAAAAATCGCCAAAATTTAAGGTTCTTGGCAACTTACTATCTGGATTGAGAGGAAGTGTATATGTGTGAGTGTCGGGTGATTGACGCAAATATCTGAAATTTTTGATTTTCATCAACTCGAGCCGACAGCGAGCCGACAACAAGTGCGTGTAACACGACGCCTGCCGATTGCACCAACACACACAAAAAAATGCTCAAACTTGACTAACACACACAAAAAAATGCTCAAACTGGACAATCCAGATTGTATGTTGCCAAGGGCCTTTAAACAGACCAATATGCACGTCAAATTCAACCAAAATTGTATGCTGAATCCAAATATGAAATCAGAATTAAATTGAGCAATTACTTTATTCAATTCTAAGAAAACTCAAGGTTACTCATACGTCATAGGGTGCTGCTGGAAGCAAAAAAAAACAATTTTCAAGCAGGAAAAGCTTTCGATTTGTAGAATAGCGTTTCAATTTTTGCAGCTAAAATTCTGAAATTTTGTATTTTTAGTATTTACTATAACATGGAGATCCCATACCATGATTTTAGACTAAAGAAAAAATAGAGTATGCTAGTTTTCCTATACCGTAAGATAAATTATAATTCTAAAATATGTTTACTATATTTAATTTACTTATCTTTGCAAGAAAATTTAAAATACATTATACACAGCAAGAGATAATTGCGAAAATATGCGATTTTTGGCATTCAGCCTCCAAAACCGGAAATCAGGCTGTGTCTCGAAAACAACTCATATGATTTTAATTCTGATTTGGCAATTCTGATTTCAGCATAAAATTTTTATTGAATTTGCCGTGCATATAAGCCTGGCTATTTTTTGTCAATTTATGAATTTAAAAAATCCGTCTTGGCCCCAAGGCAAATTCATTATATGGCAGAGCGAATTCGGCAATATTCGCCTAGATTCGCTTTAAGTTTTTGTCCATCAGAATGTCAACTCAAATATTTCTTTGTATGACATTCTTCTGTACTCGGAGAGTTAATAAAGAGAAGAAGAAGAAGTCAGCTGTTGACTTACAATTACCATATGAATGAATTTGCCTTGCTTGGCCCATAAAAACCAAAGTGCGGAACATCAAAATTAATTTTACACAAATATTGTGTAAAAGTTTTCTACTCAGAAAAGTTAGAGGAAACTCAATTTCGCTAACACGATATCAATTAATTTACCTCCACACAAATCACCCCGGCCTAATGTGCATACAAACATATTTAAGTAATCGTAAATATTATTGCAAATTAAATATCAATTAGAAAATGATCACAACAGAAAGTTAACCAATTATCACTGTTAACATAAGTTATTTTTTTTAATTCGGTGCAAAATAGTCAAAGTCAATAATATGAACATGTTGTAAGTAAGTAAAGGTGCCCATCTTAATGTTTTTGGATAATAACAGATTCTCCAAAGAATCTTGCAGTAATATGATTTAAGCAAAATTTTTTCTGGTAAAATAGCAAACATTTCCTGATATAAACCAAGCTGGGGTCTATATTTAAAACCGGATTGCATAGACCTATTTCCGTGCTATCTTACAGTGAAAGCTTATAGCATAACAGCTTTGGTTAACTACATATTTCTTAAGTTTTTAGAAACACTAATTGTTTTCACTAGTTCAGTTTATAGGATGAAAAGCTCAGAATCAATAAGGACAGTGCTTCGTAAGCTTTTAAGACGGTACTAATCACTTTTAGAAAATAATTCAATAACTCGTGAAAAAATTGTGAAAACCAATTACTGCTCCGAATAATAGATAGACACATAAAATTACTGAGAATTTTGAAAGTGTATTCGTATTTAGTGCTATTTTCTAGAATACGTAAGAATTTTGCATATATTCTTAATGGACATTATACACCTTTAAATACTGGTACAGAATCTATCAAAAACTCAGTATCGAAAAAATTTCACTTAGCCACTTTTGAAAGTGGACTACTCATTTGACTAGTAATACAGGAAAGGTTTTAACAGATATTGTTGCTATTGTTAGGCACTATGTATTGATAACATTACTAGCAGCCATAAAATCTATTTTGATAAATATGTGCTGATAATATTCAACAATCAAATGAATAAATAATTGAATAAATATGAAGCAAAGTGCATATGTAGATAATGAATAACATATGAATGTATGAATGTTTAATCACAAAAATCACACAACTGAAGTGACATCATACAAATTGTTCATTAGCCTACATATGTACACATGTATGTGTGTATGGTAATCAAAGAAACCCCCGTGGTGCTGACTCAAAAAATTTTGTTGACTGCAAACACCAACAGCGTATATACATATGTACATACATACGAGTACATGCAATATAATTATTTTAAATACTGTGTACCATATGATACTGATATTCAGAATATTCCAACAGCAAACAAGCTTATAATTATTTATGCGAAATGTGTCTCTTCCCTGCACGCTTTCTTCTGTAATTGATAACCTCCTCCGATGCAAAGTCACAAAAACAGCTCTTTAACAAAAAACGCTCTTATAAGTAGCTGTGAGCGCTGATGTGTACAAAACGTCAAAACGCGGCAAAAAACGTCATTCTTTTTGAAATGAATACCCACACAAAGTAAATTTGCATACACACCTACGGGGGTATACAATGCACAAAGCAGAAGAAAGAACAGATAAGAATGAGTGTAGCGAAAAAATAAATGCAAATTCGAGCGCCCTAGAATAGCCGTCGCACACAGTGCGGTTGTAGAAACGCAATGCTCATCGTTCAGTCGTTCACCAAACATTGCAACCGATGGATTTGTATATGTAGAAACGCTAAAACGTTAACGTTTGATGACGCCAAACGCATTTCAAAGGTGTCATTCGTTCGTCATCAGCTCGGTGTAATATATACATACCGGTATATTCCTTTTTCTATCGCGTGTTGTTTTTGTTTTTGTGCGGTATACATCGACGATGTGAAAGGTAATAGAGGATCCAGGACGAACTTCCGATTTGTGAACGCGTGAACTTTTTCTTTTATTGGTGTGTCAGTTAAAGCTTAAGGCTTGGAAAAGGCAGAGATATCTATGAAAACATTATACACGTGCTGGAAACCGTTAAAACAATCGACGAAAAAATAATATAAATCTAAAAGTTTATGTGTGAAAAGTAAACCGTTCTAGAAACATTAAAAGCGCAATTTTACATATGCAACTATTGCCGAGGTGTGGGCCGCTTTATCGGAAATATCAAGCTGTTATTTTATATCACGAAGCACTGGGACTCAAACCCCCCGTGGCTTGTATTAGACATACCATATTAACTACATAGATGTTCATTTCCATTGTTCTATAGCGTTGACATGATTGCTCTAATACAGGTGAATGTGACTTAAGAGGTCTAGGCTTGCTTATCTAAATACATACATATATACGCTCGTCTATGAACATATCGACGGCTGAGAATAAGATCACCCTATTTCAAAAATTGTTTCAAAAACGCCCTATTTGAAAAATTATTTGAATAACGTCCTATTTCAGATTTTGCTTCAAGAACGCCCTATTTGAAAAATTGTTTCAATAACGTCCTATTTCAGATTTTGCTTCAAAAACGCCCTATTTCAGAGAAAATTCCATAAGTATATATTTCTCTGAAATAGGGCGTTTTTGAATACTTGTCTGAAATAGGGCGTTACTGAAACAATTTTTCAAATAGGGCGTTCTTGAAGCAAAATCTGAAATAGGACGTTATTCAAACAATTTTTCAAATAGGGCGTTTTTGAAACAATTTTTGAAATAGGGCGATCTTATTCTCAGCCGTCGATATGTACATGAATTTACATAGATACTAGATACATTTGTACATACATTTCTGTCTATCTAAGTAAAATTAACAAAAAAATTTTAACACAACCAAATTTTTTTTTCATTGAAGACTTTGTACCCAACAGACCAGGAAGTAAGCAAAATGTAATAGGACTTCAGAACAAGCTTATAACAATTGTCCATTGTAAGCTTATTGCAATACAGTTTTTATAAGCTTAATTGTAAGCTTATTCACAAGCATGATTGTAATAATTGAGGAATACTTACTTAAAAAGATTGAAAACAATATTACGATAAGCTTACTTTATACTTGCAATGAAAGCTTAAAAAACTATTAATAATAAGATTGTTTTAAGCTTGCTGTACATTTTTTTTAAATTTTGGTTTTACAATGATTCATATAATTCAATATTCCTCTTTCGGAAAAGGGAAGTATAAAAGCCTCAATAAAATTCAATATAATGTTGAATGTCCTACTATATGATACCGTTCAGGTTGATGTCATAGTTCGAAACAGGAGGAGAATATAAAATAAAGAACATTGCAGTAAATGTGAAGAAGGAAAGAAAATGAAAAGAAAAATGCAAATAAAAATTTATTTTTTTCTTTTTTCTACTATTTATACATACAATTGTATTTATAAGCTTACAACAAGCTTTCACATGTAATATTTTTCTACAATTACATTTGTAAGCTTATAAAAAGGGTGCCGTTTTGATTTTTCTACAATTATTCTTAAGTCTTTTTCAATACTTTACACAAGCATTCCTCAAGCTTAACGCTTATATTTGTAAGCTTGTTATAATATTATTCTCAAGCCTTTTGGTTTATTGGGTAATGTTCATGTATGTATGCACGTTTGTTGCGGTGTTTGTGCTTCAGCCATGGCATGTCATGCAATCATGTTGACACTAATGACCGCGACGGGCGTACCTGTTGGTGGAATAAGAAAAAAGCGAAAAGCAAAAAAAAACAGATTGTATGTATTTCTATCAGCAACTTGACATCTAACATAGAATTTTTTTTTGTATTTAGTGAAAGAAACAAATCCAACTGAGAGACATACTGAGAGATACCACCATAAACAAAAGTGCCATAAACATTTGAATAGCAGTATTTGTATTGAGAATTAGGGTATGCCTTATTTTTGGCATATTTACCTTTGATGCAAAATAGTCACACTGGTTAGTTTAGTGTGCTTCGATGTTTGAATCACACGTATTAGCTCGTCCACTCAGAGGTAGTTAGTCTTTTTTCAAATCACAAGAAAAATTTGGCATCGAATTGGTTAAATATTCGCGAATAAAACTTCTGGAAGGAATGTGGCATCGTTAAGCCAAATTGCAATTCACCGAAGTTTCGTTCGAAACACCGCAAAACTTTAGTTCTCATTTTATTTCACAGAACGTCTTCCGAACTTAGCTTATGTATATATTTTCAAATATCTGCAGGCATATGCGACACACCTACCCCTACAAGGTACGTGTGCCACAATGAATGTCTATTTGCCTCTAGAAATTTGCACGTTAGCAAGATGCGTCCTGGTTTTGCAAACAACCTGCTATACATGTCATTAGCGCAAATCTAACAAGGAAGGCAACAAAAAAGAGCACATTCACGCTGTGTGACACACGGCTGTGCGTGACACGAAAGAGCAAATGATCAAACTACAACTAAATGGTAGAAAACAACAAAATAAATATTAATATAGACACAGAAAAAAGCAACGCAATGAATCAACATAAAAATAATACACAAACTAAGTAATATTAATGAAAAAAATGATATGACAATAAACAGCAAGTGAAAAATTAGAATTACCAAAACAATCACACAAAGAAAAGTGTTTTCGAACTCGTTACACATGCACCACAGCCAGATATCATCATAATCGATTTAATCGTGCATCAACAAATAAAAACAGCATTATTAAATTTGCAGCATGTATACATATTTACATGCCTATAAACGGCTAGAACTATTCATACAAACAATCATTAGTCAATTACATAATCAACTACAGGATAATACAACAAAACGCGTAAACAAACGCAAATTATGACAACACAAACGTCAAATGTGAATATTGTCATGCAACGTCATTTGCTGACAGTTGAAAAGCTACGCACACAAGTACGTGAAATGTTGAGATGTGTCATTAATTTGCATATTGATATTTTGGTAAATGCACAAAGAATTATAAATATTAATTATATGTGTTTTATATTTACTAATGTTTACTATATTATTAAAAATTTTATTTAACTTAAGGCGTTTTCTTTTCTGACAAAAAATGTTGCCCTTTAATATCTCAATTATCGAATTACGTAACATGACTTTCTATAAAATGGCTGAATTTGTAGTTAATGGTGCCCACTTACTTAGTCAGAGGACAACATTCGTTGAAATCACCACACAAGCTTACAAAATGGCTAAGAAAATCAAACAGGGCAACATTTTTTCGAGAAAAGAAAACGGCATTAGATAAGTTGTGTTTGTACTTATAAGCCTCTGTTTCATTAATAACCTCTTCAGTTTATCATAAATTTCCTGCTTGGCCACATAACACACAAATTTCTATAATAATACTTATTTAAATATCAATTAGAGCATATATATGTATACATATATACACCAGACCTGGGCATCGTCAATTACATTTTTTTCCAATTATAATTACATTAATTGGTAATTGAAAACCTCCAATTACAAGTAATTGTAATGGAATCACATCAATTACATTTTTCTTGGGTTTGAGAAAATTTTGTTGTGTACATACATAAGTATGGTATTTTATTTTTGTTTTTGTTTTTGCAGCCCAAAAATAACCGAAATTTTATAAAAATGTGGTTAAAGGTTTCGAAAATGCTCTTTCTGATGGTGATTTTGACAAACCACATCGATTGTTAATTTTAATATGTTCTGGTGGTTGGATTTCAGTGAAAGTTATTTCTTAAGACAAGAGCATTGGACCTCATGCATAAAAACTGAACTCTAGCGGGGGTTGAGTTCATGCAAACTGCCTCAGCTGGAACATGTTTTAGTATGCATAAAAATTAGTTTGACCGAGGTTTACAATATAGCACCACTTTGAAAAAATTTAAAGGTCGACTAAAATGGTGTCCGCCATCAGAAAGAGTTGAGTTTTATGAAATTTCGGTTCTTTTTGGGCTGCAATGACGGGTTTTAGTACAAAAAGACTTTCAAGAAATTTAAGGATCGACTAAAATGGTGTCCACCATCAGAAAGAGCAACTAAATTTTCTCAAACCCAAGAAAAATGTAATTGATGTGATTCCATTACAATTACTTGTAATTGGAGATTTTCAATTACATTTGCAAGTAATTGTAATTGAAAATTTTCAATGTAAATGTAATTGAGGGTGCCCATGTCTGATATACACTAAGTCAATACTTACAAAAGGTTCTCACTTAGCTGAGTTGAGTGATTTCATTTTATGCATATACATATCTGTGCCCGCAAATTAAAGTAGCCTAACTCGAGATAATGCGAAATTGAGTTATTGTTATAGTGTTAATCTTTGGAAGAAAACCCATCGGTCTGTCTTATCCCCATTTAAATTGGAGTAATATTTAAAAAGTTATTAAGATATAAAAATTATCCTAACTCAGAAAGAAACATTTTGCACCAGTTAAAACAACTTATCTTCAAGCAAATCTCTTAAGTCTAGTATTGTATGAAAAATCGTTTTATTAAAACATCCTAACTAGAGTTATGTGGCTACTTCATGGACGTATTTATTTGCGTTTTCAGTTTATTAAAAAAACTTAACTTCAGTTAGGAATTATAATTTTTTTTTTGTCAATTTTGTTTTCATAGCCTAAGTGGAAATAGGTTATTTTAAGTGATTTTATTTTTTTATTTTTACACAATTTATGTCGAGTTAGGTTTTTTTGTTAGAATACTTTTCTCATTTCATGCGTTATTATCTTCAGTTAGGTTTTTTTGTAGGAAGCAAGTGGATATGATAAACTGAGATAAGAGATTTTTCAAGGATATATATTATAGAAATTCAATTAATTATTATATACTGTATACATAAAACACCTTTTTTCATCAATTAAACTTTAATGTGGCCGCTGAGGTGCAGTGCGTAGAGTGCTCGCCTGCTATACCAGAGGTCTCGGGTTCTAACCCAGTCCGGACAAACACCACAAACAATTTTTCTATTTGATTAAAACCCAATTATTGGGTTTTTATAAATAGCGGTCACCTCTCGGTAGTGGGCGGCATACCCTCCGAGTGTATTTCTGCCATGAAAAGGCTTCTCACAAAAAAGCATTCGCCGTTCGGAGCTCGCATAAAACTGTAGGTCCGCACAAATTGTAGGAAAAACAATAGTTAAGAAGCACACCTCGAATTGGGAGAGAAGCTCGGCAATAAAACTCGTCAGAGTTTTAATATCGCCAGTGTATTATTATTGTTATTATTTTATTTATTTATTAATATTGATAGTTAAGCTTAAAAGCTAGAAACTAACAGATATTTTTTTATATAGCACTGGCAACTCAGGCCTTCGGCTAGTTATTATTGTTATTAAACTTTAATCGTGTAGCCTTTTACAAGGTATGGATCCTGGTAACATGGAGGAAGAAGACTTTCTAAATATGGATTATAGTAGCGACGACTCAATTAAGGACTCATTTTTTAACGATAGTCAGTCGGACACGGGGTCAGATAGTGCTGATTAGCCTATGCCTTCCTACACCTTTTTGCGATCTTCTGAATATTTTTATAAACGCTTTATACACTTTTTATTTAACTGTACGAGTACATGACTGTGTTTCCGGACAACCTACGTGTTATATGTGGCATGAGACCCTTGCAAATCGTGGTGGCAATGGAATAGCATCGTGCTTATTCAAACACTTAAATAGTTTACCATTCAATATTAAACATGTCGTTTTTTATAGCGATTGCTGTCCTGGCCAAAACCAAAACTCTTTTATTAGTACTATGTTTTAAATCTTCATGCAAGGTGATACTAAAATTGAGAAAATTTTTCACAAGTTTTTGGTTCCTGGTCATACGCATATGGAGTGTGCTGTAGACATGCATTAATTGAACGAAAAAAAAAAAACAAACGGATATAGATTCATCACTGGCTTTATAAACATGTGTATTTTGCACATGACTCTATATGTCGATTCCATCACAATTACCAGCTGTTTTCTATCAAACAGTAGTGATACCGCGCCCCTTTTTTCGGCGGTTCCAGCTGTTATAGCTTTGAACCTCTCGCTTGGGAGTCTTCATTAATCATTTCCGGATAAACCAAGCTTCTTGTGGTGATTTCCCTAGTACCATGCCTTTTTCAGTATTCGGTAAAATAAAACGCAAATTCAGTTCGGGTTGAAAACGATCCGCGCGTAGGATTGTGGATTATTTTTTTCAGGCCCAAACCACAATGATTAGCGAAACGATTTTTATTTTATTTCATTCATTTCAAACAAAAATTAAAAGTCAAAAACTCTAAGACTTCTAATTCCACTACTTAGTTAGTTATATCCACTAAAATGGTGGTTTCGGGTCGTTTTCGACCCAAACGTGGGTCTACGCTTAAAAACACTTAACTCGAGTTAAATGGAAATAAAAACCCTATTGGGAAGAATTCAACACAATAAAAGAACTTTACTAGAGTTAATTCTGCTTTTCGTAAAAATTGCATCGAATAAAAGCACTTAAGTTATAGAAGACAATTTTTTGCAATTAACCTTGCTTTAAGATTTCTGGTTCACAACTATTCCTTCTCTAACACTACAAATCCATTATTTCCCCTTTTAAAAATCCGAATTGGTCCAATGGTTTGAATTTTGACAAAAAATTGAGTTTTCTCCCTTCACCATATTTTGAGTTAGGCTACTTTAATTTGCGGGCACAGATATGTACTAAGCAGGGATGCCGTTTTTAGGCTTTTCCTACCAAAACTGGTAGGTTTCTTTTATGTTGGTAGAATGGTAGGACGACTTGAATTTTGATAGGTTATAACATGCGTTCAGGTAATATTATTGTTTGGCTGCATTTTGTCATCTTGCCCCACCGAAGTTCAAAATTTGCTTCAAGAACGCACCAGTTCAAAATTTATATTTTATTTTTACTTTTAGTCGTCCTCTTATAATATATAATACAATGGCGCTATTATAACTCTGACGAGTTTTATGGCCGAGCTTCTCTCCCAATTCGAGGTGTGCTCCTTTTTGTTTTTCCTACTAATTGGGTGGACCTACAGTTTTATGCCGGCTCCGAACGGCGAATGCATTTTTTGTGAGAAGCTTTTTCATGGCAGAAATACTCTCGGAGGGTATGCCGCCCACTGCCGAGAGGTGACCGCTGCTCTTAAAAAACCCAATAATTGGATTTTTACTAATTAGAAAAATTTGTTTGGCTCGGACCGTGGTTTGAACCCGAGACCTCTGGCATAGCAGGCGAGCACTCTACCCACTGCACCACAGCGACCTCTTAGTTTTAACAAAAGACATTTCAGCAACAATGGAAACAACAAAAACACGTTAGACAGTTTACTGCAGTAAATAATGCCCGTTGGAGATCACCATCCATGGGTATATTTTGGCCATTATATTGTGTGTGTTTGCATAGCAAAGAACAAGGCGTCAAATCGGTTAAGGAAAAATTTAATTGAAATCAAATTAATAACACGAACGAAAATTTAGGGGTAAGGTAACCTAAATGTCACATTTTGTGAAAAAGAAATTTGGTACGTTTAAAGCCATTTTGGTAGGTTTTTGGTAGAAAAAAAAATTTCCTTAGTGGCAAGCCTGATACTAAGTATCAACTAGAGAGAGAAACCAATAAAATCTCACCCAATACACTTGTAAGAGATAAGAAAAACTGTCAACACAAAAAAATAAGGCAACCTTTACCTACAAACATCGTCCACAGCACCTACTCAACGGCTCAACATGACTAATACCCCAAATGACACCTTCGGTTGCATCATCAGCTAACACATTCGACGTTTTTTTCTTTTTTGCTTTGATTGTGTTTAACCTAAATCACGGCTTAAGTATATACTTAAGGTACAACTACATAAAACTAGGAATAAGAACAAAATAAACAACAAATAAATTTGCAAAATATCACAAAAAAGGGCGGCAGCAAAAAAGTAAAAGAGAATATTGGGAATACTTAGTGCTAACGTAAGCCATAAAACGTACTTACTTACTTAAGTAATGTAGTGTGATAAGCTGGGTACAAAAATAGCAAGTTTGTTTACGTAAACGAGTACACTTAAGTGAATTAAAGACAATTTCTTGTTTATATACATTTCTTTATATACATTTCTTTAATTTGCTAAAAGAAAAAAGAGACTAGTAATCAGACAGCGATTTCAAGGCGTGAGTTTTCAAAGTCGCGTTAGATTTGATTGGATTAGATCTAGTACACGAATGGGATGGGAATAGAAAGTATGACCGCTTAAGTTTACATAACTCTCACAGTGCTAAGCCATGCCAAGAGTGAAAACGTGCAGTTTTCCAATAAGGAAAATAATTGATAATCTATGTAACATTGATGCCTTCTGTCTGTAAGCATTCAAAAGGTTCGCGAAATTGAAACCGATGTCGATAGACTGAAATCCAGTAGCCAAAATCCAAAACCGAAACCGATTTCATCTCTACTCATTCATATGTAGGTGGCTCGATATACTTAATCATACCAAAAGGAATTTCTTCAACCGAGAGTTTTGGGAATACACTCCAATCTTATTGTGGATATTAATATCGAATTACTAACCAATATATAACCCATAATATAACCAATATTTGACCTCTTTGAAATATTTGCTTAACTATTTCCCCTTTTCTGTATATTTTCTTTCATTTATTTTATTTACTTTTTACTTTTTTATTTTGACACTCACAACCGCTTATTTTCCCACCTTCCATTCCACAGGTCTTAGAATCGAATGTTACACAACTAATTGATGATGTAAAGGAAATTAACGACGAACTACTCGAAGTGCAACGCTTAGATGCACTTATCAGTGCTTTGCGCGATTATAATGGACCAACAATATGTCATGAATGGCCATATCCGTTGATATTCAAAGGCACCATTGATAATGCAGATATTGCATTAATTCTAAATGGTAAACAAAATATTAATGGCAAAAGCAGCAGTACACAAACAACGAAAAGAAACGCTTTGGGTAATGGTTTAAGAAAGCAAACAGCGTTGGGGATAAAAAGCATTGCGAGCATAATTAGCGATGTGGGAGTAGCGTAGCAGCAATGGCAATTATTTAGATATTAGGAAATTTAGAATACATAAAATATAAATGGAAATTTAAATTTAAATTTAATAACAATGAAAATTTTATGCTCATTAGTACTATCAATACTTATATGCGTTTAATTATACATATGTATGTATGTATATTTCTTTGGAATTGTCTGCACATGTAGAAATCCTCGATTTTAATACATTTTAACCTTACGATTACCAGAGATTTTTATGTACGAGGTTTACCAATACCCACCCGGGTGACCCATATACATTTTCTTGCATTATGGGCGCTTTCGCGTGCTTTAACTTTTTATTGCCCAAACATATTTATTACTATTGTAAAATATAAGCCTGTTAATGATTAAAAATATTTAATTTAACTATATTTGGTGAAATTAAGCCAACAAAAACAACAAACACCCCGTAATGGGTGTATATAAAGTAAAAAGTTCAAAATTTTGAATCCTACGGCAAAGGTTGAGTGAATAATACGATTACGATGCATTAATTATCTACTTGAATTTGGCGCTGAAGCAATCAAATCCAAAATACTATTATTCGAAAAAAAACCGATCAAAACAAGGCGAGCGAGTTGTGAAGGACTTTGTTGGCCCGTAAAAGGATTCCTGTAAAAATATCGCCATATATACTTTTTTTTACTAAATTATCATTATCCGAAGATTAGTGGGATGATGTTTATGGTGGGAAGAATAAACAAAAATAAAATATGTGTATTTGTGTATGTACATATTATATTCTAAATGAATTCAACCCGTCAGGAGCACGGAAGGAGATTTTCTCTAACTTTGGCATTATCTTTTAATGCTCTAGATCAGGCATCGGCACTTTGATCCATATGAGTAAATAGAAAACATCACACAAATTTTAACCAATGTAGTGGAAACCGCTCTGTGCTCCCCAACACAATATCTTTCACAATTTTGCCGACCTTGCTTCTAGAAGTAGGAGCACTTGCTGCATTTATAATATACGGAGGAAATCAACCAAGTAATATCAAGGTTCTTCAGTCACAGGCTTTCTCAGAAAGCTCTGCCATATCTAAATTATGCTGAAGTCAATTAGGCATAATATTACTTGAAGATTCTATATAAAATCGGTCAATTGTATGTATCTTAGAAACTACTTGCTAGAGAGAATGAATTTATCAATGTCCTTCCTTATTTCCAATAAAAAGGACAACTTTCCAGCAGGTTGATGAGAGTAAAGATGAAAGGAAAATGTTATAATTGTTTTGATATGAAAATTAAATCCAACACTAGTCAATTATGCATAAAATGCACTAAAACCATTTGCGATGAACATAATATGAACTAAACAAAATGCATCAATTGTTGTAGAGATCCTTCGGTATTTCGCTTGGTTAGAATATAATTTATATTCAATAAATTTTCTAAAAACTTTATAAAAATGATAAAAATATAGTTAAACAATAAATATGCAAAGTTATAGCAACAATAATATGTATGTGCATATACACGTCTTTTCATAGAAAAGGTCACCCGGGTGGGTATTGGTAAACCTAAGGTTAAGCTCTAATACCTGCATTTAACTTCTATATAGTAGATACATGAATATATCACAATTACATATATTTAAGTTACATATCGGATATATGCATACACAAACGTATTCACATATTTACATATAATGATCTGTCTGCTTCTATATACATATATATAAATATGTATGTATGCATACGAGTACAAGCGTTATTCTGAAAGATTCAATGGAATCGTCTACATATTATAAAATACTCTACCATTGTATTAGAAATGTAATGAGATTAAGTTACCATTAAATATATACTAGATGCACATGTACTGAGAGAAAAGGTATATTTTGTATTTTTATTTCGCTTTGAATGCACTTAGAAGAATTTAAAGACAATAGCTTCTTTGTTGTTTGAGCATAAAAAATTGTAATTTAATTGCAATTCTATTAAATTTTAAGGCGGAAGGGTGGTCTACGAAATAGTTTAAGAAGGCGTACTAATATGAATTCGCCTTTAAACAGGGATATGTGAATTTATCATATTAAGCCACAAATTAGAAAAAACAATTACGTCATCTGAGTATTTTTTTTTATTACCTGAAAGCTAAGCCCATAAGGAATCTAACGATATAAAAAATAAAACCGCACTATGGCTGACTTTTGCAAATTCAATATTAAATATTTCCCATTGCTAGTTTTCCAACAGTATTTTTTAGTTTCTAAATTCAAACGCATAATAATTACATCTACTAATGTGTGCCTAGGCGTATGAGTAACTATTTTCAGATAGACTCTTTTGAAAGTGTATTCGCATTTAATGCTATTTTTTCAGTATATGGAAGGATTTTGCAATAAATTCTTAATGAAAATTTTACACCTTTTAATACTGATACACAATCTCCCAAAAAACTCAAAACCGAAAAAAATGCACATAGCCATGTTTGAAAGTGGACTACCCATATGAATACTCTCTCTTAAAGGGTCACTAATATAATCAGCGTACAATAAAGAGATGAAATTTAAGGCGAGGAATTGTAAGAAATAGCTTTTCCAAATCAAGACAGTTCTAACCATAGATACGCTCGATCAAAAGGCCGTCTCTCTCTAAGAAAACAAAATCTTAAATATATTTTTTTAGTGTACGATAATGACGTATCTACCATTTACTTATCATCATCGACAAAGTGTGAGATTTGTTACATTTGCGGCATTGTCGCTTTGTCATTACGAACGGCGGTTACCGGACATGGGCAAAGAGAGCTCTTTGTGCTGCGAGCGTAAAAAAATGTATACGTACACAAATGCAGAGCATAATTATTTCAGAGAGAAAACGATTCAGTTCGCCTTCAACAGTGATGGAAGCAGGTTGATGCCTTTTTTTTGTCCGTAACAACAGTGGGCGACTGATGTATGAAATTTTTTTAAAATGTTTAAGACTGGTTGGGATATTGATTATTTTTTTATTTTAAATATTCTCAATAGTATTAATGAAGTATTATTTTTTTTGCCATTTTCAACTCTTTAAAATTGAAAATGGGTTAATTTTCTATGCTTTTATATTGAAATTGCAATTAATTCGAATGTGAATCGAAATAAATCAACATTTATTTTTTTATTAAATTTGTATCTACAAACATACCTATTTTAAATATAACCTCTATTTTCATGCTATAAAATCTGATATAATTAAATTTTCATCAACACACGAAGTTACGAAAAATTTTTGAATTTTGCCTCACTGTGCAATTTTAAGCGCACTACTACATGCTCACACTCTCTGCTTGTTCGCTTGTGGTGGTGCCCATGCTTGGCGGTTACGCATGCGTAAATAGCTGTCAGTCTGCTGTGATCGAATGCCAAGCCAGACTAAAAACAAATGATTTGTGTGGGAATTAAAGCAAACCGCAAAACCATTAGCACAACAACAACACTTGTTGTGTTGTTAATGATTTAGTTATAGCTACTTGTCCTAAGTAAATGATATGCGATATGCAATTATAGCGTTATCTGCATAGCAACATTCGACATTTGGTAACCGGTTAGAGTTGTATCTAATGGCTATAAACATAAATTAATGTATGATTGAATGAAATTTACGCAATGAATGGAACATAAAAGGTTCTCTACGAAGGAGACTTCGATAAACAACAATGAATGTCTTCAACTTTATATGAAACTTTATATCTTTTTAATTAAACAACTTTCCTTGTTGCTTCAATGAGCCTCTGTTAAATGCGGAATATTACACTGTTTATATGTAAACTGGTATTTTCAAGATCATTGAACGATTTCATGCCTTTTATCGTATAACAAAAAAACATTGAAAAATTCCGATATTTATTATCACTAGATTAATGTACATGTGAAAATGTTTTAATTCGTTTTTTTTTTTATTTTTCATTTTTACATGATAATGAAGCCAATCGTTTGCTCTTCTACTTCCTACTTATCAGCTGAGTCGTAAAGTGGTTACAACATACAAGAAGAACGCAAAACTGAAAGTATGATTATATAATCTTTTTTTATATAGAAATACTCGTTTTCCGTAAGCTTACGCGCTCCAATTGAGTTCATAACACTTAACTGGAAACCAAAAAAAAACAATAAAAATAATAATAACGGAAAAAACAGATTAACATACGTACCTACAAATGATTGTATGTACAATGTACCAGAGGGCGGTCTTAAAAAATCAAACTAACAATTTTATTCGGTCGCACCCCCTACATAGGTAACAGCATAAAAAAACATATCGCATATTAATTTTGGACGCGATCGGAGACTGTTAAGTGATGTAGCGTAGGCATCAATGCAGGAAAGTTTTCAAAAGCTCTCCAACTCAGAAACGTTTTCCAAAACACCCAGTAAAAAAATTTTGTTTCAATACGGCCCCATTTCAGAAATTCAGTTTATTTCTACATTAAACATCTTCAATCGGATCCAAATTTTGTACATATATGGTATAATCGACTATTTTAGCATCGACTCTGAGGAAATCTAGTATAAAATTTTTCTGCATAAATTTAAGGACAACCCTAAATACATATGCATTATGCATTACTTACTATCAATGAGTGCCTCTTAATTCTGAGCATGAAAACATTCGCGCTGTCATTGATTGTGAATGAATTATTAGTGCTGAAATTACATATATCGCCCGTTTTATGCAATAGGGATTTAACTCGAAATTTTCGATTTCTGGGATTTTTCCATATATTTCAATAACTGGGTCGTGCCTTTGAGTCTAGTCTTATAAAATACTCAAAAAGATAAAAATGGCGGAAATAAAAGTGATTTTGTAGTTAGCCGTAGAAGGAAACTATTTGAAATTATAAGGGCCGGTTTCACCACCTCCGGTTAATTTAATCGCTGGTTAGTTTGACGTCAATCGTATGGCGAGCTGTCAAATAAATTGCTTAACCGGGCAAAAATCTCTGGTTAAGTGCTTAACCGGAGATGGTGAAACCGGCCCTAAAAGTTTATTTGCGTTTTCCCAAAAAAAAAATTTTTTTTTGAGTTAAATCCCTATTGCATAAAACGTGCGATATTCAGATTTCAGCTGGAGGAATTTAAAATTTATTGGCAATATTTAAAACCGATTTTGAACTTTTTTCAGGATTAAAGATAGCCTCATTCGATTTATTGTGGAATGATTATTTGTCATCGCTTGACAAACCGGTTTCGGCTGATATGTGCTACCATCTCAGTCTTTTTTTGAACGACTGAAACCGGTTTGTCTCCAAACCAAACTTGACAAGAGATGACGGAAAATCTTTCCACAATACATCATATTTTTACGCTGTCGGAAAAACGAGCAACCAAATAGTAATTGTCTCATTTCATAAATATATATAAATTTTGCAAATGTTTCGTCTTCCTTTAAATGATATGCATTTTAATACCAGAATGTCTATTCATTATCAAAATCTCTTCTATCATCACATGAGCATAAAAACCATTATTTATTTTACAATTATTGGTATTTCTATTATTCTATCATGCTAATTACAGCAACTAACATTTATCTGGATATATAAATATAGCCACACCATAGCCTCTCCTATCTCTTTTGTTTGACTTATGTATTTTTATTTCAACCACTTCACTTTATTAGCATTGATGCAGCTAAGCAGACATTGTAACATGATACCATAACAATGCCGGAAGCAGTAAAATAATGAGCAAGTAGTTGTCTGTCTGGTAACTACATAAGTCCGTTATCTATACCCATCAAGCGTTTTTTGTTTTGCTCATTTCTTTTTTTTTTTCAAATAAAGAACAAAGTAATATGTATGTGAATGAAAGCTTTAAAAGTAAAGCTTAAATTTTTGCTATAATAAAGATTTTTGGTGTATAAACAGTATAGGCAGTCGTTGCCTAAAACGCTGCATATTACCGCAATACTTCGATGTTATCTATAACATACAATAAAACTGCCTGTGAAGGACACCAAATTCACTACACCCAAAATGGCTTAGAATTTGGGTACTCAATTCTATGTATGTATGTATGTTTGTATATAAATTTTTTCTAATACATACCCCCATGTCTGACTTCATACTTAAATAAAACTAAACCAAATGCTACACAGCTTGTTGCATGCAACAACTTAAAACGAACATACAATCCAATGCTCGTCCAGAGGTTCAATTGCCACACAGTTTACGTTTGGAGAGGAATTGCATTCGTTGAATTTACAAGCCGTCGTTACAAGGAATTGCAGTAGGTATGCGTTTGTTTGCTTGTTCATCAAGGAATTGTTAATAAAATTGGTTATAACCAGCAGCAACCTGGGATGGATGAATTGAATGGGTCTCATGTGTATCTACGTACTCATCTCTTTATTAGGGTGGATTGTACGGTGGTTTACATATTCTCGTATTGCATTGCTGAAAGAGATCTTGCTATCAATATGTATGTATGTGGATGTACTGGTTGTCATTTTATACCCTTCAATGAAAAACTTAGTTCGCACCATTAAAAGAGGTGGAATATATGCGTGCCGATAAACGGAAAAAAATTTACCGAAAATGTTATGATATAAGCGGACTTGTCTGTGATGTGCTAGAATTTGCTAATAAACTTAATTTAAATTTTATTATTTTAGTTAAATTTGTTTACGCTAATTTTGGTTAAGTTAAGAAAATCTGAATTAAGTTAAGTTTAGCTTCTTTCTTTTCTAGTCTGAGGTTTCTGGGGCCGACTTCAATAAAGCGCGCCAGTCGTTTCTGTTTCGTGCTGAATGGCGCCAAATGTAAATACTAAGGGAGGACGAGTCTGTCTTCACCTGATCTTCCCGACGCAGTGGAGGTCTTTCTTTTCTTCTGCTTTTAGCGGGTTTCGATAGAAAAACTTTCTGTGTCCGAGCACCTCTATCCATTTTCACGACATGGCCTGCCCAACGCAACCACTCCAATCTTTATTCGTTGAACAATATCGATGTCTGCTTAAGTATCGACTCCTACGTCGTACAACCGAAAACATCATTGGCCTTTCTCAGCATCTTTTACACATACGAGTACACAGCTCCCTTCGTTGATTCTCACTCATTCACAAGTATTGTAGTAGCTGAGTTTCCGTCGGTTTCTTCATACAAATAAAACTTCTGTTGCTTATCTTGGGTAATTGGAATGATGTGCAACAAAGCCAAAACAACGACAATAGCAAATAACAACAAACAACAAACAACAACACTTGTTCAACAAACATTGCATTTACATACATACATGAATACATACATACATATGTATGTTTGTATGTATAACTATCCTTTACTCACTACATCCGATCCTTTTAAGCACAAGCAAAATGGCCAGCCAACTAGTCATCCATGCGATGCTCAATCGTAATTTCCGTTAAAGTGGCTGAGATCTGCTGTCTAGTGTTTTTCAAGCACTATTTTCTATAGTTTTGCTCTGTCTTATTTTGTGTTCGTCCTCTCCGTTCGTACGTCCGTGTCCGTCCGTCCATTTAGTCTCTTATTAATGTTGTTTTAATTTTCGTTCAAAGGAAAATCATTCATCCCAATTACGAAAGTTGTTGAGTACCGATTTTAAAATGCATAAGTGTTTACTACATTTATATGTATGTACCAGGCGCGGATCCAGGATTTCGGCAAGGGGGGGGTTTTGAAAATTTCTTTTTTTGGAAGATGTTTTTTAAGGGCAGACGCTGCACATACATAGGTAGATTTTACGAATTTATGCGGCCAAAATTGAAAATTTTAAAATTGGTACAAATACAAAATCCAAAATCCCTCTACGTTTATAATAGACCGGGTCTTCTCGGCTTTTATAGACAACGGGGGTGTCCCTGCCGCTAGTCGAAACTTATTAGGGGCTAAGAATCATTCATTCAATTTTAATACAACAATATGCAACATTCAACTTTTTGAAAATTTTCATTGGCTTTTCGGAAATTTTAATTGGAACGGTCTCACCCTACACCCTACAGAAAAAAACTTCTAAAATTTACGGAATTTTTCACAGCATTGAGAATTTAACTTTTTACACTAAAATTGGTTAGCTACATAACAGTACACTTAGAAATCTCCTCAAAATTTTCTATAAATTATGGCCTTGCTTTGAAATTTTTAATCCACTTTCAGAAATTTCTACGATTTTTCAGATTTTTTCCATAAGCTCAGAAATCCTGCTTAAAACGATTTTTATTGAAAAATTTTCTATATTTTTAAACTAAAATAAGAAAGTAAAATTTTCGACAGAACTCTTTGAAATAAATTTAAAAACTTTGGCGTATGATTTTTTTTGGGTCACTGTATATATTTTTCAATAAAATCGACTTTTAACGCATTAAACAAGCAATTTGGAATAGATGTAGACAATGAAATATTTTTGGCCGCATAAAACTTGAAAATCTACCTATGCGCGCTGGTGAAAATATGGACTAATACCACCTACTATTATTATTCTATATACTAGTTGCGCCATTTCCCGCACCTTAAAAACACCAAACTCAAAACCCTCAAAATTAACAATAGGTTTGTTTCTTATTAAACTAGAAACTAGCTGTGAAGTGAGCAAAACGGAAAGAATTGCGCTCATAAAGTGCGAAACGAACAGAAAATCAAGAAACGGAATAATAGTAAAAATTAGCGATTAGTAATTTTAATGCCTTTTTTGACTGTTAATGGTTATTTTTTCTAAAAAAAACATTTAATTTTGTTTTGTATACATGTATGTATTTTGTTTATTTATTTATTATTTTGCCCGACGTTTCGGTAAAACTCCTTTACCATCTTCAGGGGTCGACTTTATTTTTGCAAAATCACACGAAATCTAAATCTAAATGTTTGTTTTCTTTCATATCTCCATGTTCGTGTGATTTTGCAAAAATAAAGTCGACCCCTGAAGATGGTAAAGGAGTTTTACCGAAACGTCGGGCAAAATAATAAATAAATAAACAAAATACATACATGTATACAAAACATTCTTTTTAATTAAAATAAGGCCAAAAAGCTCAACAAAACTTAGAATCATAAAACGAAGGCTGGCCAAAACAAAAACATCATAACATTTAATTTTCTTTATTTCTATTTCAAAAATTCAGAAAATTTCAAAAGTAATAAAAATCAAAAGTATTCGTTTGTTTATTTTTTCAACAGCTGTTTCTTACTTTGGCAGCAAATAATTTCAGCTAGGGAAAATTTTACTAGCTGAAATTTGGAGTTGTCAATAGCTCTCTTCTGCTATTTTTTTGACTCAAGAAACGATTTTTTTACCCTTGCATTTAAAGCCAAAATAAATAAGAATATATGTATGTAGTACTTTTTGGTTATATTTATATTTTTAATAGAATTTTTACTTTATTGAAGTTCTTGTGTTTATATACTCAAATTTTTAAAAGATTAATTTAAACAAGAATTGCGAAATGCCTCTGAAAAAGGCAATTTCTCCAACGATTCAGACATTTCTGACCAAATTAATTCTGTACAATCCCGATAAAAATAGGGATAAGAAAGAAAAGAAAATAAATTTGCGATTTGGCAATTTGCGAATAGCATTTGACAAATTTGATTTTATGCACGTGCGTCCAAAGGTACCTACATGAACTTTTTTCCCATGTAGGTACATTTTTTTGGATTTTATATGGTCCAACCATTGCTTTTGGAATGATAGAGTTTTCCTTGTTCAGTTTGGGAAATTTGGGCGCAGAATCAATACAGGCATTAATTTGGGATCTATGATAAACCACAAGGGGTGGGTTTGAACCCCCAAAACCCCCCCCGTGGATCCGCCACTGGTATGTACATACAAACATGCGTATATTAGGCCATCTATCTGTACTTCTGCTCTGCTCGCTTACTTGCATATGTTTGTACTAAAAACTAATATGCCTTTCTATGCTATTGACTCTGTGTTATGTGTACATTTGTATGTATCTATGGCATTTCAAGTGATTTTACATTTCATGTCCCTCTTCAAAGAAATTAGTCGATTCTAATACGCAAAGTTTTGGTTGCGAATGCACTTGATTAGTGATAGTGCTTTTATAAAATGCCTAATGATACACTAGAATTTTAGAACATTAATTGGTGGTCAATGGCTTGGAAATTTTCAATCTAGATGAGGCAGACAGGCAAGCAATTAAGTAAGGCCTAGACTGCTTAGTTAGCTGCTAAGCCTAATGCCATTGAATTACTCTTTAAAGCTTTTTATTGCTTGTTTACTCTTTGCGTATAACACCCTCATGCGTTGCAGGCCTTCGGCCGCGCTTTAAAAAAATAATCCTCATCCAGCAGAATTCTCTTTCAGGTGTAAAATCTATGGACCGATCCACATTACTTTTGAGTAGAACCCCTTTTATGGTTGACGGGCTGCGCTTTAAAAAAACAACCCTCGGCCGGCAAAATTCCTTCTGGAGTTATATCTGTAGAGCGATTTTAGTGGGTGGAAAATACGGCGTGTGCATCATACCGAAGCCTACCCGAAATTGAATTATTTTGCCCATTCACACGCGGCGATACTCTTCAGTTATTATTATTATTATTATAGGGCAATACTGCACCGCGACCTACAATGAGATCTATTGTGCTATGCCTCATAGCCTAGTGTATATGGAGGCCTTTGATAAATTTGCCTTTTGCTCCAAATTTCAAATGGATGCAGGGTCACACCTCCTAGGTGTGATAGGCTTTTCCTTGCGAGCGCATTACACTCGCATAGGATGTGAACCGGTGTTTCGTCATCCAGTTAAAAAAAAACGACATATATGTGTTTCCGCTAGACCAATTTTATATAGGTGATAGCGGAGAAAGCAGTGTCCCGTATAGTATCCAGTTAAGATACGTAGGTCCTCCCTTCTTAAGTTAACGAGTCAATGAGATGCTCGTTCTGATGGGATTATAAACAATTTGGCCTGTCTTTGTTTGTAAACATTCGCCCATTGCTGCCTGAACGGTTTATTTTCCCATTCGTGTATGGTCTCCCTAATGTATGCTTTGGTTAGCCCACAAAAGGGCTCTGGACCATAGAATGCCGAAGTTGCACCCTGTTTTGCAAGCCCGTAGGCCTTTTCGTTGCCATCGTGGCCTGCATGCCCAGGGACCCATCCCAGTAATAGCCTGTTTTTGACTCCTAGGATGTTTAGCACCGTCAGACATTCGTCTACAAGTTTGGATTTTATTGTGTTGGACTGCAGGGCCTTTAAGGCTGCCTGGCTGTCCGACAGAATGACAATACTTTTCGAGGATAATCCTCTTCGAATGCATTCTCTGCAACAAATTTCTATTGCATGGATTTCAGCTTGAAAGATAGTGGGGTAGTTTCCCATTGGTATCGATTTACTAAAGTTCGGCCCAAATATACCAGCCCCGGTTCTGCCATCCTCAAGCTTTGACCCATCCGTGTACCAGACAATCGTGTTGGTAACAGAATATGGATTCCCGTTTTTCCAACATGCCCGGTCAATGATTGAGACCTCAAAGTTTCTGGAGATCCTCAACATTGGACTTATTGTATCTCTAATGTACAATAAAGGAGTTCCTATGAATTTCTCAGCTATATTCATATGTCCTGTCATATTTCCTTCCTTGATTTCAGAAATGTTTTGTAATCACAGTGCACTTAAGGTAGCTTCCTTTTCTATCAAAATAGGGAAGGGTGGTATACCTAATAGAACACTGAGAGCATCAGAAGGGCAGGTTTTCATTGCCCCTGTTATGCCAGCGCATACTAAACGATGCCACCAGGCCAAGGATGCATAGGTTACTATTGGTTTTACCACAGTGTTGAAAGACCAATAGGTCAATCTTGGTGACAAACCCCAAGTTTTCCCAAATAATCGGGAACTAGCAAAGAAAGCTTTTATGGCTTTGTTTGTAGTTGAATCCAAATGAGCATTCCAGTTGAGGGTTTTGTCCAATAGGAACCCCAGATATTTTGCTTCTTTTAAAAAACTGATCTTTGTACCACCCAGAGTCGGCTCCTTTAGGGAGAGCTTTCTCCTCCAGGTGAATGATACAAGGACAGTTTTATCAGGGATAATTTTTAGTCCTTTGTCGTCACACCATCCCTTACTTACATAATAAAGATTCCAAGGAATTCGAATTTCTCTTCTCAAGAGAACTATGTATACGAGTCGAGGCACCTTTCCTAATGGGAATGTCATCTCAAAGAAGAGTTCTTAGTTTTCATTTATTGGTGGTTACCACCTTGAACACATACCATCACATATATGTAAGTATTCCTGTATTGACATTGCCGAAGGCGCTCGCCCACGCATTTGCTTACATGCAACCAAATATGCTGATCAAATGCTTGTTGCGGTATTTACAAAAGCAAGACGAAATATTTCTGTAACTGAGCAAATATTTAGCTGACGAAAATAAACAAGCTCTACCAGAACAACATGCACAACAACAACAACAAACGCCATATTGAGTAATAATCAAACGGCGAAAACAAATAACAAAACAGTTATTTAGGATATTGATGAAAACGGTAACTGCCTTGACTCTAAGCGCCAAAGCGCTGGATTTGCTTAGACACTGACTTGGAAAGGAAAGAGCGTGTGGGCGTTGAAGTGAAGGGCAAGTAGCAAGTAGTTAGTAGGAAAATTTGGCTGTACGCGGACTATAGCAACCGCATATAACCCCAATAAACAAACCAATAAAACATGTCATCGAAGTTAGTACACAAACGAAAGCGCCGCGAGTCAAGTAAGTAAAAGCGAAAAAAGAAGAGCGCTCTTGGAAAGACAAACTAATGAAGCCAGATGGCATATACATACATAGATACTACATAGTTATGTAGATGGTCTAGATGAAAGAAAGTTCAAATTACGGGTTATTTTCCATAGAGCTGCAGATACTCGTATTTGAAGTTTGCTGGACAAATTCAACTCGAAATAGCAAATCAGAGAAAGCAGAGCTAAACTTAAAAAGTGCATCCAACTGTCAACTGTGAGTGGCGAGTGAATTGAGGATAGTGTTTTGCATAACACCCACCCCCAACGTGCCGAAGGAGATTGAGCAGTTTGCTAGAGAAGTTAAATACTAGAACAGCCTGTCTAACTAACGATGATACACACCATCCGCCCAAGGTAGGTTCACATTGTACACACACAACAAAATTCCAATTGAATATTTTCCAAGAGTCTTCATTACAGACAAGTTTAGCAAACATTGCGTAGAAAGTTATTAGCTAAAGTAGTGAAACGGTTGTCGTATAAGCAAAAGCAGCCATACACCCAACAACAAAAGTTGCGCAATAATAGAAAAAGCAACAAGAAAAAGTACACAGCTAGTACCAGTAAATAAGCACAGCGCCCGGAGGCAAATCAATTGGAGAGCTCCATAAAACAACAACAACAACAAAAGCAAACAAAAATACAAATATTAGACATAGAACTCAACTATGCATAAGATTTCCGAAGCACAATGATGTGGGTGAGAAAGAGGAGGAAAAGAAGAGTTTGCAGAGTCAGAGACGACCGCTGCTGGTATGCGAAAAGGTGAGAAGCAGCAGGTCAGTTTAGGCTAAAGAGAAGAAACAGCAAGTTGAGGTGAAAGCAGAACTGTGCGCAATATAAACTGGACAACAGGCGGCATGTCCATATCGAAATTGCGCAGCCGACGCGGCATACTAACGCGGCAGGAGCATGTGAAAAGCCCCAAGGATACAGATGAGGAAGGCAATAGCAGTAGTGCTTGCACAAGAGGCATTTCTGTAGCAAGTGATGCAGTGGTTGATGAGGGCACTGGCACAATCACAGCAACAGCCACTGCCACTCCCGTAACCAACAACAACGCCGCCACCCCTGCAGAGAGTGATGAAAATGCGAATGTGGCGCATAAGACTGCCACCAAGCCCATAGCATCCATTGCAACCACAAAACTACAAAATGCTGCAGCAATAAATGCGGCTGTGGTTGCTGCCGCTACGTTGGCAACTATAAATGCAAAACAACAACTAAAACAGCAGCAACAACAACAATACCTGGAAAATCCAGTAACGTCCGCAAAAACCAATTTACCTCAAACGTCATTGCTGAAAATCGAACCATTTGTTCCTAGTCTAACCACACGACTGCGGCGGCGTCCTCTTGAACGCTCCTATACCACCTTAACTTCCAACATAACAAACAATAAAACTGCAACTACAACCGCACTAAATGCTGCTCGGAGTAGTAAAAGCAAATCAAAGCTGAGGCATTCAAATACTCCGCTCAATTCACCGCTGCTTGTCGCGGCCATCGAGAGCAATGCCGAAAAAACGAATGCTGCCACGCGCCAACGTCGCAATCCTTTGCGTGCAATAATTAAGCGTCAACGTTCGAAATCCACTTCCTCCTCCGTCGCCTCACATCGGCGGCCAGCGACAGCGCATCGTAATTTTTCACCGCATATGCCGCTGTTGAATGGCGAGGAATCGCGTAGGACGGCGGCGGCGGCGAATACGACTGGCGATGGCTGCGCTAGTGGCGCCAGCAGTAGCAGCAGCGGAAATGGCAATGAAAAAAGCAGCAACAACAACAACAATGGTGCTATAATAACATTACAGCCAAATGGCATTTGTCGCATTATACGCTCGGCGGAAGAACGTGAAAAGCAACCGGATCGCATTAATTATGATCGGCGCGGCTTAGGCGCCATACCGTTGTTCGAGGGTGAGACGCAGTTGCGGCTGCTGTCGCTCCAGCATAATCTCATCAATATATTTCACATACCAAAAGGTGAGCTGATACCGTCAGCGGCAGCGCCAGCGCCACCGCCATCATCGGCATTGCAGACAATGTCAGCGCCTGGTGCGCAAATGTCCAACGTACCGCTGCAATCAAACCCACTGGCTGTGATGTCACCCCAAGCGGAAGCCAGGCACTCGCCCGACGCGCTACTAATGGCGAATAGCATTGGTACAGTACGCCAGAAAAATGGGCGTCACGCTGCAGCACGCATAAGTGGTAGTGCTAGCAAAGCTTCATCGGGCGTCGGTGCTGGCCTCTGTCTGTCGCTCGCTTTAACCACCACGACCGCGCGACAATTGCGCAGCAACGCGCTGACCCCATTACCATCACCACCGCCGACTACACCTTTGACGCCAATGCAAGCGCTTCCTCATGCGGCACTGGCGCCGCCTCAAATCTATCAGCAACTGCTGCAGCAACGCCTTAGTAGCACCACCAGCATCAGCAGCAGCGGCGGCAGCAATTCAACCAAAAGCTTACATTTCAATGCGCCTTTGCTGCCGCTGCCACGCCAGCCGACACCTTCTCGCTTTGCGCTCAAGCGTTCCAAAAGCTTTCTCACTCAAATACCGCGCCACTTGGAAAACATGCAAAAAAATATGTTAAAAACACAATTAGCTCGCGCGCGTCTCGCAGCAGCAGGCGCCGACGTGCGCCTCAGCAGCTTTGATTCGTCCAGCGTGCTGACAGACTCCTCGTCATCGCTAGCGACATGTGCAACTGCAAACACCAACGACAGCAACAGAACCACAAGCAATTCAAATGGTACGACATTCCCGGGCAGCGAATACGCTGAAGACGATCCACTGCGTGAGCTGGCCGTTAAGAATCGGCAATTGGTCGCTTCATACGGCACCACATTTCAATATCTCGTCTTCCTCGATCTCTACGACAATCAAATCGAACGTATTGGAAATTTAGATGGTCTACCGGTGCTTTCGGTGCTGCTGCTTGGCAAAAATCGCATCACCGACCTCAGCGGTCTGAACTCATTGAAGCTGACACTGCGCGTACTCGATTTGCACGGCAATAAAATCACCAACATCGCTCACAAACTCAATTGCTTGGTGGAGCTGAAATCGCTCAATCTCGCCGGCAATTTGTTGCGGCAAATAGGCGCGCACGATTTCGAAGGCTTACAACAATTGCGTGAGCTCAATCTGAAACGCAATAAAATTAAACGAATCAATGGCTTTCAATATCTCACAGCGCTCGAACGGCTGTGGTTGTGCAACAACGAACTGCATCGCGTCGACGATATGACAACGATTGCCAAGGCCAGTAATTTGCTTGAGATAACTATCGATAATAATCCGGTGTCGTTGGCGGGCGATTGTGTCTCGTTCTTGGTCAGCCACTTGCCACGTCTGCAGTCGCTCACACACATGCCCATAACCGAGCAGGTGCGCGTGGCGGCAATGTCTTGGCGACGTAATAAAGAGATTTCCGATACACAATACGCCAAACTCTCACCCGACGCCTATCAGAGCATCAAGCGCGAGGAGGTTATCTCGAATGCACGCACAAATTGGGAGTTGCTGCGGTCACAGCAGATGGGCATGCAGAAGATAAAGAAGGCGATGCAACAAACAAATGGCATCAGCACACCACGCATAGCGAAACCGAGCGAGTTGTCACGCATAAATGAGTCCAATGAGGCGATGCGCGAAGCTATAAATGAGGGCGGTGGTTCGCAGGAGATGATGGCAATGGCGAAGGCTGAGTACGACGAGCACATTAAACTGCCGCCTATACAACAGCAAGATGAACAGCAAAAACACGGACACAATAATGAATCACCGGGGCAGATGACATCAAGTAGTAAACTTAATCCGGCGGTTGGTAAGGAGACGCCAGCAATGCGGACAACAACACATGGCTCGAACCAGCAACCACAAATTGAGCCAAACAACAATGCCGATAGTGGACGTCTCTCCGGCTCATCGGGCTCCAGTTTGGGACCGAATGTGCACTCCTCCTCCAGTTGCTTCAGCTCAGACAATGAAGACTCCACAGAGCTGAAGCTGCTGCAAAATGGCACGCGGTTGCATAAATATCAAAAACGCATAGCAGGACAAAAGGAACACAGACATTCCGAGTTGGGAGAACGTAGGAAGGACAATAAAAATACGATTTTAAGAAGTACAAATAGTGCAAGGCAAAATGCAAATGGCAATGCGAGGAAAACAAATGGAGTCACAGATACCACACGAGGAGAACGGAATGCACTAGCTGAGGAGCAAGTGCGTCACAAAACCACCGAACAGCTGGACGATGCCACAGATTGTGCACGAGATGCAAACAGAGTAACCGCAAAGCAAACAAGGAATGATACTAATCAAGAGCCACCAACTCAACAGAGACCACAGCCGAACCAAGAGAACACGCTTGCAACCACAGAAACCAGAGAGCAGGAGCAAGAGGATGATACAGGAAAGGCGTGCGAAGCTATCAATCTCGGTGTGGCGGAAAATAATTCAACAACAATATTAAAGCTGAGCCGCACGAGCACAAAAGTTAGCCGAACTATGACTATGATACCACTAGAAAAATTAACCACAGCAAGCGAAGGACACACAACCGCAACGCAAAGTGCAAGCGCAAGCAATAGCAGTGGGAGTGGCAGCAGTAACAGCAGCCAAACAACATCGACACTACAACTGCCTACATCGGCGCAAACAGACAACCACGCTGGGAATGCAATTGCAACACGTGCGACATGTCGCCGTCTAATGAGGTCACAGACTGTAGTGCACACTGGCGCCACCGTCACCACAAATAACCAATGCACGCCAGCCGCAGTTAGCAATAGCGGCGCGGAATCGGCTGGTGGAGCTGGCAGTAGACGCGGTTTGCAGTATAATCAAAGTAAAAGCCAAACACAGACTTCTGGGATGGAGATGACGACAACGACAACGACGACGACACCAGCTAATGGACAACCGACTGTCACATGCATTATAGCGCCAACACCGCTCAGCGCCGCCAACAACAACAACAACACAAACTGCAGCCCAAGCAACAGCAATGCCAGTTCCTTATTGAGTGTACAAAGTGGCGGCGTGCCGAACAAAGCCGAACGCGAGGCGCGCGAACGCGAACAAGAACGGCAACGCGAACGCGAACGAGCGCTGGAACGTGAGCGCGAACGAGAACAGGGCGGCGATTATCTTATCGAGATTTGTGGCCGCTACCTGAATGTGTACGGCCAAGGTGCGCTGCGTTATATTGACAAGCAATGGAATGCGGCCAAGGCCAGCGATGTGCATACGCTCAATTTTAGTTATATTAACTTTAATAATATCGCCGCTACGGTATTGGGGCGTGTGAAGACGCGTTTCCCCAACGCCGAACACTTTGTATTTCGTGAAACGAACATCGAATTTATCGGTCAATTGAATGCATTGGCCGAATTGCAAGGCATCACAACGCTGACCATCGATCCAGAGGGAAATCCCCTAACCACAAAGGATTTGTGGCGTGAATATGCCATTTATCGTTTGTCACATTGGGGTCTAAAGCAGATCAATGGCATTGAAGTGACGGAGGAGGAGATCGAAATGGCTAACGGCGCGTTTGAGAGTTTGGCCGATTTGGTGTTGTGGGCAATGCCGGATACAATGCTGCAGCCGCTTTTGGCACGCTTGCGGCTAGACGAAACGTGTACGGCTAGCAAAATGTCACCCAAAGAATGGCTAATGAAGCAGGAAAACAAATCATTGCAATTGGTTGTGGGTAAGGAGGCATTGCAGTGGAAAAAGTCTACAAGCAGCAGTACGAATACTACAAATGGTGCATCCAACAACAGCAATGGCAATAGCAATTCCAGCAACAGCAGCATTGCCCACCACCACCAACAAGCCATTCCATTTGCCATTGGCGCATTCAGTTCGACGAACGTCAATTCGCACAACGCCAACATCAATGCACTTAGTGTGCGTGAACGCGGTCGCCTACACTTTGCCACCATGTTGGAGAATACCGTAAATGCGGTGGAGAAAATGCATGCATTGGAAACATTGTGGCCGAGTATGTTGTTGGACATTGTGAGGAATGCTTTACTTGATTATGCCCACCTCGACGAACATTTGCGTACGGTAATCGATGAGATTATGAAGTGACAATGCACATACCTACAAACATACAAAATGATAGTAGGTAGAGTGTCGAGTATGGAGCGAGTGCGTAGGACGTGTGCGCCGAAACTAATGGCGTCTGCTTGGACATGGTTTTTGTATGCAGATAAATTTGTAATGTAAATTGTAAGATGTGCGGTAAGCAGAAGTGCAATAACTATATATGTAAGTTAATTTACACATACGCAGATATGTATGCAACATATTTGTACATACCCTGCAAAAAAATGTGCGATTAATACCGAAAGATATTTGTCCCGGATTGATCTCTTTCGAGAACAATCGGTCCACAATTAGTCCCCGATTGTTCCCGTACGGGTAGAAATGTAGACTAATTGTAGACCAATTGTTCCCGAACGGGTATAAATGTAGACTAATTGTAGACCAATTGTTCCCTAACGGGTATAAATGTAGATTAATCGCCTTCATCCCGAACGGGTATAAATGTAGATTAATATAATATAATATAATATAATATAATATAATATAATATAATATAATATAATATAATATAATATAATATAATACAATGGCGCTATTATAACTCTGACGAGTTTTATGGCCGAGCTTCTCTCCCAATTCGAGGTGTGCTCCTTTTTGTTTTTCCTACTAATTGGGTGGACCTACAGTTTTATGCCGGCTCCGAACGGCGAATGCATTTTTTGTGAGAAGCTATTTCATGGCAGAAATACTCTCGGAGGGTATGCCGCCCACTGCCGAGAGGTGACCGCTGCTCTTAAAAAACCCAATAATTGGATTTTTACTAATTAGAAAAATTAGTTTGGCTCGGACCGTGGTTTGAACCCGAGACCTCTGGCATAGCAGGCGAGCACTCTACCCACTGCACCACAGCGACCACTAAATAAATAAATGTAGATTAATCGCTTTCATTCCGAACGGGTACAAATCTAGATTCCTTAAATGTAGAAATTTTAGACAAATGTGCAATGTATTTAAAAAATTGTAGAACAACCGGTAAAACGAATTGAACACCATTTCTTTTAATAACAATGATGAATAATAATTTTAACAAAATGTTTCCTAAAAAATCCTATGAAAAAATCCTTTAAATTACGCTCATATAATGCATACTCAAAACTTACAATTTTTTTAATTTATTTATTGAGATTTTTTTTTTAAAAGTAAAACATTGTATAATCTTTATTTATATATCGACGCTTCCAAACAAAACTGAATTAAAAATTGAATTAAAATAAAAATTTCGTGCTAAGCACTAAAAACTCTTTCAAGTAAAATTGTTAACGTTGTTTGGTATATACATAAAATAAAATACCAACAACAATGTTCATTGCGAACTGCCTACAACAAAAAATTCAGCACGTTTGTGGAGAATATATGCAAAAGCATATACACACTAACGTTAATGTTGAAAATGAAAAAAGCAAAAGTGGGGAAAATCCAACAGCTTGCACAGAGTCTCAATGGCCGAGTGTGTTTATCCGTTGGGTCATTGTGGCTGAAGTTGGAATGGACTCGGGTTCAATCCCCGGTGCATCCACTTCCGAAAAGAGTGCTGATGATCGAAAATGGTTTTTCGTGAAATAGCTATACACTCAACCTTCGCTGTAAATAGTTGTTGAATTTTTTTCCACTTACCCCAACAATTAAAAATTGAATTAAAATAAAAATTTCGTGCTAAGCACTAAAAACTCTTTCAAGTAAAACTGTACTAAGTCTGAAAACTGTGTTTCGCAGGAGAAGCTCTCAAAGTTTAAACTCGATATGAAACTTCGATTGTATGCTAAGTATATTTTCGCTTGTAACTTCTGTTTGGATGGAACGATCAACACCAAAACTCGACAATATCAAAGTCAGGGTACGCTTTATATAAAACCGTAAGAAGAAATAAAAATTTGCTACGTGGTTTTTCATGGCAAGCTCTCAAAGTTTTTATTCTGTAAAAATCTCGAGTTGTATTATATGTACACTTTTGCTTATAACTTTTGATTGGATTGTCCGATTGATACCAAAATTAGACAGCATCTAAATTAAGGCACGCTCTACGCCAAAAACGGGAAAATGTACTAAGTCGACTTAGTACAGTATTGTTTGGAAGCGTCGATATGCATGAACATTTACAATTTTTTAAAGATTTTTATTAAAAATTGCCTTGGCGAACAACTTGGAAAAATCAACATTTGTACCCGTTGGCGATGAAAGCGATTAATCTACATTTGTACCCGTTCGGGATGAAAGCGATTGATCTACATTTGTACCCGTTGGGGATGAAAGCGATTAATCTACATTTGTACCCGTTGGGGATGTAAGCGATTGATCTACATTTGTACCCGTTCGGTATGTTAGTGATTAATCTACATTGGTACCCGTTCGGGTATACAAGTTGAACAATTAGTCTCTTCATAGGACATGCTCGAACAAATGCGATCAATTCACTCCATATAAAAAGATGTAAAATTGTATTAGTCGCATGCTCCCTTGCGATTGATCCCGGACACGTCCCGGATTAATCGCATTTTTTGCAGGGTATCAACATGTAATTATATCAAAACATTCTTTGTGGAATACGAAAGTGCATAGAAAAAGGATAAAAGGTGTGTTGAAAAGTAGACTGCATAAAATGCTTACAAAAAAAAAAATGAAGGGGTGAAGAGAGCTGCAGCAAATTAACTGACGAAGAATGATATTTTAAATATAACGTATTTTTTTTATTCTCAGCAAACATTCGGAGTCATAAAAGAGTCAGAAAGGAATCCTAAACCGAAGCGCTCACACGCTATATGAGGTCATTTTGGAGTCCGAAATATAAGTATTTCTGTTCTGAGAATGGTCGCCCGATATGAGCCTAATTTCATACATCATATGAGCCTGAACAGGAGTTACAAAAGACTCCCATTGGATTCATATTTATGACTATGTTTCTCCTTATTCTATGACTAGTGAGTAAAACAAAAAAAATATTTATTTTTTTTTTTTGCATTTTCCTTCCGCTGACCCAGTTTCTCTTCACCCTCTCTACATTTGGTTTCCAAGTCAAATATGAAGCTTCACCCCGCCTGTTCTCCTCTTCCTTCATTGTAGAAACTTTCTCGCCTTCGCTGCTTGCTTTATAGTGTCGTCTATTTTGTATTCTTCGGAATCGAAATTCAATCCAATGCCGTCATAAGTGGCATTAACATTTAACATTAACTAACATAACTTTAGTGATACTTTTATACTTGTCCCTTTTCGAAACAGCATCTATGAATTACAATTATCATAAAAACAAAAAAAAAAAACAAAAAAAAAACCAAAAAAAATTTCTTAACCTCATATTTCACACATATATCGGACGAATATTGGGCTCCAAAAGTTTCGTGATCATATTATACACATATTTCGGACTCATATCGGACTCCAAAAATATTATGGCTCCGAGAGTATTTGCTGGGTTATTGTGATAAGTGCAGAAAATGTTGCCCTGTAGTTTGGGATAGTTCCACATTTTGTCATCATTATTTTTGTTTCATTCATCACATGAAAACTGCAACATTTTCGTTCAGCATAGAAAACACTATTATTAGTAGCAAAGTAGAATTAAAACAAATATGTAGCTCAATTTTTAAAATGCAATAAAAGTAAAATATGTAAATCAATTGACTTTGTAAACTATTCAATACTCAAGATGGTAAGTTAAACAATTTATACACTCAATGTATGGTCTGTACGCCATTTTTAGGATAAAATAACAAATAAAGATTTCCTTTCGCACATCTTTTGTGAAAAATAAAGGATATAAGTAGTTTCTCATATTTATATAAGATATTAATTTAATAATAATAAGTAACAGTAAAGCAATCAATAAATAAACATACATAAATCAGTTAATTTATACAAAGCTAGGTTTTCTTAAGTATACCTACAGGATGGATCATCTTTTAGTCACATTTTGATTTAGTGAAAAAAACATAAAAGTTCTGTCTTTTTCGTACAGCAAAAGGTTCAAACTACAAATCACTATCAAAAATGCATGCGCTGAAGTCGGCAGTGTCATTAAAAACAGGTAAGTAGTTCAAAATAGAACCAAAAGATGGCACACCCCTTAAAGCAATTAGCGCCTATTACCTACTCCTATCTATAACTTACAAAAACAGCACTCATACATACATATATGTACATTTCTTTTACAAACTATTTACTAAAAACCTCTTCATTTGAATTTGTTGTTTGTGCCGTTGATTGCTTAATTTTATCCACATAAATATTCAATGTAGCCTCTATGCCGGGCAATAGCGAAAAACTCGTCGTACGTATTTTCTTATCTGTCAAATACGATGTAACCGAGTCAGTATTAAATGCTATATCCATGGCGTCGTTATGTGTTATATTGTCCAGCTGTTGGCGTGGCACTTTCAACACACAATTTTCAAAACCATTTACCTAAAAAAATATAAGGTAGTGGAATGCAGTAGCAGTCTTTTTTTATGAAATAAACGCTTACCTTAATTGTAAAATCAAGTTTATAGTCTGCATCCACATCAGGCCATCGTTGTTCCAGCACATCCAGCTCCCATTGCAGTTCTGGCGATGTTGGATTTAAGCGATTGGGCGTAGCAACGAATTTCGACCACAATTCTGAAGCAAAAAGTGGCGCCATGGGCGCGAGCATTATAATTTGACTAGCCAATGCGCGTTCATATTGTGGACTATGGCGGGCAATGTGTTTGGGAGCGCGCTAATGAAGAAAGCGAAAATGTGAAGCTCGATAAGTGGCTACAATATTTAAGTATACCTAAATTAAATTCCTACATACCCTTATCGAATTCGTTAGGCCCTGCATTTTAGAGACGGCCACACTCAACTGATGTGAATGTCGATAATTAAATGTGGTACCTTTCACATAATAATTACGCGCATCAAACATCTTATCATCTTCCAAGCAAAACTCCTCGCTTTCTGTGTCTATCTCTTCCTTATTCATTTGTGTGCGCACCGCATAAAAAGCTTCTACCGTTATCCAAAGCCTCTTCTGCCAGTAGAGTATGCCGTTGAAGGCTATGAGTAAATTGAAAGTAAATAATCAAGTTTAGTGCTTGCAAATTTATATTGTAAAAGTCGTTTGCCTACTTGCATTCGACCAATTCCGATGCGAAGTTGGCGCCACATCGGCCAGCGTTATAAGACGTGTTGTATCGGTGCCATATTCTGCAAACATATCCGTTGGATCAACGCCATTCGATTTCGATTTAGACATTTTTTCCCATTGCATTACTACTGGCTCTCCGCTGTCCTTTAAGCGGGCTTGATTCTTTTTGGCATTCACAATTTCAACCTGTTGAAGATAGAAGTAGAATTTATCTCAAATAAAAACCAATTTTTGTTGCACTCCGAAGTGTCTTACACATACCTCCTCTTCTTTGACATAACGTCCTGTGCCCTTAATACGAAATGATCGTCCCATAACCATTCCCTGCACAAGCAGTCGCGAAAAGGGTTCGGCTGTGGGCGAGAGGCCACAACTGTGCAAAAAATGATTGACAAAGCGAGCATAATATAAATGCAGCACCGCATGCTCTTTGCCTCCAATATACAAATCCACAGGCATACATTTATTCACAATATTCTTATTTACCATATCTTCTTTAATGCTAGGATCCAAATAGCGCAAGTAATACCATGAACTATCGACAAAAGTATCCATCGTATCAGTTTCGCGTTGGGCATTCGCATCACCGCAATTGGGGCATGCGCAGCGTAGCGCTTCGGCACTTTGCTCAGTGAGCGCCTTCTTTTCCGGCAGCATAACGGGGAGCTGGTCCTCTTGCACCGGTACAGCTCCACATTTTTTACAATGCACTATTGGTATGGGAGTGCCCCAGTAACGCTGACGCGATATCAGCCAATCTTGCAATTTCGATGATACCCGATAGCCACCGATTTTCAGGCGTGTCGCTGCTTCCAGCACCTCGTCACGTGCTAACTTCCAATTCACTAAGTTTGGCACATTGGCTTGTGCGAAAAAGGCCAAGCCGAGTTGTTCCTGCATTTCTTTGTCATCATCACGATAGCTTGGCGCCGCCAAATAGACATCACAGTGTTCTGGGAAATTTGCTTCATCACTAAATATCACAGGTATAACTGTGCCCGCAAAGGGATTTTCTACAGTTAGCCGTGATGCATTGTTCAACTTCGACATATAATGATTTTGTTTAACCACCAAAAATGAGTTGGGATCTTTCAGGTATTCCGGATGCTTTGTCCATACCCGTATGTAATTTGCCGCTGATGTGAGCAAGTGAAACGCATATCCATCACATTCGCCGATCCAGTGTCGCTGTAAATTGATGATATCACGCCAATCTTGCAGCACCGGATCTTCTAGGCCATCGAGTAGTGCTTTGGCATAGGCAGTGGTCCGTATAAACCATTGACTCAAAAGCCTTTTCTCAACTTTTGCTCCAGAACGCCAAGAGCAACCATTTGCGTCGACTTGTTCATCGGCTAAAACAGTATTGTCTACTGGATCCCAATTCACCAGAGCCTATTAAGTGATTGAGAAGCGTAAAAGTTTATATAAAAAGTTCAAATCTTGCCGTAAAGTACCTACCTCATTTTGGTATGCCATTCCTTTGCTATAAAGCAACAGAAACAATTTCTGTGTCCATTTATAGTAATCAGGTGAGCATGTAGAAATTTCATGCTTCCAATCGAATGAACAAGTCATCGCTTGTAATTGTTCTTTCATAGTTGCAATATTAGTATCTGTCCATGTGGACGGCTCGACGCCACGCTGTATCGCCGCGTTCTCCGCCGGTAATCCAAAAGCATCCCAACCAATCGGATGAAACACATTCCGGCCGCACATTCGATGAAAACGCGCTACAGCATCACTGATAGCATAAACACGTACATGACCCATATGCAGTGATCCAGACGGGTACGGAAACATGGAAAGAACATAAAATTTATCGCTTCGCTTCGGATCGAATTGGCCGAGGGAAACTCGACTACGCCAATGGGATTCAATTTGTTGTTTCACCTCGTGTGTCAGCTCCGTTACCTGGAATGTGGCAATTGTCAATGAAATAATTATAAGAAAACATTGTCATTTACCTCTACGCCGGTGACGCTTTTTGTTAGAAAACGTTTGCCATAGATGTGGCGAAATTGTTGTAACGTACAGGCACGCAGCAGAAAATGCATATTTTGTTTTTAACTTTTCCTAATTGGAGGAAAATGGTAGGTCTGTTTGGTGAGATTTTATGTCAAACTGAAGATGAAGGCAAAAGTTCAACAAACGCATTTGTGCGAAATGCTATTTAGTGTCAAAAATGACGCTTAGGAACAGTGATGCCACAGCCTCGAAAATTATGGTACACACAAATTGATGCATTCATGGTTTTTTTTTCGTTTCACGCTTTCCTTTACCGATCCAGAGGGGCGTAAAACCCGTTTATAAAAGGGGCGTTGCACCGTCCTCCGATCCTATATCTGAAGTCGGAACAGTCCGGATGCCGATAGTTTTCGAAATATAAATATTTGTTTTTTTTTAATACCTTTATTTTGGTGATAACGGGTTAAGAGGACCACATTGGACCACATAATCCTCTTTCTAGGGCAAAATCTACGTACCCATCCACAGTAATCCTGCGTGGGATACCTTCATCGCCTTCATGAGGGAGTACTTAAATTTATCAAAAAAAAAAAACACCTAAGCACAATTACATATGAATGATACGTAGATAATTTTTATTTTGGCTTAGAACAAATTTTATTTTTATCAAACTTTTGGTTGGACCACTCCGCATAGCAGGCATTTTGACTTAAAGGAGGACAGTGCGACAAATATTTAAGAACTGATTCAATGACTCCAAATCAATTCCAGAATCAGCTCTGGCAACTAGATCACCCAGCTCGTTTGACCCATTGCATTTTATAGAACTTTTATATTACTCGGTACAGTACCAAAGTATTCATATTTATTTGCATGTGAAATTTAATTATTATCTTTATATTTTTATATTTAAAAAAATCGATATCGTTAAAACCACGAAAGTAGCTTACATTATTAATTTTAATTTTTTTCTCAAAAATTTTTCGGTGTTAGAACCCAAAAGCAGCATATTTTATTAATTATAATTTTTTTTTTTTTTCAAACATTTTTGGTGATACCAAAAAACCCATAAATCTATCAATTTGTGATACCAAATTTTTTGAGGCTGTGGCAACACTGTTTACAATTTCTTCCTCTTCTTCAGAGATTTTGACACATTTTAGGAAAGTACCCACACAAATCAGGATCCACCTATACAGGTCGGCTCTTCAGATCAGCTGACTTCTTCTTCTTCTTCAACAACTATCCAATTTCTCTGCTTCTGCATATTCTATACATACATTCGTGTTTACTATTGGTCAAATTCTTCGTGCTCTGAGTTTCTCCATCATTCGCTCGTGAGCTGAATGTCAAATTATTTCGTTCTCCTTTCAGTTTTGACATTCCGTTTGACATTCAGCTCACGGCATGTTTGTGTGTATGTATCATGGACCGACCTGGTAATTGGATCATGACACAAATTCTGTGTGCGGATTCCTACAAATAGCTAGTCTTCTTTCTCGCTCACATCCTCTGATCCTCTCGCTCTTTTGTGGTAAAATTCCTGCAACTCATACGCTTTCCTACACTCAACAAACGCTATTGGTATATAAACAATTCTATTCGCGGTTACGTTAGTGAAGTGCTGCCAGCCAATGTTCACAGCTGATTTCTGGGCTGACAAATGTCATTCCATACACTCAGAGAAAACTAAAATAAATTTATTTAAGTTTCGGAAATGAAACATGTGGAACAAGTGCAAAATACGGACCATTAAGCTAGGCAAAAAAAAAAGAAAAATAGATGTTTTTTAGTACGTTAATAACCATACTAATATACTTTCACAAAAGAGCCCAAGAATATACCATTGATATGATTGATAAAATGTTTAAAGTCTAATTGGCAATTACTCAATAAGTAAAAATTTTTCGCCTGAGGGCAAGACAACACAAAAATATAAACAAAAAAATTTTGTTTTGTTGAATATCAAATAAAAATTAACAAAATTTCTTGGATTCGTCGATTATCAAAAAAAATTTGTTTCGGGCTTATGGTAGAAATGAAGCAAATGTATTTCAGAAATTTTCTTTTCATTTACTTTGAATATTCGTGTTTTTTTATTAGCGTTATTTTTTTTTTGATAATTTTTTTTTGTTTACTACAAAAATGTTATATGCATTTTTTGTTTATTTTATTGGGTTTTTTTTTTATTTATTAATCAAGTTGACACTGCCAGCTGACAAGAGTTTAAACAATCATTTACCAAGGTGCGTTCATAGAAAAATGCGGATAAGCTGATAAATTTTAACAATTTATTACTTTATCACTTTAGATGAAGACCACTATTATATTTTTTTGCTAGGCATTTAACGTTAAAATTTTTCAAAGTTGAATTGAAAACAAATTTTTTTTCGATTATTTATAAAAAATTAACGTTAATGTGCAGCCCCGCCTGAGGGTCGTCACCCAACGTAGTAGAGTGCTATAAAAGTACTGGGTCCACCCAAAAGAGTTGGAAATTATTCGCCGGGCTTTTTTGCAACGGCATGACGTATATGCATTTTCTGTTTAATTAGCTCATTAATTCTGGTTGGATTAATGTATATTACATGAAACGTGTGAACGCAGCCTTATATCTCGAAATTCAACTCTAATCGATGACTCACCCCAGTGATGCTTGCCTATTTGTTGAGGGTAAAAGCAAAAATACCTAAAATTGTTTATGTTTTTAGATTTACTTATAAGAAGATTAAAGTTGAACTAAAGGCATATTTACAGTCCAGATGGCATAAAATATCGGAATCGTATTATACATTGAATTGCCATTTTGATTTTCATTAAAAATTTGGTTTTCTTTGAGCGCCCGTTTTTACCCTCACTCGGTTAAGCTACAATTCGCAAAGGCCGGCAACACTTTTTTCAATGATTTTTCTTCGGTTGCAAATTGCGGACGTAATCAAATCGATTTGTGAAAATTTATTGCAAAATTAATAAAAATCAAGTAATTTAGTGGAAAACTTCTAGCCAGCGATCCAATAATGGGAGATTCGCTGGAAAATGCCGATACTTCGGTAGAGGCGGTGGCAAATATAACGATTGTGGACTTTGGTGCTTTCGCCAATTACATTCGCAAGGCGGTCACCATTTTGCTGCCCGAAGAAGATGTAGTGCCACCTGCGCTGAATGTGGCTCTGGAGGATCCCGATAATCAGGAGCGTATCAGAAAGTTTCTTTCGGATCCACAAGTTCAGGCACTATATATACAGCGGAATTGTTTAAAAGGTAATGTGGGGACGGGTGGGCTTTATAACGGCACTGCCCTTTATAAGGCTGCCAAGTAGAAGTGTTGGACTAGAAACAACGCCCAATGCATATACAAAATGGCTGCCATATTATTGCAGTGCTTTTGTTTATTATGCATATGTTTATGTACAAGCATGCAAAAGTAACGTTTTTATTTAGTAAAAAACTAATCATATATGTACCTACATACATATGTATGTACATAATATTTCCCTATACAAATAATCTAAGGCAAATGCTACACTATCAATATGAATCGCGATATTTGAATCGCGATTCATATTGATGGTTTGATGAATTGCAAACTGGTGCTACACGTTCAATATGAATATTGCGATATTTTTCTCGCTCTGAGATTCAAAATATTTTACTTCCGTCCTTTTCCCACTTTCACTTTCAATTCGTTTATTGCCAATATTGCGATCCAGATCACGGATTTCAAAATTTCTAAAAATACACGCATTTTGATGGATCGCAAAATTTTCATGCTATACAGTCAATCCGTATTGTCAATATTGCGATCCGGATCGCGGATTTCTAAATTTCTAAATATACACGCATTTTGATGGATCGCAAAATTTTCATGCTACACAGTCAATCCATATTGTCAATATTGCGATCCGGATCGCGGATCGCAAAATTTCTAAAAATTCGCGATCCAGGATCGCGATCCATCAATACTCGATGCTACACTGTCAATATGAATCGCGATCCACGGATTGGCATATGCTAGACTGTCAATATGAATCGCGATATTTGAATCGCGATTCATATTGATGGTTTGATGGATCGCAAACTGGTGCTACACGTTCAATATGAATATTGCGATATTTTTCTCGCTCTGAGATTCAAAATATTTTACTTCCGTCCTTTTCCCACTTTCACTTTCAATTCGTTTATTGCAATATTGCGATCCAGATCACAGATTTCAAAATTTCTAAAAAGACATGCATTTTCATGGATCGCAAAATTTTCATGCTATACAGTCAATCCGTATTGTCAATATTGCGATCCGGATCGCGGATTTCTAAATATACACGCATTTTGATGGATCGCAAAATTTTCATGCTACACAGTCAATCCATATTGTCAATATTGCGATCCGGATCGCGGATCGCAAAATTTCTAAAAATTCGCGATCCAGGATCGCGATCCATCAATACTCGCGATCCACGGATTTCGTCAATATATATTGATAATGTAGCATCTGCCATTTCGTCAATATATATTGATAATGTAGCATCTGCCTAACAATACGTCTCTCGCTGTCACTTAAGTTTCCTTAAATACAGAAACTATAATTATGTGGCCATAATTGTTATAAATATACCTACTGTTTTTTTTTTTTGAATACATATCTAGCCATGTGCGCCGAAAGGACGTATAAACCATGATTTTCGATTTTAGCTTTTCTATGGAAATCAATAATTTATTATCATACGCATCAACTCGCCAGATTTCAGAGCAGTGGAATGTACCGTTTCAAAGTTAGGGCCTAATTAAATTTCACCGCTGCAAACTATGCAAAGAAAAATCAAAAAAACCCTTCTCTAAAATTTCTATTTTGGCTCATACGTCTTTTTGGCGCATACGGCTCGATATATACAAACATGTGGGAACAGAAATCTATTCGGAACTCCAATAATTTACGTATGGAGATGTGTAGGTATTTATCATTTGCATTTAGTGATCTCATATCGGCATGACTCATCAAATTATGCATCGAATTAACAGCCAATGTTGCCTCTTTGCTCGCTTGCCGACAAAACTGGCTTGAACTGGTTTGAGGTTATGGCATATGTATGCAAATATTTTGTTGGTAAACAGAAATCAGCTGATGTTTGTTTACTATTGAGTAAATTTTGAGTGGCTTGTTTTTGTTGGCACGAGTGAGTGATTTGTTTGAGTGATATTTCCCATTACAGTATCTGGCATTATTTATAAGAACGACTACATATTTGCTATGATTCAATTCTAAAACATTTTTAAAATTTCTTCCAGAAGATGAAAATGAACAACCCGCTGAAGGTGAAGAGGAAAAGGAATTCGTCAACTATCAAATTAGTAATGACGTGCACTTCACCAATAGCCGCATGGCTTCGTTGGCTTGCATCAAACGTGGAGCTGTAATTGAAGCTGACAAATCCATACACTCCCAATTACGTTTGATTAACTTCTCCGATGGCTCACCATACGAGACGTTGCATGCATTTATTTCCAAGTCCTTGGCACCTTATTTCAAATCGTATGTCAAGGAATCTGGACGTGCAGATCGTGACGGTGATAAAATGGCGCCATCTGTTGAAAAGAAATTGGCTGAATTGGAAATGGGACTATTGCATTTGCAACAAAACATTGATATACCGGAAATAACACTAACCGCTCATCCAACCGTCAATGCGGTAATACGTAAATGTACCGATGAAAATCGCAAGGCAAAAGTGGCTGACTTTGGTGATAAGGTAGAGGATTCATCATTTCTCAATCAGCTGCAGAATGGTGTAAATCGTTGGATTAAAGAGATCAAGAAAGTTACTAAGTTGGATCGTGATCCATCTTCGGGAACTGCATTGCAGGTAAGCTTTTTTTTAAAGGTAAATGTGGTAACCACAATATAAATTCCACTTTTCTTATTTCATTACCAGGAAATCTCTTTTTGGTTGAACTTGGAACGCGCTCTTTATCGCATACAAGAGAAACGTGAATCACCAGAGGTTGCACTAACATTGGACATACTAAAGCATGGCAAACGTTTCCATGCCACCGTGTCGTTCGATACGGACACCGGTCTCAAACAGGCCTTGGCCACGGTTGCCGACTATAATCCCTTAATGAAAGACTTTCCCATCAATGACTTACTCTCAGCTACCGAGCTCGAAAAAATACGCCCAGCTGTGCAACAGATTTTCTCGCATTTGCGTAAAGTGCGCAATACCAAATATCCCATACAACGTTGTCTCAAGTTGATCGAGGCAATTTCACGAGATCTATCACAGCAATTGTTGAAAGTGCTCGGTACGCGACGTCTCATGCATATACCCTTCGATGAGTTTGAACGTGTAATGAATCAATGCTTCGAAATATTCAGTTGCTGGGACGATGAGTATGACAAGCTGCAGGGTTTGTTGCGTGACATAGTCAAAAAGAAGCGTGATGAACAGTTGAAAATGGTATGGCGAGTATCGCCGGCTCACAAGAAACTCCAGACACGCATGGAACATATGCGTAAATTCCGACGCCAACACGAACAACTGCGTACGGTGATCTTGCGTGTGCTGCGTCCAACCAAGCAGGCGCAGAGTAATGAAGCAAATGCAACCGAGACTAAACAACCCTACAGCTTGGAGGCGGCCGATGCCAATGCGATTGAAGAGGTGAATTTGGCGTATGAGAATGTGAAGGAGGTTGATTGCTTGGACATAACCAAGGAGGGGTCAGAGGCTTGGGATGCCGCCGTCAAGCGTTATGAAGAAAAAATTGGTGAGTTGAAGGTTTTTTTGTTTTTGGAAGAATGTGGATTTCTTTAAAAATGCGTTTCCATTCCACTAATATGAATTGTTTTTCCGCTTTAGATCGCGTTGAAGCACGCATCACCGCACATTTGCGCGACCAATTGGGCACAGCTAAGAATGCCAATGAAATGTTTCGCATTTTCTCTCGTTTCAATGCGCTTTTCGTGCGTCCGCATATTCGTGGCGCTATACGTGAATATCAGACACAACTCATTCAACGCGTTAAGGATGATATTGATGCGCTGCATGAGAAATTCAAGGTTTGTATAAAATTCTACAGCACCCATAGTTGTATACAGTCGCCTAAACGAAACCTTCTATCTTCCTACAGGTTCAATATCCACAAAGCAAAAGTTATCGTCTCTCTACAGTGCGCGATTTACCACCTGTCGCTGGTTCGATTATTTGGGCACGTCAAATCGATAATCAATTGACAATGTATTTGAAACGCGTCGAAGATGTGCTAGGCAAGGGTTGGGAAACACATTTGGAGGGTCAAAAGTTAAAGGCTGACGGCGATAGTTTCCGTGCTAAGCTTTCCATAATGGAAGTCTTTCAAGATTGGGCACGCAAAGTGCAGGAACGCAATTTCGGCAATTCTGGACGCATCTTCACCATTGAATCGGCACGTTCGCGCACAGGACGTAGTAATGTTTTGAAATTACGTGTAAACTTTTTGCCTGAAATTATTACTTTGTCGAAGGAAGTGCGTAACATAAAAAATTTGGGTTTCAGGTATGTGTTTTTAAAACACTTTTGTGCGTGCCTAGAAAAGATTAAATAAAATTTGAATTAATTCTAGGGTACCGCTGACTATTGTCAACAAGGCACATCAAGCAAATCAGATTTATCCTTATGCTATTTCATTAATTGAAAGTGTTCGCACATATGAACGCACTTTGGAGAAGGTATATTTATACATATTTGAGAATCTCGTTTATGCACCGAAATCAGCAGCAATTCATACACAAACCACTTTTTACAACTCACTACAACACTCCGTTAGATATTTTTGAATTATTTAACACTGTGCTATCATTACATTTCATTTTCATTGAAAAAAAAAAAAAACACGCATGTAAACTCATACGCGTGCAGCTTTTCACACCTCTTGCATTTGACGCTTTCAGTCTGTTTTATAGGTGAACAAATATTCTTTCCTCATTTGTTTCAAGACTGAAGGCGTTAAAACACATTACATACATGCTTAGTGCTCTAAATGTTAGCAACTTTGTGCTAATGTCTAACGCAATGTACTATTATTTCGGCTTTTGATTATGTTTATGCAAAAAACAAAGTAAAATTAATTCGCTTTGCTTATTTTAAATTTTATTTAACAAAAAGAAATCTACAAATTCGTTTAATTCGCTTTTAAGTGTGCCATTTTGCTTATTCTTTAAATTCAAAATGCTATATGTTTTAAATTTAATAAAAAAAATACACATAGACACTTTTGCATTCAAAGCGCAATTCATTTTTTAAATCTATCTCTGAACGAAAAAATATCTCGAATACCTCCCTTTCTTACATGCAGCTAAATACTAGGAGTTTAGCACAAAATTCAGTATTCAAGGTAGTGTGTTGTTGTAATGTTAATGTAATTGTTTTTTAATAAAAATAGAACTACATACATACATGCATATTCCTAAGTATATTTGTTATTTAATCATTTGCACTTAGAGAAATTTTGCTAAGAAATTAAAAAAAAAAAAAATCCCACATCAAATTAATCACAAATCATAGTTGAAAAAAGGCAAACGCATGCTTTGTAGTACAATAAAAGAGATAATAGAAAGAAAATTACAAATATGCAGTATGTGACAAAAGCATTCAATATTGTATACATATAGTTACACATGTATGTACATTAGGCATATAACTTTTTACAATTTTTGCAAATACGAAAAACGGCATAGCATAGTCGAATAGAGCATAAAAAATATGAACCCCAGTATTTTTTTTTTTTGCGAAATTGCAAAAAAGTGTCCGCTTTTTATCAGAACTGCTGAAAAAAACAAAAAAGTTTTGTACAGTGTACACGTTTTTCTTCATAATAATAGCCGCTTTCGATTCACAATTTCTCTGCTGGCTATAAATTTCCTTCTGTTTATATGTGAATGATAGCGAGCAGAGGGAAATTTTTATCGACCAGTTAGCGAGTACGGCTACTACTTATTATGGGTTCAAACATTTTTGTTCGATCCGACCTCGCTTGTGTGATGGCGAAAAAATAGATATTTACCTTAAGGTCTATTAAAAGAAATGTGGAAATCATCACATACTTTAAACTTAAAACTTATTTCATATAACAATTGACAAAAATGTAAAAATAAAAATATTAAAAAAAATCTGACTTTTTTTAGAAATCCATTTTGTGGTATGCCAAATTTTTCGTCAAAATTTTGTATATGCCTAATGTACATATATGTTTTTATAAACATAGAAGACAGCCACGTAAAGCGATAGTCTCACACTAGATGGCTCATAACTGGCTCAGAGGTGGTTCTAAAGGGATATATTACCATATTGTCAGAATTATTTGTACTAATATATAAAATTTCCCAAAGAGGAAATTTTTCTAAAATCCACTAAAATTTTTTGCCTAAATGTTTAAACGAATCATAATGGCGAAATTTAAAAAAATTACCTCAAATAAAAATTTCCCAAAGGGGAAAATTTCATCAAATTATATAAAAACCATTTCTCTTAATCTTCACTAATTCAAAATGGCAAATTTCACACAATTGAACTTGTTTCCAAAATTTCCCAAGAAGGGAAATTAAAAAAATATAATAAAATGGTCTTTCTTAAACCTTAGTGAGTCATTGTGATTAAGCTAAAGCATATGTACTAATTTATAAAATTACCCAAAGCGGGAAATTTTTCTAAAAACAACAAAATTTTCTTTCCTAAATGTCTAAACGAGTCATAGCGGATAAATTAAAAAAAACACTTCAAATTAAAATTTCCCAAAGGGTAAAATTTGTATCAAATTAGATAAAGTCATTCCTCTCAAACTTTACTAATTCAAAATGGTAATGAACTAATTTCCATAATTTGGGATAAAAAGGGAAATTTTTAAAAATATAATAAAATGATTTTTCTTAAATTTTAGTGAGTCATTATGATTAAGTTAATGCAATTTTACCAATTATGTATCCTTAAAAGGGAAATTTTATAAAATTGCATAAATATGAGTAGTCCACTTTCAAAAGTGAATAATGTCGAATTTTTTCGATATTGTGGTAAATTTCAGACATTTGAACAAAATTCCTAAATATCCCAAATGGAAAATTTTAAAAAAATAAAAAAAATAGTTTTTTTTTAACTTTAGTTAGTCATTATGATGACGTTACTGCATTTTTTCCAATTACCAAAATTTTCTTAAAACGGAAATTTCATAAAATTTAATAAATAGTAGAGTACTTAGCCCACTTTCAAAAGCGGATATGCGGACTACACAAAGGAAAAGATCAGAATGCTTGTGTTTATCATTAATAAAACCGTTTAAAAAATATCAGAATGCTCTTGTCTCATACTGCATTGTGTTACCTTATCTATTTTAAGTGCTTCATAAACTCATTTTTGTTATATTTTCCTTTCAACAGATTGAAGATCGCGCCAGCATTGTACCACTTGTGGCTGGTTTGCGCAAAGAAGTGCTCAATTTGATATCCGAAGGCATTGGTTTGGTTTGGGAGTCGTACAAGCTTGATCCTTATGTGTTACGCTTGTCCGAATGTGTTACGCAATTCCAGGAAAAGGTGAGCTAACAAAAACGTGCTTACTTTTCCAATAAATCTCAATAAAAATCTCCCCCCTTCTCTCCCTCCAAGGTCGAAGACTTGCTCGTCGTCGAAGAACAACTAGACGTTGATGTACGTTCGCTCGAAACTTGTCCCTACAGTGCTGCTACTTTTACAGAGATACTCTCTAAAATTCAACATGCCGTCGATGCACTCTCACTCAAACAATATTCCAATCTCAATGTTTGGGTTACACGCCTGGATGAGGAAGTTGAAAAGAAATTGGCAATGCGCTTGCAAGCCGGCATACAAGCTTGGACTGAGGCATTGACGGGCAGCAAGAAGGAGCGTGATCTCTCCATGGACACTGATGCGCCAGCACAGCCGACACATAAGCTGGGCGGTGAACCGCAAATTCAAAATGCCATACACGAGATACGCATAACCAATCAGCAAATGTATTTGTATCCATCCATTGAGGAGGCACGTTTCCAAATAATGCAACAACTATTCGCTTGGCAGGCAATTGTCACATCGCAAGTGCGTCTACAAAGCACACGCTATCAGGTGGGTTTGGATAAGTTGGCGCCGCCCACTTATCGCAATTTGTTGACTAAATTGCCGGATGCTTTGATTTTGGAGAATGCCTATGGCGCAATTGAGAATAAGATTAGTGAAGTGCGTAATTATGTAGAGGAATGGTTGCGCTATCAGAGCTTGTGGGATTTGCAGGCCGATACGTTGTATGGGCGTTTGGGCGAGGATGTCAATTTGTGGATTAAATGTTTGAATGACATCAAGAAATCACGCACCACATTCGATACATCCGATACGCGTCGCGCTTATGGCCCCATCGTTATTGATTATGCCAAGGTGCAGGCTAAGGTAACATTGAAATATGATTCATGGCATAAAGAGGCATTGGGTAAATTTGGTACATTGCTGGGTAATGAGATGACCACATTCCATTCGAAGGTATCGAAATCGCGCACAGATTTGGAAATGCAAAGTATTGGTGAGTAGAAATGGTGTTGAACTTGCTTGTTGCTTTTATTAAAATCTGACATTTTCCCACATCTGCCATCTCAACACAACAGAGGCCGCTAGCACTTCGGACGCCGTCAGCTTCATTACCTATGTGCAATCGCTGAAGAAAGACATGATCGCCTGGGACAAACAAGTCGAAGTGTTCCGTGAGGCACAACGCATACTCGAGCGTCAACGTTTTCAATTCCCCAACAATTGGTTGCATGTCGACAATATCGAAGGTGAATGGTCTGCCTTCAATGAGATCATCAAACGTAAAGACACAGCCATACAAACACAAGTGGCAAGCTTGCAGGCTAAGATTGTGGCCGAAGATAAGGCTGTGGAGACGCGCACCATTGATTTCTTGAATGATTGGGAAAAGAATAAACCGACAGGTGGCAAGATACGCCCAGATGATGCACTGCAACAATTGCAATTGTTTGAAACGAAATATTCGCGCTTGAAGGAGGAACGCGACAATGTCGCCAAGGCAAAGGAGGCGCTCGAATTGCAAGAGTCTGCTATACCCAATAATAGCGCCGAGCGCATGAATGTGGCTTTGGAGGAGCTGCAGGATTTGCGTGGCGTGTGGGGTGAATTATCCAAGGTTTGGACACAGATCGATGAGACTAGGTGAGCCGAATTCGCTTATTTTGAAAGAATAAACAATTTTTAAAGTTTTTTTGGTTTAACGATTTTTTTTGTTTTAACTTTTTTTTGTTTTAACTTTTTTTTATACCTTTCATGGGAATGAAATGGTATTATAACTTTGTGCCGAAACACGAATGGTGAAAGTACCAGAAGGAGGCGTGGCAGACCTACCAAAATATATACCAATATGATCAGGATCATGAGCTGCGTCGATTAAGCCATGTCCGTCTGTCTGTCTGTCTGTTTGATCGCAAACTAGTCCCTCAGTTTTTGAGATATCTGCTTGAAATTCGGAATGTGAATGTATATTTAGGAGAAGCTGATCATTTGTCGGGGTGTGTAACGAAATCCCGAAAAACAAAATCCAGAAAAACATAATCCAGAAATACACAATCCAGATTCGACCAGATCCCGACCAATCAAAATCCAGACGCGACCAAATCCAGACCAATCAAAATCCAGACACGACCAAATCCAGACTAATCATAATCCAGACACTACACAAACCAGACAAAAAAATCCCGACAAATTTAAAAATAGTTTAAAAAAAATCGCGCGATTTTTTTTAAACTATTTTTATATTTGTCGGGATTTTTTCACGTTTAATAAGCATCATAACAGTGTTATTCAGCCTTATCGTGAACTTCATGTGAACAAAATGTTCCCAAAAATTACAAAGCAAAACAAAAACGAAATGTGAAAAATTGTTATTGTTTTGCTTTATATTTTTCGAGGGAAATTTTTCACATGAAGTTCATGATAGGGCTGATTGTTTTTGATTTTATTGTTGTTGTTGTTGTTGGTGTTGGTAAGGATCTGGTTGTTTCTTTCATCTTCTTCATTTTCTTCTTCTTCTTCTTCTTCTTCTTCTTCTTATTCTTATTCTTCTTCCTCTTCTTATTTTTATTCTTCTTTATCTTCATCATCCTCATTCTTCTGCTTCTTCTTCTTCTTCTTCTTCTTCTTCTTATTTTTATTCTTCTTCTTCATCATCATCATCATCACCCTCATCATCATCATTCTTCTTCTTCTTCTTCTTTTTACTCTTCATCTTCATCATCATCATCATCATCCTCATTCTTCTTCTTCTTATTTTTATTCTTCTTCATCATCATCATCATCATCACCGTCATCATCCTCATTCTTCTTCTTTTTATTCTTCATCATCATCATCATCATCATCATTCTTCTTCTTCTTCTTCTTCTTCTTCTTATTTTTATTCTTCTTCATCATCATCATCATCATCACCGTCATTATCCTCATTCTTCTTCTTCTTCTTCTTATTTTTATTCTTCTTCATCATCATCATCATCGTCATCATCCACATTCTTCCTTCTTCTTCTTCTTCATTTTCTTCTTCTTCATCATCATAATCATCGTCATCATCCTCATTCTTCTTCTTATTATTTTTATTCTTCTTCATCATCATCATCATCCTCATTCTTCTTCTTCTTATTTTTATTCTATTTTTTCTGCTACTTCTTCTTCCTCATCTTCTTTTTCTTCCTCCTGATATTATTTTTACGCTTGTGCTTTCGAATTGAATTTCGCTTTCAAATAGAGCTACAGAGTGATAGCCCTGTCTGGATTTTGGCTTGTCGGGATTATGATCTGTCTGGATTTTTTTTTGTCTGGATTATGATTTGTCGGGATTTTGTCCTGTCTGGATTTTAAATTGTCTGGATTTTGTAGTTTCTGGATTTTTAAAATTGTCTGGATTATGTCCTGTCTGGATTTTAAAAATTCGGGATTACGGTGCGCACCCCATTTGTCGGAATCGGCCGAATCGGACCACTATAACATAGCTGCCGGGTGTGTAACGAAATCCCGAAAAACAAAATCCAGAAACACATAATCCAGAAATACACAATCCAGATTCGACCAAATCGCGACCAATCAAAATCCAGACACGACCAAATCCGGACCAATCAAAATCCAGACACGACCAAATCCAGACTAATCATAATCCAGACACTACACAATCCAGACAAAAAAATCCCGACAAAAATCCCGACAAATATCAAAATAGTTTAAAAAAAATCGCGCGATTTTTTTTAAACTATTTTTATATTTGTCGGGATTTTTTCACGTTTAATAAGCATCATAACAGTGTTATTCAGCCTTATCGTGAACTTCATGTGAACAAAATGTTCCCAAAAATTACAAAGCAAAACAAAAACAAAATGTGAAAAATTGTTATTGTTTTGTTTTATATTTTTCGAGGGAAATTTTTCACATGAAGTTCATGATAGGGCTGATTGTTTTTGATTTTATTGTTGTTGTTGTTGTTGTTGGTGTTGGTAAGGATCTGGTTGTTGTTTCTTTCATCTTCTTCTTCTTCTTATTTTTATTCTTCTTCATCATCATCATCATCATCACCGTCATCATCATCATTCTTCTTCTTCTTCTTCTTCTTTTTATTCTTCATCATCATCATCATCATCCTCATTCTTCTTCTTATTTTTATTCTTCTTCATCATCATCATCACCGTCATCATCCTCATTCTTCTTCTTCTTCTTCTTTTTATTCTTCTTCATCATCATCATCATCATCATTCTTCTTCTTCTTCTTATTTTTATTTTTCTTCATCATCATCATAACCGTCATTATCCTCATTCTTCTTCTTCTTATTTTTATTGTTCTTCATCGTCATCATCCACATTCTTCCTTCTTCTTCTTCTTCATTTTCTTCTTCATCATCGTCATCATCATCATCATCATCCTCATTCTTCTTCTTCTTTTTCTTATTTTTATTCTTCTTCTTCTTCTTATTTTTATTCTTCTTCATCATCGTCATCATCACCCTCATCATCATCATTCTTCTTCTTATTTTTATTCTACTTTTTCTGCTACTTCTTCTTCCTCATCTTCTTTTTCTTCCTCCTGATATTATTTTTACGCTTGTGCTTTCGAATTGAATTTCGCTTTCAAATAGAGCTACAGAGTGATAGCCCTGTCTGGATTTTTTTTTGTCTGTATTATGATTTGTCGGGATTTTGTCCTGTCTGGATTTTAAACTGTCTGGATTTTGTAGTTTCTGGATTTTTAAAATTGTCTGGATTATGTCCTGTCTGGATTTTAAAAATTCGGGATTACGGTGCGCACCCATAGCTGCCATACAACCGATTGTTCAGATATGGACATATTGGGGTATAGTTTCTCCATTTAAAGAGCTAAGGACATGAAACTTTGTAGTATTTGTACTCATATTGACCTTAATAATGTTACCGAGAAATGTCAAGATAGGACCACTATAATATATAGCTCCCATACAACCGATTGTTCAGATATGGACATTTTGGGGTATAACTTCTGCATTTTAACAGCTGAGAGAATGAAACTTTGAAGTATTTTTACACACATGGACCTAAATAATGTCACCGAATTTTGTCGAAATCGGACTGTTCAGATACGGACATTTTGGGTTATAAATTCTCCATTGCAATCATGAAACTTTTTTTCTACTGAATCTTTGCATAAATAACTCACAGAATTGAAAATATACATTAAACAATTTCCGACTATGCAACTTTTCATTTCCCCATTCATGAAAGGTATAAAGTCTTCGGTACGGCCGAAGACAGCCGCGCTCTTACTTGTTTTGTTTTAACTTTTTATTTTTGCTTTAACAGAGAAAAACCATGGCTTTCGGTGCAACCACGCAAACTACGTCAACAACTCGAGGCCATGATGACCCAACTCAAGGAGCTGCCCGCACGTTTGCGCATGTACGAATCATACGAGTATGTCAAGAAACTCATACAAAGCTACATTAAAGTGAACATGTTGATTGTGGAGCTGAAATCGGATGCGCTCAAGGAACGTCACTGGAAACAACTCACCAAGCAGTTGCGCGTCAATTGGGTCATATCCGATCTATCACTCGGTCAAGTGTGGGATGTTAATTTGCAGAAAAATGAAAATATCGTCAAGGACATCATACTGGTGGCGCAGGGTGAAATGGCTTTGGAGGAATTTTTGAAACAAGTGCGCGAATCCTGGCAAAACTATGAGCTTGATTTGATCAACTACCAAAATAAATGTCGCATTATACGCGGTTGGGATGATCTCTTCAACAAAGTCAAGGAGCACATTAATTCCGTAGCCGCCATGAAACTTTCACCCTACTACAAGGTTTTCGAAGAGGAGGCGCTCACATGGGAAGAGAAATTGAATCGCATAAATGCGCTGTTCGATGTTTGGATTGATGTGCAGCGTCGTTGGGTTTATTTGGAGGGCATTTTCTCCGGCAGCGCCGATATAAAAACTTTGCTGCCCGTGGAGACATCACGTTTCCAAAGCATTAGCTCTGAATTTTTGGGTCTAATGAAGAAGGTAACCAAATCGCCAAAAGTAATGGATGTGCTGAATATACCAGCCGTACAACGTTCACTGGAACGCCTCGCCGATTTGCTGGGCAAAATACAAAAAGCTTTGGGTGAGTATTTGGAACGTGAACGTACCTCCTTTCCGCGTTTCTATTTTGTGGGCGATGAAGATTTGTTGGAGATTATTGGCAATAGCAAGAATATCGCGCGCTTGCAAAAGCATTTCAAGAAAATGTTTGCTGGCGTTGCCGCCATATTGTTGAATGAGGATAATACCGTTATATTGGGCATATCATCACGTGAGGGTGAGGAGGTGAAATTCATCAATCCGGTTTCAACGGTCGAACATCCGAAAATAAATGAATGGCTTTCGCTGGTTGAGAAGCAAATGCGTTTCACGCTCGCCTCGCTCTTGGCACAAGCCGTGCAGGACATTAAGCAGTTCCGTGATGGTAAAATTGAACCACAGAAGTATATGGAATGGTGCGATAGATATCAGGCACAAATTGTTGTACTTGCTGCGCAGATACTCTGGTCGGAGGATGTGGAGGCTGCATTGCAGCAGGCATCGGAAAGTAATAATGCAAAGCCCATGCAACGCGTGTTGGGAACGGTTGAGTCGACGCTGAATGTGTTGGCCGATTCGGTGTTGCAGGAGCAACCGCCACTGCGCAGGCGTAAATTGGAGCATTTGATCAATGAATTCGTGCACAAACGTACAGTTACGCGGCGTTTAATTGCTAATGGTGTGACCAGTCCCAAATCGTTCCAATGGCTTTGCGAGATGCGTTTCTATTTCGATCCACGTCAAACGGAGGTAGGCAAATGGTTGTTGCTTCATTTCTTTTTTGTTGTTTGCTTTTCCGGCAGGGTAGGATTGCGATGTATTGTGGAGCGAATTTCTGTCATACCTTGTCGGGTTTAATTTGGTTATAAACCGGCTCATCTTCAGTATCTTGTTTCGTTCTGATACTCAAGATACTGCAGATGGCGCATAGCCGAAACCGATTTATAACCAAATCAAACTAGGCAAGTGACGGAAATTCGTTCCACAATACATCGATTCTTGTTTCCTTTCAATCTACCATCAATTCGAAACATTTCCCTCACCCACTTTCTCGCAGGTCCTCCAACAACTCACCATACACATGGCCAACGCACGCTTCTACTATGGCTTCGAATATTTGGGCGTACAAGATCGCCTCGTACAAACTCCACTTACCGATCGCTGCTACTTGACCATGACACAAGCTTTGGAATCACGTTTGGGCGGCTCACCATTCGGTCCAGCCGGCACAGGCAAAACCGAATCGGTTAAAGCTCTCGGCAATCAGTTGGGTCGCTTTGTGTTGGTCTTCAATTGCGATGAAACATTCGATTTTCAAGCTATGGGCCGCATCTTTGTTGGTCTCTGTCAAGTTGGCGCTTGGGGTTGCTTCGATGAGTTCAATCGTTTGGAGGAGCGCATGTTATCCGCTTGCTCACAACAAATACAAACCATACAGGAGGCGCTCAAATACGAAATGGATAGCAATAAGGAAAGCATCACCGTTGAATTGGTGGGCAAGCAGGTGCGCGTTTCGCCCGATATGGCCATTTTCATCACCATGAATCCCGGCTATGCTGGTCGTTCCAATTTGCCGGATAATTTGAAGAAACTCTTCCGTTCGCTGGCCATGACTACGCCCGATCGTCAGTTGATTGCCGAGGTGATGCTCTTCTCGCAAGGTTTTCGCTCGGCGGAGAAGTTGGCCTGCAAGATTGTGCCATTCTTTAAGCTTTGCGATGAACAACTCTCCAATCAAAGTCATTACGATTTCGGTTTGCGTGCACTCAAGTCGGTGCTGATTTCCGCTGGTAATGTAAAACGTGATCGCATCATGAAAATCAAGGAAACTTTGCGTCAGCAGGGCCAAGAGAATATCGATGAGGCATCGGTGGCGGAAAATTTGCCCGAACAAGAGATTTTGATACAATCGGTGTGTGAGACAATGGTGCCCAAGTTGGTGGCTGAAGATATACCATTGCTATTCTCGTTGCTAAGTGATGTCTTCCCGAATGTGGGCTATACACGCGCCGAGATGAAGGGCCTGAAAGAGGAGATACGTAAAGTTTGTCAAGAGGATTATTTGGTTTGTGGTGAGGGTGATGAGCAAGGTGCTGCTTGGATGGAGAAGGTTAGTGTGGTGAATTTGTATGCGTACGAATATATCTATGTTGTGTATGTGTGTAGGTATTTGGAATTGAGTGTTGCAGCGTGTGTATGCACTGTCTGTGAAATAATATTCCTTAAGGCATCGAATCTTATTTTTATTTTTTTCCATTTGGCGCACCTCCTCCGCACAAATTTCTGTTTTGTAAGTGATTTATTTTGATTTGTTGTTGTTGTCTCTTAAATTGGTGTTTATATTTAGTGTCAAAAAGAAAATGAGCCTACCTAATAATAAATGCACTTTAATATTTAATTAATGCTTGCTTTTCACCGATAAAAACCAACGAACAGAATGCGCAAGGATTTGGTGAAACGTGGGTGGAAAAAGTAAGAGGCTTAACCCTTTACAATACAACCAAATTTATTATTTTGCCCCAAATTCATAGCTACCCTTTTTTTCTAAAGAACAAGCAAGTTTAAATAAAGTTAATTACTTAGTTTTGCTAACACTAAACAAATTTAGAATATAAGAAGTTATTGGAGTAAAAAATTTAGATTTGCCAAAAAAGGTAGATTAGTAAGCTTAATTAGTCGTAGATGAATAGAAGTGCCCTAACCTCAAAACGTCACCCAAAAGAAAATTAAACAAGCAAGTTTAATTAGAGTTAACTATTTAGTATTGCTAATGCTAGCCAAATTCAAGATATAAAAAGTTATTTGTGTAAAAAAAAATTTTATTTAAAAGAAAAAAAGGTAAATTTAGTAAGCTTAGCTAGTCGTAGTTGAATAGAAATACCATAACCTCAAAAAAGCACCGAAAAGAAAATTAAACAATCAAGTTTAATTAGAGCTAATTAGAGGTCATGCCAGACAAATTTAAGGCATTCGAAGTTATTTGTGTAAAAAAAAATATTTTTAAAAGTAAGAAAGGTAAATTTAGTAAGCTTAGCTAGTCGTAGTTGAATAGATATACTCTAACCTCAAAAAGCACCAAGAAAAAAATAAATAAGCAAGTTTAGTTTGAGCTAATTAGTATTGCTAATGCTAGACAAAAAGTTATTTGTGTAAAAATATTGATATTTAGAAAAAAAGGAAATTTTAGCTAGTCGTAGTTGAATAACCTAACCCTAACCTCAAAAAAGCACCCAAAGTAAATTAAACTTGCTCGTATATTTCACTTCAATTCCCTCTCAAAAATTCTCCATTAACTCCAACACAATTAATTTTTCTCCACAACAACAACAACAACAAAGGTCCTACAATTATATCAAATCTCCAATCTCAATCATGGCCTCATGATGGTCGGTCCATCTGGTTCGGGCAAATCCACTGCTTGGCGTACGCTACTCAAAGCTTTGGAACGTTTCGAGGGTGTTGAGGGCGTTGCACACGTTATCGATCCCAAAGCCATTTCCAAGGAGGCGCTCTATGGTGTCATGGATCCCAATACACGCGAATGGACCGATGGTCTATTTACGCACGTGCTACGCAAAATTATCGATAATGTACGTGGTGAGATTAATAAACGACAATGGATCATTTTCGATGGTGATGTCGATCCGGAATGGGTTGAAAATTTGAATTCCGTTTTGGATGATAATAAATTGTTGACTTTGCCGAATGGTGAACGTTTGTCGCTGCCGCCAAATGTGCGCATAATGTTTGAAGTGCAAGATTTGAAATTCGCCACACTCGCCACCGTGTCACGTTGTGGCATGGTTTGGTTTTCGGAGGATGTGCTCTCCACTGAAATGATATTTGAGAATTATTTGTCGCGTTTGCGTAGCATTCCGCTGGAGGATGGCGATGATGATTTTGTTGGTGTTGTTAAGCCAGCCGGTTCGAATTCTAAGGATAAAGAGGATGAGGTTTCGCCGTCGTTGCAGGTGCAGCGCGATATTGCTCTGTTGTTGCAGCCATACTTTTCCGCTGATGGTATTGTGGTGCGCAGCTTGGAGTATGCCATGGAGCAGGAGCATATTATGGACTTTACGCGCTTGCGTGCGTTGAGTTCGTTGTTTTCAATGTTGAATCAGGCAGCAAGGTGGGTGGCAGTGTTATTGTTTTATATTCACCACAAACTCTAAAGTGGAGAGATTTAAATTTTTATTCCCTGTTGATAATGGATATTCTTCTCTGCACAGAAACGTTTTGAATTTCAATGCCCAACATCCCGACTTCCCCTGCTCTGCCGATCAACTCGAGCAATACATACCCAAAGCTTTGATTTATTCTGTACTGTGGTCGTTCGCTGGCGATGCCAAGCTTAAGGTGCGCACTGATTTGGGTGATTTTGTGCGCAGCGTCACCACCATACCGTTACCAGGTGCTGCCGGCGCACCCATCATTGATTTTGAGGTTAGCATGAATGGCGAATGGGTGCCGTGGTCGAATAAGGTGCCAGTTATTGAAGTTGAAACGCACAAGGTAGCCTCGCCGGATATTGTTGTGCCCACTTTGGATACGGTGCGTCACGAATCGTTGCTGTATACTTGGCTGGCTGAACATAAGCCGTTGGGTAGGTTATAAAGAATGTCAATGAGTATTACATACGATAGAGTTGCTTATTTCATTTATGTATATTTTTCAGTGTTGTGTGGTCCACCTGGTTCTGGCAAGACAATGACACTCTTCTCAGCTTTGCGAGCTTTGCCCGACATGGAGGTGGTTGGCTTGAATTTCTCCTCAGCCACAACACCAGAGCTGCTGCTCAAGACCTTCGATCATTATTGTGAATATCGTAAGACGCCAAATGGCGTTGTGCTCTCACCAGTGCAGGTATTTACACAAACGTCTATTTGCCTCCCTTTAAGGGCCTAGATACTAAGCATATATCACTGCCCATAGATCGGCAAATGGTTGGTACTTTTCTGCGATGAAATCAATTTACCCGACATGGATACATACGGCACTCAACGTGTCATTTCCTTCTTGCGCCAGCTGGTTGAACACAAGGGCTTCTATCGCGCCAGCGATCAAGCTTGGGTCTCCTTGGAGCGTATACAATTCGTAGGCGCTTGTAATCCGCCAACCGATCCGGGTCGTAAGCCGCTATCACATCGTTTCTTACGTCATGTGCCCATCATCTATGTCGATTATCCGGGTGAGACGTCGCTCAAACAAATCTATGGCACATTCTCACGCGCCATGTTGCGCATGATGCCATCGCTGCGCGGCTATGCTGAACCGCTCACCAATGCTATGGTTGAGTTCTATTTGGCTTCACAAGATCGCTTCACACAAGATATGCAACCCCACTATGTGTATTCGCCACGTGAGATGACGCGTTGGGTTCGTGGCATATGTGAGGCTATACGTCCGCTTGATTCGTTACCAGTGGAGGGTTTGGTGCGTTTGTGGGCGCACGAAGCGCTGCGTTTGTTCCAAGATCGTCTGGTTGAGGAATCAGAACGTCGTTGGACCAATGAGAATATCGATATTGTCGCCCTAAAGCACTTCCCTGGTATTAATCAAGAGGAGGCATTAACTCGCCCCATACTCTATAGTAATTGGCTGTCCAAGGATTATGTGCCCGTTAATCGTGAGGAGTTGCGCGATTATGTGCGCGCACGCTTGAAGGTCTTCTACGAGGAGGAATTGGATGTACCGCTCGTGCTGTTCGATGAAGTTTTGGAGCATGTGCTTCGCATTGATCGTATATTCCGTCAACCGCAAGGACATTTGTTGTTGATTGGTGTGTCAGGCGCTGGCAAGACGACGCTCTCACGTTTCGTTGCCTGGATGAATGGTTTATCGATATTCCAAATTAAGGTACATAACAAATATACGAGCGAGGACTTTGATGAGGATCTGCGCTGTGTGTTGAGACGTTCGGGTTGCAAGGATGAGAAAATTGCATTTATTTTGGATGAGTCGAATGTATTGGATTCCGGTTTCTTGGAACGCATGAACACGCTGCTGGCTAACGGTGAGGTGCCCGGTTTGTTTGAGGGCGATGAATACACCACGTTGATGACGCAATGCAAGGAAGGCGCACAACGCGAGGGTTTGATGTTGGATTCTAGCGATGAGTTGTATAAATGGTATGTTAGCAAACGTCAACACAAATTATATTTTCGCTCACTTACCATTTCCTTCTCCTCCTCCACAAAAGGTTCACGCAACAAGTTATGCGCAATCTGCATGTCGTCTTCACCATGAATCCCTCCACAGATGGGCTCAAAGATCGTGCAGCCACTTCGCCTGCCCTTTTCAATCGTTGTGTACTCAATTGGTTTGGCGATTGGTCTGATTCGGCGCTCTTCCAAGTCGGCAAAGAATTCACGACACGTGTCGATTTGGAAAAGCAAAGTTGGTCAGCACCAGACTTCTTTCCATCCGTATGTCCGCTGGTGCCTGCGCAGCCCACTCACCGCGATGCGGTTATCAACAGTTGCGTGTACGTACATCAAACGCTGCATCAGGCCAATGCTCGTCTGGCTAAACGTGGTGGTCGTACAATGGCCGTTACACCACGTCACTATTTAGATTTTATTCATCACTTTGTTAAGCTGTACAATGAGAAACGTAGCGATTTGGAAGAGCAACAACTGCATTTGAATGTTGGTCTCAATAAGATAGCCGAGACTGTGGAACAAGTCGAAGAGATGCAAAAGTCTTTGGCTGTAAAGAAACAAGAGCTGCAGGCAAAGAATGAAGCGGCCAATGCCAAGTTGAAGCAAATGTTTAAGGATCAACAGGAGGCAGAGAAGAAGAAGATACAATCGCAAGAGATACAAATACGTTTGGCCGATCAAACGGTGAAGATTGAGGAGAAACGTAAATATGTTATGGCCGATTTGGCGCAAGTTGAACCGGCTGTAATTGAGGCGCAACAAGGTAAAGTTTTAAGGCTTATCAGAGTTTGAAAAAGTATGTTGAGTTATAAATGGACGCAATTTGAGTTTTGAAGCGAACTTTAAAGGGGATATTTCTGACTCCTAAGGCCTCTTAGCCTCTTTTTTGCGTACCAGTGTCTTTTAGGAGCAGTCAGAATCAAGCTTAATACTTATAAGTTTGTTTAATAATAAGTATGCCCTACATAGATAATTATCTACGTATATATTTTCAACACACCATATCAAACCTTTATTTTTACAGTTTGCAATTTTTATAATTTTGTTTTTGTACACATTTATTTACATCTATGCCTTTTTTTATAAAAAAAAAAAACAACAAAAACCGTCCTTTAGCTGTAAGCGCCATAAATAAGAAACAATTGGCTGAAGTGCGTTCCATGGCCAATCCGCCGGCTGTTGTTAAATTAGCACTGGAATCTGTTTGTGAGCTGCTGAATGAGAGCGCCACCGATTGGAAGTCGATACGTGGCATACTTGTCAAAGATGGTTTTATACCGTCCATAGTTAATTTGAAAACTGAGAATATCACGTACGGCAATAAAATAAAATATTCTACTTTATTAAAACTATAACATATATACTCACTATATACTCGTGCATACCTATCATTCTAAAAACTAGTTAACCAAACAAAATTCAAAATTTTCACTCACAAAACACGCCTAATTTGCTCATAAGTATATACATAGGTCTGTACATATGTATAATGTATGTTCATTTATCATTGAAGAAGGTTATAAATTAATATTTAACATTTGTTTATGTGTTATCAGTGACTTAAGTTAATCTTAAATTACAGCGTGGGTTTTTGCTAAGCTATCTCTCTTTAAATTTTATATTATTCCATTTAATCTTTTGCATCGTCCATTTTTTCACATCGCAAATAATGCGTTTATCACATTTTGCATTTGCTCAGCACATTTTATTATTAAACCATTAACTTATAATATGTAAATATATATGTAATAAGTATAATTTTCTGCATACCTGGGTAATACTGAGTAGTAATTGGACTATTACGTACTTAAATACTTTATATTTTGATCTTGAAGTAATGAGTCCGTACCAAGTACTTTCGGAATATTCAAGTACTAGTACAAGTACAAGTACAAAGGATTGAAAAAGAATTGAATTTTTAGCAAATACTTCAAAGTAATTGAAAAGAATTGAAAGTACTTGAAAAGAATTGAAAAATGTACTTGAATCGATTTTTCAATTCTTTTCAATTCTTTCAAGTACTTTCAATTCTTTTCAATTACTTTGAAGTATTTGCTAAAAATTCAATTCTTTTTCAATTCTTTGTACTTGTACTTGTACTAGTACTTGAAAATTTGGGAATGCAAGTACTAGTACTAGTACAATTCTTTTAAAATGTACTTGTCACAAGTCGTACTGGTACTTGATATTACCCAGGTCTGATTTTCTGTACCATAATACAAGGGTGGCCAAGCAATTTAACCAACGGAGCCATACGACGACATCGTTCCTGGAACTACAAAATATATTTCGACTCTGTTTTCGCTGGTGTAGGAGAAGATCTTATTTGCCAGTGTATTATTTGAAAATCAATATTATATAGACCTCAAAAGATAAATCTATTTGAAAATCCACTTAATAGTCTTGAGTCACTAAAAGTTCAAGGTAAATGCGTTTAGAATGAAAAATAGCGGTTTAAGGAAATTACCTGACCAAGGGCACATGGAGAAATTTATCCTTTTTATGTTGAATTCAATTATCCTAACTCAGGCAATCTTAGAGTACTACAAAGTTTCGCCTGATACATATATGTACCTATATGTATATTCGAACGATTTTCAGTCATATACATATGTATATGCCTATATATTATAATGCGGCGGTAGTGATGATTTGAGACTCGATGAAACCAAAGTGTAACCTTTTTATGTTTATTTTTTTTTAATACAAGTTACAACAAATTTTTTTCTTCTTAAATTAGCTAGTACTTAAGGTTTTTGTACATCTAATCGTTAATAATAAAACTGAAAGTAAACATACATAACTTATTATCACCCCTATTGCGGGTGTCGACTGTGACAGATAATCGACTGTTGATCGATCCAGGAGCATTATATTTACATGCTCTTTGATCGATCAATAATCGATTATCTATCACAATCGACACTCGCAATAGGGGTGTATATACATACCTATGTATCTTAGGGTGGTCCTCAAATGTATGGAGAAATATTGTATAGCATATTTCCTGAACCTCACCCCTTAGGTCGATGCTAATATAGTCGAAGATACCACATATAAGCTTTTGTCCCAATCGGAGATGTTGCACAGGGCTTAGATAGATAGATAGATAGATTAAATTGAGGATTGTACTGCGACCACTAGGTCTATTGTACCCTCTCCTGGATCACATTATCTCGTCCAGCCCGAGCTCCTCCAGAAAACGAAGGATATCGCTCGGCTTAAGAGACTGAATGTGCCCCTGACTTGGCCAAGGCGAGCCTAGGAGTCTTTCACGCCTCCTTGCAATGGCATCGCATTCGACCAGTATATGCTCTGCAGTCTCATCCTCTCTGTCACAGAAGCGACATAGACTGCTTGACAGGATACCCAGCCTATTCATATGCTTCCTAAGCCTGCAGTGTCCTGTCAGAATTCCTGTCAGCATTCTCAACTTATTCTTAGAGAGGTTCCGAAGCCCTTTGAAACGACTTGTGTTGTACCCCCCCATTAGTGTCTTTGCCTGTCGCATTCCATCGGTTTGGCGCCAGTACTGTTCCCTTAGCCTCCTTTCCTCGTTTCTGAGCTCATTCCTGATAGTATGTGGGCCTATTGCTATGAATGGCTCAGGTCCTATTGGTTTGGAGGCCGCCCCCTGCCTGGCCAGACTGTCCGCCTGCTCATTGCCCTCTATTCCTCTATGGCCTGGAACCCACGCCAGTAGGATAGAGTTCCGAGTTGCCAGTTCATTCAATCTGTTAACGCACTCAAGCACAGTCGATGATTTGATTTCGAAAGAAGAAATTGCTTTAAGTGCGGCCTGACTGTCACTTAATATGACTATTCTTTCATTTGAGTACCCACGTCGCAGTATCATGCCTGCGCACTCACTTATGGCATACACTTCCGCCTGGAATATGCTCGGATGAACCCCCATGGGTAAGGAGATCCTTGACCTGGGGCCAAAAATACCAGCTCCAATTCCCTCAGGTGTTTTCGAGCCGTCGGTATACCATATTAAGTGGTGAGATTGTAGGTAGCTCTCAATACTAGAGACGCTCCATGATTTTTTGTCCCCAAGCTCTATCCTAAACCTCTTTTCAAAGTTTGTGACCCTGTTCATATCATCTCTGGGAAATTGAGAGAGCGGGAGTTCCTCCCTCGGCTTAACCATGTTTTTCGATGATATAACTTTACCTTTTCCATATCCTTCCATTACCATATTCATTAGGGAACGCTTGGCACTCTGTTCAATAACTATGTGCAGCGGGGTTAGCTCAAGAAGCACTTCCATCGCCGCCGTTGGGCAGGTGCGCATAGCTCCCGTTATGCCAGAATGTTTCTGTTCTTGTCGTTTTTGTTGTTGTTGTAGCCACCAAGACACTCCCCGAAGGTTTTGGGTAGTGTAGGAGAAGTAACAGTCCTTTGCCGGATAGATCCGGTACGCTCGGGTACTAGTCCCTTCTGACACTAGCCCGACTGTCGTGCGAACGATTTTTTTTTTGCCATTATCAACCTTTTAGGCCAGTTCATTTTAGTCGCCTCTTACGACAGGCATTCCTTACCACGGATATAATCTAAGCCCCTAATCCGCTGGGGGTAACTCTGCCAGAATCATTCTAGACGGTTACGCGCCAATTAAGAAGAAGAAGATATCTACTGCCCAAAATCGGTAGTCCTGTACTAAAAATACCAAATGCAAATTTTGGCCCCGTTCGGAGACGATCAAAAGGCCAAAAATTACATAAATTTTTTTTAATATCCAATGCCCAAAATCGATAGTAATATACTGGAGGATACCAAATAAAAATGTTGGCCCTGTTTGGAAATGGTTAAAGGGTGCCGTACAGGGGTCAAAGTTCATATTAACGTATATGACCCCTTATGCGACACCCCTTAACCCACTAAACCATCTCCGATCGGGTCCTAGATTTATATGTGGTATCTTGGTATCTTTGGCCGCACTTTAACCGATTTAGAGGGTGAGACTGAAAAAAAATTTTCATTTGATTTGAAGGACCAACCTAATGTATATACATAGGTATAACAAAAATATAAAAATTTACTACTCTCTAACTCATCGCACACTCTCCCTCCTCCCTATATATATGTATCACCGCTTTTAAATACACTTTAGCCGTTAAATCGATTCGTAAGCAACAACTTGTTGAAGTACGTACCATGGCCAATCCACCATCGGTGGTGAAATTGGCACTAGAATCAATATGTCTGCTATTGGGTGAGAATGCAACGGACTGGAAGGCGATACGTGCCGTTATAATGCGAGAAAACTTTATAAATTCAATTGTATCTAACTTCAATACTGAAAATATAACGTAAGCATGAAAACAAGATTAATTATTATAAATAATAGAATTAGTGTTTAGTTTTTTTATAGACTTTAGTATTTTTTATGCCTTTATTAGTTTTTTATTCTACTTATTTGTAAGCAAATTCTACTGTTTTTTCTTTCAATTTACGAACCTTTTAGCAAATTTTTTTGTTTTTTTCTTCCTTCAATTTTCGAACCTTTTATATCTATATATAATTTTTTTTTTTTAGTTCTCTTTTTATCTTCAATAAAGTTTAGTTTTCTCCGCCCTCTCTTCTTTGCAATTAAATTTACGCGTTTTGTGTAGTTTTTTTTTTTGCCTTTGATTTGGCGCCCAAACGTTACAGAGTAGTTAAATAAAAGCCTCTGTCATTGGGTTAAAGTTTTCTATACACTATTTTATATTTTTTTCTACATATAGTTTGCATTTTTTTATCGTTACGGTGTCGGTTTAGTTTTCACTTAATTAAAAAGCTTTAATCCCATTAACTTATTTTAATTTTGTTCACCTTTTGGTTTTGGTTTTTATTAATCAAATATGTAACTTATTTTCCTGTAAAATAGTAAGTAGTTAAACGCTTTGCTTGCTTGTTATACACTTTCGATTGGTGATTTTGAACATTATGCTAAATTAGAGAAAGAAAAAAGTATTTTTATTTTGAACTGCTAACGCTTTTTTTCTATCAATGCAAATCTAAAAAAAATATACAGCGATGAAGTGCGTGAAAAAATGAAGAGCAAATATCTCAGCAATCCCGACTACAATTTCGAAAAGGTCTATCGCGCCAGTATGGCTTGTGGTCCCATGGTTAAATGGGCTATAGCTCAGGTAAGTTAATAACATTTTCAATTGCATTTCAAAAACTATTGGCCGCACACAAATTTAACACATTTCGCTTTCCTTTCGCAATCCCACCACAAATTGAACTCTTTTCGCTTTCCTTTTGCAATCCCACCACAAATTGAACTCTCCTTTCGCTTTGTGCCTTTCAATTCCAACACAGATTGAATACGCCGACATGTTGAAGCGCGTCGAACCATTGCGCGAAGAATTGCGTTCACTCGAAGAACAAGCCGATGTGAATAAGCAAAGCGCTAAGGAAACCAAGGATTTGGTGGAACAACTCGAACGCAGCATTGCCGCCTACAAAGAGGAATATGCACAACTCATTTCACAGGCGCAAGCCATTAAAACCGATTTGGAGAATGTGCAAGCCAAAGTGGATCGTTCGATTGCTTTGTTGAAGAGTTTGAATATTGAACGTGAGCGTTGGGAGAGCACCAGCGAAACATTCAAATCGCAAATGTCTACGATTATTGGTGACGTTTTGTTGTCGGCTGCATTTATTGCCTATGGTGAGTTTTGCTACATTTGCTTGTTTTATAGGAATTTTGCACTTATTTATACTCACATTTTGCAATTATTATTTATACTCACATTTGCTCTGATCTATACTCACATTTGCACTGATTTATACACGCATTTACAGGCGGCTACTTTGATCAACATTATCGCTTGAATCTCTTCACCACCTGGTGTCAGCATCTGCAAGCCGCCAACATACAATATCGCGCCGATATGGCACGCACCGAATATCTATCGAATCCCGATGAACGTTTACGTTGGCAAGCCAATGCTCTGCCAACCGATGATCTCTGCACTGAGAATGCCATAATGCTTAAGCGTTTCAATCGTTATCCACTCATCATTGATCCATCGGGACAGGCGACCACATTCTTGTTGAACGAATATGCTGGCAAGAAAATTACGAAGACATCCTTCTTGGATGATTCATTCCGTAAGAATTTGGAATCGGCATTGCGTTTTGGTAATCCGTTGCTGGTGCAAGATGTTGAGAATTATGATCCCATTTTGAATCCGGTGCTCAATCGCGAATTGCGTCGCACCGGCGGTCGTGTGTTGATTACGCTCGGCGATCAAGATATTGATTTGTCGCCTTCATTTGTTATTTTCCTCTCGACACGCGATCCCACAGTTGAATTCCCACCGGATATTTGTTCACGTGTCACTTTCGTCAATTTCACCGTTACACGCAGCTCTTTGCAATCGCAATGCTTGAATCAAGTGTTGAAAGCCGAACGTCCTGACATTGATGAAAAGCGTTCGGATTTGTTGAAGTTGCAGGGTGAATTCCGTTTGCGCTTGCGCCAGCTGGAGAAGAGTCTGCTGCAGGCGTTGAATGATGCCAAGGGCAAGATTTTGGATGATGATTCGGTGATTACCACACTGGAAACCTTGAAAAAGGAGGCATACGATATCAATCAGAAGGTGGATGAAACCGATAAGGTTATTGCCGAAATTGAGACTGTCTCACAGCAGTATTTGCCATTGTCGGTGGCCTGCAGTAACATCTATTTCACCATGGACAGCTTGAATCAAGTGCACTTCTTGTATCAATATTCCTTGAAAATGTTCTTGGACATATTCTCGACTGTGTTGTATAATAACGCAAAATTGGATGGCAAGAGCGAGTATTCGGAACGTTTGGGTATTATAACCAAAGATCTCTTCCAGGTCTGCTATGAGCGCGTTGCACGCGGCATGTTACACAACGATCGTCTCACTTTCGCTTTGCTTATGTGCAAAATCCATTTGAAAGGCACCTCCGAACAAAATCTGGACGCCGAATTCAATTTCTTCCTACGCAGTCGCGAGGGCTTACTTGTCAATCCCACGCCCGTCGAAGGTCTATCGGCCGAGCAAATTGAGAGCGTCAATCGTTTGCAATCACGTTTGCCCATTTTCCGTAAGCTCATTGAAAAATTGAAATCCATGCCCGAAATTGGCGCTTGGCTGCAGCAGAGCTCACCCGAGCAATGTGTGCCGCAGTTGTGGGATGACACCAAGGCACTCACACCCATCGTTGGCGCCATACATCAGCTGCTCTTGATACAAGCCTTCCGCCCGGATCGCGTTATTGCTGCCGCACACAAAGTCGTCGATGCTGTGCTCGGTGTAGATTTCATGCCCAACGCCGAAAAGGAACTGGACATGGCCGCTGTGGTGGAGAAGCAGTTGAATTGCAATACACCCGCATTGCTGTGCTCAGTGCCCGGCTTCGATGCGTCGGGACGTGTCGACGATTTGGCTGCTGAATTGAATAAACAAATTTCCGCCATTGCCATCGGTTCGGCCGAGGGTTTCAATCAAGCCGAACGCGCAATCAACATGGCCTGCAAGAGCGGTCGTTGGGTGTTGCTGAAGAACGTTCATTTGGCACCGCAATGGTTGGTGCAGCTGGAGAAGAAACTTCACTCATTGCAACCACATTCCGGTTTCCGTCTGTTCCTCACCATGGAAATCAATCCGAAGGTGCCGGTGAACTTGTTGCGCGCCGGGCGCATTTTCGTTTTCGAGCCGCCGCCAGGCATACGCGCCAATTTGTTGCGCACCTTCTCCACGGTGCCGGTGGCGCGCATGATGAAAGCGCCCAGCGAGCGCGCACGCCTCTATTTCCTCTTGGCCTGGTTCCATGCCATCGTGCAGGAACGTTTGCGTTACGTGCCACTCGGTTGGGCCAAGAAGTACGAATTCAATGAGTCGGATTTGCGTGTCGCATGCGACACCCTCGACACCTGGATCGATACGACCGCCATGGGTCGCACCAATTTGCCGCCGGAGAAGGTGCCATGGGATGCATTGGTCACCCTTCTGTCGCAGTCCATCTACGGCGGTAAAATCGATAATGATTTCGATCAGCGTTTGCTGACCTCTTTCTTGAAGAAACTCTTTACGTCGCGCAGCTTCGAAAGTGATTTCGCGCTTGTGGCGAATGTTGATGGTGGCGCCGCTGGGCAGCGACATATCACCATGCCCGATGGTACGCGCCGTGATCACTTCTTGAAGTGGATTGAGAATTTGTCCGACCGCCAGACGCCCTCGTGGCTGGGTCTGCCCAACAATGCGGAGAAGGTTTTGCTAACGACACGCGGCACAGATTTGGTTAGCAAGTTGTTGAAAATGCAACAACTCGAGGATGACGATGAGCTGGCTTACAGCATGGAAGACCATGCAGAAGCAGCCAACGCAAATGCAGCACGTCAAGAAGATGGACGTCCATCGTGGATGAAGACGTTACACAATTCGGCTACAGCTTGGTTGGAGCTGTTGCCCAAATCGCTGCCGGTACTCAAACGCACTGTGGAAAATATCAAAGATCCGTTGTACCGTTACTTTGAACGTGAAGTCACTTCGGGCGCTAAATTGCTGACAACCGTCATATCCGATCTGCAAGATGTTGTGCTAATTTGTCAAGGCGAAAAGAAGCAGACCAATCATCATCGCTCCATGCTGTCGGAGTTGGTGCGTGGCATTATACCGAAAGGCTGGAAGCGTTATACGGTGCCGGTGGGCTGCACCGTCATACAATGGATTACCGATTTCAGTAATCGTGTGCAGCAACTGCAGAAGGTGTCGAAATTGGTATCGCAAGCAGGCGCAAAGGAGTTGCAAGTAAGACAAAGACATGGCCTTTGGAACTGCCCTAAACTTAACACTTATTTTTCTTTTACATTTCTCTCCTTTCGCAGACATTCCCCGTTTGGTTGGGCGGTCTGTTGAATCCGGAAGCTTACATCACTGCAACACGTCAATGTGTCGCTCAAGCCAACAGCTGGTCATTGGAAGAATTGGCTTTGGAGGTAACCATCACCGAGTCGAGCGTGAATCCGGATCAAAAGGATAGCAGCTTTGGTGTGACTGGTTTGAAATTGCAAGGCGCACAATGCAAAAACAATGAGCTGCTCTTGGCCTCGACAATTATGATGGACTTGCCGCTCACCGTACTCAAATGGGTCAAGTAAGTTTTTGCAGCAATGGAGTTTTAATACAGAGATTCGCTTCTTATTTCAATTTTTATTAATTAATATTCTTGTTTTTTTTTTCTCAGAGCCACTTCTGAAATTCGTGTTAGTAAACTAACTTTGCCCGTGTATTTGAATTCGACACGCACGGAACTTTTGTTCACCGTCGATTTGGCCGTTGCTGCTGGCCAGGATCCGCATAGTTTCTATGAGCGCGGTGTCGCTGTACTCACTTCGACTGCTTTGAACTAAATTCAGCCAGATATAAAGGAGACAGAGAGAGAGTGGAAGATTAGGAGAAATAATAATGAACAAGATTCAATAAACAGTATATTATATATTAATCTAATCAATAATCATTACAATTTTATGCACTTAGTGTTTTTGCTTCAACATAAAATATTTAATCAATTGTATTCAATATTAAAACTATTCATTCAATACTCAAATATTCAATAAAAAGTTATTCAATATGCATGCAAACAAATTTTAAGTGTTTTTGGCTGAAATTTGTGGGCCTTTGGGTGGGGTCAGAGGAAAGGAAAGATAATTTTCTCTTTTTGTAGCAGCGAAATCCCTTTCGAAAAAACTCTGAGGTGTTGCAGTCCTTGACCGGTACTTAGAACCGACTGCTGTGGTATAAATCCAAACTTTTTTGTTGGCGTAATTTACATAAAATCGCCGAAGAGACAACTCGAGCAGGTTACAGTTTTCCCAAAGGAGGTTGAGCATCCGCAACTTCCGTCTTCAGATGACACAACAACATGCTAGATAAGCAATTCTTACTGGTATGCTATAGAAAAGGCCACCCTAAGAGTCATCTGATCGATCCCAAACCATCTCCTCGCCATGTCAGGAATCATCTCCTTGACCTACGCAAAGAGCTGGTAAAATACATACCCCAACCGCTGGACAGGACCACCACAGCCATGACAGGTATAGAGACATCGTTGACCACTACGTGTCCGTCCGTCCGGCATACCTACTAATAAGAGACCAGCCACCACCAGTAGCAGAAGAATAACGAGAACTGCCGCGAGAAATAAGAGAAAGACCGCGCAACTTCGCTCTGGATACTGCAGTAGACTGAACTCGTACACGTCCCGAATTGATCCCTGCATACCGAATGTATGCCCGGCATGTGGAGATTCACCACATGATACCCAGTACCTCTTCACATGCCCAAGAAAACCAACTCATCTAACACCACTGTCCCTCTGGACAAACCCCAAAGAAGTTGCCACATTTCTGCTACTACCGTTAGATGAGATTGATGATAGCTGGTGACAAATATATGTTGCCTAGGCAGGTCTTAGTACTGCTACAACAACAACATTCCAAATAGTTTGACTAACACTGCTATTCCGAGCGTTCGCGGAAAATTACTTTACTGGTAATTTATGTTGCTGAAAATTGTTACCATCTTTTCAATTGGTATTCTGGCACAAATGGTAACGCTGTCAAAGCATTTCCATACGAACGGAATTGAATCGGGCTGAAAATGGTAACAAAATACCACGTATTGTTATTGTTATTGTTTTTGTTTTCGTTTTTGCTCTTGGTTTTGCTTTTGTTTTTGTTTTTGCTTTTGTTTGTTTTTGTTTTTGCTTTTTTTGTTTTTGTTTTTGCTTTTGTTTTTGTTTTTTCCTTAATCATAACAATAACAAAAAGAACAAGAATAGAAACAAAAACAAATTGTATAACTAAATTTTCTCAAACCCAAGAAAAATGTAATTGATGCCATTCCAATACAATTACTTGTAATAGGAAATTTTCAATTACATTTACAAGTAATTGTAATTTAAATTCTTGCCATTTTTCAATTACTAATTACATGTAATTGCAATTGAAAAATCTCAATTACAATACATGTACATACATATTTGTAATTGTTGAAAAATGGCAATTACAATTACATGTAATTGTAATTGAAGGTGTAATTAATTACAAAATGTAATTGAGGGTGCCCAGGTCTGGTATTCAAGCAGGTGGCAACTCTAAAATTTTCTTTCAAGTTAGTCCTTCGTTTTTTTTTAAATATTTTATTCAAATTTTCTTTGTTAGCAATTTTTTTTTAAAGAATAGATGATTTCTCAAGCATATTTAATTTGGCATAATGACCTAATAGAATTTTGTCCTTTGCAATTTTTGTTGTTGTAAAAACATTCTGAATTCACTTTTATGTGAATTTTGTATGAGCTATTGGCCAGTTTTATTCACGTTTAATTTCTAAATTAAGCTTTATCAAAACAAACTCGCTTTACAGCAATATTATAATGTATCAAATCGGAGAAGTATTATTTCGATTGCAAACTTCTTCTCAAAAAACAGCTGGCAACACTTTTTCCTTTAATATCCTTTATACATATGTAATATTTTTTATTTTTTCGTGCTAATTGCTGCTTATATGTACAACGCTGTAGTGCAACATTTTACCACACCAAACAATTAAATCATCGCGTTGGCAACGCCATTTTGCCTTGCATCCGCAATCGATAACAGAAACAAGGATGCACTTTACTGTTATCTATTCATTTACACTTACAGTATTATACATACACATATGTATAAATAAAATGTCCTTCTGTTATCATGTACTCTTGTGATAGCTGCTGTACCGTTAAGCGGTTCCATGGTGTAATGGCCAGCACTCTGGACTCTGAATCCAGCGATCCGAGTTCAAGTCTCGGTGGGACCTAAGACAATTCTTATTTTTTTTTAATTGTTTATTATTTTTGTTATTAAAAACAGTAAAATAGCTGAAATAGTAAGATTTGTTTTTATTTTTGGTTTTATTTTTAGGGAATGTCCTTGCAGGAGATGATCAAATTTATGTATACGCAGAATAGTATATAAAATGAATAAATTAATTTAGCTCATGGAAGCATTTATTTATGAATGTCCGTGTTTGCCTATTATTAACTCCATATTATAGCTACATATGTATGTATGTACATGATATGTATATGTCATTAACGGTATTTAAAACAAGCGCGTTCTTAAAACCAAAAATACTGAATGCAATAATAAACTGGCGCAAATATACATAACTGTAACGGGTTTTGGGCCAAACTTCTCTCCCAGTTCGAGGTGTGTTCCTTATTTTTTTTTTTCAACTAAGGTAGGTTCCATAACCCTATGACAATGGGCCACGAGAACTCTACTCAGTAGACCACTTCTAAAGGATATCTGAATCTCTAACTTGCTGTTAATCTTTGGTGTCCATAATAATTATTTGCAGGAATTTTAGAGCGAATTTCCTGCACCAAGTATTGGAGTGAGATTCACGGTCTTATTCCATATTTCATAAAAATTCATAAGATATATAAACTCAAACTCACTTGGTAACCGCAATATGTCTTTCTTGGCCTTAAGTGTGGGTTAATAGTATTGGTAGGAGCCACATATGTATGTATGTATGTACTATTCGCTCCTTTTGACTAATATACATATCGCTAGCTTAGAGTGCAAACTGTCTAAGTCCATTTTTATGAAAAAGTGTATTTTTATGTAGAACGGTAGAAAAATCAAATACGCACCGCGCAAAACAAGTCTGTGACTCTTGTCATATTTCTACTCGTTGTTATTCAGTGATACGCAAATTGTGTAAGTTTAAAAATCGAAGAAAATTAGGTTTGTTTCTTATTAAACTAGCAGCTAGCTGTCAAGTGGGCAAAACGGAAAGAATTGCGCTCATAAAGAGTGAAACGAACAGAAAATCAAGAAACGGAAAAATTGTAAAAATTAGCGATTAATAATTTGAATGCTATTTTTGCCTGTTTATGGTTATTTTTTCTAAAAAAGTATTTCATTTTCATTATTTCTATTTCAAAAATTCAGAAAATTTCAAAAGTAATAAAATCCAAAGTATTCGTTTGTTTATTTTTTCAACAGCTGTTTCTTACTTCGGCAGCAAATAATTTCGGCTAGTGAAAATTTTACTAGCTGAAATTTGGAGCTGTCTATGGCTCTCTTCTGCTATTTTTTTGACTCAAGAAACGATTTGCCAGCCGAAACTTGGCTAACTATTCATAATTAGCTAATAAGAAACGAACCTATTGTGTAAGTCCAAAATATTTACATGGACGGAATTTTTTTTTCATTTCGAAATTTTTTAATTTTTTGTTTTTCGTCTCTCCTACAAAGTTTTAAAATGGGACTTACACAATTTGCACTCTAAGCTAGCGATATATATCTTATAATATATGCTTAACTTAGCGTGGATGACTTATCTTTCTGAACAAATTAGACCCCTTGTCCGCAGCATCATGACCAAACTACGTAAACATCCGTATCTTTACTTAAAATCCTTAACAAAATCTAATTATCTTCCTTTTTAACATGCTTTTATTAGCTTCACTTGTAGGTATGATATGTGTATCAAAAAATTGCAAACTTTTAAGCAAAGGTGCTTTTATTCATATATCTACTGGTTAGACGTTTTTTTGTGTGAGTTGTGCTTATTATCCTGTTCTATTTAAAAGGATATGTGCATAGTATATATATATATACATATATGCCGATGTTTTGCTGATCCAAGTTTTCAATCCTTAAATATCCCACTATGCATTACAGACTTATGTAACTGCCGATATGGTAGTTTTTAAGAAATGGAGCGACATTTACGATATTGGAGAAATTTTTTCTTACCGCAGATTTCAGATTTTTATGTTAGAGGGAAAATATTTTGAACCAAGCAAATTTCGTTGTGAAATTTCCTTATCCTTTAGCCAGGTTCCAAATCACAAAAGAAGTTAAAGTAGTTGCCGATAATACAGTTCAGCATGACATTTTGTTAAAAAGGACATTTTGAGAAGGATATTGTGCTGAGGGTAGAATCCTTTTATGCTGAATTCATTTTTGAAAAGCTAATGGTAATTTCTGATAATGGAAAGTCTCTAATCTGTCCCAAAAGCTAATACTTATGAACATTGGGAAATTTGTATCAAGGAACAATGTAACTTTAGTGCTTCGATTTTAACATTTATCGAATTGAAAAATGCTTAATGTTTTTAAAAAGCTTATGTATAAAGTACAGTATATGTTAGCAAGTTGTTTTTTTTAAGACTACAGTGCCATCCCTACAAACTGTCAAAAAGCATGCAATGTGAATTTGAAAAATTTTGGAACAGTAAGACTGCTAAGCACAACTTCACTTAAGCAAAGTCACTGCTAGAAATAAAAGAAAGTTTCTTTATTGCCAGTTGCTAGTACATAAACTAAATACATACCTACATTTGCATTTAGTTATTTATGTATATACAGACTTGCTAGCAATTTACAGCACGACAATGCGCAACACTCCTCACAAGCGCATAAATAAAAGTTGGCGGTGTTGGTACTCACCTAACAATGCAAACGACATGCGGATGTGACGGAGGGAATGCCATAAATTGCAGATTATTGCAAATTTTCAAGCAACAATAACTGTAACAATCGACAAGATAAGAAAAGGTTTCGTCTGGGGTAGGGGTGATAAGAAGTGGAATTGGCAACTATTTATTACTATTTTTGAAACCATTCCTTATTTCTTTTCACCGTTTACCCTTCGAACTCAAATGGCAGCGGTTAATATTGTCCAAAAGCGATTCAAACACTCAACCTTGCGATATTCGAAGCTATTTATTGTATTTTGTGAATATAATCAGCAAAATGAAAAAGAGAAGATACACACTTTAACATTATCTACCTCTTCCCAAAGCGCTATATTTTCCAAGTTGAAAGTAAAGTTTTAGTAAATAGATGCGAGAATAGTAAAATTTTCATGCCTTTTGGCGGATGAGGCTAAGTAACTAAAATGGCAGGTACTTCAAGAAATTACTTGACTTAGGGTGATTTAGAATAGTCCTTAAAGTCCACGATGACCTTATTTGAATTCAGAAATGGAACTTTCTAGTCTACAATTACTAAGCGTGTTTCTTTCGCCATTTCTCTGCTCGCTTATACTGGATTCAGCTCTCTTAGCTAAAAGTTTTCATAGAAAATGCTAGAGAGCATAATGAAATAATGAAACGAATGCAGTTACTATTTACCAAAAAAAATTCTCGGGTTTGGTATAAGATTGACATGCAAACAACTATTTCTTTATAACGCTGATCATATAAGGTATGTATCTTTCTTTATGTCTTCTAATGGATATATGTACGAGTAGCTCCAACGCAAATAAACTGTTTCTATAGGCGCATTTCTGTCATACCCAAGCATGAAAAGAATACTCGCTTATTCATAAAATTACCTTCAAAGCAACAACACCAACTCGACTATTTTTAAACTATTTTTAAAATAGTCGAGTTGGTGTTGTTGCTTTGAAGGTAATTTGATGAATAAGCGAGTATTCTTTTCATGCTTGGGTACGACAGAAATGCGCCTTATCTAATGTATTGTACCTATTTCGAGTTGACTGAAAATGTAGTATAACGCTGGAAACCTATTTTTCACATTCTGGAACGTAAGTCTCTCGTAGATGAGGAATTAAGTAACAATTGGCGCGCTTTATTGGACTTGGCCAGAATTCAATGCGCCAACTAAGAAGAAGAAGAAGATGAGAACTTAGTAAGCTATTATGTTGGTATGTATTTGAAAAGGATTGCTGGTGATTACGCAATTTTTAGGAGATAATTTCAGTACTGCGGTTTTATAGACCATTGTTCGTATATAAATTTGCCTGTCGATTCCAATTTTATAGCAAGTGCTTGAGGGATACTTTCTGATATGTCCTTTCTGCGTCCCTATAGGGACTTTAGTTCATAGGAATTCATATAAGGATATTCACGTTTTCCACCAGTGTTTCGCTCTCAGACGAATTTGGTTGATATATGAGCTGGCAGAAAGTTTTGTATGGCACTACTTTAAATGGCCACACCTTTTCTCTGAAAAGTTTCACAAACAGCCACTTCCGCTAAATTTAGAAGGAAGGAAAACTACCGTCATGCAACTGCTTTAAAATTCTGGTAAAAAAAAAATCGAACTTGCTTGAAGCTTACAGCTTTTGAGGTGAAAAGCAAACAAGTAGCAGCAGTCAGAAATTTTCACTGCAAGGAAAAATTGTCGCTAAAATCACTAGTCGCTCAGCCACCCCAAAACACTCACTAGGCAAATATTGCTGACGGGCTTAACCAAGTTCTCTTGAGTGCTTTCTGCGTTATCCTTAACTCACCCCAAAATGTGCAACTTCTAACGCTGCACCATCTCTTCATCTCTTTATTCCGCTGCAACTGAGGAGAGAAATCGTTACTACGTCAACTCCGAAGCCGAACGCAAATGACACACTGAACTCGTCAACACAAACAGTTTTTAAAGCCTTTGGGATTTCGTGGCTTTTTTCAATTGTACGTATAAGTAGATGAACATGATTCGCTCATACATCAGTTTACCAGACAAACTTGTACGGCGACATTGTAACTTAATGCATGTGCGGCGGATTGACGCTGCTTCCTTCATCATCATCGAAAATGTCACGTGTCGCATTGACCATGATGGCGAGGCAGCAGCAGTAGTGACAGGGTAGAACGGCGGAAAAAGCAGTAGCAGTAATAAACACTAACGCAAACGTACATGACCTTACTTAACCCAGAATGCAAATTGCGAACGAATGGGCTGGTGGCTTGAAGGGTTGAACGAGCTAAGAGCCAAATGGCGCGCGTAGTGTAGGGGTAAATGGGGATGGTGTACTATATGCGTCTGCTTCATTGCATTTGCACATCATTTAAGGTGGCGTACATATACTTACATATGTATGAACAAATTTTATTTAAAGATCTTGAATGTAAAAAGACAGCTGCATGTCACGCAAACACACACACACACGGACACACGAGCCGTGACAGATAGACAATCAGTGAATGGTCTGAATGAGTGATTGGTAAATTGACAGTTGTGTGTGATGAACGGAAATATGGTAGAAGAAAAAGAACATATTTGCACATTTTTATGTACGTAGGAGGTTAAGGAGATAATTGATCAAAAGGAAAAAGCGAAGAGTATATACATTAAGGTGGAGTGAAAAGTTTTTTTTTTGGAAATTCAATTTGTTCCAAAGCCAGAACGGCACCTTTCTAGCCCAGTAATAAGCCTGCAAAATTTTATTGACCTACTCGCATGTTTAGAGGTGCCCCCAGCCCCACAAAGTTGAAAAAATAGCACGATCTGGTACAAATATGAAATTTCTAAAATTATAAAATCAAAAAACGAAGTATGAGGATTGATAAACATGGCTAAGTTGAGTACACTCAGAGAAAAAGCAAGCTAAATTTAAGTATAGCAGGCTTGAATCGAGCCGAAAACGTTATGAAAGTCTGTTAAGCTTGAAAATCCTAAAATCAAGAATATATTCTTATTTTTAGTACGGCATTTTTGAGAAGAAAGAGCTTATATTAAGAACTTTTCGGTTTAAAACAAGCTTGAATAAATTTCTTTTAAGCTCAACTCGTGATTGATTTAAGAATGTACAATCTTATTTTAAGAATGTTCAACTTTGTTTTAGGAACAATTATTCTTGATTTTCCACTTTTTCGAAATTCAAAATTCGAAATCATTTAACCCACCTAACAAAAATAAAAAATAAATTTATTTTATTTCTTTGTAATGTATTTTATTATTATTTTTTTTTATTTTACCAAATGAATTACATATATGTACTACATTTATATGGAGATGCAATTCTTATTATCACTATATATAATTCAGTCTTTAAATACATATTTATAAATAAGAAAGATCTACATATACATACATATCATATACCGAACTTATTTTAGAAAATGGTATACATTTTTTCCGTAATCTTTTTAACGGTTAAAAACGCACTCAATACTTCCACTACCAACACAAGTTTTCACCACACATACCCAACGATTTTGAACCGTTTCTTACCAACGCCGATGGTCAGGAATCCAACAATTTTGGCCACGATCCATAAAAGTCAATAGCTTCCAAATTATTAAAGTGTTGCTGTCGTAGTTCATATGTACATGCCCATTTTATTCGTTTGACCACTCCACCAAATTTGATGTAATTCTTCATCTATGCCAAACTATTAAAAGCCATATTAAAACATAAGCTAAATTCTCATCAACGCGATAACTCTTACCTGTTCCTTTTTCCAAGCAAACAATTTCACGAGAAGCTCCATTCACAATCCCAGCGTGGGAATAGCTAATTGTTTTTTTGTTTTATTAATATTTTTCACACAAAAATCAACAACTATTGAAAATTATTTATTTTCTGGTAAACATTTGGCTCTGGTGGTCTTAAATTAGGAATCTCATTCTTAAACCAAGATTTTTTCAGATTTTTAACTTGTTTCAAGAATACCATTCTTGATTCAAAATTGGGGAAACTTAAATTTCATTTTTTTTTCATTAATTTATGTAATTCTTAATTCAAGTACGACACAGCTTGTTTTTAGCCCGCAACTTTTCTCTGAGTGTACTTATTAAAGTGATTTTTTTTTTTTTTGGAAACAGCAACAACAATTGCAATTAATTGCAATTACTTAAAAACTACTGAACCGATTTCGAATGTTTTTATACCATTCGATGGGTATTTTCATTCCCTTTAATTTGATATACATTTTATGTCGGTTCCATAATACCCCCCTACGGGGGTTAACCCCCCTTTTACCCCCTTACTTTTCATATATAAAATGTATATCAAATTAAAGGGAATCATAATACCTATCGAGTGGTATAAAAATATTCGAAATCGGTGCAGTATTTTTTAAGAAATTGCAATTTAAAAAATGCATAATATAATCTTTGACCTTTAATAACTTCTGTTGTTGTTGTTTCCAAAAAAAAAAAAAAAACAAAATAACTTTAATACTCAGCTTAGCCATCTTTATCAATCCTCATACTTCGTTCTTTGATTTTATAATTTTCAAAATTTCATATTTGTACCAGATCGTGCTTATTGCTTTCAATTTTGCGGGGCTGGGGGCAGTTCAAAACGTCATCCTATCGCCATAAAATTTTGTGGGGTTCATTAACTCGTATAAAGGCACATTTTCATTGCTGGTACGTTCAAAAAAAGAACAAACAAAAAATCTCCATATGATTTCACTCCACCTTAATATACATATTTATCCACCGTATTATAAAAATATACCCAACAAACACTTCTGTTAGATATATATTAGACTAGAGTGACTAGAGAATTGAGATTCCAATGAGAATTTACAAATTCTTATTTTTCTAGAGTTCTATCTTATATGTAATAATATAATACAATGACGCTATTATAACTCTGACGAGTTCTATCGCCGAGCTTCTCTCCCAATTCGAGGTGTGCTTCTTTTTGTTTTTCGCCGAGCGGCGAATGCATTTTTTGTGAGAACCTTTTTAATGGCAGAAATACTCTCGGAGGGTATGCCGCCCACTGCCGAGAGGTGACCGCTGCTCTTATAAACCCCAATAATTGGATTTTTACTAATTAGAAAAAAAAATTTTTTTTTGGGGGTGTGCTCGGACTGGGGTTTGAACCCGAGACCTCTGGCATAGCAGGCGAGCACTCTACCCACTGAACCACAGAGGACGAGAGTTCTATCTAAGGACCCACAAGTTTGGGGACTTATTATGAAGGAAGATGGAAGTTGGACACACAACTGTGAGGAATCCCTTAATGCCCTTTTCTATGTCCATTTTCAGGCGGGCGAAGCGGAATAAGGCTCAAACGTTGTAGCTAACAACATTGCCATTGAGTAGCCGGTCTTTCTGGGATTGATTACGAGATCTAAAATTATATAGCCGGTGAACTCCTTTTTCAAGTTCAAATTGCCCGAAGTCAATGGGATTATTTCCGCAATGCTTTAACTTGCGGGGCACAGAACGGTGGAATGGTTTGGTCTTATTTTTGAGGGATCTGCCCGCGCGGTATTTATAACAAAAGTGAACAAAAAAGCCTTCGACTTCTATCAAGGAGAATATGGACGGCAGCCGCCTGTTGAAAACTCAACATGCATACATCAGAGCTAGATCAGGAGATACTGCTTCGTGGTAGCACATATTGAAATCAGTCTCGAGCGTAGAGAATTCACTTTAGGTGTCTTTTTGGATATTAGGCGGGCATTTAACTATGTTTCAAAACATGCCATATTAGACGGTCTCCAGCGCAGTGGACGCAGCCAGTATTGTTGTCCAGGATCGACTGTATGCTAAGCTGTAGGCCAGTCGGTTCAACCTAACTTAACCTAACCTAACCTAAGCTAACCTAACCTAAACTAACCTAACCTAAGCTAAACTAACCTAACCCAATCGAATTATGGTGTAGTTTTCTACCCCCGGTGTCGATTAGAGAATATGTAGTTAGAAATTTATCCTAATTATCTAATGTATTATATACAAATTCTCTAACGATATAGACTGTTTCTGCTGGGATATATCTACAATGAATTAAGAGATGAGATTTTGTTTGCTAAAACTCTTAAGGAAAATTCCATCAGATATAGTGGGTGTATATTAAGTTAAAAAGGAGTCTACTATCAATAAGGAATCTAATCAATGAGAAGAATAATAGAATTGGGGACCAAGGCCGTATTTAGGGGAGGGGTTTTGGGTGTTTGAACCCCCACGAAATTCTGGTAGATAAATTTTACTTCAAAGCTATATGTTGAAAACACTAGTTTACAAATAATTAATTTGAGAAAATACCAAGAATTTCAGGTATAAGGGAGGGCTGGCATAAACCTGCTGAGGTCAAAACCATTTTTTTATGGTTAGGGTTTTGAGATAACGTAATTCTTTTCGCTGAAGTTACAAATACCCGCAAACCGTATCTACTCCGTTCGAAAGATAATTAAAGTACGCTTCTAACGACATACCACTTATAAATTAAATTATGTTACATACATTTTCCAAAATTTTAGCATATTTCCTTATAACTGCATAAAGTGCATGGCTGAAAATTCATTACTCGGGTTATATTAGTGTCTGAATTATAACATTTTGTGTGTTTTTCGAAAGATCCCATATATTGGATTTGCGCGTTGTTATAGTCCGATTTCACCTATTTTCAATACTAACTTTTCAAAGTCAACATTTTATTGATTTTTTGCGATTGTTGAAAAAATTTGGTTTTTATTGGGGTTTTTATAAGAAGTTGTAAAACTCAGGAAAGTTTTATTCTTTTTAAAATTATTCTGTTTTATTGCAAACATTTTAAGCATAATATTAAAAAGATTCGATGAATACTTTATTTTTGGCGATTTTTTCCAAGTGAAACAAAAAGAATGTTTTATGGTCGAAAAACTCGGCTAGGTGAGCCAACTATATGAAAACGACTTCACAGATCAAAGGACATTAGAGGGAGATATAAATCTTCCCAAGCACTGTTTGCCAGCATAACACCAACAGTCTCAAAAAATAAGTTGTTTCTGTTCTCATAATTTTTTGAGAACTTTTGAATTTCGATTTCCTTTGAAAATATCTGAAATCGAAGCACAGAACAGTCGAATATATTTGTTTTTTTGTTTGAACTGTTGCTTTACTGGGTAATTTCAAACAGATCAGTCGACAGCAAAGCACAGATAAACAGAATTTTAGTTTAAAATGTGACTTTTTAAAATAGATTTTTTTTTACATTACAATTTCGATTGTGTTCCCATAAATTAAAAAAAAAAAAACAATAACAACAGTGCTGTAAAAACTCGAAATTATGTTTGCCCTTTGCTATGCTGTACAATTTTCCACAATACAACAACAGTCGACTATAATTTTTTGAAACTTAAAGGTTCAGACATTGGTGACTTATAAGTATTTCAGTATCGTTAACCTTATTGTAATTTATCGCTATCCATGTGAGCTGTTAGTGGTGCCGTAAATCGGTAAATAGCTGACACTTGTCGAGGCAGATATTGGGAGGTAGGCACATAGGCGAATTCAGAAATTTCCCATGTATTTTGTTATTGTATTTGTTAGATTGTAATGTCAAAATAATATATCTCCTTGTTAAAATCTTAATTCGCTTGGGACTCGCCCATTACTATTGGTCATGATGTGAATTCGCTTTGATTTTGATATAATCTACCTTTGTATATAAAAAAAGAAGTTTCTGAATTCGCCTATGCGCCTACCTTCCAAGATCTGCTTTCACAAGTGTCAGCTGTTTACGGATTTAGGGTTGCTAACCAAAATCCAATTGGTCTGTAAGTTAACGATACAGCTACAGAATTACGATAAGGCACCAATGACTAGTAACACAGCTTGTCGTAAAGTTGGTTGAATCAGCTGTTTTATAAGGTTACAGATAAGTCACCAATGTCTGCACTTTAAGGCTGCGCAGTTGCAGTACAGTAGAACTTTTTATTTTTTGTACTTCTGCTACGCTGTTTATTTTTTAATTTTCAAATGAAAATGAAATTCAATGAAAATGAAAAAAAAGTGGAAAATAATTTCAAACCCTGCTCGAAAGACTAAAATGATGACATATCTATCAATTTAAAAAATCAGATGTCAAATAACAAAGTTTCAAAAAAAAAAAAAACAAGTTAGAGTCTCAACACAACTCAACAACAGCTGGGTAATCTAACCGAGTTTTTTGTCCATAAAATACTATTTTATTTCACTTGGATAAAATCACCAAAAATATAGTATTCATCGTGTTTGCAATAGAACAGTCTAATTTTAATTGAATAAAAGTTTCCTGATTTTTAAAACTTCTTATAAAAACTCTAATTTGAAAATCAAAAGTTTTGTAAAAAAAATTTTATTCTAAATACCACTTTAGAAACCAGTGCACGAAATAGGTTATATATTTTTCTCAAAAAAAAAAAAAAAAAAATCCACGATGAAACCCCCCACGAAAAAAATTCCTGGCTACGGCCCTGTTGGAGACTATAATTTGGCTAAGAAGTGAAATATCTCGCTGAAAATTTGGTTCATGTTACATATTTAGTATGTTTGTAAGCACTTCAAGTAAGTGAGTAATCAAGTTATGAAACTTCTTCTTCTTAATGACTCTATCAGCATTGTGACCAAGATTTACTGGTAATAACTGGTGCCAAGTGAACACAGCAAAGTAAGTCAAGTCATTATCCACCTGATTTGAGGCATCTCTCTTCCACAGCTGCTACTAGCCATGGATAGATTGAATTTGATGTCCAGCAAGGGCATTCAATTAATACCAACCGAATTCTAATTATCAGAAAAACTAATTTCAAGGCTTGGAAACACTCAATGGTTTTATAAAAAGTACATAATTTAGCTGTTTACTTCCAGAAGAAAAAAAATTCGAAATTTTGCGAATTTGCATATCAATTCATTTTAGCTTGAAGCTTAATTAGTTCAAAAGGTGCATACATATATTCAAGCGCTACAATAATTTTCTGTAGTGCAAGCATCTGTTTGTCTAAAAGCGAGTCCTTGTTTGACATCACATCACCTGGGACGAGGAATATACGCTCAACTTGATTTCATACAATTCACATTGTTTTATTTGGCACCAATTCCAGTTCCAATTTTCCTCTTCCTCTATCTTTCTTAAATATTATTTCTTTTACTTTTGCTTACTTAACCTACTACATAGTTGCATGTTGCTTTTAAGCAAACATTAAGGGAAAGGAAGAAGCACAAGATAAAGAAAAATATGTAAGAATAAGATGCTCGTAGAGTGGAATTTGTACAAATTTTGCGTATTTTTTTCTTCTTTTCTTTGTACTTTTGATATCAACACGATTACAGCTTTTGTTTGTCTCATGTCCGAGCAGATTGTGACCGTTTTGAACAAGCAAGTCTGCATAACGGTACCAGGGGCCAAAATGGTTGTTGTTTCTGCTGCTGCTGCTGCTGTGAATGCATTGAGCATGCAGCGAGTAGTCAGTCCAGGCAGCCAAAAGCTAATATGCAGTAGCTAACAACTACAACAACTAAATATATAACTATAATGATAACAACTACTTGTTATACAACGTGGTTGCAATTGTTGCTGTTGTAGTTGTTGTTGCCAAGTCGCTGTTACTGCTGCCTTTTTTTGTGTTCATGATGGCCTTTTAGGCGCTCGCGCTCCCCAAACTCTTTCAAGCTAAAAGTTGCTGCGTGGCGTAGCGTTAGTTTTTGGGTTTGTTTTTTTTTTTGTCGTTCTCGTGTCGTTTTGGGCGTTTTGGGGGCATTTTGGCATTCGTATTGGCAGCAGCACGCAGCAGAGCGGGTTAAATATCGTAATGAAGTCTGCTTGTACAATATAATGTTCCATGTTTGTCTTACGTGCTTGGGATGTGTTATATTTTCTTCGGATTTCGTATTCATGCTTCTGGCGTCGTTGCTGCTGGCGCTAACCATTGATGGTAGATATTTCGTTTTTTTTTTTACTTTATTTTTTTTTGCTCTCCACATTACTTTGGTATTGCATTTCTTTGAATTTCCGATTTGGTTATGCTTTTTCTGTAAGAACTGTAAGAACTTCTGCGTGCATGTGGTTGTGTGTTTTCAGACTTCATTTGGCTCTTTTCTTTTTTTGGTTGAGTTTGTGTATATAACCCACATGTGCGTTTCTGTGTCTGTGTTCACAAGCTTCCTTATCTCAAAAAAATCAAAATCAGCAACCAAAAAAATAGTGAAATAACAAGAGGCGCGTCTTGGCCCTGCTGTGTGTGCATAATAAGAGCATGTTTGTATAGCATAATTGCATTCAAGATTTTAAAGTTTTTTTTTTATTTGTGCTTTTCTGGTCGAGTTTTCTCTTCGTCTTCATGCTTCTTGTATATCTAACTGAGTATAAAATAGTGCGACGTAGAATTGTTCCAAAAAAAAAGATATTGCAAAGATCTTATTTTTATAGTTGTAAGAAAGAAGTTTAAAAAATTAAAATAGATCCCAGCAGTATTCGAGGTAAGGAGTTGCATATTCAGTAGAATATTCACTACCAAAAATACCATGAAACTGGGTGCAAAAGTGATTGCCTGAAAAATTAACTGAATATGCAGTGAAGACATCAGGGCTATTGAATTTTTCCCTGAAGGAGCAGTGTACTAGCTTTTTCCTATCGAAAATATAAATAAAGACAACGTTGATGAATTTTCGAAACTAGTCGCTATTAAGTTCAAATTTCGAAAGTAAACCTTTGGTCATCCGGCGTCATCAGAAGACATCCTGTAGCTATTCTAAGTTGTTCATAGTGATGACGTAGGTACAATATATGGCCAAACTGGAGAGGGTTAAATTACATTTTAGGTATTGATTAAATATTAAGCTCCACTGTAAGATATTTTATTAGACTTTTTTTATGCAAATTCTACTTAAATTTCAATGTTTATTATAACATTATTTTAACTCACTGTGTCACTGAATTCCTGCATGTATGTATGCATGTATGCATATTCACATTACACTGCAATGCCAAAATATTTCACTGCCAAGAAAATTTCCGAGTCAATAAAAGTTTTAAATTAAAATCTTCTCACATTCGTGGCATTTCATTTAATTGCAAGTTATGTATGTCTATGAAGTAAAACAAAAAATAAAACAAGTTAAAATAAAATAAAATAAAATAAAATAAAATAAAATAAAACAAGATAAAATAAAATAACAGAACTAAAATAAAATGCTGTAGTCTATTTTTGTGAGTTTTTTTTCGTTGGCAGTAGCACAAGTGATATTACACTGCATGCAGCTTCCAAATGTCACCATTTGTGTTACAACAAACATTTATACTTTTTGTTTTCATGTCTTGACATTTTAGATTCACACGGACAAAACGGCGCAACGGTCGGTTGTCAACACAAATTTTCCGTTTTGTTGAAATGTCCATTTTCAACTGTGCAAGTAAAAAAAAAAGAAACAAAAACAAAAGTGCAAAAAAAATCACTTAAATACATTAAACAATTTTATGTAACAATAGCAATACACCGGCAGGTACATATGCACCTAACAAGCAAATGGACAGACAAACTGACAGAGCCGACAGCCGGTAGCCGGTAGCCGGTGTTGCCCCTCAGCAAACATAGAAAAAATAAAAAAAAAAAACAAAAGCAAGTACAATTTTTGCTAGAAACAATGTTTTTACAAATTTCATTGTAATTTGGCGTTGTAGCATGCATTTTTTGTTGTTGTATCATGTATTTGTTATTGTTTTATTGCTGCATTTGTTGCAACTGCGCAACAAACAATTTGTTATATTGCCGCCTGAAAATATGCAATGTGTTAAATGACATTTATGAATGTTTCCAAGGCGAAAAAAAGACACGTATGTGTCGACGGGCATTCAATTGCAATGACCATCAAAAATGTGTTAATACGAGTACATGTGATAGCGATGGCGTGATGGATTTAATGCAAAAAGTGTGTTAGTGATGGGCACGTTTGTAACGCCAAGGGCTGATTTTTTGTTTTTCATTCACTAGAAAAGGAAATTAAATAAATGAAAAATAGATGTTGTAACCATCTGTTCAATACATATACATACATAATATATCACAGATTTAAATAATTCTAGCTTAAGGGAGAAAGTTAGACATCCACATACACATGTGGGCAGTGCTCAGAGGGCCGTGATTTCCTACTCTTTCAACCTTTCTTAAGTCTTCTATGACTGCTTTGCATACATATGTATGCTTGTATATATTGCAGTTTTTCTTGCAAGGCTTAAAGATTAATGTACTTATCAATTTCAAAAAAAAAAAAAAAAAAATGTTGGCATTAAGCCTTGGAACTCACCTAATTGATCTTACGCTCCAAGTAATGCATATATTTTCCATGTAGAGAAAAGCTAATAAAATAAATATCTCATGCCTTTAATAATAAGCTGTCCTTATACACATAAGTGCATATATAAGTCGCTTGAATTATATTTATAGCTTATTTATTATGCGGAAAAAATATCAATATAAAAATTCTATTGTAAACTTAATCATTGCCATTACCTGCAAACCTGGCCGCCATAAACTTTGCCTTGAAACCATTCAGGCGCTCCGCTCACCCATTCATCCACTCACTCACACACACACACACATGCATGCATAAATCAAGGTATTTTTGCAAATAATAAAGCTTAATAAGATTTATAACTAATTCAATGGACTTAAGCAGACGATGAAAAGCAAAGATGATGATGATGATGATGATGATGATGATGATGATGATGATGATGATGAAGAAGCTGAATAAAAGAAGCAGATGAAGAAGAAGAACAGGAAAAAGTAGTATAACGTTAAAGTGTATTCTTATGAAAGTAAAAAAAGTGAAAGTATAGAAAATAGAGAGTTGCAGATAGAGTGAGATCGAGAGAGAGAGAGAGAGATGGAGTGAGAGAGATGGAGTGAGAGAGATGGAAGGAGTAGTGGAAAATCCATTATTATTCGTGTGACCGAAGAGCAATAAAAAATATGGTGATTTCGCCTATGATTTTTCCGCCCACCCGTTCACCTTTCGAGGGCAATCAATTCGCACAAGCATTTTTATTGGGTTTTATTGAATGAAAGCTCGCTTCGTTTATCGTACTTATAGTCCAACCATTGACCGACGGCGTCATATCTCTCAGTTACCTCACGCAATAGTTGAAAATCGACACCATTCACGCACGTAAACGCACGCATACCCAACGCAAGAATCAGTTGTTTTCCTTTGTTTACATTCTGCATTGTTTTTGGTTTGTTTGGAATGAGTTGAATAACAGCGTTACCATTGTACAGCAAAGTATACATGCAGTTTTTGATTTCGTAGTAACTTGTGTTTGGTTATTAGTGTTTTTTCTTGAAAATCGTATTATTCATAGAAATAAATAAATTTTTAAATTGAAAATGTTGTATCATGATAATTTAAAACCAAATATTAATTGCAGTTTTGTTTACTTCTGACTCCGTGCTTCTACATTTTCTGCTACTATTTCTTAAAGGCTTTTAAGAATATGTACATTAGGCATATAACAAATTTTGACGAAAAATTTGGCATACCACCAGTAATGAATATCACTTTTTTAGGTGATTTCGGTTCAAAAACGTTCCGCGCAAAAATGGATTTCTAAAAAAAGTCAGATTTTTTTTAAATTTTTTTTAATATTTTTATTTTTACATTTTTGTCAATTGTTATATAAAATAAGTTTTAAGTTTAAAGTATATGATGATTTACACAATGGTAAATGTCTTGCACAATTTTAATTGCACGCTCTGCGCAGATGTACAAAACTTTTTTTGTTTTTTTCAGCAGTTCTGATAAAAAAGTAATTTCGTTTTACGCGAAAACTTTATTGCAATTTCGCAAAAAAAAAATAATGGGGTTCATACTTTTTTATGCTCTATTCTGTTTTAATTTTTAGTAATAATATTCACCGCGATTATTTTTTAATTTATGCATTGCATATGTACGTATTTCGGTCTTTTTGTTGTTTATGCTTGTTGTCAAATTCACTAGTCTTGCCGGCTCGCCGAGTATTATTCACCTGACAGCTTTTAAAAATTTGCTATCTGGGGTAATTTTGCTAAATTGAACAGTCAAAAATATTCACAATAGTCAAATGTATTAAATGCAACAGTCAAAAATATCCACAATAGTCAAATTTAGTAAAGAAAACACAGCAGAAAAAACTTCATTTTTTTCCATTTAAATTTTTATCTCCATATAAAAACAAATACAAACGATTGATACAATATGTAGTACAATTTAGTAAAAAAAAAAACGCCAGAACACCTTCTTTTTCTCTATTTACATTTATATTTCCGTGTAAAAAAACGATTGCGGCAATAGTCAAATTTAGTAGAAAAAAACACAAGAAAAAACTTAAATTTTTTTATTACATTTTTATCTCCATATTTAAAAAAAAAATACACTTATGTTAACATAATTTTATAATCGGCAACATTCGGAATAGTTATTGAGGTACTTTGGGAGCATATTGAAAGATTCGTACTAATTTACTACAAAATGATCGCTCCGGCAACCCTGTTGCAAAGAGAGCAATCAGCAGACACGTTACTACGGGAAAAATCAAACTGAGCTAGGTTTCTTCAATACGTGCGTTAAAGGGGCCGTCGTCATGCGTTGGTGAGTGGGCATTTACACTACAACTCCATAAGACAGGTTGTGTCAGCTGACACGGACTACGTGCGTGCGTCGTTGACTGGTTGGGCTATAACCTTTGTGGCGTACTTTAAGGTATTCCATAAAATAACTTTACATTAGATAATTCATAACGGTCATTTGGACACAGAAACTTACGAGGGTTAAACGGCAGCTCAGACTACGTTACTCCCCAAAGCGACCTCAAGAGGGGGGCACGGGTAATAATAAATAGAACAGAACGTATGGAAGAAAGAACTACGAAGCAATCGCCATACGTTCAACTTACATACTTACAGCCGGATCAAACATGGACGCAAGTGTAGGAGCTGCAGTGTTTTGTGCGGAGCTTGGAATACAACAATCCATTAGACTTCCTGACTATTGCAGAGGCAGGTGTGCACGGCATGCAACGAACCCGACGTTTTTGGAACTCTGGAACATCTTCTATGCCGATGTCCAGTTTTGGCAGACTCCACTATATGTAATGTTAAAGCTTTAAAAGCTATTTTTTTAAATTTGAAAGCTTCGACAAAACTTAACTTTAAAATAAAAATAAAATAAAAATTTGAACTAGGGTGTCTAGCGAGTAAATAGTGATGAAAAATAAAATAATAAAATAATAAAATAAATAAATTTTAAGTGTGGCCGCTGATATGAAGTTGTTCGTAATTGGGTATTTTTTTTCGTTATTATGCAGACGAAAGGGATTACAATAAACAGGCTATGCATAACTATAGAAGACTGAGCAGAAGAAAAATAAGAAAAGTATTTTATTTTTATTATTTTTATTTATATATATATTTAGTAATTGAAGGCTTATAACTTTCAGCTTATAAGTATATTTTATTGCTGTGTTTTATGAAAATGTCATATACGCAAGTAAGTGTGCATGTGTTCATTTTAATATACATATGTATTTGCATAGATAATAAAATAAAATTAGTTATAGTTCATAGAGAGATATAATAAGTATAGTATACATACATATAATAAATGTATTGTTATACATATATAAGTGTTTTTACAAGTTGTTCAATAGTTTAACTATGCGACACATTGTTCAGGAAAAAGGCTTGTCAGCGAAATATTAAACACATATAGTGGGATATTAGGCATATGTATATTTTTTTTATTTATAAACGAAAGGAAAAAAATCGAAATATATAATCTTAATATCTTTTAAATAATTTTTTTTTTGCTACTGCTCATATTTTTTATTATTTTTGCATAAGTTTTTCACAATCATCGTATGTTTATTTACACGCATTATTTTTAATTCTTTTAATTTTTTTTTTTTATTTTTTGTTGTTATTTTTTATAATAAATTTTAATGCGAAAAATGCAAGTCAACTAAGTACTAATCTTTACGTACACTTAGCAGTAAAAAGAAATCATATTTTTCATACACTTTCTAGTAAAAACTACTGCGTAACTACATATGTACTCAGTTTACCCTTTTTTTTATCAACTACTACTTTAGTAGTATTAAAAATGCTTTCAACACGCCGCGCGCTACTTACATACATATAAATAAAATAAGAATTTAATGCATTAACAGCAAATGCATTAAATGCAAATTCGCATTAATTTTTGCGTTACTTTTTTTCTATTAATAAATAATCTTTTCGAATTTTCTTCTGTCATTTCATTAATTGAACAGCTACTTTATACACATGTTTACATGCTTACATACATATATGTACACATATGTATGTATTTTCCACTATTTTAATTGAAATTTCTTAATTTTTTATCTTATTTACTTAAAAAACTTTCGTTTTTGAAAACTTTTATTCTCTTGCTATCGTTTTAACTCGTTCGCTCTTATATACATATATACTTCTACAGCTGTCACTTTAAACTCAGCTTTTAGGAATTTATTTGATATTTAATTTTTTATATTTTCCTTCACTGTCTGCTTCCGTTTAGCTTCGCGTCAGCATACCGTTAATCATTATGTTGGCCAACGCATTACGTCGTTTACGCCAAGCGCCCATACCTTGTGCGTGATATTGCAATTGTGTGTACCATTGTTTTGTGCGAACACCATCTTCAGCCTGAAAGTATGCAATTGAAAGTATGTAGTTTAATGCTTCTGTAGTTAAAGGGGACTTAACAAGTTAGTGGAATATTCTAATATATAATACCTATAATATTAATTTCTTATAGACTAAGCTGCTCTAAAATTTTGGCTATTAGGCTGAGACTCCCGATATTTAAGTTTAAAAGTAATTTAAACAAGTAAGGAAGCCTAAGTTCGAGTGGAATCGAACATTAGATACTCAGCTGTATGCTTTCATTGTTTGTTTGCGTTTGATGGAAACACGGTGTACTTTATATTAAGCGAGTGCTGCATAAAGTGGGCGTAGCCACGCCCATTTTCTAAATTTTTATCAATCATCCAACTAAGCATATGAATATTATTCTTTGTACAAAATTTCATCCCTTTATGACTTTTAGTTACAAAGATGTCACGTTACAAATTCCCAAAGGGTTTTCCAGAAATATCTTTGTTAAAAAGTAGGCGTGGTCATAAACCGATTTGAATAAATTTTTGCGTGTCTATTAGCACAAGTTATAAAGGTGTATGAACCAAGTTTCGTCATATTATCTCAATTATTTGTCGAGTTATGGGCTCCGAAATTTCGTATATTCCGTTGTCTAAAAAGAGGCAGTGCCACGCCCATTTTCCAAATTTTTCTAGTTTTTGTTTCCGGTCTATTGTGGAACTCATGCCACAAAATTTGAATGAATTATCTTTATATTTGACAAAGATATCGCTTAAAATATTTTTATTAGGCCCCTTTATAGTTCCCATATATAAAAGTGGGCGTGATCGCCAACCGATTTCGCTACAATTTTGAACATGTATTACCACAACTAATAAAAGTGTACACACCAAGTTTCGTCATTATATTTAAATGATTTGTCGAGTTATGGGCTCAGAAATCTCGTATACTCCTGCTTCTAAAAAGAGGCGGTGCCACGCCCATTTTCCAAAATTTTTGTGCTTTTCGTTTTATATCCGCAGTTGGACTATTGCCATAAAATTTCAATGATATACCTTTGTATTTGACAGAGATATCGCTTAAAACGTTTTTTTTAAGTAAATCACGCGTACCAAATTTCATCGATATACCTTAAACGGTTCATGAGTTATGACTCATAAAACTTTCAATGATTGCCCCTTAATAAGTGGGCGTGGCTCCGCCCATTTTCCAAAATTTTTATGGTTTTTGTTTTATGTCCATAGTTGGACTCATGCCACAAAATTTCAGTGATATATCTTTATCTTTGACAGAGATATCGCTTAAAATGTTTTTATTAGGCCACTTTATAATACCCATATATAAAAGTGTGCGTGGCCGTCAACCGATTTGACAATTTTCCGTCCAAACATTTGCCTAAGTAAGTAAATCACGCGTACCAAATTTCATCGATATATCTTCAACGGTTTCTGAGTTATGACTCATAAAGCTTTCAATGTTTGACCCTTAATAAGTGGGCGTGGCACCGCCCATTTTCCAAAATTTCATCAAATTTCTTCATAAGGGCCTGAGCTCAACACGTGGGTAAAATTTCATCGCTCCAGCTATATTAGTGGCTGAGATACCAAATTTCCGATTTTTTCTATATAGGAAAAGTGGGCGTGGTCATGGTCCTATTTCGCCCATTTTCAATACCAACCGTCCCAGTTTCGATACCAACTTGCATTCCAAATTTCATCAAAATATCTCAATTTTTGCGCGAGTTAGAGTGTTTACAGACGGACGGACGGACGGACGGACGGACATGGCTCAATCGATTTCTCTTTTCACCCTGATCATTTTGATATATATAAGTCTATATCTATCTCGATTATTTCATTCTGTTACAATCCACCGTTATGTGATTAAAACTATAATACTCTGTGTACTAGTACAGCTGAGTATAAAAATATGTATGTATTTATACTCTGATGAACTGCTTGTAAAACTGCTGTGTACTAAATTAACAATGCATTCGAAATTGTTAATTTTTCTCCACACCAAATTTTTTCTATGCTTATTGCTTAAATTTTAAAACAGAAAACATCTCTAAGCCAACTGGACTAAATCGCAGTTCTATGTCATCAAATATTGCCTAATGTTAGGCGCATGCCTTCCTCTCGCTTTGGCGAAATTGCTGATGGCATTTTTGCGAAATCTATTCTCAGCAACAGTCAGATTATAGTGCTCCTGTCAATCAATTAGCTAAACTACATTATCCAGTAACATCACATTTAGCTAAACTTAAGCAAAATCTGTCAATTAACATTTAGATTTGTACAAAAAAAAAAATGAAAACTAAAACTCAAATTAGCACAAAATTACAGCAATTCTGCGAATTTATTATCTACTCGTACTACATTAAACATAGATTTTTTATAGCTAATGGCAAAACTACTATCTATTACACTTTATTTCAATTTTTAATATCAATTCCTTATACTATTCAATGTAATATCTACTGCTTATTGTTAGTTCATACATATTTTCTATGTTTTTTTATTTCTATTAACTCTACTTCCACAACCTCCTAGTACGCACTTATCTATGTTTGTACTCACTTTGAATATGAAAGTATCCTTCGATGAGATTTCCTGCACTTCAAAATAATCATCCAAATCCGCTTCGCTGCACACAACGCATCTATCCAAATACAATGGCTCACGTATCAATGTATAACGTCCGCACTTCTCCTTCACCAACAACAAAGCCGCCTCGCGTATGCCGGTGTGTTTCGGGAAATTCAGTTTATCTGACATCACTTTTTCTGCCTTGTAATTGGCACTTGGCTGCAAGCAATGGCAGTAGCAGGAGCAGTAGCAATAGCATGTAGATATGTGTGCATCAATATGCATTGTAAGCGTAGCGGCGGTAGAAATCACGTTCAATGTGGAATGCAGAGCAGTTAGTTTGCCAGCAAGGACCAAGCGGGAGTGAGCACACAAGCGAGTATGGCGAGTAGCAAAAAAAGGTAAAAAAAAGAAAGCAAAAGAAATATGACTAAAAAATTTAGCAAGAATCCTGAAAATCATGTTGTTTTTTCGCGCGTGTGTGTGTGTGTGTGTGTGTGTGTGTGTGTTTTAGTGTACAAAAGCCAACTTTGCACGTGGTTGTTCTGCCGCATATACACACTCATATTCACTCTTATATGCAAAGCCTCTCACGCATACAAATACCCCAAAAAAGTGCTGATTTTGTATGCCATAGTCCAGCGTAGTCCAGTGGGGTGTGGTCTATGTAGTGTTTATGTATGTATTGAGTTTTTGCTGGACATTCATAGTTGTTGGCTTTTGTAAATTTTAAAACATGCACTCAGTGCGTTAGCATTGCACTACAATGCACCTCAAATCAAAACAAAAAGAAAACAACCAAAACAGTCAACGAGGAATGAATATTCGACTATGAACTCTTTACAGCAACTCACCCATACATACATATGTATGTGTGAATATAGAAAAGTCAAACTCTCTACAACATTCGATTACGCAATTTCAATTCATATTTTCAGCCATTTTAAAGCCCATACGTACTTTTTCTTATGGACGGAGCGGATTGGCTATTTATACTATCTATGAGGGAATTTTCGTTAAAATTTTAAGCCTGATAAGCAAGTTTGTTTAAGTTTAATTGATATAATACAAAGATTATTCTACTGGGAGTTTCATCATCTGTAACTTAGACATTTGGTTCAAAATTCATTGTTACAAAAATGCAGTACTCGTATTGGTTATAAAAATTTGCACCTCATACAAACTTTCTACACTCAAAAAAAAAAAAATTCTCTCGATCAAAGACATAATTTTCCTTATTTTGAAAACGTGTTCCAATACAAAATTTTCTTTGTTTTGAGTAAAGTTTCTCAAAAATGTGGAAAAAACATTCCAACAAATTCGTTACTATCAGGATTTCTATGGGAATTCAATTTCTCAAAATTAAAGAAATCAAGTCTTCAAAACAAGTTAAAGTTAGGAATGGAATGGCGCTTAAAAAATTTTTCATTATTTTCATGTATGAATTTTTTTAAAACAAGTATATGAAACCATGGAAACGCATGTAAACAACAATATTTTATAATACTTTTAACATGTTTTAGAGAAAATTTACTCAAAACAAAGAAAGTAGTGTTCAAAATAGGGAAACAATATCTTTGACACCTCCGTATATTGTTTTTCTCTCAGTGTACTTATTCCTTTTGCCTGTGTGGGTATAATTAAATTCAATGTGCGCAAAATATCTCCTTGTATATAGTATCTGCTGTACAAGCCAACATTTCGTTAAAGCAAAAGTGTGCGCGTTTGTACGAATATACATATATGTAGATATCAGTGGCGGACGCTTCATACAAGCCGAAAAGCCCGGCTTGCTTAAATATTTTCGCTCATTTCATTTTACGAATTTCTTTAAAATCTGGTTATTTTAAGCGTGAAATGTGTTTACTGCTTAAGTTCTGATATCGCGTTAGCCCACCAACAACATTCACGTGTATTTTGTTTGTACAGCCAATCACAGCACAACCTGAGTTACTGAGCTTGCTTTAACAGTTACATGCATGGGCTTTTACGAGACTTTCAAAAGAGAATAACACAGCTGGTTTTCTCGCTTTCTCTAAAGAGAAGTCAGTTGCTTATTTTTAGAGTTAAATTGAAAAAATAAATATAATTTATAAATAAAAATAAAGGTGTTTACATATCAAAATTAGCAAATTACTTTTTTTAAATGACGTAACCGCAATCATACTTTCAGATACTACAGCAAAGAAAATTACATAAATAGCAAATGGTCATGCTCCACACAAAGGCTTGTCCAGCCAATTCATGTTAGGGCCGCCACTGTTAGATATGTAGAAATCATAGAAATCATATGCATGTGCCTATTATGAGCATAAAATCTGTCACCTGTTCAACTATGCGCGCTTCTGTCTAAAATTCAATTCACTTCAAGTATGGCAAGCAGCAAAACGTTATGAATAAAAGGATATGCCGTAGAGCGGCTTTTAATATTACGTACATTTCATTTCCGTAGCTTAGACTTTACAATTTTACACACAAAAATACATGCATATAATTGTACATACATATGTATGAAATCTGCCAATATTCAATACGTAAAAGAACAATAAAATTTTAGTTCATCTTTCAACATGCGCATAAAACGGATGTAAAAGTTTGACTTTTCATGCTAAAATTCCTCACAAAATTTGTTGCTTTTTTATTAACACAAAACGGAATTGAAAGTGACTTTTCAGTGTTTAAAATTTTATCATAGCTTTTGTAACTGTTCTACCACCTTGAACTTATGCATATGAATGGTTGTATTGAATGTATTGTCTTTGCTGCGCTGTAAAAGAAGCACCATTCATGCACCATTTCGTAGCTGCTCCGCCAACACAGTTTGTATGCCGGAAAGGTGTTTTACATCCTGAATGAGATTGACTACTCAAATGGTGTGTGTAAAGGATTTATTTTTGTTTTACTTTTCTCTTATTAACTTTTGAATTTAATCAAGTCTAAATAATAGCGCTTGATATGAAGTCGGTATAGGTTATGTATGTATGTATGTACGAGTATGTATGTAGTTAAATTCAATACTTATTGCGTATACGCCTTGTCAAACCTTAGCTATGTGAATATTTCGGCTTCAGCGTTTGTCGTGGTAGTGTTTTCTTATAACTTCCATGGACATGAGTATTATAAATTTTATACGAAACACGATTGTTGAAAGTTCCGAAAGGCGTGCTAATATATGCACTCATCAAAATACATGCATACATATACATATACCGATATGACCACTGATTGTGGAGTGTTTGAAAGCAAACTATGTAGGCCCCCAGTTTTTGAGATATCTGATCGAAATTCGCCGAACGAGGTAGACCTTTATAACAAATAGTTCCCATACAAATGATTGCTCAGATATGAACACTTTGGGGTTTAACTTTCACAGCTTGGTATGTCACTCTTTAGATTTTTGTACAAAGCTTTGGCCTGAGAAGACCTTTAGTGAAATTTTATGGCGAATAATTTTCTAAAACATTTTAACCCTCTAGCGACCTTTAAAATAATATTTTTTCGGACAATCCAAAATAGGGGTCAATGACCTCCTCGTGGATGTGTTAGCTGGTTAAAGTGTTCTACGAAATTAAAGCTCGTGCAATTTTACTACATGACAAAACTTTGCAAATTTAAAATGACAATAAAAAAATTTGAGCTCAAGGAGCAAAGCGATTTGGGAGTTTTACTTTATGGATATTGGCCTTTCGCTTTGTGTGGGAATTTTTCTGCCTCCAGACAACAACTCCCAATTTTTTTGTGTAATGGCCACAGAATCAGTAAAGAAAATTATACCATGTAAAATTTAATTTTTCTCATTCATTAAATATTTGAAGTCTTTGTTACGAGCGAAGCCAGTCGCGGTTTTACTCCATTTTTTTTTTTATTTGTATTTCATAACTCGAACTCTTCTTTAAGAAATAGTTTTATATGAACAAACGTCCTAACTATTTCACGATAGAGTGGGTCCTTTTTGTTACTGCTTGCAGCAGTTTTTAACAAACTGTTTGTGGATTTCTAGGTAACAAAAAGTTACTTTATTGCTAAACTATAGAGCAAAAAAAGAATATGCGGCCTAAAATTCATTTTTGTATTCATATCTGGATAATTTCCCTACAAGCTTAGGTGCTGAAAGTAATGAACATGGTGAAAGATTTCATCAGGACTTAATAGTATTTGATATCAAGGATCCTGGTACGAGCATATGATGGGACATTATTTTTTGGATAATCATACGTTTAATAAATCCAGAAAATTACAAAAGAGTAGTCAAAAGTACTTACTCACATCCCTCATTATTTGTCCTCTACTTAAAATCGCGAAAAACAGATATTCTTTTGTTCAATTATTTTTTTTCCTATTAATCGCTGTTCTGAGAGACATTGTGCACTTCATAACACATAATAAATGGAATGAAATAATGTTAATTATTACTCCTTAATAAAGTTTTATGAATAAACCCAATTTTTATTGTTGAAATCTTACTCTTCCGGAAAAGGTTTAGGACTTTCAATAAAAATATATAAATATAAATAACGGTACATCCGATTATTGCAATATTAGTCTTAGAATGTTCACAATTAAATTCTCTATATAACTTTTTGTTCCTCGTATAATTTTTCTCATTTTAGGACAGTCGAATCTGAAATTTCTTAAAAAATTCGTTTTTTTTTTTTTCAAATTTTTTCATTCTTATTGCCATTGTAACCAAACTACTTGACCACTTCTTGAGTGCGATAGCAAAAATTGTTTATTGGAGCTCCCTCTACTAAATCTTTCTAGATGCTAAATTGGCACGATGTCCAATAAAAGTTTTCGATGCACTTATGTGATGCAATGTCTTGCATATATGGCCTTTTCTACATTTTTACCGATATCTCAAAAACTGGGTCTGCCACAAGAAAATGGAGATGATATTCGGAATCAGCGCAAAATTTCGCTTTAGAAAAGTATTATTTCACTTTTGCTGATTTTTTTTGTCGAGTAGTGTAATTTTTTAAGTAATTAGGCTATTATTGGAATCAATTTGTGGTATGACATTTTTGAAAAGAGCACATACTTACAAACTTGGTTATGTCTCGTGTCAGACATATACATGTCTATAGTTTCGTTCCCTCAATATAACAATAGCGTATGTGCTCATACGCCATTATTTTTTTATTGCATATTTAGAATCTCCATCATTGATTCTATGTCTGGTCAAAATTTCGTCAAATTCTACTTCCACAAAGTGGGTCAAAATGTCATTGGAGAAAATGGTGTATAATTTCTTGTTCAAAAATTTAATAGATATCTGATTTGACAAAAACTTTAAACTCGATTTTCTCAAAACCCAAAAAAAATTATACGCTATTGTTATGTATATTGAGGGGACGGTTTAATCTATAATTCACTTTAGAAAAGTTTTATTTCATTTTTGGTGGTTAAAGTTGATCAAAATTTGTCGAGTAGTGTTATTTTAAATTGGGCCATGGTATATTTGATGGAAAAGAACGCCTAACCAGTAAATGTTTATCGCAAATTCAACTGAAAAACTTGAACTTTAGCGCAAGTTTCTTTTTCTGTTTTGTTTTCTTTTCTTTTGTTTTGTTTTTTTGTTTTGCTTTGTACCAAAATAACCACTTACAGGCCAATTTTCCGTTGCCAAGCTCCCTCACACCACTGTTGCTCAATTATGCACAAAATAGCAAGCAATTCCTAAGAGACTCAAACTGCGTATTGATGTTTTAAATGTGGCATTGATTGCTTTAAAGTCATGGAGGAACAATAAAGGAGAATGCATAACGATATACCTTCATACATAGTGGGGTCAGAAGTGTCATGCAAAGAGGAATGTAGAAGAATTTGACAGATGTGGCCCCTATGGAAATGCTAGGGTGCGTGTGTGTGTGGAATATGTCAACAAAAAAAATGCTTGTGTTCGTGTGTGTTTATGAAGATTGAAGAAGAAGTCAGCTGATCTTATGCATTCTCCTTTATTGTTCCTCCATGCTTTAAAGTTCTAAAAACATTTACTGACAAAAAAAACTCAAGCACGTACCCACCACACACACGCAAAACTCCCACATAAAAGCAAACACACGCACATTCTATTGATTTAGCTTTAATGGTTGTGTTCTTGCTTTTCTTTCGGTTAAGTGGTTAGTTTACAGGTGGCTGAGCGATCGAATGGTCATTGGTTCATTTGCTGCCAAGATACTCGTACATTGTATAACCATATTTTTGTATAGATGTATGTTTGTATTGCTGTATATACCCTGCAGGGAACTCAATAACTAGTGAGCAAAATTTCTAGTTTCGAACTACCGAAAAGGTGTCAAAAGGGAACTAGATCAATTGTAGTTAGACCCTCACCAGTTCAGGAGGAGTGAATTGAGTGACCATTATAAGACACACTTTGATTTGTATGCAATTTCGAAGTGACAAAAATTCTATGAAAATTTTTCGTTCGTTCAATTTCCGTCGGCTTTGTATATTTCTGCAATTCTCAGATGTTTAGTGAAGCGTTTCATATAAAGAGTTTTCTATTTGCATCTTAACTTGTATGAAATGAAATGTTTCCCTAATTATGCTTTCCCGATCCCTCAGGCTTATTTTTAATTTTTTTTATTTTATTACTTTTTAAATATTACTGTAAATTTTATTAAATAAATAAATAAAAAAATATTAGTCAAAAAAAAAAATAAAATAAAAAAAAATTATCATCCACCTTGACACCGACAGGATTCGAACCCGCGCCCCTCAGATTGAAAGGCACATGCGTTAGCCAGTCGGCCATCGCACCACTTGCATGAAGTGTGTCAAAGTCTGCACTTAAGCGGCAGATGTAAAACTGTGGAATTTGTAGGTACTTGTAGCTAGTTCAGAACTATCGAAAATGTAGTGCAGAGGGTGACAATTGACACCGCCTAGGACATCGCCGTGCTAAATTCGCCAGTTGATAACATGCAAAAGAGATTTAGCTCGCACTAGTCGTGTCGAAAAATGCACTAGAAGCGACCTAGTTCGGAACTAGAGATTTTCCCTACAGGGTATGTATAAATGTCTGTATGTATGTTTATATGTACATATATAAGTATTCTTGTAGGCATTCCCTCCCTCACTCACCTTGCCATTCGTAACGAGCAGCGCATTAACTGGCGTTAGTTTGATGGTGCGTGCCTTCTTCCAATTGCTATCCGTCGGCAATGTATACAATAATTTACCCTCCATAACAAAACGCACCTCATCATGATTCCACTCGAGTATATCGATGGCCATTTTCCTTAGTTTGATATTGATCATATCGATTTCGCAGGAAGCACGTCGATTCGGACTTGAGGACGATATGCGACGCCAGAGTTTGGTTGGTACATCTTTGGCTTCCTGATTGATATGATTCAAATGTAATTCGATTTTCTCTTGTGCCTGCTTTAGTTGCTCACGTCCCTCCAGATGGGCTGGTGTGACTTTGTAAAGGCGTGCAAGCAGGAGGGGATACTTGGTGACACGTTGTACGGGTACCTGAAAGGATTTATAAATTATGTAGCTATGTGTGTATGTAAATTAAAAAGGGGAGCATGCAAGAGTAATCCAAGAAAAGCACGTTTTGCGTGGATCAGTTTTTGTGAGGGAAAGTAAGAGTGCTTTTTATGAAAATTTTCATGTCTACGCAAGTTTGAAATATGTTTCTTTAAGGTTGAAAATAAGTTATGCGAATTAATCGAGGTTTTCACAAATGTAACTATATGAGGTCGGATGGGTGCATTGCTCTTCTTAAGCCTTTTTAGACTTTGCCTCAAACTGGTTGTTTAAATATGCGTATGCATTACTACTTACCATCAAAAACGAATTCAAATTCATGCGACGCAACACAACATTCTCCATTTGTGATACCTTCAAAAATATACGCAACAGCTCCTTCTCCTTTTCCAGATTGGCTAACAGCAAACTGGCGCCCGCCTGCCGCACGCAATAACTCTCGAACGCGTGCAACATCTGCGTGAATTCGAGGAATATCTTACCGATGTTCACCGTCAGCAGATCGTCGTCACCTTGCTCGAGAGCAATGTCGAGTGCGTCGCGCATACGCTCCGCCAACGTTTGATTGTTCTCGAGCAATTCTTCGGTATTCAAGAAGATTGCAGAGAGCTGCTCTTGTGTTAGCAGGCCGGCCACCAACATCGGATGGCAGAATTCCTCCAATATGATTTGCAAATCTCGACCATATTTTTCCTCCGTCTCCACAATTTCCGTTATGATTTCCTTACGTTCCACACGTTTCTTGCCGCATTTGCGACAAACGAGCGGCGCAAACATAATACCCGATTCGGTGTATTGCGTTTCCACGGGGCCATCGCAGTCCTCGCACAGATGTATGGGACTATCATGCGAAATTTGCGTGGCGACTGTGGGTAGCGTAGCTTGATATTTGCTGCGTGAACTTTTGCTCGTCTCCGAACCCACACCCGAATCGTTGCGTTCAATATCGCTGGAAGCGCCTTTGTTGCTGCGTTGCAAGAGATGCGTTTGCATAATGCTGGCACCATTCACGCTCAAGTAGTTATTGGTAGGCGGTGAGAGTGAGCTCATCATGCTCTGAGCATCCTCGCTGGAGTCGCTCAGCAGAGAGGCGCGCGAGCTAAAATCGCGCATCGTATGACATTTGCCGAGTTCGCTAAGCGTATCGCAGGCTTCCTCTTCGATAATGATCGGATTCGAAGTGGCGAGTGGATAATCGAAAGGCTCCTCACGTACAACGCCACGCTCCTTGGCATCGACCAAGTACGAAAGTATATCATATTTTGAGGCGCCTTCGAATATGGAACGTGCTGATTTCTTGTCCAGTTCGATGTCGTTGGAAGGCGGCGCGCTTAGCGGCAATGGTGGTGGCACTTCGTTGATCTCCTCATAAATCGGATCAGCATTATGACGTATCGACTCATAGTGATGACTACCCGTGTCCATTTCCATGTCCATGTTCTCCATGTTGGTGGATAATTCAATTTCAGCGAGTGTGGCATCAACCAACATCTGATAGAATTTCGAACGCGCATCCAACGAACTCAAGTCATCATCGCCAGGCGTTGTAATTTCGCTAGAACAACTCTGATAACAATCCGATTCGTTAGCATCGAAATCGAATAGTTCGTAATTATTGGCTGAGGCGAAGCTGTTGGCTGAACTGATGCTGCCGCGATTGGACAAGCCATCTTCATCTTTGGTGGTGCTGGGTACGGTGAGGTGAGTTGTGCTAACAAAATTCGATGTGATTGTTGTTGCTGCTGTAGTGCACGTGTTGACTGTCGCCGTAGTGCACGTGTTGGCAGCGCCATTCGCGAATACACTTGCACCTTGTCGCTCCTCTTGTATCTTCTGCAACGAAATCGTAATGAGGCGATTCACATCATCATTGTCTTTGGTACCGGACATATCTACAGCGCTGCGTGACTCCTGCAAGCGTCGCAGCGAATTCTCAATCAGCTCGGCTACAGTTTCGGTCTCCAAACCGTCGGCCACTTGACTCAGCATGGGATCCTCCAGCAGTTTTGTGATGAAGGATGTTTTGCTGGAAGCAGTAGGCGAGCTAGCAGTGAGCTCTTGCGAAGTTGTCATCCGCGAGGCCTCCGTTTTCGCATTCTTACTGCTGCAAATGCCTTTGCAGTCCTTCGAAATCAACTCCTTGCCGCTGACATCCTTCATTTTACGATTTCGGATCGTATCTTGCGCGGTCATGCCTTCGTTGCGTCCGCATACATGCGGCACCAAATTCATTTTCACAGCCTCAACGGGATTACGTAAAATCTTCAGAAGCTCTTGCTCGTGCGCTAGCAGTTCGCCAGTGTTTGTCTTGCTCTCAGCGCCAGCTAGCGGCGATTTTATGCAGTCAGCAGACTCCTCTTTTGGCGTGGAAGCTACAAGTTTTTCTGGCTCATAATCCAATTTAATTAGCGTGCGTCCGCGCTTAGGTGTCGTTGAGCCACCGCCACTTCCGCCGCTACCACTCCCACTTCCACTACCACTTCCACTTGCACTTCCACTTCCACCACTACTTATGCTCGTCATTGAGCTGGAGGACGCCGACGAAGTGGACGACGCCGAACGTTGTAGATTCACATCTGTAGATCCTTTAATTGGTATAATTGCACGGCCACCGCTGAAGGAAGTGTTCTTACCACCCGCGGCCGTGGTCGACTGTCGACTCAGCATTGTATTGAGTTTATTATGTTGATAGATGAGCTCTTCGGCCGCACTGCGTGGACTGCTGACATTGATTGTTACCGTATTCGCTGTGGTAGTCACTCTGAGTCCATTGTAATCGTGTGCAACATTATTATGCGAGTTTCTGGCATCGTCAGCCGCCGCCGTTGTTGTTGTTATTGTTTTGGCACTATAGTCCGCCACCACAACGGAAGATTGATAGAGTGGCGTGTTGGCATCGTCAGAACTTAGATTCATTGTTGAATAGCAATCATCACCGTTAATTAAAATAGAAGTTTTCTTCTGTGGCGTGGCTGAATCACCGTCGCACGTTGAAGCATTACCACCACCGCCATCACCATTTAGGCCATTGTAATGGTAACAACCAAAGTGGCGTGGTGAGTTGGGTGACTTGTGTGCGCTTGTGTGTGCATTAGCATCACCGCCGTTGGCGTTGTTGTTGTCGGTGTGACTTATTTTGAGGCGATGCACCTCCGAAGTGGTTTTGGTCTTATTAAAAGGTGCCACGCGTACGATAGTGCGCTGCGTCTGTTGCGGCTGTGCCTGCGAAGGTGAGTTATTTACTCTAACAGCAGCATTAGTTGAAGAGGATGGCCAACCGTTGTCAGTGGTTGAGTGTGTTGTTGGTGGTGTTGTTATTGTTGTTGCTGCTGCTGCATTGTCTGTTATCGCGCCAATTGTGTGCTCCCAGGCATTGTAGGTGTCCTTTTGCTGTGGCTGCTGCTGCTGCTGCTTATATTGTTGTTTATGTTGTTGTTGTTTATGTTCTTGTTGTTGGTGCTGCTTTGTTTCGCGCATATTTTGTTTTGTGGCCATTTGTTGCATGCCACATTGTACGGTGCTATCTACTTGGCTGTCACATGCCACTGCCACTACTTGAGTTGGAGCTGCTCCTGCCACACCGATTCCAATACTGACTCCTTCGAATTCTAGTTGTCGCTCCTGCTGCTCTAATCCATTTGCGCTGACTTTGGTGTTTCGATAATTTTCGCCTGCCACTGATATTGCTGCCGTTGTGGCGGCATTTGTTGTCGGCATTGTTGTTGTTGTTGCTGTTGCCGCTGCCGTTTTGGCATTCTTTGTTTGGTACTTCGCTTGTTGTTGGTTGGTGGTCGTTGTGGCGTCCACAGGCAATAACTTGGTTATGTCTTTTGTGAAAAAGTTAGTTGTTGTTGTTTTTGTTGTTGCCACTGCGCCTTTGTTATTGTCAACACATTTGTTGGTGGTGGCGCTGGCGCTTGTGGTCGAGGTCGCTCCTTCAACAGCTGTTACCTTTGCTGTGGTGGGCGGTGTTGATGCACTGCTGGATGTGGGTGCTGTTGTTGGTGCTGTTGTTGGTGTTGTTGGTGCGGTTGGTGGTGGTGGCGGTGGCTCACGTGGCCTTGCAAATAAATCCCGACTATCGTTGCGATGCAGTTTGGAGCGCAGGGCCATCGTATCTTTAAAACTCAAAATGGCCTCTTCGCGGTGTGTAATGGTTTTATTGTTGTTGTTGTTGTTGCCATATTGTCTGCTGTTGCTGTTATTGTTGCTGCTACCACTTCCGCCACCATTTGTTGTCTGTTCATCTCCCCTCGCACGTTGGTCGCTTTTGTTGTTGTTATTTCTGTTTTTATTTTCGCTTTCGGCTATGTTATTGCTATTTTTCTCTATTGTTGTTGTTGTTGCTGCTGCTGTGCGTACATGGCGCTCACTTTGCCAACGTCTGATGGGATTTCGCGATTGTGTCGCTTGTGGCTGCTCAATTTTGTTTGTTGCATTTTTCACAACAACAATCGCAAGCTCACCACTCCCCTTGCTTCTGTTTTGCAATCCCTCGCCATTTTTTGCTTTCGCTGCCTGTTTGCTGTTATCGCCTGAAAATAGACACAAATAAAGTAAAAGTGTTGAGTGGCGATTGACATTGTTTGTTGTTGTTTTTGGGTGGGTGGGGTGATAGTGTTGGGCAAGTAGGGAGTTGTAAAATTATAGCTGATACTTAATGCATAAAAATAAAATAGCAAATAGAAAAATATAAAATGAGTGTAATAAATATTCGTGCGTGTGAATGTGATATGCAAAAGAAAAGTGTTGAAAACGGCAATTTTGTCAGATTTGCGCAGCGAAAATGTGATTTCTTGTGTGTTATAAATTTTCGTTAGTTTTTATTTTTAGTTTTTTCTTCTAAAGATACGAGTAAGTGACATTTTGCTTTGTACGCGCTTATATGAAATTACTTATATAAAAAGTCACTGTGGCTTATAAGAAAAAAAAAAAAAATATATTTTTAGAATAAGTTTTTGTACCCAACGGTGGCTTTAAGGTAATTTGTGATTTGTAAACAAAACGAGGAATTAATTTACCTACAAACTTCATCAATTTTGAAAGGCCAGTAGCAAAGAGTATCTATCTTACTCTCTCTCTCTCTAATCCTTTACGAACAGGACGGATAAATTTTTATATAGACAGTCAGGCGGCTATAAAGTCGATACTGTCGGATAGCACCTCATCCAAGTGTGTAGCGGACTGCAAGGAAGCCTCAACGGTAATATTCAGGGATAATAATGTCAATTTATATTGGATCCCACGCCACAAAGGGATGGGCGGGATTGAGAAAGCTGATGAGCTGATAAAAAAGGATGCAGGTCTCGGAGCAGAACACTCCATGGATGTTCCGATGCGACTCAGTGAATTTAAGTATATATATATATATATGAAAGACCAGGCTAACTAAATATGTAGTTGCTATCCCTGAAAAGAGATATATGTAAACTTATCTTCGGGCTCCTAACAAGACACTGTTGTTGGACTAGTTGGTGAAATTGATTGCAGGGGAAGCGGATTGTACGAAGAGACGGTGGAGCATGTTCTCTGCTCTTGTTCAGTTTTTTCCAGGCTAAGGCGTCGGCTACTAGGGCAAGTCATATTCAGTGATCTTGAATCGGTATGCAAAATAGGTGTACAGAAACTTTTGGTATTTTCCAAATGGGCGGCGTACTCCTTCACTCTGAGTCAAGGATTGTAGTGTAGAGATGTTCATGTTCGAGAACTTTCCTGCTAACACTACGGACTTACTCAGTCTATGTGAAGCCCTTAACGCACGTTTAACCTAACCTAGCCACCATGACCCTCATAGCCTGAAACAATACCACCAAGTCCATCATAAGCTGGAACAATTCCCACAAACTCATGGTATAGCGATAAGCGTGGATACTAATTTTCCTCACTTCCTCTTTGACATTCATATCCGCCAAGAATAAATGGTGAATAAAAATGCATACAATATTAATTTTTGAGAACTTCGAACTGAGCGGAAGAAGCTTCGTAGACAAATACGTACGAGATATCAACTGGAGAATTACTTACAAATGGCCTCTATGAAAGTACGCTAACTTCTCTGTGGAGTTGGAACAAGATCAGTATCATCGTAAAAGACTCATTTAACTCGAGCAATAAAATGAAAAAGTGACCGTGTCCTTTGGTGATTTTGCGATGTCGAGGTAAAACTAATAACGCTTCCCAGGGCTTTCAGCCGAAAATTCATATAGAATACTTCCATAGATAAGGATAGCAAATTATAAAGCGAACCTAATGTTATTTTCCACAAAAAGAAAGCAATGGAAGATAACAAGAAAGTGAAAGCGGCGCACCATATTGATGATCAAATGTATAGAAATTACGAAAATAAAATTTCCAGCGGAGTTCACACTTATCAAATATATTTTCATATGTAAGATCTAATGGTTCATATATGACATCAACGAAGCCAGTGAAAACAAGTAAGGAAGCCTAAGTTCGAGTGGAATCGAACATTAGATACTCAGCTGCATGCTTTCATTGTTTGTTTGCGTTTGATGGAAACACGGTGCACTTTATATAAAGCGAGTGCTGCATATAGTGGGCGTAGCCACGCCCATTTTCAAAATCAGTCATCCAACTAAGCATATGAATATTATTTGTGCAAAATTTCATTCCTTTATGACATCTAGTTACAAAGATGTCACGTTACAAATTCCTAAAGGGTGTTCCAGAAATATCTTTGTTAAAAAGTAGGCGTGGTCATAACCGATTTCAATAAATTTTTGCGTGTCTATTAACACAAGTTATAAAAGTGTATAAACCAAGTTTCGTCACAATATCTCAATTATTTGTCGAGTTATAGGCTAAGAAATCTCGCATATTCCTGCTTCTAAAAAGAGGCGGTGCCACGCCCATTTTCCAAAATTTTTGTGTTTTTCGTTTTATGTTCACAGTTGGACTCCTATCATTAAATTTCAATGATATATCTTTATATTTGACAAAGATATCGCTTAAAATGTTTTTATTAGGTCACTTTATAATACACATATATAAAAGTGGGCGTGGTCGTCAACCGATTTTGGCAATTTTTCGTCCAAACATTTGCCTAAGTAAGTATATCACGCATACCAAATTTCATCGATATATCTTCAACTGTTTCTGAGTTATGACTCATAAAATTTTCAATGTTTTCCCCTTAATAAGTGGGCGTGGCACCGCCCATTTTCCAAAATTTTTACGTTTTTTGTTTTACGTCCATAGCTGGACACAGGCAACAAAATTCCACTGATATATCTTTTTATTTGACAGAGATATGGCTTAAAATGTTTTTATTAGGTCACTTTATAATACCCATATATAAAAGTGGGCGTGGCCGTCAACCGATTTTAACAATTTTCCGTCCAAAGATTTGGCTAAGTAAGTACATCACGCCTACCGAATTTTATCGATATATCTGCAACGGTTTCTGAGTTATGGCATATAAAACTTTCAATGTTTGACCCTTAATAAGTGGGCGTGGCACCGCCCATTTTCCAAAATTTCATCAAATTTCTTCTTAGGGGCCTGTGCTCAACACGTGGGTAAAATTTCATCACTCCAGCTCTATTAATGACTGATATACCAAATTTCCGATTTTTTCTATATAGGAAAAGTGGGCGTGGTCATGGTCCGATTTCGCCCATTTTCAATACCAACCGTCCCAGTGTCGATACCAACTTGCATTCCAAATTTCATCAAAATATCTCAATTTTTGCGCGAGTTATCGTGCGTACGGACGGACGGACGGACGGACATGGCTCAATCGATTTCTCTTTTCACCCTGATCATTTTGATATATATAAGTCTATATCTATCTCGATTATTTCATTCTGTTACAATCCACCGTTAGGAAATCAAAACTATAATACTCTGTGTACTAGTACAGCTGAGTATAAAAATCTTATTATATATGTATGTATGTAATTCCCCCATGCGGCTATACTGCACTTACTCTTAACAAATTGTAGAACAATTTTTTATTTGTTTATCATAAAATTGCAAAAAAGAAAACCTGTAAAAAGTAGCAAATAAAATAAAACAAGAAAAAAGAACAAGAAAAAAAAGCTCGCTCGCATCTTCACTACCAACAGTAAATCTTCTGTTTCTCCATGTTCTACTGTCCACCATCCTCTGCTCCCTCGCCCATTCTCGTATTGCTGGTCCATAGCTAAAGCGTCCGTCGTCTTATGCGCATACATAGTTTTCGCCTACTTGACAGTCACTTTAAGATTGCTTTTTAGTGATAAAAATTGTTTTATTTAGCAAATACTTTGCCAAGTGTCGCTATAAACAGCAACAACAACACGAAAAATGGTAGAAAAAAACAGCAACAACATTAGCAAAGGTAGCAACAACATTGGCAAAAGTAACAACAAAAACAGCAAAAGCAACAACAACAACAGCAAAAGTAGCAACAACGATTGCAGGTAGATACCTAAGCTATTGCCGCTATTTTAGTTGACAGTTTTTTTTTTATTTTTTTTTTTTGTGAGCGCATTTTTCTTTTGCGGTTTTTTGTTTGTAAGTCGAGCATCCGTTTTACTTTTATTTTTGTGTCTAATATTACTCGCCCTAAAATTAGGTGATTTACGGTGCGGCTGATAAGCGACCAAGACAGCATTCGCCACAAACAAACAAACAATGAAAAAAAATAAAAAAAAAAACACTAAGAAAAATTTAAGAGGAAAAGTAGTATTTGCGCTTGCAAGGGACGAAGCGTGTGTTCTGTGTAAAGATGTTACACACACGCACACACATTAAATAAGTGGCTTTATGTTCTTATTATTGTAGTCCTTTTTATTGTATAGCGCTCTTGTCCTTGGCAAATTTAATTTGAATGCTTGAACGTGCCGTTGAAAGGGTAAATGTGAATTTGTGCACTCTTTTTATGGGCGTCTTCGATAATCGCTGATTTCCACTTTTTATTCTAAGTCTTTGTTTTTTTTTTGTTATGATTGGCATTGTGCTGAAAGCTTATCTTTTTTATGTCACAAGCGCATTTTAACTTTGTTTATTTGTGTTGGTTAACAATAGCCAGTAAAGGCTTTGATTTGTTTAAGTTGTTTGAGACTGTTGCGTCAAGATTTTTTTTATTTTATGTACTCAGTTTTAAGGAGCTTTCTTTGTGGAGCATGAAAAAGTGATTTAATACTGTAACTTTTGTTTGTTATTATTATTATCATTATGGACAGTTGCTTTAAAGGACTTGCTTATTGGCATAAAAGTGATAAGAGTATTAATATCACTGCTCTACAGCCAAAAAATACTCTGAACGCGACCATCCTTTCTATATGTAAAATCGGTCGCTGATTCCGAAAATCGGGTTCATTTTTAATTCTATGGGAAGGTTTTTGAAATATCGGCAATTTACCGTTATTTGGCCAATGAGTCCACTTAATCCTGTATATCTCTTTAACACAGTGAGTTATCTTCCTTGGGGTCACACCAAACGAAAGAAAATTAAATTTCCTTTTCACGGCTCCTATAACATTTTTCTCTAGTTCTTATAGTTTCTGAAATATTGACGATTAAATTTGAATTTTTTCGATTTTTTACGATTTTTTGAAGAAAAAATTTACTTTGTCAGGCAATATCTTTAAAACCAATGATTTCACCTTCGGTTTTACTCCTTTGCGTGAAGCTCCATTCCATTTCCAAAAAAATAAGCTATCAACGAAGAAAATCCATGGTAAACTGGAAAAGTTATAGGCGATCAAGTAAATACAACCAAGTCGCGCAATGCCTCTGCACGGGTACATTCTATGCATATTGTACCAATACCTACACATCTGCAGTAGCAGCACATTGGCAGCGCAGTAGATACAAGCGCGTTTACGGGTATAACATGCATAGAATATACCCGTGCAGAGGCACTGCGCGACTTGGCTGTATTTACTTGATCGCCTATAACTTTTCCATTTTACCATGGATTTTCTTCGTTGATAGCTTATCTTTTTCCCAATAGAATGGAGCTTCACGTAAAAGAGTAAAACCGAAGGTGAAACATTGGTTTTAAAGATATTGTCTGACAAAGTCAATTTTTTCTTCAAAAAATCGTAAAAAATCGAAAAAATTCAATCAATTTAATCGTCAATATTTCAGAAACTATACGAGTTAGAGAAAAATGTTATAGGAACCGTAAAAAGGAAATTTAATTTTCTTTCGTTTGGTGTCACCCTAAGGAAGATAACTCACTGTGTTAAAGAGATATACTGGATTAAGTGGACCCATTGGCCAAATAACGGTAAATTGCCGATATCTCAAAAACCTTCCCATAGAATTAAAAATGAACCCGATTTTCGGAATCAGAGACCGATTTTACATATAGATAGGATAGTCACGTCCAAAGTACAGACAAAAAATTTCATTTTGTGATCCAGTGTATTAGTAAAAACGCGAGCAACATGTTGCCAGCAACATATGTATGTCTACTATTTTTGTGCGCATACTTGCTTAAGCAATAAATATATTAGTTTGCAGCAGATAATTGTTTTAAAAGGGAAAATTTCCTTTCCTTTCCTTTTTTAATTTTACTTCCAGCTTTATTGCATTTGTCATAAAATTTTTAATCAAATTGGCATGAAATGAGGACTAAAATAACAAAAAATGAAAAGGTCACAAACATAAATGTATACATACAAACAATTCTCAAATCAAGCATGATCCAAATTGAGCCTTAATTCTCCCTCTATCTCTTTCACTATCACCCTCTCCTTTGATCACTTGCTCACTATTTCCTTATACTCCGTTTTGTTTTTTGTTAATTTCCGCAAAGCTTTATACACATTTCCGAGTTAATAGCTTTATTCGGTTGCATACTAAGTTTTGCTTTTTGCACATTTGAGCGTTGCTTTTGCCGTTTGCTATTTGCGAATTCAACTGAGATCTCTTTTCTAGCGCCATAAAATTATTATTACACATCCGGACGCACATACATACATACATATGACGAATGCACGAAAGGATGCTTTGTAATGCCTTTTGCCTTGGTGCGAATGCGGCTGTATACATACATATACATATGTAGTAGGTATGTATGTATATGCGCGTATGTGTGAACTGACTTTCCTACGTGGTGCTGTACGTTAATGTTTTTTTGTTTTTGTTTTTATGTTATTTAATTTGTATTTTTGCTTTTTTTTTTTTTGTTTTTTTTTTTTGTTTTTCTTTTTGCCTCATATTGCTTTCTTTGTTTTCATGCCGCGTGCTCCTCATTTACTTTCAAAATGCCGGAGAGTCACGTGTTGCTACCGAAAATCTTTTATGATCATTTCAAAAATTTAGCACAGCAAATAAACTTTAAGGTTCTCTAGAAATCAGAAAATCAGCAAATCAGAAAATATTTGCACTGTGCAATGCCGCGACGGAGTTTTTATGTGAAACGAGTGTATGCGATTTTTTTTTTGTTTTTTGTTTCTTTGTTTGCTTTTATTTGTTTTTTTTTTTTTTTTGTTTAATTTCTCGCTTGCATTTGGGAAACTGTGATGCAGTTGGATATGCTAGTAGAGGCATATTGATACCTTTTCTGTTTAAATACATATGTATGTACATATACATATGTACATATACATATTTATCATTCCATTCTATATTCGTCATCACCGATTTACTAAAAATGTAAACAACAACAACGGCAGCAGCAGCAGCTTCGGCATATTTGCATAGTAAAAATTTAATCATATTTGGGAAATTGTAATGTCAATATTTTCGTGGCAAAATCTTTTATTAGATTGTAAAAAAATGTACAAAATTTTTCAAAATAACTGTCTTTTGCACATACATGCATGCAAACACAGAATATTAACTGTAAACTAAAATGTGAAAATTGCATGGAGAAGATGAGAAGCTCTGTATCCACATTTACGTAGCGGCAATAAATGACGAATAAATGGCTCAATGTTCGTCAAGCTAATTCTTGTGCAATTTCGAATACGAAATCGTTGGAATAGACGTAATAAAATTTTGATTGCTTCATTATTGTTTTTGGCAGCACTTGATGGTGGTGGAGGGTGCAGCAGCAGCAGTAAAACTTGTTGCAATCAAGCTCATTTTTTGTTAGCGCTTGCAGTGCTGAAGCTGTTCTTACACCTTTGTGGTATTTTTTGTTTTTTTTTTTTCCTTTTTTTGAAATTGCACTTTTACATATTTTAAATCTTTTGGCATGCAAAACTATTTACAATAACTGAAGAAGTTCGATTTTGATTTTAAAATGCCAATGCCATGTTGAGCAATACCACCTAAAGCTAAATTGCCGTGGGAAGGATCTTATTATATTTCTATTATGAACTTACCCTTGTTGCAACAGCCTCACGAAGATTTTGCGCAATGGCGTCTCTTAAGCTACGGCGTGTGCACTGGCATCAGCCCGGAGCTTCAGTAGCGAGGGTCCCGAAAACGTAGCTTTTGTGGCAAGACACCAAGGCTTGCTCAAACGATATAATAAAAAAAGAAATTGCACACTAAAAGAGAAACACGACAAACCCCTATTTGACCCCTCAAAATCTACAAACCAACGATCAACCATTATGCGGCAGCTGCAGAAATTGTTATTGGCTGCCCCTAGCCCTCCCTACCATGGCTTATTAGATGTTAACTAAGCCCCAAAATTCAGCGTTAAGGCTTTAACCCTTAGTTAACCGCCTTGAATCCAAACCAACCAACCAAAATTCCATAAGTTTCAGACCAAACGACTCAATTTAGCTACTCATTACAAGTTATGTACAAATATTTATTTCAAATTCAAGGCATATCTATACTTAACCAATTTTTCTTAGTCTTAATAATACAAAGAAAATTACATACGAGTATTATCCGAACTTAATTATGGTAACAAAAGTAAATCTTTTAAAGTTTTGTATTAACAATTTTCTTTCAGTGTATGAAATTAAAATCCTGACCTACCTCAACAGCTGATTTTTTTGTTGGTTCAATGACCCATTTACATATGTAAAAATTACATATGTACATACATATAACTTGCTCGCGCAAAGAAAAGAAAATATGCAAACACAATTAAAGAAACTATAAGAGAAGTCTGTAGCAAAAGTTAAGAGTTATGACTTTGTCATATGCAGCGTAGGGAGAATCCCAAAAACAAACATAAATAAAAATGCATATCAACAACTATAGATCGAAGCCAGCTCATCCATATGTACATATGTATGTACGTTATGACATATTTACATATGTTCATATATGTATGTAAATATGTATGTCAATTGCGAATCTTCAGGAGAGGATCGCAACAACAACTAAGCCCACTGTTTTCGGGCGCTCAAGTGCACTAACAAATGCATGAGCATACAAATATATCTATGTGCATATGGATGACCATAGGAAAAACAATTACAACGGCGTATCAAATAATAGAGCAATTTTACTTACATGTGAAGCGTATAAAGCAGATCCCACGTAGCGTTGAGGCCTCCTCGCTGTGCGGTGATGCTGAAAATTCAAATTATGCCCTCTATTTTCCTAACCTCGATATATCTTTACAATCATGTATATTAACTAAGTATGCAATGCATATACAAACAAAAAAAGTATAACTGAAGATAAGTAGTTTTATCAGTTAACGTTAAAATAGTCTTGCGAGCTCAAGAGAGACGCTAAGAAGTTATCGAAAGAAATCTTTAGGAAGAAAACAAAAAAAAATATCCATGTATGTATGTATGTAAGCCAAATTTATATATATGAAAATATGTAATCAATTACATAAAAACATTTATATATGTAAATCAACGAAATTAAAGAGAATATTGAAAAAGAGTATGTTGAGGGAGATTGGAAATTTTAGTTCCACCACGTGGCATAAAATTTCTCTTTTAACAATAAATTCATGAATGAAAAAAAATTTAAACCATGATAAGTATTAAACTAATTAAGTTTTTCTTTTAACACGATTATTATTTTATATGATTGTTGAACATTAGGGTATTCCATTCTGGTTTGGGTAATAATTTTACTAAAAATGTTTGTTTAAGAAAAGCTGATTTCTAGGTTACACACGTGCATGATTTCTAATGCATGCTTAAAAGCTCATATCTATATTTCTAATTTTATATAACCTATTTCCAAATGGCGTTCAACTTAAATTTATAATTTAAATATTTTCTCATCCGATGTATGTGTATCCATGCCTTTGGCAAATATTTAATTTATAGCAAAACGAAAATGGTTTTAGAATTTTCGCAATTCTATACTGACTCATTATGATTTTCTAGTAATGAAAATATAAGTTATGACGTAAAATACCAAACGAGGTCCAAAACGATCCATCGAATTTTATTCACCGGTGCTACAGGAACACACACATAGCCGATGAAGCAGTAATGATGCAGGATCACCTAGATTGCCCGGGATACGTCCAATCATCCGGTAAAGCATTGACTATCAAGTAAGATAAGGTCGGTAGAGATATCAAGTAATTTTTTTTTTCGCGGTTATAAACACTATAACTTCATACTGATTTTATTGGATTGCGGGTAAAACAAATTAAACCAAATAAACGCTTTATATACACTATAAAAACTTAGTGTATTCCAAATTGAATCGCGCTCCCTAATCTCTACGACCTTACCAGTTCAGCTCGCTCATCCAGAAGAAAGAAAAAGGAAAGAAGGAAATCCACCTGTCCGGAAGTCTAACTCGATCGATTTTTTTTTTCGTTAAGTATCGATATTTTTGACAGCTTATCAGCTGTTCCATGATTGACAAGCATAACCGAAAAGGAAGTGTTCTGATAGGGTGTGGTGAGTTTTATTTAGTAAAGGTAAGTATGCAACTGCAGATGATTTTTTTTTTCTTTTTTTTCTTTAAATCAGAGACATGTACGTCGGTACAATCTTTTCGTGTCATTTGAGATCAAAAGACGGTACACACAAAAGATTAGAAAGAAGAAGGAGAGTCTAAAGCATTTCTAGGTGGATTGTAGAAAGCATCAATTGGATATTAGAAAGATTCAATTGGATTTTGGAAAATTTGAATTGTACTTCTAATCTACTTTTCTAAAATCCAATTTTCACTTTCTATAATCCAGTTGATATTTTCTATAATCCACCTGAAAATGGTGTAATCACATTTAGTCTTTCAGGGTATTTGTACAAAAAGTTTGTCTAAGAGGACCCCTAGTGAAAGTTTATAGCAAATAAATTTCTAGAACATTTTATCGATCTCCACAACACTAGTTTTTTTGGAACTTTATAAAAAAGGGGTCAAAACGTCCTCTTCGTAGTGGTGTTAGCGGCTCATAGTATTCTACGAAATTAAGGCTCGTGCAATTTTACTTTCTGTTTCCTATTAACATACTTACATTTGATACACAATTTGCCTATATTCTGCAAATTTTTTCGCAAAATGTATTCCAAAGCAAAAATACGTGCCGACAAGCATACATACTTTTGGTACACACATTGGCTTTGAAATGCCTTCACTTAATGGAGGCAGCAAGCCACTACATTTCAACTCGCCTACTGCCAACTGCTGCTGTTGCTTCAGCATATGTATGCCCGTTCTTTTTTATTCATTCAATAAATTTCTAATTCATGAATTAGTTGTGGCCAAAAAAAAAAATTTTCTATTTCCATTTGCGCACACAGACACACTTAAAATACTTTAACTCAGCCATTGACGGCTCAATCGGCATGTGCCGCACATACACTGAGAGAAAAAAAATATATGGAGGGGTCAAAGAAATTGTTTACCTATTTTGAACACTACTTTCTTTGTTTTGAGTAAATTTTCCTTAAAACATGTTAAAAGGTTTATAAAATATTGTTGTTACATGCGTTACCATGGTTTCATATACTTGTTTTGAAAAAATTCATACATTAAAATAATGAAAAATTCTTTAAGCGCCATTCCATTCCCAACTTTCCTTGTTTTGAAGACTTGATTTCTTTAATTTTGAGAAATTTAATTCCCATACAAATCCCCATGGCAACGAATTTGTTTGAAAGTTTTTTTTATGTTTTTTCCACATTTTTGAGAAAATTTACACAAAACAAAGAAAATTTTGTATTGGGACGCGTGTTCAAAATAAGGAAAATTATGTCTTTGATCGAGAGAAATTTTTTTTTTGAGTGTACACGCTTAATTTATGTAATGAAACGGTTTTACACGTGCAACCTGCATACACAGCCATACATATGTTAAATGCTTATTTATAGTTGTATACGTATACATAAAAATATTTGAGATGCTGTGTGCTAGTGTATGTATGTGAAACAGCTAACTAGTATGCCAAAATTGTAGTGTATTAACTGGTATTCGTATGATAATACCATACCAGTTTATTTTGTCTAGTATTATACCGGTTAAATGCAGTTGAACCACAAACTAGTTATCAAAATACTAGTTTATCAACTGGTATCCAAAAGACAGCATCATACCAGTTTATTTTATCCAGTATAAAGAAATTTGATGAAGTCCAGCTAGGAAAAACATTGCAATTGAACAAAAAGGAGTATTTTTCAGAAAAAAAGCAAAGGAATTGAAAAAACAGAGTGCCTGAATTTTTATACAATGGGTCATATTAATAAAAGCCAATCATTTGCTTTTGCTAAAGATTTCAGACCTTTTACTCAAATTTCGAAATTTGGTTCATACAAATTAATGTCAAATTTCTGAAATTTTGAGTAAAAGCATTTGCTTGGATTTTATTAATATGGCCCAATGAGTTTTTTTCAATTACTGAATATGTATCTGTGGCTTAAGTTTTTTGTTCTTAAACTGAAATGGTACCTTATTAGTTATTTAATTTAAGAAATATTTTTAAGATTCCTGAGTGCCTGAATTTTTATACAATTTGTCTGTTTTTGTTTTTTAATTACTGAATATGTAACTTACGTTTTGTTTTTGCTTATAAAACTGAACAGCCACCTATGTATATCTAAACAATATTTATTTTTATTGAATTAATGAATATATTGAATTACATATGAAATAAATAGACTTAAAAATTTATTTGTTTTGCATACCCAAACTGGTATTCGCTGATTTAGATGCTACTAGTATTTTTCTGAGCCATACAAACTGGTATTTAACTGGTATGAGCTTATGCAGAGGAAGACAATTGCCATTTCGTAGGGCATTATAATAATAATACAATGGCGCTATTATAACTCTGACGAGTTTTATGGCCGAGCTTCTCTCCCAATTCGAGGTGTGCTCCTTTTTGTTTTTCCTACTAATTGGGTGGACCTACAGTTTTATGCCGGCTCCGAACGGCGAATGCATTTTTTGTGAGAAGCTTTTTCATGGCAGAAATACTCTCGGAGGGTATGCCGCCCACTGCCGGGAGGTGACCGCTGCTCTTAAAAAACCCAATAATTGGATTTTTACTAATTAGAAAAATTTGTTTGGCTCGGACCGTGGTTTGAACCCGAGACCTCTGGCATAGCAGGCGAGCACTCTACCCACTGCACCACAGCGGCCACGTAGGGCATTATCACACGAAAAATACCAGATGTTTACATGGGAAATTTACAGTCGGGCAAGTAGTTGACTGTACCCTGCAAACTGGTATAATTCTAGTTTGCAACTGGTTACTTTCGCTGCAGGGTAGTAGGTATCTACGACCGTCCAAAAGCGTGTGAATGTTGCACGCCAGGCAGCCACCAGGAATGAAGTCCAGGTCCAGCATTTCTGCGCTCATTTCAAACCTTTAAGCAGGCACTTAGTGGCAAACATAAATCTGTGCACACCAAATCCAAGCAATTAAATGTGTCGTAATTCAGAGTGGCGGCGGCGCAAGCAACGCCAGAACACAAGCACCCAAGGAAAAAACAATAACAATAGCAACAGCGAGTATAGAAAAATGTATAAATCTGTGCGGTTTGCACGCACATATCGCACCCTAAATCATAAAGTGGCACAACTCAAAATTCAAAAATTTTCAGGGGAGCCAAAAAACTTTTTTTCATTACAAGCAATCGTATGGCAAAGGACCAGGTATAATGGTTATTTTTCGGTCGAAAGAGACAGTTATTCAAAAGTTTTTTTTGGCAATCGCTAGAGATATGTTACTTATACCCGTTTATGAAAAAAACTCGATTTCGAAAAATTTTGAGTTGTGCCCCTTTTTGATTTAGGGTGCGATATGTTAACAGGAATAGAGAAAGAGTGCAACAAAGGCTGATTTAGGACAAAAATAAAAAAAATATACCCAGTTGAGAATATTTAATTGGGCTAAAATGGGTGAAAATTCTATCATAGGCTAATTCTGGAAGATCTTTATACCCAGTTGTGGATTTTAACTAGCTTTAAAATTATGCTATATAGTCAGATTTGGAAAAAATGGGGAATATATACCCACTTAAAAAAAAAAAGCCACGTGTAGATTCCAGTTTGGCTTAAGTTAATTAAAAATTTGATTTTGATATGTGTTACTTAGCATGAAATTGATTCCGTTGAAACAAAAAAGCTGGTTTTTGTGAATAAAATAAAAAAAAAACTTGTACCATCAGAGCAACAAGGTAGTATAAAGTGGAACTAAAACGTGAAAGAAGCTAAGTATAAGCATGCCCATTACACCCACTGCACATTGTGCGCTCCACAAAGTATTTGGCCTACCTTTCACATCGTTCTTAGCAATTCCCCGTAACAGCTTTGCTTAGACAGCGTTTGTATATTCCACGAACATTCTCCTACACACACACACACACACACACACACACACACACACACACACACACACACACACACACGCGCGCGCACACACACACACATATATACTCATATGCTCCCTGTAGGGAAAATCTCTAGTTCCGAACTAGGTCGCTTCTAGTGCATTTTTCGACACTACTAGTGCGAGCTAAAATATTTTTGCATGTTATTAACTGGCGAATTTAACACGGCGATGTCCTAGGCGGTGTCAATTGTCCCTCTCTGCACTTCATTTTCGATAGTTCCAAACTAGTACTAAATTCTACAGTTTACACTAGTTCGTTTATTGGCACAATTTCGATAGTTCTGAACTAGCTACAAGTACCTACAAATTCTACAGTTTTACATCTGCCGCTTAAGTGCAGCCTTTGACACACTTCATGCAAGTGGCGCGATGGCCGACTGGCTAACGCATGTGGCTTTTAAAAATTTACAATAATATTTAAAAAGTAATAAAATAAAAAAAAATTAAAAATAAGCCTGAAGGATCGGAAAAGCATAATTAGGGGAACATTTCATTTCATACAAGTTGCAAATAGAAAATCTTTATATGAAATGCTTCACTAAACATCTCAGAATTGCAGAAATATACAACGCCGACGGCAATTGAACGAACGAAAAATTTTCATAGAAATTTTGTCACTTCGAAATTGCATACACATCAAAGTGTGTCTTATAATGGTCACTCAATTCACTCCTTTTGAACTGGTGAGGATCTAACTACAATTGATCTAGTTCCCTTTTGACACCTTTTCGCTAGTTCGGAACTAGAAATTTTGCTCACTAGTTATCGAGTTCCCTGCAGGGCTTATTCACAAATCCGGCATGTGGCGGTCAGAACTGTTGGTGAAGAGTGCTGAATCGACGTCAACATTTTTTTCTGGTTTTTTCCACTTTTCTTTTATCAATTTGCTTATTTTCTTTGTGGATTCTGTGGCTTTCACAGCTGTTTTTTTTTCGGCAAACTTTAAGCATGTGAGTGTCGTCAAGAATGTGGGTGCCTTAAAATATATCGTTCGATGTATGCTATTGTTGTATCTCAAGTAAAAATTACTTAATCTAATTACATTTTATTTGGAATATATGCACATTTTAGGGATACTAAAGCGCTATTCACTGATGCTTTTATTTAAAAATTAAATGCGCTACTATGGAGAAATTATTTTGTATGTGGCTACATATACATAAATATAATGTACAACAATAGCAACGTACACGCATTTATTTAGTTGCTTGGATACTTGTAATTAAATTATGCATAAATGTGTATGTATGTGTGTGTGTGAGTGTGTCTGCTATTTAAAGTTTGTAGCAAATTTGCGCTTATACATTGATGTGTGTGTATCTATGTACAAATATGTCTGTTGTTGTTGTATGTACTTGGCATATTTGTGTCTTGTTTCTCATTGCTCATTAAATGCAATAATTACATTATTAAATTTTATGGCATTATACCGAACTTTATTAAACATTTTTAAAGGTTGTTTGTGTTTGTTATTCAATAAACGCGTTACTAATATACAAACGCGCAAAAAAAAAAAATCGAAATATTTTGTTGAAAAAAACAAGCCAAAGCCAAGGAAACGCGCAGCCAGCAAAGCAGTGAAGTGTTCGCGATCTACATGGCGTATACGTAACCAATGTGGCTATCAGGTTATTAGTTTGGATATGTATGCATGAATGTGTGTATTAAAAGCTAACTAATGAGCTAATTTTTAAGCATTGTGCATACATCCAAACATCTTTTTGCGTATTTTAATTAATTTTTTAATGTCTCTCTTAAATTAAATCGCTATGTTGCATACCAAACTGTTTCCTTTTTATACTCAGCTGTACTAGTACACAGAGTATTATAGTTTTGATTTCCTAACGGTGGATTGTAACAGAATGAAATAATCGAGATAGATATAGACTTATATATATCAAAATGATCAGGGTGAAAAGAGAAATCGATTGAGCCATGTCCGTCCGTCTGTCCGTCTGTCCGTCTGTACGCACGATAACTCGCGCAAAAATTGAGATATTTTGATGAAATTTGAAATGTAAGTTGGTATCAAGACAGGAACGGATGGTATTGAAAATGGGCGAAATCGGACCATGACCACGCCCACCTCCCCTATATAGTAAAAATCGGAAATTTTGTATCTCAGTCACTAATAGAGCTAGAGTGATAAAATTTCACACACGTATTGAGCTCAGGCCCTTATGAAGAAATATGATGAAATTTTGGAAAATGGGCGGTACCACGCCCACTTATTAAGGGGCAAACATTGAAAGTTTTATGAGTCATAACTCAGAAACCGTTGAAGATATATCGATGAATTTTGGTAGGCGTGATATACTTACTTAGGCAAATATTTTGACGAAAAATTGCCAAAATCGGTTGACGACCACGCCCACTTTTATATATGGGTCTTATAAAGTGACCTAATAAAAACATTTTAAGCGATATCTCTGTCAAATATAAAGATATATCATTGAAATTTTATGGAAGGTGTCCAACTATGGACATATAACAAAAAATATAAAAATTTTGGAAAATGGGCGTGGCACCGCCTCCTCTTAGAAGCAGGAATATACGAGATTTCTGAGCCCATAACTCGACAAATAATCGATATATTATGACGAAACTTGGTGTATACACTTTCACTACTTGTAGTAATACATGTTCAAAATTTTAGCGAAATGGGTTGACGACCACGCCCACTTATATATATGGGTATCATAAAGTGGCCTAATAAAAACATTTTAAGCGATATCTTTGTCAAATATAAAGATAATTCATTGAAATTTTGTGGCATGAGTTCTACAATAGATGGGAAACAAAAAATAGAAAAATTTCGGAAAATGGGCGTGGCACCGCCTCTTTTCAGACAAAGGAATCAACGAAATTTCGGAGCTCATAACTCGACAAATAATTGAGATATTATGACGAAACTTGGTTTATACACTTTTATAACTTGTGTTAATGGACACGCAAAAATTTATTGAAATCGGTTTATGACCACGCCTACTTTTTAACAAAGATACTTCTGGAACACCCTTTGGGAATTTGTAACGTGACATCTTTGTAACTCATAAAGGGATGAAATTTTGCACAAAGAATAATATTCATAAGCTTAGTTGGATGACTGATAAAAATTTAGAAAATGGGCGTGGCTACGCCCACTTTATGCAGCACTCGATTTATATAAAGTACCTACACCGTGTTTCCATCAAACGCAAACAAACAATGAAAGCATACAGCTGAGTATCTAATGTTCGATTCCACTCGAACTTAGGCTTCCTTACTTGTTCTTTTTCTTTTTTTTGCGCTTGCTTTAAGATTTCTCAGTAATGTTTCAATTTTCTAAAGAATATTTAATGAGATTCTTTTTGTAAATACTCTAATTGTATGTATTATATTGCGCTGAAAAGCACAAAGGAGGTTGAGAAAACTTAAGTCATTTGTAATATAAAATAAGCTTCTTTACTGTCTCTTACGCCTAAAGGTACGGTTTAGTTATTGAAAAAAATTCTTGCTTGGCAAAATAAATTTGCAAAAAATATACAAAAATTTCCAATTTAAATTCACTTTTAACGCAATTAAGATTAATAAATTACAAAGCCTTGAGCATGAGCACATACTCTTGATAATACGATCTTTTTCGAACATATCTAGTACATATAATAAATTAATGCTAACAATTTAAACAATTCATTGTATATGGAGCAGAAAAGCAAGAGTTAACCTACAATGCACTACACACTAATACAGATGCAGAAATAACTAAACACGCACACATCCACAACTATTTACACACCCGCACTGTAAATTTATTTTTGTATAATAAAAACAACAGCAACAAAGAAAATAACTGGAATAATTAATTGAAATGAATTTCGTACGCACATCTCGTGTGCGAAAATTTAGTGTGTGTTTGTTCTGTATTTCGGGTAATTATTTATGGCGAAAACATTCTTGTGAATTGGAGTTTAAATTTTAAATGGACAAACTGGCAACGCTGGTCACGTAATTGTATATATGTGTGTATGTAAATATATACGCGTACGGGGTACGCACATATTAAAGTCTATTTGTTTGTTAGGCTGCAGGTCGCTTTGTAAACATAATTTATTACACATTAAAGATTAATGTTAAGCAGCCACTTAAATTTGAGCAAATATAGTAATGCCGTGTAAAGACATTTGTACATGTGTATAGCGGCTTAAGTAAATTAAAAGTAATATATGTACAATGCATTTGTAGGTATATACATACATATGTATGTATCTACATATTACATAACTGATGCCTACTCTGAAAAAAATACCCGTAGTTAAACCAACAACTTTCGGCTGTTGAATCTCCGTCTTTGATTCAACAGCAAAAGTATTTGTTTTTACAGCAAAGTTTTTGATCCAACAATTTATTCAAAACGGGCGTTGTTGATTCAAAAACTTGCTTGCCTTTAAAAAAATTTTTGTGAGAAAATATTTTTTTGTGGGAAAACCAACAAAAAAAATAATGATGGAGAGGAGATGAAGAGAAAAATCCAAAAAAAAGTTTATTTTTAGCAACAATTTTTTCCCCGTTGTTGATTTAAAGACAAAAGTATTTGACCCAACAGTTTCCATTGTAAACAAAACTAATGAGAACAAATTTTTTTAAATTTTGTTTTTACAATGATTCAAATAATTCATGGATTCCTTTTTATGAAATGGAAGTATAAATAGGTTACTACAATTCAATATAATGTTGAATGTTCCACTATGTGATGATTGGATAGAATTTCAGGTTGATGTCATGGTTCGAATCCGGAGGAAAATACAAAATAAAGAAGAAAAATCAGAATAAGGAATAAAGATAGCAACCAGTGAATGCTAAGAAGGAGGAGAGAATAATAGGAGAACAAGCGGAGGCTACATATTTGCAGTTGGGACCCGGGCGGAGAGAAGATGAAGAGTAAAATGCAAACAAAAATTTATTTTTAGGTGAAAATTTTTTCCAACAATCTCCATTATTGACTTAAATCAACAACGCTCGCACCTTTGAAACATCAACGGAGCGTTGTTGGGCACATTTCAACTGCGGAAAGTAGTTGATTTAACAGCGAAAGTCTTTAGATTTACAACGTTTTTTTTTTCAGAGTACAAATTATTTAACTGCCAAATAAATTCTGACCAAAATGTACCAAAAACTATTTAGTTGCCAGCAAAATGAATGGATTTGTTCGGGATATAAAGTGTGAAATGAAGAAAACAAAAGCAATAGAAATAACAACAAAATAACAATAACATGCAGCCAGCAAAATAATTGCCACATCCCAGCAATGATTGGCGGATATTCACACTACAACGTATTAAAAGATGGCAAATGGCTGTCATGACACAAAAGCTGGCTGGCTATCTGACAGGCTGGCAATGCTATGAATGAATATACATATATACATATACTACTTGTGAAGGCCACAGAATTAAGTCGTAAACGTATTATGGCTATTTATAAATAGATAAACACCCAATAAGCGCTTAGATTAGCTAACGATTGGAGAATGGGGTCGGCTTTCCATTAAGGAAGCACGCTCGAGAAAAATTACTCATTCAGTTGGAAAGAGGGCCTTCGACAGATCTCAAAACTGAAATAAAAACTTGCCGGAGGGTTATAGTTTACGAGATATTTGCATACTGTGCAAGTGGTCTTTGTGTTTTAAAGTTTAAACTTTTTATGTCTTTAAAGCAAACGTATAGATCTACAACAATGTAGGATAGGAATGCATATAGATATTTATGTACTATGTATATATGAGTAATTCAAAAAATGTTCTGTATGTACCCTGCAAATCGCACTAGTTCCAGACTAGTGCAGAACTAGTTCAAAAATAGTCAGGGTTGGTTCTCGTAATGCAATGCTTTCAACTGTCTTTTTAAACATGGTAATTATCCAACTTTGCAGAACTTCGGAACGCGTTCTAAACTACTTCCTATATGGACAGTCCTGGGATGATTCAAAAATCAATACTTCGAAGATAGTTACAAAGGAAACACCTCAGGTATAATTCAAAAATGTTCGGTCTTTGGCCGCGCCTTACAAAAATGGTCTTCAGCCGGCAGAATTCTTAACATACTGAAAATAAAATACCAATTTTTTTTCAAACTTAACCCTACAAAAGGTGGAATTATGCCCATTCACCTACAGATGCCAAGTAATATTTGGTAATAAGAACGTCCTTTTAACCAAGTCCCATCGGGTACTACCAAGGAAAAGACAGCAAAAAGGGGCATTATTGTAAAGTGCAACATTTTTTGTTGCTCAACTTTAAAGTAATAGCTGAAAACATAGATTTTCCATGAGCCACAAAAATAAACTTTCGCGCTCTGCATCCCTTTGGAATCAGTTCTGAGCTAGTTGTGTACTCTTCAGTTCTAGATTGTCGTTTTTCGAGACTGTCCTTTATATTAGCTGCAGGGTTTTTATCAAATACACATTTGCAAACATATATATACGTATGTACATTAGGGTGGGGCGATTTGTATGGAGGGAAATTAATCGATACCGCGCAATCGAAATTCGGATTCCTCCCATCTTTCTGAGTAGAAAACACTTCCACGAAATTTGTCTAAAATTAATTTTGATGTTCCGGAATTTGGTTTTTATTAACCAAGACGAATTTTTGAAAATAAAAATTGGGCAAAAATCGACAAAAAAATATCCAGGCCAATATGCAGATCGAATTGAAGCAGAATTTTATGCTGAATCCAGATATGAAATCGAAACTAAAATCGGATGATCCGTTTTCGAGATATAGCCTGATTTCCGGTTATGGAGGCTGAATGCCGAAAATCGCATATTTTCGCGATTATCTCTTGCTGTGTACAATCATCATATATATTATTTCTAATTGGTGTTTTATAAATATCCCTTTTTCTGCTCACATAATTAACCAAAATTAATAAGTAAGGCATCGTTTTAAAGGTATTAATTAGCTATGCATGCGAAACGGTGTTTTATTGGGCGTGGTACTTTATATGAAAAGTAAGGGGGGTAAAAGGGGGGCTTACCCCCGCAGCGGGGAGTGTTATGGAACCCACACAAAATGTATATCAAATTAAAGGGATTCAAAATACCTATCGAATGGTATAAAAATATTTGAAATCGGTTCAGTAGTTTTTAAGTAATTGCAATTTAAAAAATGCATAATATAAACTTTGACCTTTAATAAATTTGGTTGTTGTTGTTTCCAAAAAAAAAATTCACTTTTATACTCAACTTATCCTGTTTATCAATCCTCATACTTGGTTTATTTTGTTTCATAATTGTAGAAATTTCACATTTGTACCAGATCGTGCTATTTTTTCAACTTTGCGGGGCTGGGGGCACCTCTAAACATGCGAGTAGGTCAATAAAATTTTAAAGGCTTATTACTGGGCTAGAAAGGTGCCGTTCTGGCTTTGGAGCAAATTGAATTTCCAAAAAAAAATTTTCACTCCACCTTAATATATACGAGTATATCAAAATGATCAGGATGAAAAAAATGATTGAACCATGTTCGTCCGTCCGGCCGTATACACTCTAACTTGCGCAAAAATAGAAATATTTTAATGAAATTTGGTACACAGATTCTAATGGGAACAGAGAAAGTTGGGGTTGAAAATAAGGCATATGTATGTATTTCGAAAAACACGTAAAACATGATAATTCAGTCACTAATAAAGCCCGAGTGATGAAATGACGTTATGCAGTTATGAGGAAACGTGCTGAAATTTTGAAAAATGGGCCAAGAGGAGCAAATTTTCAAAGATTTATAAGTCAAAACTCAGGAACTGTAGCAGATAAATCGATTAAGCCAAGGCAAACGTGTGGAAAAAAATTACCCAAGTCGGCAAGAACCACATATACGCACATAAAAATATATATAAAAATATATTGCACATACCTATATAGGAATTATAAAAACATTTTATGCGATATCTTTGTCAAACATATATCTAGGTAATTCATTGAAAGTTCCATAAGGTCCACCAAACCAAATAAATAATAAGTTTTTTAAAATGGGTGTGACAGCACAAACCATACCGACTGGCGCCACGTATGTTTTGTTATTTTTTGCGCAAGATGCGCACGGGTCCGGCTAGTATATCTTTAATTTTTTTGCAAATTTCTTAAAGATAGGTCAATACAATATATGAGCAATATTTTAAAATATTAATTTATCTTCCGGTATAGGAAAACTAGAATGCACTCTTTTTTCCTTGGCCCAAAAGCGCGGTATGAGTTCTCTATGTTATATTCATCCAAATCCAAATTTCGATCGCGCGATATAGGTTAGTAAATCGCCCCACCCTAATGTACATACTAAAATGTATAAATCTTAACCCAGAAGGTCAAATTGTTTTGTTGTAATTCGTAGGAAAATACCTAATTTACATTCCTGAAATTCCATGGCAAAGTAAATAGACCAAATGAGCGCCAGACTGCAGACATAGCCATCAATGTCCATATACATACATATATGTATATGCAGTGTATACGTTAATATTTATGCATGTATAATCCACAAAAACGTAGAATAAACGCGCTTGCATAAGGTTTAGGTTCTATCTGTCAAACGAAGAAATGCAAACGTGCGTTGGTTTGTGCAATATTAATTGACTTTAAAAGCTTTAGTTTGTTGGTTAGCAGCCGTAGCAGTAAAGCTGTAAAGCGCACAAAGATCGCCCGCTATGTACATTAGGGTGTCCCGAGATATTTTTTTTTTGGATTTCCTTAGCGGAAGACCCCTCAAAATTTGCGGTTTTGATCGCAAATTACGAAACAAGTTTTAATAACTAAATACAATTATATCTTGAGGGCTCTACCGATCTTTGAAGTTTTGCGGTTTCGTCATTCATGCAGAACGCTCACTCACTCTATATTGTTTGCATTCTTACTATGTAATTCTTTTCGTTTTTCTAAGTTCGCTTAATTTTTTTTTTCTTCAATTTACTTTTAAGTGCAAAATCTAAATTCCGTGTAGTTACAATGGAAATACTCGTACATATGTAGGTATTTTACTACCTACTGTGATTTTGATGCGGCTTCTGCATTTATTTGCCCTTCAATCGTGGAAAAGCAGTTCGATAAAAAAACAACAATACGGTTCTTTAACTAAAGCTTAAAGTTTTTATTTGCCTCAAGTTGAATTTTAAAACGTATCGAATATGCTGGAATCAGAAAAGATTTTGAAGAGACTACAAGCACTGGGGAAGGTACTAGTATGTAATAATAAATATAATTATCTAGGTTGAAGAAATCTACTTTGAATTATTTCACTTTTTTTATAAAAGTATAACATAATTTAGTTAGCTCTGATAATTCAGTCGATGCACATGAAAAGTAAGCACGTATCTACTTTGCTTTTATTTGAAAATATCTAATAATTTTAGTTGGCCTTGGAAATTCAACAAATACTCATGCGGCAATATTATCCCAGCCAGCATTTTTTGAAAATTTTGATCAAAAAGTATTCAAATATCATACCCCGATCAAATTTATAATATAAAGATTGAGTTCGAAATGAATATACACTTTTTTTAATATAATTTTATTTAAACCGGAGCCAAAAGTATAATTGTTTTCTACCAAACAAGCGATTATTGCTGCGGTAATATACTTATAGATCGAACGTAAGCACAAAATTTCAACAATTAAAATTCTTCAAGTTTCAACTTTTCATTTTACCCGCGAGTATTTGCATAGTATAAAAGGTAATTTGGTGTTATAAATGGGCAGTTGCGATTGTTACATATATGTATGTATGTACTTTTAAGAAAACATTTTGCAATTTTTAGACAATGCCCGCAACGCGTAGTGAAACTACTTGTGCCATATTAGGGCCATACAAGGAACTTGACAATAGGCGTTTACCAACCATAAAGGATGTCATTAAGTTTATTTTATATGTTAAGAATGACCTGAAATTAAAGAACAATGGAAAAGACCCATCCAATTCAAACATATATAAAATTGTTTATGAGAATATCGGTAATATTTGGACCAAAGCTTCGATTCCAATTGTTTCCAAACAGCGAGTTGTGCAATTGCTAAATTCTTGTTTCGGAGATTACCTCTTTTTGAAAAGATATCCAAAAACCAAACAAGATAATACCTTTAAAAACAAATTGAAGTATTTTGTAGAGTCATCTGAAAAACTGTTCGACGTTGCGGCTTGCAAATGTCCTTCATTTGAATATTGTACCTGCTTAAAACTTAAAAAAGTTCCCGTCAATGAAAGACCATTTTTGTTGGATCAAAGAAGCGATAGAAAAATGGTTATAAGTGGGGTTGATCAGAAAGAAACGGCTAGACTAATGAAGCGAAATCAGAGGAGAGTTGAGGAGTCAATGAGGGCAAAAAAACTTTGTACGCCAGAAACAGATTTTCTCTCAGAAAATGTATATGAAGATTCAGTGCGTGAGTCGTCCCCAGAGGCACATCAGACTCTGTCGGTAGATACACCATCAACTTCGTCCGCGATTCGAAATACATTGCCATTGCCAACAGTTGCCAAAGTTTGTGATAGATATGGTTTGTCGACGCGATCAGCTGCTGCTGTTGCTTCTGCGGTTTTAGCCGACGTCGGCTTGATTACCAACGAAGATGTAACTCTGGTTATAGATAAAAACAAAATTCACAGAGCTGTATCTAAAGCCCGGAAGGAAACTTTAAAAAATATTGAACACATTGTCATAAACAGCATTTATTTTGATGGGCGCAAAGACAAAACTCTTATAAATGAGAAAATTGGTGATCGTTATCATCGGAAAGAAATTTTAGAAGAGCACATCTCCGTTTTAGCAGAACCTGGATCTATTTATTTGGGACACGCGACACCAAGTCGTGGGACCGCAAAAGAAATTCTTAAATCAATCACAACATTATTGGAGGCACAAGGTTGGAAATTAGATGATGTTATTTGCGTTGGATGTGACGGAACTGCAACGAACACTGGTTGGAAGGGTGGCGTGATCCAATATTTAGAGGAGTATTTGGGAAGAGCGCTACAATGGTGTATTTGTATGCTTCATACTAATGAGTTACCCTTTCGACATTTATTCTTGACCATAGATGGTTGCACTTCGGGCCCTAGAGAATATTCGGGAATTATTGGTCAACAATTAGCTGATTGTGAAAATAAAACCGTTGTTTCTTTTTTTGCAGTGGCCAATAATTTTCCTGAATTACCTAAAAATGTAGTCGATGATCTAAGTACAGATCAAAAATATCTTTATGAGATATGTCAAGCGGTATCAATTGGTTCCTGTAGTCCGGAGCTGGCAAACCGTCAACCTGGAAAAATTGCGCATTCGAGATGGCTTACTTCAGCTAATCGTATACTCAGACTTTACATAAGTACCCCTAATCCGTCAGAAAACTTGAAGTTGCTTGTCAACTATGTGGTTAAAGTGTACGCCCCTATGTGGTTCCTAATCCGTCAAAATGAGTCTTTTAAAGTTGGAGCGAAATACATTTTCCAACTAATTACTTTATCTCGATTTTTACCGGAAAATTTAAGATCTGTTGTGGATTCTACTATCGAAAGAAATGCCTTTTTCGCCCATCCAGAAAACATACTTGTCAGTATGTTGTTTGATGATAGAGACTACATTCGTGAGCTGGCATTACAAAGAATAATAAAAGCCAAAGAAGCAGAAAATTGCAATAAAAGAAGGATATTTAAAATACCAAAAATCAACTTCTATGCAAGAGAGTACACGGAAATTATTTTTTGGAACGAAATCCCGATTACAGTTCCGCCAGTTCTTCGAAATATTTCAAATGAGGACCTGAAAATCATGGTGAAAAATAAAAGCTTGGAATTAGCTGACTTCCCTTGTCATACGCAAATGGTAGAAAGATGTGTTAAGATTGTAACAGAGGCCTCTCAAAATGTAACTAATGCTACTTCTAGGGATGGCTTTATTAGAAACAGACTGCAGTCTCGAGCAGCAATGCCAAAATTTGGACAGAAAAATATGTTTAAATTTTAAGTTTTTTAAATTAATCAAATGCAGTAAATTTGTTTCTCTGTAGTTATATGATTGATCTCAATAATAAAATAACTTTTGAGTATGACATTTTTATTATTTCAGCTCTAAAGTTTAGGTTTCAAAATATATGAAATTAACAAAATTACAGAGCTCGGTAGAGCCCTCAAGATCGCATTGAATTACAGTTTTTTTTACTTTTAATGTGATCTGCATTCAATTACGCAACTTTTGATACCCCTTCCGATAGCGTAGCTCGAAAAAAAAATTGTTTCATACATGAACGGGACACCCTAATGTACATGGATAGTTGCATTTATACATACTTTTGCATGTATATAGATAACTATACTAGTGTTTATACATGTGAAACTGGTTCATTTTAGCCCTACAAGGCAGTCAGCTAACGAGCGAGCGAAAAAGTGTTGCCCTGCAGGCAGCAAACGTCAGCTGGTACATATTCACACATAAGCAATTGCTGTTGTATATGTATGCATATATTTTCGATAAATTTATGTTGCTACGTATATATGTACCTATGAATCGTATGTACCCAATAAACACAACGGATTCGCCTCGAATTCGAGACGAATTCGCTTCTCTGATTATATTATCGCGGCGATAGTTCGCGACGATTGATCGGCGAATCCGAATTCCCAGGCGAGTCACCCCTCATTAGCGATTCGCGCATTTTTATATTCTCGGATCGTTGGCGATTCGAGATTTATGCCCATTGGCGAATACATTCTAGAAAATTTTCTTCTGCGAATCCACCTCGAATTCGCCACGATATCATCTGAGCTTTTCAATCTCTTGAGTAGAGTTTTAAATGGTAAATTAAAGCCCAACAGGGAATTTCTTCGTGTAAAGCAAGATTTAATAAAATTAATAAATGCTATTGCGATAATTGATTTTTCTCGAGTCCATCTCGAACTCGATACGAGTCCGAAAAATTACATTCACCTCCGCGAATTCTTCTCGAATTCGCCACGATATCATCCTCGCTTTTGTGTTTATTGGGTATGTATCTATATGCATGTATTTCATTGCTGGCTAACAAAATGTAAGCGGACATTCAATGCCTCGGGTTACGCAAAGGTTATGACTTTGGGGTTGCATCGCATCTTTTCGGACATTTTGGCTAGCAGCTTCGCAATTTGAATTGAATGTGTATGAATATGCATGCATACATACATACATACAAACATACACTTGTATAGCTATGCAACTACCCTGCAGGGAACTCAATAACTAGTGAGCAAAATTTCTAGTTCCGAACTAGCGAAAAGGTGTCAAAAGGGAACTAGATCAATTGTAGCTAGACCCTCACCAGTTCAGATGGAGTGAATTGAGTGACCATTATTAGCACACTTTGATTTGTATGCAAGTGACAAAAATTCTACGAAAATTTTTCGTTCGTTCAATTACCGTCGGCTTTGTATATTTTTGCAATTCTCAGATGTTTAATGAAGCATTTTATATAAAGAGTTTTCTATTTGCATCTCTTATGAAATGAAATTTTCCCCTAATTATGCTTTTCCGATCCCTCGGGCTTATTTTTATTTTTTTTTATTTTATTACTTTTTAAATATTATTGTAAATTTTTATTAAATAAATAAATAAAAAAATATTAGTTAAAAAAAGATTAAAAAAAAATTATCATCCACCTTGACACCGACAGGATTCGAACCCGCGACCCTCAGATTGAAAGGCACATGCGTTAGCCAGTCGGCCATCGCGCCAATTGCATGAAGTGTGTCATGGGCTGCACTTAAGCGGCAGATGTAAAACTGTAGAATTTGTAGGTACTTGTACACGGTGAGCTTAAACAACTTATTATGAAAAGTCAAAGTAACCAAGATATTATTTCATGGTTGTATTCTTGGACATATTAGAAGATGTTCTGAGCCAAAATAGAAATCATTCATCGGACACATTTTGAGAAATTCCATGTTTTTTTTAAAATGGTCAATTTTTTCTTTTCATGCGTGCCCCTGTTCTTTTTATGGCACCCACGGAAAAATGACTGTGCTTCTCTTCTAGTATATAAGTGTATAGTAAAATTCATTACAGTAAAAATACATTTTAAGACGTTTATTATTTATTATTTATAATATTTTAATATAAACATAAAAAGGTTGACAGTTTTTTTTAAATATGAAGAATATTATATTCACATACAGTTTTCTTCAAATTCTCCATATAATTTGGGTTATTTGGTCTAGTTCGATACTTACAATCCCATGTTTTTTTGAAATCATAATGCACAGCCTCCATGGCTTGCTCTGAATGATACCCTAATCCTATTCCCTGCCTTGAACAAAAATCTTCTATATGAAAAAAAAAACAACTGTATGCACTTTTGGGGTTATGGGTATAGAAAGATCGTTGTCACTCTTTCGGAAATTAGAAATACAGTTAATATAATCACTTTTCAAATCAATAGTGAAGCAAGATTCGACCACTGAATGAAAATCGTTAGCTTTTACGTATTTTAGGCGCTCTAAAGGAAATATACTTCTTAATACATCGGTGTTTTCCAATAATTTCTTACAACTATTCCCATCAAAACCTGAGCAACCACGAAAAATCTTTTATTGGACATAGAACTTCTCAGCCCACATTAACGCAATAGTTGGAAGAAATTATTGGAAAACACCGATGTATTAAGATGTCTATGTCCTTTAGAGCGCCTCAAATACTTAAAAACTTTTAACGATTTTCATTCAATGGTCGAATCTTGCTTCACTATTGATTTGAAAAGTAATTATATTAATTGTATTTCTAATTTCCGAAAGAGTTACAACGATCTTTCTATACCCATAACCCCAAAAGTGCATACAGTTTTTTTTCATATAGAAGATTTTTGTTCAAGGCAGGGAATAGGATCAGGGTATCATTCAGAGCAAGCCATGGAGGCTGTGCATTATGATTTCCAAAAAACATGGGATTATAAGTATCGAACTAGACCAAATAACCCAAATTATAAGGAGAATTTGAAGAAAACTCTATGTGAATATAATATTCTTCATATTTAAAAAAACTGTCAACCTTTTTATGTTTATATTAAAATATTATAAATAATAAATAATAAACGTCTTAAAATGTATTTTTACTGTAATGAATTTTACTATACACTTATATACTAGAAGAACAGCACAGTCATTTTACCGTGGGTGCCATAAAAAGAACAGGGGCTCGCATGAAAAGAAAAAATTGACCATTTTAAAAAAACATGGAATTTCTCAAAGTGTGTCCGATGAATGATTTCAATTTTGGCTCAGAACATCTTCTAATATGTCCAAGAATACAACCATGAAATAATATCTTGGTTACTTTGACTTTTCATAATAAGTTGTTTAAGCTCACGGTGTGTAGCTAGTTCAAAACTATCGAAATTGTGCCAATAAATGAACTAGTGAAAACTGTAGAATTTAGTACTAGTTCGGAACTATCGAAAATGTAGTGCAGAGGGCGACAATTAACACCGCCTAGGACATCGCCGTGTTAAATTCGCCAGTTGATAACATGCAAAGAGATTTAGCTCGCACTAGTAGTGTCGAAAAATGCACTAGAAGCGACCTAGTTCGGAACTAGAGATTTTCCCTACAGGGTACAAATTCTCGTGTTGTTTGTATAATTGTGGCTTTTGTGTAAATTGTTCGCTGTCGTTTTGCATAAAAGGTTGTTATTGTTGTTGTTGCTGTTGCTGTTGCTATTCTTGCTGCTTTTGTTTCCGCTCTGCTTTTGTGTGCTGGCACAGCTTAACAGTATTAGATTTGTTAAAGGCGACAGCAAAGTTGAACTCAAACTCAAATTCGTTAAAATTTTCTTCGCCTTTTTTGTCCTCCAAACACTTTTCATGAACAGTATAAATGTGCGTTTGTTGCGCTTTGAAATTGTGTGCTTTTGGATAAGTATTTGTGTGTGTGGTTGTACGTGTGTCTGTGTGTGTGTTAGCTTAGACCCTGTAAAAATCATAGGAGTATATGATCCATTTTGTGGTAGGTAGGAGTACTTTCAAAGTGATCATAAACATAGACCCAAGCAAGCGACTCGTTTATCTGCATCGGCTAGTAGTTAGCCGAACATTGCTACAAAAACCGAATGTATGTATATCGCGATAACGACGAAGCAAGTGCGTACATTTGTATGTATGTATGTATGTATGTACATATGTATGCATGCTCGTTTGAACGTGCACGATCTAGTAATAAATAGACATTGAACGCAACACAACATGTTGGCGATTGCGCTAGAAAAATTTTATTATTTTATTTTTATTAAAGAAAAGCTTACTTATATATGTATGTAATCCTAATAATCAAATTGAATTGGCAGTCGTTCAAATCTGTTCAGCAATTATTAAATTTCATTAATTTTAGTACCTACTCCATGGATTAATCCCATGTCGGTACTCCATGGATTAATCCCATGTAGTTACTCCTTGGATTACTCGGGTGTCATGCGGAAATCGGAGTATGTGATCCCTGCCTAGGACATCGCCATGTTAAATGGACCATATTTTTTATATGAAATGTGACAGGTTGAGGAGTACTCGGTTGGTCCACAGCGAGTACTCTATACACGCGTGCATGGAGTACTCGGCTTTTTTGCAGGGGAAACAATAGCAAATTTTCTTTTTCCTTGTTTTTCGTGCACTTTTCTTCAACGTGTCAACGTTTGCGGTTGAAAGCTGGAAATGACAAAAACTAATTGTTCCATTTGACGCTTATTTGTTGCTGAAATTTCCGTTGCTGCCCTTTTGTCGGTTTGGATTTGCTTTGGCATGGAGGCAAACCATGGAGTTGAGGCTTGCGGATGTTGGTGAGTGCGTGAGGTTTTGACCGTTAGCACGGGCTAGGGGTCGTCATGTTTGAGTTTGGCCTTTCCAGAAAGAGTGTGTGTTTGTATTTTGTGTAGGTACGTTTGTATGTAAATACATACATATGTATGTATGTATGTATATGGGTATGTTGGTCGCTTTTCACAGCCTGCAATCAGTACTCTAAATTTCTGTAATATGTGCCTTGAAGCAAACATTTTTGTCTTCAATTTAATTTAAATTACTAAAAATCCTTTTAAAGCAATAAAATTTAGAAGAACAAAAATATACGAGCGCTAAAAGTTAAACATGAATTCATTTCATGGTGGCATTTGCAAAATAGAGTTTGATTGGTTATCATTTCACCGAATATTTGAAATCTTCGAAGAAGTAGCACAGCATATCTTTATATATATTACGCTAAGCGATTTTTTGTATGCACCATAACTTTTACGCCTTTATACCGATTTTCGAAAATGGAGTGTTACATGAGAGGGCTTTACCTGTAGATGTGCAGGAAGGTTTAATATTTCTGAAAAGGTGTTCAAAATTTCATTTTTACGATATAGTTTGTTTGATTTTTAAATTTCAGGTGCCATATGAAAGGACTTGAGCTGAAAATAAGTAATTTACTAAAATGTGTAAAAAATGGGTTGCCACCTGTTCAAAAATTCAGCTTTAGGCTATAGTTTGTTTGATTTTTAAACTTAAGTTGTCATACGAAAGGGCTTTGTGTGCAAATAAGGAATTTATCATAATTTTTACAAAAAGAGTTGCCACCTGTTCAAAATTTCATTTTTACGATATACATAGTTTGTTTGATTTTTAAATTCCAGGTACCATATGAAAGGACTTGAGCTGGAAATGGGTAATTTATTAAAATTTTTACGAAAAGGGTTGCCACCTGTTCAAAAATTCAGTTTTACGCCATAGTTTGTTTGATTTTTAAATTTGAGGTGTCATATGAAATGGCCTCGCTTGAAAATTAGTAATTTATTATTATTTTTACAAAAAGCGTTGGCATCTTCTCATATGAAAGAAAAATAGAAAGAGAAAGAGGACTGCGACAAATGGCCTTTTGGAGGTCGCTTTAAGGTTAGCATATTCTAGAAAATTATTCGGCATAAAACTTCACTATGGGGCTCCTCGCAAAAAATCTAGGTCCACAGAAAATAAAAATAACCAGTAACTATCTAGGTATGTATATTAAGGTGGAGTGAAAACATATGGAGATTTTTTTTTGTTCTTTTTTTGGACGTACCAGCAATGAAAAGTTGCCTTTATACGAGTTAGTGAACAGCACAAAATTTTGTGGCGATAGGACGACGTTTTGAACTGCCCCCAGCCCCCTAAAGTTGAAAGCAATAAGCACGATCTGGTGCAAATATGAAATTTTGAAAATTATAAAATCAAAAAACTAAGTGTGAGGATTGATAAACATGGCTAAGCTGAGTATTAAAGTGAATTTATTTTTTTTTTGGAACAACAACAACAGAAGTTATTAAAGATCAAAATTTATATTATGCATTTTTTAAATTGCAATTACTTAAAAACTACTAAACCGATGTCGAATATTGTTATACCGTTCGATAGGTATTTTTATTACCTTTAATTTTATATACATTTTATATATGAAAAGTAAGAGGGGTAAAAGGGGGGTTGACCCCCGCAGGGGGGTGTTATGGAACCCAAATAAGATGTATATCAAATTAAAGGGAATCAAAATACCTATCGAACGGTATAACAATATTCGACATCGGTTTAGCAGTTTTAAAGTAATTGCAATTTAAAAAATGCATAATATAAACTTTGACCTTTAATAACTTTTGTTGTTGTTGTTGGGGTAAGTGGAAAAAAATTCAACAACTATTTACAGCGAAGGTTGAGTGTATAGCTATTTCACGAAAAACCATTTTCGATCATCAGCACTCTTTTCGGAAGTGGATGCACCGGGGATTGAACCCGAGTCCATTCCAACTTCAGCCGCAATGACCCAACGGATAAACACACTCGGCCATTGAGACTCTGTGCAAGCTGTTGGATTTTCCCCACTTTTGCCTTTTTCATTTTCAACATTAACGTTAGTGTGTATATGCTGTTGTTGTTGTTTCCAAAAAAAAAAAATTCACTTTAATACTCAACTTAGCCATGTTTATCAATCCTCATACTTCGTTTTTTGATTTTATAATTTTAGAAATTTTACATTTGTACCAGATCCTACTATTTTTTTCAAATTTGTGGGGCTGGGGGCACCTCTAAACATGCGAGTAGGTCAATAAAATTTTACGGGCTTATTTCTGGGCTAGAAAGGTGTCGTTCTGGCTTTGGAACAAATTGAATTTCCAAAAAAAAAGTTTCACTCCACCTTAATGTATATGCTTCATTTTATATTTTATTAATAAGATTGTATGGGCATACAGCCCATTCATATTCTGCCAATTTTAAGGCGAAGTCAAATTTAAAATGACAATCAAAAAAATTGTCAAATGTGGCATATTTGTGTTCTTCCAACCTCAAATTGTCTCACAGTGTAATCGAAAGCCACGGCATAGCGTGACAGGGTTTACTAGTTTAATTTTATTATTCCAAATATGGTATGTTAGCAGCATCAAATTTATCAAAAGATCCTTACAATCGAACAAGAATAGACCTCGCGATACAAGTTCAGTTAAACTGCAGGTTCTAAGATTTTTCATTCCCTTCATTCTTTAAAACGAGCTTACAAGCATCGCGCAACATAATTCACGCCGAAGTCTTAGCTCTTAGGAATTCGTGCGCTACCCTTTTTCACAGCAACCTAAGGTGTCCAGATCGAGAGAAAGGGTCTATCGTTTTGTAGAGAGAATTGTGGCAGTTTTCTGTGAACTTTCTGCATGCTTAACTGAAGTTGGTTTTTGAAATATATGCCTTTCTTTTACAAGTATTCGGCGTACTTCAGAAATTTAATATTTTTGCGTCCGTTTTCTTATTCCGAAAGCCTCACATTTTTTCCCTTACACCCATTTTCAACTCTTTATCTCATTCACTTACTCTCTTGTTCATTTGAATATATGTATTATTAGCTCACCTTAAATGTGTCCGCACGCATTCTTAAACATCTTCAATTTTGCTAAAGAAACCCGATTTCGAAAAATTTTGAGTTGTGTCACTTTATGATTTAGGGTGCGATATGTATATACAAACTTATTTTATGTTCATATATATACGTGTAAAGATATTTACGTTTGTTTTAGACCACACATATAAAGATACGAAATTCCAAAATGTATAAATATATATATTAAGTAAAATTTGATTAAGCCATTAATTTCCATTGCAGGCATCTTACTCCTTTGCCAATACTTCTTTGTTCATATACCTATCTACATACATATAAAAACATGCAAATAAAAATAATAGATACCGGTGCATTTTATGTGCCATTAATGTTGCTTTTTATGCTTACTTGTCGGAAGCCCAACAATAAAAGTTTACAGGTTCTAGTAAGTAAATTTTGTGGAAAACCGCAGCTTTAATCTTTAATCCAATGGAAAATGTTAGCGAGAGCATTCGGATATCAAAAAAGTAAATACAAATAATTAGAAGGAAAACTATAAGATCCATTTCAACCATAAGAGCTCATGATATGTTCTGAAATCTTCTGGTGGAATCACGAGCTCGTCTGCTCTGTGGGAGTCCCTGTATGAAATGAACTGAATGAAAGAGATAGCTGGAAGTCTGTCAGACCGCTAGTAAGTGAAGAAACCATTGAATTTAAATGTTCATGGGCAATGGACCAGCACTGTTTCAAAATGAACTAGTTCGAAATAGAATAGCTGCTACTTACACACAGAGAAAAAACTATAGTAAATCTAACAAAGTTGACTTACTTAAAAAAATTTGTATGGGGCACAAAAAACTTGTATAACTCACCAAAGTACTTACACAATTTGTACCCGACCATGGAAAACAAAGCTTAGGTGATTTATTACCTAAGCACTTTGGCTACCAAAAAAGGAGTTGTTTTGGCTAAGTTAACCTTTTTTACTTTTATTTTTTACTAAATTACTTTGCTGAATTTTTTACAAAATTAATTTCGTTAAGATGACGAAAAAACTTAGTAAGTAAATTATACCAAAGTTTTAAGTTGGATTATATGCGATTCTGAGTTGATTGTACAATAGTTTTTCTCTGTGTGTACTATATGAATGGACATGAGATTTGAGATGCTAAGCTATCTAAAATCTTTTCTTTCAAGTATTCATACATACATACATACATACGTACGAGTATATTAAATGTGATTTGTTTATTTTTCCCGAATTTCTTTACTTTTATTCAAAGAAAAATATAACTATACATATTTACATACTTATATATGCATGTATGAACGTTCTTTTATCTGCACCTAAAGAGTAAATTAATAGTCATCAACATTTTGTGTTTACTTTCTATAAATCATAAGCAACTTGAAGTGTGTCCAGCAAAATATTTTTGTTGAATTTATTTATGATGCAGAAATATGCAACTACATAAATACATACGGATATAATTTTATGCTTTATGCACATTGTAGGGTTAATTTAACTTTGTTTTTTATTGATCTTGTTCATCATGATTTCTATTGTGAAATTTGAAATACATAACTTCAAAAATTTTCTTCAGAGAATTTTTGAAACTTAAACAAATAACAACTAATTTTGTTAACGTATAATTTTAAATAAAATTTTTTAAAAAAATAAATATATATGAAATTTTAATTACCATTCACATGTTTTCAGAATTTTTTTTAATATTTATACTGCAGCAATTTCATACAAAAATATACATACATACGATACTATTTTTATTTTTTGCATAATAATTTATTTAAAACGTAATTCAATGGAATAAAGTTGAGCAAAATTGCAAAGTTTATATCTATAGATTTGTACATATGTACATACATATCTATGTATTTACATATGCATGTATCTATGTAGGCACTTTCATACTTTTATGTTTATAATTTATTTAGAACAAATGAAAACATTTTTTGGCAAAAACCAAAAGAATAATAAACAGCAAAATATTGCTTCACACACATCCATTTCATATGTATATGTAGTTACATACATATATCGATATTTAATTTATTTTTCGATTTTTTCCATTTAAAAAAGCTGTAATCGATTTTCAATTTCTTTAAATTTTTTTATAGGCGACAAAAGCAGACGTGATAATCCTTAACAACAACAACAAAAACTGCTAAATATCAAAAATTCAGTTAGTGCATTTTGCTGGCCACAAAAAACTCTTTTATATGCCCAAACACAAGTAAATAAATAGAATAAAATCTACTATCAACGTCAGTTTAAGTGGATATTTTCATACCTATTTTATTTCTGAATCGATTTTGCTGATCATTGGCATTGTGATTGGGATTGAGAGGTAAACGATTTTTGCATTTTAATTCATTGTAAAATTTGAAATATGTAGAAAAACCGCAATGAGGCCTATTTTTCAGGGTATGGACCCAGGTGGGACCGAAGACGGTAAGAAGTAGAGGTAGAAGAAGAAATATAAATCGCAATAAATTATGACTAGTAAACCCGGCCACGCGATGCTATGGCTTTCAATTACACTGTGCAACAATTTGAGGGTGGAAGACCACTTCTTGCCACAATTTGACTTCCCCTTAAAAATTACAGAATATACATTGATTTAAGTCCATAGATTCTTATTAATAAAATATAAAATGAAGCATACATAGTGACTGGTTATTTTTATTTTCTATCGACTCAAGGCAGATCTAGGAAGGTAGGCCCGGTGGCGAATTCAGAAATTTCCCATGTATTTTGTTATAGTAATTGGTAGAGTGTAATGTCAAAATGATATTTCGCCGTGGTTAAATTCTGAATTCTGGGGCTCGTCCATTCCTATTGATGTGAATTCGCATGGATTTTAACATTACACTCTACTTTTGCATATAAAAAAAAGTAGTTTCTGAATTCGCCACCGGGCCTACCTTCCTAGATCTGCCTTGCTATGGACCTAGATTTTTCATACAAATATTTTGTCCGAGAAGCCACATACCGAAGTTTTGTGCTGAATAATTTTCTAGAATATGTTAACCTTAAAGCGGCCACCAAAAGGCTATTTATCGCACTCCTCTTTCTCTTTCTAGTTTCCTTTCTACTCCTCTTTATCTTCCCTTTCACATGACACCTCAAATTTAAAAATCAAACAAACTATAGCGTAAAAATGAAATTTTGAACAGCTGGCAACCATTTTTGTAAAAATTATAATAAATTAATTATTTTCAAGCAAAGCCCTTTCATATGACTCAAATTAAAAATTAAACAAACTATAGGATAAACCTGAATTTTCAACAGGTGGTAACCCTTTTTGCAAAAATTATAATAAACTACTTATTTTCACACAAAGCTCTTCCATATGACACTTCAAATTCAAAAATCAAACAAACTATAGGGTAACACTGAATTTCTGAACAGGTGGTAACCTTTTTTGTAAAATTTTTAATAAATTACTCATTTTAACGTAAAGCCCTTTCATATGACCCCTCAAATTTAAAGATCAAACAAACTATAGTGTAAAATTAAATTTTTGAACAGGTGGCAACTCTTTTTATAAAAATTTTAATAAATTATTCATTTTCAGCTCAAGCCCTATCATATAGTACCAGAAATTTAAAAATCAATCAAACTATACAGGAGAATTAAATTTTGAAATAGGTGGCAACCCTTTTCAAAAATATTAAACCTTCCTGCGCATCTACAGGTCAAGCCCTTTCATTTGACAACCCATTTTCGAAAATCGGTATAACGGTGTAAAAGTTGTGGTGCGTACAAAAAATCGCTTAGCGTAATATATATAAAGATGCGTAGTTATGCTCATAAAAAATACACACGTACAACTGTCTGCACATATCACTAGAGAAGAGCAGCACATTTATATGTATTTTCACATCTGACTATTTAAATATCTACGTACATATATACATACAATATATACGTACTTCACTATACGTGCTTCACTTTCACGTTCACTTTCAAAAGTGGCTATGTGAATTTTTCATCTTAAGCCACAAATTAGTAAAAATAGAAAGAGAATTTTGAATCTGTGTTAATTTTTCATGGCATTTTTTTTTTCAGAATACGGAAGTATTTTGCAACCAATTCTTCATGGACATTATAAAACTTTAAATACTGGTGCATAATTCATCAAAAACTGAATATAGAAAAAAAATTCACATAGCCACTTTTGAAAGTGCTCTTCATACTCATATGTTTATACGATCATCATAAAAACTTGTTAATGGTTGTGGTGAAGCATTTGGTGGCACAAGCCAGCTGAGCTTTATACTCTACATACATACATAACTACATACATACATACATGCATATACCCTGCAAAAAATGCGATCACTCCGGGATACATCCGGGACAACTCGCAAGGGAGCATGCGATTACTACCCATTTGTATCTCTTTATATGGGTTGAAGTGTTCTCTTTTGTTTGAGCATGTCCTATGAAGAGACTAATTATACCCAGTTTGTACCCGAACGGGTAGCAAAAGCGCACAATTGTACCCGTTTTGTACCCGAACAGGTAGCAAATGCGACACATCCATTTGTGCGACTAATTGTACCCGTTTGATACCCTTTCGGGTACAATTCGTCTACAATTAGTATACATATGTACCCGTTCGGGTACAATTGGGAACAATTGTAGACTAATTGTACCCGAAAGAGAGCGCTCCCGGACAAATCTTTTTAGAGACTCGTCGCACACTTTTTTACAGGGTAATACCACCAAATACAACAACAGCAATACTGTATATTTACGCTGCTGCTACAACGACAAAAATGTCTGTGAGCGTTGCCGGCTTTATTGGATTTAACAATGTTGTAAAAATCGGGCAAAATGCTGAGGCCAGCCATTTGGACGACGGTTGTTGGTTGGCAACAGCATGACTTATGTATTGATGCACATATATGTATGTATATGTATATGTGCACATATTATGTATATTTGCATCATATATTTTACATATATGCATGTGCCGTTAGATGATGCGCACAACATTTGTGCATGATTGTTGCGCTCTGTTAGTGCTTTTTATTGTTGACAGGTAGGCAGGTATGATTATTTTATAGGAGCTTTAAAAGTCCCGCGCGCGTTATTTACGAACCATATGTTGCAAAGCTGCGATTTCAATTGTCGATTCAAATAAACTATCTATTCGGTGGTAAAAATAAAATATGAAAAGCTGAGAATTTAAATGTGACTAGAGCCCCACTAGAAATTACCTATATATATAGAGCGTTTCCTTGTTGAAAAAGAGCAGAGCGCTCTTTTCAAGAAATAAGGGAAGCCTTTGAAACAACTGGAGTCTTCCAAACAACTGGTTCGATATTTGGACAGTCTGGGAACACTCCATCGTCGCCCATAGCTTTATCGTTTATCCTACTGTCCTACTGGGGTGTTGTTGAGTCTCTATATACCTTTTATGTGGTTCTAAGTTTTAAGTTCACGTTGAATAGCGATATATAAAGTAAATGATCGTACAAGCTGGTCTTTTTGCGTTCTATGTATTACAAGTCAGCTTTCAGTGGCTAAATGGTTTCTAAAATCAGCGACCTTTATTAGTAAAGTGACCTTTATAAATAAGACTTTTAACGTTAATTTGGAAAATAAATTAGTGGAAACATGAAAGCTTAAAACAAACGCAGACCCTATCAAACAGCTGACAACGTTCGCTGGCAGTGATTGACAGGGACTGCAAAACAAAAGCGACTGTGTGAAATGCAAGCGTGCCAAATGTGCTAAATGCCAAATGACAGACCATTTTAGTGAAATACTGGCAACAAAATCTTACTCTATGGCAGCCTCAGCATCTATAACAATACAACAACAACGACAACGCAATCAACACCATCCATACACCAACCATACAAAGTCATCAAGCGAAATGATATTATTAAAGTAATTTGAATGCTAAATACTAAAAGTGATGGGCAACAGCAGCAGCATATGGCGGCAGTTTGTGTTAGTTTGTGTACGTGCTAGTAAATATGGCTATTGTTTTTTTTTTTTTTTTGTTTTTTTTGGTGGACATTTCGGTTTTTGGTTTTCAATTTCATGTGATTGTTGCAGTTTAATTTTCCCTTTTTTTCAATAGGCCTTTATAATAGCATTTCGATTGCAAAAACTAAAGCTATTAGTAAAAGGTAATAAAAAAGGCAACAATTTAAAAGTTTGAGGTGAAGCGCGCAAAAAAATTAAGTAAGTTAGGTTGACTTCGTATGGCAGTGGATTTTTTGATACCCAGTTGGGTGTGGTAGCAAATGAGTGTGCTTTTGAGAATAGTTATCCAGTTGAAAAGATCTAGAGGGTTGATGAACAGGAATAAAGCGCTGTTTTTAAGCTTAATGCTAGGGTGGAGAGAGGAGCCTATTCAGCCGACAAAGGGCTCAAATCTCATTTCTAAGCGGACGTAGCGGCGACAAAGGAGACGCTTGAGTACTTGAAAGCAAGGAACAGCGAATGTAAAGATGTTTACAACTTCTCAGACAGCCAGGCTGCACTGAAAGCGCTTGGGACTGTCACATGTAAAACCAGAACCGTGGAAAATTGCCGCAGATCTCTAATGGAGCTGAGCAGTATGTATGTATGTATGGGTGCCTTGATAGTGAACATACAGTGAAACGAGAAGGCAGACGAATTTGCTAGAGGGACACATCTACTCCACTTTTACGATCTAGGTATGCCGCTCGCTACCAGCAAGCTCATAATGAAGGAGTTCTGCTTCAAAGAAGCAGAGGAATGGTGACATTGTCTGAGTACTTGCAACCACGTTAGGCTCTTTTGTCCTAACTGGAATGGCAAACGGACGAACAGTCTATTAGCACTCTGCGGGTCCGAGCTAGCACTAATGACTGGGCTACTAATACGCCATATAATCATTGGGAGGCATGCATATTATGATTACTGTAGGGCCGTTGAGAATGAATAGGATCCCGAAACAGTAAAACACCTGCTGTGAGATTGGCCAACACTAGGAAGGAGGCGACTGAAGCACTTAGGGATCTAGTGACATAGTATTCAAGAAAATTCTAAGATTTGTGGAGTTCACATGATCATGGGAGGGGTCTTCGGATCCACGTGGTACCACATTGGGACGTTCGAGGCCTAAGTGTGCTATGTACGAACCAGCAGCCACTGCAACCTAGTCTAAACCATACCTGGGTAATACTGAGTAGTAATTGGACTATTACGTACTTAAATACTTTATATTTTGATCTTGAAGTAATGAGTCCGTACCAAGTACTTTCAGAATACTTTTTGGTTGCTTGTTTTTCCGACAGGGTAGGAATATGATGTATTGTGGAACGATCCTCCGTCATCCCTTGTCAAGTTTGGTTTGGAGACAAACCGGTTTCGGCTAATATGCGCCATCTTCAGTGTCTTTTTTCGTTCGTTAGAACAAGGGATGACGGAGGATCGTTCCACAATACATCATTACTTTCAGAATATTCAAGTACTAGTACAAGTACAAGTACTTTCAGAATATTCAAGTACATACTTCAAATACAAATACTTCAAAGTAATTGAAAAGCATTGAATGTACATTCATTTGTACATACATTCATTTGCTAAAAATTCAATTCTTTTTCAATTCTTTGTACTTGTACTTGTACTAGTACTTGAATATTCTGAAAGTACTTGTACTTGTACTAGTACAATTCTTTTAAAATGTACTTGTCACAAGTCGTACTGGTACTTGATATTACCCAGGTCTGGTCTAAACTAACTTTCCAAGTAACCAATGGATCAACTATAGAGTAGCATTAATCACTTTTGATCTCTTATTGCCTCTTTGACAAACGATTGTTAATGCAATTCGATATTCAATATTTTGAATGTTATCGGTAATGATCTAGTTCTCAAATCGAATATCAATATTTTAGACATTCGTTTTATAAACTTGAAACTTGAAAAAGAAATGCAATTCTCAGTCGATTTCCATTGTAAACCAAGCATAATGTTTATTGCGATTTATTTTATTTTATTTTTTTTTTTTTTTTAATAGAATTTTTTTTTATATACTCGAACTTCCGGGTTTTAAGTTTGATAACAGCAGGAGATATATGTAACTGCAATTCCTAAAATGGGTATCGCAACACAATACGGTAATCTTATACCCTATTGAAAAGCGCAAGCTTCAAAGAAGTCGGAAAAGCAAACAACAAAAAGTGCTTAGCACAACGGGGTATAAATAGAGGATTATAAAAAAGCATGCTAAAATAATCTGCAACACTCAATTTTGTGTTTTTTTTTTTTTTTTTTTTTGCTTTTATTTTTATCTGCTCGTAGCCGGCAAATGCTGATTATAAAATTCCAGCACAAGTTGCCCTTTTGCCCCGTTTTCGGTGCTGCTGCTACGGCCAATTATGCCACTGCCACCGCGTTTGCTCACACGTTTAAATTGAAATTGCACAAAACGATGTATGTAGTTGTATGTTGTTGCTATTTCTTGTTTTTGTATTGATAGTTTTTTGCTGTATTGGTTTGGTGGCGGTGGCTTGGAATTTGACTTTTGACATATTCACTCACAACAAATGCGAACCGCAAGCAAAAAGCGCTGAGCTTGGATCTGTCGACTTTGATGATTAATATAGATATATGTGCAATGTACATACATATGTATGTATATAATATATACTGTTTGATTTTGTTGTCGTCGTTGTTTTGGCTGTTCTACAACCACGTCAAAGGCATCAGCGAATCGATCCCTGCAAAAATCGTTGGATTATATGCTCCATTTGTGGTAGGTTGGAGTACTTTCAAAGTGATCACTAACATAGCCCAAACGACCGATTCGTGTATCTGCATCGGTTCGTGGTTAGCCGAACATAAAAACCAAATGTTTATGGCGACGACGACGTTATGCGTATACATACATAACTACATAAATACATATGTTTGAATGTATACACGTCATTCATTAGGTTTTTGTTGTTATGTTCGGCTAACTGTTAGGTACTCCATCAATTAATCCAATGTAGGTACTCCATGGATTAATTTGGTTGTTATGCGGTACTGGAGTATATACTCCATTGCAATGACATGCAATGTTAATTGGACCATATTTTTTGTGTGAAATGTGGCAGGTTATGGAGTACTCGGTTGGTCCATAGCGAGCACTCCATGGATTAGCGAATGGAGTACTCGGAATTTTTGCAGGGATTTTGCGGCTATATTTGTATGTATGTACATAATTGTTGATTTGTCATTTCATTCCGTTTTCATTTTAAATCTCATCTCATCATTGCAGCCATAAAATATATTACTTGCTATTTTCAATAAAATGTTATTCCTCTGACACTGCCGCAGCTAACCAACATATCCGATATTTGCTTACAAATTTTTTTTTTTTCAACTTTAAATAAATTTCTCTTATTAACATGTGATTGTGCATGTGTATCATGTTGAGTCAATATCAAATAGATGGTTGTTGTTGTTGTTGAATCTCATAGATTCCTGCCAATGTGCCTCAGTTATTTTGTAACACGTTTACGTTTCCCACACCGTTGCTGTGGATGATTGTCTGGGAAACAAAGTTACTTGTACATAAATAAACATATACATATGTACATTAGACCGCGGCGATTTGTATGGAGGGAAAAAATCGACATCGTGCCATCGAAATTGGAATTCCTCTAATTTTTCTGAGTAGAAAAATCTTCCCTTACATTTGTCTAAAATTAGTTTTGATGTTCTGAAATTTGGATTTGGATCATTTATTGTGCACAAAGCGCTGTCAGCCAAAATCATCGATATCGGATGACTATAGCATAGAGCTCCCATACCATGATTTTGAGCTAAAGAGAAATTTGTGCATTCTAGGAAAGTAAATTATAATTTTTGAAATAGTGTTACTATACTTATTGACTTTACGTATCTTTAAGTAATTTTCAAGAAAATTTAAAGTATATTATATACGGGAAGAATAATAGCAAAAATATGCCTACAAATCGGGCTATATTTCGAGAAAACGGCTCATCCGGTTTAAGTTCTTATTTCGTATTTGGAATCAGCATAAAATTGTGGTTGAATTTGGTGTGCATATTAGCTTGGTTAATTTCTGGCAATTTTTGTCCATTTTTTATATTAAAAAATCACCTTTGAAAACCAAATTCCGGAACTTCAAAATTAATTTTAAACAAATGTGGTGAAAGATTTTTCTACTCAGAAAAATGAGAGAAAACCAAATTTCGATGGCGCGATATAGGTTGGCAAACCGCCCCGGCCTAATTTACATTTTCACAAGTACATGAACACATTTTTACATGTCCTGCTCATTCGTGTATGTTTTTGACCACAAACCGCAATCACTTTAACAGACTGTGATTTGCCTGAATTGAAGGCTGGTACGAAGCAATTTTAGAATTTTTTTTTCACTTTTTCTTCCTTCGTTTTATTTTATTTTTTGCCTTTTCCAATTTGCCGATACATATGAAATGAGTACTTAGAGAGTATACGAATTATTTGTATACAACAAAATGTTTATAACTGAAAAATCAGTTGCATTGGTGCTATAAATTATAGTGATCCAATTCGTTAGATTCCGATAAAAAAAAAAGTGTATGTATGTAAAAATGCGCGCAAATACTAAATTTCAGTCAGATATCTCAACAAAAAGACGGAAACAGCTTAAACTACTCAGCTCTTTATTGTGATCATATCGGTGTATACTTTGTTGCTCTAACTCACCTCCTTCTGGTATTTACAAGAATCGGTGGTTGGCACAAAGTTAGAATAAAATTTCATATTTATAAAAGGTATAAAAAATGTATAGTACATTTCAACTTGAGAGCAAAGAACTTTAATTTGAGAGGCCAACTAAAGGACCCATGGAGAGACGGCTTAAATGGCTTGGTGAAACTGTTTGTATGGAGTTTTCTCCTTGCAATTCATTTGCCTCCACTTGCATACAAAATTTCCAAATCGATGGCTCAATATGGAACTAATAAACACAGCATCACTCACGTGCTACTTAACGTGATCGTGTCAATTCGCAAATCTGCAAGTAGCAGTATTTTTTTTTAGCCCAACAGTTTTATTTTCTTCAACTGCACTTGCAAAAAGAAAAAAAAAAAAAAACTGTGGAGGAAATCCAGTAGGGAAATTCTTCGTAGCAAATTGATTCAGAACAAATTGATAATGCGCGGTTGCTTTTGTTGCTGTTGCTTCATAAGTATTCCTGTTACAGCACCGTATACTATATGTAACTATATAGATATGTATGCATGTGTATTGTACATGAATTGTGCATTCTACATACTCCAACGGCTCACTTGCAGGCGTAAAAGATTGCACTTGCATTGCTACTCCATGAGCTCTGACAGTGATTGTGTTTCGTGGTTCACTGCGCACACTGCGCTGGCTATGCATGTATATGAAAATTGCATTCGCTGTCACGGTTGTAATATAACAACAATAATAACAACAACAAAAACAATAAAAAACAATAAAAACAACAACAACAACAACAACAACTATATACGGCAGAAGAAGTTTTCTTTCTTCATATTATTACTCCTCTTCACTAAAAGCCGAAAACAACAGCAGTTGCAGCTCGCAACGAAATGTGGCAAAAGTAATATTCTCTATGGAAATAATGCATGTTTGCTTAATGTATATTCTCAATCAAAAATAACAACAAAAAAAAAACAAAAACAAAAAAAACAAAAACAAAAAAACAACAACAACAAAAAAAAACAACAAAATAATAAACTGTATGCATCCCATCCTATCCCGCCACCATAAAACAGTAGCAAGGCGAGTATGTGCTGAGCCTGTGAGTGGCGGTGGCTTTATGGACGACCTCACTCCTATTTGATTGCCAGCGAGCGCGGCGCACAGTGGGGCAGCTTCCATACATTCAGCGGAAAAAAATAGAAGGAGTTGTCGTAGGGCTTTGAAATTTTGCACACAGGTTATATATGAGCTAGTTAAGAAAATCTCCAAAAATGGTTGAAATCCGTCAACTCCTAGGGGTACCTCCCTTGGACCTATAGTAAAAAATAAAAATAATTTTAAATTCATACCTGTACTTAATCATGTATCATTTTGTTCATAGGTTATGCGACTTTACGTGAAAATAATAGGACTTTGAACTTTTTTACCGTTTTCCATTTTTTATGAATTTAAAAAAAAAATTTATTTTTCTATTTCTATTATTTTTTTTCTCCATACATTTATTTATGACTGCGAAACTATGTTTATGTTAAACAAAAGAGCCTTCTCAGAATTGAGTCGCGAATCAATTAGCTGAAAACTGTTGTACTGTATAATACAATAAATTGAGAGGGGGCACCTGGGGGCACTTGAAATTGATTAAAAATGTAAAAACAGATATGAGACAATGTATTAGTAGTGATTTCCAACTGGAGGCAAGTGGAGCTAAAATTGCAGGTCCAAATGTTTGGAGAAAAAAGGGATTTTTGTTATATGTTCATAAAAATAAACAAAACAAAAAAACTTAAGTCTCTGCAGAGTTTATTTTTTCAATTTTAGTAGACTGAAATATCCTGCTTTAAATAAAAAATAAAAAGAAAAACGTTAGCTCACATAATAAGAGATTATTCGTTTTGAAATTCTTAGGTTTAAATTAAGTTGGTTCGGTAAAACATACAAGTACTGAGTTTGAGACGGCTATAAAAAAACTAGCAGTCAGATCGGAGTAATTCTTTTTGATTTGGTTGTACCATTTAGTCTAAAATTCCAAAATATCACTGCATATTGCATGAAGAGTATGTTGACAATTTGACTTTTTTCCGCGAAATCCCCAGTGTGCGGCGTTGCGCTACGTTTTTGGCATACAAACAGATTGACCGCAGATTGCTTATGCATCAACTGACCGACCAATCGTTCAGCGCTGCAACGCTGTCAATATGTATGTGTGTAAGTAAACCCATAAGTATTTATACATACTATGAAAAAAAAACGTTGTAAATCTAAAGAATTTCGCTGTTAAATCAACTACTTTCCGCAGTTGAAATGTGCTCAACAACGCTCCGTTGTTGTTTCAAAGGTGCGAGCGTTGTTGATTTAAGTCAATAATGGAGATTGTTGGAAAAAATTTTCACCTAAAAATAAATTTTTGTTTGCATTTTACTCTTCATCTTCTCTCCGCCCGGGTCCCAACTGCAAATATGTAGCCTCCGTTCGTTCTATTCTTCTTCTCTTATCATTCAGTGGTTGCTATCTTTATTTCTTATTCTGATTTTTCTTCTTTATTTTATATTCTCCTCCGGATTCGAACCATGACATCAATCTGAAATTTTATCCAATCATCATATAGTGGAACATTCAACATTATATTGAATTGTAGTAACCTATTTATACTTCCATTTCCTAAAAAGGAATCCATGAATTATTTGAATCATTGTAAAAACAAAATTTAAAAAAATTTGTCTCATTAGTCTTGTTTACAACGGAAACTTTTGGATCAAATATTTTTGCCTTTAAATCAACAACGGGGAGAAAATTGTTGCTAAAAATAAACTTTTTTTTGGATTTTTCTTTCATCTTCTCTCCATCATTATTTTTTTGTTGGTTTTCTCACAAAAAAATATTTTCTCACAAAAAATTTTTTAAAGGCAAGCAAGTTTTTGAATCAACAACGCCCATTTTTGAATAAATTGTTGGATCAAAAACTTTGCTGTAAAAACAAATACTTTTGCTGTTGAATCAAAGACGGAGATTCAACAGCCGAAAGTTGTTGGTTTAACTACGGGTATTTTTTTCAGAGTAGAGACGGCCGAAAGCTCTAAGGCAGTGGATTATATTCCTTAGATCTTGACTTTCACCCTTTTTTGGCCTTAAATATTGCCGCAAAGTCATATGAACAGAGGAAAGAGGTTTGCAGTTTAATCCGAAAACTTCTTAAAGCCATTTGGGGTTCACTTTACACCAGAAAAATTAATAGCTCCAGTATCTAATATACAGTGAAATTGCGATTTTGGTGCGAAACTTGTTTCTAAATTAAAAAATCAGTATTTTGAATAAAAAAATTTATTAAAATTTCTCATAGAAGAATATCAGCTGACGAAATCTGCAGTCTGTTTATAGCGCACTCTGTATTGTAAGTATATTTACATATATTAAATCCATATAAAGATACTTGGCATTACATCAATGCTTACTGGCCGTGCTTTGTATTCTCCATACAAGCAGCAATTACCATTTGCCTCGCTTCCATTCATTTTTTTTTCAGCTTTAACTTTCAGTCTTGCTACAATCGGCAGCAGCTGCCAGCTGAGCTTGTAACTTTTTTAGTTGCATACGCTGTTGTTGTTCTAGAGAAATTGAAATTGTTTCTTTATACATTTTATTTGTTTAGATTTTTGTTCTGAATTCGAACTCCTGAGATTTTTTCTTTTGTGCCATTTACTACGAATATACCACATACAAATATACACACATATTTGCAATCCATTGTAGACTTGTTCTGCATCTAAAATTTCTTCTCACTTTTCCTTATAATGTACTAATGTATGCATGTTTGTGAATAGAAAGGAGTATGCGAGGAAATATAAGATAAATTTAAACTTTTAACTAATGCCGTTTTCTTTTCTCGAAAAAATGTTGCCCTGTTTGATTTTCTTAGCCATTTTGTAAGCTTGTGTGGTGATTGCAACGAATGTTGTCCTCTGACTAAGTAAGAGGGCATCATTAACTACAAATTCAGCCATTTTATAGAAAGTCATGTTACGTAATTCGATAATTGAGATATTAAAGGGCAACATTTTTTGTCAGAAAAGAAAACGCCATAAGTGGTTTATATAGTTAATAGATTTTTTTTTTTTTTTCAAAAAAGCAAACGAATAATCGAATTTCTGGTGGCGTAGCCACGCACGTATGGCACGCTTGGTGAAGTGAGAAATCAATGCATTCGATGATTTCGCCTAGTAAAAAGTTAAAATGAGTATTAAAAAAATATTTGACCTGAGAATACAAACGGGTTTGGCATCGTCTTATTTATTAATATAGAAAACTCGAAAATTCGACCAATTAGACTGTGCGACAATTTGAGTGTGGAAAGACCACTACTCATATAGTTAGTAAAACCTCAAAACCGTTTTGACACATTTGAAATTTTTTTTAATTTTAAACTTGCAAAATTTCGAGCAAGTTTACCCTTTGTGCTTCCGCGTAAGTAGTTGGACTCGTTTTTATTTGACATTTTAAGTCGAATAATTTTCTAGAATAAATTAATCCTCTAGTGACCTCCAATATAATATTTTCTTTCCCTTTCTTTCCTTTCCTTTCCTTTCCTTTCCTTTCCTTTCCTATCCTTTCCTTTCCTTTCTTTTCCTATACTTTCCTTTCCTTTCCTTTCCTTTTCTTTTCTTTTCTTTTCTTTTCTTTTCTTTTCTTTTCTTTTCTTTTCTTTTCTTTTCTTTTCTTTTCTTTTCTTTTCTTTTCTTTTCTTTTCTTTTCTTTTCTTTTCTTTTCTTTTCTTTTCTTTTCTTTTCTTTTCTTTTCTTTTCTTTTCCTTTCCTTTCCTTTCCTTTCCCTCCTTTCTTTTCCTTTCCTGTACTTTCCTTTGCTTTAATTTCCTTCCCTTTCTTTCCTATAATGAACAATTTTAAAGTAAAACTTCTAAATAGGTGGCAACCCTTATGATAAAAATTTAATTTTATTATCGTTTTACATGGCACCTGAAGTTCACAAATAAAATAAACTATACTGGAAAATTTAATTTTCAAACATGTGGCAACCCTTTTCAAAAAATTGAAATGTTATGGCTTGTACAAAGAATCCCTTAGCGTAGTAGAATACAAGACGGCCGCTGTGATGCAGTGCGTATAGTGCTCGCCTGCTATACCAGAGGTCTCGGGTTCAAACCCCAGTCCGAGCAAACACCAAAACAATTTTTCTAATAAGTAAAAATCCAATTATTGGCTTTTTTAAGAGCAGCGGTCACCTCTCGGCAGTGGGCGGCATACCCTCTGAGAGTATTTCTGCCATGAAAAAGCTTCTCACAGAAAATACATTCGCTGTTCGGAGCCGGAATAAAATTGTAGCTCCACCCAATTAGTAGGAAAAACAAAAGGAGCACACCTCGAATTGGGAGAGAAGCTCGGCCATAAAACTCGTCAGGGTTATAATAGCGCCATTGTATTATATTATTATTACTATTATAAAGTTTTAGTGACGTGAATGAAAGAAAAAAATTATGAAATATCAAACCAAATTTATAATACAAATACCATTTCGCATAAATACATATATTTAAAATTTGTTTAAAAATACTTGCAACATCTATGAATACCATGAAAATCTCCACTGAATAACAAAAAAGATGATGATGACCGCAAAAAAGTATGTTTAAATTTTAAAAGTTGAATTTGACACGCGCGTTTGTGCGCTTGCAGACTGAGGATTATTATCGTTTATGTGTCTTTTTTTATACTCAGCTGTACTAGTACACAGAGTATTATAGTTTTAATCACATAACGGTGGATTGTAACAGAATGAAATAATCGAGATAGATATAGACTTATATATATCAAAATGATCAGGGTGAAAAGAGAAATCGATTGAGCCATGTCCGTCCGTCCGTCCGTCCGTCCGTCCGTCTGCCCGTCTGTCCGTCCGTCCGTCCGTCCGTCTGTCCGTCTGTCCGTCCGTCCGTCTGTAAACACTAACTCGCGCAAAAATTGAGATATTTTGATGAAATTTGAAATGCAAGTTGGTATTGACACTGGGACGGTTGGTATTGGAAATGGGCGAAATCGGACCATGATCACGCCCACTTTTGCTATATAGAAAAAATCGGAAATCTGGTATCTCAGCTACTAATATAGCTATAGTGATGAAATTTTACCCACGTGTTGAACTCAGGCCCCTAAGAAGAAATTTGATGGAATTTTGGAAAATGGGCGGTGCCACGCCCACTTATTAAGGAGCAAACATTGAAAGCTTTATGAGTCATAACTCAAAAACTGTTGAAGATATATCGATGAAATTTGGTATGCGTGATTTACTTACTAAGACAAATGTTTTGACGGAAAATTGCCAAAATCGGTTGACGGCCACGCCCACTTTTATATATGAGAACTATAAAGGGGCCTAATAAAAACATTTTAAGCGATATCTCTGTCAAATATAAAGATCTATCACTGAAATTTTGTGAAATGAGTCCAACTATGTACATAAAACAAAAAGCACAAAAATTTTGGAAAATGGGCGGTGCCACGCCCACTTATTAAGGGGCAAACATTGAAAGTTTTATGAGTCATAACTCAGAAACCGTTGAAGATATATCGATGAAATTTGGTAGGCATGATATACTTACTTAGGCAAATGTTTGGACGAAAAATTTCCAAAATCGGTTGACGACCACGCCCACTTTTATATATGGGTCTTATAAAGTGACTTAATAAAAACATTTTAAGCGATATCTCTGTCAAATATAAAGATATATCATTAAAATTTTATGGCAGGAGCCTAACTACGAACATAAGACAAAAACCGTAAAAATTTTGGAAAATGGGCGTGGCACCGCCTCTTTTTAGAAGCTGGAATATACGAGATTTCTGAGCCCATAACTCGACAAATAATTGATATATAATGACGAAACTTGGTGTGTACACTTTTATTACTTGTGGTAATACATGTTGAAAATTTTAGCGAAATCGGTTGACGACCACGCCCACTTTTAAATACGGGTATTATAAAGTGGCCTAATAAAAACATTTTAAGCGATATCTCTGCAAATATAAAGATAATTCATTGAAATTTTGTGGCAAGAGTTCCACAATAGACCGGAAACAAAAAATATACAAATTTTGGAAAATGGGCGTGGCACCGCCTCTTTTTAGACAAAGGAATATACGAGATTTCTTAGCCTATAACTCGACAAATAATTGAGATATTATGACGAAACTTGGTTTATACACTTTTATAACTTGTGTGTTAATAGACACGCAAAAATTTATTGAAATCGGTTTATGACCACGCCTACTTTTTAATAAAGATATTTCTGGAACACCCTTTGGGAATTTGTAACGTGACATCTTTGTAACTAGAAGTCAAAACGGAATGAAATTTTGCACTAACAATAATATTTATATGCTTATTTGGATGATTATACAAATTTTGAAAATGGGCGTGGCTGCGCCCTGTTTATGCAGCACTCGTTTCGTATAAAATACACCCTATATCGAAGAAACGCAAACAAACAATGAAAGCATACAGCTGAGTATCTAATGTTCGATTCCACTCGAACTTAGGCTTCCTTACTTGTTTCTTTTGTTTTTGTTTCTTTGCAAAAACTTTGCACTGTTTTTTCATGTGCAAAGTCAGCAGATTTTATAAATGTTATCTGCTTTTAGGCTATTAACCACCACACAAAGTTGCTGGCACATAAATATTTTAAAAGTTTCATATGTGTTTAAATACTTACTCGCACATATGTACATACATATGGAGATGGTTGGGCTTTTTATTTACGCACTAAATACCTTTAAAAAGTTTTTCTGAGTAAAAGAAATTGAATTTAATAATATTTTCTATATTGAAATCAATTTGTAAACAGAAATGAAAGCAAACAGAAATCTCGACAATTTAGAGCATTGGAAGACCTTCAGCCAAAGTTTGTGAAGAGAATGAGCTTAAAGAACATCTTCCAAGCACAAAAAGCTTTGGGTTCTTTAAGCTCATTCTCTTCACAAACGTTGGCTGAAGGTCTTCCAATGCTCTAAATTGTCGAGATTTCTGTTTGCTTTCATTTCTGTTTACAAATTGATTTCAATATAGAAAATATTATTAAATTCAATTTCTTTTACTCAGAAAAACTTTTTAAAGGCATTTAGTGCGTAAATAAAAAGCCCAACCATATAAAATGTGACTTTATTGCAGCAGACTTTAAAAGTTTCAAATACAATGGAGATGAGCTTTTTATTTTTTTTTTTTATGGTTTTTTTTTACAAATTTTTCAGCTAAATTTTAACTACTCGTTATCATATTTTGTTCACTAAAAAATTACAAATTCAATTATGTTCGTTTGTATACGCAATTTTTATGTTGCAAAACACTTTCAAATTTCCATTTAACAATTTCCAATTTTTTTCGGTCTTACATTCATGGGGTTTCTGCTGTATTTGTTGTTGGTTCGTGTGTTCAATGTTGTATGCACTTAATGTTGTTAGTGCTGCTTGTTGCATTTTGCATTTTGTGTAATTTTCGTTTAGGCGGATTTGTTTATTTTAATTCAATTTATTGTTTAGTTTGTTGCAACGCCTTTCCATTAACTGAACTCAGCTGAGATATGTAAGTGAGTGAGTGAGTTTCGAAAGTTTTTTTTTTTTTTTTTTGAGATTTGGAGATTTTTTTGTTTCTTGTAATTTGTTTTGTTTTATGTAATGGTGATGTCAGGGGTATTGCTTTTTTTAAACGCAAGTAGATATGTATATAAGTGTGATGGGTTTGTATAGTGGGACCTCTGTCCTTGCAGTGTTATCTCTGTGGCGAGTTGAGTTAAGAATACATAATAGCTTCATTCGTTTGGGCAAGATTTAGAGAGTTGCGTAAAAAACAACCACTGTTATAACAAGTAAGGAAGCCTAAGTTCGAGTGGAATCGAACATTAGATATTCAGCTGTATGCTTTCATTGTTTGTTTGCGTTTGTTCGATATAGGGTGTATTTTATATAAAGCGAGTGCCGCATAAAGTGGGCGTAGCCACGCACATTTTCAACATTTTTATCAGTCATCCAACTAAGCATATCAATATTATTCTTTGTGCAAAATTTCATTCCTTTATGACTTCTAGTTACAAAGATGTCACGTTACAAATTCCCAAAGGGTGTTCCAGAAATATCTTTGTTAAAAAGTAGGCGTGGTCATAAACCGATTTCAATAAATTTTTGCGTGTCTATTAACACAAGTTATAAAAGTGTATAAACCAAGTTTCGTCATAATATCTCAATTATTTGTCGAGTTATGGGCTCCGAAATCTCGTTGATTCCTTTGTCTGAAAAGAGGCGGTGCCACGCCCATTTTCCGAAATTTTTCTATTTTTTGGTTCCGATCTATTGTAGAACTCATGCCACAAAATTTCAATGAATTATCTTTATATTTGACAAAGATATCGCTTAAAATGTTTTTATTAGGCCACTTTATGATACCCATATATATAAGTGGGCGTGGTCGTCAACCGATTTCGCTAAAATTTTGAACATGTATTACCACAAGTAATAAAAGTGTATATACCAAGTTTCGTCATAATATATCGATTATTTGTCGAGTTATGGGCTCAGAAATCTCGTATATTCCTGCTTCTAAAAGGAGGCGGTGCCATGCCCATTTTCCAAAATTTTTGTATTTTTTGTTTTATGTCCATAGTTGGACACCTTCCATAAAACTTCAATGATATATCTTTATATTTGACAGAGATATCGCTTAAAATGTTTTTATTAGGTCACTTTATAATACCCATATATAAAAGTGGGCGTGGTCGTCAACCGATTTTGGCAATTTTTCGTCCAAACATTTGCCTAAGTAAGTATATCACGCCTACCAAATTTCATCGATATATCTTCAACGGTTTCTGAGTTATGACTCATAAAACTTTCAATGTTTGCCCCTTAATAAGTGGGCGTGGCACCGCCCATTTTCCAAAATTTCACCATATTTCTTCATAAGGGCCTGAGCTCAATACGTGTGTGAAATTTTATCACTCTAGCTCTATTAGTGACTGAGATACAAAATTTCCGATTTTTACCATATAGGGGAGGTGGGCGTGGTCATGGTCCGATTTCGCCCATTTTCAATACCATCCGTTCCTGTCTTGATACCAACTTACATTTAAAATTTCATCAAAATATCTCAATTTTTGCGCGAGTTATCGTGCTCACAGACGGACGGACGGACGGACGGACGGACATGGCTCAATCGATTTCTCTTTTCACCCTGATCATTTTGATATATATAAGTCTATATCTATCTCGATTATTTCATTCTGTTACAATCCACCGTTAGGAAATCAAAACTATAATACTCTGTGTACTAGTACAGCTGAGTATAAAAACGTGGACATGATACGCCCGTTCGTTAAAGTAAGCGCGTGTATTCTCTTCCTTTTCTCCATTTCGACACTATTCAAGACTCAATCCCAACAATTTGAAACCATTTTACTTATTCACAATAGAAAAAATTTGCATACTCAGTTACGACCAGTTTAATGAGTAGCTGGTGTACTATCTAGAGATCATTTAAACACCTCTAACATTTTATATGAAAACTGTCAGCCAAGAGAGCAGAATCCAGTATAAGTGAGCAAAGAAATGCCCAAAGAAAAATGGCCAACGAGAAGTGCAACGAACACAGCCAATTAGTAGCTTATACAGCGCAGCATTAAATCTCCTTCGATACTCGTCGTCGCCAACTCGTAAAGATCCTTTATTTTCCGAAGAACTTTTCTACCGAATATTCCAAGTGCCATCTCATCTCATCGTCCATACTTCGGTGCCGTATATCAGGCCGAAACGATGAGCGACTTGTAGAGCGTGATTTTTGTTCGTCGAGAGAGGACTTTGCTTCTAGATTGCCTTTCTTCTTCTTCTTCTTCCATTTTATTCTTCTTGTTCTTCTTCTACTTCTTCTTTTAATTGGGGACTACTGTTTTGGCCAACGCCAATGAATCGCGCCAGTAGAGTCTGTTTCGTGCTGCTTGGCACCAATTGAAAATACCAAAGGAGGACGAGTCTGTAGCTATTCGCGTGGTCTTGCCAACGCAGTGGATGCCCCTTTTTTGCTGCCTTTAACGAGCTCCGATAGAAATACTTTTTGGGTCGGAGCACCTTCATCCATTCCCACGATATTAGCTATTTAGGCCAAAGTAACACTTGTTCGCAAGCGTAAGTCATCGGTATTGACTACAAGGACCTTCTTCTTTGAAAACTTTAATTTAAATTTACCCTCATCATCTTGAAAGTTTCGTTTTTAACGCCATTAATATGACTTTTATAGAAAAGTTTAGGTCAATATAAAACCCTCCTCCAATTCTAACTTTACTTCGAAGGGATGCCACAAAAAAGTAGCTTACGTTGTTTTTGCTTTTCTTGCTTCAAGAACAGTGCAATGTGCATACACACACATAAACCTTACTCTAATATCACCCAATAATACTTATTTACAAATCATTCATTTCACTTACTTCCTGCACAATAAATATGCTGCCGAAATGAACTAGACATGGTCACATTTCCAAATGTATGTAGGTGAAGCAGAAATGCCAATGAAACTGTTACACAGATAGCAATGAGGGCACAATTTATGAAGCAACAACCACAACAACAACAACAACAACGAAGAAGAAGTAGGTAATAACAGGGGCAGTTCGAGGCAGTTGAGACCGACAGGCAATAGCAATAAAAGAACATTGTAAATAAGCTCTAAAACATTATGAGGAATTGCAAAATAAAGTGCATTTATGTTGAAAATGCACATACATACATATATAGATATGTTGGTATGTATGTATGTGTGTAGCTAGCTTTATGTTCGTACTTGATAAAAAAAATCTCAATTTGAAATGATGTTGCCGAAAAGAGCGAAGGGCTGAATTTTAAAAGCGAAACACCATTTCACAACTGCAAATAGGAAGTGTAAAGTTTGCTGATATACTGAAAATGCAGTGCCAATGGGCTTTCGGGCTGGTTGGTTGGTTTGTTGGTTGTTGCGGTGCTGCAAAATTTGTGGCTACAGTGGGTCAAAGTAAGGAGAGTGGAAAATATATATTTTTTTTTAACTTTATAGGGAGAAATGAATTGTAACCATTTCGTTAAATTTTGTAAGTTTTTACTTATAAATTGTATTCGTAAAAGGTAGACTTGTGCAATGAGTAGCAAGGACATAACAATTTATAATATAATAATAATATAATAATACAATGGCGCTATTATAACTCTGACGAGTTTTATGGCCGAGCTTCTCTCCCAATTCGAGGTGTGCTCCTTTTTGTTTTTCCTACTAATTGGGTGGACCTACAGTTTTATGCCGGCTCCGAACGGCGAATGCATTTTTTGTGAGAAGCTTTTTCATGGCAGAAATACTCTCGGAGGGTATGCCGCCCACTGCCGGGAGGTGACCGCTGCTCTTAAAAAACCCAATAATTGGATTTTTACTAATTAGAAAAATTGTTTTGGTGTTTTGCTCGGACCGTGGTTTGAACCCGAGACCTCTGGCATAGCAGGCAAGCACTCTACCCACTGCACCACAGCGGCCACAATTTAGCCTGTAAAAAATAGGCATAGAAATGTTGTTCGATAAAAATTGGGCATTCGCAAAACAAAAACAAGTCCCTTTTCTACAGTAAATAACTTTTAACAGCTCAGATTGGCTATGCACACTTTTTCCAGTTTGAAAATTTCAGTGTCTACTTTTTACAGCACAATTATTTATTTCGACCTTTTACAGCTCAAATTTTGCTATGCCCGGTTTTTGCAGCTTAGTTGGCAGACCGACTTTTTACAGTTGAAAATTTTTTATCTACTTTTTACAGCAAAGTTTTTTAAGTCGATTTTTTACAGCTCAATTTATGCTATTACCATTCTTTACGGCCCAAAATTAGCTATATCCACTCTTTACAGTTCAGTATTTGCTATGTCCACTTTTTACAGCTCAAACTTTGTTATGCTCATTTTATGCAGCTCAGTTTACTATGTCCACTTTTTACAAGGTAGGATTTTGCTATGCATTTAAATGATTTAAAAATTTTCTATGTCTACTTTTTACAGCACTATTTTTTATGTCCATTTTTTGTTATGTCCAAATTTTGCTATGCCCGGTTTTTGCAGCTTAGTTGGCAGACCGACTTTTTACAGTTGAAAATTTTTTATCTACTTTTTACAGCAAAGTTTTTTAAGTCGATTTTTTACAGCTCAATTTATGCTATTACCATTCTTTACGGCCCGAAATTAGCTATATCCACTCTTTACAGTTCAGTATTTGCTATGTCCACTTTTTACAGCTCAAACTTTGTTATGCCCATTTTATGCAGCTCAGTTTACTATGTCCACTTTTTACAAGGTAGGATTTTGCTATGCATTTAAATGATTTAAAAATTTTCTATGTCTACTTTTTACAGCACATTTTTTTAAATCGACTTTTTACAGCTGCAAATTTGCTATGCCCACATTTTCCACTTTAAAATTTTCTGTCTCTACTTCCTACAGCACAGTTTTTAATGTCCACTTTTCACAGTTCAAAATTTTCTATGTCTACTTTTTACAGCACAGTTCTTAAGTAGGTTTTTTACAGCTCAAAACTTGATATGCCCACTCTTTACAGTTCTATATTTGCTATGCCCACTTTTTATAGTTTAAAATTTTCTATGTCTACTTTTTACAGCACAGTTTTTTATGTCCGCATTTTACAATTTACAATTTTCTATGTCAACTTGTTACAGCTAAAAATTAGCTATGCCCACTTTTTAGGTCGACTTTTTACAGCTCAAAATTTGCTAAGTCCCTTTTATACAGTTTTATATCTACTTTTTACATGAAACATTTTTGGCCACCATTTTGCTTAATGCTTTCTTAATCTCACTTTTATGTACGCCAGCAATTCATTAATTACAACCTTCCTCTTTTCTCAAATATTTTCATGCAACACACACCACTGTGCGCTGGGTCAGTTGGTCGCTTGGTTTGGTTGGTTGCGGCTCAATGGTCAGTGGCAGGCATGATGAATAAAGTGGGCATACATAGGGACCCTTCGCCTGATTTTGTTTAGTACTTGCAAACTTTTTCGTTTTCATTTTTTTTTATTATTTTCTAGTTCCTTTTTTATTGCATACTTTTCATGTACCAAGTTTTTCATGCAGATGCTCTGTGCATGCCAATTTTTTCTCAGCCACAGAGTGCTGTTGCTGCTGCTGCTGCTCTTCTTCTGCTACACTTTCGATGTGCCGCATATTTTTGTTGTGGTGTGTTGCACGTTCTAGTTTTTGTTGTTTTATTTATTTATTACATGTGTGTCTGTTGGCACGCGCTTTTAATGTAGTTCTGTGTTAAATATGAAAACTTCATGCGATTATGGTAATTTTATTATTTTACAAGCTTTTATTTAACTTCACTTTTTGTATGTATTGGGGTATGTATGTCGTGGAATTTTGCAACGAATATTTAAGATACTTCTAGTTGAGCTAGGTACTTGAAAATTGGAACATAGTTCAGGACCCGAAGACAATGCAATGTGAAATAAAAACAAATCCGATAGATGGCGATGGTGTCGAGATATTTGTAAAATTCGTATTTACCGACCGAATTTGTTCATATTCGGTATATATATTGCCTATGAGAAAGTAAATACATCCGTGGAAATAAATCGCCGATAGGTGGCGCTAGTGTCAAGATATTTAGAAAATTAGTATTTATGAACCAATTTTGTTCCTATTTCGAACACGTATTACGAAGTAATCTATTCACAAATGAGTATAGTAAAACCACTTAAAAGACTCCACAGGAATTGGATAATAAAAAAAACTGGCTGAGCAGAAACCATCAAAATGTTAAACATAGTGCACTTCATATTAAAAACTGTTGGACTATATTGATAGTGGGAGTGTTGACAAATATTAGATGTAATATGCATTGTAAAACTAAAAAGGCAAAAATAAAACAAAGTAAAAAAAAATTTTTTAAAAAGCTTTTATTTAATATTAATATAAAAATTTACTAAATAGGAAAAAAATAATTTTTTTATATTTTTGAACAAGATTTATATTAGTCCTTAGTTCATTTGGATCTTAATTTCAATCTAAGCATACATTTAACGTATTTCTTCAAAGCATTTCTGTATATGTATCAACATAAATAAAAGCGCGGGTACTCATTAGATATTCATGTTATAAAACAGTATTGGTGAAATGGAAGGAGGCGATTAAAACTTTAAATTCCAATTACGTAAGATATGCATTACGTAAAGAGCACCCGCGCTTTTATTTATGTTGATACATACACAGAAATGCTTTGAAGAAATACGTTAAATGTATGCTTAGATTGAAATTAAGATCCAAATGAACTAAGGACTAATATAAATCTTGTTCAAAAATATAAAAAAATTATTTTTTTCCTTTTTAGTAAATTTTTATATTAATATTAAATAAAAGCTTTTTAAAAAATTTTTTTTACTTTGTTTTATTATATACTTTAACTTATATATGCATATAACATAGATAGATAAAAAATAAAAATAAAAGGAACATAAAAATAGAATGAAATAAAATAAAATAAAATAAAGTAAAATAAAAATAAAATAACTGCAAAGCACCAGATGCGGTTGGGTAAATGGGGAAAGGGAAAGAAGCAGAAGTATAAAAACGCAAGGGAAAATTTTGGTGTGAAAATTTGTAAAAGCAAAAGTGCTCACTAAAAATGGTTTACGGTGTAAATGTTAAGAGAGGCGAAGGGTCGTTGTGCCAATAAAATTGTGTGTGTAACTTTGGCACAAATGTGTGAAGTATGTAAATTGCACATACATAAATACATGTGAGTTAAAGAAAAATAAAAAAAAGTTGGATAAAAAATGTGTTCTTGCTCGCACTCATGCACTATGTCAGATAACCATGGCTACCTTGGAAATTTTTTAATTTTTTGTATTATTTTTAAAGTAAAAGTAACTTACTACTTTGACAGTTTGTATAGTATAAACGTCGGCAGATAAGTGAAAATTGTCAAAAATTACGAGCCAACCTAAAAGGTACTAAAGGTACTCAAATAAACTAACAAGTTTATCAGCTATGAATTTTTATTTGATTTTGCGTATTTGTGAATGCTCCTGATAGTTTCTCTTTTATAAAAGCTCTTAGATATTAATGAACTTGTTGTCATAAACTAAGGGAAAAAGGTTGCAAACCGTGAGTCTATGACTGAATGAACAAAGTGCCTTCGTCTATCGAATATGAGGAGAAGCTAAAGTAGTCTAAGTTGCTTGGTAGATGATACACTGTCTATTTTCCCACAAGAGATCAATGGAGAGATCCAGAAACTCTACTGGGAGGATCGAAGAAAATCATCTACACATACGGATCAAAAACAGAATACGCAACTTGGCTCCTTAGCAAAATAGAATAAAGTTCAACTTATGTATGTGGGTACTCGGACACTGCGATGTTCAAAGTAACGAACTCACCCCAGCGGGTTAGGGGGCTTATAATATACCCGTCTTAAGGAATGCCTGTCGTAAGACTAGACTAAAATCCAAAGGCCTAGAAGGTTGATAATGGCCAAACAATTTTTTCGCACGACACTCGGGCTGGTGTCAGAAGGGACCCGAATGTACCGGATTTATCCGGCAAAAGACTATCCCCTACACTTCCCCTACACTCCCCAAAAGCTTCGGGAGTGTTTTGGTGGCTACAACAACAACAACAACAAAAATAAAAGGTAACGATTTCGACCGCAGCCAATAATAGGACAAAGTATAGCGGGCACTGTGAAGTACATCAGGGATTCCATGAGAAAAACTAACGGGAGACACTGGAACCCTACAAATTCCAGGAAAGGCTTACCAGGTACCTATGTAGCAAACTTCCTCCTCAAGCAGAGAAGGAAGGAGCTCCGCGGCCGTTGTGGGGTGATTACGGGACACAATCTATGAATACCGCGCTTGGCCACCAAAGACATCATTGAGTGCTCATTATGCCCATCTTGTCTGGAGGGGGACGACGTTGGCACATAGCGCTTTCTCTGCACCTCTCCGGTCTTCGCTAGACTAAGATTGCGGGTCGGATTTTCGGGTCGGATGTATTGAGAATGGCGGATGCACATTATCTGCCACACGATAAACTTCTAAGATTCTGGAAAGTTTGTAGAGCAAATCTGATTCCACTATGCCACCTTTGCCCCACATCCTGAGCCTTTCTAAAGGCCTTAAGTACAAAGGTCAAATATGCCTGAGTGCTTGGGAAAGACATGGTTTTTCGCGGCCTACCACAATTCTATTCATTGCAGTCTCGCTTCCAATCTTTTATGCTTCAAAATAGAAGTTGTTGTTGTTGCATCGTGGAAGAACAGTCAACGTGGCTATTCTCAGTCGAATGTATTTTAATTTTGATCGCTGCGAGACTCAGGGCCGTTTACTCAACCTCTGATTAACGCTAACCGAAGGATAAAGGTGCGGTTAAGCTATGGACTGCATTATCGACCACATGTTAAATTTACGGTTTGATGAAGACGATAATGATGTTTAACCGGGCTTTAACCGTGGTTAGCGTTAATCAGAGGTTGGAGTAAAGGGCCCTCAGGCCTTTTTGGCCTAAAAGTGTCCTTCAAGCCTTCTATTCTTTTCTCCTGTGATTTTCCTAATCCACGAAGAGAAAGATTTCCCCATATTCATACAAAACAAGCAATCAGTAAAAATGGTAAGAGATGAGTAGTTTCAAAGTAAAAATTATTCCAAAAATGCTCTATAAAACATGGTATAGGGATGTGAGCTTTATTCGAAGAAGAAATAAAAACTAAAATAATTAAACACATTTTTTGTAAAAATTATCTTCATTAAACAACTAAGCAAATGCTTTCTTTTATATGGCTTCGAATATTACATAATTTCCTTAAGCTCCTTCTTGGACAGATCATTAACAAAATCTAACTAACTGATTTTCCAACAAAATGCAACAAAAAAAAGGTGTTAATTTTGTGCAATTAGTTTAGAAAACGTGCACAAGTTTTATTATCTAATATTATTGTGGCCGCTGTGGTGCAGTGGGTAGAGTGCTCTCCTGTTATGCCAGAGGTCTCGGGTTCAAACCACGGTCCGAGCAAAACACCAAAACAATTTTCTAATTATTGGGTTTTTAAGAGCAGCGGTCACCTCTCGGCAGTGGGCGGCATACCCTCCGAGAGTATTTCTGCCATGAAAAAGCTTCTCACAAAAAATGCATTCGCCGTTCGGAGCCGGCATTAAACTGTAGGTCCACCCAATTAGTAGGAAAAAACAAAAGGAGCACACCTTAAATTGGGAGAGAAGCTCGGCCATAAAACTCGTCAGAGTTATAATAGCGCCATTGTATTATATATATTAATATTATTAATATACATACATACATATATACACATATATCTAGTTACAAACGTCTAAGCATTCAACTCCTCAAGCGTTGCCTGCCTTCAACAACAAAAACACTAGTAATTGTTGGTTGCAACAAAAAAACTGTCATCAACGAAATGCAAGCGTGTGTGTGTGTGTGTGTGCGCGCAAAAGGCAAGCAATTAAGTTTATGTGGCTTGTGGCTTTGTTGCATGTGGCATGCAGCAACTATTTTATAAACTGTCACATATACTATAAGTTATACATACATACATATGTTGTCGTTTGTGTAACAATTAACGCCTACACGCGCTCTGCAAGCCACTTTTGTCTATTCGCAAAACGCTTATATGAAGTGCGACGAATGCGACGACTCCTTAACGCTCGTGTAACCAACTTTTTAATTTAATTTAATTTGAAGCATGAACGCAAAGCCAGAAAAGCTAGAAAATAGAGACCAAACACTTTTCTTTCAATTGGCCTCGCCGCACACACACAATAGATAGTTGAGCTGGAGGAGGCGGTGGTTGAGGCGACACACAATGGGAACGTTTCATACAAAAAACGGTCATAAATAGTAAAAATGGACCTAGAGTGCTCAAATTTTGAAAATAAGCTTTTTTTATGAATATTAGTACATGGTGTAAAAATGGACTTAATCTGATGACAAATTCTCCCACCCCCCATATAACGGGTGCCGCGAAAAACCATTAAAATACATTTATTTTCGAAACTAATTAAGTTAGAATGCTGAAATTCAGTATGCAAGCTTCTTTGATGAATATTAGTACATGGTGTAAAAATGAACTTAATCTGACAACAAATTCTCCCACCCCCCATATAACGGGTGTCGCGAAAAACCATTAAAATGCATTTTCGAAACTAATTAAGTTAGAATACTGAGGGGCAATTATATATATAGGTATAAGCATATATTTGTAACTACTTGAAAAATATTTATTTTATTATCTACATATGTACGCCCCAGTGCAAAAATGCGTTATATTATTTTTTAGCGCAAAAACGAACGCGAAACGCGAAAACTCGAAGCGCAAAAACATGCCGACAAAGCTTTTTAGTTCGTTTTTGTCCTTTTATCTTATACTGGCGATTCCGACAAATGATAAACTTTACATAAAAATACATAGTATTTCGGCACAAAGTTATAACACTATTTCATGTTCATGGCTGGTATAAAAAGCAGCAAATGATAGTATATCGCTCATTTACTTCAATACTATCATACCTTAGTAAGCTGATTTTACGAAAAAGCCCTTTAAGTTTACGATCGCTATATATGTACATCAATAGTATAGCACAGACAATTTTTTGATCTCAAACTCTAAATTTTCAATATATCAGACCGAAATTTCGTCATATAATGCACATACATATACATACACACACATGCATACCCATCCTTACCTGAAAACTAGCGTTTTTGAGTTATGATACTTTTTAAGTAAATAGGCTAAAAGTAAGTATATATGTAAATATTCTATATAAAATTGCATTAGTTAATATATTAGCGATTTTAAAGCATAAACATATGTCAAAACTGCTCATCAATGCTTTTTTCTCTAGCTACACATGCATAGATATGTATGTACATCCATAGTGATAGCGCGTATATACACCTCGTCGAAAAATATGAATAAGTGAGAAGAGCGCGCGTGAAAGATAAAACTGACTATGGGGGGTTATAAAGCACACTTGGGGTCAACATATATTAAAAAATTGAGAAGACCTTTTTTTGGTTTTTTTTTTATTTGATTTCAAACTTTTGGAATTTTTTTGAATTTTTTTTTTTTACCCTGCAAAAAATACAATATCTAATAGAACCTGTATAGCTAATTCAAAAATGAGCTTCTGTATTTCATATTGTGAACCATTTTCTATATTACGGACGTAAATTGGATGATAAATCTTCTATACATTTAATTTTTTTTTAATTTTGAATATGTCATTATAAATGTAATTTCAAAAATGCACTTTTAGCCAGTTAGGAGAATAATTAAGAAACGCGAAGGCGCGCGTGAAATTAATATCTGTTAATGTGATCTGATAAAGAATATGTTAGTTCATAACTAGAGCTCGGATAATAGGTGAAAATCAAACGCCTAAAATTATGCTACGTAATGTTTGTGAGCACATCCAGTGGCAAGTTTAAGGGTGGGGTACCTTCAGGTCTAAGCCCCCCGTGAATGCAATTGAATTTTTTGCCTACTAGGATGCCAGAAAAATAAATTATTAAGGTTTTTTATGGGTTGCACGTGAAAAATTGCAAAGAAAGCTGCAATAAATAAATATAATAATAAAGAATAATAATAAATAAAGTATAATAATTAAATATATAATTATAAAGAATAAAGAAAAAAAATTAAAAATTTGTAGTGACTCGCTTAAATTTGAGACAAAATCTTCGCACGTGAAGGAAAAACAATTACAATTTCAAACCAAATATATTTTGAATGAAAATGAGGCAAGTGCATATTAGCAAATGGAATATATAATACAGCTTTTTAATTTGTAGTGGTCTGACTTTAAACATTTGCATATGTTAGGTAAAAAAAAACTTGATTTGAACTTTCCTATTTTTTATGACCATTTCAATGTTTACATTTTTCCAATTGGATACTCGGCATAATTCCATAGCTGTAAAAATGCAAATTTCTCTCGTGGTAAAAACGGTTTTGCATTTTTGTTTATGTGTTATTGGAACATTAACTATGTCATAATTTACTTATTTTTTTACTCAAAAAGTTACAAATTTTGCTGAAAATTGGCGAATTTAACTTTAATATATTTGGTTTCTGTTATAGATTTTTTTATGTATAAAATTAAAATGATTAAAAACACATATGTAAATATATTTTACGAATAAAATCACTTTCTATTCTTCTATTTCATCACACACCAATGTAAATATGTTTATTTAAACTGCAAATTTGTGCAACATAATTAAGAACTTTTCTAATGAAATCTTCACCCACCATACCAATATGGTACCCCTTTATATTTAAATTGTAATCCCGCCACTGAAAACAAACAAAATTTACAATACGTTGCATATTTTGAGGCGCTTGATTTCACCTATTTTTCCGAGCTCTATTCATAACACAAAAAAAAAACAAGATATCTTTTTTTTTGTTTTTTTTATTTTATTCCTTAAAGTTGACGAAGAAAAAAATTTTTCTATATTTTTTTATCAGTATTTGAAAAATCATATAAAATCAGATTTCAAAGTTAGAAGAAACAAGATTACTTCCTAGAAAAGTAGAGGTCATTTGCTATATTTAGATGTCAAAACAAAATATATACGTCGATAAATGGCTTAGATAGAGCTTTTCGTAACAGGTCATAAAATTCATAATTCATATGGCATATTTTTTGTTCAACTTTGAGCACCCTGTATGGCTAAACGAAACGGAACTCAAAAAATTTTACATGGGCTTTTTCCCATAAGATATCTGTCGATTGCAGTTAAAAAATATTTATTTATCACTTCTTTAATTTCGAATTTATTTTTGGCCAAAAATCCCATTGTGCGACAGTTGCAACGTCGTTACCCACTCAATTAGAAATTTGTAAGGCGAGTGCAAAATGTGTCGCATATACATACATACATACGTACATTTTAAATTGTGCTTGGCTTTTATATAAAATAGTGGCATAGTTGAGTTGAATGCAAAAGTATCTATCTATTTGTATGTACATATGTACCTATGTATGTATATTTAACTTATGCATTGCCAACTATTTGAAGTATTTGATTTGTGTGTGTTGCATGCGCTTGTATGCGTGCATTGTGTGTATGTGGCATGTCGGCATGTGGAAGGAAATGCTTTTGTTGCTAACCAATTTTAACGTACGACAATTGTCACACATTTATATACTTAGTTACCTACACGCATATAGTGGGCGTTAAAAAATGTATATTAAGCGTTTAGTAAAGAGCCAAGCTAGTCTAAAAAAAAGAAACCAATACTATGACTTCACATTATTCTTCTCGGAGTAACCAAGTAAGCGTATTGTGGCATATATGTAAGTACTTTAGCCCTTCCACTTTTGCATTAAGGAGTGGCATATTGAAAGTAATACACGCTGCACCAATAGTTCACACAGTACAACGTTCCCTACAGGGAATTTCAACGGTACGCACACTCATATGTAAATATGGAAAGGTATGCGCATTGTAAGCATTCACTCTATGCGTCCCAACACACATAATGCGATTAGGTGACGTCTTAGGGCCAATGTTTACATTTTTCCAATTGGATACTCGGCATAATTCCATAGCTGTAAAAATGCAAATTTCTCTCGTGGTAAAAACGGTTTTGCATTTTTGTTTATGTGTTATTGGAACATTAACTATGTCATAATTTACTTATTTTTTTACTCAAAAAGTTACAAATTTTGCTGAAAATTGGCGAATTTAACTTTAATATATTTGGTTTCTGTTATAGATTTTTTTATGTATAAAATTAAAATGATTAAAAACACATATGTAAATATATTTTACGAATAAAATCACTTTCTATTCTTCTATTTCATCACACACCAATGTAAATATGTTTATTTAAACTGCAAATTTGTGCAACATAATTAAGAACTTTTCTAATGAAATCTTCACCCACCATACCAATATGGTACCCCTTTATATTTAAATTGTAATCCCGCCACTGAAAACAAACAAAATTTACAATACGTTGCATATTTTGAGGCGCTTGATTTCACCTATTTTTCCGAGCTCTATTCATAACACAAAAAAAAAACAAGATATCTTTTTTTTTGTTTTTTTTATTTTATTCCTTAAAGTTGACGAAGAAAAAAATTTTTCTATATTTTTTTATCAGTATTTGAAAAATCATATAAAATCAGATTTCAAAGTTAGAAGAAACAAGATTACTTCCTAGAAAAGTAGAGGTCATTTGCTATATTTAGATGTCAAAACAAAATATATACGTCGATAAATGGCTTAGATAGAGCTTTTCGTAACAGGTCATAAAATTCATAATTCATATGGCATATTTTTTGTTCAACTTTGAGCACCCTGTATGGCTAAACGAAACGGAACTCAAAAAATTTTACATGGGCTTTTTCCCATAAGATATCTGTCGATTGCAGTTAAAAAATATTTATTTATCACTTCTTTAATTTCGAATTTATTTTTGGCCAAAAATCCCATTGTGCGACAGTTGCAACGTCGTTACCCACTCAATTAGAAATTTGTAAGGCGAGTGCAAAATGTGTCGCATATACATACATACATACGTACATTTTAAATTGTGCTTGGCTTTTATATAAAATAGTGGCATAGTTGAGTTGAATGCAAAAGTATCTATCTATTTGTATGTACATATGTACCTATGTATGTATATTTAACTTATGCATTGCCAACTATTTGAAGTATTTGATTTGTGTGTGTTGCATGCGCTTGTATGCGTGCATTGTGTGTATGTGGCATGTCGGCATGTGGAAGGAAATGCTTTTGTTGCTAACCAATTTTAACGTACGACAATTGTCACACATTTATATACTTAGTTACCTACACGCATATAGTGGGCGTTAAAAAATGTATATTAAGCGTTTAGTAAAGAGCCAAGCTAGTCTAAAAAAAAGAAACCAATACTATGACTTCACATTATTCTTCTCGGAGTAACCAAGTAAGCGTATTGTGGCATATATGTAAGTACTTTAGCCCTTCCACTTTTGCATTAAGGAGTGGCATATTGAAAGTAATACACGCTGCACCAATAGTTCACACAGTACAACGTTCCCTACAGGGAATTTCAACGGTACGCACACTCATATGTAAATATGGAAAGGTATGCGCATTGTAAGCATTCACTCTATGCGTCCCAACACACATAATGCGATTAGGTGACGTCTTAGGGCCACATGCTACAATGCCTTCTTGTGTTCACGTTCATATGTAAGTGAATATGCTTGTTGTAAGCTTATGTCTGTGTAAGTTTACCAATGCATGCAATGTTCCTTTGCTAAGCATGCAAGTTCGCCTTTGTCACCATTTTGTTGCAAAAGTGTGAGTGATATGCCCGCCTGCAGCTACACTTGGTGTTGTCGTCGTCATCGTCGTCGTCGCCAACAACAAACACCGTGTCTACTACAATGGCGGTGGCAACGCGTTGTTTTGTGTGGCGCCTACACTCTTAGAAATTTTTGTGTAATTTTGCATACAAAAAGGTAGGTTACTTTTTTCCTACCTTATTATGCGCAAAATCGCACACTGAAAAATTCAACAGATAAGCTGTTTAAATTTAAACAATAAAAGTGTAAAGCCTACACTTACTTAATCTTCCTCCTTAATCTTCCGACTCTTGCAAGTCGGCGAGAAATGTTGGGGGTAATATTTATCGTTAAGCTCTTGAATGGCTTAATTCTTTCTCCTTTCTTGCTAGCTGAAATAAACTTTAACATTCCTTCTCGTTCAACAAGACACTTCAACCCTATCTATTTAAAGCAATGTAAATCAAATTTTGAATTAAATGAACCTTTCCGGGGTTTATGTAAGAGCTTTAATTCCTATTCCAGCTTTTTAGATATTTCGGACTCGCTTTTCATTATAAGGGAAAAAATACTGTCTTATCTTAACACATAGTAGCGATTATTCTGTTATAATTCTCAAGACTAACTTCAAATGTACTATACTCAGCTGATGATTTTATTTCTCTGTAGCTGAGCAGTTTAAGATCTCGACGCTTAACAAACTCCTGCCACTCAACACCTCGGCATTTTATGTAAAAAAACAAAGAAAGCGTGAGTAACGAGTACTCATGAACATTGATGTGTAAACAGTTTCGAAATCGAATTTTTATTCCCTTTCCCTTGTTCCTTTAATTAAAATGCGACTCTCGTTTTTAAAATTTTTTGTTGTCATTGTCACTGCTACATTTTGTTGTTTTTCTTTGTTTTGTTGTTTGGTTTTTGATTTTTAATTTTTGATTTTTGATTTCTGATTTTGATTTGTTTTGCTCAGAAACATGCAAACTCATTCGGGTCCACGTTTGACCCATATCTCGGGACTCTGTGTTTAAGTCCTGCTCAAAACCTTTCATATGATACCAATATTGCTCAGAAATATTCAAGGATCATCCGGAGACCCGGCCTAGGAATCATAAAGAATAGAGCTCTATATGAAAGCCCCACTCAACACCTTTCATTTGATACCAATATTGCTCAGAAACATTCAAGGATCATTCGGGTCCTCGTTGTGAGCCATATCTGGAAACTCGGCCTAGGGGTCACAATTAAAAGAGCTTCATATCGAAGTCCTTCTCAAAACCATTAATTTGATACCAGTATTGCTCAGAAGATCATCCGAGTCCTCGTTTTGACCCATATCTCGGGACCCGACCTAGAAATTATAAAGAATGGAGCTCCCGGTAGAAGACCAGCTCAAAACCTTTCATTAGATACTAATATTGCTCAAAAACATGCAAGATCAGCCGGGTCCTCGTTTTGACCCATATCTGGAGACCCGGTCTAGGGGTCACAATGAAAAGAGCTTCATATCGAAGTCCTGCTAAAAAACTTTCATTTGATCCCAATTTGCTCAGAAACATTCAAGGATCATCCGGGTCCTAGTTTTGACCCATATCTCGGCACCCGACCTAGGACTCATAAAGAGTAGAGCTCCCTGTAGAAGCCTTGCTCAAAACCTTTCATTTGATACCAATATTGCTCAGAAACATGGAAGATCATTCGGGTCCTCGTTTTGAACCATATCTCCGGACCCGACCTAGGAACCATAAAGAAGAGAGCTCCCTGTAGAAGGCCTTCTCAAAACCTTTCATTTGATACCAATATTTCTCAGAAACATTCAAGGATCATCCGGGTCCTTGTTTTGACCTATGTATATCTCGGCACCCGACCTAGGAATCATAAAGAGTAGAGCTCTCTGTAGAAGCCTTCCTCAAAACCTTTCATTTGAGAACAATTTTGCTCAGAAACATTCAAGGATCATCCGGGTCCTCGTTTTGACGCATATCTGGAGACCCGGTCTAGGGGTCACAATGAAAAGAGCTTCATATCGAAGCCCTGCTCAAAACCTTTAATTTGATGCCAATATTGCTCAGAAAAATGCATATCCATACATTTGCATACATGTTCAAACAGGTTGGTCCTTTTTATTTTGCCTATTTGTCGCATTGTTGCAGAAAACAACAACAACAACAACAGCAACGAAGCGAAGCGAATATTTGCATTTGCACGACTATGCATGCAAGCATTTGTAAGTACATGCCTAGCACCTACCTACCACCGACAATGCCAAGGTCATTTACGGTTTACGCATTTACGCATTTACATGTTTACGCATTTACATGTTTACGCGTAAACTTTACCTGTTTTTCGAAATCACTCGTAGCTACAGCAAAGATGTTTACACATCAAAAATATCCGTACGTCATGCGGGTGCGACTCTCGTGCGGTCGGGCGGGATTGGAGGGCGTGGGTTATTATTATCTATATTATTAATACGCTAACATAAATTTTGTTCCATCTTCTCCGTCGAAACTACTGAACTGATTTTAAAACTAAGCACACCATTAGAAAGGTATTACTCTCAAATAGAACTGCGCCAATTTTCATGAAAATTGGTTGGAAAATGCGTCCACAATCGTCGTTGGAAAATTGCCGTGTGGTTGTTGTTGCATGCTTTTGCACACAACAGAGCTGTCTCAATGCGCAAGCATACCTGACTTTGTGCGTGCAATTGTGAACATGTTTGGCTGGATGTGGTGTGTAGTTTCAAAGAAGTAGAAACGTAAAAAGGTAGCAAAAGCACTATAACAAAAACATAAAGTCAAGGAATAAGTAGGATAAGAAAGAATAAGTAGGAAAGAAATTGAGGAAAGAAAAGGGCAGAAATAGAAAGAAAGAAGTGGGTAGGAGAATTATGAAAACGATTAACGACAACAACAGCAAAATAGTAGCAGTGAAAGTAACAACAAAAGGAGCAGCATCAACAGGAACAACAACAAAATAGTAACAGTGACAATAACAACAAACATTTATACAAAAACTATAGTTGCACCTTAGTCATAAGAAAAAATCTAGAAAAACTGTCGAGTTTCGACAGTAGGCAGCACTCTAGTTATTATTATTACACAAACAAACTTTAAATCTAAACACCAATCGAGTAATAAATTGTAATTTCGCATATAAGTTAAACAAAATTACCAATTCACTCTGTTTTACCCCACTCAATTGTAATTTCGCGCACGAGATTTGAAATTATAATTTCTGTATGCAATTTTAACCCAAAATGCGTGTAAAATCGCATGATATACTCACTTTTGCTGAAAAGTGCGTAAAATTTCGTTTAGAACTGTAAATTACACACTTGTAGTGTAAATCTACGAAAAAAATGTAATTTTCAACTAAAAATTACATATATTTTGGTAGCATATTTACACGCAGTTTTTAGAGTGTACACATGCGCGCATAGCGGCTAACCACACGCTGCCGCAAGCAATTACAACGTGTGCGCGCTGCGCACGCAGATCATGAGTCACTCGAACAGCAAAAGCAACAGCAACAATATCATATAGTTGCACTAGTAACCCCCTGTACCCCTGCACTTGCAAATTTGTCTTTAGCAGCACAAAATTTGTGTTGCTTTAGTTTTTGCCACAAAAGGCTTATAGCGGTGCTACATTCAAAGGAATTTAAAACTATTTGCTCTTTGTTGCGCTGCAGTTGGCTTCACTAGCTTGAAAATTAATAATAAAGCACACAAAGTGAGTCATGAATGTTTTGTGGCGTTGGTTTGAATTAGTTTTTGTTTGTAAGATAATTTGAAAGTCACTTTGAGAAGCTAAAGGTTCACACTTATTTTCGGTGCGAAGACTGGAAAACTTCTGCTTTGAGTAAATTACTTGTGCTCTACTGCAGCATTATCGCTAAACGATTTTCATTACCTACGTCTATTCGGAAAAAAAATTTCTTTTATGAATATTAACTAAACGACGTACATACATAAATATTTTCTAAGGCCATATTTAGTAGTAGTTGTGTTTTGGTTCCTAAATATTATCTCTAAACCGAAAAGTAACCTTTGAAGTTCCAACCGTAAACACTCAAAAGTTATCTTAAAGCGATAATCAGTATTCAAGAAAAAGAGTTATGTATGAAATGTATGAAATATAAAACAGCACCAACAACCATGCATGACCATTGATCTACATATGTGAGCGCTCTTTCATCTTCTTATATCTTTAAAGAAAATCGAAAACTTGCCGCTAGCCAAAAAATGAAAATGAAATAAAATAAAACACACATAAAAGTCATTTTTTCCGCTACCAAAACATTTATATTGGTCACTTCCGCTTTTATGAGTTAATATACAGTGTGGCAAAAAGACATAAAATGTTGTAAAATGAAGAAATAAAACATTCAAGCTAACATAAAAAAACAGTTTCTCAGTGTTATCTTTATCCCAGCAGACATTCCGACTCATAAAAGCGTCGGAAAGAAATTCCAAAGCGGGGCATTCACAATCATTATGAGCTCATTTTGGAGTACGAAATGTATATTTTTCTGCGCTTAATGTGGCCACCCGATATGAGCCTAATTTCATACATCATATGAACCTGAATTAGAGTCATAAATGACTCCTATTGAACTCATATTTATGACTCTTTTGTCCTTCTTCTGTGACTAGTGCACTTCTCAGTTCTCTTCATCCTCATTCCATTCGGTTTCCATATACAAATATGCAGTTTCACCCCCGCTTGTTCTCTCTCCCCTCATTGTGGAATCTTCTTCACCTTCACGGCTTGTTTTATAGTATTGTTCATTTTGTACTCTCCTAAGGATTCGAACCTGACATCACCTGAATTTCCATCCGATGCCATCATAAAGTGGGGCATTAAAAATTTTATTGTAGTTTAGTGATTTTTTATACTCGTGCTTCCCCTTTTTCAAAACTTGAAATAAAGCTTTTGACCTTTAATGGCATGATTTTTTCTTATTATTTTCTGTGGTGTTTTGCGTTCTGCGTACAAAGATTTTGCCTGAGGGGGCCTCCAGTGGAATTTTATAGCGTATAATTTTCTAGAACATTTTAACCCTCTATATGCATTTTTAACTGATATTCTCTCCAAGTGTTTATAAAAAGTGTTAAAAAGAGCCATTTTCTTGGAGGTTAGAGAAATTCTACCACCAAGAAATTGCTTATTAAATTCTGTAGATGAGGTATAAGGTAAAAAACTTCAATTGAAGTAATTTTTATAAGATATTTTTGATAAAGTAATAGCACTTCCAGCTAAAGTTATACAATTTTAACCTTCCTTAAAAAAAAAATCATGCCCTCTGCACTAGTACTCTGTTTGATCTGGGAGACATCCTCTTTCATAATTACTAGCGTTTGTTCGTGTTCAGAAAACACTGTTGGACTGTGTTATAATTAAAAAAAAGTATATATCGTTGGCTTCGTGAGCAAATGTGCTAAGTCCAATTTTTATCAAAACTGAGATTTTAATGCAGTAAGATAGTGCAACTAAAAATACATCGTCTGCCAAAAAGAAGTTACCATAATGTCTGTTTTTCACGGTGTAATGCAGTGTTATGCTAAGCCCATAAAAAAATTTTTTTTTTTTTCAAAAACCTACGTGCTAAGTCCAGGTGAAAATGAGAAATTATTGATTTTTTTTAATTTGTTTTGTAAAATGATATCGCCCGTTTTATGCTATAGGGATTTAACTCGAAATTTTCGATTTCTGGGATTTTGCTATATATTTCAATAACTGGTTAGTGCCTTTGAGTCTAGTCTTATAAAATACTCAAAAAGATAAAAATGGCGGAAATAGAAGTGATTTTGTAGTTAGCCGTAGAAGGAAACTATTTGAAATTATAAAACTTTATTTGCGTTTTCCCAAAAAAAAATTTTTTGAGTTAAATCCTATTGCATAAAACGTGCGATATAGAATTATTACTACATTGCTTTAATAAGCATGGCTTGGGACTGTAAACGTTAATAATTTGCGGGAGTGGCTAGCTTTCCCACCAATTCGATAAGCAAACTAGTTTGCGGTACTTCTTACATTTTTATTATAATTGTATGCGTTTGATCGAAAGGCGGTGCACCTATTTTATATAGAGAGGGTAAAGCATAATGTGGGCGTGGCCACACCCATTATCAACAGTTTTATATCTCATCAGACCAAGCCTAAAATATTCTTGTTAGTGTAAAATTTCATCCCTTTATGACTTTTAGTTACAAGAATGCCACGTCACAAGTTTCCAAAGGATGTTTTACAATTTTTTTAAGTAGGCGTGGTTACAAACCGATCTTGCTAGAATTTTACTACAAATAATAAAAGTACATATGTATGTACCCACACCAAGTTCCGCCGTAATATCTCAATTATTTGTTGAGTTATGGGCTCCGAAATGTCTTAGATTCACGATGCCACGCCCATTTTCAAAAATATTTATGGTTTCTGTTTTTGTCCATAGTTGGAGTCATGCCAAAAACTTTCAATGTTCGCCTACCGATTTGGACAATTTTTCGTCCACACCTTTGCCCTAGCAAGTAAATTACGCCTTCCACATTTCATCTATATATCTACTACGGTTTCTGAGTTATTTATCACTTATAAAACACATTATTATTAAAAATATTTAACGGCGTAAGCCCATTGCATGGATGGAATTTCATCCATTATCAATTTTTGCGTGTTTTTCGATATATACTATATAGGGAAAGTGGGCGTGGTTATCATCCAATTTCTCCTATTTTCAATACCAACCTTCCCTGCCTAGTTAGGAGCCTCTGTACCAAATTTCATCAAAATATTTCAATTTTACTACGTACAGTTGAGTATAATAATTTTTGAGAAAATGTGCTAAGTCCACCTAAAAAAACAAAATTATAGAAAGCAAATGTGCTAAGTCCTAAAGAAGCTCATAACTTTGGACAAGCTTTATATTAAAATGTGCCCATAACTGGTATTTTAGCACGACCATCTGATGAAGAAAACTGCATTTTCAGATTTTTAAAATAGTAACAACAAAAAAAGTTAGGAGGTTTTTTGCCTCTCCTGAAAAGTTACCATAAATGGACTTAGCACATTTGCTCACGAAGCCAACGATATACATTTATATATAAAATTTCTTTAGCTCGTATTTCACACATATTTCGGATTCGTATCGGACTCCAAAATCTTCAGAATTTTAGGCTCATGCTTCACACATATTTCGGATTCGTATCGGACTCCAAAATTATGAGTGCTCCGAGAATGTTTGCTGGGTACTAGCAATTCGAGATCAAAAACACATACATACATACATAGTAAATAATTCATAAACCCGTATGTTCCCAGTAATGGTAATGAGCGATATTGAGGGTTCTCTATGGAACATGTTAGTGCTCCCGGACTGTCCAAAACGCGCTGAAAATGTGTCCACTTTTACATTAAATAACCCAGGTGGGCCAGCACAGCGTAAAGGGCTTTCCAGATGATCCCAAAAAAAAAAAGCAGTAAGAGATCACAAATAATAAACATTGTATTAAAAGTAATTCTATTTTTCTTGCAAAAGCTCAGTAGATCACAAGTAAGAATTGCTATTCTATAGTTAATCCCGTGGTGTATTTTCATCAAGGAAACACTCTAGATATTTTCTATTACATTTCAATGATTTAGCTACTTACCATACTGATGTAGAAATGAAACAAGAAAGATTTGTTGCAACTTTGCTTATTTTGCGAATCAATACGATTTCTTTGAAAAATTTTGACAACCCAAATTGGTGGTTAAGATAAAAAGAGTTTTTTTTTTCTCTTCGAGGCAACTCAAAAAGCGATTATATTTGCAATACATTGAAGCTCAAAATTTAACTCAACGCCCTGAATCACAAGCCATAAAGCTGCTCTACCCTCATGCTAGTAAAAAAGCTGGTAGTCAACCACTATCAGCTAACACAATATACATATGTATGTATGTACATGAAAGCAGCCGATGCACGCCGCACACAACTTGCTTGGGCAAACTTTATGTCCATAATTAAAAGCTAACAAAGCGGCGAACATAAAAATAAATGAACTTACCATCGAGCTTCGCTTTTAGCGCATCATCAGCAGCTGCCGTGTTCGTCGTTGCCACCAACGCCGTCGTCGCTACCATGGCTGTGTTGTTGCTGCTCATGACAATGTTACCATTCAAAGCCAACAAATTATTATTATCGTGCGCATCCTCATAAACATCGTCAGCATCATCGGAGTCATCATTATCATCAGCATCAGCAGCAGCAGCAGCAGCATCATTATCACTTGTGTCGCTGCTTGCAGCTTGTTTATTGCTTTGATTTCCCTTTGCGGTGCCTTTAGCAACATTGCCATCGTTATAGTCATCATTATTGCCATCATTATAGTCAACATTTTTTTCATTATGTCGTATGACAAGGGACAGCGTAGTAGCCGTTGTAGGCGCTGCCGGAGCTGTTTTCGCTGCAGCAGTTGTTGTTTGTGCAGCTTTCCTTGTGGTTTCAACAGCAGCAGCGGCGTTATTCATGTTGTCAAATGATTGAGCTTTTGCGGCTGTGCTTGGCACAAATGATGTTGATAATGATAATGTTGCTGGCGGTGGCGGTGGTGATGGTGATGGTGCTGGTGATTGTGGTGATGCTGCTTCTGCCGCTTTTGTTGATGAATGCGCCGACCTGCTGCTGGAATTTTGCTGTGCAAGCAACATTTTTCCGCTACCATCGCCACTATGCGTTTGAATTTTATCAGGCCGTTCGTTGTTATTGTCGCCGACACAATGTTGCTGTTGCTTTTGCTGCTGCTGACCGGCATTATTGTGGCTGTTGCTACGCTTTTTGTTGCTTTTGTTGTTGCTGCTGTTGTTGTTGTTGTTACTGCTGTTGCTATTATTATCAATCGTTATGGAATTTATGTCCTCGGAGTGCGTTGCTGATTTTTCTGCATTGCTGCGTGTGGCATGCAACAATTCAATGACGGCTGGATCAGCTAAATTATAACTGTTATCTTTATAGCTACTGTCGTTGCCATTGCCACTGTGGTTGTTATTGCCATTGCTGCTGTTGTTGTTGCCATTGCCATTCGCTTGCGCAATCACCTGCGTCATCAATTCCGAATACTTTTGCAATTCGGCCAACAAAGTGTCCTGTGCTGGCAGCATCATTGTCATTACCGTTGCAGCTCCCTTAATCACTTTTTCGCCGTTGGCTTGCTGTCCTTCGAACTTTGTTGTTGTTGGTGTTGTTAAGCGTTGTTGCTGTTGTTCTACGCGCTTACGATTGTAATACTCATAATTGGTTTTGGATTTCGTTGATTGTTGGCACGAGTCATCATTCTTGCTGGTCGACCTGCTATCACCATCGTCTACTTTTTCATCTTCCTTTTCATCCACTTTTTCATCTTCCTTTTCACCCTCGTCGCTTAAACTTTCCTGCTCATCGCTGTCGTTCGCTAACTCAAACGCCTCAAATGCATCATCACTACTTAAACTCGCATCACTATCCACTAGCGCGTGTACTATACGCTCCTCCACACTAAACTGTACCTTCTTGCGCGTTTGCGGCATCGGTATGTAAAATTGCGATTTTGCCGCGGGTGTTGGCATCTGCTTTTGTGTTTGCGTATCCGTCGCATGACGTTGATTAGTTGGTGTTGCTGTCTTAGCACTACCATCACTCGTTGTGTGCGTGTGCTGCTGCTTACCAACCGTCATACTCGTCATTGTTGTTGTGTTTTTTGTTGAAGGTGAGTTCACACTCGCGTCAGCAGCAGCTTTGACAGCTGATGTGGGTCGCTTGAGTATGGATTTGATGTTTTGTGTGGGCGTGACCATTAATAACATAACTCGTTCGCTGTCATCGGAGGAGTCCTCATCTCTAGCAGTTGTTTTCGTTTTTGTTGTAGCGTTTGCTGATTTAGCATCGTTATCACTGCGCGTTGTGTTGCTTATTTTGCTGCCATTTTGTTGATCCATTTCATGTGCCGCTTCCGTGCTCTGTACACTTGTCAAATCGGACTTGCGTATGCGTGGCGGTCGCTTTGGTTGTGCTGCTTGTACTAGAACTGTTGCTGTTGCAGTTGTTTCTGTTGTTGCTGTCGCAGTCGAGTCGTGTGATTTGATTTGTTTATCATCCACCGCACTTCGCTTGGTCGACTGCTTTTGCTTGTGCTGTTGCTGCTGCTGCGTTCTTTTCGGCGAGGGCACAGCGTTTGCGGTGCTCGTAGTTGGGGACGTAGTTGCCGCAGCTTTAGTTGCCAAACTTGTGGTCGCCTTCGTAATCGTCGTCTCGCTATCGATTCTAATGCTCTCATAGCTACTTCGTCCATTCTCACATTGTTTGATTAATGATTTGGTTGTGGATTTGCTGCTGGTGCCCAAGCTAACACGTTGTCCGGCTATCGCCTGCACATTATCGTAGCCGCGTTTGTTACGCACTTCCTCAGCATGTGGCGAACTGCCGCTGTTATTACTGATGTTGTTGTTGCCCTCAGCTGGCTCACTAATGTTGACATTGGACGATGATGCTGAGGATGTGGGTATGCGGCTTTGATGTCTACTCTCCGGCGTTGATGTTGTCGCCTTTGGCGTTTGTTGCTGTTGCTTTTGATTTTGGTGTTGTTTTTGCGTTTGAATTTGCTGCGGCTGCTGTTTTGCTGCTTGTTTGCTTTTGTGTTTGTTGTTGCTGCTCGTTAAAGCAAAAGGTGGCGCCTCCTCGGTAAGCGCCGCATCGGCCACATTAAAATCGTCATTTGGCGGCATAAACTCATTATATGAGCTGGTGCTGGCGCTTATGGCGTTCGGCGGCGAGTTAGCGCTTGTTTTATTGCCCACCAAAGCTCTTGTTGCTGTTTTTGCTGTTGTCGCTATGGTTGGTGGCGTATTTGGTGTTTGTACACAACTGCTGCTGCCATTACCGATAGGACTCGGTGGCGACGACGACGAGGATGTTGTTGAATTGAGTGAGATCAGGTCATAGGGATTGGGGATATTACAACCGAGTATGGAACGTCGCGTGGTGGTTCTACTTATCTCGCCGCCACGCGCACTCGCCATGCCAACGACGGAAGCATTCAACAGCGTCTCGACATCCTCCTCGAGCCAACAGTCTGTTGCATCCGCCATTGCGCCGCCGCCATTGCCACTTCCGCTGCTATGTGTGGCATGCGACTGCTTTGTGGTAAGCGCTGGTGATTGACTGAGCCGTTTACGACTACGTCCACGCGTGGGGCTTTCACTTTTGACACTTCCCTGCCCCTGTGCGGCGCGTGATTTATCCTTATCACGACTACTGCCCACACGTGCCAAATCACGTCCACTCGCACCACTCATACCGCCCGGCTCGGGTGACAGCAAACGCGTGCGTCTCATTAAATCATATGGATCCATTTGCGGATCGAGTATGGTGGGACGTGATTTTTTTGTCATGCTCACCACACGCACCGTAGCTGCGCCGCTACTACGTAACTTCGAGGAGGAGGAGGAGGCGGCGTAAGCGGAGTGTGAGTGCGATATGGCCAGCAAACCGCTCGCCGGCAGCCGCATTGTGCCGCCAATGGGCGTTAAGGGCAGACGTGATCCCTTGCATTTTTTACATACGCTCGCCTTTTTCACCTCACGCTTCGTGCCATTCAGGTACTCGGGGCACGAACAAATGACCACGGCGGCGGCTAGTGGTTGCATGTAAGTGCCGATGGGCGATGGCGACGTCGTCGCGGCGGCCAGCGCTTGTGGCATGAAGTGATGATGGAAGGAGGAGGGGCGTGCGGGTATGCCACGCACAGTGCTGTAGATCCATGGCTCGGCATATTTCATGGAACGTGACAAAGCGCTGGGCAAATATTCATAGCCCGCGTGGTGGGTGCTGGCGGCAACAGCATTGTGATTGTTATTGTTGTGGTGACCACCGCCGCCGCCATTGCTTATGTGATAATCGCTGAGCTGCAGTGTTGGCAAATGCATTGTTGTTGCTGTTGCTGCTGCTGTTGTTGTGTGAAAATGTTGGTGTTGTATTTGGCTGTGGCTAAAACTATTTGCATTATAAGAGATATTTTGCGTTGCTTTTGTTGTTGTTGTTGCTGTTGTTGTTATTCGTTTTGTTGCTGTTGCAGTTGCCGCTACAATTTCTGTTTGCTTTGTGCTGCTGCTTGTTGTTGTTTTGGCATTCGACTCATTATTTGTTCCGCTAGTTTTTGTAATTTTGAGCCGTTGACTCCAGGTTTTCTTTGATTTGTCATACATCGGCGAATACTGTGGAGGAAAAGAAAAAAAGAGACAATTTAAATTTATTTAGGTATGAGTGTTTGCTTTTAAGAGCAAGTAGAGTAAGGCATTTTTGGTTAAGTCGTTTAAAATTGGGAGCAAGTATACAAATATGGAGATAAATAACTTCATTTCATGAAGCGAAAATACAAATTTTTTTTTTATACAATTTTCAAATAATTCGAAAGGCTTTGGCTAATTTGGAGGTTACATATGAACTCGGATAACATACATAGGGTACTACGGTGCAGTGAAATAACGCCCGTGGAATTAACGCCCGCGGGCGTTTCTTCTTTTCTTGAAAAAGAAATAATTCCCGCGGGCGTTATTTCGTTTGATCCATGGGCTTTATTTCTCTTTCGGAACGGCAATTAAGCCCGCAGACGGGTTTTTTTTAAATATGGTGTATTAGGGAAAAAGCGCCGCAGGCGAAAAATTGGAATAAAAAATCGCGCGATTTTTAATTCCAATTTTTCGATTCTTTAAATTTTTTTTAAATCCCTTCTAAATATTCAAATATTATGTACATATGTGTCAACTCCGCCGCTTAATAGAAATAATACCTACGAGTAATTACTGAGACAGAGAGGCTCAGGGTTATTACTGAGAGAGGCTTAGTTAAATGGATATTATTTAAAATAAATATATCTGCGGCGCTTTTCCAATAAAACAAACACCATATTTAAAAAAACGAAAAATTGGAATAAAATATCGCGCGATTTTTTATTCCAATTTTTCGCCTGCGGCGCTTTTCCCACTAATACACCATATTTAAAAAAAAAACCCCGTCTGCGGGCTTACTTGCCCTTTCGAAAGGGAAATAAAGCCGACATCGCCGAATAGGGCGCGCGGGCGTTCTTTCCCTTTCTGAGTGGAAATAATACCCACGGGTTTAATTTCGTTTTATTCGCAGGCGCTATTTCTTTTTCAAGAAAAGAAAAAACGCCCGCGTGTGTTATTTCCTTTTTGGGAAATAACGCCCGCGGGCGTTAATTCCACGGGCGTTATTTCACTGCACCGGGTACTACTTAGGTTAGGTTAGACTGGCTGCCCATTGATAGCATAGACTGGATAACTCCGCAGTGTTATAGGATCCTAGTATGTATACGAGTGCAAAATAAACTGAGATGTAAATTTTTATTAAGAGTTGGCATTGCTTTAGAAACATTAACTGAATATTTTGTGGTAGGATGTAATACTTTAACATATTCCTCAATCTTCTCTATGAGATATAGAACAGTTTTATTTCATGGAGGTAACTTCTGAAAAAACCTAACAGGTAGCTAGCTAACCTCCTCCTCAAGCAGAGTTGGAGGGGCTTCGGGCTCATGTGGGGGTGATTACATGGCAGAATCCATGGGGATAGCACATGACCACCATAGGCAACAGCGAAAACTCATAAGGCCTATCTTGTATGTAGGAGTAAGACGACTACTGCACAGAGCATTTTCTCTGCACCTGTTCGGTCTTCGCTACACAAAGATTGCGCTTTCTCGGGTCAGATGTATTAAGAATGGCGAACGCACATTCGCTACCACTCGACAAACTTCTCAGATTTATTAAGGTTATGTTAGATTAAAGTGGCTGCCCCTGTTCGTCCTAAAACAGAGGCACACATAGGCCTGGCGGTCCGTTGTGATACCACGTGGAACTCAGATTTATTAAAGAATCTTGGAAATTTGCAGAGGAACCCTGATTCCAATATTCCACCCTTTTCCCTACATACTGATCCTTCCTAAAGGCTGTAAGTACAATGGGCAATTATGCCTGAGTTCTTCGGAAAGGCATAAGTAGTTTTTCATGGCCTACCACAATTCCATTCCATTTCATTCCGTGGAGGGATCTTGCAGTAATTCTCGTTTAGCTTGTGACTATCTTTAGAGAATTGATTTACTTTCGAACCAAAGAATTGCAAAATCAAATCAAAAGAAATGAACGTCAATACTTATCAATGTTCTTCGATCATGCTTAGTAGTCAAAGAAGGAGTTATTTGGTTTTCAAAAAAGTCTTAAAATGTTTATCAACCTGGAGGTAAAGTCAGAAAGCAAAGCTCTTCGGGAGATTTATGGACCTTTCCGCGTCAGCGAAGGCGAGTATCGACGGAGATTTAATGACAAGCTTTACGAGCTTTACGCAGACATCGAGATTGTTCAGCAAATAAGGATCCGGCGGCTGCGTTGGGAAGGTCATATCGTGAGAATGGTTGAAGGTGCTCAGGCTCAGAAAGTATATCGAAACCCGCTAAAGGCAGACGAAAAGAAAGATCTCCACTGCGTTTCGAAAAACAGTCGAAGATTGACTCGCCCTCCCTTGGTAGGTATTTCCGATTGGCGCGAAAAAGAAACGACTGCCGTGCTTTATTGGACTCAGCCAAAATCGTCTAGACAGTTAAGCGCCAATTAGGAAGAGGAAGAGGAGGAGGAAAAGCCATGAAGAGGTCCTCATATAGAAAAATGAAAGAATTCAGGAAGAAGAAGTTTTTGTTGGGTGTTGGAAACCACTACTACTGTATACATTGTACTATATCTTTAACCTAGAGAAAACTATAGGGATTATTTTTTTTTTTATATGAGCTATTGGCCAATTTTTAATTAAGGAAAATTGAAAAACATTTTTTGGTAGAAGACACATAAAATAATTATTAGAAAAAAACGGCCATGTAAAAATATAGAGATCATTACTTAATCCACAATCAAAAACTCTGTTCTGATAAATTTTCATCTGTTTACAGTTTTTTATAATTAAATCACAATCCCTTGCAAGCGATCGCCTTCTTCTTCTTTATAGTAAACCGCTGTTCGCTTGCCATGTAATTGGTTATTAATAATTTACAGAATTCATATCATACCCATACATGTGTATGTGCGCATGCAAGTACTTATTTGTTATACGGTAGTGGTTTACAATGCAATTTTCTACGTGTCGAAGGTGTTGCACGTGCAATAGCTCCTCCACAAAGAGAGCCTGAGAGATGGAAAACGAAAGTGTATGTATATATACATTTATTTATTGGTTGAAAATCAATGCGCCTTGCAGTACATGGGCCATTTTGTTGCTCAGCCTTATCAGCATGTTTGTTGGAACAATGTTTGCCATTCGTCAACAGTTCAGCAGCCTTTGACGTGGCGGGCGATTACCTTTGCTGCCCAGCGAATTGTTGTGCGCAAGCGAGTATGTGAGCTAGTGTTTCAGCGAGTGCGAGTGTCTGTAACGATTTGGGCATATTAGGCGAGTAATGTTTATATTTTGAAAAATTTATTTAATCGTTAAAAACATTAGTATTTATGTAATTAAGCATCAAAGGCAATCGGATTATATTGAATTTGAATTTTTTTGATTTATTAGGATTAAGTTTTTTTCACTCACTGCTGCTCATAGTTATTGATTACTTCGACTTAAAAAATAAATCGTTATTCTTCGATACTTACCTTATTATTTTTGCGCACATAATCTCAATTTAAATAACTCTTGTAATTTTTCACCGAATCGTTGCATTGAAGTATATACATAGATGTATATGGTACATATGTATGTAAATCGGCATCAACAAACAGCGAACAGAAACTGAAAGAAAAAATAAGAAAAAAAGAAAGAAATGAATACAGTGAAACCTCCCTTGGGCGGACACTCACCGTCGGGCAAATTTTGTCCGCCCAAGAGAGGTGTCCGCCCAAGGGAGTGGGTTGCTATTTTAGAAATTTTTTGAATTTTAAAGGATTTATTTATTCATATATCACTGAAAAAACAAGGATTCTTATGTCTTGAAATTTTCACTTAAATACATAAAAATATATACATATTTATGTATGTACATATGTATACATATACATAAAGTATTAACATACATATTACATATCAATTAGTAAGTTGCTGAGAACTAGAAATGTTGGGATATCTTTGAAATTATTTAAAAAATTGCGAAATTGTCGATTGACGAGGGGTTTTTTGCTTATTTAAAATAAAATTGTTTTGCAGATGGCTTTCAAATTTCTGCAACAATTCAAATGCAATAAGGTCTTCGGTGCAAGATCTTTTCAAATTTGAAACTAGTGAAAGCGATTTCGTTCGCGGAGATTCCATTACCTACATTCAGCGGTAATACTTTCAGTATGGGTACTATCATCTTCAATGGCTTCGACGTTTTCGTCAGTTAGAACATCTAACTGGAAATCCGTGAATGTTGTTATATCTATTCCAATAAAGTCATGCGGACATTTATTTTAGTTGGTGATTTCCCTTTCATCGTAGCGCTTTTTACCTAACGAACATTCCACGAACTTTTTTTATATTGCTATACATACTTATATTTTGTCCGCATAAGAGGAGTTCGTGTCCGCCTAACAGAGGTTTTTATGCGATTCGTTATGAAAAAAAAATCAAAGTGTCCGTTGACGAGAGGTTCGTGTCCGCTTAATAGAAGTTTTTAGTTCAATTCAATAGTAAATAACTGTCCGCGTTCGGCTAAGAGAGTGTCCGCCTAAGAGAGGGCAATTTGTTTTAAAAATTAAACCTAAACCTTGGTGCATGAAAAAATGTCCGCTCAAGGGAGGTGTCCGCCTATGAGAGGTGTCCGTTAGGAGAGGTTTCTCTGTAAATAACTTTGTCTGCAAGTCGGTTAAGTTAACTTAAAATAAATTGATGTTTGTTAAATTTTTTCTTCCTGGCCATAACTATAAATGCAATTTTCAATAATGCAGCACAGTTATGTACACACATATCGACATCTATACATACATTCTTATGTACTTACGTAAATATATACAAACAACATTGTAGATACAATTTTTTATTCCTGCAAATATTGACTATGCAGATTTCAGTGCTGTCTTCTGTCTGCTTCTTCGCTATGTACTCGTATTCTCAATACGCTTCTATAAATACGGACATACCTACCAGTGATCTGCACAAGCAGCTTGTTTGCCCTTTCAAGCGCTTGAAATTTTTTCCAATCTCTCCCTTGCTTGGTTTGCTTTTAAACAAACAAGCAATAGCTTGTTTACAATTTTTTCAATCTGCTTAAAAGCGAAACAAGCTGATTGAAAAATTTCCAAGCAAGCTCTTGCTTGTTTGTTTAAAAGCAAACCAAGCTAGCGGTTGCTTGAAAAAAAAAATTCAATCATTTTCAAGCAAATTTCAATCAAAAGCAAGCAGGCTGGAGGAGATTTTCAATCAGCGTTCATTTCGATTTTTCAAAAGCAGATTTAAGAAGATCTTTCAATCATTGGATGTGAAGGAATAGGCGCACAGAAATGGAAGATGAACTCAATTCTACCAGTATTTTTCTGCAGATAATTGTAAGAAAATGAAGGACAAAGCCTTTTGTACATATTTAAGCATGCATATACCCTGCAAAAATTCCTGGTTGTTGACAAATCAGGTCTAAAAAAGGTGTATGCTGGCAGGACTGCTTCTGTTATGCACTCACTCTGTCTACTCCTAACTTTCTAATACATGACATCAACAAAAGAAAATCAGCCTTATTTCAAGCCTTACGCCAAACAAATTTGCTACCTTAATAATTTTTTGGCATTATTTCATAAGCCTTTAAATGTGCTGTTTAATTCTTAAATAAGGCTAAAATAGTTTGATGGGTATGTCCGCAAATTTTGCGACCAGCAGTTTTTATATGTAAATAGTCTTGTCGAAATGTTCAACATTCGACCCAAAAAAAAAAGAAAATTTGTATGTATGCACATAAATGTATGTTTATGAGTACGACATTGAAATTCCCAAAGGAACTAAGAAATTATGGAAACAAATAACTAGCGGGAATGTGACAAAAATGCAAGTAGCTTAATTGTCATTAGATTCTCACCAGCTTGTAAGTGGTCAATTGAGTAATCATTCCAATGAAACTACTGCTGTATGTAGTATTATTATAAGCAAATTCACTTTTGAAACATGGAATTTAAAGAAAATCTGCCATCATTGTACCTGAAAGAGTAGGCGCACAGAAATGGAAGATTAACTCAAATCTGATCTAGTATTTTTCTGCAGATAATTGTAAGAAAATAAAGGACAAAACCTTTTGTAGATATTTAAGCATACATATACCCTGCAAAAATGCTTGTTGCTGACAAATCAGGTCTAAAAAAGGAGAATGCTGGCAGCACTGCTTCTGCTATGCACTCACTCTGTCTACTCCTAACTTTCTAATACATAACATCAACAAAAGAAAATCAGCCTTATTTTAAGCCTTACGCCATACAAATTTGCTATCCTTATAATTCTGTGGCCTTATTTCGTTATTGGTGGGTATATCCGCAAATTTTGCAACCAATACTTTTTATATGTAAATGGTCTTGTCGAAACATTCAACAATCCACCCTTTTGTCTCCAAATAAAATAAAATTTGTATGTATGCTCATATGTACATATGCATGAGTGTGTTTTTATGAGTTTTTATGAGCAAAGTGGAATGTCCGGCGAACGTAAATATACCTGCAAAAAATGCGATTTCTCCGGGACGTGTCCGGGATCAATCGCAAGGGAGCATGCGACTAATACAAGTTTACATCCCTTTATATGGAGCGAATTGATCGTATTTATTCGAGCATGTCCTTTGAAGAGACTAATTGTTCAATTTGTATACCCGAACAGGTACAAATGTAGATTAATCGCTTTCATCCAAAGTAGTAAGCCAAGGCTATTTTTTATGAAAATGTCTAAAATTTATAAATTGTTATATATTTATATTAGAAGAAAGTTTATAGAATTAGCTTTTATCGTGTAGTGAAATCTTTTAAAAGAAAGTATTTTCTGAAAATATTTTAAGTTTTGAGAATGCATTATGCGAGTGTAAAAGACATGTGAAGAATTTTTCAAAGTTGTTAGCCAAGGCTGTTTCTTATAAAATTTCTTTAATAATTATAAATGTTCATGCCTATTTAAATATTTTACAATAAGTTTTACTTTTGTAAAAAAATCTATTCAATAAATTAAAATTTTTTTAAATAGTCAGTATTGAGTGTATAATTGTAATTGATTTTTCCCGTTCGGTATGAAAGGGATTAATTTACATTTATACCCGTTCGGGAAAAATCGGGGCCTAATTGTGGACTCATTGTTCCCGAAAGAGATCAATCCGGGATAAATCTCTATCGGGATTATTCGCACTTTTTTTTTCCGGGATATGTATTTTGGTCTGTTACAAAAGTAGGTAGAATGCCATACATGTATATACATACATATGTATATTTTGGTTTTTTAACAAAGTAGGTATAGAATACAAAAAGGTTAGAATATTGACGCCTTTGCAAATAGAGGATAGGTAATTACACAAGGCCATTCATATGTACATATTTACATACAAAAATATTTTCCTTTGTTGACAAAAGGATAAAATACTGATGCGTATAGAAAACAGAATGTATATACATACATACATGTGGTATGTGCATACAGACAAATTTTCTTTTTTTTGGGTCGAATGTGGAACATTTCAACGACAAGACCATTTACATATAAAAACTGCTGGTCGCAAAATTTGCTGACATACCCACTAAAATATTTTAGCCTTATTTAAGAATTAAACAGCACATTTAAAGTCTTCCGAAATAAGGCCAGAAAATTATAAGGATAGCAAATTTGTATGGCGTAAGGCTTAAAATAAGGCTGATTTTCTTTTGTTGATGTTATGTATTAGAAAGTTAGGAGTAGACAGAGTGAGTGCATAGCAGAAGCAGTGCTGCCAGCATACACTTTTTTAGACCTGATTTGTCAACAACAAGCATTTTTGCAGGGTATATGTATGCTTAAATATGTACAAAAGGTTTTGTCCTTTATTTTCTTACAATTATCTGCAGAAAAATACTAGATCAGATTTGAGTTAATCTTCCATTTCTGTGCGCCTACTCTTTCAGGTACAATGATGGCAGATTTTCTTTAAATTCCATGTTTCAAAAGTGAATTTGCTTATAATAATACTACATACAGCAGTAGTTTCATTGGAATGATTACTCAATTGACCACTTACAAGCTGGTGAGGATCTAATGACAATTAAGCTACTTGCATTTTTGTCACATTCCCGCTAGTTATTTGTTTCCATAATTTCTTAGTTCCTTTGGGAATTTCAATGTCGTACTCATAAACATACATTTATGTGCATACATACAAATTTTCTTTTTTTTTTTGGGTCGAATGTTGAACATTTCGACAAGACTATTTACATATAAAAACTGCTGGTCGCAAAATTTGCGGACATACCCATCAAACTATTTTAGCCTTATTTAAGAATTAAACAGCACATTTAAAGGCTTTGAAATAAGGCCAAAAAATTATAAAAGTAGCAAATTTGTTTGGCGTAAGGCTTGAAATAAGGCTGATTTTCTTTTGTTGATGTCATGTATTAGAAAGTTAGGAGTAGACAGAGTGAGTGCATAACAGAAGCAGTCCTGCCAGCATACACCTTTTTTAGACCTGATTTGTCAACAACCAGGAATTTTTGCAGGGTATATGCATGCTTAAATATGTACAAAAGGCTTTGTCCTTCATTTTCTTACAATTATCTGCAGAAAAATACTGGTAGAATTGAGTTCATCTTCCATTTCTGTGCGCCTATTCCTTCACATCCAATGATTGAAAGATCTTCTTAAATCTGCTTTTGAAAAAGCGAAATGAACGCTGATTGAAAATCTCCTCCAGCCTGCTTGCTTTTGATTGAAATTTGCTTGAAGATGATTGAATTTTTTTTTTCAAGCAACCGCTAGCTTGGTTTGCTTTTAAACAAACAAGCAAGAGCTTGTTTGCTTTTAAACAAACTAAGCAGTGCTTAGATTGAAAAAATGCAAACAATCCCAAGCGCGCTTGTGATTGTTAGGTTACAAGCGGCGCTTAGATTGTTTGTTTCGTTGCTTGCTTGTACAAAACAATCTGTTTGAAAATTCAATCTGCTTGTGCAGTTCACTGATACCTACACATTAGTACAAACATACATATGTACATCTGTATGCAAATGCAGCTTCTTTGCTGTTCGAACGTTCGCCGCGTTCGTCCATGGTAAAAGTATTACATTACGGAAGTGAGAATGCGCTCCAGCCACCTCATTCGATTGAGTTAATATTTCCGCAATCAAGAAGGTAAAGTTAATGTCATAAGGCATTTTCATTTACTGCCAAGCAAATATTTATTGTGTTAATCGAAAGTTGGTGCATGGATGGCAATACAAGAGTAAAAGAAGTACAGCAGACACACAAAGGCAGAAAGAAAGAAAGAATGGTTTTAAATTAAGAGCTAATGGACTGTCGGAAATTCTGCAGAAATCTTAAGCGAAATTTATTTACATTTTCTTTATGGTTCCTTTTGTTGAGCACTTCTTGTGGACTACTTGCGTACTGTTTAAGGAATTTCTATAAAAATAAAAGTGCGGAAATTTTTTAGACTGCTGGTTTATGTGGGTACTTATTTACATGTGTAAATTGCTTTTGGAATACTGTACGAAATTCAAAAATATTAACTAAGTGAAAGCTGGCAATACCTTAATTGCTCGTAACGAGTAGAGTGGCGTTATAACTAGCAATAACTCGGTTAATCAATTACTCGTTACAACTTAGTGGCGAGTTGTGTACACACTGAGTTGGTGATCGATTGGAGTACGGAGAAAATTTTGAGAATAACTGGATGCAATAAGAAGAATGCTGATGGAGTAATCGTTTGTACGGAAATCCTGGTATTTAAAGGCATGCGTTAGATTACGCAGTAGGGTAACAAGTGGAGTGTAGTTAGCTGTCTTGTGTGTCTGATAATGGTCATGATTGTAATAACTCTGAAACATTCAAAACATTTTTGTATTCCCCGACGTATTTTGCCTTGTATAAAAATTTATAGGGCTATTCTGGCAACTGTATTTTTAAAGGCAACTATCTTTCAAAATGAAAATTTCTTTTTGAAAGATATGTGGCTTTAGAAAGACAGTGGCAGAATAGCCTAGTTAGTCTGAGTTATCCACTAGAAAAATCCTCATAACGAGTAAGTCATGTTTTTATCATAAAAATGTTTTTCAGCTTCTATTTCGCCCTTTTTTCTTGGACATAAAGTGAGTGAGACTAGAAAACAATTGTTGCGAGAGTCGGCGAGGTTTACTCCAGCACGCGGTTAGAGTTGGTTGACTGGAAGGACATTCCGGGTCGCCTAGGGCCAGAGTATGGATTCCCGTAACCCCAGAAGTTCCTGAGAGGATTCTCACGATGCTTCAGGTTATGAACCCGTCACTCCCTGCCCAGAGCTGGAGCGTCATTTGACACGAAGATGCAGTGGGCCCGAAAAGGAGGCTCTCGAGTAACTTAAGCCAGGCTAGGGTGAATTAAGGTGTCGGGGATGTCATAATTCACGTATACCGTTGCGACGCTCAGCGCGGAAGCCTGGGGGATTCTGACATCGAGTCGCCCGAATCGGAGGCGGAATTCTCCGACGTGGACAGCATGATGTCACGTTAAATTGTACAGATGTCCTGTATGATTTGACGATGGGGGATATCCTGCTGGATAGCGATGGAGAGGCTGTAAACACTCATGAAAGGGCTACAGATCAACCTCCACCGATCTACGGCTTCAGCAACATAAGACTTCTTCATCCGAAAACACTAAGAACTTTAAATGTTCCAGAAGAATTCTTTGAAAATTTGTATGATCTTAAAGCAATAGATTGTGCGTATGATAAACCCGTACATTTAAAGTTCTAATTACCCTATGTATTTATGAGTTTTATACATATTTATTAACCCCATTTCATAAGCGAAGCAAAATAAATAGGGAGCGCAAACTTATTGCATTGTTCAACACCTACGGTGCGGCTGTTGAATGAAAAAGTTCTTTTGCAAAGCAGAGAAAAAAAGAGAATTTAATCAACAATAGAACATTTACAGCAACAACAACAAAAAACAAAAATCTTGCTTATTCTCCTCTTGTTACTCAACACTCAAGAAACTGTATTAAATTGAGCAGCTACAGAAGTGGCATGTTGCAACATGAAATTTTATTTTCTAAGTGTTGTTATGTAAATTCGAAAATATTAGCAAACAATGAGGCAAAAAAAATGGCGGGCAAATTAGGTTTAGGGTGGGTGTTACCGTGATATTAAAAAGAATAACAACAACATCACTAAACCACGATGCAAGTTGTAACAAATGGAAACAACAATAACAAAAGCAATGACAAAAAGCAACTACAACAATGAAAAGAGCAGCAACAACAACAGTAACTACAACAATAATAGCATACGGTGGTGTAGAAAGCTTTTGAAGTGTGGCATGTAGGATGCAAAAATAGACAGGACAAAGATGAAGAGGAAAAAAAGAAATAGCAAAGAAAAACAACAATTGAAATATGCAGCTAAAGAACTAATATAACATTTACAACAACAACCAAAACAAACTAAATGTTGCATGCAACAAACAAAATAATAACAAATGTAATATAAAAATGCTGTGCAACGAATGGCAAAGCAGGAAAAAAATAACATAAAAAAACTACCATATTCGACGAAAGAAGAAGATGGTCATGCTGGGAGAGGAAGTAAATTAAAAGAACCGAGATGAACATAGAGTAGAGAGAAACAACAAAAGGATGCACGGAGGATAGAAGAGTTGAAGAAGAGCAGAAATCGAGGAAAAAAGACACCGTAGGGAGATGCAACAGCAACAACAAAAACAAATACAAAAACGAAAACAAAAACAAAAACTATGTGGAAATTGGTATGAATTATGTCAAACAAATAGAATAAGGGGAACGAACAACGCAGCAAACGAATGAATAAGCAAGTTACGTATCCTGCATTTTGATTAATATCCGGCATACAGCTGCAAGCAAGCAAGTAAAGCTGCCAAGTGGGTGAGCACAGCACAAGCAAGAAGTGGGCGAAAGAGTGGGTGGGTGGTGAGACGATGATGACAAATAAGCGATAACCAAAGCGGTGGCGCGCGGTCGTTGTGCAACAGCGGCAACAAACGGCGGCCACCCGCTACAACATACCCATGTGTGTACGTTGGCAGCACATTGGACACAGCGTGACCCAGCAATATTGCACATTGTGGCACAAGCACAAGCTACCAGCACAAATAATAACTGTAGTAACAACAACAATAAAAAAATTGTAAATAAGCAGCTGGGAGAGACACCTTTTTGAGCTGCTGCAAGTTTTTTTCTTTCTTGGAATCAAAAGTAAAATTCAAGAAAAAAAAGTAGAATCGAAAGAGCGTTAGCAAACTCGTTGCCAGCGGACATTCGTGCAACTTTATTGTGGCAAAGTTTGGTGTGTAAATGCAACAACAACAACAAACAATAAATATCAACACTAGCGCCTTTTTCGTTTTTCTCGCTTTGACGTGGGTGTGAAAAAAGTGGACAAGAAGAAAAAAAAATTATAAAATTTTACAAAAAAAAAGTGGAGAAAGAATTCAAAGAAATTGAAAACCCCACAATTGAACTTGTTTTCCTGTAACAGCAGAAGAATTAACAACACATTGCAATGCTGGTCTCGATTCTTGGCACCAAAACTACAACTACAACAACTTTGTGGTGTGTGTATTCAGTTACTACTTCACCAGTTGCTTACCAAGTTTTCATTTTTGCTGTCATGTCAAAAAAGGAAGTTCGCAAGTAATAAAAAAATATGTAGGGGAAACCAACAAAACAAAATAAATGCAGAAAAAGGTAGAACAGCTAAAAAAGAGGCCAATATTCGAAGTGCTTGCTGCATTTTATAGCCTGCTATGTCTTACAGTAATACAAGGTGAGTTTCTTCATTTTGTTTCTGTACTACCATTATAATATTGCACTGTTATACTGTTATGTATACTGTTATATATACCGTTATACTGTTGTACTGTTATACTCTTATACTGTTATACTTTTATCCTGTTATACTATTATGTATACTGTTATACTGTTATCCTATTATATTGTTATGTATATTGTTGCACTGTTGTGCTGTTATACTCTTACACTGTTGTACTGTTATACGGTTATCATGTTGTACTGTTTTACATACTGTTATACTATTGTACTCTTATACTGTTTTACATACTGTTATACTTACTGTTATATATACTGTTATACTATTATACTTTTGTACTGTTATACTTTTATACTGTTATACTGTTTTACTCTTATACTGTTATCCTATTATACTATTATGTATATCTACTCTTATATATACAGTTATGCTATTATAATTTTGTACTGTTATATATACTGTTATACTATTATACTTTTGTACTGTTATATATACTGTTATACTATTATACTTTTGTATTATTATATATACTGTTATACAATTATACTTTTGTACTGTTATACTCCTATACTGTTATACTCTTATACTGTTATACTTATATATACAGTTATGCTATTGTACTGTTATGCACTTATACTGTTATGTATACTTTTATACTGTTATATTTTGTAGCGATACTTTTCCAGTTTCTAAGTTTATCGATACTAATTCCACCACACTAATTTGTATCAGCATGATAGACAACATTGGCTATAGCAATTAAGGCCAACCTTATTTTTGTGTCTGCCCTTAAATTGAATTCTGCCGAGTTTTGCACTGTCAAAGTGTACTATAAAGTAATAAATGTATATTGAAAATACAGAACAACTATAATAAATTGAAAATCCAGTTGTTTGCAGTTACAGATAACAGCAACAGCAGCGCCCTCTATATTCTCATTATTATTAACTTTCATCCCTCATACTATTGTTGCAGTGGCGTAGTAACGGGGGGGGTTTTGGGGACAAAACCCCCCCCGAAAGATTCGTTTTGACCATAAAACCATCTTTGACTTTATTAGCATACATTTCTTTTTCAGGAAAAAATCAATGAGAATAGTAATTTTTTGAAATTGGTAATTCGAAATTTAGCGCTTTTTCACGAAGTATTACTTATAATTCTAGCGTTTGTTGAGCCGTAGGAAAGTGCAAGAACCGCAGGAATTTTACCACAATTTACATTCTTTGTACTTATATTCGCTCTTTTGTGGTAAAATTCCTACGGCTCCTGCACTTCCCTACGGCTCAACAAACGCTACAATTATTATACAGTATTGCTGTTATTAACATGCCAATAACAGAAAAGTAACGCCAATTATTTAAATTTCAAGTTTTCTTTCAATTACTTATCATCTTAATCAAATAATATTAGTATAAACTACAATGGGAATAACTATGCCATGTATAAGAGTATCTGAACTTGAGATTTTACTTAATGTCTGTCAAAATGGAATATTAAAAAACTAAATTATATAAGAAAATTATTATTTATAACCGTAGCACATAGGTAGAAATATTTTATTGTGTACATCTATTCCAAATTGCTTGTTTAATGCAAAATTTTAATAATTTGTGTTAAAAGTAGAGCTCTCGATTTTTTTTTTGAACATTTTCGAGTAGCCCGAACAGTTGTTATTAAAATGCTCGAAGAGTTGTTTGTTTGTTTATTACCCGTATGTTTGTACGGGCATTTGAACAATTCGGGTATTTTGAAGTTTGTTTTTTTCTTTTGTTTATTTTTTTTTTTTTTTTCTTTATACATATGTAGTTTTTTTATTTTTGTTTTTCCGATACACATTTTTTTTGTTTGTAAGCTCGAATGCTCGAATGTTTGTACGGGCATTTGAACAACAAACGGGCTTCAAACAAAAACGATCAGATCGAATTGCTCGATACCCGGGTATCTAGGGCTCTAGTTAAAAGTCGATTTTATTGAAAAATATATACAGTGACTCAAAAAAAAAATCATACGCCAGAGTTTTTAAATTTATTTCAAACAAAATTTGACTCTCTTATTTTCGTTTAAAAATGTAAACAATTTTTCAATAAAAATCGCCTTAAGCAGGATTTCTAAGCTTATGGAAAAATCCGAAAAATCGTAGAAATTTCTAAAAGTGGATTAAAATTTCAAAACGCGGCCAGAATTTATAGAAGATTTTGAGGAGATTTCTAAGTGTACTGTTATGTAGCCAAAAAATTTTAGTGTAAAAAGTGCTATTCTCAATGCTGTAAAAATTTCCGTCGATTTTAGTAATTTTTTTCTGTAGGGTGTTTGCGTTATATGTACGTGAGACCGTTCCAATTAAAATTTCCGAAAAGCCAATGAAATTTTTCAAAAAGTTGAATGTTGCATATTATTATATTACAATTGAATGAGCTGCAAAATTGCATACTCAAAAATCTTCTAAAAAATGTAGCTTTATAATTCTTAGCCCCTTTTTATGATAAGTACTTCCTTAACTTTGAAAAATTAGAAATACTAAAAATACTGCCTAAAAAGTTAACAATAATCGCTGCTAAATATCTGGGTTACTTTCGAGCATCACCTACATTAACCAAGATATGCGTTAAAAATATAAACATTAAAATTAAATATAAAGCACAAAAAGAAAATTATTGTAGGTACATATGAAAAACCCTGTATCTAGTACTGAAGTGCGGCTTTGTGCGACGTGATTTTTTGTCGGCTAACTACTAATTGTACTAGATATCATGTCCGAGGGTTAATTTGACTGAGTCTGACAGAGCAACATAAAAAAACCAATTTTTAACATGAAAAAGAGTGATAATTTTTTTTTAAATATCCCAACTTTAAAAGCTTAAAACTATAAACTTAGAATTATTGGAAACCAAGGATATTATTGAAAAGTGTTAATAATTACTTGAACCTTTAGGATTCACCACGATTACTTAAATGAAATGCTTTAAATAATAAATATTCAAGTTGAAATTAGCACTTAAAAATATGTAAGAAAAAAACAAAAAAATTAACTTCAGATATGCTAAGTTGCGACCATCTGGGGCAAGTGCAGAGTATGGGGTCGGGAAAAAAGCGATTAATTATTGTTCCCCATTCTATTTCCAATATGTGGGTATGTTTTTTTCTGTAATTGTAACAATTTTACAAAATTCAATTTTGGGCGCATAAAACTTGAAAATCTACCTATGCGCGTAGATTTGCAGAAGAGAATATGAGACTTACTTTTGAAGTATAGTTAAAGGCCCTTGGCAACTGACAATCTGGCATGTCAAGGAGTGTGTATGTGTGAGTTTTTTTGTGTGTTAGTGCAATCGGCAGTCGTCGTGCTACACGTTCTTGTTCGGGCTCGCGTTGATGAGAATCAAATCTTTTAGATATTTGCGTCAATCACCCGACACTCACACATATGTATACACTTCTTAACATTCCAGATTTTAAGTGGCCAAGGGCCTTAAGAGTTTGATATATGTATTATAAGCGATATTTGTGTACTAAAATGTTAAATTATAGTCCGAAAAAAATTACATTTCGCTAGCTTAGAGTGGAAACTGTGTAAGTCCACTTTTATGAAAAAGTGTATTTTTATGTAGAACGCTAGAAAAATCAAATACGCACCGCGCTAAACAAGTCTGAGATACTTGTCATATTTCTACTCGTTGTTATTCAGTGATACGCAAATTGTGTAAGTCCAAATATTTATATGAACAGAAATTTTTTTTCATTTCGAATTTTTTTGTTTGTCTCTCCTACAAAGTTTTAAAAAAGGACTTACACAATTTGCATTCTAAGCTAGCGATTTTTATCATTTGTAAAAAAAATTGTAGTTTTTTTTGGTAATTTTAATTTTGGTAAATTTTTTACATTGGCTGTAACCCCCCCCGAAAAATTCTCTAGCTACGCCACTGTATTGTTGTTCTCTTTCCTTTTTATTTTCTTTGTTATAATTTTGTGGTCATACTTTCTGGTCCACTTAATTCATCATGCATTGCATGTAAACTGTTGGAATTTATCAACAATTTGTGTGGTCTAATTTTAAAAAGTTGCGTTCCTTTTTCTCTTTTTTGTCATCTTTCAGTTTGCCACTTGCGCCGTTTAACGGCTTAAGTGGTCTTGGAAAAGAGAATGAAACGCTTTCTTAATAAAATGTGTCACAATTAATGAAGTTTAAGTGTGTTTTGCGCCTCTTTAGGTATGTGCTGTTTATCTGATGAAGTCAGGAGAAAGTTACAAGAAGAGAGAGATATAGAGAGAGACCTTTACGGGGCCAGTGAAAAAGTCAGAGAGCGGAATGGGCGTGTTTGATGTTTGTGGTGTGAGATTTATTTGCTATAGATATCTACGAGTAATATCTAACAGAATCTATCATATATTGGCTAGATGAAAAATTGAGTGTAGATAAAGTCTTCGTCGTTAGGAATTACTCCACTTTAACTTTATGTCCCTCTTGTTACGGAAGTCTTGTGGATTACGTTTAGTTTCCACTTACCCAAATCAAATTAAATTAATAAAAGATAAATTTCGCGCTAGCCACTAAAAAATTGCACATATTTAGTTTCATTTGCTCCTTTTCTGTTTCAGAGAAAGATGTTGTACCTTGAACATCCCCATTTGCACTTAGATATCCCTACACCGCTGAGTCTGCACAGAACGATGCCGAGCGTTCCGAGGCGCGGAAAACCAGCATGCAAAGCTGGCCGCTTAGACGGATTAACTCATACCTGGGTAATACTGAGTAGTAATTGGACTATTACGTACTTAAATACTTTATATTTTGATCTTGAAGTAATGAGTCCATACCAAGTACTTTCAGAATATTCAAGACTAGTACAAGTACAAGTACAAGGAATTGAAAAAGAATTGAAGTTTTAGCAAATACTTCAAAGTAATTGAAAAGAATTGAAAGTACTTTGAAGTATTTGCTAAAAATTCAATTCTTTTTCAATTCCTTGTACTTGTACTTGTACTAGTACTAGTACTAGTACTTGAAAATTTGGGAATGCAAGTACCAGTACTAGTACAATTCTTTTAAAATGTACTTGTCACAAGTCGTACTGGTACTTGATATTACCCAGGTCTGGATTAACTCTACGAAGGGACGCTGTACACATAGATGAATACCAGATTTGAGATGCTGGTTGGAACGAGCAAACGGCGAAGTCGACTTCTACCTTACGCAGTTCCTAACTGGACACAGTTGTTTCAAGGCCTATGTTTTATGTCTTAAGCACGAGTTAAATCCAACGTAGTGGAGGATGTGTATCACGATTTCTTTGACAGTCTAAGATTCTACGCATCTAGAAGTAAGCTAAGCAGAATATGCGGAAGTGACTATTTATATGAATAAGCATGGATATCATGGACGCAGTGCGTTTTATAAAGAAATAGATGACCCCTTCAAGGTAGACTGAAGGCAATAACGAAACCATTACGGACTGTAAAATCCGACAGCTGACAGTAGCCTAACGACAGTACCATGGGTTCGGTACGATGGCAGTAGGAAGTTTAGTGCGGTTGGGGTCCAGGGTTAAGGCTTTCGAAGTTTCCTCCTTTAAAAAAAAACTAAGAAAACCCCCACTGAATGAAAAAACCCCAGTGAACCTCATATGGAACCTTTTCAGGTGTCACTGTTAAGTTGGTTTACTTGCTGTGCGAAAGATTATGGGAATAAAATCCGCAGCTTCATATTCTCTGCTCTTTTGTTGCCGCGTATTGCAACGCGGGCTGTGTGTAAAACTTTTTCGACTGTCGCATTTTCCTCACACATTTTCGCCATATTTGTTATGTGTATTTATATTTATGTGTACATATGTTTGGGTGTTTATTTGAAACATAAATATGTAGTAACAACAACTAAATTGTGTGTAAATAAAAGAATTTGCCTCGCCTTGCAATCCCCAGTTAAGTGCTTAGCCGTCTTAGCGTCACCGGGCACTTGCTTGGCTTTGGCGCGCGCTGGCAGTCACTTGCAACACTCATTGCTCTCTCTCTCTCTCTCTGTCTATGTATGTACATAGGTACTTGCCACCTTTTGCACAATTGAGCTAAATACAATTTGTCATTGTAAATTTACGTTTATTTGGCAGTATTTGTGTTGAACGCCGAAACTTTGTCCGCGCTTTGGCTTACAAATGACCAACAGCAAAAACAACACAACCGAAGCGACGAACACAAACGGAAAGCCAAGCCAAGCCAACCTGCCACAAATGAGAATTGTGTGCAACGAGAGTGTGTTGGCGTGTGTTTTGGTGTATTCGCGCTGTTGGTTTTGTATGCAACATGCAGCAGCTTCTGTTTGCGTTTCCTTTTTTTTTTGTGGAATTTTTGCTGATAGCCGAGAAACTTTTAGCAGCCACACTTAACTTAGTTCCGCAGGGGTCTTTAACACTTTGAACCCTTGGAAGTCGTTGTTTTTTTTTTTTTTTTTTTTGAAATTTTGCTTTTGGGGCGAAAACTGACAAATTTTGTGTGTGCGTTGCGTGAGTGTGTCTTTGTGTATGTGTTTTGGGTAAAACTTTTATGTAACTTAATTATGCACTTTTCTTGAATATGATTTCTCTTAATTTCTCTTAAAAATTATAAATTTAATAATTCTTGAACAAAAGTGAGCCTGTGAAATGGTTTTAATTAAGCTGCACTTGTGAAGTATAAATGAAGTGACAAGAGGATTATGTCAAAGGAAGAGATTTATTAGTAGCGGAAGAAGCGGAGTTTTCTAAAAGATCAAAGAACATAATAATGCAAAGTGAGATTGAGAAAGAATGAGAGGTAATGGGAGAGGAAGAGTGGGAGAATGAGCGAAGCGGGGTCTTAGAACAGTGGCATTTGAATAATAGATCAAAGAACAAAATTAGGGTAAATAAGCATAAGATTGAAAGAGATAGCTAGAAAGTAAATAATCAAAGGATTGAAAGAGATAGATAGAATGTAAAGAAGATATACATAGATTCAGTCAGTGAGCGCGTCCAACCGAGCTCTGGCACACTTCAGAATTAAGAATTAATGAATTTTCTAATTACTTATTTAATTAATTGGGAGAGAAGCTCGGCATAAAACTGGTTAGTGTTATATTCCCGCCAGGGTATAAACCCTGTAGCTAATACGAGGGAGAGTCGCGTAAAAATGACATTCAAGACTAGCTCAGCGCTGGTTCTAAAGTGATGCCGAGCGGGACAGTTATGTTATAGTGACTTGATGAAAAATTTATTTTTACAGCTACTGCTTTAAAGTTGAGCAACAACAAATGTTGCACTATACACACTCAAATAAATTTTGGTATAAATTTTAAACTTTTTTGGTCGATATATAGGACACGACCGAAAAATTATTAAAATTTAAGCTTTGAAAAGTTTAAAAGATTTTTAAACTTTTAAGGTTTCGATTTCATTCCAAATTAAAATTTATTTTAAGACTTTCAAAAGTTTAAAATTTAAACCTTTTTTTGGTTTAAATTAAAAAAAAAATGTCTGCTCCCAAATCCTCTTCATGCTTTTCCCTATTGTATCTTCTTTCCTATTCTTTTTTCTCCTTTTCTTCCATATTGTCCTCCCCCCAATATCCCCTTAATCCTTTTCCATATCATGTCTTTTTCCTATCCTCTTCTTCTCCTTTTCTTCCTTCTTGATTTTATCTGTTTCCATAATTATTTTGTGTTTGTTTGTTTGTCCAGTCATTCATTCAAATTGTCTAATAACTATAAATGTGCTTTTTATATTGTTCATTTCTCGAAAAAGCAAGTTGGAATTTCAAATCAAAAATAAAAATTTTTTTGTTGAAACCAAATTTTACGACCTCTGAAAGTTTAAAATTTAAACCTTAAAAGTTCAAATGAGAAAAAGTGTAAGATTTAAACCAAAAAAGTATGAAATTTATTCCAAAAAATACTTTGAAATATTTGAACTTTTGTAAGTTTGAATTTTAAACCAAAAAGGAATAAGAAACTTTTAAACTTTCGAATGTTCAAAATTTAGCCCAAAAAAAGTTTTAAATTTCTTTTAAACCAAATCAAAGTTTAAAAAATATTCCAATATTTATAACAGTGCAATAATTACCCTGTTTGCTGTCTTTTGCTGGCTAGTATACGATGGGACTTGGTTAAAAGGACGTACATATAACCAAGGAACTTAATATAACTTTGCATTTGTAGGCGATTGGGCACAATTCCACATTTAGTATGGTAAAGTTTCAAAAACTTGGTAGTTTATAATATAATGCCGCCTTTATTTTCAGTACTCATGTTAAGAGTTCCGCCGATTGAGGATTTTTTTGTAAAGCGCAGCCAAATACCGACCATTATTGAACTAGGCCTAAAGTGCTTCCTTTTAAAGTATCTCCGAACTATTGATTTTTGAACTATACCAGGCCTATCCATATGAAGTTGTTTAGAACGCGTTCCAAAGTCTTGCAGAGGGGACTAATTGCCACTTCGTAGAATATCGCCGTGTTAAAAAAGACAGGTGAAAGCATTGCGTTGGCATAGAACGAGACCAAACACTATCCCTTTTTGAACTAGTTCATCACTAGGCTGGAACTAGTGCGATTTGCTGCAGGGAGCCTTTAAATTGTGTTGACTGTATTCTCCTCACCTGCGCTGCCTTTTAAACGACTTAAAGATGTGAGTCTCATGGAGAACACAGACGGGGCGATTCCGCCACTTTCTCCTGTGTTTTTCTCAAAATCTACTCTCTAATCATCGATGCTGAAGTATTTTTTAAATGCAGCTCATTTAAGGCAGTTGGTTTGAAGAAAGAGATAGTAGCTAACAAATGCCTCAAAGCAACATTTTTACTATACAAGCTAGTGTTCAACTCTTGAGACTGCTTCAAAATTCCTCTACACAGTTCCATCTTTTATCCCCCAGCCACTTAACTGTGAACCGATCATCATCAACATCATTACCGTAACTCAGTTTAAATGATTTCAAACACTTTTATGCGCTTTACTATGCTTAATTGTTTGAAGTAAGAAACCAAATATTCCTAGAAGACTAAGAAAATGTTAATAAAAACGAATCGAGGTTGAATAATTAAAAAACGTTTGTTATAAAGTAAATATGCACGAGCACATTTTTTGGCTAGTCTTTGGTTGTGTATGCAAAAGCGCTTTCATGGTTTCGTTTGACAATTGTGCAGCTTTGTAATTGTTGTTGCATTTGTTGTTGTGGTCCTCTTGTTGTTATTGTTGTTGCTGGCGGTTTGTGTATATTGTGTAGGCGTTGTTGTTGCAGTTGTAGCTGAGGCTTGAATAACTTTTATTGTTAATGTTGTGACATTCGTTGTAGTTGCTATCTACCCTTATTATACTTTAAACAAGATCAACAATTTTAATAAATAAAGAGTGGTTTCATTGTAAGGCACAGTGGGGTCGTGTTGTCAGCTAAAAAAAATCACAAATATAAAGTTGAAATAGTGAAAAATGTTGAAGAAAAATATAAAACATGAAAAAAGAATTAAGAATTAAGAGAGTTTTCATCTTAAGATACTGCGCTTTTTCGCTTGTTGCTATATGTATTGCCTTTTACGATGCAATTTTGTATATACTTATTTCCAATAACCTATGAAAATAAGTTAAAAGCTTATAAGCTCGTTCAGAGTTCGATATTCATATGTTATAACGAAGGTCATAGAGACTAGCTTAATATAACTTGCGGCCCACTGTGCAATGTAGCGAAGCAACGACGACGAAGTAAATGCGATGAGCCGACACCGTTCTAATTGTTGTTGATTTTATTTACTGACGTTGCCGTTGTTGCTAATGTTGTTGTTGCTATTACAGTTTCTTTTTAATGTTGCATGAAATGCAAATATGTACGTACATATGTATGTTTGCATTTGTTATACGGCTGTTGCACGTTGCTTTGCCATCGCCCACTAATGACTTGAAGTGTTACCAAGATGCTACATAGTTTGGCATTCAATGGCAACGAAAGCAACCGCAAACTTACTTCCTGTTGATGTTGCTGCTCTTCTTGCTCTTATTGCTATTCTCGTTGTTGTTGATGTTTGCTGTTCTTACCGTTTTTGCTGTTTTTGGTTGTTGCCGTTGCTTTTGCTTGCTTTAACTGCCGCAGCCAAGAAGATGTCACTATAGCCACCGCCGCTCGTTAGCACATCACACAGCGCTATAAAGCGGTGACGCTTTATGTATCAACACACTCAAAAAATGCAAAGAAGCACACACATCCATACACACACTCATCACACTCATATGTACACATTGCCACTTACGCATAAGATGACTTTTTTCACTTCACCCACAGCGTTACTGCTTCTTATTCTTCTTCATGTTTCTTAATATACATACATATGTATATATGTAACTCGTGGATTTATTCATTCATTCATTCATTCATTCATTTTATTGCTGTGCTGAGGCAACTTACGTAAAATAGGACGAACTCTGCCAGCATATTGCATGCGGTTGGTGTAGCAATTCTTTGCCACAGTTGCCACCGCCAAGGCGGTATGCCACAACCGCAATAATATTTGTGCCTGTTGGTATGTATGTATGTGTACGTACCCTTAAAAAATCTACGCCTTATTTCAGGTTTATTACAGAAGATTTAAAGGCTTGGAAATAAAGCCTGAAAATTCTAAGCGACCAAAAGTTGTATGGCATAGCCTTATAATAAGGGTGATTTTCTTCCGTTGGTGTTGTACTACAAAAGACACTTTGTTCTTATTGTACTGATGCATTATAATAAATAAATGAAAATGAAAATGAAATGTCTCTGAGTGGAAACCTAATTTCCAAGGCTTGTCAGCCTAGATAATAAGTCTTAGATAATTCCTGATAATAAAGCCTTCTTTTGTTTCTATATACCTTATAGTAAGGCTTATTCGCCATGGCAAATAAGTACTAGATAATTCCTGATAATAAGATCGTCTTTGGTACTTAAATTCCTCATAATAAGATATAATAAAAAGGCGTTGTTTTTTGAGAAGCATAATTCACATTTTTGATGCAACTTAAGCATTGCTGCTTATTTAATAATAATAAATATGTTCTGCTAGGGCTGAAACGTTAACCCTAGCGTGCGCATTTAGCCAAACAGTTGCTTGCATGTCAGTTGAAGAGAAACTAAATATATATTTTTCAAAGTGGTAATTTTTCCTACCACAATACGCAATTTATTACATTGCTCTCTTTGCACATGTTTGCTCATAAAACTCAATTCCCTCTCTCTCTCCATAACAGAAATTTAAGTACTAAAACGTTTGGAGCAGAGTGAATGAGCGCATAATAGCAAGCAACGCTGCCAGCGTCTTCAAGTTGTAACAGCTTAGGCTTCAGCTTCGGCTTATGAATTTTTTGCAGGGTAAATATGGGTTGGTGTGCACTAATTTTAATGTGTGTTAGTGTGTGTGTTTACGTCTGTTGGTTAGTTTATTTGTTAGCGTGCTTGTTTGCATGTCATCTTATTAGTTTGCCACTTCTTTTGCATTTCTGCTTTCTTTCAATGGCTTTTACTACTTTCTGAAATTGCAGCTGCTATTTTTATAACCAGCTGTGCGATAGCTTATTACTGATCTGATGTAGCCATGCATTAAATATTATATAAAGCTCAAAAATCTTTATTATCAAAGAACACATACTGGCTTTTAGAAAAATGCTGAATGTTGCAGAGCCATAAAATCGTTTGTTCATACTCATTTTTTAGTTATGAACTACTGCTGAATTTTTGTCCATCTCTACGGGTGTTGGACAAACAGAACAGATTGAAGCTCGCCAACTGCACGGCCAATAACCTTGCACCTCATTTGCGATTGCGACGCTGGTTTAAGATGCTTGTGTCAAGCTGCAGAAAGTTCCACAGGGTCTGCAAGTGGTTTCAAAGTGGAGAGTAATTGTGCTCCAGTGGCACAACAATGAATCTCTACTCTTATTATAAGCGAGCTGCTACTGTGGTAGGCATACCTTCCCAGCGTTGGGTAATGCTGGTTGTCTTATACTTAGTTCAATCTAAACTTATACTCTCCCTTATTTGTTGTTCCTTTTCCTGTTCTTGTTTTTGTTTTTTATTTTTGTTGCATTTGTGGCAGTGACACATTTCGTATATTTGTCGATGTCGTAAACTTCTCGTTGCTGCTATCAACGTTTTGCGTATTTATGTGCGGTTGTAGTCTACAACCCTTTTTTTTTTTATTATTTTACAAATGTTTGTGTGAAAAAATATGTACTTTAATTAGTTTGAAAAAGTTATGGCGTCACTGCAGCAATAGCGGTAGCAGTGTAACGTCATCTTAGCATGCTGCCAGAGAGAGGGTTTTGTTTTAAATCGAAAGTTTGATTTAAATAGTTGGGGGTATAAGCTAAAGTAGCGAAGGAAATACGATAGCTTTGAAATTCTAATGTCGGTCACAGATTGTTCTACGTCTAAAACTTTATTTAAGGTCCCCACGCTTACTCTAAAGACCCATATAAAAGTAGTACTCCCGTCTAATGTGCATACCCAACAAACACTGAGGTTAGTTATCGATTTGGGAATGACTCGAGAACTAGCTTCATTCTCAAACCTCTAACGTTAGAGGAAGACTCGAAAATCTATCGAGAATCATAGCGTTCTCAAACAAAAGGGTACCTAATTCTCAAATCGAGAAAATTATAATTCTCGAATCGAATTCTAATGTAGTTCTCTAATGAGATTCTAATCAGAATTTGCAAATACTTCCAATTGAAATGAAAAACAAAGCTTTGTCTCCTTTTACATGATTTTTTCATGGTTTAGATTTTATTAACGCAATATGTGCCTAAATTGCATATGATTATATATATTGACATGTATATGTTTACCACATTTATAAGAACTGAAGTTTAAACAAAATTCAGTCTTATTATTTAAATTAAGGTACTTCTAATCAGAATTTGCAAATACTTCCAATTGAAATGAAAAACAAAGCTTTGTCTCCTTTTACATGATTTTTTCATGGTTTAGATTTTATTAACGCAATATGTGCCTAAATTGCATATGATTATATATATTGACATGTATATGTTTACCACATTTATAAGAACTGAAGTTTAAACAAAATTCAGTCTTATTATTTAAATTAAAGGTACTTCTTGTACTTTTTAATGGAAAACATTGTACGACGGTAATATTAACTTTACCATTTTTTAGTATCTAATTTCAATATATGTATGTATATTCAATATATCACAGAAATATGTTGAGAATTGATAAAAGGCGTGAGATTTGGCTCCTTCTCTAATCACTCGCTAATCGAATTCTAGTGTTGTTTTCAACCCTAGTTATCGATTTGAGAATATATAGAGAATTACACTAGTTATCTAAGGTAATCTCGACAAAATTTCTAACGTTAGAGACTGTGTTTGCTGGGTAGTCATAGCTGTAAAGAGAGAGAGAGAGAGAGATCTACATAGTCTAGTGCAGAGATCCCCAAAACTCTAACTGCAGCAGTGTTAGTAACTGCAGCAGTATTAGTGAAAAACGACTAGTTGAGTGCCCAGCTACTACCGTCGCATCGTTCAGTAGCTTGCGGGCAAGCAAAAAGACAACAACGTGCACGCATATATTTTTCGCTTTTATGCGCTGCTATACCACGTCGCACAATGCAATACGAAAAATACTTTATGATGCCCAATGCTTGCGCGACGTCGTATAAAAGCGTATGAAAACGAAGTATGCGTGTACGTTGTTATCTTTTTGCTTGCCCGCAAGCAACTGAATCGTCGCACGGTCGTAGATGGTCACCTAACTTTTGCGCTCTTACTACGACAAAACGAGAGAGTATAACAATCTGTGTGAGTTGAGCGTTGCACCTCAGTGCTATGAAACGAAGACCCCTGGTCTAGTGCAATAAGCTCATTCATTTCGAGAAAATTCGTTTGATACACATTCGTTGTAAATGGTTTCTGGAATTAGGATATTCAAAAATTTCAAGATGTTCTAATCATCAAAACACTTGATTTGCTTTGAGAAAACCAAGAGTTGCTCTATAATGTTACGACAATCTCTCAACAGTTTCAGTTCCATTACACCCACTTCACTTTGGTAACTTTTTTTCTATTTTTTTTATTTTTTTATTTTTGTTTTTTTGATGTTGCTGTGCTGGCATTGCAAGTTTCGTCATTAGTTTTAGAGCGTGCATCAAATGAAACAAATAAACAAAAAATATACATGCCTGTGGGTGTGCAAATGTGGGAAATGTGTACCAAAAATGCTATTGATAGCGCAGGGTGTGGCAGACAGGCGAACAACAACAACAAACGGCAATGTTATGTGACAGCGGTAGCTTAATTGCTACAATTTACTGCTTGCAACTAAGTATTTTGGTTTAATATAATTAGCAACAAAGTATTTATTTGTATGTAAATATGCAAGCTGAAGCAGTAGTGATGTCAAAGGCATGCAATCAAAATGTTTCAAAATGTTTGTATGCAATATGTATCTACAAATGGATTTACTAAAAAAAGTTGTAAGTGTCAGTCTTCTAGATATATTTATATGTATGCATATAATTGGCCGGGCGATTTACTAATCTATACATACATATGTATATATGAATTTTAGCTGCAAAAATTGAAGAGTTATTCTCAAAACGAAGACTTATAGGCGAATTCTGTAACTACGTCTCATCTCAAGTCACTAAATTTGAGATTTGAGACATGAGACATTTTTAGTGACTTGAGCAAATTTTGGTATTAAACAACCGGCAGTCACTAAAAATTTCACCAAAGACTGTGGTGAAAATGTACTGAGACTGTTTGAAATAACAAAATAATTTAACGAATACTCACTAATCGATTACATACGAAAATAGATTTTGGAAATGAATTTATGAGCAATATATTGCATTAAAAAAATAAAGCGTATCATTTATACTTATCGCTTATAAAAATAGTTATGAATATAATATTTTATGAGTGTTTTACCTGAACCGCTTCGCAAGAAAAATCATGTAACGTAAAACATTGAAAAATCGATACATCGATAAATGTCGTATCTCATCACCATTTACACTTGATGGAAATGGCGGAAAAAAGTAAATTAGCAAAACCCGAAAAATTTTATTATTTTGCTAATTTCATACAAATAAGCTTGTTTTATTACTGAAAATAGCAAGCGAACAAGCAAAGAGCAAACAAATTGTAAGTTTTTATAAATTTTGACGCTTTATTTAGTTCACCTCAATATTTTATTTATTCTGTGACCTCCTCGCCACCAGGTCATTAATTAGTGACGTATTTTTTTTAGACTTGAGACGTGAGTTCGCTTACAGAATACCAATTTGTCTCAAAATCAATCTCACCACGAAAAAGTCTCCAAAAGTCTCTATTAGTGACTAGAGATTGCTTACAGAATTCCGGTATGAAGCTGCTTGAAAATTTGTGCGTTTGCTTCCAGTAGTACGCCAAGGCGTATGAGTAACCTTGAGTCTTCTTAGAGCTGAATAAAATTCAAAGAAACAAAGTCTACGTTTTGGGGTAAAACTCTTCCATTTTTGCAGCTAAAATTTTAAAATTTTGTATCTGGAGCATTTATTGTACACAAAACGCTGTCAACGAAAATCAACGATATCGAATGACTATAACATAGTTTTGGACTAAAAAAAAAGAGTGCATTCTAGTTCTCCCATACCGGAAGCTAAATTATAATTTTAAAAATGTTGTTCGTATATTGACTTTACTTATTCTTAAGTAATTTGGAAGAAAATTTAAGATATATTATACACAGCAAAATATAATTGTGGAAATATGCGATTTTGGGCACTCAGCCTCCAAAACCGGAAATCAGCCTATATCTCGAAAACAACACATCCGGTTTTAGTTCTGATTTCGTATTTTGAATCGGCATAAAATTGTGGTTGAATTTGGTTTGCATATTGGCCTGGTTAATTTTTTGCCAATTTTTGTCCAAATCAGCTTTAAAAACCAAATTCCGGAACATCAAAAATACATAATTTTACACAAATATTAGCACTGTTCAATAACAAAAAATTGTTACGAATTTTTCTTAAAATATGTAATTTTTGTATGGAGAACTGTAACTTTTTACGAAAAATTCGTAACAATATTTCATTATTGAAGAGAGCTATTGTGTAAAAGTTTTCTACTCATAGAAATTAGAAGAGGAATCTGAATTTCGATGGCCAGATATCGACTAATTTCCCCCCATACATATCGCTCCGGCCTAATTTGTATACGAATTTAGACAAATCTAAAGTTCTGAATATGTCCAAAATTTTCACAAGACTGTAACTTCTTCATTCCAAGCGACTATGCCATTGCATATAAATATACAAGTACCTATACGTGTAAGTGCTACCGTAAGCTTATATCCACGCCAAAATCCTATTTTATATTAATTTGCTGCGTTTTCGCATTAACAATTTATTATTACATACGAGTATAAATATGTAATTAAATTTGCACACAATCTTTTTCATGTTTTTCGGTTTGGGATAGTAAAAAATATGAACGAATATTTATGTGCCTTTCTCCTCTTATTGCTACTTTTTTGTATACAAAAGCTTTACATGATTTTATATTAAATTCTTTTGACCATTAAATACAAACGTATGTATGTAAAAAAAATATTGAAAATTATTGTTTTAATATTGTGCTTGATAAAAATACCCAAACCGCAAAAAGGCAGGCGCCTCGAACTGCCGGAATCTAATTTATGATTAATCTTATAGCTTTCTTTAAAACATCGGCCATCATTGAAACAATAGTTAGATTACGTGAGACTGTTTACGTAATAGTAAGAGCACTTGAAATCTTTTTTCGGCCGTGGTTCTTAACCTATTAGCGGTCAAAGCAAACCTACAATAAATATAAAATATATAATTGGGTCTTCCCAAATTGGCACGGCAACCACTAATGGGTTAATCACGATTAGTTATTATGCTCCCATTGAGCCCATATGGTCCGGAATAGAGAACATACTCCAGCATTTTGAATCATGTGAGTAAATGAGAAATATTACACACATTTTAAGCAATGTAGCACAAATCGCTCTCATAATTTTGCCGGGTTCTGATCTTAATACATGTGCGCCATATAAGGTGAGGACTCAGGGAGCGCTCATGATCTAAGAACTGCCAGGATCGTGAGTACCTTTCCTAAACAAATCACTCTACGCTTTTCATTTTGTCGGCTGGGTGTTTACACATTACAGCTGAAATGCCGCACTGTTTCATATGATTGAAAGATCTTTACGTTCTTGTAGATTTTTCATATGCGCGTGATTGCATTTTTTCATACCGACATTAGGGTAGACATGGGCATATATGAATTATGGTAATTATTTTAAAACTTATTACCTTTAAAGAATTTAACTTAATAATGCTTTGCATTGGCAACTTTTCAGTCCAAAGAGGTGTGCCTTTAATCATAAGAGCGTGCGGCAGAAAAGCTCTACGGATATATAATATATATAATACAATGGCGCTATTATAACTCTGACAATTCGAGGTGTGCTCCTTTTTGGTTTTCTTACTAATTGGGTGGACCTACAGATTTAGGTGACAGGTAACAAGGTCAATGGAAATAAGGTCAATTGATCTTGATCGCGCGATTTTTAATTCCAAATTTTCATTTTTCTAAACTGCTTTTTATGAGAAACGAAAAGCCCCGCAGGTGAAAATTTGGAATAAAAAATCGCGCGATTTTTAATTCCAAATTTTCATTTTCCTACTTTTTTGCCATGCCGCAGGATAAGGCAAGTAGACATAGTTTTTATATACATTTTTATTTAAATTTTTGTATAACTAGATATTTAACATACTTTACATTATTATATAATTTATTGAAATATTTTTGCTGTGTTGGCAACAACTTGTCTGCAGTAGGGGCAGAGAACAGGGCACTTTACACGAGCGGCATTTTGCGCAATTTTTGAATAGCATTCGGCACAAAGCTTAAAATGGCTGCATGGAAATAATACCGTATCGCGAGGGGTTTCGGTACAGAGGATACAATTTAAAATGGTTGACATTATTTCCATTTGGATTGGGAAATAAGGTCAATTATTTTATTTCCAAATTTTCGTTGACCTTATTGCGTTTTCCAAAAACGCAATAATGTCAATTGACCTTATTTCCCAACCGGGTGGGAAATAAGGTCAATTGACATTATTTCCGTTGACCTTGTTACCTGTCACCACAGATTTATGCCGGCTCCGAACGGCGAATGCATTTTTTTGTGAGAAGCTCTTTTCATGGCAGAAATACTCTCGGAGGGTATGCCGCCCACTGCCGAGAGGTGACCGCTGCTCTTAAAAAATCCAACAATTGGATTTTTACTAATTAGAAAAATTGTTTTGGTGTTTTGACCGTGGTTTGAACCCGAGACGTCTGGCATAGCAGGCGAGCACTCTACCCACTGCACCACAGCGGCCACTAAAGCTCTACGGATTCTAGCTATTAAAAAGCCTGACAACACCCTAATACTGATGTTGCCATATAAAAACATTTATGAATGTATGCATTTATTTAATAGAATGGTTGGTTGGTAAAGCTTTGACTTCATGCCACATGCCACACGTCGCCATAGCGCAGCGTAGAGCGCAACGAATATTCACTCTGCAGGAATGTCAAGTGTGACATTAATATTTCAACATTTACGACACGCATGCTGTGCATTAATGTGATTTAAAGCCATAGTGTGGCATGCCGCACAACACAAATGCACGTACATATATGTATGTATGTGTAGAGGTCTATATATATATGTGTGTGTGTGTACATATGAGCAATTCAATTAAACGAATTCATTCTTTTTATTATTATTATAAATTAAAATATTATGTGTACACATGTTGTGTATGTATGTATGTATGTTAATATGCGTGCGTGTATGTGTGTGGGCGTTAGCACTTATTGGCTTACGACTATCACCATATGCAGCGGCGGCGGCGGTGGTGGCGGCAGCGGCAGGAGCAGGAACACTTAAGTGCTTATACGCGCTTATGAATTTAAAATGCATGTTGATATACAGTTATGTTGGAAATAAATTAATTTATATATTTACAATATTTTTTTAAAGAAAGGTATTTATATTTGCATTTTTATTCATTTGTTTGAGGAGTAGAGGCAAAAAATGTGTACTACCTTGTTGAATGGCAGGCAGCGGAAATTTATGAAATAGTGCTTGTAAATACTTTTGTCATGCGTTTGTTCTTTATTCACTTATGTTGCATGCCACAAAAGAGTAAATATGTGTGTAGTGGAATAAAAGGAAACTTTAACAAAGAATTTTCTTTTTTTTATGTTTATAGCATGACAACAGAAGGGTTGACTTATGAACTATGGACTTATCAAAGTGAACAAAAACATCCAAAAGCTCTTATAACCTTAATATGAGGCGAACGAGAATCAACTGCAGGTGTTCTCAGACCGCGTAGTTCAACCGAACGGATTTTCACAATTCGTCAAATCTGTCTGAGTTATTTTTAACTAAAAAGAAGAAAGTGTTAAAATATACCTATGTATATCGTATAGAAATATGTTGTTAGCAAACATATACTAGAATTGCACAATTTTAATTTCTTAAAATACGTTAAGCCTCTAATATCTCCTCGAAGAGGTTATTTGGACCCTTTTTTTATGCAGTCCGAAAAATGTGTACTTAGAAAATTGCTAGATGGTTAAAATGTGCCAGAAAATTATTCGTCATAAAATTTCACTAGTGATCTCTTCAGACAACATCTAATTTTTTTGCCTAAATCTGAGTTTTCTTCTCTGCAAAACTTAAAACGGCTATGCCAACACTACCAGTTACATCAGAATTGCGAAGAACCGCTCCTAGCTGTTCGATATCCAAGGAGCTTTCATAGGCGGAGGCAGTTTAAAGAAATCGCACTGTAATTAGTTACTATCATGATATTTCTTTAATTTGAATCGAAGAATGAATGAACATTAAGGTGGAGTGAAAACTTTTTTTTGGAAATTCAATTTGTTCCAATGCCAGAACGGCACCTTTCTAGCCCAGAAATAAGCCTGTAAAATTTTATTTACCTACTCGCCGATTCCGATTATTTTTATACCGTTCGATAGGTATTTTGATTCCCTTTTGATATACATTTTATGAGGGCTCCTTAACACCCCCTTGTGGGGGTCAACCCCCCTTTTACCCACCTTACTTTTCATATATAAAATGTATATCAAATTAAAGGGAATCAAAATACCTATCGAAATCGGTTCAGCAGTTTTTAAGTAATTGCAATTTAAAAATGCATAATATAAGCTTTGACCTTTAATAAGTTTTGTTGTTGTTGTTTCCAAAAATAAGAAATTCACTTTAATACTCAGCTTATCCATCTTTATGAATCCTCATACTTCGTTTTATTACAAGCTTTTATTTAACTTCACTTTTTGTATGTATGTATGTATGTATGTATGTATGGGTGTATGTATGTCGTGGAATTTTGCAACGAACATTTAAGATACTTTTAGTTGAGCTAGGTACTTGAAATTTGGAACATAGTTCAGGACCCGAAGACAATGCAATGTGAAATAAAAAAAAATCCGGTAGATGGCGCTGGTGTCGAGATATTTGTAAAATTCGTATTTACCGACCGAATTTGTTCATATTCGGTATATATATTGCTTATGAGAAAGTAAATATATCCGTGGAAATAAATCGCCGCTAGGTGGCGCTGGTGGCAAGATATTTAGAAAATTCGTATTTATGAATAAATTTTGTTCCTATTTTGAACACGTATTACGAAGTAATCTATTCACAAAAGAGTATAGTAAAACCATTTAAAAGACTCCACAGGAATTGGATAATAAAAAAACTGGCTGAGCAGAAACCATCAAAATGTTAAACATAGTGCACTTTATATTAAAAACTGTTGGACTATATTGATAGTGGGAGTGTTGACAAATATTAGATGTAATATGCATTGTAAAACTAAAAAGGCAAAAATAAAACAAAGTTAAAAAAATTTTTTAAAAAGCTTTTATTTAATATTAATATAAAAATTTACTAAAAAGGAAAAAAATATTTTTTTTATATTTTTGAACAAGATTTATATTATTCCTTAGTTCATTTGGATCTTAATTTCAATCTAAGCATACATTTAACGTATTTCTTCAAAGCATTTCTGTATATGTATCAACATAAATCAGAGCTGTGAAGTACTGAATATACTTGGTACTTGTACTTGGTCCAAGTACCATTACTTGATAATTAAAAAATTCAAGTATCAAGTACAATTACTTTATACTGGTAATTGGTAATTAAGTACAACTTTTTCAATTCTTTCACCAATTACTTTCAATTACCACCAATTACCGCCAATTCTTTTCAATTACATGGAGTTTAATCAATGAATTTATTTTAACTATTGTATTTTCTTCTATCCTCTACATAAGATACATCGGATACTAAATATTACAGCCACTAAAAGCAGGAAAATTCCCTTATAAGAACTCTTTATTAAATATACATACCTACATACGTACATTAAGGTGGGTTTTTTTAATATGGTACTTTTTTTTAAATTTTCAAATTTTCTCCCATCGTACATATGTATGTTTGTACATGTTATGTTGTATGTACATGTTATGTTGTATGTACATGTTATGGGCCGCTGTGGTGCAGTGGGTAGAGTGCTCGCCTACGTTACTACGTTGGGGTTGTAACCCCAGTCCGGAGAAACACAAAAAAAAAATGTTTCTAATTAACTAAATTCCCAATTATTGGTTTTTTGTAAATAGCGGTCACCTCTCGGCAGTGGGCGGCATACCCTCCGAGTGTATTTCTGCTATGAAAAAATGCATTCGCCGTTCGGAGCCGGTATAAAAATTGTTGGTCCACGCAATTTGTAGGAAAAATGTTAAGGAGCACACATCGAATTGGGAGAGAATATATACGAGATCCTGAGATGTAATTACCAAGTTTAAAAAAATATCCCATAATCTTGGACGTGGAAATACGAACAAACACACCACTAGCTTCATCAGCTTCAGTTGAGCGAAAAATTGTATGCACTTGTTTTAATATTTTCTTGTTATTAAACTGTTATCTTATATTTACAATGAAAAAAAAAAAAATTAAAGAATTGAAAAAACAACTGAAAAAGAATTGAAAGTAATTGAAAATCAACTGAAAAAGAATTGAAAGTAATTGGAAAAGAATTGCAAAAGAATTGAAAAATGTACGTACTGAGTATCAAGTACCAGTATAATATACTTATACTTGGTAATTGGGCTTTTCAATTACTGAGTACTGGTAATGGTAATTGTACTGGTACTTGTTTTTTTCCAGCTCTGACATAAATAAAAACGCGGGTAGATATTCATGTTATAAAACAGTATTGGTGAAATGGAAGGAAGCGATAAAAACTTTAAATTCCAATTACGTAAGATATGCATTACGTAAAGAGGATCCGCGCTTTTATTTATGTTGATACATATACAGAAATGCTTTGAAGAAATACGTTAAATGTATGCTTAGATTGAAATTAAGATCCAAATGAACTAAGGAATAATATAAATCTTGTTCAAAAATATAAAAAAATTATTTTTTCCTTTTTAGTAAATTTTTATATTAATATTAAATAAAAGCTTTTAAACAAATTTTTTTTACTTTGTTTTATTTGATTTTATAATTTTCAAAATTTCATATTTGTACCAGATCGTGCTTATTGCTTTCAACTTTGCGGGGTTGGGGGCAGTTCAAAACGTCATCCTATCGCCATAAAATTTTGTGGGGTTCATTAACTCGTATAAAGGCAACCTTTCGTTGCTGGTACATTCTAAAAAAGAACAAAAAAAAATCTCCATATGTTTTCACTCCACCTTAATGAACATGCTCCCGCGAAGAAAGTATTTCTATAGACAAGCAGCGGTGGTAGCGGACGAAGGGGAATGCTCCCACTGCGAAAGATAAAGCGGCCTTGCTGTTTGCAAAAAGTCGTTGAGACAGCGCCATTTGAGTAGAACAACAATAATTCTTATTTGTGCCCGGCTTTTTATATACATATACTATGTATGTGCAAATATTTATTTTTACATCGATAAAATTTAAATCTTTCAAATCAAATTAATGTAATCAAGAAATTTTCAGACTAATTGCATACATATGTACATACATTGTTATTTCTAGCTCACTCATGCATACAAAAAAGGCAAGCAGCGAGTTTTACCCTTTTACTTTTTTTTTTAGTTGACATGCTTTGACACTTCAATTACTTGTTTAAATACAAAATTCTGTTTGTTAAATTAATTTAATTATTTTAAGCTTACCGAAATTTGTTATTTATGCGAACAGTAGGGTTGCTTTCTTAGAATCGACTCTTATAGTGCCTTTGGAGTTTATAAATCTACTAAATAATGCACATGCTTGTATAAGTTTATTTGTCTGCCGTAAACGCTTATGAAGAAGAATCAGTTACATACATATGTATTCTAAATATAAATATTTTATGTAAAATGACAACAATTGTAAGCCAAAAACAATAGCAGACATTTTGCTGTTACAATGAAAGGCGAATACATATATTAAATATTCATAGGGGAAATGGTTTAAAAATTTAGTATAAATAAATATATGTACATACATATGTATGTAAAAGCCAATATAGCCACATTTTTTTCATGAGAATAAGATATGTAAGTGCAGTCTGGAAACATTTTGTGAAGTTCGGATAAATTTTTTAAATACATACAAGTACATATGTGTTCACCGCTGTATTTAGCTCTGCCATTTTTGACGTCACTGTAAGTCAACAGAACTTGTTATAAGCAAAAATATTAATTAAGTGTAGCTGGCAATTCACTTACAAATTTGTTGTTTACGCTTATTGCGATTATGTGTTTACAAATTTATATACTCGTGCATACATATAGTATGTGCATAAAAATAAACAACACGCATGAACAAATACGAGTTCAACGCTCATCATCTCGCTTATCTACACACAAGTTCAACTCGTTTCAACTTCATTAAGCTCATTAAGATGCGACGTGAACTTAAGCAAACTTGAAATGCAGTTAAGCCGGTCACTGTCATCAGCGACAACGCCGTCGCATTCGCCGTCATGTCACTGTCACAGCTTTTACGCTTTTTTAACTTAAACTAATAAGAACAAAGTAATGTAATTTATAAAGAAAAAGAAATTCTAAAAAAATCTAAAAAATTAGTGCTACATTGTTATAAAGCAGTTTTGCTAAATGAAGTCCTCTTCGCATTTTTATACCTTTCATGAGAATGAAATGGTATTATAACTTTGTGCCGAAAATCAAATCTTGAAAGTACTAGAAGGAGGCGCGAAAGACCCATCAATATATATACCGATATAATCAGAATCATGAGCTGAGTCGTTTAAGCCATGTCCGTCTGTCCGTCCGTCCGTCCGTCCGTCTGTGTGAACGCAAACTAGTCCTTCAGTGTTTGAGATATTTGATTGAAATTTGGAACACGGGTGAGTTTTGATGCTCAATTGATCATTTGTCGGAATTGGCCGAATCGGACCACTATAACATATAGCTTCCATACAACCGATTGTTCAGATATACACATTTTGGGGTATAATTTCTCCCTTTTTACAGCTAAGGACATGAAACTTGGGAGTATTTGTACCCATATGGACCCAAATAAGGATACCGAAAATTGTCAAGATCGGACAACTATAACATATGGCTCCCATACAACCGATTGTTCAGATATACACATTTTGGGGTATAACTTCTCCCTTTTTACAGCTAAGGACATGAAACTTGGGAGTATTTGTACCCATATGGACCCAAATAAGGATACCGAAAATTGTCAAGATCGGACCACTATAACACCGACAGAATTGAAATTATAAATTAAACTAAATCAGGCTATATGCATAGGTAACTTTTCATTTCCCCATTCATGAAAGGTATGAAGTCTTCGGTACGGCCGAAGACAGCCGCGCTCTTACTTGTTTTGCTTATTATAATGAGAGGCTGCGGAAGATCGGAACATGAGAGCTGCTGGGCTGCTCAACGCTCTCGTATTGAAAGTACAAAACTCAATACATCTACAAATTTTGTATATGCACTGAAAAATTTTTTTCTCATTTAAATTTTTTTATCAATTCCAATAAAATATTATTTTAGAATTTAGTTTCAAATGGTAGTATCACATACATACAAATTTTTTTAATTTTTTATATGAAAATTTTTTGAATACAAATTTTTTACAGTGCTTTCATTTTTCGAATTTTTTTTTCATTACACATTTGTTATTGTAAATTTCGATTTCTTACGGCAGTGCTCGAGCTCCTATACAAAGTGCTTTTGCTCTGCACATTCAATATGAATCATAGGCACATACATATACATTTTTTTTGATATCTGAGTGCTTATGGGAGTGCACAGAAAATTTTATTTTCATATTTTAAGTGCAAATATGTATCTGTGCCTATGATTCGGAACAAAACAAAAACAATTGTGCTTTGAGTGCCTATGAGGTGAGCAGCCCTGAGTTAGATCATTAATTAATCAGATCACTAGAGCTTCAAAATAATACAAGATCAGAACTTCAGTACAATTTAACACCATTAATACCTATAAAGAATTCATCACCAATAAAGAATGAATATGAAAATGCGAATTGTTAACAAATCATAGAGAAGCCGTTTCACCAACTAAAAATTAAATGAAGTACTGTGAGTTGAGTTTACTATTTCTGCTACTGCCGTGAAGAAAAAAAATAATACTGCGTGTTATAATAATATTAAATTTCTTATTTCTTTTTTTATTTATTATTTATTATTTCTTATTAGATTATTTTCTTTTTATAAAATGTCGCTTAAATTAAATTCTAACAGCAAGCGTGAACCCCAATTAAAAGTGAGAAAAACAAAAAATGCACAAAAATCTTCCTTTCTCTTATCCACCGTTGTTTTTTTCTTTTCTTTTTACGCTTTCTATCAAATCCATTTATTTCAACGCTTTCCAACACTGACGCGGTCAGATTGAAACTTTAAAGTGCCATTACAGCTACTTAAGTCTGCCCTCAATCGCGCAAGTATCTGCCTCTAGGTACTTAATCTTGGCCATTTTTTATGTTCAGTTTTTCTTTTAACTTTTTTGAATTTTCATAGTTGCAAAACTTTTCTTCATTCTGACCTCAAGCAACGTTGCATGCAGCTGAGCTGAACAGCGCTTATAGTAAGTATCTAAACTAAAATCAACGTTGCATTGCAACACTAAACAGCTGGTGAGTGGGATAGCTTGATGCGGCAGCGAATCATCAAGTAATAGAGTAGAGTAAATGAGAGGAGAAGAGGGCATCGGCAACGGTCGACAAAGCATTTAGTGCGATTTCCGTTCGAACCGTAGCGTTGCAATCGCGCCGCAATCGCCGCAATAACTATTATCATAATTTTGATGAATTTTTTTTTCTTGATTGTTTTCATTTTTTTTAAGGCATTTTCTCGAGTAGCACAAATAACACATCAACAAAGCTGCATGGCGCAAAGATAACGAACGTAGAAGAAAAAGTAGAGCAGCAACAATAACAACAAACAAAGTAACTAATGAAGCACAAAATGGCGCAGCGAATGCGGCGTAGATAGCGTTTGAAGAACTTTGTGGTGTGAGAAGGGGCTGTGCAAGTTTGTGGTTCATCAAAATCAAAATTATTTTGGTTTAAATATTTTTACGCTAATTTTTTTGTCATTTGTTTTTTTATATCTACGCTTATCTCGCTTGGCTGAATATCATTTGTGCAGATCACAAACTGAAAGTTTTTAGTTTTTCACTAAAAGTTGGCGCTAAAATCATGTATATGTATGTATACGTATATAAACAAAAACAAAGAAAAATATTTAAATATACCGGCATTAACACTAAAGACAATTTTCAAATGTTATTTGAGCGGTGAAATTCTGTCATAGTTCATAAAGTTCTTGAGCGCGACGATAATGCTTGAGTAGTTGCCATGCGTTGCGTATACGCAACGGTGTACCACGCACAGAAGTTTGCACTTTATCTTTGAGGAAGTGAGGTATCTATATTATTAATACGCTAACATAAATTTGGTTCCATCTTTTCCGTCGAAACTACTGAACCGATTTTAAAATTAAGAACACCATTAGAAAGGTATTGCTCTCAAATAGAACTGCGCCAATTTTCATCAAAATTGGTTGGAAAATGCGCCCACAATCGTCGTTGGAAAATTGACGTGTGGTTATTGTTGCATGCTTTTGAGCACAACACAAAGTCAAGTAATAAGAAGGATAAAAAAGAATAAGTAGGAAAGAAATTTAGGAAAGAAAAGAGCAGAAATACCCTGCAGTAAAAATCCTTAATGAATCCTTAATGAATCACTGATGCAATTCACCTATGACGAGGAGGCATCAGTGAATACTTTCATATAAAGACTGCTGAATTTTTCATATAAATGGTTTGCTTTCCTCAGAAAAAAAAACAAAAAGAAATAAAAATATACTGAGGTATGACGACAGTGATGAATATTCAACAAGGAATCATCAGTGATCCTTCAGCAGTGAAACACATTTACTGCAGGGTAGATAGATAGAAGTTCATATGTAGGAGAATTGTGAATACAAGTAACGACAACAAAACCAACAACAACAACAAAATAGTAGCGGTGACATTAGCAACAAAAGGAGCAGCATCAACAGGAACAATAATAAAATAGTAACAGTGACAATAACAACAAACAATTATACAAAAACTATAGTTGCACCTTAGTCATAAGAAAACATCTAGAAAACTGTCGAATTTCGACAGTAGGCAGCACTCTAGTTATGAATAATTCAGGAAAACTATCAACGCAACATACATAGCACGTTAAAATGCAAAAATATAGACAGAGATAGTTTTCTTCCCCTTTTCCAGTGTTTTTAAGCACTTTTGATACACAAATGGTGCATATTCGCCAAACTTTAGTTTTAACTTTGGTATTTTCGTTTACTTTTCTAAATGCATATATTGCAACAAATTCTTTCATAAAATAATGTACATACTAGGTGATCTTTATTTTAATTATTTATTTCAAAATAATGCTCTGCCATAGAATTTACTAAATTTTACACGTTTTCTCCCACTATCTCCTTTTTATCAATAAAGCACCACAACTATCCTGCTGCCATCAAAAAAAATTCGCTGCACGCAAACTTTTTTTTTCTTACAAAATATTACACGGACATAATTCACAATTGTGATTGTCATGCAATTCATAAAATAAAATGAAAAGCAGAAAAAGCTACGAAACCAAAACTTATACATATATGTTTGCATGTTTGCATACCAACACTTGTGGCTCAATTAGAAATGAAAATGCAGCCACTTCATTGCGCAATATTATTCTGGCTACTTTGCTTACCCGAATTCATAGTCAATGGCGCTTGGCAATCAACGATGAAAGAAATGAAAATTAGTAAAAATATTTGTTAGTTAGTTAGTTTTTCATTGCACTTTGATTGCATGCGATTCGTACGAAATTAAGATTTACTTATTTTATTTTTTTTGTTGCTTTCTTCTAACAACAAAATCAAGAGCAATTACAGCAACAATAGTAAAAGTCGCATATCTCTTCTCTCCTAGTAATTTTTCTGCTTTTCATTACTTCTCTCGGTGCTAGTTTGTATGTATGTATGTTTCTCTGTGTTGCATTTGGTGCGGGCACAAATCTTAAGCCATGCATACTAATTGCAGTTCGCTGGCATGGATGGTCACGAGGTTGGAGGAGAAACAGTGAAGAGTTTAGAAGAACACGCGTCATTGCTTAAGCATAGAGCACTATTGTCTAAGCTGTCAGCATTATAGTAGCACTTAGAAATGATTGCATAGCCATGAAAGCAAAAAAAATGAAGAATTGAAAATCTAAGTCGAATTTTGAATATAATTTAGATACCCAGCTGCAGGTTCTAACAATAAGCTAACAAGTAATATGAAATATGATATATGAATTATGTAATATGAGATATGAGATATGAAATATGAAATACGAAATATGAAATATGAAATACGAAATATGAAATATGAAATATGAAATATGAAATACGAAATATGAAATATGAAATATGAAATATGAATGAAATATGAAATATGAAATACGAAATAAGAAATATGAGATATGAAATAAAAAATATGAAAAACGAAATATGAAAACGAATTGTGAAATTTGAAATATGAGATATGAGATATGAAATATGAAATACGAACTATGAAATATGAGATATGAAATATGAAATACGAACTATGAAATATGAAATGAAAGATGAAATATGAAATACGAAAATATGATATATGTAATATGAACAAGTAAGGAAGCCTAAGTTCGAGTGGAATCGAACAATAGATACTCAGCTGTATGCTTTCATTGTTTGTTTGCGTTTGATGGAAACACGGCGTATTTTATATAAAGCGAGTGCCGCATTAAGTGGGCGTAGGCACTCCCATTTTCAACATTTTTATCAGTCATCCAACTAAGCATATGAATATTATTCTTTGTGCAAAATTTCATTCCTTTTTGACTTCTAGTTACAAAGATGTCACGTTACAAATTCCCAAAGGGTGTTCCAGAAATATCTGTGTTAAAAAGTAGGCGTGGTCATAAACCGATTTCAATAAATTTTTGCGTGTCTATTAACACAAGTTATAAAAGTGTATAAACCAAGTTTCGTCATAATATCTCAATTATTTGTCGATTTATAGGCTAAGAAATCTCGTATATTCCTTTGTCTAAAAAGAGGCGGTGCCACGCCCATTTTCCAAAATTTTTATATGTTTTGTTTCCGGTCTATTGGGAACTCATGCCTTAAAATTTCTATGAATTATCTCTTTATTTGACAAAGATACCGCTTAAAATGTTTTTATTAGGTCACTTTATAGATCCCATCTTAAAAAGTGGGCGTGGTCGTCAAACCGATTTCGCTAAAATTTTGAACATGTATTACTGCAAGTAGTAAAAGTGTACACACCAAGTTTCGTCATTATATATATAAAAAGAGGCGATGCCACGCCCATTTTCCAAAATTTTTGTGTTTTTCGTTTTATGTCCGCAGTTGGACTTCTTCAATGATATATCTTTATATTTGACAGAGATATAGCTTAAAATATTTTCATTAGGCCACTTTATAATACACTTATATAAAAGTGGGCGTGGCCGTCAACCGATTTTAACTATTTTCCGTCCAAACGTTTGCCTAAGTAAGTATATCACGCATACCAAATTTCATCGATATATCTTCAATGGTTTCTGAGTTATGACATATAAAACTTTCAAGGTTTGACCCTTAATAAGTGGGCGTGGCACCGCCCATTTTCCAAAATTTTATCAAATTTCTTCCTAGGGTCCTGAGCTCAACACGTGGGTAAAATTTCATCGCTCCAGCTATATTAGTGACTGAGATACCAAATTTCCGATTTTTTTCATATAGGAAAAGTGGGCGTGGTCATGGTCCGATTTCGCCCATTTTCATCACCAACCGTCCCAGTGTCGATACCAACTTGGATTTCAAATTTCATCAAAATATCTAAATTTTTGCGCGAGTTAGAGTGTTTACAGGCGGACGGACGGACGGACATGGCTCAATCGATTTCTCTTTTCACCCTGATCATTTTGATATATATTATATAAGTCTATATATATCTCGATTATTTCATTCTGTTACAATCCACCGTTATGTGATTAAAACTATAATACTCTGTGTACTAGTACAGCTGAGTATAAAAACGAAATGTGAGATTTGAAATATGAAACTTGAAATATGAAATATGAGATATAAAATATGAAATACGAAATATGAAATATGAAATACGAAATATGAAATATAAAATATGAAATATCAAATATCAAATATGAATGAAATATGAAATATAAGATACAAAATATGAAATATGAAATACGAAATATCAAATGCGAAATATGAAATACGAAATATGAAATATGAATTATGAAATATGATATATGAAATATGATATATGTATATATATAATATGAAATATAAAATATGAAATACTCTATGTCGTTCTTTTTCACAAATATGTTTTTACATGCAAGAGAAAGAGAGAGAGAGAGTGAGGTAGAGAAATTTATGAGTTATAGTCAAACGTATTCCATTAATATGCTTCCGCTTGCTCGAAATAAAGTAATCAACAAGTGTGAGTTGTAGGCAAAATATTTACTTCCCAGCAGTATTTATCAGCTGGAAAACAGCACATATTTCCTACTGAATATTCAGTAGAGATGTAGTTCTAATATCTGAACTTTCCCTTTCGTTTTTATATAGAGGTGGCGTCGAAAATCAACTACCTAAAAACTGCCGAACGAGAAGGGAGAGTTTCTGTAGGAAAAAAGGCCTGAATACGCAGGGAGAACTTCCATAGCATGTATTTCAATACACCTGATGCCTTCACTGCGTGTTCAGTTATTTTTTCAGCAATGAATTTTGAACTTACTTTCAGGCTATTTTTCATAATGAATATTCTATTGAATATGCACCTCCTTACCTCAAATACTGCTGGGTTGCTTTTTTGCGATATAAGTGGAGTGCAAAGCAATTACGCTTGAGTAGCTTGGAGTGCTAGTATTTCGTCGCCACTTTCTATTACATTCACCAGTAGCCCACTGCCTGCGTTATTTATGATAGTTTTTCCAATAAATAAAGTTTTGCACTAAAACCGAGAAAATCAAATGTGTTAAAATAACCACAACTGGGTATAGCAGAAGCACAAAACACAACAAAATATATTAAAAATCCAAAAGACATAAAAGAGACACAAATTTAGTTATTAATTTTGAATAACTTTTTCAAGTGGCCAAATGAAGCTCATCGACTGCAGCCAAGCGCTGCTGCACTTTTACTTATGTATATATACTTTCGCCTCTGCCTTGCATTGCTGTGTATGTGTGCCTTCTTTGCTGTGGCTGCCGCTTGCCGCCGCATTTTGCTGCTGCATAACAAATGTGGAAAGTTCTTAAAATTAAACAGCGTTTGCTGTTGCAGTTTAAAAAACTTTATCCTTTAACATTCAACAAAAGTTTCTGAATCAGAAAAGTAATTTGAAAATTTGTCGCCTCCACACAAAAAAAGCGCATTCCAGTGAAACTGAATCTGTTGCCGCTGCTTGCTATTCATTTAGTTTTTGTTTTTTTTTTCGGTTTGGTTTGGTCACGTTCCCATTTTGAACTGCTAGGCAATAACAGCAATAACAGCAACAGCAACAGTTTGTGTTTGTCAAGCCAGAGAGAAAAGGAAATGCATTTTGCCAGGCGAATTGCCGTTATTGTACAAGTTTTGCATTTCCGTTCTTTTTTTTGTTTTTTGAAGCAGCTGCGCTAAAAAGGCGGGTGGTGGAAATGGGAGCATTTGAGGTGGGAGCTGGGCATGGCGATTGTAGAAGATTTGGCATTTATGCTGATTGCAATATTTTAACTTCTTTGCGGCTGAATGCACATATGGCGTGATATTGGCGTGCTTTTATAAATGTATGTGTGTATGTTTGTATTTAAATTGAGCTTTCTATAGAAATCAAAGCAAATTTTGATTGGTTATTGAGTTAAAAAAAAGGTTTGACTAATGGCGAGTTTTCTTTTTTTTTGGTTCGATTTGAACAATTGTGACTAAGAATTATGTGCGATTTATGATTTCATCTCCCTTCAATGCCGTTTTAACTGACAATTGAATGGCCATTGATATCTTTCTCAAGGAAAGGGCATCTCAAATTGCCCTGAGATTGTGGGAGTTGGGCCTCTGGAAGAAACGCATATATATACGCTCACGGTCATATTCTGATCCAAATCACTGACTTATACATCAATGCAAATACAGATTATATCTGTCCTATAAGAGTGTTCGATACAAACTATGAGATTATCTTTCCAGCGAAGAAGGACTGGGGAGATGGTAAATTTGATCATAGATTCGTTGTTTCAGTTTTCACGGACGAGACAAGGATATCATGTGGAGTAGAAGCGGGCGTCTTCGCAACTCATCTGGAAACTTCTATATCAAGCCAATCCTAAGTTTTAGCCATACAGGAGGCCTGCAAGGCTCTACTTGCAACGGAAAGTGACGATACCGGAAACAGGATAGGAGTTTTCTCGGGTCAGGCGGCTTTGAGGTTGTTGTTGTTGCCACCAAGCCACTCCCCGAAGGACTGTCGTGCGAATGATTTTTTTTGCCATTATCAATATTCTAGGTGGTAGATTTTATCCGCCTCTTACGACAGGCCTTCCTAACCCGCTGGGGTGCGGCTCTGAGGTCTCTGGGGTCTGCAACGGTGCAATTAAGTCTTGTCAGGCAGTGCAGAAAGTGGGTCATGGGCTTAGCAAGTGGACATAGCGTATCCCTGATCTGGATGTCGGGACACCGCGATATCCAGGGCAACGAAATGGCCGATGAGCTGGCCATGTAGGGCTAGGCTCTTGATGTCGCAGAGGCGGAAGCGCTCCTGGGTTGCATCAAGGGCCGAATCTCTCGCGGAGGCTAAAACCAGATGAAGGAGGTTGCAGACCTGCAGACTCTACCGAAGTCTGTGGTGAGATGCGATTTTCAGCCATTCTAAAGCTTCACAGAAGAGACATTTAACGCTTAACTGCGGTTTTCACAGGACATTGGAGCATTGGTACACATGCGGCCAGATTGGGATTGGATAATAATAACTTGTGTCGCAGTTGCCGCCTTCCTGGTATGGTCGAGCACCTGCTATGCGAGTGTCATTCACACTGTCAAAGCGGAATCAAGTTCCTTGGCAAAAATTTCTTCGACAGCCTCTCGGAACTCAAGGACGTCAGGCCGGAGAGGCTGCTTAAATATATACTTAAATTCAACAGGATGGATATAGGTTGTTGGATCGATCCTGCTCATTCTCTTCTCATTCAACTTTTCACTAGTTAAGTTAAGGTATCAGAACGGCGCATCGACGATAATTATATTTGGAGTCAGTGGGACTCACTCAAACCAACCAAGCAAACAACTAAGGGATACTTATCACAGTTCATAGGACTTACAATGTTTGATCAAATAAATTTTTCCGAAACGAATTAAGAGGTGAAAGTTCTTGCAAGAAATTTAGCGGATAAACTAAGAGTTCCTGTTCTTCTGTGTTGTAGCGGCGATAAAATATCTTCCGTTACTTAAGCCTGACGCTAACGTGGGAACATCCAGGCAAACTTGGACACTAACGTTAATTTTTGTGTCGGTTTCATTGAAAAACTAATAAATTGGAAAAGCGCCTAGGGAAAATAGTTAACTTTTGCTTTTATTTTTTATGATATTGACGCGTTTAACAGCGGTGTGATGATTTACGGATGTACAAGAGCAACACTTTCACCAACAGCAATTTATGTATGTACATATACATAGGTATCTAATAAGGTTATTGCGGCTGTTAGTTTAACAGTAACAAAAAAAATTAAAGTCATTAAAACAGAGCAAAGAAATTATTATTTTTTTTAACTTTCTTATATCATTTCTCTAGAAATCTGTGTGCACTTTATGCAGCAAAACAACAACAATAAAAATCTAATAAAAATCAGCTAGACCAACAGTCTATTTGATTTTGCCATTTAGCTAAAAAAAAAGGCTTTACCTTAGCGGCTGACTTGGTTCCTTCGTATAAAAATTATATGCTTTATGATTATTTACTATTTCCTTTGCAATTATTTTATCACACTCGCTTGGTTTTATGCAAATACTACCATTTATGAGTGATCACAATTGTGGTTGTTAATTATTTCAGGCACAAATAGTAAATATGAACTGAAAGATCAACGCGCCTTATTGGGGCTTAAATGAAACCTTTTTAAGAAATCACATGCTCTTAAAACTGCATCGCTCAACAGCTTTAAAGTTTAAGTAAAAGCCAAAGTTTAATAGAGCGAATTTGATATGTGCAATGTGAAATAGATATTGTAATAAAAATTATAAAGTGCATTGCATATTAGCACAGTAAAATGATAAGTAAATTAATGATTCACTAGTACAAACTTATAAACTTATGTGCTTGCAGGGATTTTTATTGCAAACTCTAATATGAAAGTGTAAACATTTTGAACAAACTCTTTCTAAGTAGGATTGTGAAATTTGGACAACAGTGGGCACGACTTCACGCAAAATTGGCCGAAAAGAGGGAAATTGATTGTTTTTGCTTATAAAAACAGCTCTAATACATTTCAGTGTCAGGGGCTTCTTCCGCGAAAAATTGTGTTCTAGTTGAAGGCGTCTTAGCACTTGCAATCATTCAAGACACGTATGGCCAGACTGTAATGCGAGTTGTACCGATTTGCTACTTCTTCTAGGCAGGAAAGGCCACGCACTGCTCATCTAACGAGAAGGTAGGCAGGAGAAAAGGCTTAGCGTTCTTTATAACGATATCCGTATGAGCTGTAGAGACGAGAGGAAGCCGGAAACTTTTCAAAACCTATTGTGTGAATTTTCTGTACTTGGACTTGGCTAATATTGAACCTGGAAAAATTATAAGAGTGGATGATTAAAGCGGTTGGTTTGAGTGGAGGTTGATATCCTCGTTGAGGGCAATGGTACCTTTTGGGTTTGGAAGGTAACCTAGCCTTACACATGACATGAAAATTATAATAAATGGGGTATTAAGCTATTTTTAAGTAAAAATCACTCACATTTTTCCAAACCTTTGCATAGCACGATAGTTGAAAAGTAACTAAGGATTATCAGAGATTAACAAAAATGTCAGGAACTTAATACCAATGCTTTAACAAAGTTTTTTCTCAAAAAGCCTAACAGGGAGGTAGCAAACTTACTCCTCAAGCATAGCAGAAGGGAACTTCGGGCCCTTGCGTGTGTTAATTACAGGACACAATCCTTTGGGACAGCACATGGTCACCATAAGCATCATCGAGCGTTCGTTATGCCTATTTTGTCTGCAGGAGGACGACGATGGCACAGAGAATTTTCTCTGCACCTGTCCAGCCTTCGCTAGACTTAGATTGCGCATTCTCGGCTCAGATGTATTGAGAATAATGGATGTATATTATTTAACACTCGCAAACTTCTCAAATTTATTAAAGAATCTGGGCAGTTTGCCAGGGCCGCCGAGAGAAAATCCGGGCCCGGGGTCAAAATAACTACGGGCCCCTATACTAAATGAACAAATTCTCAAAATCAAAATTCAATGAATATATAGTTACGAACTTTAATTTATCTATACATTAATACAGATCAAGTAAATATGTTTACATAGAAATATACATATTAGGGTGGGTCAAATGTATTGTCAAAAGGCACATCCAGTTTCCGAATCCATGGGTCATACTGAGTAATATTGTCCAAGGGACCATAGGTCTGAATGAATTCTGTTTAAATACATATTGCTTTATTTGTATGAAATAAATTTCTTTAAATTGGAATACAAATATTTGTTGGTAATAATTTAGTATATCAAAAGACTGATTCTGCTGAACGCTTTAGTGAAACAGCAATCGAATTCAACTGTACGAAGCACCAAAGCAAATTTTAGCTTCGCAAGCTTTGTTTGTTTTCGGCGTATCGCTGTTTACATACATACATACACGTACATATGTATATGAGCATTTCCTGGGCGTTTCGGACGGTATGTTCGCACGATTTTTTGAACTCTTGAGGCAGAAATATCGCGAAATATTGTATAGTTTTATGATAAAGGGAAAGATTTACGCCACGGATAATGATTAAAGTATGTTAGCGACAGAAATTTAGTTTAATGCCTCTGTTTTAGCTACTTTTAAAATATGGACGTGTTTTTGTAGCGTCCGGAACGCAGTTTAAGTGGCTTACACAGAGGCATTAAACCAAATTTCTGTCGGTAACATACTTTAGTCATTAGCTGTGACCTAAATCTTTCCTTTTATCATAAAACGATACAATATTTCGCGATATTTCTGCCTCAAAAGTTCAAAAAATCGTGCGAACATACCGTCCGAAACGCCCAGGAAATACCCATATCGCTGTATAAGAATTTGCATCATACCGAATTTTTCTGTTGCAACAGAAAACGAATTCAAATTTATGCTGCAAAGTCGACGCCAAAAACCAACAATTCCTTAAGTGGGATGCAGACACGTTAAGAGATTTATAAAATTTGTTGAAATCTAAAATGATTGCTATCTACGAAAGGTGATTAAAGGTGTTGTTTGTTTATTTTCTGTAGCAAAAACTTGGATATCATTTTGAGATTCCCGGGCCCTCTTAAGCCCAGGCCCGGGGCAATTGACCCCCTCAGCCCCCCCCCCCCTCTCGACGGGCCTGCAGTTTGCAGAGGAACTCTGATTCCACTATCCCACCTTTTCCCTACTTCCTGAACCTTTCTAAAAGCCTTAAGTACAATGGGTAAATATGCCTGAGTGTTTGGAAAAGACATATTTTTTCCCAAAATTCCATTCCATTCCGTTCCATTCCATCCCATGCTATTCCTTTCCACTCCATTGTACTCCATTCGATTTCATTCCATTCCAATGGTTTAACAGACCAAGCTTTTTCTCCGAAATTCGGTAGGGTCTCTTTTATGCTTGTTAAGCTGCGGTTTTGCAAGATGATATTCTATTTAAAAGTCAAGAATTTCATTTCATTGTTTTTGATACTTTAGCAGCCTTCATACGAACTGCATCTCTCTCAAAAAACACCCTTTACTCATGTCGAAATATGTGCACATATTTGCCTATACTAAAAGTGCATCCATGCGCTGATCATGTGCATCCAATTTTCCGGAAAAATACATCAAATCAGATGGTGTGCATAGGCACATGCATATATGTATTCATTTGTACCTACATACATATCTATCATCGATGATTTCATATGCGTACAAAATACAAATGCTGAAAGTCGTTGCAGCATTATGTATGACTTATGTTAGCTTTAGATTCGCCTGTCTCGCTGTTGCGCTGATTTTCGATTACAATTTCTTCGTTGCTTCGCTTTTTTCTAAGACTTTTTTCTTCTTCTTCTTCTTCTTTCTTTACTCGTTTTAAGTTTGCTAACATTCTCCCTTTCTTTTAGCTATAAATCCAAGGCAGACAAACACATAACTTTCTGTTGTTGTGCTTCGCTGGTGGCATTTTCCTCACATAAACATGAACAACAACCACCAGTAAAATAACAATCAGCAAAACAACAGCCAGAACGTTAAAAAAGAAACCAAAATAACAACAACACTTGTATGCAACAGCCCGTAACATATTGGTGCAACACTTTTCTTCCGTGGCCACGTATTTTTAGTTGCAGCACTCAATGCGCTGTGACTTATTGCCGCATGTCATTGTTATTGTTGCAATTGTTGTAATTGTTATGAATGTTACTATTGTTTTTTTGTTGTTGTTATCGATGCTGCTATTGTTGTTTTTGTTGCAATCATTGAAGTGCAACGAAAACTAAATCCGCAAATCAACCGCAGCTGCTGCCTTTGCTGTTGATGTTGCTGCAACGTACATACACACATACATACATTAATACATACGTCACGCTGTTTGACTGCTGTCTGCAGCTTTTATTTGCATTTGTGCTACGTAAACCTTTTGCTTCTTCTACGCTCGTCTGCGCTTCAAAACTTCTTAAGCTGCGTTTTTATACTCAGCTGTACTAGTACACAGAGTATTATAGTTTTAATCACATAACGGTGGATTGTAACAGAATGAAATAATCGAGATAGATATAGACTTATATATATAAAAATTATCAGGGTGAAAAGAGAAATCGATTGAGCCATGTCCGTCCGTGCGTCCGTCCGTCCGTCCGTCCGTCTGTTTGTCTGTCCGTCCGTCCGTCTGTCCGTCCGTCTGTAAACATTCTAACTCGCGCAAAAATTGAGATATTTTGATGAAATTTGAAATGCAAGTTGGTATCGAGACTGGGACGGTTGGTATTGAAAATGGGCGAAATCGGACCATGACCACGCCCCCTTTTCCTATATAGAAAAAATCGGAAATTTGGTATCTCAGTCACTAATATAGCTAAAGTGATAAAATTTTACCCAAGTATTGAGCTCAGGCCGCTAGGAAGAAATTTGATGAAATTTTGGAAAACGGGCGGTGCCACGCCCACTTATTAAGGGCAAACATTGAAAGTTTTATGAGTCATAACTCAGAAACCGTAGAAGATATATCGATGAAATGCGGTACGCGTGATATACTTACTTAGGCAAATGTTTGGACGAAAAATTTCCAAAATCGGTTGACGGCCACGCCCACTTTTATATATGTATATTACAAAGTGACCTAATAAAAACATTTTAAGCCATATCTCTGTCAAATATAAAGACATGTCATTGAAATTTTATACCAGAAGTCCAACTGCGGACATAAAACGAATAACATAAAAATTTTGGAAAATGGGCGTGGCACCGCCTCTTTTTAGAAACAGGAATATACGAGATTTCTGAGCCCATAACTCGACAAATAATTTATATATAATGACGAAACTTGGTGTGTACACTTTTATTACTTGTGGTAATACATGTTCAAAATTTTAGCGAAATCGGTTTGACGACCACGCCCACTTTTATATATGGGTATTATAAAGTGGCCTAATAAAAACATTTTAAGCGATATCTTTGTCAAATCAAGAGATAATTCATAGAAATTTTGTGGCATGAGTTCCACAATAGACCGGAAACAAAAAATATAAAAATTTTGGAATATGGGCGTGGCACCGCCTCTTTTTAGACAAAGGAATATACGAGATTTCTTAGCCTATAACTCGACAAATAATTGAGATATTATAACGAAACTTGGTTTATACACTTTTATAACTTGTGTTAATAGACACGCAAAAATTTATTGAAATCGGTTTATGACCACGCCTACTTTTTAACAAAGATATTTCTGGAACACCCTTTGGGAATTTGTAACGTGACATCTTTGTAACTAGAAGTCAAAAAGGAATGAAATTCTGCACAAAGAATAATATTCATATGCTTAGTTGGATGACTGATAAAAATGTTGAAAATGGGCGTGGCTACGCCCACTTTATGCGGCACTCGCATTATATAAAATACGCCGTGTTTCCATCAAACGCAAACAAACAATGAAAGCATACAGCTGAGTATCTAATGTTCGATTCCACTCGAACTTAGGCTTCCTTACTTGTTTGTTCTTTTTTTTATCGCTTGAACAGCAATCGGCCTTCTACTTTTCTTTTCTTTTTCAATTTTATGCATTTGGGTATTTTTCTTCTGTAAAAAAAAATAAATCTTCGTTTGCTTAATATTTTTTCTTCTGTTTGTTTGTCTTCTTGTTTGTTTGCGACTTCAACTTTTCGCTACTTTACGAGCCCGCAAGTCAATTCTCTGGAACACAAACTCTTTGTGATATCTTATCTCTTCCGGCAATTCATGTGAAATATTTAACAATTTAGCGTTTAGTATTTTATTGAAATAAGTAGATCGTTGATTTTTTTGCCACACCTATTTTGTGTATTGAATTTGCGCATTTATCGTGTTGGAAAAGGGCAGAGCAATTTTTATTTTCGCATTTATGTTCTTGTTGTTGTTGTAGCCACCAAGACACTCCCCGAAGGTTTTGGGGAGTGTAGAGGATGTGACAGTCTTTTGCCGGATAAATCCGGTTCGCTCGGGTACTAGTCCCTTCTGACACTACACTAAAAATAAAATTTCGTAAAAAAACTACGAAAGACTTTCGTAGTCTAGAGTTTCGTAAAATGTACGAAATTTTCGTATATATTACGAAAGCATTTTTCTCAACAAAATCTAATTTTACGAATCTTTCGTAAATATTACGAAAGGGCTTTCGTAAACCATTTTCTAATATTTTTTTCGTATATATTACGAAATATTTCGTAAGTATTACGAAACACTCGTAAATTTTCTTAAAATCGTCTTTACGAATAATTTCGTATATTGTATATTGTACGAATTGTTTTTCAATAATGTGGGTATCAAATTAAATGTACTGACCACTGGCTTTCACACAATGCAATCAGACTTTAAAAAAGCCTGCGTTTTCGCGCCGGTTTCGCGTAACGGTTATAAGAGAAATGGGGTAAAAGTCATATTTAACCATTATCGTGAGAAAAAAAATTTTTTGGTCCTTAATAACCATTATAAAAACCAAAAAACCGTTTTGGGCCTGAATAACTGTTATGGCAACTAAAAAAGTGTTTTGGGCCTGAATAACCGTTATTCAGATTTTTATTTTTTTTTGTCAGCTATAAAAATCAAGCCTATTTATTTGTCAATATTTCTGGATGATATTGGTATCAAATGAAAGGTGTTGAGCAGGGATTGTACCTCTGATTACCTCTTTTCATTTGATACCAATATTGCTTAAGCATTCCAGGGCATCCGGGTCCACTTTTTCACCCATAACTGAGAACCCGACCAACGAATCTTAACAAATTCACCTCTATGTAAAAGCCCTGCTCAACACCTTTCATTTCATACCAAAGTCGTCCAGAAATATTGGCAAATAAATAGGCTTGATTTTTATAGCTGACCAAAAAAAAATAAAAATCTGAATAACGGTTATTCAGGCCCGAAACAGTTTTTTGGTTGCCATAACGGTTATTCAGGCCCAAAACACTTTTTTGGTTGTTATTATGGTTATTAATGACCAAAAAAATTTTTTCTCATGATAATGGTTAAAAATTCCCAAAAGAATATAAAGGTTATTTTTGCGTAACCTTTTCACCACACTAGAAAAAAATAACCGTTATTTTCGGTCCCTGTCAGAAAACCGTTTATTTAGGACTTTTATTACTTATAATCAGGGCTGAAATTTATTGATATTTTTAACGATAAACAAAAAATAATTTTGTTTATGTTGAAACTTTTCATTTTAAAAGCATAAAAAATTTAACAAAATTCAGACTGCTTCAACAAAAATCAAAAAAATTATCAAAATTTTTTTCGTTTCGATAATTGCCGAAACAAAATTTGTTTAAAAATATTGTTTCAGCTGCAAACAAAAAATTGATTACCAAAATAATTTTGTTTCCTGTGCCTATAAAAAAAAAACTGAAAACCTATCATATAAATATGTATTCATACATACATATGTATGTATATCTTAGCAACAAACAAACAAACATAAACAAAAGGAAATCCTTTTTGTTATTTTGTTTTGATATCAAATTAGCAAAATTAAAGCTGATTCCACATAGAACTTTGTGTTGCGCTACGTGACACTTTCTGCGTGACAGCTTAGATTAAAATACATGTATCTATATGAGGTTTCTCACATAACAAAAAGTAACGCAACGCCGAAGTTACGTAAAGCACAAAGTTGCCCAAATCTCAACTTTTGGGGGCGTTGAAATTTTTTTTCAGTTTCATTTTAATTCAAATGTAAATAAACAAATTTAAATTTCACACAATTGAAAATTAATTTAATAGATTTTTATTTTCTTATTTACTTTTTTTGTAAATAAAACGGAGAATGTGAGATTTTTCAGAAAATAAATATTTTTTGTGTGATGTTGCAGCGTTCAATGTGGCATAGTTTTTCAGTTTTGAGTTGTTTGACATAGAAAGCGGCGTAACGCAAAGCGGAAAAAGTTTTATGTGAAATCAGCTTAATTGTGATACAATTTTATTGATAATTTTGGAATCGGAAATATTTTGGTTTTGATAAGCAGCAAAGCAATATAAATTTTTGATATTTTTTTTATATGTTTATTGAAACAAATTTTTTTTGTTTATTTTGTTGAGCAGCCTTGCTTATAATCGAGCCAGAAAAAATACAATTTACTAAAAACTCTTAAGTAAAAAAATTGACTTTCGGCCGCAGAGCCTACACAGAGCCAAAAAGTTCACCTACAATCAAAGAGACTGCCACCTAAAAAAGCTTTTTGGCCGAGGAGAGGGAGAGGGGACAAAATTGAAGAAATTTTTGCTAGAAATTCTTCTGGATTTTAGCTTGAATTTCTTCTTAAATTTATTTAAAAGGATATCGTCTGAAAACGAGAAGATAACTTCTTGTTTATTAATTTTTTATGTCATTTTCTAAAAAAATTAAATTGTTAGAAGAAATCTGCTTGTTTTTAGGAGAAAATTTTTATAAAGCAAATCAATAAGGACATCCTCTAATTTTTACTTGAACCTTTTTGAATTTATTAAAAAGGAAAACTTTTTATTTTTGAAAGAGCCCTTATTAATTCAAATTTTGCTTTAAACGTCTTAACATACGTACATACATACATATGTACATATATACTCGTACATACTAGAAGTATGCATAACAGTTATTGCATCAGCCACGTTTTATGCGTGCAATTACATGTTCAAGAAATTAAAAGGGAGAACTTTTTATTTTTAAAAGAGCTCTTATGTATTTCCTCCGTTCGTCAATTTCACTACGGCTTTGCACATTTCTACAATTCTCAAACGATTAATGAAGCACTTTGTATAAAGAGTTTATTATGTCCATCTGCACTTATATGAAATGAAATGTTGCCCTTTGTCTGAATAAGTCCTAGGAAAATACTAGTTGACTAATTATGTTTTCCGATGAAAATCAAGATTCTCTTCTTAATAATATTAAACAGGGGTTCTTCTTAATTTTACAGGTTATCTGCTAAATTTATGTGAAAAGGTTTCCATATTTATTCTAGGACTCATCTTCTAAATTTTATTTAATAGGTTTTCACCTTAGTTTTATAGGTTATCTCTTAAATTTTACTTAAAATGATTTCATCTAAAATCCACGGGTCATCTTCTTAATTATATTGAATAGGTTTTCATATTAGTTTTACAGATTATCTACTTAGTTTTATTAAAATGAAATATCCAGTAATAATAAGACGGGCATCTTATTGGAGAGAAAGCATAGAGAAATCCGCTAAACTTTGTTCTAATTTATAGGGCATTTTAGGTGGTATTTTGGCTCTGTGTAGAACATTTAAGACACTCTGCAGTGGTATAATTTGAACGGCTCCTGAAAATTATCAATTTTTCCTTAAAATGCACCCATGAACCGAATTTAGATCCACTTTCAAAAGTGGCTATGTGAATTTTCAATATTAAACTAGAAATTAGAAAAAATAGAAAGAGTATTTGAATGGACTTTTGAAAGTGTATTCATATTTCATGGACCTTATAAACATTTAAATACGGCTACACAATCCATCACAAACTTACTATCGGAAAAATTTCACATAGGCACTTTTGAAAATGTACTACTTATTTAAAAAATCTCATTTGATAACTAATTAGATTTCGATTGGAAAATAATAATTTACTCGTTTGTAGCATTACGTCTCTTGAGATTGCGCTCGATTCTCAACTGTTTCTCGAGTCTTCGTCTAGCGTTAGAGATTTGCGAAAATGACTGGTTTTTGAGACATTTTCCTTTTGATATCTAACCTCAATGTGTTAGTATACTATTTCATGTTATTTAGAGGTGAATAAATTATTAAAGACGATTCCTTCCTAACAAGTGGATATCTATATAAAAAATGTGCACAAGAATGGTCGCATTATGCAAGAAAAAGGTGCGCCTCATCTCTGAAGAAAATCCATAACGGCAATCCTAGAATTGTTGATGGCTCTCATATGTGCGAGTTGAATCTATTACTTCACTTTCTTATTTATATTCATTTTTATGATGATACTTATGTATACTTAAAATCGAAATTATAAAATCTTATCATTTGATTAATCCCACAAAATGAGTATTTAATTAAAAAAAATAACTATAAAAGGTTTTATACTTAAACGTGAAATAATGCTTTAAATCTACAACCTGTTAATTTTTATTAGCTGAAAAAAAAACACATTGAAAACAGCAAATGCCAAGAGCAGTCCTTGTTGACATTAAATACGAGATCTTCAATCTTAAAACAAAAAAAAAAAACTTATACATATGTATAGAAACACAATTGAGAATAATTATTGCAGTCTGTTAGCTAATTAACATAAGCCGTTGCTTTTATGTATAAACATTATAATGAATCGCAATATTGAAAGGTTAGATTAGTAAAAAAAGTTTAATTTAACGTTAAATTTTTTATAAATTTTTTATAAATTTTTTCAGAAATATACATAAATTCATATTTAGTTATACAAACGTGCAATAAATGTACAAACATATACATAAATAAGAGATTTCATTTAACGCAAACCCCACTAATCATATTTACTTGCACTTTTTTTTTTTTTTTTGTTGCCATTTTAATTAACCAATGCAATTTTAGTATAAGCCGGTCTATTGGTCAGTAGCACTTGTGAATAATTATTGCATGCAAACTCACATTACGAGTTTTTTCTGTTAAAACGAAATAAAAAACGAAAGAAAAACTGGTTAAGCAGCATGCAACAAAATTAGAAATGAAAATAAAAATTGCAAAGAAAAGAAAGCAAAAATTAAAAAAAAAAAAGAAAAGAAAACAAAAATAAAAATAAAAAAAACAACAAAATAGATTTGCTATTTAAACAGCTTTACGAGTTGTTATAAAAGCGCTGATTCAGCCAAAAAGCAGTTACAAACAACCAAACGGCTAATCAAATATGTAGTTTAAACGTGTTGGAAGAATCTCAAATATGCACGCAAGTGCGTATAAACTTACAAATGTACATAAGCACTTGCATTTCTACATCATTATTATTAGGTATTAACTCATTGGCTATCATGTTTTATGTGTGTTTGCGGATTATTTGTTCATTATTTGCAACAGATGCTCTGAAAATAACTTTAATCAATTTTCTGTTTTTCTTTTTTTTCTTTTTCAACATTTTTCTTTAATCTGGTTTAACCGCAATTTAAGCAGATCATCATCAATAGCATTCCTCTCGTATTACTACATTCAGTGCTTTTTCATTGAACTTTGGCAATGAGGTTAATAGGAGTCATGCCTGTTTGCTAGTTTTTTCTTGTTGTTTCTTTTGTATTTTTTTTTTTTTTTTTTTGTATTTTTTTGCATTGTTTTTTTGGTATTTTTTCTTTTCTTTGCTTCTTCGTTTTTTTTTTCACAAATCAATTATGCGCCCTATTTGGGTCATCATTATCGACCAATCAAGCATGATTCGACATTTCGATAATTGCGCTTACAGTTTTTTCGTCAGTCATTTGATTATGGGACTTCTTTTGGTACATTTACGTGCAAAATGTTGTCATAATTACTTGTGTTTTTTTTTGTTGTTGCTTTTTTACTATTTTATATATTTATTTTGCTTTTCATTTAAACAAAATGCAACTCTGTGTTTTGCAAATTGTACTTTTACTGTAAACGAGTTAGTGATCTCTTTATAACACTGCGCAACCGCATTTTTGGGGGCGGAATAATTTCCACACAGAGCGAAAGTCTACTATCCATATAGTAAAACCACCAAACCGTTTTTCTGAGCTAAATTTTTTTTATTACCATTTTAAATTTGCGTAATTTTGCCTGAGTGATTTTTAAATAAAGAAAGAAGGGGTTATATACATGTCGTATGGAAATATGTTTTTAGGAAACAAATGATAAAATTGCACTTGCTTGAATTTCGTAGAATACATAACATCTCCACAAAGAGGTCGCTTTGACCTCTTTTTTATATAGTTCGAGAAAAATAGCATTTTGAAAGTCAATATAGGGTTAACATATTCCAGAAAACTATTCGACATAAAATTTTACTAGGGGTCTCCTCAGACAAAATTTTTGCACAAAGAACGCAAAAAATAACAAAATAAAATAAACACTGAAAAAAAAAATTTCTCTCGATCAAAGACATAATTTTCCTTATTTTGAACACGCGTCCCAATACAAAATTTTCTTTGTTTTGTGTAAATTTTCTCAAAAATGTGGAAAAAACATAAAAAAACATTCAAACAAATTCGTTGCCATGGGAATTTGTATGGGAATTTAATTTCTCAAAATTAAAGAAATCAAGTCTTCAAAATAAGGAAAGTTGGGAATGGAATGGCGCTTAAAGAATTTTTCATTATTTTAATGTATGAATTTTTTCAAAACAAGTATATGAAACCATGGTAACGCATGTAACAACAATATTTTATAAACCTTTTAACATGTTTTAAGGAAAATTTACTCAAAACAAAGAAAGTAGTGTTCAAAATAGGTAAACAATTTCTTTGACCCCTCCATATATTTTTTTTCTCTCAGTGAACACAAATCACGCCACGAATATTTCTTTTTTGCTTTCTGTGGTCTTTAAGATTCTTTGTACTAAGTTTTTGTTTAAGAATAGTCCCAGTGAAATTTTTTTGTGAATAATTTTCTAGAACATTTTAACACTCTAACGACTTTCAAAATAAAAATTTTTTCGGACTATACGAAAAAGTGATAAAAACGACCTCTTCGTGGAGGTGTAAGCGGATTAAAGTATTTCATATTTGTGCAATTTTACTATATATTTGCTAACAACATATTTCTATACGAAATGTATTTTAACCCTTTTTTCGTCTATTTAAAAATCACGCAGACCAAATTTGCCAATAAACCAAATACCTTATAGCATTTCCATTTCAATTTAACTTTTAAGCTACTAATAAATACTTTCTTTGGTATTTGCTCAATTTACTTAACCAACAAAAGTAAGCTTTCGATTTCACTCTCCTCTTTTTCTGAGCCTTTAACTGCTTAATTGAGGAGTACTTTACCAACCAGCCAGCCGCCAATTGCTTTTATATTGTTTCCCTTTGGTGTATTCACTTAAAATTGCTGTGTCAGAAACACCTGTTTGCCTCAATAACAGCAGATATTTTGTGCAATTGTTTGGTTGTTTTTTTTTTTTTTTTTTTTTTTTAAAGAAATTTCCTTACTTTTTTTTCCTCAGAATCATGCATAGAAATGTGTTCGGGAGCGTATACTAACTCTGTATGTGCCTAGCGCCTTCTATTTACTACGATTACTTTGCATTTTTTGTTACTTATTTTCTTTTTTGTGTTCTTGCCCCCTCGCTGCCGTTTGTTCTAGGCTTTTTCCTTTTTTCTTTAGCTTCAAAATATGCTACATGGCGTTGCATTGTGCTTTTGTGTGTGTTGCTTCGTATGTGTTTGGAGCTAAAACCCTTTCATATTATTCTGTCATCCTGCCGCTTCATTACGCTCCCGCTGTTGCTACATTCTCCCTATTCTATGTAAATCTAAATCTGTTGAGTATTAAATTCGTACATACATATGTACATGGATAGAAAATTTTTTTTTTCTTTTTTTATTGTGGTTACATATCTTTTTAGGCAAAGAAATTTTTTGCACTTTTCTTTTATCTTTGTTATTCTCTATTTTTGCCTTTGCCTTAGTCCTCGCCTTTGCTTGCGCCTTTTCGAAATGCAGTAAAGTCTCTAAATTGAATTCAAATTTTTTCTGTTTAGTTCTTACTTGTCCGCTTTTTTTGTATGCATAAAAGTGTTACACGGAAAGAAATTTGCATAATTGATTCAAGAAAAATCCTTTCTTGAACTCAATTTAGAACATTTTCTGGGAAATAAGAAAAATTGACGTAATTATTACTGGAATTAAGAAATTGAGTTTTCCAAAAATAAGACAATTATTTTCTTATTCAAGAACACTAACAAAATCTGTAGAAAAAAAGTTGAAAAAAAATGTTTAAATAAATAAGAACATATTTTCTTAAATTTACTTAAATGAAGAAAATCTTTTTGCTAATATCAAGAAGAATTTAAGTAAATTGTGTTTCGATGAATTGGAATAACAAACTACAGCAAAAAAAAAAAAAATTGAAAATAAATAAGAAAACGTTTTCTTGAGCGAAGTAAAATATTTCTTGCTCAAGTTGAACGCCAAAGTTCTTTGAGCATATCAGCAAACTACAGAAAACTACATCAAAAAAAAAAAATTGAAAATAAATAAGAAAACGTTTTATTGAGCGAAGTAAAATATTTCTTGCTGAATTTGCATTTCCAAAGTTACATGTATTTTTTTCATTTGCCATCCGCTTTGCATATTTCTGAATATTTCTACAATTCTCAGATTGTTAGTGAAGCATTTGGTATAAGGAGTTCACTATTTGCATCTTCATTTATATTAATTGAAATGTTGTCATTTCAGTGAACAAGTCCTAGGAAATTAAGTACTAGTTGACTAAATATGGTTTTCTAATCCCTCATGATTAGTTTTAATTTTCCTTATTTTTTACGTTTTTAATATTTTTAGAAAATTTTTACTTGAAATTTTACTTGAAAAAAAACACTTATCGTAAGTAAATTATTTCTTATTTATTTAAAATCCAATTTTACTTGAATCAAGAAAACGTTTTCTCATTTATTTAAAATCCATTTTTGCTTGAAGAAAGAAAACTTTTACTTATTTATCTAAAATCCAATTTCACTTGAAGCAAGAAAATGTTTACTTATTTATTTAAAATCCAATTTTCTTGGATTTTCTTGATATTAAGAAATTATGTTCTAAATTCAAAATCAAGTCTAATTTTTCTTGCCTCGGCATTGATTCTAGTAAAAAATTCTTTCCGTGTAACATTTGTTGCTTTTGTAAAACAAACTCTTAGTTATGCGTAGATTTCTGTTTACGGTTCCATTTTCAAATAGCCATGGCTGTGTTTCTATTGAGCAGCAGAAGGAGAAACAAATTTTCTAAGGCAAATATGCTTTGAGTTGCAGATAAATATATAAACGCACGCGCATGGTAATTGATGTTTGGTTTTTAAAGCAAAAAACTCTTAATTAACATAGTTCCTTTTAATATGTATAAAGTTACAACTACAAGCGTCTCTTTTTTTTGATATATATAACATAAGGCGTCCCATGCCGATTAACATATATGTATATATAGCTACTCTTTGCAACACTTTTCTATTAGCCACATTTTGTCGCACTTTTATTTATATGCCCGCTGTAGCTGCAGTTGATCGTTTTGTAGATATCCATATATGTAAGTATGTATGTATGTATGCATGTAATGGTTGCATTCCCTGCAAGAACTGTGCAGGTCATTTGACCGGTCATATGACCGGCAGGCATGACCAAAAGTTTTGGGATATTTACTATCACATTCTTAAGGGCATCGGTAACTTTTGTGACCGTTTCATTCATCACGTTCCCATATGTGTATTTTCAAATTCCATTCTATCCTTATCTATCTCATTGCAAATGTGTTGGTAATATTATATTTTTGTAATAGTGTTAGTACTTTCGGTCAAACAATTCTAGCAGGGTTATGACTCCCGTATTGTCGCCAAAAGCCCCTGCAGTAAAAAACTATCAATTGCGAAAAATAGCTAGCTTATAAGTAACTACTTTGTGGCAATTGCAGAAAATAGTAAATTTTTAATGTACTTAGAATAACTAACGTCTAATTGGACCATAAGTCATGCAGAGGAATCCAAAATTCGATTACCACTTTTACTCGTTAGTAAATTAAAATGGCAATGTGGCAGCACAGATGCCAATGACAGCAATCAGCTGTTTGATGAAGTCAAACAAAATTTAATTTTCAACCGGCCGCGTGAAAAGTTTAATTTGTGTGTTGAATTGTAAATTTTGTGTAAAAGTAAGTATATATAATATTAAAAATGTTAAAAAGAGTTGTAGTGGAAGGAATAAGCGTAGATTGGTAAAGAAGCAAAAGGAAATTTATTTAAATAGATTAAATAGTATTAGCGAGGCAGAGGCAGTGACAGCACCAGCGGCAGCGGAGTTTGGTGCTTCGGTTGCTTTAGGTGATGATCTTCACCTTGATTTCCAGAATATATATGTACATACATAGATCTGTATTAATTAATGTGAATAATAAGTGGAGTATTAATTTAAATAAACAGAAATTATTTATTTTAAAAGCGGGTTTAAATCTGGTTTTTATTAGTTGTTATTAAACTACAACCTTTTTTACTAATTTCTAAGTAATGTCAAACCAACTAGCTACTAGTTGGTTTAGATGTAGTCAGAAAATAGCCATTGACTTTTTTGTGTTCGAAAAGTAGCTACATAATAGTTGGTTGACATCTCATGCAGAAGTAACCATAGTTGACCGGATTGTGGCCATCACCGAACAAAAATAGTTAGTCCGAGTATATGAAAATTTACAGTAAATAGTCAATACCAGTTGATTTGTAAGCAACTTAAAGTTACTTTTACGTTAGGTTCATTTCCTGCAGGGGCGATTTGTTTTCCAGCATTTATGTATTTTGTGGTTTGCTTTCGTTGTTGTTCTTGTTGCTGTTGCTGTGGCCCCTGGCTGTCCTGATACATTTATTGATACGCAACAACGTAAATAAATCAAATTTTTGATGTTGCTACTAAGTAATTTTTTTCTGCTGCTACTAAATATTTTTATGTTTGAGGTTTTTAGTACGTGATTTTTAATAGTTTTTGTTAAAGACAGAAAAAACGACACATATGTACCTACTTATATATGTATGTATGTATATGGTGGCCATTGTTATATCTATTTATGGTGATATTATATTATGTGCTATTAAAAATGGCGGCTAGCGCAATACTGGGTTTACGATATCGCTAGCTTAGAGTGCAAATTGTGTAAGTCCTTTTTCCAAATTTTGTAAGAGAGACAAAAAAAAAATAAAAAAAATTTCTCTTCAAGTAAATATTTTGGACTTACACAATTTGCGTATCACTGAATAACAACGAATAGAAATATGACAAGTATCACGGAATTGTTTAGCGCGGTGCGTATTTGATTTTTCTAGCTTTCTACATAAAAATAAAATTTTTCATAAAAGTGGACTCTAAGCACTCTAAGCTAGCAACATGCTTGCTATTATATCAGGCACCGGCAAAAGTGGCCCCACGGGCAAATGAGAAACATTACACACCTTCCAACCAATGTAGCATAAATCGATCTAAGCTCACCAACACAAATTCTCTCACAAATTTGCCGTACTCTAAATGCTGTTTTTCTCTGAGTGTATGGCTCCTTATAATAATAAAGATAATACTTGGCCTAGGAAGTTAGCAGACCCCTAAGGCAAATTGCAAATTAACCATAGCTCAATTTTCCCCAGCAAACACCTTCTCTAACGTTAGAGTATCGAAAATGTGATTAGAAAACTACACTAAAACTCGAATGTATGTACAGTGATTATAGAAAGCAGCAAATCTCAAAGTATCTATATGAAATAAATTTTTATGTCAATGAAAAGTATTTGCGAATTCTCTTTGGAATCTCATTGGAGAACTACGTTATATTTCGATTGTATAAGAGAGTACGGAAAAATTGTGAGAGAGTTTGTGTTGGTGAGAGCAGACCCATTTGCGCTATATTTCTTAAAGTGTGTGTTATGTTTTACTTTTTTTTTCTGAGAACGCTATTATTCGCAATTGTTTCTCCAGTTGTGTTCTAACGTTAGAGATTTGAGAAAAGTATGAGTTCTCGTCGCACTCTCTAATCGATATCTAATCTCATTGCTTGTTGGGAATATACGAAAAATGTTTAAGCTTTAATCTAGTACACTTCTCATATTATTTCTGCAAAAGTCATGCACTATATACCTACATATATAACATGCCTAGTCCACTAATTACTCAAAATTACTCAACTTCAAATGATTTAAGTCTTCCAATTGCTTGTTATAGCTGTTCTACTAAAACCAAACTTGTATCTCTCTTGTTTATTTTAATTCCTTATTAATACAAATATTTTATGCAATTATATTTAATAGTGATTATAGCTATATTGTAATATGAGGCGCCTTTTAGTGATAAACTAATACATGTTGTTAGTTACACGACCGTTCAACTGCTTTTAACAACAGCTAACAAGCATGTCTTACATATATGTAACATTAGACCGATCAATGACAAAAGTGCGAATAAAAATCCAGCGGCTGATCCTGCTAAGAAAGTAGTTCTATCTACCGCTAAAGGCATCAGAAAGGGAGACCTCAACTGCGTTGGAAAGATCATTTGAATACTGACTTGTCCTACCTTGGTTTTTCCAATTGGCGCCAGGCAGTACGAAACAAAAACGACTGGTGTGTTTTATTGGACTCGTCTAGACGGTTATGCGCCAATAAAGAAGAGAAGAGAAGAAGAATGAAAGAGTTCACGGTATCCACTCAAAGTAATGAAGTCCGGCATGAATATAACTTTAAAGCGTTCCGAGTTTCTACTCCAATTTGGCTTGTGTTTTTTTTTTTTTTTTTTTTTTTTAAATTATATTCGTGCTTACTTCGAACAACATCTACCAAGGCAGGGATGCATTTTAGTAAGACGTTTAAGGTTGAAAAAAATACTATAGGAAGAATTCTCAGCCACTAACCCCAGGGTTAGCATGAAGGATTTTAATGAGGAACCAAGCCTGATACCACTTGCCTGAAAGCTTAAGTAGTTTGGCAAAACAATTAAAGAAAAATATTTATGTTTCGGTTGTTTATCTTTTTTGCTCGCAATGCGGCACAGGCTAATGCAAATACACATAATCGTTATATGTATGTTTTTTGAACTGGTTTTAGCAAACGCGCTCCTATCATAGTTTTTCGTCTTTGCGCACAAGGAATGCGTTGTCATTTGACTATTTCGTTTGTGCTTTGCATTGAATGTTACTGTTGTTGTTTTTATTATATGGGTGGTTCGCATTTGGTCATATAGTGAAAGGAAAAGTGGTAAACTTGTTTACTTTAATTTCTTTGGGTGTCACTTTATACGACTGCGAGTGTCTCTTAAATGTCTACGACTTGACGTTGGCGCTGTTGATGGCCCCCAACGTAAAATCTCTTTCACCACTGCCGCTGCTGTACACATGCAACTGAACTGAACTGGAGTGGAGTGGCGTGGCGTGACGTAGAGTAGCGTGACATGGAGTAGCCTGCTGTAACGATTGTTCAATATTGCAACTCTCAATACATACATACATACCTGCGTTTGTAGGTATGTTATAACCAAATTGGGTTAATGACACCGGCTGGCGGGCAAAAATTGTAAATTGAAAATTGAAAATTCGTTTGCTGTGTAATAGTCGCTGGCCGATGCCGGCTAACCAAGCAAAACAATATCGACGACTGCGCGATCGCTTGTGTAAGATAGAAAGTGAAATTATTTGTTGAACAAAAAAATTCAAAAAAAAAGACGAAAAATTGTTAAAAAATAAATTTAAAATAGATATTTTTATTGCATAGGTAATATTTATGAAAGTGTAAAATTGCACACAACAAAAACAAAAAGATTGAGAAAAAAGTTCATATGCAAATAAAGTACGCGAGTGCCAAATATGCAGAAAAATACAGGGTTGCCGCCGACTTTCCTTTTCGAAATTAGCCATCTTTTAGTTTTTTGGATGAAAGGTAAAATAAATGTGTGCAGCATGTGTAAAAGTGCAAAGTGAATGTCTGTTAGAGTTTAATTGTTATAAAATATAGCAATTAAATATTTTACACAAAATTATAAGAGAGAGGAAAGTTAATAAATTTTTTTACTTTGGGCGCATATGATCTTTTTAAGGAAATAAAGCAAAAAAAAATGTGTGAGCCTTCAACAACATCGTGGGCAAGAGATAGAAGACTCTCTCTCTTTCTGCTCTAGGTGTAGAGTACGCTTGGTTCAAATGTGATTACGGCACATCCGTGGAGGGGAACTACTCAGGGTGGAGTTCTATAGCCCATGCTATGGTTTTATGTTATATATGGAATATTTCGACAGCTCAACGGAAACGAAGTTAAAGTTATAGCTGCAGATGTCGTAGTGGTATTGCGCCTGTGCTCCAACGTGATCAGCGAGGCCTCCGGTCTCAGCTTAAATCCCTCAAAAACAGAGCTAATGCTATTTACCAATAGAAAAGGACATTTCAGGCAGTTGGAAGTCTAGAAGGAGCGCACATACGGGCATGGTCGTATTCTGCTCAGCATTATTGACTGCGACATCAATACGAAAACACATTGCATCTATCCTACCACAGTTGTCGATACAAACTATGAGATTTTCTTTTCATTCTGTAAGGACTAGGGAGATGTTAAAATAACTCTGAGGTTCGATGTTTCAGTTTACATGGATGAGTCAAAATTGGCATGCGGAGAGAGAGCGGGTATTTCGCAATTCAGTCGGACACTTCCATAACATTAAAGCTCCCGGACACGGCGATCGCTTTTCAACCAAAAGTTTTCGCCATACGGCAGGCCTGCAAGTTTCTACTTGCAACAGAAAGTGTCGGTGTTGGAAAAAGGATAGGAATTTTCTCGGATATTCAGAAGACTCTGACTGCTCTGGGATGTGCAACGGTTTCATCACGCCTGGTCGGGTAGTGTAGTGGGTGGGTCTTTGGCCTAGCAATTCGTCATAGCGCCTCTCTGATCTGGGTGCCGGGGCAGCACGACATAAGCGCAAACGAAATGGCTGATGAGGTGGCCAAGCAAGGCTCAGCTCTTGCTATCGCGGAGGCGCGGGAGATTCTTACGCCCCTCGACTTCATCATGTGCCCAATCACTCGGCGCTGGTTCGAGGAGAAAATAACCAAATGGAAGCGGTTGCGTATCTGCAAGGTCTGCAGATGTCTGTAGCCTTCATGCAATGAGATGCATTCCTCAGCTTTGTTACAAATGGATAGAAGGGCTATTATGCGTCTTACTGCGATACTCGCTGGACATTGGGCTTTTGGCACACACGCAACCCGATTGGAATTGGATCACTCTGTCGCAGCTGTAATCTACCAGCAGCGGAGGAGACGTTGGAGCATCTGCTATGCAAATGTCCTTTGCACTGGCTAGGCAGAATAAAATTCCTTGGATATGCTTTCTTCGGCAACCTCTGGGAACTCAGGGGTGTCAGGCCTGAGGAGCTTGTCCGATGTCTAAACTCAACAGGATGTATACAGGGCGTAGAATCTGCCCTGGTTTTCGAATTGATATTCTTTATTCTATTCCTCTGGTTCTGGTTCTTTAGTGACGAGTCGTGGTACCAAAACCGCGCTTGGGCGCTAATTCCACATGAATGTATGTATGTCTGCCATAAACAACTTTTAAAAAGAGAAAGAGCCGTTTAAAATCGCACGTAAGAAAATAATTGAACACGCCTTGAGCTGGGAGATAAACTCGACCTTAAGACTCATTAGAGCTAAATGCATTTGCGCTAGTATATTATATGTATATAAATGTATAAAGTGTGACACAAAGGTCAGCTAACAACAGCTTAATGTTAAGGTCAAATCCTAAGGTGTAAGTAAGTGTCATTCGCCTTCATTGGGGGAAAGCAATAAGAAACAAATATTTTGCTATGCAAAATCATAAAATTCAAATCTTAATTAGCACACAATTGCATTCTTATAGTGCCATAATTGCAATTTACACTACTAATATTAAATATTTTTTAGCATAAATCAACTGTGTGGGTATTGCTCAATTGTGCGCTGAAACCAAACCAAAACTTTGACGTTCGCACTCGAGCCTTTTGGCCCGGTTTGTTAATTGCACTTGTTAATTTGAATTAAAAGCAATTTGTCCAAGGAATTCAAATTTGTGCGCTTTTAAACCGTATTCCCCACCCGCCATTCTTCCTTTTTCTCCGCACCAAAAAAGTGGCGATGAGTCAGAGAAGGAGGGGGTTAGTTAGGGCGCGAAAAGCGTTTAGCAACATGACAGCATCGTCAGTTAGTTCAAGCAAAGTTTAAAACACAAGCAGCAACAAGAACAAAAGGATGAATGAAATTGCATCGCTAAGCCGTTAAAATAGAATTCCCAAGGAGATAGAGAAATCGCCAACGAACAAGCGAACGGGCAAACTTGCAATTGCAAACTTAATTAAGCAAAAACGTTACAAATACAAATTGTAGTAGGTAGGTATGTATGTAGGTATGCAATAACAGTAGCAGTAGCAGTAGTTATGTAGGTACACAATAATAGTAGCAGTAGCGGTAGGTATGTAGTGTGCAGTATCAGTGGCGGCCCTAGCATAAATTGGCTGGGAAAGCCCTTGCATGAAGCATAACAATTAGCCATTTATATAACTTTCTTTGCTTTATTATCTGAAAGCCTGATTGCGGTTCCGCCACTGACTTTGATTACATTCTTTTTGCATATTTCGTTTGTTGTTTATATTCACACTCTATATATGTGGGACTTGACTGACGTGATATTACATGACAGCCAGTAGTGGGATCGTACTGATACATTTGATGCAATAATATGCAACCCTGACGTACGATCATGGAACGGACCTAACGATAGACTTTGACAAGACGGACGATGAACGACAGAGATTATATTGTCATCACTAGTTTTTAATGTTTTGTCATCTCTAACTGTTAATTGTAATACCAACCACCATCAAGCGTGATCGTGTAAATCGTCGTTGCTATATTTTGTAATTAAAAACGTTAAATAAATTTGTCAAAAGCAAAGTGTTGTTCTGTGTTATTACTGCGGCTGCACATATATTGGAGTGGATCGAGAAAATAAAGATGATGAAAAATAATTAAGTTTTAATACACAACATACATTTCAAGCGTAAAATAAACAGATTTTAAAGAAATTCGTAAAATGAGATGAACGAAAATATTTAGGCAAGCCGGGCTTTTCGGCTTGTACGAAGAGTCCGCCACTGCGCAGTATATACGTATGTAGGTGGCAGCGATAGTGCTAGTTGTAAGTAGTAGCGCTGTAATGTGCGATAATAAAAAAAGCTGTGCAGCCAAGTAGAAAAGTAGTAAATGCATAAAATACATCAACGCTAAAAAGTTTTTCCACTTGAACTTCGTTTGCTTTTTATTTCGATTCAATCTTTTATTTTTGCATTTTTTTTTAATTTGTTGTAATTTTTTTTTAAGTGTCTACTGCGATTTGTAAAGTTTCAACGGAATGTTGTAATAATGTAAATCTGCAATCTCAGCATTTGCTCCGTTTAATTTTTATTTTGTAATTTTCATTAAAGTTACAGTTAAAGTTACAATTCACACTTGCCCAGTTGTGAGTTAAGTTAAGTGGTGAATATGCGTAAGATTTCAGAGTGTGTGTTGATAGATGGATAGACTGTATCTGTCTTTAAATTGCTTAAGAATGTAGGTATAAAAAGTAGGTATTAGGGTGAACTTTTTTTTTATTTTTGAGCTAAAACACTTATGTGCATGCTAGGATTTCAAGAATCTATTACGTTAAAATAATTACAAAATTAGATGATGTACACACGCCCTCCGAAGTCCTAATCAGAATTATCAGAATTTTTAAAGAAAATGCAAATAATTATATTATATATAAGAAATTCGATGGTGATGGATGCAAAACAGTAATGATATACAAATTCAGAAAGACCGTGACTGAGAGACTTGAATGCACTTCACACTGAATTTGACTGACTAGTATACCCACATTATCTTCATATGGTCACATATATTTATTTTCTGAGATCGACACGTACATGCCATCTTTCTATTGAAATCACAGATCTGACCAAATTTTCTCAGGGTGACTAAACCCAATTTTTTTCCTTGGAATTGACTTCAATAAATATCTTGCCACAATAGAAGCGGAGGGCTTGCGGAGTGTTCAGATATGAAATAAGAGGTCATCCATATAACACAGATGGGTCTAAGACATCAGAAGGAGTGGGATCTGCGGTTTACTGCAGTCAACTGGATATCAGCAACAGTATTAGGCTGCCGAATCAGTGCAGTGTTTTTCAGGCAGAAGTAATAGCTGTAAGGAGCGCAGCAAAGCTCTGTAATCACTTACGAAGTGGACTTATTAATGTAGATACTGTCGCATAGCACCTCATCCGGGTGTGTAGCAGACTGTAAGCAAGCCTTAAGGGTAATATGCAAGGATGGTAATGTGCATTTATGCTGCATCCCAGGCCACAAACGGATAGACGGTAATGAGAAAGCTGACGAGCTGGCAAGGAAGGTCGCAGGTCTCAGAGAAGAGCTCTCCATGGACGTTCCGTTGCCACTCAGTGAAATTAAGCATAGGTGATATGCATGGATGAATAGCTATACATACATACATGATGGGCCAGGCTGATAAGGGCGTTGAAACATTCACAGTACTGGCTGTAGGGTGTCCAAAATGATGTGTAAATCATACGATCCGAAGCTAACAAAATGGTGGCTATTCCTGAAGAGAGAAGAATGCAGACTAATAATCAGGCTCCTAACATGATACTGTCTTTTAGCAACCACAAGCGTTCAAAATGAGACTAGTTGATGAAATTGAATTTAGGAGATGTAGATTGCAGGAGGAGACTGTACAGCATATTCACTGCTCCTCTCCTGCCTTTTCCAGGCTAAAGCTTCGGCTACTAGGGAAAGTTGTATTCAGTGATCTCAAATCTTTATACAAAATAGGAATAAGGAAAATCTCGGTACATATTTATTTGCCAAAGGGACAGAGTTGTTCTTCAGCTCAAGTCCAGGCTTTTAATGTAGAGGCGTTCACGTTCAATAAATATTCTGGTAGATAACACTACGGACTCACTCAGTCTATGTTAGGCCATTAATGGCCAGCCAGTCTAACCCAATCTAAGCTATGTATGTCAGCCCTAGGCGGAGTGATATAAACCCAAATTGGGATGGTGTCACCAAATTCGAGAAATGTTGCGTCTATCCGATTCAGCGGAATATTTAGTGGAATTCACTTTGGTCCGTATGAAGAGCTAGTGGTGTTAAAACAACAGTCTAAAATCTTCAAGAAAAATGTGCTTTTGTACAATTGAGACATATCCTAATATAAAACACGTATGCAGAAAATAAAAAAGGCTACCTGGAGTTGGGAGAAGCACAATTATCCTTGCATTTATGCATGTATATGTACTTACGGATGCAAAGGATTAGTCAAAGAACTTTTTGAGCAATGACAAATGCTAAATGAAACGACGCAGTAAAAATGTTGACAATTATCTGCATGTAAGAGCAAAAGAAGAAGGTGAACGATGATGGTGAAGATGAAGTAGGGGAGAGAAAATGAAGACGAAGACAAAGACGAATGCAAAAACTCTGAAGTACCTATAAGGCATTAAAACTTATGATGAGCATAGCGCTTAAAACAGAAATCTTGCAAATTTAACGCTTTTAAATGCATGCAAAGACGTTGCATAAAAGAAAAATGTTATCTATGGAAAAAAAAAAAAGATTTTTTAAACACATGAATACACTCATCATCCTCTATCTACTCACGCATTTGCGTTCAACGGCATATAAACGATTTTAATTTCACATGGCACAACTCCTATTTCTACCTATGCATACAAAGCGAGCATCGTTAGATTAAAGAGGATGTTGCCTTGCCTGACAATATAAAAGCTTGCATAATTGTATGGCTAATGTAACAGTTTATGTGCACAGGTTGATGCAGATAGAGGGAGCACTAAATTACGGCTGTTGTTAGTTAGTTGGTCACAAGCAAATGCAACATTGATGTAAGAAGTTTTTGCATTTAATATGTTGCAATATAGCATGCACATGTGTAAATTAGGGTGGTCCTTAAAATAAAATTAGCGATTTTCTTCGGTCTCACCCCCCCCCCCCTACATCGGTAACAGCACGGTCAAAGGTAGCACATATAATTGTTGGGGTAAGTGGAAAAAAATTCAACAACTATTTACAGCGAAGGTTGAGTGTATAGCTATTTCACGAAAAACCATTTTCGATCATCAGCACTCTTTTCGGAAGTGGATGCACCGGGGATTGAACCCGAGTCCATTCCAACTTCAGTCGCAATGACCCAACGGATAAACACACTCGGCCATTGAGACTCTGTGCAAGCTGTTGGATTTTCCCCACTTTTGCCTTTTTCATTTTCAACATTAACGTTAGTGTGTATATGCTTTTGCATATATTCTCCACAAACGTGCTGAATTTTTTGTTGTAGGCAGTTCGCAATGAACATTGTTGTTGGTATTTTATTTTATGTATATACCAAACAACGTTAACAATTTTACTTGAAAGAGTTTTTAGTGCTTAGCACGAAATTTTTATTTTAATTCAATTTTTTAATTGTTGGGGTAAACAATAAAACAATTAACAATTAACAATAAAACAACAATTAATAACAATTAACAATAAAACAACATATAAATTTTGGTCCCAATTGGAGACGGTTATGTGGTGTCGCAAAGAGGTAAAATTTCAGATGAGACCCCAATGCACCACCCTTTAACCATCTTCGATCGTTTAAGGAAATATGCTATAAAATTTGTCTCCATACATTTGGGGACCACCCTAGTGTACATAAATTTTAAGGAAAACTTCAATTTATGAGTGATTTGCTTGGCAAGTCAAAGCACAGAAGTTTAGTTTTTAGTGTCTATCTACATATGTATGTTTGTATGTATATGTTCGAGAACGTAATTACTGCGCTCCTTATATGCACGTAAGCATTTTATTATTCCTCTCGCATCCTTAAAACATGCTTTTAATTTTTATAGCCAAAGTATTCTTAGTATTAGAGAGTTTTATAAGGTAACATCCCAGTTGAAATCAGATGTATTGATACCCGAATTATGCATGCTGTGTGCATGGAAATGTGCGTACAGAGCATGATTTGTGAAAATAAATAAATTTTGTTCACATAAAATTATGAATGCTGTATGCATGAAAAATATGAATAATTTATGAGTTTTCGGTGTGTATAATTTGTATATATACATGAAATATCCATGCGATATGCATGCGTATGCATTATAAATTTTTTAATGATATACATATCTACTTTATGATATTTTTCTTTCAATATACTGAGAGCTCCTTTTTATTACAAGCTTTTATTTAACTTCACTTTTTGTATGTATGTCGTGGAATTTTGCAACGAACATTTAAGATACTTCTAGTTGAGCTAGGTACTTGAAATTTGGAACATAGTTCAGGACCCGAAGACAATGCAATGTGAAATAAAAAAAAATCCGATAGATGGCGCTGGTGTCGAGATATTTGTAAAATTCGTATTTACCGACCGAATTTGTTCATATTCGGTATATATATTGCCTATGAGAAAGTAAATACATCCGAGGAAAAAAATCGCCGCTAGGTGGCGCTGGTGTCAAGATATTTGTAAAATTCGTATTTACCGACCGAATTTGTTCATATTCGGTATATATATTGCCTATGAGAAAGTAAATACATCTGTGGAAAAAAATCGCCGCTAGGTGGCGCTGGTGTCAAGATATTTGTAAAATTCGTATTTACCGACCGAATTTGTTCATATTCGGTATATATATTGCCTATGAGAAAGTAAATACATCCGAGGAAAAAAATCGCCGCTAGGTGGCGCTGGTGTCAAGATATTTGTAAAATTCGTATTTACCGACCGAATTTGTTCATATTCGGTATATATATTGCCTATGAGAAAGTAAATATATCCGTGGAAATAAATCGCCGCTAGGTGGCGCTAGTGTCAAGATATTTAGAAAATTAGTATTTATGAACCAGATTTGTTCCTATTTTGAACACGTATTACGAAGTAATCTATTCACAAAAGAGTATAGTAAAACCAGATATTAGATGTAATATGCATTGTAAAACTAAAAAGGCAAAAATAAAACAAAGTAAAAAATTTTTTTTAAAAAAGCTTTTATTTAATATTAATATAACAATTTACTAAAAAGGAAAAAAATAATTTTTTTATATTTTTGAACAAGATTTATATTAGTCCTTAGTTCATTTGGATCTTAATTTCAATCTAAGCATACATTTAACGTATTTCTTCAAAGCATTTCTGTATATGTATCAACATAAATAAAAGCGCGGGTACTCATTACATATTCATGTTATAAAACCGTATTGGCGAAATGGAAGGAAGCGATAAAAACTTTAAATTCCAATTACGTAAGATATGCATTACGTAAAGAGCACCCGCGCTTTTATTTATGTTGATACATATACAGAAATGCTTTGAAGAAATACGTTAAATGTATGTTTAGATTGAAATTAAGATCCAAATGAACTAAGGACTGATATAAATCTTGTTCAAAAATATAAAAAAATTATTTTTTTCCTTTTTAGTAAATTGTTATATTAATATTAAATAAAAGCTTTTTTAAAAAAAATTTTTTACTTTGTTTTATTTTATTTTACGTTTTGTCTTGAAAATTTTCATTTTGTCAAAAATATTTATTTGAAAAAATTTCAACAATCATCATCGTCATCACCACTTTCTACTTATACGTAGAGATTCACCCGATTAATCGTTTGCAAAACCTCTAGCGTTAGCAGTTTGTACCGTCCCTTTGATATCCTCCTTTTTCATATTTGCGCAACTTAACGGGCTGACCATATCGATTTTGGTAAGAAAACGTACGCATTGTGGACGTGCATTGTTAAAGAAATATAACGAGATGATCCAGGGTTAGTTCTATCTCTGTTTAGTGGGACAAAACCACGAAATTTATTTTCAGTAGATTGTATCTAACAGTTTTATTATATTCCGAGATGTATCCAATCTTCAGTTTCATAGAAATTGAATAACAATATGGCTATTCGTGTCAAAACATCTTTCAGGTTTCAATCAAATTGCAATGGTTACAATATCTGTGGCTAAATTAAATTAATTATTATTTTTAATAGGAATTTTAATAATTCTATGAGAATGTTACTGAAACTGTATTAATGCAACATTCATACTACCCCATTAATGCCGAATTAGTACCTTTGTATGTATAAACGATCTATACATCCGATATATGCTGTATGAGTGATTCTGCATGCTTTCAGCATTTTTTCAAGAGTATGCATACAATATGATACATATGAGGGGTTAGAGTATGCATGCTCTCTGAGAAACCATACGTGTAAAAAGGAAATAGACGAGCATTTATACTGGCATGCATAGACAGCTCCAATTCATGCTTCCAAAATTTATGTTGTATGCATAAGATTCCAACTGGGATGCTAATGGTGAACAAGGAAATCAATTCACTCTAATTTGTTTGCTTTTCCGACAGCACGCAAAGCAAATTCTGCCAAATAGATTCTTCTTCTTTCTATCAAAATTTGCTAAAGCTACGTGATAAACTTTAAATAAAACAGAGAGCTTAGTTTGGCTGGTTCTGGTCAATAACTTTTTTTCGTGCCGAATAAAATTAGTAATTTGCTTTGTGGATCTACAAATTAAGGAACTTGTGTGTGCTGTAAGAGGTGGAGGTACTTCTTCGAAACCTCGAAAAAAGACAGAAACCTCGTCATAGTAATATGACTGATGCACTTTTTCTATCGTAGAACAATCACATTGCTGAATTTTTATATGCGCTTCCTTACAGCAAAGTAAATTAAATTATAGCAAAAGTATTCATATATTTTTTCTATGCTTGTTTAAAAAAAATGGTATCCCCGCCTCTGGCTGAATGCGCTCGTAATTATGCGAATTCAATAGCGAAATACGAATTTAGGTGACAGCAGGTCACACCGCAGCAGTGACAGCACAGAAGCAACAGCGGCCTATCAAATGTCACATTTTGCGCTTGCATTGTTTGACAGCGAGGCGGTTGCCTACCGCACATGATTTATGCTACGGTTACGACGCGTTACAGCCACACACCAACAATTACTACAGGCCTAGAGCATAAGCGTGTATATCGATGAGCTGAAGAAGCAGCATAACCTTAAGCGTGTTTAATTTTAATGAGACCTGGTGAGAATTTACATGCATACATACATATATATGTTGAAGCATTTACGACAAGCGATCGATAAGTCCTTGGAGTATTTATACAAAATCAAACCAAAAAGTTAAGTGACCGTCTGACTTTATAAAATATGCAGAGACATAAGGATTCCTCAAAATTTTTGAAGGACTCTTCCAGATTGATACTCTTTTTAAATCAGGACTATATAAACTTTAATAGTAACTTAAGTACCGTCTCTATTTATTTTAACATCACAGATAGTAGAACATTTTGGAAAGGAAAAGAAAGAATTTGCAGTTTGCATGAATCTCCGAAAGGCTCTGTCAGACTTTTAAAGAATGTTGGTAATCAGCATGGGCATTCAGTTATAATGAAAGTATTAAGGATTGAAATTATGATGAATGGATGCTGGAAATAAATGTGATAGAGTATTATATTGTAGGAATGTAGGGAAGAACAACTTTTATTCACAAATTATTCTTAACCATTCCTCGTACAAATCGTTGACCCTTAAACACTTTTTCAATAAATTTTGCTGTAAATAAATATGTACATACATATATATGTATGTATTACAATTTTTTGTTGTTTTTGTAACATGTTGTCAGAATAAGTAGATACATGTATTTACATGCATATACATATATTTTTTGTATGTACAAATGTATTAATACATATATGTACATATGTACATTTTTTATGCAAATGCACTTTTTCAAGCAGCTGATGCATATCACGACAGCTGATTTTTCTGGCTGCAAGTGGAAATTTACGTGCAAACGTCAAAAACTGACTGCCATTCATTGGCATATTTACAATAAGGATATTAAATAACTCAACGCAAACCATTTGGCTGCTCAACAATAACTCAATCTTTCAATTCGATGATCAGTCGTTCAGTTAGATGGTCAGTCCTTAAGTTCGTCGGTCTTTTAGTTCAATGGTCAGTCATTCGGTTCGTCGGTGTTTGGTTTAATTCGTCATTCAGCGCGTTGTTCGTTCACTGGACCGCTCGGTTTGCTGGTTCGTTGATTCATCGGTCTATTGACCCACACACCCAACTTCGACTGTCCTTTGTGTTGTGTTGCGGTATTGTTGGCATTGATGACTTGGACACAACGTACATTACATACATACATACATACAAACAGTTGGTGGTCAATGTGGTCTTCGTATGACCTTTAATGGTGACATACGTTGAAACTGTAGTAAATAAACGCTTAAACAACAATCGTTGTATGTGGAGTTGTGTGTGTATTTGTGGAGATTAAAGGGTATTTAAAATAAATTTAAATTTATATTTCACATATAAAATAAATGTAAATGTAACTACGAAACATATGTAAAACCACTTTGGACAGGTGAAATTAATGGTGTTTATTGGTGCGGAGAGGAGAGCTTTAAATAATGGACAAAATTAATGTGCTTACATGAGTATGAATATGTGTGTGCATGCAAAAATATTTACTGTGAATTTTAGTTAAAATTAAAAGCAATTAATTTTGTAAAATAAAGTACATTCAAAAGCATACAATGTACTATTTTCTGCTCTATTATTTTAAGAATACGAGGAAATACGCTCCTATAATTGCGAGGAATGTCATTGGGTAGGCAGCCTCTGAAGTCATAGAAAAGTTTGTCTGCGGACTCACCTGCTAGAAGTAATCACAACCTGTCGACTAAGAACTCATTAGAGTCAAATACATATACACCAAATGTCATAATTTTTTATCATATGATATTAGCTTACACACATTAATTAGTAAAGTTTGTGATGAAACTCAAAACATAATCGGAACAAGAAAAAGCCAAAAACAAATGTGAGAAAAGAAATATTCTAGACAACACAGAGGCAAGCAAATTCTTCATTCTTCATTGTTTTGGCTAAAGTTGCACAATAATCACACAAAAGTCTCGTTTTTTTTTCTAACAAAACAATGCCATAGAAGTCAAATTAGGCGCGTGCGAAGTGATTGTGATTATTATTTCATTACGCTTGTTAACATGGCATGCCGACAACAAATCAGACAAGAAATATTACACAATTTACTTACGAAACAAAACAAAAAAGAAGAAGAAAAAAATAATCACACATTAGCAAAAATTAGCATTTTTTGGTATTTTTTTTTTATTAATTTTTTGGAATTATTAAAAAAAAAAGAACAAAAATGTTCAAATATACATAATCGTTACAAAAAAAAATTAAAGATACAATATAAAAAAATTCGCAACTCACAAAAAGTAAAATGTGTATATGCAGGTTTATAGTATGACTAGCTGACCCGGTAGACGTTGTCCTACCTAAAATTTATTCCTGTAAAGCCTAAAGAAAAATTCTTTGATTACCGTATTGCTCACCATTATCTTAATAACTGCGAATAGTAAAAAATTGCCCAAGCTATACATATATTTGCTGCCATAAATCTACTTCCTCTTATCCCTATCCCTGTCTCTATCTGGATATCTCTATCTCTATCTCTATCTCTATCTCTATCTCTATCTCTATCTCTATCTCTATCTCTATCTCTATCTCTATCTCTATCTCTATCTCTATCTCTATCTCTATCTCTATCTCTATCTCTATCTCTATCTCTATCTCTATCTCTATCTCTATCTCTATCTCTATCTCTATCTCTATCTCTATCTCTGTCTCTATCTCTATCTCTATCTCTATCTCTATCTCTATCTCTATCTCTATCTCTATCTCTATCTCTATCTCTATCTCTATCTCTATCTCTATCTCTATCTCTATCTCTATCTCTATCTCTATCTCTATCTCTATCTCTATCTCTATCTCTATCTCTATCTCTATCTCTATCTCTATCTCTATCTCTATCTCTATCTCTATCTCTATCTCTATCTCTATCTCTATCTCTATCTCTATCTCTATATCTATTTCTATCTCTATCTCTATCTCTATCTCTATCTCTATCTCTATCTCTGTCTCTATCTCTATCTCTATCTCTATCTCTATCTCTATCTCTATCTCTATCTCTATCTCTATCTCTATCTCTATCTCTTCATACTCGCAAAAAAATTGTGCGATTATTTTTGATTTCATGAAGCCAATGCGTTTATGTACGCGCAGATTCACACAACCATTGACTTTGAAAACGTAAATGAGCGACTCATATGTAGCATATTTCCATCGGATTGTTGTACAAAAGTGAACATAAATATATGAATAAACGCATAGCACGCAATAGATTATGTTGATGATTTCTGTTGCGCGTTCGTTGATTGTCATTATCAGCAAGAAATATGTACCTACATACATACATACATACATACCAAGTGTTAATCCGTGGTACAAAATTATAGTTGTTCGCACGATGTGCAACAAAATTCAACACGCGTATTTTCTGTGCATCAGCATTTCAAATGGAAATTATGCTGATCGACGACACGATGCCTCGCCTCACGGCATTATGGCATCACTGCTATGCGATGGCTGATTGCGAGATTCATTGTATAGCTTATCGCCAGCTAATCATTTTTAGCGGTTGTGACATGTGAAAGAACAACAACAACAACAATTGCCACAGCAAAAGCAATAGCAACAACAACACTAATAGCAACACAAATTTCAAATAGCATGTGCGCTTTGCAGCAATAATAGCATAACCGAAAAATTTATGTATGCATTTTAGTCGAATTTTAATGATTTGTTGCTGCAATATGAAATTGTGCTAGCATAATGCCAACAACAAAGCATGCAGAACTTAGGTACAATAAATGTATACACATAAATACCCTGCAGCTAATATAAGGGACAGTCCCGGAAAACGCGGGTTAACAACTAGCTCAGAACTGGTTCTAAGGCGATGTAGAGCGGAACAGTTAATTATTGCGACTTCATGCAAATTTTATTTTTATAGCTATTACTTTAGAGTTTAACAACAGCAAGCCGAGGATTTTTTTGTAAATCGCAGTCATAGACTGACAATTTTTGAACTAGTCCTGAAGTGCTTCCTTTTGAACTATATCCGAACTATTGATTTTTGAACTAACCCAGTACTTTCCATATAGGAAGTTGTTTAGAACGTGTTCCAAATTTCTGCATAGGGGGATAATTGCCACTTCTCAGGACATCGTCGTGTTAAAAAAGACAATTGAAGGCATAGCGTTGGGATAGACGAAAAGCGACCCTGTCTCTTTTTGAACTAGTTCTGCACTAGCCTGATTTGCTGCCGGGTATATATACAAGTGCATTCTGCCAAGTTGTTTGCTGACATTCATCAGGTGAGACGGTCGCGCGCAAAGCAACTGAAATAATGAAATTGTTGTGTACGTGAAAATTTAGTTAGTTGTTGCTGTGCAATATTGCAAGCTCAGCGGAAGATGGGAATGTTATTTTTATGCACAAACAAACACACATACATAAATATGCACACATACCCTGCAGGGAACTCAATAACTAGTGAGCAAAATTTCTAGTTCCGAACTAGCGAAAAGGTGTCAAAAGGGAACTAGATCAATTGTAGTTAGACCCTCACCAGTTCAGGAGGAGTGAATAAGGCACACTTTGATTTGTATGCAATTTCGAAGTGACAAAATTTCTATGAAAATTTTTCGTTCGTTCAATTGCCGTCGGCGTTGTATATTTCTGCAATTCTGAGATGTTTAGTGAAGCATTTCATATAAAGATTTTCTATTTGCACTCTGAAAAAAAAAAAACGCTGTAAATCTAAAGACTTTCGCTGTTAAATAAACTACTTTCCGCAGTTGAAATGTGCCCAACAACGCTCCGTTGTTGTTTCAAAGGTGCGAGCGTTGTTGATTTAAGTCAATAACGGAGATTGTTGGAAAAAATTTTCACCTAAAAATAAATTTTTGTTTGCATTTTACTCTTCATGTTCTCTCCGCCCGGCTCCCAACTGCAAATATGTAGCCCCGCTTGTTCCTTCCTATTCTTCTCTCCTTCTTATCATTCACTGGTTGCTATCCTTATTTCTTATTCTGCTTTTTCTTCTTTATTTTATATTCTCCTCCGGATTCGAACCATGACATCAACCTGAAATTCTATCCAATCATCACATAGTGGAACATTCAACATTATATTGAATTGTAGTAACCTATTTATACTTCCATTTCCTAAAAAGGAATCCATGAATTATTTGAATCATTGTAAAAAAAAAATTAAAAAAAATTGTTCTCATTAGCTTTGTTTACAACGGAAACTGTTGGGTCAAATACTTTTGCCTTTAAATCAACAACGGGAGAATATTGTTGCTAAAAATAAACTTTTGTTTGGATTTTTCTCTTCATCTTCTCTCCATCATCATTTTTTTTGTTGGTTTTCTCACCAAAAAATATTTTCTCACAAACAATTTTTTAAAAGCAAGCAAGTCTTTGAAACAACAACGCCCGTTTTTGAATAAATTGTTGGATCAAAAACTTTGCTGTAAAAACAAATAGTTTTGCTGTTGAATCAAAGACGGAGATTCAACAGCCGAAAGTTGTTGGTTTAACTACGGGTATTTTTTTCAGAGCAACTTGTATGAAATGAAATGTTCCCCTAATTATGCTTTTCCGATCCCTCAGGCTTATTTTTAATTTTTTTTTATTTTATTACTTTTTAAATATTATTGTAAATTTTTAAAAGCCACATGCGTTAGCCAGTCGGCCATCGCGCCACTTGCATGAAGTGTGTCAAAGGCTGCAATTAAGCGGCAGATGTAAAACTGTAGAATTTGTAGGTACTTGTAGCTAGTTCAGAACTATCGAAATGGTGCCAATAAACGAACTAGTGTAAACTGTAGAATTTAGTACTAGTTCGGAACTATCGAAAATGTAGTGCAGAGAGTGACAATTGACACCGCCTAGGACATCGCCGTGTTAAATTCGCCAGTTGATAACAGGCAAAAGAGATTTAGCTCGCACTAGTAGTGTCGAAAAATGCACTAGAAGGGACCTAGTTCGGAACTAGAGATTTTCCCTACAGGGTATGAACGTAGCTACATACATACATACATGTGTGTATGTTGAGCGGAAATTATGTATAGCTTATCTCAGCTATCTGTGTAGCTTCTGGTGGCATCTACTCAAAATTGCCGTTAATTTTCTCACTTTTTATAGCAATTTGTATGCATTGGCTGTTTTTGTTTTTGTTAGAGGTTTTTTTATTTTATTTTTGTCAAGCTTATTATTAAATGCACAACATTAAATGATACATATGTACATGCATACATATTTTTGTACGTGTTTTGTGGTAATTAAAAATCAAGCGCGAAAATTAAGTAATCAAAATGTGTGAAGGCTTTTGACGCTGCCACTTTAATAACGTTCCTTTTTTATAAATATTTCTTTTTTTTTGCTTTTTTCTTTTTACTTGTTATTTAACTATGAAAATTTGCCTTTATTGTCTTTTAAAAATGATGTTGTTGTGCATTTATTACGAAATGCATTTTATGACTCGAATGTGTATATGCATTAAAGCTTGTGGCTACAATTTTTTATGTTTTACAGACACGATGCAAAAACAAAGAAACATTTCAATCTAAAAGCAATCACTTTAATTTATTTCATTCACTCCATGGTATAAAAAATACAGGTATGTGCATTGTCATTTTGACGCTGTCTTTTTGATTAAAAAGCAGATTTTTGAAGTTTGATCTTATGTCAGTTTTGGAGTATAGCGATGCCAGACTTTTATTTTTTGAATGCGTAGATTTTTGTGTGAAAGTTTGGGTATTTCAGGAATCAAAGGACAGAAATAGAAAGGGCACTAGTGAGCAGATTTATGGAACTTCCGGTAGCTCCTCTTCGCTCACTCCACAAATCTTCATCCACTCTCCGCGAATAAAGGGTATCGTCGCCATATTTGGTATTATTGCACCGCGGAAATAAGCAACTCATATTGTTAAAATCTAGGGTACATATATTTTTATACTCAGCTGTACTAGTACACAGAGTATTATAGTTTTGATTTCCTAACGGTGGATTGTAACAGAATGAAATAATCGAGATAGATATAGACTTATATATATAAAAATGATCAGGGTGAAAAGAGAAATCGATTGAGCCATGTCCGTCCGTCTGTCCGTCCGTCCGTCTGTGAGCACGATAACTCGCGCAAAAATTGAAATATTTTGATGAAATTTGGCATGCGAGTTGGTATCAAGACGAGAACGGATGGTATTGAAAATGGGCGAAATCGGACCATGACCACGCCCACCTCCCCTATATAGTAAAAATCCGAAATTTTGTATCTCAGTAACTAATAGAGCTGGAGTGATGAAATTTTACCCACGTATTGAGCTCAGGCCCTTATGAAGAAATATGGTGAAATTTTGGAAAATGGGCGGTGCCACGCCCACTTATTAAGGGGCAAACATTGAAAGTTTTATGAGTCATAACTCAGAAACAGTTGAAGACATATCGATGAAATTTGGTAGGCGTGATATACTTACTTAGGCAAATGTTTGGACGAAAAATTGCCAAAATCGTTTGACGACCACGCCCACTTTTATATATGGGTATTATAAAGTGGCCTAATAAAAACATTTTAAGCGATATCTCTGTCAAATATAAAGATATATCATTGAAATTTTATGGCAGGAGTCCAACTATGGACATAAAACAAAAAACACAAAAATTTTGGAAAATGGGCGTGGCACCGCCTCCTTTTAGAAGCAGGAATATACGAGATTTCTTAGCCCATAACTCGACAAATAATTGAGATATTATGACGAAACTTGGTGTGTACACTTTTATCACTTGTGGTAATAGACACGCAAAAATTTATTGAAATCGATTTATGACCACGCCTACTTTTTAACAAAGATATTTCTGAAACACCCTTTGGGAATTTTTAACGTGAAATCTTTGTAACTAGAACTCGTAAAGGAATGAAATTTTGCACAAATAATAATATTCATATACTTAGTTGGATAACTGATAAAAATTTTGGAAAATGGGCGTGGCTACGCCCACTTTATGCAGCACTCACTTTATATAAAGTACTACGTGTTTCCATTAAACGCAAACAAACAATAAAAGCATACAGCTGAGTATCTAATGTTCGATTCCACTCGAACTTAGGCTTCCTTACTTGTTGTAATTGGATTGGACATATGTACATACATACATACATATATAGACTGAAATGCTCACTTGGTATGGTGGTGTACATACATATCGTCGTTTAAAGTGCAAAACCGCGTGACATTTTTGCCAAAAATGAGATTTCATCAAAAATACATTCTTGGCGTCCGTCCCCATCCATTCATGCAACAATTTTGAGATTCACACAACGCAATTCCAAATAATGACACAGTTTCAAAACCGCTTTTTTTAAGGAAATTTTTCGAACCAATACCGCGAATAATAGGTGTTATTGCTTTATAACTGTACTGTAATGTACTAAAGTTGATTATACTTTCATAAACACGAAATGGATTATAACTTTGCTTTATTGAAGAAAAGTTTTTACGTACGCCTGCAAAACCGCCTATACGTCACTATTGAACAAAATAAAAGACGCAAAACCGCTTATAAATACATAAGTAAGCTAATAACTGCACATTTAACTGTTTTTCGCCAAAATGATATTTGGATTAAGAATATAATCCAAAAATCTACCTTGGTTTGGATGTGGGTTTGCAAAATTCCGAACCGTTTTGAATTAAAACAGTTTTTACTGTCTCCTGTAAAATTTGGGTGGTAGCGGATACGCGGTATTACACTTTATGCGACGATATGGAGTTATAATAGATCAATCTCCAAAACCTCCCCAAACTATATACCAGAGTGATCACAAAGCCTAAATTAAGTGATCGTAACTACTAAACTAAATTAAAAACTCACCGAGAATATCGGAAAGGGGCTACTTTGTAGTACGGCTAAACTGATATTCCGCGAAGTAAAAATGCGAAATGAATCTTTTATGAATCACTGATGAAATTCATCTATGACTGAGGAGGCATCAGTGAGTATTTTCAAATAAAGACTGCTGAATTTTTCATATAAATGGTTTGCTTTTTAAAAAAAAAAAAAAAAAAATAATAATAATAATAATAAAAATTGTACTCAGAAGACACATTAATGATCATTCAGCAGTGAAACAAATTTACTGCAGGATGTGTAATTTTTTCAAATTGAAAAAAATTCTTTCAATTCAAATTGAAAAAATTCGTTACTATGAATACCATGGTTACAATTTATTTTTAAAAATAAAGCAGTGAAAAATACCATTAATGGAGGATTTTTATCATTGAGTATGGCAGCACGAAATGTCATAATCTGCTTAATTGTCAGGTGGTTAATATGGCGACGAAAACTTGACGTTTGTTTTACCTGGTATACTTATACCATGCATTCACTCCAGGAAATGCCGCTTTTTTTTTTTTAAATAGACACGTATTGGTGTCATAATAAATTAATAAATGCTGATTTTATTGTGAGTGGCTTATCTACTTATTAATGCTATTATAGTTACATGCATACTAAATATAAACATAGGTAAGTGCAAGGTTGATACATATGGTTGTCTTGGTAGAAACAGCTGACTATTTTTTTTCAATACCTAAATTGTCAATCTTCATATGTTTGTTGCTTTTCTTGTATGCATGTGTTGCTTGGCCAATTGAAAATGGACGTTTGACAATTGAGATATCAAAACGGGCAACAACAAAATGTGCTGCAGGGTCAAACTTGAGTAAGTGCTTGGTTTGCAAAGATGTATGTACATATACTTATATTAAAAATAATATTTAAGCATACTAACCGTCAAATTAAATGTGTATATTAGACTAATGCAAATGTCGTGGATTTAATAACAATACCTGTAAAGATAAATAAAAGAAATATATGAAAAATATGAAATTTTAAATAATATACGTTTGTATGTGTATATAATAAATATATATACACCCTGCAGCTTATATAAGGAACAGTTTCGAAAGACGACAGTCAATAACTATAGAGTTCATAACTAGCTCAGAACTGGTTCCGAAAAGAATGCAGAGTGGGACAGTTTATTATTGTGACTTTATGAAAAATTTATGTTTACAGCTATTACATTAGAGTTGAGCAACAACAAATGTTGTACTTTACAATAATGCCCCCTTTTACTGTCTTCTGTTGGTTAGTACGAAATGAAACTTGGTTAAAATGACGTACCTATAAAAAAAAAGTTATATTACTGGGTATTTGTAGGTCAATGGGGATAATTCCAACTTTTGTGCGGTTAAGTTTCTAAAACTTGTCATTTTATTAGATAATGCCGCATTTATTTTCAGTATGTTAGGAGTTCTGCCGGCTGAGGATTATTTTTGTAAAGTGTGACCAAAGACCGTCCAGTTTTCGACTACTCCTGAAGTGCTTCCTTTTGAACTATTTCCGAACTATTGGTTTTTTATCTATAAAAGGACTGTCCATATAGGAATTAGCTTAGAATGTGTTCTGCAGAGGGACATCGCCCTGTTAAAAAAGACAGTTGAAAGTATTGCTATGGGATAGAACGAAAACAAACACTGTCTCTTATTGAACTAGTTCTGAACTAGCTAGAACTAGCCTGATTTGGCACAGGGTGTCTATGTTGCAAGCACAAACTTTATAATCTGTCATTAAAATCTCATGCGAACTCATCTTCCAGGATGTAAATCTTCTTGGAAATTCCCTGTGCCTTCAACAACGTCTTTTCGTGGGCTTCTCCGAAGGAGCTAGAATCGATAGTGGTATCCCCAATCAGTCTGCACTGGATCGAGAACATTTGAGTCGCCGGACGGTGACGGCTAAATGCGGCTCGTCGAACAAGTCGAAGAACGTGGACAGTGACCCTCCGAGGAACGAGTTGTATTATTACCCCTGATGTGAAATCGAAATATCTGGGAGTCATTGGTACTGTACAAAAATATGACGTGAAGGCACAACGTGGAGGAAAGAGTAAGAACAACCGCCAAAAAGCGCTGTAGGTTGAAATAGAGCACTCTGATAAAACTTGAGGTCTCTTGTCACGCCTAAAACTCGGGTGAACCACTTTATCGAAAATCAAGCAGCAGCTAAATTGAAAACTACCAAGTTTGAGGAACTCCATGCGAACAAACGAGTCATCATCTACTTGATATCTTGACATTTTAGAATTTAAAGGAAATGTAAGGACTTAACCTGGTCTTTTTAAGTAGTAAACTAATTTATTTAAGAACTTTTAGGCCGCTCTTAAGCTAAGCCTTAAAACCAATACAAGTACTTAAACTTGATTTTACTTAGTTCTTAAGCCACACGAAATTGATCAAAATAAAAAGCAGCTTTATAATCTTCGTGTTTAATAAAGAAAAACATGAAACTCAACTCTCAGAGCTCAAATTTCTTTTAATTAGATACATATTCTGCACTTTTTTCTTGACCTAAATATGAGCATATTAATGCAAAGCGGTGTATGTATAAGTAGATCCGTTGCTAATTATCGATCTTCCACCAAAACAACAGAAAAAAGAACAAAAAAAAAAAACAAAGATAACATCAGTTTAGCATTTATGTAGTATGTATGTACATTTAGGTCAAATAGTCTTGCAAACAATTATTAACATATGTCTTTCCTTTTTTGTTAGCACATTTGGCAATCGAACTACAAATCATCCAAACAAATGACGCCGAAGAAGAGCAAAAGAAAAATAAAAGTTCACGAAATTAAATACACATTTTATGGCAAAGCAAATGCTTACGAAATTAAAAAAGAAAAAAAATAAAAATAGAAAGAATACCAAAGTTAATAACACATGCACGCTAATCGGCTTAAAAGCCCGTCTCCACATAACTTGTTTCACCAAAGAAACATGTGGCAAAACATCTCGCTAAATAACCTGTCTCCACGTGGCTGATCGTGATTCAGTTTAACATTTCTCTTTCTTGCTCTTCTTAAATGTTTGTATGTTTGCTTATTTTTGCGTTTTTGTTTTGGTCTGGGTGAGATTTCGATAGGTTTTCGATACAAAATTAGAGAAGACATCGATATCATCGAGGTTGGCAAGATGATTCAGAATGAAACATTGTTTCAATCTTCACTCGCTCTCAAAAATTTTGTATGGAAATTGGCGAGTTTCGGCACTGGTTTCCGTGTGGAAACATGTTTGAGAGAGAAAATGCAGAAAAAAAGAGCGAAACACGTTATGTGGAGACATGGTATAAAGCATAGGTGGCCAGGATTTAAGCGTAAGGGAGTCACACGACAACAACATCAATAAAAATTGCAACAACCTTCTTCTCGGAATTTTAAAAATATTATTTTGCCAAATAACGGTTTATTGCAACAACATGTACTTATGTATGTATGTACATACATACATACATACTTCAGTAGATATGCTGCAGCTAGGCATTCAAATATTTTGCTAAACAACATAAACGAGGTAGCAGATATAAATGTACAACATACATATGTACATATGTATGTATGTATGAAGGCGTAAATACGCAATGAGTGTCGGTCGATGCTGGACCGTTAGGTTTGAGTGCTCGCCGCTACGACGATTTCTGTGGAAAAAAGAAATGTGCGTTAATATGTCGAAATTGATTTGCTTGTTGTTGGGAGCCACTCGGAGCCACAGCGATGTTGTTGGGAGACAAACGGAGTCATTGGAGCCATTGGCTGGCCATGTATGGTATAAAGTAATTTGACTCAAACAACACATTATCAGCACTCATACGCCATGGCGCACTTACACACATATTCTGGTTGGCTGCAGAGAAAGTTCAGAGCATTTTGCTTTAAGTATTTATGAAACGCTCGATTAATTTCTGATTAACTGTTTTGGATATTATTAATTATTGTGTTTGTATGTATGTATGTATGAATGTATGTATGTATGTATGTAGGTAGTATATTATTAACTCCAAAAACAAACAAAAGAAACAAAGAGAATCAATCAGAAGCAACGGCATGCACGTATGTACATAATTGGTTTAATTATATGTTTTGACGAAGATTCACATACATACATATATAGTTCTAAATGACCCAAAATGGCAGAAGCTATGCGAGAGAAACGAACTATAATGTGTTGTTACTAATTTGGCAATGACATATCTATGATGATGATTTGATTTCGTATAACGAATTTGCTTGATTTATGCCACAGCTAAGTAGGTTGATGAACCACACACATTTCATGAAAGAATGAGAAGATGATATAACAAAAAAGATATGCGCCAACTTATTTGTGTATAAAGACAAAAAGTAAGCAAATATGAAAAACAAAATTTAGCTGCTGCTCCTCTTGCGGGGCATTTCGAGAGTGTAATGAACTCTGCAGCGCTGCCAACTAACTATTATGGCATATGGAATGGCAAAAAACATATGAATATACTTTGGCGGAAATGGTATTTATATGCGGCAGGTGAATATTTGCTTTTTTGTTTTTATTTTTTTGTGCCTTCAAGCACTTAATATGTAATTAATGAATGCTTATGCTTAGCCAGTAAAAAAATGAATAAGCAACGAAACTCAATATTAACGCAAAAATTTAATTGCTACGTTGCATGTTACACATAAAAGACTATATTTATGGTTTTTGTGCGCATATTAAAATGGTGGTACATATATATTCAAGGAAAAGAAGAACATATATCCATTACATAATTACATAAACAAATATTACTTTCACACCTAGAATGCTTCCCAGTAGTCTAATAAAGAAGAATATGAAAACAAAAATAACGAACCTTAGCTAACCATCTACGCACTGCTCGTAAAGCTTGACACAAAGAAGGCAGAAGATAGAAAAGCCAGAAGAGACAGAAGAGGCAGAAAAGCCAGAGGAGACAGAAAAGCCAGAAGAGACATAAAAGACACAAGATTGATAGGATGAGACACAAGTGTTTTATTACAAGCAAATTGAATTTTTCGGCTAAACTACCTTACTCGTTGTTGAAGACAGTGCAGCAAAGTGGCAAACAAAAAAAAACGTGCAAAGTGCATAAATTGAATTTAAATGCAGCATAGCTTACACATCTACATATGTAGAAGGCAGTCTAGAGATACGTTTTAGCCAAAAATAATGGGAATAGACGACGACACCGACGACGACAACGTCAACGACGCTATGCGCAGCTGACGTTTGCCGTTGATGCAAATGAGTTTCTGCATAGTAGCGCTAGTAGCGGCAACATTTTTGCAAACATATTAAAGTTAATACATACATAGATACACACATGAATATATATGCAGTTTCAAGCTGTGGATAAATAGACGTACTATATTTTAAAACAAGTTGCTTCAGATCGTACTAGCCCTCCCAAAAAATCTACGCCTTACCTCAAGTTTATTCCTGAAGATATAGGCTTACAAACTAATGCCTCAAAATTGTGAGCGAAAAAAAGTTGTATGGGAAAAGGCTTAAATAAGGCAAATTTTCCGGTGTTGATCTCATTAGGCTGTAAGGACTACTCTATCTCTCTCTCTCTCTCTTTCTATCTCTCTCTCTCTCTGAGAGGAAATCTTATTTCCAAAGCTTATCCGCCATGGCAATAAGGCTTAGATAATTTCTGATAATAGGGCCTTATGTGGCATCTATATACCTTACAATAAGGCTTAATCGCAATGGGAGATTCCTAAATTCCTCATACTAAGGCCTTATATGGTAATCAAAAGCCCTTTAATAAGGTGATTTTTTATAGATTAATAATCCTTCACAGAAACAACTACTCTGCAATGTCTTTGAGTGATTTTCCACTGTTGCCGATTGATATCTAACAAATCCAAGCATTTTCAAAGAAGCTTGAGCTTCCTCTAACTAGCTTTTCTTATTTTATAGTATTCCGCCACCTTTTTTCTGCGTTACACTAACACAACATGAACTGTGAAAATTTTAACTTTTAAAACCTATGTTCTTTAACCTTGAGACACCTTGTAACATAACAAAACTGCTTTCAAAAAAAAGGCAAAAAACAACAAATCAACTTTTATCGCTGTGCAGCATCAACGTTCAGCGTCGCCAAGCCAAACATTACTCTATCGCACATTGTCTGCGTCTCGGCTGTTGGTCGACTGCTCTGAACCAACGCATTTAACCCTTTACATCGCCATTCATTCATAATTTTCGCGCTGACATTTGTTCGCGCGCACACCACATACACACACATACAAAAAAGCAAACGCTAACAGCTGAAAAGAAGCATAATGGCAGCGAGTTGCTATTTTTGGATTTAAATATGCCGTTAGTAGCGAAAATGTATGGCTGGCTGTTTTGTGTGTTATCTATTGTTATCAGATTTTAGCTGCGCAAATCGTGTGAACGGCAACGAGTAGCGAGTTCACGAAAAAGGTGAACATGTCTTTGTGGAAAAGAGTTGCTGCTCCTGAACTGGAGAAATGTTATAATAACTGGATTTACATTGCCTGCGTTGGGCAGCTGGATCGGACATAATGAGCTTATGCCTCAATCTTTGCACACACTAAGGCTTCTAATAATTTTAGTACGTTTAAATACCAAATTTTAGTAGTTTTTTAGTACCTTCTTTTTTTATACTCAGCTGTACTAGTACACAGAGTATTATAGTTTTAATCACATAACGGTGGATTGTAACAGAATGAAATAATCGAGATAGATATAGACTTGAGCCATGTCCGTCCGTCTGTAAACACTCTAACTCGCGCAAAAATTGAGATATTTTGATGAAATTTGAAATGCAAGTTGGTATCGACACTGGGACGGTTGGTATTGGAAATGGGCGAAATCGGACCATGGCCACGCCCACTTTTGCTATATAGAAAAAATCGGAAATCTGGTATCTCAGCCACTAATATAGCTGGAGCGATGAAATTTTACCCACGTGTTGAGCTCAGGCCCTTATGAAGAAATTTGATGAAATTTTGGAAAATGGGCGGTGCCACGCCCACTTATTAAGGGGCAAACATTGAAAGTTTTATGAGTCATAACTCAGAAACCGTTGAAGATATATCGATGAAATTTGGTACGCGTGATTTACTTACTTAGGCAAATGTTTGGACGGAAAATTGTCAAAATCGGTTGACGGCCACGCCCACTTTTATATATTTGTATTATAAAGTGGCCTAATAAAAACATTTTAAGCGATATCTCTGTCAAATATAAAGATAATTCATTGAAATTTTATGGCAGGGTTCCAACTATGGACGTAAAACAAAAAACATAAAAATTTTGGAAAATGGGCGTGGCACCGCCTCCTTTTAGAAGTAGGAATATACGAGATTTCTTAGCCTATAACTCGACAAAGAATTGATATATTATGACGAAACTTGGTGTATCCACTTTTATTACTTGTGGTAATCATTGTTCAAAATTTTAGCGAAATCGGTTGACGACCACGCCTACTTTTATATATGTGTATTATAAAGTGACCTAATAAAAAAAAATATTTAAAGCGATATCTCTGTCAAATATAAAGATAATTCATTGAAATTTTGTGGAATGAGTTCCACAATAGACCGGAAACAAAAAATAGAAAAATTTTGAAAAATGGGCGTGGAACCGCCTCTTTTTAGACAAAGGAATCAGTGAGATTTCGGAGCCCATAACTCGACAAATAATTGAGATATTATGACGAAACTTGGGTTATACACCTTTATAACTTGCGTTAATTGACACGCAAAAATTTATCGAAATCGGTTTATGACCACGCCTACTTTTTAACAAAGATATTTCTGGAACACCCTTTGGGAATTTGTAACGTGACATCTTTGTAACTAAAAGTCATAAAGGGATGAAATTTTGTACAAAGAATAATATTCATATGCTTAGTTGGATGACTGATAAAAATTTAGAAAATGGGCGTGGCTACGCCCACTTTATGCAGCTCTCGCTTTATATAAAGTACACCGTGTTTCCATCAAACGCAAACAAAGAATGAAAGCATACAGCTGAGTATCTAATGTTCGATTTCACTCGAACTTAGGCTTCCTTACTTGTTATGAATACTACGGTTTCTAGAAAGTTGGTACTTTTTAGTAAACATCAGCCTTGGGAACACTAAAGCTTTTAGAAATATTTAGTACTTTCAAATATCAAATTTTAGTATTTTTAGAACATACTATTAGTACTTTTTAGTACACGCCAGCCTTTGTACATACTACTTAGTATTTTAAATACAAATTTTTAATATATACTTTTTCGTACATAATTTCTTTTTATAAATACTACTGATTCTAAAAAGTTAGTGCCTTTTAGTACACACCAGCCTTTGTACATACATTGTACAACTTCTAGAAACCTTTAGTACTTTTGAATACCAAATTTTACTACTTTTTAGTACACACTAATTTTACAAATAAAACTGCTTCTAGAAAAGTAGTACTTTTTAGTACACGCCAGCCTTTTTAGATATGTACTTCTATTAACTTGTAGTAATTTTAAATACTAAATTTTAGTACTTTTTAGTACACCCTCTTTTTTATAAATACTATACAATTTCTAGAAATTTGGTACATTTTAGTACACACCAGTGTTTGTATAAACTATAGCTTCTCGAAAATTTTATTACTTTGAAATATGAAATATTAGTACTTTTTTAGTTCATAAATTTTTTGATAAACACTAATGTTTCTAGAAAATTAGCAGTTTTTAGTACACATCATCCTTTGTATATACTACCACTTCTAGAAATGTTTAGTACTTTTAAATACCAAATTATAGTACTTTTTTAATAAATGCACTTTTTTATAAATACTATTGTTTCCATAAAATTAGTACTTTTTAGTACACACAACGCTTCTAACAACTCCTTTGGCTTTTGATTATGTCACTTTGTAGTACTAAAAAAATCTCAGGAAGTTCAACAAATGTCAGACCCAAAATATGAATGCCCTTTCGTCGTGCACTACTTATTTTTTTATTTTTTCAAAACTGTTTATTCATATATTTACTAAGTGCAACACTGCAATATATCATAACTGCACATCCATACATTCACACATGCAAACAAACATACTCCCAGCGCACTTTTGGTATGCAAATACGAGTAAGTAATTTCACACAACAACAACAACAACAAAAATGCACAGCTTCAGTCGACGGACGGCAACCCATCCAAGCGCTGTGCGCTGCAGCACTGAGCTCATTGGCCCCGCAGTGAGTCGTAAATTTGGTTTATTGCCATTTCGTTTGCTTTACTTTTGCATCTACTTAACCTTCCCGGTAACTCCCATTTACTCACCCACTTTACTCTTAGTTCATTTGCTTTCTTTTTTTTGTCATTTTTGTTTTTTGCCGCCCCCGCATTCCACTGCATCTCATATATGTAGGTACATACAACCCACACGTTCAGCATTTCATGTCGCCTCGTTTGTGCTGATTGCTTTCTTTGTTGTTGTTGTTATTTGCCTTTTTTCTTAACACCATCTAATTTTATGTGGTATATGAAAATTACTATCTTGCCAATTTTTTTTTCGCGTCCGCTCATTTCCATTGAATTTTTTTTCTTTTTTACTTTTTTTGGCTTTTTTCGCTTTGTGGCATTTGGTTAAGTGAAAAAAATTGTTCCATGACATATAAATTTGCAACGCAAATGTTATGCGAATGCCGTCCGTGCTGGTGCTGTGGCCAAAAGGGCAAGGCGAACTTCCACATAAGCGCAAAGTACTCTACCTAGAATCTTGCTAATGCATTAGCCAGTCAGTCAGTCAGCCAGCCAGCCGGCTAGACAACCAACCCACCCAGGCCCGCAGAGAGCCGAGCCGGGCCCCTGGGAAAGTTCGCGTTTACGGGCCCCCCTAAGAAATAAACTGAATCTAGTAAAAAAATAACATACACAAATTTTTCAATTCACATTGTCACTTTTATTTCATATAAAATAAGATTTACTAGAGCACTTATGTACATACATATGTACATAAAGAAATGTTAGATCTCATTGTTTGATTCGCTTACATTAACTTTTTTAAATACATTTTAAGAGCTTTAGTTTTTTCCTTCAATACTGCTTTGCCTTTCCGGGCCCCCAAAAACCTTCCGGGCCCCAGGGCGATTGCCCTGGCTACCTCCCCCTCTCCGCGGCCCTGAACCCACCGCATGGCCCAGCAAACAGCACATCATTTTCCAGCCGTGAATAAGTCGTAGCTGTCAGGATTTAAGTCGGACAGGAATTCGCTTGATTACAGACAAATTTCACGGTTACACACCGCTCTCACAAAATGTGTAATGGATTTAAACGCCTTCGTTTTTTTTCTTTATGTAGTTGTACGCGTAACAAATTTGTGAGTAATTGCAAAGGTTGAATCTAAGTAGTTATTTATTATGGAGTCTGTCCTTTTTGTAAATTTTTATTTTGTTTTGGGAGAAAATTTGTCTGCTTGCATAGAAATGCGAACATGTATAGAAATAAAAATATGAATGAGAATTAGAATTTTAATTCTAATAAGAATGCGAATATTTTTTAATACGGCAGTTTGATCTACAAGTACCGGAGTGAACCGAAGACATTTTAACTAAGGATCGTCACTGCAGTTGCAATCAATAAATATCAATGACAAAACAGAACAGAAATTCAGAAATCACTTAATCGGGACTCTACGTTAGAGAATATAAAGAAAGACTTATTTGGTCTAGAAGATTCTCTGACATAGAAAACAAGATAGCTCTAATATGCCTGAACGTAGGGTACTTATTTCTATGACTCTGCACATGATAGATTAATGGCGTTTTCTTTTCTACGAAAAAATGTTGCCCTCCTATATCCTAATTATCGAATTATGTAACGTGACTTTCTATAAAATGGCTGATTTTGTAGATAATGTTGCTCTCTTTCTTAGTTAGAAGTAAATATTCGGTGAAATTACCAGACAGACATACAAAATGGCTAAGAAAGTCAAACAGGGCAACATTATTTCGAGAAAAGAAAACGCCATAAGTCTAGTCTCCTGCGTTATGTTAGGGACTTTTCACATTACTCGGTACGACATCGGATCGACATTTTTTGCTCGGTATTTTCAGCTTACCGAAACGATTCCACGTTGCTGTGTTTTTCACACTTGTGGGAATACTTTCTGTGCGTAATCGGCAGAAAATAGGAAAACAAACATCGAAATTTGCAAAACAAAATTTTTAACTTCAACAAATCACTCAATAACAACAATAATGTCTTCTAGCGAAGACGAAGACATTATAACTTGCTACATTTATAGCCGAAACGAGTTTTTTACTGACTTTGTTCTTCTTCTTTTATTACGCCGCAAAAATGTCTGCAGTAATTCCTCAAATTTTACTGACCGGTCTTACCGCGTTGCGGTATACCAAAATTAATCTGCTCCGATTTCACGTATGCAACACTAATGTGAAAGTGCCAATTGAAATACATGTGGTCGGTAAGGTTTCGGTATACTTTCGGTAAAAACCAAAAATGTCGATCCGATACCGCACCGAGTAATGTGAAAGCGCTCGTAAGCGTTCTGTAGTTGGCTGTATATTTATATTCGAAGGAGACAAAAAAATAGTTAAGAATGTAAGAGACAAAAAAATAGTTAAGAATGTAAGAAATAACATCATGCTTTCATAAAGATATATGACCTAGAATTTAATAAGAATGACAAGTAGAAACCTGAGACGATTTATATAGAGGCCAGATCCCTAGCAAAAATATCATCATCGTTACCACTGTGGTTTCTGCGCGAAAACCCATCAATGTATTTGCATACTCGTACATATTTATTTAATAGCTACGTAAAGGTACAAGTACAATCCTACAACTTTTAAAGGTGTCACATTAAAATTTGCTTTTTTTCGCAATTTCTAAAAGCACAAGACAAATACCGAGACTCAGACTCATGAGGCGTGTTGCGGAAAATGCAAAAATATGTAATATGCAATGACAACTGCAAGCATAAATCTATGTTTATATATTTGTATGTCCCTAAGAACTCATATATGTATGTATGTCCATATATAGATGTGCGCTTGAGGGATTTCAGCTACATACATAAATAAGATACGAGTATTTCGCAGTTCCAAGTACGCATTTGTTGAGGTTGATGCATAAGTTCAACATACATAGATTGTTGCAAAAGAGAAAAAAATGCAATGGATTATGTTGCAACAAGTTTTGTTTTGTGGCTTTTTAGAATGTATGTAAGGGCGTATTTATGTACATATGTATATAAAATTTATGGTTATAAAATTCAAATGCAGATAGACAACTAATAATATGCATGCCAATGTTTTTGGCACTTTCAGTCGTATTCTATACAAGGAGCATAGACGAGTCCCTGAAATCTAGACGAAACGAGGAAATTGTGTTAGAAAGGTGCAAATTTGCATGCTTTAATGTTGTGTTTATTTACATAGAACATGAAGGTATGAACATTAGACTGTATCTAAAAAAAGTTCGCCGTACGCCACGCATATAATGTATTTTTCGAAAACATTTTTGGAAAAAATTTTTTCATTTTTCATTTTTTTTACATGTACATATATTCGGTATTTATTTCTCTAGAAGATTATTCGCCATAAAATCTCTGTAGGAGTCTCCTCAGAAAAAATCTTTCTAAAATGAACCTAAAAGACCACAGGGAGCGAAAATATATCGTCGCTATAGAAGAAAAAAGACGCAAAGTGTTTTGTTGAGGAAAAAGACGCTTTATTTTTTTTTTTTTTTTTTGATAACAAAGAAAGACGCTTTATTTTGTTTTTGCTATAAAGAAAGACGCATTTAAATATTTTTTAGGAAAGGAAGACGTATTCGATTTTTTTGTTTCTTCGCAGTTAATAATGCTAATGCGTCTTTCTTCGTCGAAATATTTTATAATGCGTCGTATACTAAACTTGGAGACCGAAATTTAAATACCGAAGGTATGAAAAAAATTTACATTTACATCTAGCAGCATAAAAAAAAAAAAATAAAATTTTCTCCCGGAAATGTTTTCCAAAAAGACGTCATATGGGAGAGCGTTGGTCAACTTTTTTTTTTGGTCCACATAAGGCGAGACGGCCTAATGCACATACGACGAGTATGTGTAAGAAAGTAGAATATGTGTTCAATTTGAAGGCAATCGCAGGAACTGATCATCATTATTTCATTTTCTTTTTTCTTCTTCTACTTTTTCTTCTTCTTCTTTTTATTATTCTTCTCTGTCATCTAAATTCATTATGCTTTCCTTTATACTTTTAGAATTATTTTCATTTTCATGTTTTCTTCACTCCAAAACGTAACGATTTTCGTTAACAAAGGCAGAAAACGCGCCCTTAATCATTTTCAAAAAATATCCACAAATAAATTCTCTATAAATATAATTTTCTCTATAAATAGATATCATCAAATGCGACAGTTTTTGATTATTTTTTCTTTACATATGTATGTACATAAATGCATATAAATGCAGCATAATACTGCATCGTGTTTATTGACTAAAAGGCCAAAGGCGATAAACTATATTTAAATTTGTATTTCCACACTTCCACCAATAGGTATGCAAATTACTATAAACATTTATATTTACATATATATATACATATACATATATGTATGTAAATACTTTGCAGCTAATATAAAGGACAGTCTCAAAAAGCAACAGATTAGCACTAGAGAGTTTATAACAAGCTCAGAACTGGTTCGCAGAGCGGTGCAGTTTATTATTGTGAACAAGTAAGGAAGCCTAAGTTCGAGTGGAATCGAACATTAGATACTCAGCTGTATGCTTTCATTGTTTGTTTGCGTTTGATGGAAACACGGTGTACTTTATATTAAGCGAGTGCTGCATAAAGTGGGCGTAGCCACGCCCATTTTCTAAATTTTTATCAATCATCCAACTAAGCATATGCATATTATTCTTTGTACAAAATTTCATCCCTTTATAACTTTTAGTTACAAAGATGTCACGTTACAAATTCCCAAAGGGTTTTCCAGAAATATCTTTGTTAAAAAGTAGGCGTGGTCATAAACCGATTTCAATAAATTTTTGCGTGTCAATTAACACAAGTTATAAAAGTGTATAACCCAAGTTTCGTCATAATATCTCAATTATTTGTCGAGTTATGGGCTCCGAAATCTCGTTGATTCCTTTGTCTGAAAAGAGGCGGTGCCACGCCCATTTTCCGAAATTTTTCTATTTTTTGTTTCCGATCCATTGTAGAACTCATGCCACAAAATTTCAATGAATTATCTTTATATTTGACAAAGATATCGCTTAAAATGTTTTTATTAGGTCACTTTATGATACCCATATATAAAAGTGGGCGTGGTCGTCAACCGACTTCGCTAAAATTTTGAACATGTATTACTACAAGTAGTGAAAGTGTATACACCAAGTTTCGTCATAATATATCGATTATTTGTCGAGTTATGGGCTCAGAAATCTCGTATATTCCTGCTTCTAAAAGGAGGCGGTGCCACGCCCATTTTCCAAAATTTTTGTATTTTTTGGTTTGTGTCCATAGTTGGACACCTTTCATAAAATTTCAATGATATATATTTATATTTGACAGAGATATCGCTTAAAATGTTTTTATTAGGTCACTTTATAATACCCATATATAAAAGTGGGCGTGGTCGTCAACCGATTTTGGTAATTTTTCGTCCAAACATTTGCCTAAGTAAGTATATCACGCCTACCAAATTTCATCGATATATCTTCAACGGTTTCTGAGTTATGACTCATAAATCTTTCAATGTTTGACCCTTAATAAGTGGGCGTGGCACCGCCCATTTTCCAAAATTTCACCACATTTCTTCATAAGGGCCTGCGCTCAATACGTGTGTGAAATTATATCACTCTAGCTCTATTAGTGACTGAGATACAAAATTTGCGATTTTTACTATATAGGGGAGGTGGGCGTGGTCATGGTCCGATTTCGCCCATTTTCAATACCATCCGTTCCTGTCTTGATACCAACTTACATTTCAAATTTCATCAAAATATCTCAATTTTTGCGCGAGTTATCGTGCGCACAGACGGACAGACGGACAGACGGACGGACATGGCTCAATCGATTTCTCTTTTCACCCTGATCATTTTGATATATATAAGTCTATATCTATCTCGATTATTTCATTCCGTTACAATCCACCGTTAGGAAATCAAAACTATAATACTCTGTGTACTAGTACAGCTGAATATAAAAACGAAAAAATTTATGTTTACAGTTATTACTTTAAAATTGAGCAACAACATATGTTGCACTTTATAATAATGCCCCTCTTTGCTGGCTTTTGCTGCGTAGTAACAAATGGAACTTGGGTTAATAGGACGATTGTACCTATAATCAAAGTAACATTACTTGGCATTTGTAGGTGAATGAGCATAATTCTACCTATTGTATGGCAAACTTTCAAAAACTTGGTATTTTTAAATATAATGCCGCCTTTATTTCCAATATGTTAAGAGTTCTGTTGACTGAGCATTATTTTTGTAAAGCACGGCCAAATATCGACCATTTTTGAACCAAGCCTGAAGTGCTTTCTTTTGAACTATCTACGAACTATTGATTTTTGAACTATCCCACGACTGTCCACATAGGAAGTAATTTAGAACGCGCTCCAAAGTTATACAGAGGCGAACAATTGCAACTACGTAGGACATCGCCATGTTAAAAAAGACAGTTGATAGCATTGCTTGGAATAGAACGAGAACCAATACTGTCTCTTTCGGAACTAGTTCTTCACTAGCCTGGAAATAACGCGATTTTCGGCAGGGTATCTAGTCTACTCACACCGAAACGTACCAAATTGCTGCTGTACTGTTCAATTTGCATTTGGCGAACATTTACGCACAACATACATACATACATATATGCATACGTACAAAGTAGCTACATAGATAAATATGTTTGTGCAGTCAGCCAAAAGATTGCCTTACAGCAGCTGTTGTTGCTAACAGCTTGCAGGCGACAATTCATTCGATCAACAATCAACCGACCGAACGACCGACCGACCGAACGAGCAGTAAGTAACTTGGCTTTATTGAAAATAGTTCACTTCAAATGCTTTAGTAAATCGCTACAGTTGCGAGGACTACATACTCGTACTACATATATATACTATAATAACAATAACAATAACTATTAGCAATAGCAACAGCACATAAATAAGATAAACGAGTTGGAGAAAGGCAAGCGATACCAAATAAGTATATACATACTACGTCTAATGGTCGAGTACTAAACTATGGCAGTTACTAGGAGGAAATATGCGAAGAATCTAGTAACGAGTCGAATTCAAGGGTGTATACGCTGTTATTGTCTTGAATTTTGTCGTAAGTGGACTTAGGGCCGTTTACTCAAACTCTGATTAACACTAACCGGAGAATAAAGGCCCGGTTAAGCTATGGACTGCATTATCGACCATGTGTTAAATGTATGAATGCTTGATGAAGTCGATAATGATGTTTAACCGGACTTTAACCGTGGTTAGTGTTAATCAGAGGTTGAGTAAACGGCCCTTAGACTGAAATATTTGAATTATGGGAATAATCTTTCTTGTTATACGGCGGAAGATTAAAGATTACCTAGCGATTCCTGCGAGTTGGCGAAAGCGAGTTTCGAGGAAGATACTATAACGATCGTTAATGTTCTGAGAATGAATTAAGTAAGAAAGTATTTTTATCGACACCCACCCCACCGGTGGCAGCAGAGGCTCAGTTGGCGAATGACTTCGCATACCTTGATGTCAGTTATCACAAAGTGGAAACTTTAGCGGGTTATATCAACTTCGCCCAAATGAATAACTGTCCGTTAAGATGAAGAATTTCTCATGATATAGTCAATACAGGACTTCCTCTACATAACTAAAGAAACTGGTTATAAAATAGGGGAAAACTAAAATTCAATCACCAGTACAAACCACTCCTTTCAGCGCTATTTCACATACATATTTTACTTCACTAAACAGCAGTTTCTAGTTGTAAAATAACGAGTAATAAACAAAAAGAAAAACGAAAACGAGAAGTGACCACAGAAAAAACAGCGAACTCGTTTATGACCTTTGCGCGCTGTGCTTCCTGTGCCTTTTGCACGTACTCGTGTGTACTTAATATATGGATATATACATATGTAGATATCCCTTTCACGCTTTAAAGGTGGCCGTAAATGCAAAGCTGTGCGCGAAATTTTTATGATATGGCAACACCGGCCACCCGGCGTTTTCCTGTCGCTACGCCATGCAGCGCATTTGGCGCACCACAAGCCGAGTTAAATATAACGAACATTACATTTTGTCGTTTACTTACTTTTTTATTTATTTATTTTAGTTTTTTATTTTTATTGTTTTTATACTCAGCTGTACTAGTACACAGAGTATTATAGTTTTAATCACATAACGGTGGATTGTAACAGAATGAAATAATCGAGATAGATATAGACTTATGTATATCAAAATGATCAGGGTGAAAAGAGAAATCGATTGAGCCATGTCCGTCCGTCCGTCCGTCCGTCCGTCCGTCCGTCCGTCCGTCCGTCTGTCCGTCCGTCCGTCTGTAAACACTCTAACTGGCGCAAAAATTGAGATATTTTGATGAAATTTGAAATGCAAGTTGGTATCGGGACTGGGACGGTTGGTATTGAAAATGGGCGAAATCGGACCATGACCACGCCCACTTTTCCTATATAGAAAAAATCGTAAATTTGGTACCTCAGTCACTAATATAGCTGGAGCGATGAAATTTTACTCACGTGTTCAGCTCAGGCCCCTAGGAAGAAATTTGATGAAATTTTGGAAAATGGGCGGTGCCACGCCCACTTATTAAGGGTCAAACATGGAAGTTTTATATGTCATAACTCAGAAACCATTGAAGATATATCGATGAAATTTGGTACGCGTGATTTACTTACCTAGGCAAACGTTTGAACGGAAAATAGTTAAAATCGGTTGACGGCCACGCCCACTTTTATTTATGAATATTACAAAGTGACCTAATAAAAACATTTTAATCCATATCTCTGTCAAGTATAAAGATATATCACTGAAATTTTGTAGTAGGAGTCTAACTACGGACAGAAAACAAAAACCACAAAAATTTTGGAAAATGGGCGGTGCCACGCCCACTTATTAAGGGGCAAACATTGAAAGTTTTATGAGTCATAACTCAGAAACCGTTGAAGATATATCGATGAAATTCCGTACACGTAATAAATTTACCGAGGCAAATGTTTGGACGAAAATTTTCCTAAATCGGTTGACGGCCACGCCCACTTTTATATATGGGTATTATAAAGTGGCCTAATAAAAACATTTTAAGCGATATCTCTGTCAAATATAAAGATATGTCATTGAAATTTTATAGCAGAAGTCCAACTGCGGACATAAAACGAAAAACACAAAAATTTTGGAAAATGGGCGTGGCACCGCCTCTTTTTAGAAACAGGAATATACGAGATTTCTGAGCCCATAACTCGACAAATAATTTATATATATTGACGAAACTGGGTGTGCACACTTTTATTGCTTGTGGTAATACATGTTCAAAATTTTAGCGAAATCGGTTTGGCGACCACGCCCACTTTTATATATGGGTATTATAAAGTGACCTAATAAAAACATTTTAAGCGATATCTTTGTCAAATGTAAAGATAATTCATTGAAGTTTTGTGGTATGATTTCTACAATAGACCGGAAACAAAAAATGGAAACATTTTGGAAAATGGGCGTGGCACCGCCTCCTTTTAGACAAAGGAATATACGAGATTTCGGAGCCCATAAGTCGACAAATAATTGAGATATTATGATGAAACTTGGTTTATACACTTTTATAACTTGTATTAAGAGACACGCAAAAATTTATTGAAATCGGTTTATGACCACGCCTACTTTTTAGCAAAGATATTTCTGGAACACGCTTTGGAAATTTGTAATGTGACATCTTTGTAACTAGAAGTCATAAAGGAATGAAATTTTGCACAAAGAATAATATTCAAATGCTTAGTTGGATGACTGATAAAAATGTTAACAATAGACGTGGCTACGCCCACTTTATGCAGCACTCAATTTATATAAAGTACACAGTGTTTCCATCAAACGCAAACAAACAATGAAAGCATACAGCTGAGTATCTAATGTTCGATTCCACTCGAACTTAGGCTTCCTTACTTGTTGTTTTTCTGCTTGTTGTTATTATCGTTAATGCTATTTATACCTTTTTTTGCGATGTCGCAACTTCTCAGTGTTGTTAGTGTGGTTGAGTTGTTGTTCGGTTTTTGTTTTTGTGCTTTTTTTCCTTTTATTATTGCTGTGCATTTGTAATGTATGCTAAAACCGCATAAAAATACGGTTCAATGAAATATGACCACCGGATCGGTTGCATTTCAATTTTTCCGCTTCATTCTTCTCATACTTCTCATTCTTCTTATTTTCTGTGCTGCACAGCAGCAGTATACTCAGCAGTAGAATTTTTTTTGCCTCTGTCAGCTGTGATACAGTATAATTGGAAAACTGTGTTTTAGAAATCTTGTTTAAAAAAAATGTAAACGCTTTGTGAGAAAGTAGCCGCGGCATTAACCGTTCTTAGTAAAAAGACTTCCCGTGTAAATGGTAAGTAAATTTTTAAGGAAATAGCTGCGGAATAAGGAAATATCGTTATTGGAAGGACCATTTTGTGAGTAAGAGAGCTTACTGCTCAGTAGGAAATGCACTCATACTATGATCAATAGTGGAGTTCCCCTGGACCGCCCAAAACGTCGAACAAACAAAACATGATCCCTTTTACATTGCATGTATCAGCAGGGTGAGCGCTTTCTACGTTTGTTGACAAAAAAAAAAAAACGATAACAGAGTCCCTGCCAAGTGATCCCAAAAAAACTCATTTTGCTCACAAGGAAACAATAGGAGGTCGCAAGTGTTGAATGCTGCACTATTCCTGTTCATAAAGGGAGTGCTCACAAATATTTTTTAATGAGTATCTTCTTTGAAACTATGAATGTCGGTATATGGAACAAACCCCGGCATTTTGACTCATGTACGTAAATAAGAAACATCACACACATATTAATCAGTGGGACGCAAAATGCTCTGCGCTCTCCCACACCATCTCTCTCGTAATTGTGGGTCTGCTCTAGAATTTCCGATAAGGATAAGGGAGAGAGCTGCTATTTTAAAGCAGGTTCACACAACATCTTCAAAATGAATCGCTATGGCGAATATATCGTTAAGAAGAAGAAAGATTCATGAAGAAATGCCAATAAAGCAGGTGAAATTATCAGGTATAATGATAAAAAAGGACAAAGTGTTTATAGAATCCAAATAAAGTATTTTTAGATGTTTCAGTCCAAACGAAAGGAAGATTATTCAGACGTTTCTACGGTATCGAGTTTGGGTACCGGCCCAAGATATCACTTCGAGGGATGGCAAAAAAAAAAATAAAATAACCGATTAACTGCTTTTTAGATTAATCGAAAGCGTTCCATTATTAATCGCGAATAATTGTGGGGAACTAACCGATTATAACCGTTTTTCGATTACAATTATTCCTTAAAAAAATATATAATAAACGAAAAAAAATCGTCATTTATTAGGAAAAATCATCAAAATGACGATAAAATCGTCTATTCGGGAACTGGAGGGAACATTTATTGCAGTTTTTTTGGATATAATCACAAAACCGTAGGTAACCGAATTCGTACTCGGATGAAAAGGCGGAAATTCTCAACTTCGATTATTTCCTTTCGATTATTTTCGACTTGAGAGGAAAAAGGTTAATCGAAAAAATAATCAAAAGGAAAAAACCGATACATTTTATCCGTTAACCGAAAGAAATTAACCGATTACAATCGTTTTTCCAGTTATTGTTGCCATCCTTTGTCACTTCACTGTACTTCTAAAAATATTTTAGAAATATTTTCTTCGCTGCAACAACAAAAATAGCATTATTTATATCGATTTCCAATTAAAATCGCTCTATTTTCAAAATTAAATTTTAAAAGCTCATATCGTCGTACCATACGAAAACTAACATATTTAAAATTTCTGGCGAAAGCTATCAATAAAAAAATTCTGTACGAAAAGTAGAACCTTTGACTTTTGGCCGACGAAAAGTAATAAAATCGAGTTTTGGCTGACGAAAAGTAATAAAATCGACTTTTGGCTGACGAAAAGTATCAGTAATTATATACTGTTTTTACATTAAAATTGTTGTTGTTTATACGAAATTGATAGTTTTCGTCAGCCAAAAGTTGATTTTATTACTTTTCGTCAGCCAAAACTCGATTTTATTACTTTTCGTCGGCCAAAACTTGAAATTTTTACTTTTCGTCAGCCACAAAAAATCTGATGTTAGTTTTCGTATGGTACGACGATATAAGCTTTCTTCGCATCACTGTACCTAGCCATGCATCGTAAAATCTAAGTACCATTACTTCGTAACAAAGTTGCATGCTACGCTAGTAGATTATGTCACGCTGTGACTAGAAAAACAGGATGACATTTGGAATGACTCACTTAAGATAGGAGACACATGCGTATGAGAGATAAAAGAACCGAAACAGTTTGATAAAAATACACGTCCGTACCTAAATATGTATAGATATATATGCCCATACACACACATAATGCTACATAGTACAAGCAGTGATGGTAGATACTTTTTTGGAAATTCCCTACAGAGCAAGAAAAAAATCCCTACTTTTCCCTATGCTTGTTTCAAATTTTCCCTACGTAATTCCCTACACTTTTTTTAGTTATTTCCATGCTAGAACAATGAAAAAACCGCACGGCAGTAGATGAACGTCTTTTCTTTTACTAAATAATGAAAATCGGCTGTTCTACTGCATACTGCATACACACTGGCTCTCAAAGAAATCAAAAAAAAAAAATTACAATAAAATACTGATGATTTACTGTTTTGAACAATTATTATAATAAAAAAATATATGTATTAATGCGTTGTATGTAACATATGTATATATCGCACGTTTTATGCAATAGGGATTTAACTCGAAATTTTCGATTTCTGGGGTTTTGCCATATATTTCAATAACTGGGTCATGCCTTTGAGTCTAGTCTTATAAAATACTCAAAACGATAAAAATGGCGGAAATAAAAGTGATTTTGTAGTTAGCCGTAGAAGGAAACTGTTTGAAATTATAAAAGTTTGCGCTTTCCCAAAAAAATTTTTTGAGTTAAATCTTCAAGAAAATTTGACAGAAGAGGTAAATAAACTCAAAAGTGACATTTCGTTTGAAAATAAAATTACTTTCCTACTACCATTTCAACGCTCAAGAAATAATGCAAATTTTTTCTTGAGCGTTTTCTTGAGAGCTGCGGAGAGGCCTTAAGGGGAAAAAAATTCGGAGCTAAGAGCGTAGCCAGAAAAAAAAATCTTTTGCTCCGATGCCCTGATTAAAAATATCGTGTTATTAGATAGTTCACTATACGGTTTTCCCTCTCCAATTACGTCATTGAAGGGTTCGCGATTTAACTCGTCTTGGCAGCATTTTCATTATTCAGATCGACAGTCAGTGTTAAAGTGAAAAAAAGTTGAATTGAAATTTTGATTTGACTTTGCCAAAAAATCCCTACATTTAGCTATTTTATAAAAATCTGTCCTTCTTTCCCTACGGTCACTTTTTTCCGACTAAAATCCCTACATGTAGGGAATTTTACCTACGTATCACATCACTGAGTACGAGTAGGTACCTACATGCATTGGCTGCTGCTGGCCAAACCACATGCCGGCGCTAATTTTTTAATAACCCATCAATTAGCAGCTGGCGATTGAATGGTAAATTAACAAGTAAGGAAGCCTAAGTTCGAGTGGAATCGAACATTAGATACTCAGCTGTATGCTTTCATTGTTTGTTTGCGTTTGTTCGATATAGGGTGTATTTTATATGACACAAGTGCTGCATAAACAGGGCGCAGCCACGCCCATTTTCAAAATTTGTATCAATCATCCAAATAAGCATATAAATATTATTGTTAGTGCAAAATTGCATCCCTCTATGACTTTTAGTTACAAAAACTTCACGTTACAAATTCCAAAAGGGTGTTCCAGAAATATCTTTGTTAAAAAGTAGGCGTGGTCATAAACCGATTTCAATACATTTTTGCGTGTCTATTAACACATGTTATAAAAGTGTATAAACCAAGTTTCGTCATAATATCTCAGTTATTTGTCGAGTAATAGGCACGTAGATTCCTTTGTATAAAAAGAGGCGGTGCCACGCCCATTTTCCAAACTTTTTTATATTTTGTTTCCGGTCTATTGTAGAACTCATGTCACAAAATTTCAGTGATAGATCTTTATATTTGACAGAGAGATCGCTTAAAATGTTTTTATACTCAGCTGTACTAGTACACAGAGTATTATAATTTTGATTTCATAACGGTGGATTGTAACATAATGAAATAATCGAGATAGATATGGACTTATATATATCAAAATGATCAGGGTGAAAAGAGAAATCGATTGAGCCATGTCCGTCCGTCCGTCCGTCCGTCCGTCCGTCCGTCCGTCCGTCCGTCCGTCCGTCCGTCCGTCCGTACGCACGATAACTCGCGTAAAAATTGAGATATTTTGATGAAATTTGAAATGCAAGTTGGTATCGAGACTGGGACGGTTGGTATTGAAAATGGGCGAAATCGGACCATGACCACGCCCACTTTTCCTATATAGAAAAAATCGGATATTTGGTATCTCAGCCACTAATATAGCTAGAGTGATAAAATTTTACCCACGTATTGAGCTCAGGCCCTTATGAAGAAATTTGATGAAGTTCTGGAAAATGGGCGGTGCCACGCCCACTTATTAAGGGTCAAACATTGAAAGTTTTATATGTCATAACTCAGAAACCGTTGAAGATATATCGATGAAATTTGGTATGCGTAATATGCTTACTTAGGCAAATGTTTTGACGAAAAATTATCAAAATCGGTTGACGGCCACGCCCACTTTTATATATGGGAACTATAAAGGGGCCTAATAAAAACATTTTAAGCGATATCTCTGTCAAATATAAAGATCTATCACTGAAATTTTGTGGCAGGAGTCCAACTACGGACATAAAACAAAAAATACAAAAATTTTTGAAAATGGGCGGTGCCACGCCCACTTATTAAGGGTCAAACATTGAAAGTTTTATATGTCATAACTCAGAAACCGTTAAAGATATATCGATGAAATTTGGTACGCGTAATATATTTACTTAGCCAAATGTGTGGACGAAAAATTACCAAAATCTGTTGACGACCACGCCCACTTTTATATATGGGTATTATAAAGTGACCTAATGAAATCATTTTTAGCGATATCTCTGTGAAATATAAAGATAATTCATTGAAATTTTGTGATATGAGTTCTACAATAGACCGGAAACAAAAAATAAAAAAAGTTTATAAAATGGGCGTGGCACCGCCTCTTTTTATGCAAAGAAATCTACGAGCCTATTACTCGACAAATAACTGAGATATTATGACGAAACTTGGTTTATTCACTTTTATAACTTGTGTTAATAGACACGCAAAAATGTATTGAAATCGGTTTATGACCACGCCTACTTTTTAACAAAGATATTTCTGGAACACCCTTTTGGAATTTGTAACGTGAAGTCTTTGTAACTAAAAGTCATAGAGGGATGCAATTTTGCACTAACAATAATATTTATATGCTTATTTGGATGATTGATACAAATTTTGAAAATGGGCGTGGCTGCGCCCTGTATATGCAGCACTCGTTTCATATAAAATACACCCTATATCGAACAAACGCAAACAAACAATGAAAGCATACAGCTGAGTATCTAATGTTCGATTCCACTCGAACTTAGGCTTCCTTACTTGTTATTAGGTCACTTTATAAAACCCATATATAAAAGTGGGCGTGGTCGTCAACCGATTTTGGAAATCTTTCGTCCACACATTTGGCTAAGTAAATATATCACGCGTACCAAATTTCATCGATATATCTTTAACGGTTTATGAGTTATGGCTTATAAAACTTTCAATATTTGCCCCTTAATAAGTGGGCGTGGCACCGCCCATTTTCCAAAATTTTTATATTTTTTGTTTTATGTCCCTAGTTGGTCTCCTGCCACAAAATTTCAGTGATAGATCTTTATATTTGACAGAGATATCGCTTAAAATGTTTTTATTAGGCCCCTTTATAGTTCCCATATATAAAAGTGGGCGTGGCCGTCAACCGATTTTGATAATTTTTCGCCAAAACATTTGTCTAAGTAAGCAAATTACGCAAAACAAATTTCATCGATATATCTTCAACGGTTTCTGAGTTATGACATATAAAACTTTCAATGTTTGCCCCTTAATAAGTGGGCGTGGCACCGCCCATTTTCCAAAATTTTTGTACTTTTTGTTTTATGTCCGTAGTTGGACTCCTGCCACAAAAATTCAGTGATAGATCTTTATATTTGACAGAGATATCGCTTAAAATGTTTTTATTAGGCCCCTTTATAGTTCCCATATATCAAAGTGGGCGTGGCCGTCAACCGATTTTGATAATTTTTCGCCAAAACATTTGTCTAGGTAAGCAAATTACGCATACCAAATTTCATCGATATATCTTCAACGGTTTCTGAGTTATGACATATAAAACTTTCAATGTTTGACCCTTAATAAGTGGGCGTGGCACCGCCCATTTTCCAAAACTTAATCAAATTTCTTCATAACGGCCTGAGCTCAATACGTGGGTAAAATTTTATCACTCTAGCTATATTAGTGGCTGAGATACCAAATTTCCGATTTTTTCTATATAGGAAAAGTGGGCGTGGTCATGGTCCGATTTCGCCCATTTTCAATACCAACCGTCCCAGTCTCGATACCAACTTGCATTTCAAATTTCATCAAAATATCTCAATTTTTACGCGAGTTATCGTGCGTACGGACGGACGGACGGACGGACGGACGGACGGACGGACGGACGGACATGGCTCAATCGATTTCTCTTTTCACCCTGATCATTTTGATATATATAAGTCCATATCTATCTCGATTATTTCATTATGTTACAATCCACCGTTATGAAATCAAAATTATAATACTCTGTGTACTAGTACAGCTGAGTATAAAAATAGTACCAACTGGACCGGCTAGCGAAGTTTGCTATAAACTTACGTACATGTTGGTTTCGTATATTTTTATCTTTATGTAAACAATTTTATGTGGCAAAGAAACAAAATACTGATCTTATTTTTTAGCTGGCAAAGTTTTGATGTTGCAAGTTATTAGCGAATTGGCGGTAGGACTAGATCTTTCTTGTGTGCATATGTATGAAGCGAATTATGAATATTTTTGTTACAATATTTTTAACTTCGAGTTCGGTAATGAACTATCAAAGTAAGTAGGGGGAACATTTGGGCCTTAAAAGAACTCTTAGACCCAGGAAAGCCTCATTGTACCAGGATCTTCCATCCCTGACATCAACCAACGTGATAATACCGCAAGTATTAAGGTTTTTCTGGATTCCATTTGGGCCAGATTACTGAAATAAAGGAAATATAATTGTGCTAAAATACAGAAAATTTCCAGACAAACTCATCTTCGTCTCTTAGATTTCTGCGAACGTTATTATAGAGAACACACAGCACTTCTTCGTGTAATATTTAATTTATAAATGGGCAGACCAACAAGGTGCGTATCATCTCATAACCCATTCGAATTACAGTGGTATCGTATTGCTACAATTATGGAACATTTTCCATCCACATACATACTCATCTCTCGTTTTTTCGGGAAGAGGTTTCTTAGAACCAGCTGAGAGGCAACGAGTGGCAAGTTCAAACCTGAAACAAGCTGTTCTCATTAAACTGCAATAGGTTGACAGCCAATTACTCAGACATGTCGTTCAGCATCTGTATGGTTTGTAGAAAAAAATTAAATTCCAATAGATGGCGCTGAAGTCAACACATGAATTTACTCATAAAAGTCGCATTAACTGCCTGCCTTGCTTAGACAAACTTTGTACCAAGATATGTGCTTCAATTTTATTGAAGTTTCGCCAAGGACAACACTTAAAATTGGATATTGCAAAGTGACCACCTTTTGCCAGAAAAAAACTAAATATACAAACATTAGTTGTATTCGCGTACAGAAATTTGTTGCAATTTATTACAATTTTGCAACAAATATCCGCTTTTTCCATTTTTTTACGCAAAAAAATTGCAGAAGTGATGGAAATGAGAGAGCAAAGTGACGTTTATTTTTGTGAGAGGCTGCAAAATTCTGCAGGACAAATTTTTTCCATCACATTTGTCCAGCAGCAAAACAGCTGATGAAAAAACATATGTTTGTAATTTGCGAAAATTGCAAAATTGAAATTCAAAATTAAAAAAGTTAAATATGGACGAATTAATTATGAAAGATGTAAATAAATAACATTTGATTATGTCTGCATCTGTACTTGAGCTAAATGTCGGATGATAACAGCAGCATTGTATGTTTGTTGCTTAATGTAGGAAGTCCGCCGGTTACCCTCTGCTAACTTATATGTATGTATGTATGTATGTCAATATGCAATGCCAGCAGGCAGCCGCAGCTCCGCATTTATATACATACATACATGTTTCTTTATTAGTAAAATACAATGCAGGCATAATCTACAGCTGAAACTAAGCTAAAGTAATACAAATTTCGTATAAATTTTTGTAAATATAGGATTTGTATATATTTTGTTAATTCCCATAATTTTAATTTGATCAGCTGTTCATCTTTCCTGCAAGATTTGAATAGATTTGCATTTTTTTACTTTTTTGGATATTTTTCTCTTGTGAGAGGAAGAATGATATTTGGCGAGATAGAGAGTGATAGAGGCAAACAGAGAAAAGCTGCTGGAAAAAGTACGCGAGTACACCTATTGATATTCGTTTATACAAAAATATGTATGTAGTGTACCTATGTGGGTGCCCACTAATATTAGGTGTACTCGCGTACTTTTTCCAGCAGCTTTTCTCTGTTTGCCTCTATCACTCTCTATCTCGCCAAATATCATTCTTCCTCTCACAAGAGAAAAATATCCAAAAAAGTAAAAAAATGCAAATCTATTCAAATCTTGCAGGAAAGATGAACAGCTGATCAAATTAAAATTATGGGAATTAACAAAATATATACAAATCCTATATTTACAAAAATTTTTACGAAATTTGTATTACTTTAGCTTAGTTTCAGCTGTAGATTATGCCTGCATTGTATTTTACTAATAAAGAAACATGTATGTATGTATGTATATAAATGCGGAGCTGCGGCTGCCTGCTGGCATTGCATATTGACATACATACATACATATAAGTTAGCAGAGGGTAACCGGCGGACTTCCTACATTAAGCAACAAACATACAATGCTGCTGTTATCATCCGACATTTAGCTCAAGTACAGATGCAGACATAATCAAATGTTATTTATTTACATCTTTCATAATTAATTCGTCCATATTTAACTTTTTTAATTTTGAATTTCAATTTTGCAAATTTCGCAAATTACAAACATATGTTTTTTTATCAGCTGTTTTGCTGCTGGACAAATGTGATGGAAAAAATTTGTCCTGCAGAATTTTGCAGCCTCTCACAAAAATAAACGTCACTTTGCTGTCTCATTTCCATCACTTCTGCAATTTTTTTGCGTAAAAAAATGGAAAAAGCGGATATTTGTTGCAAAATTGTAATAAATTGCAACAAATTGCTGTACGCGAATACAACTATTATCATAATTTAACTCAAATTGCTTTGCTCAGGGACACTTTTACTTTTAAAATGCAAGCAAAGTTATTTACTCGTAGGTGGATAGGTAATGCTATAAATTGATATGCGAAAACGCAAATAACATTTTCGATTATTGCGTGTACGTCCATTTGTAGCAAAAAAAAGACAAATAAATAATAAAAAAATACAAATAAAAAGTCGAAATCGTAATTTTCTGTAAACAAAAGCAATCAGCAATAATATCGCGCACAGTATCTGTGGGTCAATTGCAGTAACTCAATAACATTGAGCTTGATTCGAATAAATGCGATTTTTTTTTTAATATGGAAATGGACATATGGATACATTAAGACTTACATACTACATATACGATGATATCTGAGTAAGTGCAGTAAATTGGAATTCCATTTTCTGTTTAAATCATGTGGAATTATTAAGATTCATCATCATCTCATTAACGATCCATTTGTGTACTTAAGAATATAATATTTACAAAGCGCATATAAAGGGTGTTTCAATTGGCGATTTTTTTGATAAACGACCGGCAAAAGGACGCCCAACTTGCTAAACTTTAATTTTAGTTTTATATAAGAAGGGACGATTTCGAGTTGTTGTACAAAGATTATGTCTGAGGGGTCTCCCCTAGTAAAATGTTATGGCTAATAATTTTCTAAAACATCTTAAGCTTCTAGCGACCTTCAAAATAATATTTTTTGCTAAACAATGTCGAATGAGCATATCGCTCTGTTATTTATGTAGGTATGTAGAATGTGATATATTCTCTCATTACCCAAATCGAGGAACCCTATTCAGGTAGATTCAAGTAAAACCATTACAGCGTAAGCTACATGACAATGCAATCAAAACTCCCCCAAGCTGTAACCAAGGACGCGAAATTACACGATTAAGTCTTGATAGAGTCAGCGGCCATCCTGCATTAATAGCAGAATCATAAGAAAAGTGCGAAAGCAACAACAACAAATTTCAATACAATAAATCAGCGAACAACAATAATAAGAACAACTATAATAATAATAACAATGCAACAGTCAAATGAGAATGCAACAACAAAAAAAAAAAAACAAAAAACAAACAACGCAACATTAAAACGCCAACTACAAATTTAACGTAAAATGAGAAAACGAAATGAAAACTTGTCACATGTTAATTTGTTGGCAACAATCACACAACAAACACAGCATGCTATTTATTGTTATTGCTGTTATTTTGCTGTTGTTTTGCTGTTGATGTTTTTTAATTATTTTCTTTTCTTTATTGGTTTTAACTTTTGCTTTTGCTGTTGCTGTTTTTATTTATTTCATGATTTTTCATTTCCATTGGTTGATTGTTTCACTTTTGTTGTTGGTATTGTCGGTGTTGTTGGTATTGTTGCTTCTGTTGCTGCTGTTATTGTGCCTATATATAATAACAACAACTGAAACGGCACACGGCCAGCCGCCAGCAAAGTGAAAGGAAGTTGACCTTTAAAGTCTATTTTGCGTACGTATTTTATCATGAGTAAATTGGAGATAAAACAAAAAAGGAAAAGTGACGCATGACGAGACGGTAACTGTTGGGGATTAAATACACGGCGTAATCCTATAAAGTATTTTCATTTGAGTGTGCATAAATAAAATAAATGCATACCAATGTCTGCTTTTATTACGAGGGTGGTTGCCTATACATACGTATATCGAGCCCTAACTACCATAAAAGTATATCCAACAGAAAGTAAATTTTACAGGAGAAGGTTTTTTTTTTTTTTAATTTTCTTTGCATACAGTTTGTACCTATGTAGCCTTGAAATTTATTTAGTCTCTACCTTCGAAACGGCACATTTCACAGCTATGAAATTTTTGGAGTTGATGAGTGTTATATAAATTATTGATTTCCATAAGAAAGCTAAAATCGATAATTTCGTTGGAAGCACAGTTATGGCGGTTAGGGCTCGATATGTACCCACATACATAAGTATGTAAATACATAAGTGGAAAGTTCTACAAAAAGTTTCTTCATTCAAATTGATTTTGGCAAATGGCCTCAAATTGAATAAGATTCTCAATGCAACTGTGACAAGCGGATTTGTTCAGCGATTTTTTTAAAATAACTATATCCCACAAAACCAGAGGTTCCGAAAAGACATATCCGACGAACTAAGTTACCTTCTAAAACAGACAAGAAAGTGATGCTTTAGAACCCGTTGAAAAAGTGATTGAAGTGTCTAAAAACACTCCCTTATATAACCAGTAAAGCCTTTATGGGCTTCACTGCGGAGCTAATTCAGGCTAATTGAACAGCAAATTAAGCGTAACAATATAGAGCTAAATTGACTTAGATGAGAGGCGGCATGTCTGAGCATAGTACTAGTATATTAAAGCAGATCTCAGTTATATTAAGATTAACTCTAAAGCAAAAACGTCACTCATGATTGCTCTAACGAAACCACCACCATTCCAAAACACTTCGGTGGCGCCCCTCGTATGTATAAAACAAAAAGAAAAGTAAATAAATTTAATCGCACATGCAAATCGAATTGAACAGTTTTAAGTGCGTTAAATACTTATACACGTACCGAAGTGTGAGTGGGTTTACATAGTAGCCCTGCAGTGAGCAAAATTTCTAGTTCCGAACTAGAGAAAAGGTGTCAAAGGGGAACTAGATCAATTGTAGTTAGACCCTCACCAGTTCAGAAGGAGAGAATTGAGTGACCATTATAAGACACACTTTGATTTGTATGCAATTTCGAAGTGACAAAAATTCTATGAAAATTTTTCGTTGGTTCAATTGCCGTCGGCTTTGTATATTTCTGCAATTCTCAGATGTTTAATGAAGCATTTTATATAAAGAGTTTTCTATTTGCATCTTGTATAAAATGAAATGTTCCCCTAATTATGCTTTTCCGATCCCTTATGCTTATTTTAATTTTATTACTTTTTAAATATTATTGTAAATTTTTATTAAATAAATAAATAAAAAAATATTAGTTAAAAAAATATAAAAAAAAAAATTATCATTCACCTTGACACCGACAGGATTCGCACCCGCGCCCCTCAGATTGAAAGGCACATGCGTTACCCAGTCGGCCATCGCACCACTTGCATGAAGTGTGTCAAATGCTGCACTTAAGCGGCAGATGTAAAACTGTAGAATTTGTAGGTACTTGTAGCTAGTTCAGAACTATCGAAATTGTGCCAATAAACGAACTAGTGGAAACTGTAGAATTTAGTACTAGTTCGGAACTATCGAAAGTGTAGTGCAGAGAGGGACAATTGACACCGCCTAGGACATCGCCGTGTTAAATTCGCCAGTTGATAACATGCAAAAGAGATTTAGCTCGCACTAGTAGTGTCGAAAAATGCACTAGAAGCGACCTAGTTCGGAACTAGAGATTTTCCCTACAGGGAGGTATATCTATGGACTTATATGGAGATATAAGTACATACATGCTCGTACTATGTCAGATGTATTGATCTACAAAAGGCCATACGTATTGAGGTACTCGTATTACCAACAAAAATATTTTTATATATGTATGTAGGTAAATATGTAAATATGTATGCATGTATATATATGTATGTACCTACGTATGAATAGAAAAATGTTGCAGTACGCGGTTTATCATATGGAAGCTTGCAATTAAATACTTCGCTACAGATATTTTTATGAAAAAGTACCGTTTACGTGACATTCCTTAGTTTTGCTGATATAAATAAATAAAGTTATGTGAGTGGACCGCAGATATTTTGAATATATTATTTCATTTAACGGTAAGTTTTAAAGACATAAATTAAACGTGCTACTTGTTTATAGTGTTGGACAATAACCGTATTAAAATATACACACGAATGTAAGTACATATGTATGTATGTATATAGGAATGAACCCAGCCAGCAAAACCATGATGTAATCTCGAAGAAAACTCTAATAAAATATTGTTTATGAAATCCGTTTACGATTCGCCTACGAATACTGTTTCGCTTTAAAATGTTCAGTGCCTACGAGTGTCGTAAATGCATAGCTGGGGAATAATGATTAGTAATCCTAATGATTACTAATCGGATTAGAAACTTTTCTTTTTCATCCTAATTGATTAATTAGGATTAGACGGCTATTCTAATCGATTACTTTTTGATTAGATTAGAACAAATGAAAAATCTAATCACGATTAGTGACGATTGGCATATCTAATCAAAACTAATCAAAAATCGATTTGATTAGATAAACTATTTTGAAAAATTTTTGTAAAAAAAAAATATTTATTTTTGTATGCTAAATCTATTTACATAATATAAATATTTTTGAATATTTCATAATATTGCATTAAGTCGTTGTTCATAGCTACACCACTGTACAATACCTCTGCCTGTTCTACCTTCGTTTTCTTTTGCTGGCATAGTCAATAACCCAAGACGGAATTCATTGTCTGACTTTTCTTTTGAAAATTTGGTACTAATGAAGTCAAATATAAACTTTTTGTGATACTTTTTCAGAATTTTTTTAATTTTTATACTTCAACTAGTTTATGTTTACGATGAATTTTGAATAAAAGTAGTTTTAAGTTTGTTACTCTATGCATTAAATGACAAAAAAAAAATATTTCAAAACAGTTGATCTAATCAAATTTAATCAAAACTAGTCGAGAAATCTAATCGATTTTATTTTTGATTAGTTTTGATTAGTTTTGATTAGATATTCCAATCGTCACTAATCGTGATTAGATTTTTGATTAGCTCTAATCTAATCAATTAGTAATCAAAATATAAATAATCAAAAAAATCTAATGATTAGATTACTTAATTTTTCTAATCGTAATGATTTCTAATTCTAATCGAAGTTCCCCAGCTATGCGTAAATGTATCGAAAAAGCACTCGTATATGAATCTTTTTACGTCCGTTTTTTTTATCGTAAATGTAGAAATTTACAAACATACATATCGTCGCTGCGCCAACAAAAAGAGCTATACGTTTTTCAGCAACTTTTCAGGAGAGCAAAAAAACCGTTTTCTGGTGATCCTAGAGAATATTTTTTCTAGTTTGAATTGTTAACTAATGATACTACACATATGTAATAGACTTGTGTAATTTTTTTTTTTTACTTTTTTGACCAACCACTTCGCATGAAGCATTTGCGCCGTTTTACAGCACATAGCTCTTTTTACAAATTGTTTAAATTTGCTAGTGGGGGTAAGAAATCGTGAAAGATGTATATACAATTCTTCGCTAGGGTCCGATGCAATTAGCGATAGCTTGGAAATGCATTATTTAATTGACCAGTGCCCCTCCTATTTTGAAAATTGGTCACATACCCTTTTTATACTCAGCTGTACTAGTACACAGAGTATTATAGTTTTAATCACATAACGGTGGATTGTAACAGAGTGAAATAATCGAGATAGATATAGACTTATATATATCAAAATGATCAGGGTGAAAAGAAAAATCGATTGAGCCATGTCCGTCCGTCCGTCCGTCTGTCCGTCCGTCCGTCCGTCCGTCCGTCTGTCCGTCCGTCTGTAAACACTCTAACTCGCGCAAAAATAGAGATATTTTGATGAAATTTGAAATGCAAATTGGTATCGAGACTGGGACGGTTGGTATTGAAAATGGGCGAAATCAGACCATGACCACGCCCACTTTTCCTATATAGAAAATATCGGAAATTTGGTATCTCAGTCACTAATATAGCTGGAGCGATGAAATTTTACCCACGTGTTGAGCTCAGGCCCCTAGGAAGAAATTTGATGACATTTTGGAAAATGGGCGGTGCCACGCCCACTTATTAAGGGTCAAACCTTGAAAGTTTTATATGTCATAACTCAGAAACCATTGAAGATATATCGACAAAATTTGGTACGCGTGATATACTTACTTAGTCAAATATTTGGACGAAAAATTTCCGAAATCGGTTGAGGGCCACGCCCACTTTTATATATGGGTCTTATAAAGTGACCTAATAAAAACATTTTAAGCGATATCTCTGTCAAATATAAAGATATATCATTGAAATTTTATAGGAGGAGTCCAACTGCGGACATAAAACGAAAAACACAAAAATTTTGGAAAATGGGCGTGGCACCGCCTCTTTTTATAAACAGGAATATACGAGATTTCTGAGCCCATAACTCGACAAATGATTTATATATAATGACTAAACTTGGTGTGTACACTTTTATTACTTGTGGTAATACATGTTGAAAATTTTAGCGAAATCGGTTGACGACCACGCCCACTTTTATATATGGGAACTATAAAGTGACCTAATAAAAACATTTTAAGCGATATCTTTGTCAAATGTAAAGATAATTCATTGAAATTTTGTGGTATGATTTCTACAATAGACCGGAAACAACAAATAGAAAAATTTCGGAAAATGGGCGTGGCACCGCCTCTTTTTACACAAAGGGATATACGAGATTTCTTAGCCTATAACTCGACAAATAATTGAGATATTATGACGAAACTTGGTTTATACACTTTTATGACTTGTGTTAATAGACACGCAAAAATTTATTGAAATCGGTTTATGACCACGCCTACTTTTTAAGAAAGATATATCTGGAACACTCTTTGGGAATTTGTAACGTGACATCTTTATAACTAGAAGTCATAAAGGAATGAAATTTTGCACAAAGAATAATATTCATATGCTTAGTTGGATGACTGATAAAAATTTAGAAAATGGGCGTGGCTACGCCCATTTTATGCAGCACTCGCTTTATATTAAGTGCACCGTGTTTCCATCAAACGCAAACAAACAATGAAAGCATACAGCTGAGTATCTAATGTTCGATTCCACTCGAACTTAGGCTTCCTTACTTGTTTTAAATAATTTTTTTACACAAAAATAAAACGGGAAATGCAGAAATGTGGCTAGCGGATAGCGCTAAATAATTATGTAATAAAAAAAAATCGAAAAAAAATATATAACTGAATTTATTGGCGCAGCGACGATATCGTCGCTCCCAACGAAGACTAGCACGGTTCAGTTAGCGTGGAAGACTAGCACGGTTCGTTGTTCGCGTGGAAGACTAGCACACTTCGTTGTTCGCGTGGAAGACTAGCATGCT